>JAMPIT010000379.1:19785000-21167500 GCA_026261815.1 Monarcha castaneiventris obscurior | reverse complement strand
TGCAGATTAGTGATCAGTAATGCACTGTATTTGACTTGTGTCACTTTTTTCTAAATGTCGCCTTTTCACACTCTGACTCTGCACCCAGTCCTGTCAGTCCCACTCACATCAGGCTTAGGCTGAGCTCTGGGCATGTTTCTCCTGACTGCGTAGATGCCCCTTGTGCTATGACTTAGCATATTTACCAGCTGATCTACTTTTAGTATCCTGCAAGATAAAGCCACTGACATGAAAAAAACAAACATGACTTATGTTCTCATAAGACAAATGTCAGGGATTGTATATTGCCCTGTAATTTTCTGACAATAAATTAATAATTACTTATAGTAATTTTGAGCATGTTTCTACTGAAGATACTAAGATTTCAAAGTAGTTGCATACATACATTCAAAAACTACATGTTTTAGTTTGTGCATAACAACGATGTTTAAATCATTATCTAGAACTCGTTTATATTTTTTTCCAATTTTACTGGAAAAATGTTTTCATGTGAATTAATTTTCTCATGCTTAGTAGCTGCTTTTGTGCATATTTCACTAGCTATGAATACAGCAGTATTATATCCATCTCTGATTTCTAGTCAATATAAAGAAAAAGAAAGTGATGTAGGAAGAAAATGTCTCTTGTCTCTCTAAAAGCTAGTTTATCAGGGTGAACACTTGCCTTAATATATCACCAATAAAATCGTCAACAAAGTATGTAAATTTGAAATAACTAAGTGCTGCGATGGTTTTTTGCAGGAAATTATTAAAAATTTTGGGAATATTATCCAAAAGATTATCTCTCAGGACAGAAGAAGCCCACAGACCTGGAATGCTGAGATTGTCTGTATAAAAGATGTTGACCAGTGAGTTCTCTTTTGTAATTATTGCTTGTATATTCAAGTGCTCCCCATTAACAGTAGCAGTTAATTACAGAGGATAAATGTCATGTTTGCAGGGTCCAATCTGTCATTTTATACTGTAACATTAAAGCACATAATGGCTAGATATTCAGAGTAATCCAAACCTAGCTGCAGTAATGGCAGAAGTTGTAATGTAGGCAGAATTCAGCGTTTTAGCCATTGCATTGAACAAAGCTCTTGCTGTTGCTGCTATAGTTCAGTTGCCTCAGTTCACAAAAGGCAAAAATTGGAAGAAATTTACAAATAATATAAGCTTGTTATGTTTATATATTAAAAATACACTGTAAACCTTTAAGAGTAAATTAACATATTGTTGGTCCAGTACCTTTCTTCAGTAATTCTGTTTGCCAAGAAGATTATAAAGGCAAATTTCAGTATTTTTTTATTGTTCTAGTACAATGTTAAAACAAACAAAAAAAAATTGTGGTGAGAATTCACCATAGTTGCAAAATCATGTTCCTGAGAAAAAGCAAAGTCAATCAACTGTTTGAAATGTTGTCTGGGAGAAATTTCTCCCAGCATGTGAAAGTATTCTATTGATAGATTCTGCCCTCAGGAAAACTTGATTTTGTAAAGTTATTGTAACTGGAAAGGATGGCAAAAATTGGCAGTACACCAGCACTCTCTTTTAAAGAAAATAACTTGAAGAAAGCCACATCACAGTTAATTTCTTAGTCAAACCTGGTTATATCAAAATTCTACCGTGGTTATTAATTAAAAATATTGCACTTTTATCTCTCAACACGAGTTGTTATGCTAAATGAGATATCTACCTTCTGATCACAGAAATAACAATTGTATGGCACAGACAGGAAAAAGCCTTTGCATAGCTTAATTCCCATGCTGGTGTCAAATTGTATGACTAATGTAATTATGGTGTTATTTCTAAGCAATTTGGATCTGTTGGTAGGATTAAGTAAGCCAGAGGGACCTTCTGAGGCCATCAACACAGCATTGACTAAAGGCAGAGCTCGCTGGAAAAGGAAAGCTGGGATCTGTGGGGTACATGGGAGCCTCTGCCAACTCCCACCTGGGAACTGAGAGCGGCACTTCCCCCTCTCCCACCTGAGTTATGGAGTGATGCATAGGTCTTGCTTTCTCATCCTTCTCCTTCCCCTTACACATCTCTAATACTTCCCAATAGTGTAATGAGGTTCTCAAAGGAGGAATCAAATAGTCTTCCGAACCCAAGGACAGATGCATAGAAAATTCCTTGCCTCTGCTGCTACACCATGTCTGATTAAATTCTCAGCTGACCCAGATCACCTGTCTGTAAACACTGGTGAAGTGGCAAACACTTTTCTCCTGACATGGAGACTCCTTTACCTCAAATGAACTCCTCACAGAAACTGTCAGCTTGCCCCAGAAAAACTTCTGTTCTCAGAGTTACACTGGAACTTCAGACAAGGAGAATATTTGTTCAGAAGGAGCAACTGAGCATATCTGCTTGGAGATCCAATAGAGGATTTTTTTTTTCTTCTGTATGGGGTGTTTTTATCACAGGCAGCTATGGGAAAAATTGCATTATCCTGGAAGCACATGGCCCACAATAAACACCTTCTGGGGGGATTCTGATGATAAATACTTGCAGCACATATCTGCTACAATGGGACTATCTTCTTAAGCCTCAGCTAGCAATCAGCTTAGTTCTGATACAGAGGGATTAATATATTCACAGGATTTTGTACCAGCCAGTGTGACAAGAAATGGCAAAAACTGGAAAAGAAATCTGCCACAAAACATGGAGATATATATCTATATGCAGCTTCACTCATTTAAGGATGTATGAAACAAAAAGAACATTTCTGATCTTACTTTGAATTAATAAAAACAATGCATTTTGATTTTAAAATCATCTAAAAATTCATTAAAATCTTTGTAAATCTGGAAAAAAATTTTTAGTAATCTACTGTGTTTTTTCTCACTTTGTTTGCATCTGACCTCTGAGGTGCCAGTTTGTTGAGCAGCCTTGGTGCTGACCAATTTAGCACTGCATGCAGGCTGAGAGAACTGGGATTGTTCAGCCTGGAAAATAGATGGCTTAGGGGTGATTTTGGTCTTTCAGTGTCTGAAGGGAACCTACAAGAAAGCTGGAGAGGGGCTTTTTATATGGGCCTGTAGTTATGAGCAAGGTATAATGGCTTCAAACTGAAAGAGAGTAGGTTTGGATTAGATATTAGGAAGAAATTCTTTACTGTGAGGGTGGTGAGGCACTGGAACAAGGTGTCTAGAAAACTTGTGCGTGCCTTATCTCTACAAGTGTTCAAGGCCAGGTAGGATGGGGCTCTGAGCAACCTGGTCTAGGGGAGGGTGTCCCTGCCCATGGAACTAGATAATCTTTAATGTCTCTTCTAACCCAAACCTTTCTGATTCTGTAATTTCAGGGTACACCCACAATAAGTTGCAGAGATTTCATGCTTAATAATTTTAAAAGGAATTTAAAATTTTTGAACAAACACATTTCTTCAGTGCACATGAGCATAAGTGGGATCTGGCTAAGGCCATTGCATTTAGTTTTGAGTAAAACATGCATCAAGCTAATTACTCTTTCACAGAGGCACATCCCAAGCTTATTAATGTCTTCTACTCTCTGCGTTCCTGACTAGAATGAATTCATGATCAAAATAATCATCTTTGTGACAAATAAATTTCTACAGCTGTGGAAATAAAACAGGTGTGACTGGCATGTATTCTTGTTTGGTCTTTTGTCATGGAACTGCAGTCTCATTTTTTATTTAAGGACTTTGTCAGTAGTTACACATTACAAGATAAGGCTAGAATTTGTGAGTCAAAGAAAAATAAAAAAGCTTATTATGTACCAAACCTGAAAAACATTGTTGCACTCATAAAGAAAGAAAGGTGCCAGAAGGAGTAGCCCATATGCATTGATGAAATCAAGGAGCATTAATTAGACACACAATATTTAAAACTATGTAGCAGCCTAACATGCCATAAAATTAAGGGCATGACAAATAGCAGGTTGATTGCACATCAGGAAAAAACTGATGAAGTTATGATCCATAATTAAGAAATACCTTCAGAGTAAAGCTTTCTAAGGCCTTATAAATATCACCTGAATTACTGACGTAGCTTTCAAATGGTTCCACTGGGGAAATTAATTAAATTTCATGAAAGACATATAGGCGATATAGCTATCTTTAGTATTTCTGGGTTCATTGCAACCTGCTGAGTTTCCAGCTGCTTTAGCCATATTTCCAATAGAGAATCCTTGCAGACAGAGCTGCGAGCTGAAGAGGAACTTAGCAGTAGTAATATAGATTTATAATCTTTCATTAAGTCTGTTTGTGCTGTTCCAATTTTGTGGATTTTTTTTTCACTACAAAAAGAGAAAAAGAGCACTCTGTGCAGATTAATCTCAAATCCTCTCAGTGAGGACATTGATAGAGCTTCAAGTGTGTGATCTCCTTCCAAGGAAAAAAAGCAGGATGCTGTTTCTTTTTCCAGGACTGAATTCAACTCTGTTTTACAGAGTCAAGAAGGGAACTATTACTTCTCCAGAATGCAAGCTTCTGGCCACAATAGCACAATGCTTTCAGTACAGCATGGAACTGAGCTCCATTTTCTCTCTTTTTCACCATTTTATCCATTTTCTTACACATGCTTGCTTATTGTAAGACACAGATTATGAAACTTAATGCATAAAAGTTCAAATGACATTTAATTATGCAGGAGAGTTGTGAAGAAATAAGTGACAAATGCTTGCTTTCAAGTGACAAATGGTTGCTTTCTAGTATAACTAGAAACAGATTGTTACTAAGAGGGTGAAATAAAAGCATATTTGGGATATGTGCCCTTATATCTTACTGGATATCTTATATATCTTAGTGGAGTAATAGAAAAGTTGTGAATGATGTAATTGAAGGGGAGGGATCTGGGATGAGACTCCTAATTCTGAATCTGGTCTTTAATCAGCTTGTTCTACCATGAACTTTTATCATAAAGAGTTTAGATTCAGACTCAGAGATCACAGCATCAGGCAATATTTTATTTATACAGCCGACAGCCGTGTGCTTCTCCATAGACCCTTTCAGTGAGCTTTATTATTATTAATGATGTTATTTTTAACTAATTAGTAAGGACATGGCAAGAATTTCTCTAATTTCTACAACTTTTGTTCATCATTGGACAAATCCTTCAACATATCACACTGATTCTGTCATGACAGCATTAAATGAGAAGATCATTTGGCTCTCCATCAAAAGGCCACTAAATATTCTTTTTTAAGATTTTCACCTTGATCAGAAGGTATTAAATCCTTTGAACTTCAATGCAGACACAAACTCTGTCCTAAACTGTTTCTTTCATATCTTGTATTTCCTAGAGCCCAGAGCATCATGTTGACGCAGTGTCACATGAAGTGTTGAATTAGATTAATGTCTTAATATTTCTGAATAATTTATGTTTAGAAAATTTATAATATAATAGTGAAAAGTATGAGTGTATTCCAAATGCATTATAGCTTCCCTTAAAAAACCCCACTTATGGCAGGGTTTATAAATTGGCTGCTTAATTTGCATTTGCTTGAAGCACAGCCAAATATGTCATTATTAAAAAACAAAACCCAAAATTTCTTTTTCCTTTACTAAATGTATTTTAAATTGATTTGGCTGGTGGCTTTTCAGAGAGAAGGAAAATACATACACATGTTTTTCTGCTGTTTTTCAATGCCTGTCTGATACAAGACACACAAAACTGTCTTGGAGTTTCTTTTACTTCTGTTAGGTGAAGAGAGAACAAACTGGCAGACAGGTCTCTGAAGACTCAGTTAATGCCCAACAACAACCTATGCCTATTAAAAAGCATCAATCTCACATAGAATCCATTCTTAAGGTCTGGCTAAATAATTTTCTGAGGATTGTTTAAAATATTGTGTCTCATAATATACTAATTCAGTAATTCTCTTTTGTAATTAAACAATTTGATTGCAGACTTTGTAAATGCAACTTGTCTTCTGCTGCTGTGAATGACAAGATACTTACGTGGCCTAAATTAAAGGATCCAGGTGTGCTTTTGAGCACAAGACATATTTGCTTTCTTGCCAGCATCCCAAATCCCTGCTTGAAAGAATTCCGGTGTCATCCTTACTTTTACACATTGCTAAACTCTGCTCTCCACAGAGGAAGACTTGAGTATGGCATTGGGTGAGACAATGATATGCTTAGCTAACATAGTGTCTGTGGAGAAATGACTCCAGAAATCAGTTTAAATGCTGGCCCAATGTGTACACGTAGGAACAATAACAACCTGGACGACTGTTTCCATACAAAGTATACCTGAAATTTAAAAATTCACAGGTGGGAAAATGAGATTCTTTGTGAGACTAAAGTACATTTTGGTGGTGCAACATCTATGATTCTGATGACTCCAAAACTTTAAACTTCGATGGCTTTGTGTTTGTATTAATTTTTCTCACAAAAAAAATACAGAAAATTGTGGTAGATTGGACACTTTAATGGCGGATTCATCAGATGCTCCAACAAAGCAGCTAAAGAAACAGAATAAAAAGACATTAACTTGTAAGACATTCTTTCAAATGGGAGTTAAATCCCAGAGGAAAGACTCTTAGGGCATGTTATATGGCTGTTTTCTGTGACTGCAGTATGAAGGACAGCATAATTGTCACTTTCCTAAGCAATAAAGCCTTGATTCAGTGCTATATCAGTCAATGTGAACGTTGCCACTGATTTCAGTACTGCATGACTGAAACTTTCATAATCAATAAAACAAAAAGAATGCTTGGAGGAGATGCTCAGAGGCATAAAATGCTGGTAAAAGCCCAGTTGCTGGATGGACTTTTAACAGGGGTTAGTTGGAAAATGTTCACTGAACATTCCTCTCTTCTGGTCTCTGATACATGTCCCAAGTTCTGCAGACAGCCATGGGTTATAGGCCTATAATGCACATCACTTAAATGTAACCTAACTATTCACAGAATATGGTTTTTGTCATTAAATAAGTGCAAGTTCTATGTATGTTTTTTTTCTCCCCCTCCCCAGCCATAGGCCTGCATTTCTGTTTCTATCCCTACAACTTCAGCAAGTAAAAATTTTTACTAGACAATTTACATGCTTCAGGATGCCTATTTGAGCTAACAGGATCTGTGGACAGTAACTGACCAGTTAGTAAAATAGAGATAATTCTGCAACAGAGCTCTTTTTGAACATGTACGGTGCATTCCGTGGGAGCAGGTTTTAAGTTTAAATGTAAACATGTTCTCCAACATAATTAATAGCATATTATATATAGCGCTTTCAAATATTTTGAAACTGAAATATAATAAGCAGTCTTAGTTAATGTAAAAATGTGTATATATATTCAGGAAAAGGTAAAAAAAAGATGTAAATGTACATGCACATGTATTTTTAGGAAGAGGAAGAATGAAATCAGATTTCACAGTGACTGCACAAACATTTGCAGTGGGGAAATTCAAGCAGCATTTATGGGCAGGTCCATCCAATAGACCCTGCATTTTATGAGACATTGTCCTTCTCATGTTTCTTAAAACACCCTGCTCAAAACACATCTAATAAAAAGGAAATAGAAAAGGTTTTGTGTTTCATTTCGAAATGTTCCTAGCATTGCTACTGTAATATCAATCTGGAAAAAAAAGGTTTTCAATTAATCACAGAAGGGATTTTTCTCACATAGAGGACATACTTGATAAAACCACATGTATTAATAACTCCATAAACTAGAAATAATTAATTTTACAGTAGTTTGGGGTTCTTTCATAAGTATAAGCAAAATATGCGTGAATAGGGAAAAAATATTATCTTTTTGACAGAGATGAAAAAGAGCTAAAAGGCTTATTTTGAACAGGAGTCTTAACAATAGTTTTTGTGTGACAGTCAAGATTTACTAAAAATTCACTCAAAATATTTATGACAAATACAATAATTTCTGCAAAGATGCTCAGAAATGTTTTCATCTCAGATTATATAAAAAATTTCAAATCATTGCATGATTGCTTTCAAAATGTTAAAGAAGGCACTGCTACCTGTATGTTATCTACTCATTGCCTGCCTACAGCTACTCACTAATGAAAAAAACCTATTGGCTGATCACTGTCAAGTGCAATGCAGTATGTGTGGTACATCACAGACTACTTATATATATTAAAATATGTATTACTAGGGACTGTGGTACTGTAGAATCTTCTTCCTAAAAAGTTGATCACTGACCACCAAGGACATAAGGACAATGCCACAAGTTTAACAGATTTTCTGCTCTCATTAAACATATCTTAATGATTGAAAACAATTTTTATTTTAAGAGGTATTTTTAAGAACATTTAAGAAAATTTATATAAGAATTTTTAAGAAAAATGTGTTAAAATGAGATCCATACCATAATGAGTCCATCTTTACAGGGCTTGATCCTTAGCAAGTATCTTAAATTGAAAATATAAAATTTTACACAATGGAAAAGCTCATCAAATCAAGTATCTGAAATGAAAGCATAACATATATATATCTATTTCTTAGGCCAGACATCCTATTTTACAGGAGATCAGTGCAAAAACACTGAGGTTTTCTTTGGTTTTTGGTTCAGCCACTGAGGGCAAGCAGGAAGGTGCCTCCCTTACCCTACTATTCTCTATTCAATTTTTGGGGTTTTTTGGGTTTTTTTGTTTGGTGTTTTTTTTTTTTTTAATTATAGACTGCATGTTTGAAAAGAAACTTTTCCCTTCAAGAAAGATGGTTCAAGGCCAGGTTGGATGAGGCTTTGAGCAACCTGGTCTAGTGGAAGGTATTCCTACCCATGGGGCATGATGATCTTAAAGGTTCTGTCCAACCCAAACCATTCTATGATTCTATGAAGAATAAAAGATCATTTTCAGAATAATAAATAAGACTGATGATTTTGGAGACTCTCTGGCATTAGTTTTCATCTCTATGCTGATAGCACGTGTTGCCCTGCAGTTACACAATAAAAATATAGCAAAATCAAAGTGTTGTAAATAGCTGTGCTAAAACTTCAGTGAGTCCTAAGTAAATAAAATCTGAATGCAAGCAGTAAAACAAGGCTAGAAGGTCACTCCTAGACCCAGCTTTATGACAGACCTGGAGGTAAACCATAATCAGCAATAAAATTGTCTTCAGAAACTATTAATAAGACAGATACCAACAATTTGGGGAGCAATGGGTGTTGTATTTAAAGAATTACACTTGGATGATTTTCTAAGGCAGTTTCTAACTCACCAGGTTCAAAAGAAGGCTTAAAATACAATATGTATTTCTTATTCCTTCATTTATTTATTGTGAAAAGTAACCCTTGGCAAACTTTTTTGTGGGAAATTAAAACAAAATAGATTTTAGAGATCACTGCTGTCTTCTGGAAAGGACAATGAGGAAGAGATGTCACCTTAGTTACAAATAGGGACAGAAAAATCTATAACCATAATCTACACCCAAACAGAAAATGCAACCTATTTTTCAGAATGTTTAAAAAAACTAATAATTGAAAAGAAAAAAACAACCCAGAAATGAGGTGGAACAGAGAAAAACAGAAATTTAAGGCCAAAAATACAAACTTTTCAGAAGTAGAAATGTGACGCTGAATGCTCAGATAGGAGCTAGAGGCTAAATATTGGTCTTTTGTGCTCACAGTGTTCATTGTAATGCCATTTTAATGTGTCAGATATCTGTGTTCCTTTTGGGAAGTGCATGGAAGAAGATGGGGAGAATGTTTCAAAAGTAACCTTCAGAAATGTATCTGCATTTTACTGTCAAAGAATCTCAAATATATAACTACTGAAAAAAATGATGGACTTTATGTATCATTTAGATCTTGGCTGGTACTTCACAACCAGTAAATGTATTTTTAATAATGTATCAGTTTTTGGATAATATTTTGAGGTACTTGAAAGGTGTTTATTAAAACTTTATGGTTTTTTTCCTTCTGAAGGTGTCACCAGGCACATACTGTGCTTGTTCTTATGACCGCCATGTCGCTGAAATATGAAGTTCTCTATTTTTTTCATTTTTCATATTTAATTTGTACTAAAAATTTCAGTCACTTATTGGGAAAAGGTTGAACCTATCAGAAAGATTGGGATTTTCATCCTGTCAGTAGTTTTGATTATGAAAAGAGGCAGAGACACAGGTTTTGTCTGATGTTAAGACCTGTGCTGGAGGTCAGATGGAAGTTTTCTTTCCTGTGCTGTCCCTACTGACACTGGTAGCGCCATAAATCAGCCTCTCTTGCTGGGAGAGGCCCTTTAAAGTCCTTTAGAGTCCTTGCAAGGAACTTGATAGACAGACAAGGCAAACTCACAGTAACTGCATCTTCAGATAGTTGTTTATTCTAGTGTTATCAGCTTAGAAAGACACAGTAGAACAGAACAGGACAAGAGAAGGCGAGAAAATGGCTGCTTATCAAGATTCCAAAGCCTTTTTATAGGTAAATTATCCAATTAAAAATTGAAACAACAGATATTTTTACTTTTCATCCAATGCTCAGTAAATCACTCTGACACGCAGGCCGGAACTGCGGCATTTTTCATCCAATCATCCTAAACTACCTCTGCTGCAGAATATGGAGGACTAGAAGAAGAAACACGGAGATAAAAACTACAAGGGTTCCTCCATCTTGGAACTTTTACTATTTATCTATTTACTCCATTAATAAACGTAAAACTTCTAAATTCTTCACCTGTGACATCCTTACATCATATTCTATCACCTAGTTCACATCTGTGTAGATTTTCGTTCCTCCCAGATGGTAGGGAGTTTTCTCCATGGATAAAGGTCAAAAACCGTGCTGTCCAAGGGGGTTTTTCTCTTCAAAACAGGCAGAGAAACACTCCCTGCACTCTGGATTCCCACACCTACAAAGTACATTAAAGGCAATAAAAAAAATCGGGTCAGATATGAAAACAAACAAAAAAAAAGATTTGTTCTTAAAATCTGGACTTCTACTTCTTACATATGCAGTCATGCAAGTCTTTTGTTTTTTAAAAAAATTCAAAACTTTATATGAAAATAAACAACAGCAGATTTTCTCTTACTAGAACAGATTCTCTATGCTCTGAAACTCTCAAGGATTTTTCCCCTTTTTCTGAATAGGCAGGTAGGTGGCAATGCTAGGGCAGTGCACAGAGTTCTTAATAGAGGAAGGCTGTAGTTCCTTTGAGACTCCCAGAGTTTTGTAGGTTTTAGGTATTTTATGACAATAATACTCTTTTCAACTTGCATACAAACTCTAGCATTTGAATAAGTACTTTGCAATCAGGTTGATAGCACTTCTTTAAAACAGACTTTAAAAAACAGATGAGCAATCTGTATTCAAAATCTAAGTGATAGAGAGGAGAAATCGAAAATTCCTTTAGTAATTTATGACTGATTATACTCAGAAAATGTATATCGTAAATCAGCTTGCAGTAATCTAAATTTAGGTTCTAACAACCTGACTTTTGTTTGCTCAAGTCAGGAACCAGAATCGTCTTTCAGTATAGATTTCTTTAGACTATGATTATCTTCAATCTAATGAAGATTTTAATACAATTCACTTTTAAAAAGTTTTTACTGGTTTTCCCCGATGTCTGGTCTTAACTGAAGTGCAGTCATAAAGTTTTAAAATTTGATTCCTTATAGAAGACTAGCCAACACACAGTGAGTGTTGTTTCACTAATGAGAAATTGTGTTGATGAACATAGCAGCATTTCGTTCCAGCCTGTGCAGGCTGGGATTCTATGTGTGCATGAAAACCAGTGGTAAATTTATATTTGTGATACCTTCTTAGTTTTCAACGACCTTTCAAACATTAACTTTCAATGGTGTGGCCCATTCATTGCTAATTCCCCTAATACACTTCAAATCACATAATCCAAATTACATTATTTGAATATGTGAATATTTTAAAATAATCATCTTTTTATGATCCTTAATAATAGTAGATGCATTTTTATGAGATATCCCTAGTTTTCCAATTTCTTTTGTTGAATTGTTGTATATTGTCCACTATTCTACTAACTTATGCAAAAGAAGGAAACTCCTCTAAACATTTAAATCATAATGTTTTAATGAAGTCAAAGCTATTATTAAGCTTTTTTACTGCCCCAGGTTCCTCCTTCATAAACTGAAGTGACTGTCTGAATTTCTTTGTTATGTTCTCCACTTGCATTTCAGGTGTTCTGACTTCTGCTCTCAGACAATTCTTTTAAAGTCACTTCTGAATCTGTACCTACACTGTTTATTCCTTTCTCTCCACTTTTCAAAATGGATTGTAAGCTTTTGATTTGTCAAGGTTTTCTCCACACTTTCAGCATTTTCTCTACAGGGACAAAAATTCTGCTCTTCTTCCTGAGGCAGATTCCTGCCAAGCAGTTGGAAGCATCATGTAAGTTGTGCGTGTCAAGTTTGGTCAGACTATTAATCTCTCAAAAGATGCATTTTGAAACAGTTCTCTTTCAATATTTTTGATTTATTTGTACCGTCTAGAAGCAGAAAAAAACATGCCTGCTTTAGAAGTCTACACAGATAATTGAAAAAGTGTCAAAGAAAAAATTCTAGCTCATTTACACTACGTGCTTCACTCAGGGACGTCTTCAGTTTTACTGCTTAATAACATGGGAATAATGAACATGAATAGCTTCAAATAAGCCAACCCTCTCAGCTCACCATGAGTTCCCTTCAAAGCGATGAAAAGAATTATTCTAACCCTGAAGCCCCTGAGTTATTGAGTCGCAATTATATTTTTTATTTGTATAAAGATTTTATCCATGTGATGTGAATATTCAATGATATTTGTATTCCTGCAGGTCATGTGTTTCTTCTTGCTCAGCCTTATTACTGGTACACTTAATTGTGTTGAACTCTGCTTCCTCAAAAGGTATGCAGCAGCAGGAATATCCTGGGGCTATTCCAGGACAGCTTTACATGAAGAAAGCTGTCTCTATACCATGCTGAAGAGATATTCCCTTGTTGTCTAGGTCTCTGATGTTTTAAGGAAAGAGGCAGAGTTTTCTTATATGTATCTGGGTCAGTAACTACACTTGTTTTCCCCAATGAGATTTGGTTTTCCAGTCACTTTACCTCCTAGGATACACTGTATTAAAGGCTGCTGTTTTCTTTGAGCAGCAAGAGCCTCAGTACTGAGGTCTCTTTATTGCCCTAAGAGGCAAAAAGAGGATGGAAGTAGTCATGAGCTGATCAAACTGTAATATAACATGACTCAACAGATGCCAACTCAGTTTTTTAAGCCTGAAAGTGATTATTCTATCTGTAAGGGTGGACAAAGAAGATAAGAACAGTAAATCCATGATAAAAAGATGGCAATTGGGACCTTATCAATGAAAGAAAATATAGCAGGCAATGCAACAGATCAAAGAATTCAGATAGGACAAAATACTCCTTCAAACTGGAATTTCACAGAATTTCTCATCTTTATGAGTATACACAAAATTCTTTCTTCAACAAGACAAGGATTCTTTAAAAACTTACATCAGGTAGCACCTGTGTACATTACATGGTTGTCAAGCCATGGAAAAAGTCATTAATGCGTTTGGAGAGCAATCTCAGGGACATTTGAAATTGTCACAATTTTTCATATTGTCATGGACAAGTTTGGGGATTCAGCTTGGAAAGTTAACACCTTGGAAAGGGACAGTATCTGTGGCTGCACATACAACAGTTGTTGACTTTATCAGTGGTTCCCAATATTCAGAAATAGCTGCTCTTTGCCTCAGCTGCCATTGTGCTCTGATTGTCATTGCTGACATGTATGGAAGATCCCATGATACACTGAAAATGAGAAGCTGAAGAAAGCAAGGGATAATACTTTTATATAGTTTATACTTTTTCCCCTTAATTTTTCCATCCTTGCTTTACCTTTCCAATCCCCAGTTCAGCACTCTGGCATCACTGGCATCTCTCTGGCAGCACTCTGCCATCTCCTCCTGGGTGCTGCTGCACACCTTCCCCAAAACACATCTGCCTGCCACATTAGCCACTACTTTCTTTTTCTCCTCTGACATTTCTTCTGAGTCAAATTTACAGTGTTAGACCAAAGAAATATTAAGGATCATCTTTTCAAATAGAGCCCTTCACGAGGTGTTGGTGTTTTAACTTGTCAAGCTACACAAACCACCAATAAATAAGAATAACGAGATTTTCTTAAATTTGTTTTATAGGTAATAAGTATTTTCCAATGTTTTTGTCTCCAGGGATAGTATCTTGCCTTGATTCCTGTAATAGTGAAGGCCACAAGAAAGACCCTAGTGAATAATGGAATGTCTGCTGCTCATTTTGTGAGAGGAAGCTTGGAGGCATCTCCAGAAGGTGTGACTGTGGCTGGCTGCCTCGCCATGCAAAAAACCCACACGTGCACTGCGGCCCACTGCAATACTTCTCCTGGCCATCCTCCTCAGCAGCCCCAAAGCAGGACAGCCTAAGATTCCAGAATTATTTCAGAAGAGCTCTATCACCACAGATTTACCAGTGCCCAGTAACAAGACTGCGCTTGTTACGATGGTTTCCCCTCACTCAGTCATTACATTCATGCAATGAAATGAGAAAGCAGCCTATCAGCCAGATAATATCCTGAATCAAGCATCTTGAAGGATCAAGCATCCTATCATCAGGTTGTGCAGAGAAAGGTATGCATGGAGACTGTGTATGTATCTGTAGGTAGGTACACACAGTCAAATACAAATAGCCTTAATCTGAATTTTGTTTATTTAGTGATGCAAGTTTTATAATTAGTTGTGATAGTTAATTTTAATTCTCATGAGTTACAATATTTATGGAATAAATAAAATATGCTAAGTATTTAATATGAGCTTCACTTTACTACAATCTAAATCAAACTTAAATTAAAGAAAAACATTAAGATTAGCTTAGAACTTATATTTATGTATGATGTTGTAGCTCAAAATAGGTGTAGGAATCCTTCATCCCATTCTTACAGACAGGTAAGTAAACACATTTTTTTACATGTATTCCTCTAGCAACAGTTTTGTACCTGAGACAGAAATTGGATATGGGGATTACTTCTATTTTGCACTTCTATTTTGCATTAGAAAAATGCCATCATGTCTCTACATTTTCTATTCTCCTCTCTAATCTGACGTGCTTTTGAATTAAGTAGAGAATGCATTTATACCTTTTTTAAGACACTAAAAAAAGTGGTTAGGAAAGCAATGGTTATAATACTCTGAGGAGTGTATGAAATCCAGAAGCAGAATTTCAATGAAGAAGAAAAAAGCCACAAAGTTCACTTTCGTTTTATGCCACAAGTTCAAGTGTGGTAGTGAGAGGTAGTGAGGACATATAAATCCGAAGGTCTACCCCACATATATCAGAGATTAAATACTCAGTATTTTATTTTTTATTAAGGGGCACTGGAACTGCACAGAAAATGTAGTATCTGCCTACTGTTTAATGCAGCTGCTACCATAATCCCTTATATTTCAGAATAACAATTGCTTAGATGAAATCTATCCTTCAAAAAGCCCTTGAATGATATAAACAGGAGCAATATCAAAATTACACAATTTTTTTTGTTTGTTTGTTAAGGTTTTTGCAGTTACTAATTGGCTAAGGTATTGGGGAAACATCCATGTACAGTACTGGTACCTATATATGTATAATATATATGCATATATATGTAATTTGTATCATGTCTATGTAATATTGGGATATTTTCTAGACTTAGATCTTAAAACTAAAGACAGTTTTAAAACCAGAAAACATTGCAACAGCCACCCTCATAATTACAATGTGAATTCTGATCATGTTTCTTTTTTTTTTTTTTGCCTCTGGACAAATCACAGATTTTCCTTGGGGTCAGCAGGGGTGAAAGCCAGGTACTCTTTATAAAAGCATTCTTAGCAGCATCCTGTGCCATTTTAATGAATTACTGTATCCTTGCAACAAAAAACCCTCACAACTCAGCTACCCAGGCACAAATTTTTTTATTGTACACTATAACTAGGCTTGGACAGGAGAGATTGCAAGAATGCAGCTGGGTATAGAAAGAGCTCCTGGTTTACATAATAATGGTGACAGTAATTAATATGTTAAAAAGAGCTAGATTAATTATAATTTTCCTGTATATAAATAATTTTCTTTCATTGCTGCTATGGGAACAAAATTTATGATAATTTATTTTATTGAATGTGAAGCAGATGATTGATTTCTGTTGCAGAGATTTTAGCAGAGATCTGTCCTGCCAAACTTTCCACATTCAGCACATCCATTTCTTTTGAGCAAGACAAAATGAAGGAGATCTATACTGATTAATCCACAAGGACCAGAAACTGAGGTCAGTGATATAGCTGTATATATCCCTCTGAAACATAACGATGTTCCTCTCCAAATGAAGTCCAGACTTATATGGTTTTGAATTTATATTCCTTCCCTCCTGCTCACTCCCTGAAAACACAGTGTGTATATGGCATTTTTCTTAGAATGTCTTTTTTTCACAGCTTCTGACATGCTCTCCATTTATAAGGATTTTAAAGGCATTCTGACATGCCTTTTACTGGATTTTCTTAGAGCAGCAAATGCTTCATGACCTGACCCACAGCACATTTTCACTTGCCTCAGTCACCTGTTCCATAAGCTTCCAGAGGAAGCAATGTTGAAACTGAAATTCCCCCATCTGATGCCATAGCAATTTAAAAAGTCAAAGAGGTGGTTGACTGGAAAATCATGCCTTTGGAAGACAGTGGATTTTCAGTGCTGGAGTGTTGTAAATGCACAGCAGAGACACATGCAAGCTTCTCTTCCCCTGCCCCCCTCCGCCAGTAGCAAACTAGTTAATTCTAAAAGTTGTGATGTAGGAAAATAAAATAACTGCCTGTAAAGTTCTGCTATCAGTGGCTTCCTAATGCAAACCACATAAAAAGTCCACCAGGGGAAAGCATGTCAGCCTCATCAAATCAAAGGTTACAGCTAGCCAGTCATTAAGCCCTGAATAAAGGATACTCTTCTGAACTAAACTTATATTTGATCTTTATTTCTTTGTTGATATCATCAAGCAATCACTTTCTGAGGGTTTCCATAGTGACAAGTGAGCTTTTGAGCTTTTTTTTTTCTTTTTCATTTTAAAGCTCTTTCATGCACCTAACACAGAAAAACAGTGGGATAATTGGCATGGAATACTGTTCCTGCTTTCCTGGTATAATTCAAGCAAAGCAGGGTAAAGTAAAACATGGTTTTCAATTAAAATGGAGATTTATTTTCCCTCCTCTGTAAGAATATTAAAAAACTTTATAATTTACTTACATCTTTGGTTTCTGCGTTTGCTCTTGTACATAGTCATTCTGGAGAAATTCCACTTTCTAAGAAATAATTGCCTTGATCACAGACAAAAGAGATCGTGCTCCTGCTTTGCAGTGAGACAGTTGCTCACTGACAGAAGGTAACCAGCAATCTCTCGGAGAAAGGCAGGGTAATACCATTCTCCTAAAATCCAGGGGAGATGCTGCTGGCTCTAACTATTTTTCTATTTCAAAGCTCAGAGACAAAACATATTTATGACAAAACATATTTATTTTCATACTTTTTTTCAAATGTGTTTGATACCAGCTAATAAAATACAGAACACATATAGAATCATGTAATCAGAGTGGGATAATATGGTATGAAATGGTCTGAAATTAAGGTTCCTTGAAAAAGCCCTGACATAACCAAAATTGTGTAAATGACCTCATAAACTAATAAAAACTAAGTTTTCATTGAGAGGTCTTATAATTATGCATATGAGTATGTTAAAATATTTTGGGTTACATTTTCAAATTTCAATTACATTTTCAAATCACTATTAAAAGAAAATCAACACATGTTGATCAATTAAATCCTGACTGCAAGTCCAAGCTCATGAACACATTATTCAGGAAACATATAAAATGAAATTAATTTTTTTCATGCCTATGTTTACTTCTGCATTACCTTTCAATGATTTAATTTGGTGAAAGCTATTTAAATAACAATCTGCTGATGCCTCATTTTTATAGCTATTTCATTGCTCTCTAGTCTGTTGAATCACAAGGTCATGGGGATAAAGTGGCAGCATTTTATGATCATCCACATATATATATATATATCACCATTTCAAAGAATCCAGATATCTTCCTAAAGGGAACCAGGGGCGGGGGAGGAAAATTTTGCCGTGTTGGGGAGATGGGAGTTAGTTTTTGCCATGCTGGGTAGATGACATTCAAGAAGATGCCAGTGGCAGTAATGGAGCTGAAAAGAAGTAGAAATTCCAGTTCATTCAATAATAAACCTTTCTTTAACAAAATTGCATGAAAGTATTTATTCAAGTTGTATGAAATCCATGTTTTGAGCTGCCTGCCAACTTAATCCCAGATACTACAAACACAGAAGTGTCAAAGGAAAAAAAATAAGTAGGGTGACTGAAATGCCTTGAAAACTGGTAATAATACTCTTGTTCCTGCTTAAAATGCATATTTAGACAGCAGCTGTCTAAACTAGTCCAAGAAAAGAAATTATCTTTGGCTTACATTAAAAACAATAACATCTGGTGTCTATGGATCATTCATGTTTCAGCCAAAGAGGAGCAATTTGGTAGCATTCATCTAAAATATTGACCTACAGTTATTTTCCTAATGAAAAACGATTAAAAGAAATTAAAAGGAATGCCTCTCTCAATGTGCCTACCCTAAATTTATATCTTTTCTATCATTTTTTCACCTCTCAGATATATCAGATACAGTTTTTATATCTCCAGTATAACCATGTTTAGCTTAGTGCACCATTTAATTCTCCTTTCAATTGTTCAGTAGTCACATATCCTCATATTGACACACCTCTAGATACTGAAGTGAAATCTTTACTTCATATTGCTCTATTAATCTAATTTCCTCCTTCTGTCAAAATCTGACCACATACCTTTTCATTAGCTTTGGATTGGTATCAGCAAAACTGAGGATAAATTGTAGCCTGAAGAAAGTGAAAGCAATGGATAATTTTTTTAGATTTCTTTATTATTTCATCTACAGTTGTCTCAAAATGCCACACTTGAGATTACACCATATCTGTTGTTGAGGTCAGCAGAAAGGTAGGAGATTGCAAAACAAATCAAAAGTGACAGGAAGGAAAAAATTAGGATAATTTTTCATTACTAAGCATAGCAGCAGACAAAATATCTGCATCATATAGAAAGACCCTGCAGGCCTTATCTTCAAATAGCATTGTACAGTTCATGTCCATTGGAGTCAATATTTTTGCAGCAGTTTGTATAAACTCAGGATAATTCCACAGTTGTCCTGCTCTGTTTTTTCTGAGTTAATTTGCAGCTGAATCAGGTCTGTGATCTGACTTAGACTACAGAGATCTGTGGTCTCCTTTTAAATTTACTGCTTCACCTAGCAATCCTTTCTTTTCCTGCTCTCTTCTCTCGTCTACCTGAAGGCTCTCAACAATATTATTCAGTTCAAATTTTCCTTCTTTCATTGATTTGGCAAGATGTCTTCAATTTTTTTTCCTCAGCCCAGATTAGATTGTAACTAAAAACCCAGTTATTTTCCTTTTTATTAATTTCTATTTTTTTTCCAATTTTTTATCCTGTGTTTAACCTGGCCATATATTACTAACTCTCCATATTGTATTATGTACAGCATATACAACAACATGCATATTTTTTCCATTGGTCGTTTGTGCATTATTCTATTACAACATGTATTTATATGGAAATATCTTGGCAGTGGTACAATATAAAAAATTAAACTAAATGGAAATTCCATGGGATAGGGATTAATTTATTTTATATCAATGATCCCTGAAAGCAGAACCTTTATTGTTTTTTCTTTGTGTTAAATGGAACTCTGATTCTTCAGTACAGTGAAAGGCATTTTTTAAAAATAGCATAAATATAGTCTGTCTGGAGAATCATTGTAGGTCTCTTCATGGAAGAATATTGCAAAAAACCCCAAAACTTGAATGTGCTGGCTAGCTTGGAGCAGGCACAGCAACCTCCTGTTTTTCTGTGTTTCTGTTTTCTGTTAGAAGAATTTAAAATTCACTTTTGCAGTGTTACAGCTTGAAAAATCAGAATCTGGCATATGGCTGGTTAAAGTCAACCAGCTTTGTGAGGTGGGAAGAGATGAATGAAACCTATGAGCAACAAAACGTCACTTGGTCACATTCGGCTTATTACTTTTCTACAAAGATACATATTAAATGATTGAAACAGTTTAAAATATTGTTGAAACAGTATGTTGGAATTAGTTTGGTCAGTCATTGTTGCTGGTGGTAAAAGAATTAATATGTCCACATCTGCACATCCCATAACACCTCTTCTGTTTCTCTTCTCGCCACTCTACAGGTCCCAATAAGGAGCTTTTCTTTGAATACTGCCATAAATTTCTCAAACTCTCTTTTTTTAAGAAGAGGAAAAGAAAAAATATATTTTAAAAATATAACTGCTGGCATGAATTTCACATGTTACTCATCGGTAAACACTTTGTCTGGGTGGTATGCTCAATTTTATTTTTAGTGAAATCTTAGACAAAAAAGGAGGGTGGAGAAAGCTTAAAGTCTGTTCTGTCTTTCATTGTTTGATTTAATGCACTCAAAGAGTCTTCTTAGATAATAACCTTTTATAGGTTCCACTACAGTTAATTTTATGATGTCATCTAAGAAAATATTACATCTATGAATATGAATTCGTTTTTTCTTTAAATAAAGGATGTGTAAGGATCTACATTTAACCTCCTCCAAGTAATAACCACTCCTTGATAAAATTACTGATGTATTAAAATCATGCATATGCACCTTTTACTGTTAAATATTTATACAGGTATCTGACAATATTGCTTTTTGACATGGTGTAATATTAGATAAATAAAATTTACTTTAGCAAGAAATGTCACTTAGCTAATAAGGCAAATTTATGATAAGATATTCAGTTTATGAGATAATGAGGACAGAGCTTAAAATATTGGCTGAACCAACCCTGCCTAACACTGGTAAAATACTGCACAAACTGTGGCAAGTTGGATGAGAAAGAGCAAGATTTGTACATCTCATGCCTGCAACTGTGAGTTAGAATCAAGGGGTTACATAAATGTTTTTCAAGACACAAGAAAGCTGTCTAGCATTCCTGAAACATATCAGAAATAAAGACCAGTGACAGTGCCAAAGAAGGAGAAGGTTTATTAATAGGTTAGCTGTAGATTAAAGGGCTCAATTCCACTGCCTGAACATTCATGTCTAGCACTACTTTGATGATTTATGGCATCTGAGACATTCACCCAGTGCCAGAAAATATGGCACAGCACCTACAACCTTCTGGAGCACGCTGCTGAAGCCAAGACCATGTTATGTGTCTCTAGGCAAACATCTAGGCAAGGGAACCCTGCCCAAAGAGTTTATATTCAATACCTTTCTCTGGTGGCTGCCATTATTCTCTAGCATTTTTATATTTAGGGTTATTGTTTCTGAGTGTTCCCAACTTTAACTCTCAGGTCTTGACCCTGCAAGACTGAGATTGACTGCAGGAGAGAGAAAATGACATGCAACTGAATTTGTAAATATGCTCAAAGAGGCCACTGTTTGTTAGTACACAATCCACAGCTGTGTGTATTAAGAACTTGTGTGGATAAAAGAGAAATAATGTATCATATTACTTTCAAATCAGCAATACTTCCCTTTACTAAAGACAGAATGCAGTTAAAGTGTTTCATGTCTTCCATTATTCCTGTTGGTTTTTACTCTGCCCAAGTGTTTGTATCCAGGAGAATATACAGTTTGTAAGATTTCATGAAAACCTCTCGTATTCATCAAATGCAGCATTAGAATAAGATTTGCTAGATTCACATCACTTCCATCATCTAGTAATTTAGAAAACAAAACAGAAGAATTTTTTTTTCTGGATCTGTTTGATTTTAAGAAAACTATTTGGCTGCTTCTTTTCTTTATTATCTTCTACATTTCTGCTGACCTGTTTTACTTTTCTTCAGCCCTATCAGACAGTAATGACACTTCACCACAAAAGATTCTTTTTTTGATAGCAGGAGAAAGCCCCTATGGTACTGGTCCTACTTTCACCATAGGTAATTTTCTCTTATTCAATGAAGCTTTTTCACTAGAATTTCATTTGTCTCATTGTTATAGTAGCATTTATATTTAGTCTTTAAGGAATTCACTGTCAAGCTTCCCTCATTAGTTTGTCCTCTTTTTATCAGACGTCACTACAAGAATGTAACAATATGATCACAGCAATGCTAAACAAAGCCTGACACCTTCTTTCTCAGGTGGTAGTCCATACTGGCTCTTCCTCATGGCCCTTGCCCAGTTCCCAGCATGTTCTCATTCCTCTAACAAGAACACTAGAAATACATTTCGATATTTTTCTGTGACTAATACTTTCCAAAGTTTAATGTATTATTTTCTAGAAATATAGGATTGGGATAAATGTGCTTGTTCAAAAGTAAAATTGATATCTGTTATTAAAGAGAGGAATTTCAAAAAAATGAAAAAAGATTAGGGGAAAAAACCCTAAATCAACCAAGTGGAGGTACTTTATAACTGTCCTTGAATACATGAAAATTAGACAGACAAAAATCCATGAATAAGCCATTGTCTCTGTCTCAATGTTAACAGTCATGGACATACACTGTAGCAACAGAGATTTAAATCAGGTTTTGGAAACCAAATTTTTTACTAGTAAGCATAAGAAGGCTTGCTAAAGGATTTGTAACAGGTTAGGTGTCTCAGGGGAGCCTTCCTAGGAGATGGATAAGATGACATCTTGTAATTTTTTCCCAAGCCTTATTTGTGATCCCATATGCCCAGATTAAATATCAATTGCCATAAGATTCAGCATTGGCCAAGACTTGGTCCATGTTGGTCCTTCAGCCTCCCTAATATTAACAGAATATTTCAGGCAGGGGGAGACTGGTATGTCATGGGGTACTTAACACCATCAAGTGTGAAGCATCTAATGTCCTGTACCTATCTTTAAGGAATCCTGAAAAATGAACCTCTGCTCTTGACACTGGAACAGCTTTTTCAACTGGGAATGATTGAGATCACCAGTGTTTGAACCCTGCTCTGTACCTTTTGAGCTGCAGACTCTGGTCTGATAATTCAGGCACCTATAGATACACATTGTGAACACCTTTTAGAATTACACTAGGTCCTCTATCACATTTGAGTAACTCCCACAAATTCAGAGCAGCTACAATACAAGTATATCCTATAAGCCCGAACCTTCCCTTTACAGTTCAGAACGATGGTTTTGCACCAAGAGTTGCCTCCCAGAATTCTCACCAGTTCCAAAGATTTGCAGGGGCTCTAGAGCTTGATACTTTCACAGCTTTAACTCCCTCCTTATTGTCCACACTGTCTTATATAACCCTCCAAGGAAACTTGGCCAATTCTATTATGGCCTCTATTCCAAAAGCAAGTAATAGAGTTATGAATGCCTGATAGTTCTTCCTTTTCTCAAAAAACTACTGTACACAGTAAGTACAGGTCTCTTTAAACTGGTAGAGATAACATAAAGCTTTCTGTTCCTTCATCTGAGGAATATTTAGCTATTATTTTAAACCAAGTATAATAAGATATTCCTCTCTGAAATGTCTGAAAAAGTACACTAAACTTTAGGCTCGGAATTAAATATTTTATATAGTAGTTTCTACAGTGGAAAAACATCTTCCCTTCTGCTTTGGCAAGTGGAAGAGATGAATCAAAAAAAAGATACAATCTCAGATGAATGGCATTCTAACTCCTGTCACTTGCTTTGCACATTCCTTAGATGCAAGTGTGTTCCTCCCATCTTAGATCAGTTTCTTTCCTAATTCATCTCAGTTCTTGATAGGTTTGTTCTTGGCCAGTTTCCTTTTGGTTTCAAGCACTTTCAATGTTTTGTTTTGTTTTTCCTAAGTCCTACCTTCTTTTCATCTTAGCTTTAAATTTATTTTTATCCAGGTTTTAACTAGCCCTGACAAGTTTTAGTTTGTTCTTCTAAATGCTTTGCTTGCTAGTTTGGCTGGGACTTTCATCATCTTGTATTTGATCTTGATGAGGTTTTCACTGTCCAGAAACAATACTTAGTTAGTTCCATGCTATTTCTAAGCCTCTGTCTAACAGTTGAGAAAGTCTCAAGAGGTGGTCTGCTTCAAATTTCACAGATTATGGACTAAGCACACCTCCTTTCCATTAAAAACAGTCAGATTTGTGTTCCAGATTTTTGTCCTAATATAAACCAATTCCACACAAAACCATATATTCTTCAGAATTTACATTAATATACTAAAGAATGCAAATGATGTAAAAAGAGGTGGTGTCAATTTTTCTAATAATTAAATTATGTCTTAGCAATTCGATTTACGAGCATACTGCTAGTAAACCTTCCCTATATTTTACGTCATCCTTCAAATTATCATAATCTTTAATATATTGCACAACATGCCAAAGTTAGAGGTCACAGAATTTCCTAAGTAGAGGACAAACATAGCCCTGTTGCTGAAGCATATTCATTAAATACCAAATTTTAGAAAAATGCCTATAAGATATAAGGGAACAATTTTTATCAATTATGAATGGACAATTAACAATTTTATCAATTTGATTATGAGGACACTAAGAATTTAATTAGGTCTTAGAAACAATCTTAATGTGTCTAGAATTAACATTTCTAAATGTCATACTTTTTAGTCACTTGGTAATATTTTTAGTTGTAGTGGAAAACTGTCAGAAAGACATTAAGTATTAGAAGTTTTTCTACCTTGTTAAATCTGAAATTACTCATGGTGCCTGTAACAGGCACTAGTTTCTGTCATCTCAGAGCTGATAAATCTTCAGGATACTGCAAATATAGAAGAGTAGACGAATGCCAGATATGGGGCCAAAGTGTCTGTACTGAATTAAAAAAAATATTTAGGCTTTCAACAGACTACCAACTGCTTAATTGTATACCAAGTGCTTAATTGTAGATTTAACAGAAAATGTTCATACATTTATTTCTGGAGAAATAAAGTGCTGAATATTGGTGAGTTTTCGTGAGAAATTGAAGAAAGGTGTTACTGTCAATCTGTCTGGATTCTGCTTGTTACAAAATCATTCCACCTCAATATGGAAAGTTGTTTTCAATGGGAATTATACCCACTGTGTCATATTCTCCAAACAGATGATATCTATTTCAATTTGATTGGAGTACCATGCAATTAAATGCTGCCTGTTTTCCTTTTCACATTGGTTTTAGTTATCACACTGATGAAACACTGCACCATGCTAAATTCAATGGGACACACTCTCAGATCAGAATCCACTCTTGCATAACCCAAGATTGTTTAAAAAATACAGCTCAAATTCACATACCTTGATTCTGTTCAAGCACCCAGAAGTACTTGAATACTTCAAACAGATTTTTCAGGCATAACCATTTGAAGAAACCATTTGCTATCATCATCACTGCACTATGAGATCCTATTTTAAAGTTTTTATATGTGTATTGAAACAGATTTAACTCACATTCATAATGTATTTTCAGTTCTTCAGTGTGGTGATTGTTGTCTCCCTCTATGTCCAAAACAGAACAGGGAGAGCTTGAGAAAGAGGCTCCTGTGAATAAACAAGGCCCTTAAAATGTCAATTTAGGGCTCACAGCAATGCAAACTCATGATGTTTTATGGCACAGCCAATGAACAGTTGCTGCTTCAACCTTTCCTTTCAGACTAATGCTTTTTTAACAGCAATCAAGAGAAAGCTGAAAATGTTCTGCTTTCTTTTCTCATTGTATGGGATCTTTCTTTCTCAGTGTGGGGGACTCAGGACAATTTTAGTTATAATCAGTCAATGCAATGGCTGGCCTGAGAGGGCAAATAAGGCCTTTAGAAGAGATGAAAAGTAGATGATTGATTTTTGGAGTGATGGAAAAAGCTGTATTGTAGCAATTCACCACCAGGCCATGCTAAGGGATGCACTATTGGCAGACATAAAACAACATCCTTTGAATTACAGGGAATTTCTAACTACCAGAATGACTCCAACTTCACAACTGCTCAAACATTTTGCTGTGTTTTTTTAAGGGTTCATGTGCATGTGTCTATGTACGGTGGCAGTGTGGGGAAAGGGCTAACAAGGAATTGTTAAATTAAAATTATTAATGCATCTGATTTAATGTCTTCATTAGACTGGTGGATGGCAGGGGAGGAGACACCTTTTCCATGGTCTAAATTAGACTGCATGTCTTTGGTGGGATTATGTACATTCTGAATGTGTTGAATTCATAGGTTCAGATTTTAGAATATGCCAGCTATATGTGAACTTCTCTAAACACTACAACTGATTCAAAGACAATTTCTGAGACAATTGTATCCTACATGGAAACATGATTTTTTCCACTATGCTCATAGCAAGCCAAAATATTGGGTTTTGTTTTAAGCTTAAATCAAGACGGGCACTATAACATGATAGTGCTATGTAGAATCTAACATTCTTTCACTGAAATACTTTAAATATGTTCACCTGTTTTTGATAAGGATATCAAACACTTGAAACACATTTTGCATTTAAAAAAAATCTGGCTAATACCTACAACCCCAAAATTTTACAGAAATTAATAAAAAATCATGGTTAGTTGTAAAGGGCATCAGAATATGTCTTTGCATGATAAGGTACTGCCAGATCAAACACATTGTCTAGTAAGGAATGTTTCAAAATCACAAAAAGAGGTAATTGGAAAGACTAGTACTTCTCACCTTGAGGTTTTGCTACTAAATATCAGATTATACTGGGAATTAACTGAAAATGCACATAGCAACCCTGTTCAATGTTCAAGCCCACAAAACAGAATTGTTTCTCAATGAACTGAAAACTAATTGAAAAGAGATGTCTGTACAGTCGAGGAGATAAAGAATGCTTTTATCCCCTTGTGGATTTAGCAGGAAAAATGCTTTCTCATACAGGTAAAGAGTTAAGAAGCTAAGTAAAAACATGAAGCTAAGGTATCTAAGGTGTTTTATTAAACTCTACTCTAAAATCATAGTCAATGATGAATTTAGGTGACAAGTCTTCTATTCCCTGTTCTATACCACCTTGGAAAGGTAAAACCATTCCTGATAGTATGAGAATAACAGGATCTATAAATAGTCTGTTCAGAGAAGATACCAAAACTGGGATGGCTAGAGTAATTTTTGACAAATCTGTCCCCAGATCACTGTCATTCTTGAATTTTTTTGTTCTTGGTTCAGCTATACCAGATGAAATATGCTGATATTTTTAAATGAAGTTTAACTTTTACAGATAAGAAAAGAATCCCTTTGTGGTGCTGCAGCAAAATAAGAGAGGGATTTAAGAAAGGCAGTGTTACTACTCACCTTTAATGTCTAAACTGAAATCCCTGCTCATGTTTTAGCATGTAAAAGGTGTAGTGGATTATTTTGAAACTAATATTCATAGGATTCAGTTTAACTGATGTTGCACTGGGCATATAGGTCACTTCTTACATTACTGAAAGAGTAAAGTGGCTATAGAAGCTTGCACAAGGTTGGGCATGAGTGTTATCTATATTGACATCTAAACAATAAAGGTAAGAGAATTTCCAAGTCCTTTCAAAAAGTGTTTCCTCCTTTCTGCAGCACAAGAATTTATAGAAAGGAGAATTACAATTAGAATACCTTAAAATGAGAACATTTGCTGTGAAGTATGACAGGAACATTAAACTTTGTGGGAGGCTAATTAATACCAGACAAAACATTAATCCACCAGGGTTTTTTGCACACAATTAAAAAATGCTGTGAATTTTACAACATTTTACACTAAGTCCACATCTTTCATTTAGGGCCACTTACACATTGTTTGTAATGTAGACTCCAACAATTACAGATTCAATTTACCAATACCATGCAATTTTGCAGTCTTATAAATCCAGCATCTGGTCTATTCCACTAACAAAATTAAAGTGGTGAGTCCAGATTATTATTTATTGTGAAGGAATGCTATACTTATGGCCCAAATATTTTAAAATATGAGGTTTGAAGAGTAAACATCCTGCTGTACTTGGAATCAAATGCTATTAAAAAGAGAAAATGAGAATATTTTTATTTTATTTTCTGATTGACATTGAACTTTGACCCAGTCACATTTGCTGGTAGTTTGACATTTTCACTGTGGTTTTACTGGCTTCATGTGAGTGAAGGACTTCGCAGTGTTAGATTTACAGTTGAACTTGATGAAGTTAAAGGTCTCTTCCAAACTAAATGATTCTGTGATTCTGTGGTTCTATGAATAAATGAAAAAAATTGTTATGCTTTCATATTTTCCCAGGAAGCAAGCAGATTGATTGAACCTGACAAAGATTCATAGGTGCTTGCAAAAGGCAAAACAGAAAAAAACCAAGATCATGTCAAGTTTATGATGAAATCAACTTGTTCCAACTTTAATGTAAAGCACACACACAATGAAAACTGTGATAGACATTTTCAGCAACTTCCAGTAAATATAAAAATAAAACAATGTGAAAAACTGAGGTAGGTTTAACTGATATAAAATTATTGCAGAAAGCATTGCACTGTCTCTGAGCTGTACTGTGAAGAGAGTTTTCTCTTTTGAGAGTTTCGTACGGCTTCTGTCAACACTACAACTAAATATTTTGAACAGCAATCAAAATACACCACATTTGACCAAATGGGAAGAGAAGGTGCTGGAAATCAATACACTGGATGGAAGGGTCCAGTGTAGTCCTGCCAAGAGTATTTTTGACAAATTTTCTAACTTATATACCTGCCCTGTAGATCAGTGCCACAAACCCCACAATGTTCTGAAAGCAGCAGAACATGTGATGATTCTTATTAAAGAGATTAAGATTTTTAAAAAGTCTAGCAATACACAGGTCTATTCAGCAACTCTCATTCAGGATAATAAATGTTAGTGAAATACTTTTTCAAATGTTAATAGAAGCATGGCTTCTAAATAATATGAAATTAATAACCTTTAAAAGACTTGACTTCAGGGAAGGGGAAATAGGATTATGCTTCTTATAATTTATCATGCAGAAAACATACAGTGAGGTTCAAGAATGCAGTATTTTTTATCACTGCGTTCAATGTGAAGAAAATAATAAAATTTTCAGCTGTTGTAAATTAGAGGCTATTATATGACTTAGTCGCCTGCATTCATGGATGACTGAGTTTCATGATGTCAGAAGTTCTATGTTATGCAAAGTAAATCCAGGGAAATCGTCAAGATTATTTTAATTTAAATTAACTGAACATTTGGCTCAAAATTCTTAATTTTCCAATTCAGTGAACTTAATAGCCTAATCTTTCCAATAGATGTAGGAATTTTATCTGTAAATGGTATCTCTGGCTGAACATATGACTAATCATGCCATTTCACTGCCCAATTTTTTTCTCTTTTGGTAAGATCATCTTGCTGGAAGTAGTCTTGAAATTTTCAATGGCCTCAACATTTCTAAGGATGACTGAACTAGAATATAGTAATGTATAGGCCTTCAGAAAAGTGCTGAAAATGGGTGTCTAAATTTAAACAAAGAAGCTTTTAGGAGTTTACCTAGCAATTGCACCTAAAAAGTAATCTACCTTTAAACCAGCATCTAGGATCTGTCCTGAGATACTAGCAAATATAGGGCATCATGTGTCAAGCAAAATAAAATACTGCAAAGGAAAGCAGAATTAACTTGTCCTAATGATAAATACATTTTTAAAAGTTCAATTCACAATGCAAGCATATTTTCTTGCAATCTAAAGTTATAGGTAATGAAAATAATGGCTTTAGCATTCGAAAATAAATCACACATATCGAAACATCATTATCACTGCTTATTATACACTGAGATTGCTCCATTCCACCAGAACAAAATTGTCATTGCATTTTAAAGGCTTGCCTCACTAGAAGTCTTGGCAGCATTTCATAACAATCCAATTTAAAAATAGAGCAATTTAAAACAAACACATGAATTTGTCTACAAAGGCACCACAAAAACCAAGAAAACTCTGACAAGCTGAACAGATGAAGCATTCAATCTCTTCTAGTAGAGGTTCAGTAATTTAAACAAATAGATAGTTTATTATTTAAAAATTATCTTTATTTTTATAACAAGGTTACTTGTAACAGACAAGTGTTAGAACCAGATGCTGCATAAAAAAATACATGCTTCTAGTCTCCACGTTTCCCTTTCAAATTTGATTCTACATATCATTAGGACCTAATCTGTAAAAAACTGGAAGAGACAGAGAAGTAGCCTATGCTAAACTGTCCTGTGTGTAACTGCTCTGTGTAACTTAGACAAAGAAACTAGAAGAACTAGAATGGGATAGGCCCATTTATTATAAAGTGATCTTTGTGAATGAGTGAACAAATTCCTTTATACAATTGGATGTAAGATTCAAAAGGTAATTCAACATTTATATGAAAAACGGGACTGTGTTTGAAATGGAGACATGAATTGCAAATTAAAACCCAGACATGACCAAGACGATAATGTTCTTTCCTTAAATTTTAAGCTCTTTACATTGACAGATTGCAGAGCATTATAGAGATTTTCACCAACATATTCATAATTTCCTATCCAAATTAGCAATTAATTGCACTCCAGCTCACCTCAAAATCTGGAATATGAGAAATCCGTGCTCTGATCATACTAATAGCAACCTGAGACAAATCAACCAAAAGGAAAGTAAGGATGAAAGCTGATTTTTCTCCAAATAATAGGCTTTTAATCATTGGCTATTTTGTTTGGACTTGATTTATAATATCTTTTTTAAGCTGTAGCTTGTGTCCTGTTATGCGAAACCACCAATGCATTTTCAACAACAAGTGCTCTGCAGCAGATTCTTTTCCACTGTATTTGGCCCCTCTTCCCAGATATTATATATTGTGCTCATTCTTCTGCAAATTGAGTCTGCTTTTCAACTCTAACACCAAAGAAATGTCTTGCTTCATTTATATTAAGTTGTCATTTCTATCCATTACACAAATTTGCCAGAATGGGCAAGATAGATGGGACCATTTGTGTTCAGTGAGTAAGTTAATTTTTCCCAGTTTTTACATGGAACTGTCATTCATATCAATGCTTATTTTCTCCGTGATTAGATTTCACTTATTTCCCATATATTTTTCAAAATTCTCTTTTTACCCTCCACTTATTTCTATTACCAAAATAAAAATTGATACAAAAGGCTTTTCTGCCAGTTTGCTCAACATAGAAAATTTGTCTTACATAAATTTAAGTATTTGTCTGGTAACTGCACAGCAAATTTGACAATTTTTCTTTTTTTTTTCTCTCTCAGTAATGCTGTGAATCTATATCTTTCCTTATAAATGTCATGTTTTGAACATTATAGTTTTCAATAAGAAATTCCTAGTCCATCCTGTACTCTTAATGTTACTGATCACTAGTTGCCTATTGCTCCTTTCTTGTGTAAGAATTCTGACTGCGAAACAATTCCATGTAGCAAAATACGTAAAACTTGAATCTCTTGTAACACATTTCCTGAATTTTCTATAGGCCATTACAAAAAAATTTAATAAAACAAAACCAAACAAACCAACAAAAACATCACACTTACACTCCCAAACTACAAGTTTGGGAAACATTCATGGAGTGGGATTTCTACATGCATATTTAATAACCCTAAAGAATCAAAACAACATGTCTGAGAAAAAGCTAAATAACAGTAATCTCAAGAACCAGATGTTAAAATTCAAGTGTGAAAGCCTGTGCTAGTTTTGATTGGGATAGAGTTAATTGTCTATATCATGGAAAAGTGCTGTTTTCAGCACAAACACAGGTAAAGAGATGCTTTAGCTGTGGCTGAGCAGGGCTTGCACAGTGATCAGGCCTATTTTTTGCTTCTCACACCACCTAGGCAGCGAGTGGACTGGGATTGCATGAGTGGACTGGGAGGGGACAGCTGGCCCCAATGGGCCAGTGGCATAATCCGTACCATATGGCATCAAGCTCTGGGGAATCAGAGAAACTATGCAAGTGCAGCAGGTGGACCTAGTGATCTTAGAGGTCTTTGAAAGCTTCTGTGGCTCTATAAAAGGAAACCTGTTGAACATGATGAGAAAGGGAGGAACACCAATATTCTGGAGAAGATCGAATGAGGCAGAACATCTAGTTTTGTTATCAAAGTTTTGGTGGAATTTCACCAAAACCACGTGACACAAGGCATTTTCTCTTTTGGTTCAGGTCAACATGGAGTATTGCTTTGAGAAAGCCTATTTCAGTCAACTCTAAGTTGCTGCTGCCTGCATAACTACCTACTTTATTTATAATACAAATAAAGGTGTTGTCTTCCTTGTTATTCCTCCCTTCCTTTCTTTTGCTAACCCTCTCTGAGCCCCTGAAGATGGAAGGACTCACAGTTTCTACACGTCAGAGTGAAATGTCCCAGAGGACCTAGACATTACATCAAGTACAGGCTTGAGGCTCAAAAAAATAACAAACATCAGGCAAGTATCTCCGAGGAAAACAATCCAGCTTTTGGGTAATTATGCAGGTTCCTCACCCAGACTTTCTAAATCTCTCCCTCTGACATCTTTGGATTTGTTAAATAATAGTGAGACTCTCCAGAGATAATTTTCTCTGCGTTCTCTTGCCTCCCATCTAATGAAAGACCCTCTCTTTTTTTTAAAGGAAATTTCTGTATTTCCCAAAGAGCACACTTCAATAGATCAAAATTTGTCAAAACAGTGTTTGCTTTTGCACCTGCCTGAACTGCGTGTATGGAAAAGAGATGATGGGGCTGCCTCAGTGACTTTTACACGAGTGGTGGCACAGACTTAGCACAAGAATTTCTAATACAAGGCAGAGGGCGTGACCTTAGTTATGGCACTTTGATCTTAGGAAAAACTTAAAAATGATAAAATATTTAAATCTCTGGACCTTGTTAGAAGACCAATTCAGTCTCACAGCTTTGTCTCCAGTGCCATCTGCTGACACGAGCTTCCATTGCAACTCCCGAAGAAAAAGGTTCCTCCAGAAGCTAATTCTGCTGAATTTTGTGCCTGTGGTAGTTGATGTTACAAGAAATTTCTTTTCGAAGGGATTAATTTCACTTACTTTTAAGATGTTGTGTTGTTCTTTGTGGGCATGTGGAAGTTTTCAGTAGAGCTACTTGTTTGTATTGCCATCACACTTTAACAAATAAAAATGTTTAGAAGATTCTGATTCTCAGCGCATTCAAATGAGGAAAAAGAGGAACTATGTGAAAATCTTAAAATTGCTCCAGACACAGAGCAATCAGGTTGCTTAAATTCAAATGAACATCACGAAATTATGCCCTGAAGTTGTAATTTGACATTGTAATTGTTTGATCTACTGGTTTTTAGTTAAGATACTTCGTGTCTGTCTGAAAACTTTTACACCCAAGAAAGATCTTGGCTCTTAATAACACTGCAGTTGAAGTGGTTTATCTTCTTTAAGGTGACACCTCGAAGGGGGAGAGCATAAAATGCAAATACTGAATTTTTCAGTATGCAAAAATGGACAACACCTACTGAAAAAAAGGTGTGTCTGGCAAACATCAGGACAAAACTAACAAATGTATTACTTTTGTTCAAACTCTAAGATAGCTCACCAGACTTTTTACACTGCTCTGATTTTTATGTGCTTACTCGTTAAATTGGAAATACCTATGTAAGAGAAATTAGAGTCCGAGTGTGTGTTTCTTCCTTTGACCCTCTTTCCACATTGTTGCATCCCTCCCTCTTTTCCTTTTGCTGTCTTCTCTTCGCGAAAAAGTGAAGAAATCTTGCCATCTTGTGGTCAGTGGTAGTTATTAGTCCAACAAAAATACAGACTGCAAATATTATATTGGTCACCATAAGAGCTGCAAGATCAGTGAATTTAAGGAAAAAACCAGAAATGAACAAAGTTGTTAAGTTTAAAGAAAGCATCATACACTTCTTCCAGTTTTTTAGAGATTATAAGAATAGAAATGGCTCAGAGAAAGAAGGAATAAAAATGGGGTGTGATGTAAATCTGGTTTTTTTTTTGATGCAGCTGACAAGTTCTGTTAACCAGTGAAGACACAATGAATATTTTGTTTTGACAAATAGTTGACATTTGCTAAGCAATCTTTTGATAAAATTCACAAGCTTTCATCAAAAGTTTAGACTTAGATGAGCTACAAAAACCTGTTTAGTCTGCTATGGATCAGCAAAGTATCTGTTTTTCATTTTGCCTGAGACCCCAGACATGAAATGTTTAAAAGTTGCAGCTTCCACAGAAGATACAGGCAGCAGATTTTGCTTCCAGGTGCTTTTCACAAGATATGGACAGTTTGTAGTGGCCACCCCCCTGCCTTAAGGGTGGTCCCCAAGGAGGCAAAATGTCCAGATGGTATACACTTGATGAAGCATATCCTCTCTCTGCCTTTCCACTTATAAAAGTGAACTGATAAAAAGGTCATATCTGTGCTCTGGTGATTTGTGTCTGCTAAAAAAGTTCACCTTCAAAATTATATTTCTAATTTATGCAAGCAGCCAGTCTTACATTCCCCTGGCCCCCCACAATGCAAAAGACATAAATTCAGAGTCATGTGCATATGTTACACATAGTTCTTTTTTTGCTTGAAGAAGTTCAAGTTTTCTCTGCTGCTATGATCTTGCAATTTTTTTCTCCAAGTCTTGCAACAAATTCAGTGTGGTTTTGCATACAAACCATGCAGTTATTATCAGACTTCTGTTAAGATAGAAAAATTCTCAAAAAAATTTTACTATTTTTTATATGCTCTTCAAGTGACAAGCTCTCATCCAAGCCCCTGGAATACTGAGGGTTACTGGCAGTGACATGTAATTGAGAATTTCTGGATGTTCAAGACCCCTTAACAACACATAGAGGGTACCTGAAAATGAAACCCACTTAGGAATTTTCTCTTGCATCACAGCCTATCATGGAATAGCCCATGTCAATACAATTAAACACTTTTATTCCAACGCAAGGTAGCTGCCAGCAGATATAAAAATTGTGCTTGACTCAAGATTTATTTCAAAATATGCTGTAGTGTTGCCAGATAAGTGATAGTTGACTCAAGCCTAAATCATCCCAAGATGATTCTAAAAACTTGAGCTCTGGCTAATTTAGGTCCAGAGCCTGGGAGCATTCCCTGGTTCAGCTTAATTACCATTAGGTGTGGCCCAACATTTTTGCCTCCATATTATTGCATTGGATTTGGCAATGAAGGCAAACACTGAGTTATGAGTGATTTTCTTATTAATAAAAAACTTATTATGCCCATTAATTGTAATGAAGCTTCTGTCTCAAACAACAAAAATATTGTACTTTTAGAAGTTACCTATTTGAAGAAGAGAAAAAATGGCTGAGGAGAATTTCTTGAGGAGACTTCAAGTTCTATTGAATTAGGAAAAGAAATATATGTGTGGCATGGCTCAAAAGGTTCTGGGAAGGATTTTTCTATTTCCATTATTTCTATTTCTATTATTTCTGTTATTTCTATTATTTCTATTATTTCTATTATTTCTATTATTTCTATTTGTATTTATTTCTATTATTTCTATTTCTATTTCTATTTGTATTTCTATTTCTATTGTCTTAATGTTTATCATAGCACTTTAGCTAAAATTAGGACAGGAAAGCCTACACTTGATATGTTGCATTTGAGTTCTGCTCAGGTGAGATAGAAAAAACCCCAAAACTGCATATTTATGAACAATAGAGAAGTTTTACATTATTTCAAAAAGAAAAGATGCATTGCCAATAAAATGTTGAAGTACTTCACATTAAAAACAAGATCCACTCTTCCTGCCATGGAGGCAATGGCATGAAAGGCAAGACAGCAGATTTATTTCTAGAAAATTTATATGATTCTTGAAATTTCTTACAAAATTAAAAGTACTGTGTTGAAACAGAAATATAGGGAATTTGTTTGCAATCAAAGGAAAATATTATAATGAAGCAAGTCAAAAGTAAGGATGATAAGTGTTATCTTTTAATTGAGGATTTAATTTAATGTCCATCCTAGCAGTCAGTTTCTTTGCATGAATATTAAGAGTTAGGTAGACTGAATGTGGGTAGCAATAGTCAAGTCTCAAAACCGGTCTTAGCTGTTCCACCAGTGACATATCTGAAGAATTCATTTGAAAGCTGTGAAGCTTAATTTCTTAAGAAAAAAAAAAAGAAGATAGCAACAACCATGAATAAAAACGTAAATAGAAGTATATTTGTTTAGGACTCTTTTATAACCATTGTTAACTGTGTATAAAAAGCACCCTGAGCAGTTCAGACAGAATGTACCAGCAATGTCCCTGTGGTCTTGGCTACAAATTATTTCGTGGGAAGTATTGAACAAGAAGATGGCAAGTTCTGCCAGGCTTCTGCATTCCTGGAGCAGAGGTGGGTAGGTGGAATAGAAAAGAACTGAGCGTGGCTCTGGACCCCTCCTCTGCCTAACCTCGCTGGGTCCCCAGGGACTCTACAGGGCATCAGATATGTACTAATTTTAATTTATTCTGTCCCTAGGGAGCAGCTTAGTGCCCATTTATTGTGGAAGCTAAAGGATTTACAGCAGTGTATGCCAGAAGTATGGATCCAAAATCTCTTTTCAAGGTGCGTGTTGTAACAAGTTCCTAACCATAGGAAAGGATTTCATCTAAAAAATATCTAATTGTAGTACAGAAATGTCTTCTGACACATTCCATCAGGTTTGCTTATTTGAATGATTAGGATCATCATGAAATAATAAGCAAGCCATGGAACTTGCCTAGACCATATACAGACTCACAGCCTAACTTGAAGATGGCTTTTGATTATATACCTATACATAATTACTCTTGTCAAGAAATTGAGCAAAATTCTCTATTTCCTCTAGTGTCAAAATATTTTAAGAAGCTTTTATTCAAAGACCATTTTCAGCAACTAAAAAGCTATGCTAACACATGAATAACTTACAGTTCTTTAAACAGAATCATTATGTCTGTCATCTAGGCTAGAAAGAGTTTTGTTTGCTGCTAAGAGGGAAAGTGCCCTAAAAGAAATGCATTCTATGAAAGCACAAAAAATTTTACTGAATATTACATAGGACACAGTTTCTTGAGCACAAGGAAAGTAAAATGTGAATTCTGATGGACTAAAAATTGCCACGCTATTACTAAACATATGTGGCAAAATTATTTACTCCCTGTTTTACAGTATAGACTGCAGAATACTAGCAGTATCTTAAGAAGCTCACTATCTTGGAGTAGCACATGGAATTTGAGAAAAACGTGACTAACAGAAAGTTTTGGTTAAGTCTATGTGCTTTCTGTAAAGTAACCTTTAACCTAATAATGCAGTTAAGATATTTGATCACCAGGAGGAAGTCACTTGGGCAATATAGAGTGAAGCAATCTAAAATACAATCACCAGAAGGAACACCAGGTTCATTCCTCATTCAAGAGCTTCTTCATAGTAACCTTAACTATTTTGCTTTTACATATATCTATGTACACTTTAGGGTTCTTCTGTACCTAGATCTCCAAAATGCTGGTCCAGCCCCTTGCTGCAATGCCTCAGGGTGAACATCTGTAAAGCTTGCTATTATTTATGGGAGTGCACAAGGGTAGACCAAACACACACAGCTGTACAAATATCTGTACAAAATAATTAAGTTTGTGTCTGACAAGAGAGTAAAACTGAATGACTGGAAGAGTTTCAGCCATCAGACAGATCCTCATGCTTCCGCCCATTCCATTCTCTGTAAGCTTTGCCTCGGCAGTGGTAATACATAACAGAAAGAGCTGAAAGATTTCATTTCTAGGGCACCATCCTCTGGGTTTTTATGGCAGTTGAGCTGTGGTGCTGGGGCTATTCTCGATTAAATGCCCATATAACGTCCTCTGAAAGAGGTAACTCTTCAGAACGGAGGGAAAAGATTGCCTGTTTTATTAAGTTTTGGAGGATTGAGTTAGGGGATTACACAGATTCATAGGATGGTTTGGGTAAGTGACCATAAAGATCATCTAGTTCCAACTCCTCTGCCATGGGCAGGGACACCTTCCACTAAACCAGGTTGCTCAAAGCCCCATCCAACCTGGCCTTAAGCACTTCCAGGGATGGGGAACAGACAACTTCTCTGGACAACCTGTTCCTCAGATGAGTGCCTCATCACTTTCATAGTACAAATTTCCTCCTAACATCTACCTAAAATCTACCCTCTTTCTGTTTAAAGCCATTTCATGTGGGCAGACAGTGTCAAAATTATAAATCCTGCTGACCTGACAGAAATTAAGTCATGTGTTCTTCCTTGTAGGAAACATCCTACATACATATTGAGTATCATTGTTACAGAACCTGTGAAAAGAATGCAAAAGATCCTTGGTACAGTTAATGGGTGTCACTGTGCTTCAGCAAACCTGTCACATGGAGAGTGATGGGGGGAAAGGTGGCGAAAAAAAGAGAATCCCAAATAGCAATGACTGGAGAGGGTGGTCAGCAATGCATAAAAGGAATCCAATAAATAAATTTTTAAAAAATACATTTTCTCCTCTCCCAGCTTTGTAAATATCATAATTATGAGCTTACACATGCCATGACTGGAATTTGCTGCTGAATTCACCCTGTCAAATACAAGTGCTCTGGAATTTCAACTTTATTTCTGAAAAGAAGTTGTCTGACTCATCTAACTGCAGAGGGCTAGCTAATAATACTCAGCTGACTTTTCAGAGAGCTTGAAACAATGGTTCTGATAGGGGCTAATTGCCTCGATCACCACATTCACGGCTCTCTGAACCTGCTGCTCTACAAGTTAATTATTTTTCAGTGTAAGACAAGTACAGAATTCAGTGTGGAGAGAGTTCATTCCACTATGGCCAGATGCCAAACATCTGCTTCACTGCTCTATTTCATCCTATTATTTTCTTTGTTCCTTTTCTTTTCCCCCCCACAAATAGTACCTCTTGAATTTTATTTTCTCTTTTACTTTCCCTATTACAACCAAAAACTTGGTTCAAAAAAGAGTGAGGAAAAAATATCCATTTTTAAACAGAATATAAGTAGAACCAGAAGTTCAGATTTGGCCACTACACACCTCAGGAAAGAGAGAAGATGCCAGAATGGGTCCAGCTGAGATGCTGAGACACAGAAGACCAATATAAATGTCTGCTTCCATGTCACATAGAGTATAAGGACAAATGAATTATGGGTAAAGTCATCTGTCCTGTAATGGTAAGATTGTGTTGTTTTAAATTGACAAACTATTCTTATTTGGAATTAATAAAACAAAATCTACTGTGGAATGCATGACCTCTCTTTAGCTGCTATATTGAGTGCTGAAAACTTAACACAGACGATAACTGTTCCCTAGCGTGGAACTTCTTAGGTGTCCAACACACCTGAAAAATTCTTTCCATAACTAGACAATAGTTCAAGAGCTTATTTTTAGCCCTGACTTGTAAAGATCACAGGCCACAATAAAGGATGTGACTTGAAGAGGTAGTGGAGTACCTGAAGCTTGTCCCTGAAGATTTAACACAAATTGTGTAAATTGTTTCAACCGTTGCAATAAAGTTCTTGCTGCAATTTGCCTCATGAATGCCTCATTCTCTCCTGACAACTTCAGGACAAGTCCCATCTGCAATTTGTCCCAGGCTCCTTTCTGACAAAGTCGGCTATTAATTGTAACGGGAGCTAACTTGGGAATCAAGTTATTAAAAACGTAATTTTTGAAACTCACTTCCAGATACATTTGTATTTACGAATCATGTATAGATTCCTTCACAGCTCCGGGTTTTCTCAGTCCCCGAAGTTCTCGATACTGATACAGGAGCAAATGCAATTGAAGGTTGTATCAGATGGTGGCAGCAAAGCACCTTCCAAGGTTTGGGCTTCAACGGTGTTTGTGTGCATCCAGCATTCTCACTGCTCATCCTGTGTTTTGCTTTCAAGTACCATCTATGCTTAGGAGTAAATATTGCACTGCATTTGTTACAGCAAGAGGAAAAATAGCAAGCACATGGTTTATTGCTTGTTTCTCAGACAAAAAAAAACCCCAAGACCCTGTTTGTATCGGGTGTAATTCATAGCTGAGTAAAATAAAACAGAAGGCAAACAAAAGGTAAATAAAAGCAAACAAAACACACAAGTAAATAAAAGAGTGGTAAAATAAGTCTGTAATCCCCCAGACATTGAGAAATTTCTTAGGTATTTTTGTCTAGTTGTTAGAATAAATTTTTATATAGACTGAGGTAATAAGTATTATTTTCATATCTAACATTTTTCTCAGTATCATTGACATAAAAATGATTGCCCTGACAAAACAGGCAGGTCTCTTTCTGTGCACTTGCTAGGGCTCAGCTGCAAGTCAAGAATCAAATCTGAATCTAGAACCTGTAGGGCATAGAAGATTTTCATTATTTGTAGATGAGATTTCGTAGTTTAAGAGGTTGAAGATGGATGGCCCTGTTCAGTACTGTTGCTCTGCATTATGCTACAGCTCCACAACTGCGGGCAAATAATTAACAGCAAGGTCAGATAATGCCTAGGAGAGACTTGAAAATGGGTTCAGGAGAAAAGTAAAGCAAAGGAAAAGCAGTATTAAACCATAGTCAATAAAACAAAGAAAAAAAAAGAAAAAAAATAAAATAAAAGAAAATTAAACAAAAGAGAGAGAGAGAGGGGGGAAAAAGAAAAACAGCACTGAAAGCTGCTAGGCAGTCTGAAAACTGAATACAGTTCATAACATATTGCATTAACATGCACCAAACTAGTTTTTAGTGTTCCTTTCCAGTTACTAATCAGATAACTGGCTTGCCAGTAGCTGAGATGATTTGAATTTCTATTGGGTATGTGAGTGAAGTTTAGATTTGAATTTCACAAAAAAGCTCTGATTCTGCAAACAGCTTTCGTGTGACTGGACATATGTGTTGGCACAAAGTTTTAAGGACTTCAGTGGGACTGCATGATATCCCCATTGGTCATGCAGAAGAAATTGCATGTCTGAAACAGCCTATACTAATTAATCAAGAAATTGCATTTATACTTTCCCAGTTACACTGTCTGTTCACCTGCACTCAGCAAATGTCACTACATTGTCAAAAAAGGATCAAAAGACCTTGTCACCTCCATAGATTGGACTCATGGAATCCGCCAGGGGTTGCCTGTATCCCTCCATCTCCTAATTTTTTATCCCAAGCACACACACTCTTTCCTTCCTGACTCCCATCCTCTGCATTTTAAGGATACACTGACAATCTTCACACACACTTTTGATGAAGGCTCTGTGCCATCTCCTTCCCAAGACCTCTGCTGCCCAAATGCTACCAGTAGCCATTTCTAGGATATTAAAGTTTATCTTGCTTACGCTTCTCTACCTCATGAATATTTCTGCTCAGTTCCTTCCATAATATTGTCCAGCACACTGTATCCCAGTCTCTGACAGGATTTAGTGGGTTTCTTATTATTTCTTATTCCAAATTCTTATGGGGTTTTTTTTCTAATTTTTCCTTCTCCAGTAGAAAATGTCATATAAAGTATCGTTACAGACAACTTTTCTAATACCACTGAGATGATGCGAAGTGCTAATTATCTTGGATATGCAGAACTGCATCAGTTCATTCCTTGGTCTATGGGCATTGACATCAAACCAGCTATTTAAAATAGTTGAAAAGTCTGGTGAGCCAATTCAAGACAAAAAAATGGTTCCATGTGGTCTTTCTGCTCTGTGCTTCAGATTTTTTTCCAGATGAGCAAGGTCCATCTGACTGTAGCTCAGGTCACTCTCATGTGCCTTGGAGTTGGTGAGGCATACGAATCTGCATAATTGGCATACAAATGGAGTGATGCATTCAAAATCACAAAAAACTGAATTTGGTTGTCTAGTGATGAAACTCTCCAATATCTGAAAGTCTGCTAGAGGTGTTTGAATAGATGCACTCAATTAAATAGAACTGAGTATTATCTCTCTGTAGGTGGCTCACTTTAAACTGTCACCATGCTGTTCCCGCCATGAAAAAAGCTGCCTTGAGTTGTGACTCAAGTTGTCTTTGAGCTCTTAACTGTGTATCCAAACAAATTTGTTCTTCCCTTCAAACTGCTGTGGCTTTGACAGCCTCTGCACCATGACTTTAATGTCTGATATATCAAGAGAAAATGTGCCCATCCTTTATTTCTCCACTGCTTCTCCACCTGCACAGGCAGCAGCCATGATCCCTGCACAGCCACCTCTGATATGCAATGGCATCTGCAGTAGCTGTCACCTAAACTTAATATAAGTCAGGTCTGCTGAAAAATCAATAAACTAGTGAGGAAAAAAGTTACTCTGAACACAAATAGTAAGTTTAAAAGCAAAGGAATAAAATATGTCAATCTCTCTTTCATCATTATGATGCCTAACTGCAAAACAAGCATTTGAAAATCAAGCAAAAAACATACTCTTCTACCCTACTGATTTGCCAAAGACCTCGGGAAAACTATGAAATCTTACAAAATAATAGTGGCACAGGGCATTTAATGGGATTTTATTAAAAAAATTTGCGTGTACAATTTTATCTAGGATGATATTACATCTAGGCTTAATAAAAATCCATAAACGCCAAGGACAATATGCTTTAAATCTTAGTGTTTCTTATTTCACTACTTATTTGCTTTTATTTTGAGTATATTAATAGATTGGTCTGTGCAAAGAATCACAACCTTTCTTAAATTCTAAATGAAGGATATGCATATGTAGTTCATATAGTGAAAAAAACAAGATTAAAATAAATTGGAAAGTAGCTATGAAGAAATTATAATGACGCTAAAATAAAATACTCATGTATTTTTAAATAGCATTAGCAGAAAATAATTCTAAAGTATAATAAAAAGAAACCAGAATTGGACATTGGTAACACACTCAGTCAGTACCTGGAACAACTCAGACAGAAAAGAACCAAAGTGTTTCAGATAGCTACAGTTAAAACGCTCCAGATACCCTGGAGAAATCCCAGAACACAGCCACAACGAATGAAGCCCAATGATGCAATTTTACATGGTTCAAAAATATGTCACATTTGGGAATCTCTGAAGTCTTGCACCTGGATGATGCAGTGTAACCTATTACTGTATTGACTCTTTCATGTACCATGGGAAGGTAGCTTAAAATTGAATAGATATCTAAAAATAGAACTAATCTGGAGTCCACAATTTAGGGCATATAGCATTAGGAATAATTAGGCTAATTAGTGCCTAAAACACTATACAAAACATACAAGTCTTCATGTCCCTAAGAATTGTCAACAGAAATTGGTAAAGATTTACGAGGCACCAATTAAATTCCAAATCGAGAATGACTTGAGAGTCATTAAACTCTCCACAGTGATGGGCACTGCTGAGAACCTTCACAGATAGTGACTAATAGGGATAAAATATATTTGCAAGAATCTAGGACTAATTCAAGCTGCCCTCAACAGGAAAGAAAGTCAGGAGGGAAGAGAACAGCCTTCCTGTTTTTCTCTTTGAAAGCTCTCATGCTCCCAGTAAACATAGCTGCTTTTTTTTTTTCTTGGTACTGCATGTTCCATCTTTCTCAATCTTAGCATCATTGCAGAGACAATTCACGCACACAAAGCATTTTCTACGCAAGAAAAAAAAGACTTGTTTCCTATGGGCAAAGGCAGACAACTCAGTGGTGTGGCATAATTACAAGCAGACTATTTTTGGAGATTTGAAGGAAATGACAGATTTTTTTTTGTTATTTAAGGAGCAGAGTCTGCTATAGGACTGTGACAAATTTCCCACAGCTGCAATGAGGAAAATATGCATAGCTCTGAAGTATTACAGACCAAATGTTGTGAATTATTCCAAGGTCATATGTTCTGCGTGATACTTTGCCTTTGACACAGTGTATGTGTATGTATAGGTACAGAGTAAGGGAATCCTAAGCTGCATTACTACAGTGACAAATTCATATAAAATATTTTTTGATCTATAAACTTTAAAATTGTTAAAGAAGGGATTATTAAAATTATTATAGCAGTGATTTTATATGGTGCTTTCTATCAGGACACTGAAACACTCAGTATTTATCTCAACCTTTGCTGTTAACTCTTACCAAAAAACCTCACCTCAAGGTTTCCTTTTTTTATTAACAAAGTTTTAACACTGGTTACTTGAATTTCAAAGGGAAAGATTATTTGTATATTTAATTAGCTATTTTTTAAACCTCAGCGTCAGAAGTCCTGTGGTTATAGGCGAGGTAAACTTAAAAATGATGCTAAAGAAGGTTTGACCTTCAGTGGAACTCCTGAAGACCCTGAAAGCTGTGATGTAAAGAAACAGAATACACTACTCTGTGTTGTTTTTAAATCAAAGCAGCATCTTATGATTCACAGAATTGTATTAGCAATATTTATTCCTTTGAGACTGAAGGGCTATTTGCTTTTCCACCTACTCCCTAGGAGACTACCAAATACAGACTTGGTGGCCATGAGTGCGACATACACGAGACATTATTATCAGCAATGAGTGTCAATAATACTCCATGAAATAGCAGCTTTCCAAGATTTACATAAAGTAACTTTCTGTTATCTACAAAATACACTGCTAATTCTATTATACCTTCATAAATCTGGAAAGGTTTCTGTAGAGGTTTTCACAAGTTTAAACTTGATTAAATTCTGCACATGGAAAAGATGTATTCTCTGTTCTCATCAAAATAGGAAAAAGCCCAGGGTGGCACTAGAAATTATTTTCTCTATATACCATGGATATTGCAACATTGATCTGGCAGATAAGGTGTAAAAAAAGGATATTCTTTCCTCTAGAAATGCTCCAAGAAGGTCCCTGACCTTTATTTGTTTGAGACCAAAACATCCAGGGTGCAGAAGGACAGAGTTCTTGCTGTAGGAAATGCCTCTGTTAACTCCAAAAGAAGTATCAAATCTTCTGTGAAGGGCAGGTTTAAAACCTGTACTTCTTCTTGGTATTTCTGTGGGTTAACGTAGACATTTCCTAGCACAGGATGCCAGCTGCTGTAAATCCCTTTGCAATGCACTTTAAGTTGTAGAGGAATGTTAGGTGACCAAGTCAGCACTATGGGATCCCTTGGGAGCTGAAATACAGGTATTACAAACTTTCCTTGTGCCTCCTGTGGCTCCTATGCTATCTATGTCTGATTCATCCATTTTTGAAGGTAGTTGCATTCCTGTTTCCCAAAATAAGAAACTAAATGTGTTAAAGATTGCAGAATTTTTGAATGCCAGAGTAATACACGGTCATATAAGTAGTTCATCTAGAAAAAAAAGAAAAGGTGGCGAAAAGCCATCTGTTCTGGATTCAAAGAGTACCCATTCAAACATGGTAAGATATGAAGTGTTTTATGCTGAACAAGTCAGCAGGAGAAGGTGTGGGGCAAGAAAGCGTGGGGATACTCTACTAATTAGTGACTAATTAATTCAGAGTGTAATTTTCTCTCCCTGAGAACAATGTACTTGTCTCAGTAGGACTTTTAGAAAAATAGGAAATAATAAGCTCTCATAATTGCAATAGGTAGGTATCCACTTTGGTGCTCAAATACTTAATTATTTTCCTGGTTTGCTGGTGTTAAATCTATATCTAGGCAGCTCCAAAACTTCTCCATTGTGAAGCCATTACTGCAGGTGTCAGTACTCAATAGGCAGTTCTGGCATGGAGAGGTCTGCCCTGCATCATGAAGGAGGCTATCCTTCAAGCCAAAGTTTGTTTTAATGTGAAGAGAGCAGCTTGTAAAGGTTTTGTCATTGAGAGAAAGAAAGAATAGCCAGCAGCTGTGGTAGGAATCAATGCTCCTCTACGTGCCTTTTCTTTCAGAGAGAAGTAGAAATTGTAGGGAAGGATGACTGTTCACAACTGGATGGAAAGTGAATAGAGTCTGGGAAATATACATACATTTTTTGGGCATCTTTGGACCAAAATTATTTTGGAAATACAGGAGTTTACTACTGTGAGATAACTGTAGCAAGTGGACTCACACACAAACACTTTGAAGTCATGTTATCAGTAAGTCTTAGCCAATTATTCTGCAGATTTCTAGTGCCATCATATTGGTTTTCATGTAGGTCCCAGGCTTATGAGTTTGTTTCCTTCCAGAACTTAACATTACCAGGAAGTTCTTACAAAACAAATTATCTGATACTAAGGGTATGAACAACTGGAAAAGGCCGTGGAGTTTTTCTGGGGTGAAAGATATCTGATTAAATGGTAGCCTAGTTTGATAGCTCTTCTGAAGTAGTCTACAATTTCTCCAGTTGTATCCATGTGCCTCACAAAGCGGTTTGAGGACCATTTAACTGGGCTCCTGCTGAGTTGTGGCTTTGAAATGCCCTAAATGTGAAAGCTCTTTATGAGTCACAAAAAACACCTTCATGAGAAAGGAGGTCAGACTGAGACAACCTAGCAATAGGTTTCGTCAGACTTGGCTGAAATACGTTATTGCACACTTAACAGGCTGTGTTTTATTTCTGCCCTTCTGGTTTAGGTTAAGTGTAAATGCTTCTCTAATAAAGTCAGCAAAGGTCATCTTGAAGCTATTATTGTCACAGGAAAAGTACAAGAAGCAACAATGTGCCTGAGCTTCCTAAAGCTAAAGTCTGCTTTTGGTGAATCTTGGCATTTGGGCCTATCCAGTGTTTCCAAGTACTAATCCGTAGGTATTTTAGACCACCAAGAATTGGTTTTTTTCCTTGTTATTGTGGTACTTGTAAGAGTTCAACTAATTTATAATATATTATTCTATGTAGGTGGCTGAGTTGCACCCTGTACCATAAATAAAGCTCTTTGACAATTACCTCTTTATGATAGCATTGGGAAAGACTGGCTGTTGTAAAAACAGATATTTTCTGTTGTAAACTACTCATATTGCACTGATAGCTCTGATCATGTGGGATCTGCAAATAAGAAGGTAAATTGCAGACAATAATATTAATTTTGATGGGTCCATGGAACCATAGAATACCAGGGTGGAAGGGACCTCAAGGATTATATGATCCAAACTGTCTTAGCAAAGCACAGTCTAGAAAAGAGGGTCCATTATCTTGTGTTAAGAAACACATTTAAAAAGAATTTTCAAGTGCATTCAATGTCGTATCTTTAAATTTCACACATGAAGACAAAATTTTTTAGCAAGCTTGTACATATTATTCATTTGTAGTAGTCAGTACTCTGGCATCTATTGGGATAGCATTGTGTTTTGCAGTGCTATAAGAAAAAAACATGGAGAAAGATATAAAAGTACTCCAAAAGTTAAAAAACATGATATACTGAGAAATACTGAAATATTCAATGTCTAGGAAAGAGAGAAAGAAAGGACATTAAAACCTCCAAATATTAAAAAATATTAAGACTGGATAGGATATAAAAAACAAGTAATCATTTTAATGAGCATAAAGTGATTCTTGCATTACATTTTTAGGTTTGCTTTTTGTTAAGTGCATTTCCTAGGAAGATTATGAAATTCCCTTTATTGGAAATTTGAGACCTGAACCAGATATCTGCCAAGAATGAACCAAAAGTACTGAACCAGAAGTACTGAACCAGACTCAAAGTAGGGAAATGAACCTTCTGAGAATCTTTCCAGGGCCAAACTCATGAACAGAATAGTTAGAGGAATCCATTTAAACTGGAACATTTCTCCTCCTTTTCCTACGGTTTGGAATTCCCTCTGGGACCCACTCATCTGTAACAGATTACTATTGTGGTTTGCTTCTGCCTTTTTCTTGGGAAAGGGACTATATACTTCAGCAATTGGTAGAAAAATTAAGGGTGCACAACCTGCCTTCATCCCAGAAATCTCTCACCTGCTAAAAACTGGACAGGAGGATTCAAACTGCATAATGATTTTTGTAAAGCAGGGCACCAAATAAGAATGTGTGCTATTTCTAATCAGGCAGTGTATCACTTCTTAGCCAAGTTACTTACACAACATTTCATCCTGCCCGTCTTTGAACCCTGTTTCGCATTCAATGAATATACTTAATCTGATAATCTTTGAATTTAAAGTGAAGTTCTGCACTTTATAGGGAAGCACTGTTAACCAAAGAGGCAATCTCTAAAGGCTCCTCCTTTCTGGGACGAGGGGAGTCATTCTCACATTCACACTGAATGTCTTGGAACTGGAGCAGCTGAAAGATTGTCTATAACACCAGCATAGGGACTTGGAGTTTTAGACCAAATTTCAGTTTTGGATACTGAAGCTCTTTACTATAAAAGGAAGATTGATTTGTGTAAAAGACAAGTTTCTCCTTCTCCAGAGTAAATGTCCATAAGGACTCAGGATAATCAGAAATTTAAGTATTTCTATTCCAAGTACAAAACCGTTTTATTTTTAGTAATAGCAAAATGTTTATAAAGAAACCAGCAGCTCTCAAAGCATGGTACCATGCTTGCACATTGTTTTCCTTTAAGGCATGATTGGAAAAAGGGGACCACAAGGAGCACAAGTTAGCCAAAGTACTTTCTGCTGTACTGGACTGTGCTTTAACAGTACATTGATGGGCTCTTAAATGTAAGTGCTAACATTTAATTATTTTCAATAAGCCCAAACTTTGACGTGACAGGAACTGACAGCTGTTACAGATTTCATCTGGAATTATTGGACTAACTGCTTACTGGAAGATGTTTACTTTTGTGAAACAGAAAAGTATAGGTTAAAATAAAATACTCATTTTAAAAGAAATTACCTTTTCTACGAAGAACTACAACCTTATAGCCAGATCAGTGAGGAAATAATGACATCCTTGGTACACTGAAATGTACAAGAGCTACAGAAAATAATAATGAAAGGTCATGAGGGTCCTTTCACATACTCGTTAACACAGTCTCATCATCAGGATGTTATTGCCTTGAGCACACAAGAACTGAATTTGCCTGGTTTTGACCCTGCAAGTAAATGCAATGGTTTTGTTATTACAGTATCCTTCAACTCATTGTGGAGTTCTAAGTGAACGTTATTATTGTTCTTCACAAACAGGTGCTTTCTTTCCTCCAAAATAACTTAGATTGTTTTCAAACACAAGGAGACTGATAAAATTTGCACTGTCTCTCTCTTATTGCAATGAATGTTAACATACAGCAACCAGATATATAACAATTATTGCTTACTCTTTCAGCTGTGTCATCTACTTATAAACATTCGGGTCAATAAAAACACCTGCATGTAAGGTCATGCTCCAAACAAAGACACTTAATCCTATTTGGAAAGCTAGTTTTAACGATTTACTTCTGTGTGAATGAAATACATCGGACAGAGTCTGTAGTTTTGGATCTGGAGTCAAATAGACTGGAAACTTACAGAAAAAGGTTGTAGGAGTAACTACAAGACAAAAGCCTTAATTCTGCAGTGTTAACTGCAGTAAAGTCCTACTACCAGTGTCACATTGTCTTGATTAAATTGGTATCTGCAACAGGCCTGGAGATGTGTGGTTTTGGTCACAATAATTTTATTGTCTTCACTGTCAAACTGTTCCATTTTGCCAATTGATTTCTGCTGCTAATGTACATTGCCATGCAATAAACAGGCACAAAAAATAGATCTTGAAGGCAGTAAGTAATTCAATATTAAATAAAAATTAGTGCTCTGAAAATCCAAGGTTTCATATACAGATTAAACCTTCAGCAAACCTTCAGCAATTTGGTTATTGGATGGCTAAAATATCTGTCATTCTGTTGACTGCATTCAAATACATATGCACATTATGCAAGGCTGTATTTATGAAGTATATAATAGAGTATTATACAATGCATTTATTTTGGCTAACCTTGGATAGTTGTGTCCTGAAGGTAATACAATTTCAGATTTGAAGACTGCATCAGAGAAATAAATGTTAGTTAATGTTGCACATTTTTTCTTAATGACAATGCCAACAGGTTTAAGTATTTATTGCATTGTATTCAGTACATTGGTATAGCTCAGCTCTTTGTTGCTCTTTCAAAGGAAAAAGAATTTCCTATTTTATAACCAACAATTGTTAGTCAGCCATGGTCAAACTGTTGAAATGAAATTGTTTCTTGACTTTTTTTATTCTTTTTTTTTTCCCTTTTGAACAAAGCATCTTTTTGAGAGGTACTGAACAATTCAGCAGAGATCATTACAGGCTTAAATGACATGCACATTTTGTGCAAGCTGTATTAGAAAGTCACAACTTAAATGAAAAGGTTTCAGATCTTATTCTAAATTCCCAGTTGTTTTTTATATTGAAACTCTTCTAATGCTCCAGATTTGTTATTTACAGATTCATGTTTCAAACCTAGAAACTCTTCTGTATGCACTTGGAGAGATCTGTTCCATGAAAAGGTCCCTTGCTAAAATGTGTGGTGGCATCACCTAAGCCCTCTTGTAAGCTAATCCAAGTACTGAAGATCAGTGTAAGTGATCAGAGGTCATAAAACACGGAATAAGTCCCAGACAAAGAAACCTCAGGACTGAAGCTTCTGCTTGAGTTAAGAGTTGCAGAATGTCATTCTTTGGCAATTTTTGTTTAGTTTTTTTAATTTCAGTTTAAATTTCCTGCTCTTCCTAGGAGAGAACACATAGGAATTCCTATGCAGATCCTCTGCAAACAAAAATTATTTTAAGGCCAGGGCAAATTTCTTTTATTTTCTTTTTGCAGACAAGATGTATTATTATACATGGATTATTGTCTTCATGGCCTCCTGATTAGTTTAAAGTCAACCAAAAAAGTTCTCTGCTTTTAAATCCAAAGAGTAGTAGTAAATATTTGCTTTTTAACAGTAGGAAGCTATGCCACTTTTTCTTTTTTTTTTTTTTTTAAGATCTTTTGTTTAATTAGGAAGATTTATTACAAATGCAGATTTTTTTCTCTAATGTAGAAGCAAATGCGTGCATATTTCTTATTTCATGGGATAGCAGCTCTTCTCTCTCAGTTCATCCTTGCACAAACTTCCATATCAGAAAATGCATAGTTTTATAATGAAGTCTATGGTGTAGGCATTCACTGGTTATAATCTTCTATATGCCTTTATTTTAAAGTGTCATGTAACACTTGAAAAATAACCGCACTTTTTAATAAAAACTCTGAACCACAAAAACCTTTAAAGTGTGTCAGGTGAAATCATATTTGGGACTACAAAAACCAGAAGTGAGTGTTTTCGTGAAAACTCTGAACTGAATATTGCTGAGCTTTGAGGTTGAAAGAGAAATACTGTAGATACACTGCCACATCTTGTATTTTGACAGTAACACATCAGCAAAGCATCAGTATACTATTGAGTGTTTCACAGCTGCAGTATTATAGCTGAAGAGGCAAGAAATACATTAGAAAGACACATAGCTGCATAAGGATATCTTCTGTAAGGAGATATTTAGCTGTGTGAGGATCCAATTCTCCTATACCTAATATACACAGTTTTTGAGGAAGTTGTGACAGAAATTAGGGGATATTCAAATTCTGTTTATTACTTATAATCTAAATATCTTTTGAAACATGCATGCATGGAAAAAATACCTAAAAACTCTTTCCCCCATATTTAAAGGCAAATATGTGTTAGTGGTCAGATGTCATCTGCTTATTTGATGTATCTTTTGGTGTCCTCTTTTCTGAATGTTATTTCTTTTTTTTTTTTGCAGGTCAAGATCTAAAACATCAGATGGCTTTACCCATATTGAATGACAGCTGTTTACTTTTTTTTTTAAATTTAAAATTTAGCACAGCGTTAAATACATTGACGAACAATGTAAAGTCATTTTTAGAAAACTAATTCTGACAGTTAGATGTAGAAATACAAATATTCTGTTAAATACTCTTTTGGGTTTTTTCTTGGTTGCTCACTTGTGCGGTTGTTCAGTGTACAAACATTTCTGTCACTCTGCCTTCTTCCTCTCCATTCCCACAGAAGTCTCTCTGCCCATTGCATCCTGTTAGAAAATTGTTCCTTTTCTTTTTAATCTTATACTGTGTGATCTTACCTCCCTCCGCCTGGGCCATAAGAGTTAGAATTCTAAACATAATAATTGGCATGACTTTTAATGACTGTAGTTATCTAGTTATAACTACTGCTATATGAAAGAGTTAATAATTTGTAACATTTTTAGAAATACCTCACTTTCTCGTCTAGCAGGCAAGCAATATAGTGCATAGTCATTTACTATAGAGCTGTGGTAGTTTACAAAAATACCTAGGAAGGAGGCGTCTACTTTCCTGTCCTTAACCTTTGTCTCCTTTTCTGATGCCACATTATCAGGCACTGAAAATAAATGGTCTATCCTAGGTAATTTAGAGAAATTCACAGAATCTGATTCCAAGTTGCATAATATTTTAAAACTTTTTCTGCTTTTTCATTGTCATTTTATTAAGAATAATAAATAAAAAAAATCTGACCTTCTCTCGAAATCATGAGTGTAGAAGGGCATGTATACGAATGAAGTGCAGAAGTTTCCAAATCAGAGACAAATGTATAATATTAATAATAATCTATAGCTTTTGGATCCAAAGCTTTTATGCTGCATGCCCTCTTCATTTCTCCATGTGATTAGATCCTCTCATTAAAATGAAAGCCATTTATCATCCTCAATGTACAGATAATGTGATGATTGATGGCTTTGCAACCAGCTGTATAATATGCAAATATGTGACTTTTTAATATTTTACAAAACACAGCATGCATGCATGGTTGTTTTAATCTCTTTAGCACTCACATTATAAGCATGCCGTGTAACATTATCACAGTAGGGCCACTGGACCCTCTCTTATCAAAACAGACATGATTCCAATAACAATCCCGCATAAAGCTTTTTGGGGTTTTTTCTATTGGAATTTTTTTAGTACACTTCAGTAGATGTTCTATAAATGGAATGTGTCTCCAGCACAGATGCAAAAACATCATCATTACCATGAGTAGGTTCATTAAAATGTTCCGTGTTATTAAGACCCTACAGACTTGCATTTACTAAAGGCTTGAAAAATCCTGCTACCAGATAGGGGAGATGTTATATTTCCTTCCCACCTTACATTTGCTGCTGATTTTTATCTCCTATAGCAATGTGAAGAACAGATGCAAGGACTGTATAGAGCCAGCGAAGTGAAGTCTGCGGCCAGTGAGAGTCAGCTACTGCCCCCAGCACAGGGAAGGGCTGTAGATAAAGCTTCACTCTGAATAAGGGAAGGAAGAGGAAGATGACTTCATGGACCCCAGCCCTTAAGAAACTTGCAATTTTAATTTAGATTGGGAACGGGCAAGAAAACAAGAAGGTAGAAAAGCTGGAGAGTTCTCTTTCATCTTTGTCACATCTCTGAGGTCCAGGAGAGGAGCCACAGAAACAAATGATCTAGTCATGAGGAAATATCTCTTATGACAGACAAAAACATGTGCCATATCCCAGCAGTCCTTCAGGTTTGGAAAAAGAATTCCGAGTATTCATCCTAGTTTCCTCCCATGTTACCTTGCGTGGTTCAATCAAGTAATTTCAAGAAAAAATTAAGAAACAAATTAACACCATAGACTAAATGTAATCATGGCCACTGATGAAATATTCCCTCCCCTTCTTACATCTCTTTTTAAAAAAATTTTAATTCAAACTCAGCAGCCCTTGACACACACATTCAAAGTGGTTTTCTTTTATGGAAATAACAAGTGTTTTATAAATTAATTTTACTGATCTTTACTACGGAACTCCCTCTGAGATTTTAAGATTCTCTATGTATTTTTAAGTATTTTAGACTCCCCTTATCTCCAAGGAATTCTTCATGACTTCTAGCTTTATGTAGAAGAGGGAAAGATTAGTCTCTCTTACTAGATGATGAAAGCTGCTTTTTATAGGCATGGACATTTTGCCTTTGACTGATACTGCAAATATTGTGACATTATTTGAGCATCCATTTCTTGTGATGGATACAGACTTTTAGTTACAAGAGAACAGGGGATTGGTGGGGCTCCCATGTGACAGAGCACTCTCAAAGGCCTGTTCCCTCACTGCAGCGAGATCTACTTGAAATGATATTTTGACACAAACATATCCCCAAATGTATATGTTGTACAAGAACACCTTGAAATTCCTTCTACTCCGTATGAATATGGCTTTCAAAGCTGTCAGTTATGTTCTCAAAGAAGAATCTGCCTCACATGCCCTGTTGTTCCTGTCAGAGCACACACAGGGTAGAAAGGAAGATAGATTAAGACCATTTCATCCCTCAAGGTGGTGACTCAGGCACCTTGTTTTCCTTTTCAATGGCAATAGAGCCACATTCTTTTGAGAAGTTTTTCCCAGATTCCTTCAGATGATGCCTGGCTGGAGCCTTCTCTTAAGAGAAGGCTAAGCAGGGATCTGCCTGTCACCAGATGTTGGGTTGAGATGGCTCTTGCCACCTCTGTCCACCAAGAAATCCTTAGTTCTTGCACGTGTGTAAAGAATAGCTAGCTTAGGTATCAAAGGATTATTCACTGGAACCAGATACTTTGCGGAGTTTGTGGTGGATGGTTATCACTAAAAGCTGCCCTGCATCTCGCAGCTTTGTGGAGGGTCTGCACACCTGAGCCTGTGACTTCCCACACTTGCCCTGACGTCATATCACTTCTGAGCTCTCACCAATGCTGTTTTTATCTGCTGCTTTCTGAAGAAGGTGAAAAAAGTGAAGAGAGAAGAAAACAGGAGTGGAAGAATCTACTATTTTCATGTTTTTTCCAGGTAAAATGTCTATATTCACTATAAGGACAGTGACATTGCAGGGCTGTCAATCTTTCCCTATACTTTTCCTGTAGTTAAAGTATTTATGCTTCAGCGTTCCCAAAATGGTTTGCAAGGCCCCTTGCTTATGAATGGTTTTACCTCCAGGTGGACAAGACTTTTTCTTAGAAGGGTAACCTGGCCTTCTTGAGAAAAAAGGAAAAGGAAAGAAAGAAAGAAAGAAAGAAAGAAAGAAAGAAAGAAAGAAAGAAAGAAAGAAAGAAAGAAAGAAAGAAAGAAAGAAAGAAAGAAAGAAAGAAAGAAAGAAAGAAAGAAAGAAAGAAAGAAAGAAAGAAAGAAAGAAGAAAGAAAGAAAGAAAGAAAGAAAGAAAGAAAGAAAGAAAGAAAGAAAGAAAGAAAGAAAGAAAGAAAGAAAGAAAGAAAGAAAGAAAGAAGACTCATGAACAGGCAAAATAACTTCGGGTTGGGCATCTTAATCATTTCCTTTTCTGGAAGATATCCAGCAATTCTGATTTGTCTATGTTGCAAGGAAAGGCTTTTCTACACTTTCCCTTCACTTTCAAATTTAGCATGTAAGTCGTAAACTGCACTTCTTACATCACCCAAACCCTCATTCTTCTGCAATGATTTTGTACTAGATATGTCATTCTAAAACTAAGAACAGTAATGTGACATCTTCATATATTTCTTGTTCCTCTCACTGACCTTGTGAGAGTGGTGGTAAATTTATAGTGTTTTGCAATATTTTATGTTTTACTAAACCCTACCTATAAGTGCACCTAGCACTACCTATTTTTCTTAGCACTACCTATAAGATCTATAATCTTAGCAGGTCATCAGAATTTTTTTTATTCTGCTTTTTCCTTACAAAAGCAAATGACATATATGCTTATTAAAAAAAACCCCAAACAACAAAAAAACCAAAGCCAAACCAACTCACCAAGCAAGTAAATAATAAATGGGAAAACAAACGCCAAATGAAGAACAAACCAAGAAAACACCAACCATCTCATGGTTTTTTTGCCTTATTTGGAATGTTTATGAATAAATATGATATAATTTAGAAGAAACAGCAGAACCCCTTCATCCCTTGATCAAGGCTTGAAAGATGAAACCCTTGTTTGTTTATTTATTTATTTATTTATTTATTTTATTTTAGAATTCAGTGACTGTTGCCCAAGGGATTGCACATTGAAATAATGCTGATTAGGACTGTGACCTACTGAGCAGACTGGCTAAAGGTAACAGACAAATGACCATGTTTTTTCTCTCTTTTTCAGTATAAAACAGAGATACAACTTTTTTTTTTTGTAAATACACTACCTCTTAGGGCAAAGCAGCATATAAAACAAGTTTTCTTGTAAAGGCATTGCAACCGGTTAAACCGATTTCAGAATGTTGTTTTCCTCGGTAAGTCTTTTCACTTTTATGATACAAAATCATGAACACCATTTACTCCCATTGCAACAGTTTTCTGTGCACTGGAATAACAGTAATTGCTCCTTTCTGCAAGAAATATGTTTAAAACACATATAACTAAACTAGTGTTTTCCTAGAATAAATTTTTTAGAATACTGAGCATTAATTGGCATATTGTTTTTCAAATGACCTCTCTAAACCGATTAAAATAGTTATAATGAGGGTGATATCACAATCAATTACTGAGGTATGAATTACTGAGACAAGATGAAACTACAGAAAATTCCATGAAGACGGAAGAGTACTGAAGATGGTGAGGAAGGGCTGGACTCCAAACACAAAGACTTGAGGCTGCAGCACAGTTTTTTCCTTTGGTCCCTGTACACAGGAGAGGGAAGACAGCAGTAGCTTCCAGGTACTGAGAGCAAGGCCAGGAGTTGAAAGAGAGAAACAGTTTTAAGGCAAATGGGACTGATAAGAGAACAGCACTGTCTAAAGTCCTGCAAGTGCCATAACCTATTTGGAAGTCTTACAAAGATCAAAGACTGTCATATGGAAGATGTCTAAGAATTTTTACTAAAAACATTGATTAAAAAAATTGAACTCAAACCATATAATGGCCTAAAGCATTATTCGTTGATAGAGAGAAATGCACAATTTATCTTCTTTATAGCTCAAATTAAATATCATTAATTAATTACATACTAATGGATTATTTGCAATACCATAACCATTTAAAGCCTGCTAAGAGAAGGATGAATTTGCCTTTCTAAGCCATTAACGATGTAGAATCCTGTCACCCTCCTATATCTTTTCCACCTACTTCATCTTCTTGAACAGAAACTCAAAACAAGTACCATGTTCAAACTAAAAAGAGAGGATAAAACATGCAGAAATGTATGTAAAATCAGGTTTTTGTTAGGATCTCTTTATTCTGTGAACTTTAGGTCATTAAATAGAAAAATATTTGGATATTATGGCTCAAACCCCATTTAACGTACAAATATTATTGTGGTAAATGTGCCTTCCTTACTTGTCCCAAGATAAGTGGGAATTACAAAAAATGCATTTACTTTTGACTATGGTTTGAGATCATTCATTAACCTATATACATTGTTCACTTTCAGCTGAGATTAGATTTTAAATTCAACTATTGTTTTAGTATATGTAACTTTTAAAATTCCTTCAGAATTCTGTTGTTTAATAACTACTAACACAGAATACCCGATTTTTTAATTCAGTATTATTTTAATTGGAACTGTTAAGTTAATAAGAGCTGAGTCTTTTTAAATTCTCCCAATATCTTCTGAAAAATTTTTATATAGGTAGTCTAGAATGCTGTGACTTTCTTCATTTATCTGACAGTTTATGGTGTAAAATATTGGGCCAACTCAGAAATGTACTTTAATCTTAGGTTAAAATAAAATTCTGAACTAAGATATGCTATGCTTACTTTTTAAACAGCTCTCATTCTTCCTCTCCTTCCTAAAGTGGATAAATTCACCTTCAGCACCAACTGACCTGATGTGGTCTACTATTAGGCAAAATATGTATGTATGTTTTTAAACAAATATTATTCTAGTAGATTTGACTCTATATTTCCATTAGTCCGTCACTCTGCATTTATGACAAGAAACCAGTATAACAATATGAAAACTGGCCTGCAAAGTACCTTATTCAGATTGGATTAGGCTATCTGTAATCTAAAAATTAAGGACAAACCAGTAATTTAGTAACTCAGACTACTTCTATCTTTAGTTGGATGCAGCCATGATTATATTTAGCATGTGTATAGAATTTAAACTCTGTAGGAATTTAAAGAGATTTTGTTAATCCATAATTAAATAATGAAAGAGATAAAAACACAGCTATTTTTTTTAAAAAAACACATCTTACAAAATCTAATTACTAGGTAAGGCTATGCCTTCTCAGAAATTTTAAATTCTAACTGCAAAGTTATTTGGGGAGGAACAATAACCAGTGAAATTACTCTTTTTCTCAAGTTCAAAAGTGAGGTATTAGGTATTCACTCTGTTAGGTGAAGCATTTCTGTTCTGCATCCTAGAAACCAGACTACCAATTTGAAATTCTTCAAGCTCTGTCTTATTTCAAATTGTAGGATTATACCATCTTTTCAAAGTTTAATACTACCATCTTCTACTCCTAGTGAAAGTCACAGAAGTTCACGGGATTATTATAGTGAATAAGGTTTATTCTTTTAAGGAGCAAATCTCTAAATTTTTAGTCCTACAAGTGTTAATTTCTTATTCTATTTTTCTACTTCTTCTCTTTTTCAGATGCTTAATATGAACACTCTTTCAGCTTAAAGAACAGGTCTATAAATTATATTGAAATGTTTGAAGATAATACTGCAGCAAAATCTTATAGGAGTGTAGATGAAAATTACAACCTGAAAACTAAATAAGAAAGAAAGGGTACTTGTGTTCCTATCACTAGAGTTGTTGATATGGGCACTGACAAGTCTGCTTAAGACTTCTGAAAACGAGCCAAAAAATTGACATTGTAATGTAACATAAAAACATTTAGGCTGCTTGGTGCCTTGTTCAGTCATGAGGCTTCTGCCAGGACATTGCTCCATGATACCCGGCTCCATCAGAATATCAACCCTGGTCAGTCAACCACCCCAGACCAGCAGTTTTGTGCCACCTGCAAGCTTGCTGACAGGACACTCCACTCCATCTGGGTCAAAACTAAAAGAATGAACCCTATGGATTCCTGAGATACATCAGCAGTAAGCAAGCACCAGCTGGACTTTGTACCACTGTTCACCATCCTTTGAGCCTGGCAGTTCAAGAAATTTTCCAACCACTTTATACTTAATTTATGCAGATGTCACCAATTTGGATATAAATAAGTATGCTGTGGGAGATCGTGCTTTAAGACTTGTGAACATATCACATCTCCTGTGCATTTTCCTGCATGTTACTATAAAATGTGGCCCACTCATGCACTCAGATTTCTCCTTACATTGAACTGCTGTTGAAATCACCTTTCCTCCGTTTAAAAAGGCTGAAAATCTTCAGTAGAGAGAACTAACTGTACAGGGCCTATTTGGTAAAAATTGAAAAAGTTCTTAATGCTTTTAATAAAATCCAACAGTTTTAATAATAGCAATTAATTTAATGGCTGATTTTAAAAGCAGAACTGATTCAAACGAGTATAAAAGTTTTTAAAAATAACCCTTTGCTGCACTACCACCATCCTGTTTCCCGGCTTCCATCACTCTCTTGTCATTCTGCATTCCAGACTTCACTTCATCTGCCAGGATCTTACCGGGCTGCCACAAAGCACGTGACATTTAGCCTTTTCTGCTCAGCTTTTGCCCGTCAACCCTATTCCTTGTCTGAACACTCTGAATGCACTTTGCAAATAGTTGGGTGGTGTCAGGCAGAGTGCAATCGTGAGATTGACTGTTTCTTCCCCTCCAGAAAAGCCTGCAATTGTGCCAAGTGTAACTGTTTGCCTGCTTGCCTTATAGCCCATCTATCACTTGCTGGGTGTGGGACAGCCTGAAAACTGTCAGATAATGACTGAGCCAGGGCATTTGTATCACCCCTGGGAAAACACCTGTCAGCTGTTATGTACAACCCAAAGTTCAGTGAGCAAGACGACAAGGAAGGCAAGAGAATCAAGACAGGAAAGCTAGTTTGTGGCTGTCAGAAAGCAGGTTGGCCAGAAATCATTGCTAGCTGTGCCAATCAGTGTCTCAATTGGCAGTTGTTTAGTGTTTGGACTGTTCAGATGCATCTTGCTGGTAGACTCGGATATGTTCAGTGAGTCGAGTGGCTTCAATCACATTTTTTTCTGCTGTACTGTCATTTGGAGGAACACCATTTCCAAGAACTGATGGGTGGGAAATGACAAAGCATCATTGGGCAGTTTGGACATCATAACAAGCAGATGGGTATTTTGCTACCTGCATAACTGAGCACTCCATCTCCCTTATTAAAAAGAGCAGAAAAGCTTTAAATGAATACAATTCAGCTTAAATTGTAGGAAATAGAAAAAAGAAAGACTACATAGTCACAGAATTCAGAAAATTAAGATACTCTTTTCCTGGGAAAAAAAAAGAAATTGTTCAAAATTCAAACAATGTTTTTTATCTCTTTTCATTTAAAATATATACAAAAATCAAAGATGTAGAATTGATATTCAGGCATTCTGGTAAAGTTTTTATCTAGAATTAAACTTTGGACATGGTCCTAATTCTGCAGAATACTTTCTACCTGAGAAAGTTATTTGCTAGCCGTGGCATGCATGAGGAACATGAATTGATGAATAAAACCTTTCAGTTCATTACAAGATCATCTAAGGCACTACAAAACCGCTTATGCAGAGACAATAGGACAACTATATTGCTAGGCAATTTTCACCAAAAAATAATTTTCGTCTGAGGTTGACTACCCACTTAGCTAGGCCATGGGAACAAATAAAATTATAGTCCTTACTCAGAGTAGTTCAGGGTCGATTAAGGGCATGCAAAAGGTAGAAGTGAGACAGTCTCTTCCCCAGAATCACCCCACAGATAAGAGACAGAGGGAGGATTATAAGCATGACTTAAACAGCCTTTTAAGTCGCTAAAACTACTTCCCAGAACAGCCACAATCTGGAATACAACACTTAGCCAGATGTTGGGAAAGCATGGATAATGACCGTAAAAATGGGCTGCTAATAAGCTGAGCATGAGCTTTTCCTGACAAATGAGCTGTTAGGAAGCAGTAAGCTTGCAGCAGGTGAAGTTTTCTTGAACTGAAAGTTGAGGGAGCCAAAGTGCTCTGTGTCAGTACAGGATGCTGCCGGGGGAGCTGCAGACAGCACAAATGTCTCTCTTCCTGACAGCCTCTTCAAATAAATAAAACATTCAGGTGACCAAACATTAGGATGGTGAAACAAAAAATTTGTTTCTGCTTTAAAGTTTAGGCTTTCTTACCTTTTACAATGCAGAGGATTTCTGGATGCGGGTATGTTTTGTACAGTGATACGTTTCAGAGTGATTGTCCCCACTTACCATGTGGTGGCTCAGTCCACAGACTATTTTTTTTGTTCATGATAACCAGGCCTCATTAGGAGAAAGCTGAAATGTGAGCTCTGCTCCAATGCATGCACCAAATGTTTTCTCATACCTAACGCGGACAGAGGCTGAACAAAAAAGAAGAGTACTTCAGATGGCTTCAATAATGTGTTGTCAATGGCAAACTAAATCTTGGTTGGAGCAAATCCCCAAATTTCGTACAGGGAAGTGCAAGAATTATAGTGCCAGCTGCTTTGATTAGTCGTCCATTTCTGTTTTGCCAAATGCTTCCTAATATAGATGAAACTTTAATATATATAAAAAAGACATCCCTTTTCTAAAGTCTAAAGTCTGCTAAATTTTGGAATGAGAGAGACTGAGATACAGAAGTCTGCTGTGGAGAAACCTTTTGAATTCTGGAAAATATTTTTCCTCCTGTCTACCAAAATAAGATCTTACAAATGCAGTTAGTAAAACTATTACAATAGGCATTTCCTTAAATATTACATTAAAGATTAAAAAATGGGTTTTATGTTTGGGATTTTTCATTTATTAATAAGCCCTCTTACTTGTTATCTTACTTGTGCCTGCAAGAAGCCTTCTGTACTTGGCTTAGATTCATTTTAACACTTGTCCAGCAGCAGTATACAAACCCCAGCTTGTTCACTGGGTAAAAAGAATGCAGCTTCCATGCCTAAGGTTATTTTGGGCAGAGTAACTTCCTGTCTCTGCCAACAGGGAGCTTATTATGATGAAAAGTGAGTACGTGATTAAATTCTTGGTAGACTCCTTTAGAGCAACAGCATACAGAAAGGTTACTTAAGTAGCACTTCTTTGAGATTTGCACGTATTTATGTTGTGATTTGTGCAGAGCCAGGCTCTGAAAGAGTTTTGGTTTAGGCATGGATATATCCCTCCTTCCATTCCAAATGCAGATTTTGTAAAAGTGTGAATAAACGTCATCCCTGGAACCTTCTATTCTGGAGTTTATCTAGTAACATTCAGCTCCAGATAGGAACATAGGACAGTGTAAATCACAATGCCCTCAACCAAGAAAGAGAGGCACAGAAAGGTAACCTGTCTCTATATTCCCAAATTCTATGAGTAATGAAGACTTAAAGCTGAAGGTAGCAAGTTTAAAGGGCCTCAGAACCAAGGCTGTCAGGCTAAATATCTGCGGTGGTCTCAACCTCCCTGCACTTTGTTTCCATCTGGCTCAGCTCTAACATAACTAGTATTTTATGTTTTTACTTTTTTTTAACCTTTTTGTTTTTACCTTTTTTTTGTTTCACTTCTGTTTATTTTTGTATGGGCCAGCTACTGTTTTATGCAGTTATAAGAATAAAAAAGCTACTGTGTGTAGAACAAGATACCTAGGACTAATGAAATGAAGTGGTATTGGTTAACGTAAGCTGCATAAGAGAGGAGAGCATTTGAGAAGTGCTGGCTTAGGTAGCTATGCAGAAAATGCAGAAGACGGTAAGTGTAGGATTATAAGAGATGGGGCACAGGCTCACCAATGGCCAGATAAAGAAACGTACACCTGGAGCTGCACAAGTCTGATTTTAGGGGGAACAAAGAGAACAAAGAGATTGTGTTTAGCATTTTTGAAAGGCAGCCTATGTGTTACATTTTTATGTAACATGGAGTTGCAATCCAATGAAGAAATAGAAAAGGTCTGAAAATGTTTTATCAAATATAAAAATGGTCTATGGTGAAAACTAACAAATGGTATTATGATTAGACTGTTGAGATTCTGTTCAGTTATACTAACAATAAGTTCTTTGCTTCATAAACAAGATGTATAGGGATTTTTGCCCATAAACAAGGTTGAGCAAACAGTTGCACAATGGGGACCCTAAGTATCTGTAGGTCTCAGTTTTTCAGTCAAATATCATTTTCTTTTATGTGCTTCCTGAAAAATAACAGCATTAGTACTACAGAAGTAGCACTTCAGACTGTGTCCTGACATCAGCCAAATTAAGAAACAACATTCCACCTACTTCTGGTGGGAAGGCGGCTGTAAATAGGAGAACCCTCACTAGCTACTCAGGACATTAAATTTAGTAGGCTTCACTGTAATGCCATTAGAAGCTGTTCTATCATAAAACCCCAATCTATGATGAAGACAAACCAGAAAACTTCAAATCAAATACCACCACTCCTACATCTAACAGTGAACAAAGAGCAGTAAATTACACAACACTTCCCATGGAGTCATCCTTTTATTATATTTTTTGCAGTGCTGGAGAAAAAAATAAAATCCTGTCTCTAGAAACCACTTCAGGTGAACAGATTCCACCTGAAGGTGATGTAAATGTGTATAATGATTTGTGTGTACAAATAAGCCAATGGATTATCCCAGAAAGGAGAGATCCTCATAGCCATCATAGCTTTGCTACCTGAGGGCTCCTAGGAGCTGATACTTTACCATACTCCCCTTCCAATTATTCCAAATTCAATGCCACAATGCACTATAACAAAATAACTATGAGAAACTTCAGCAAGTAAGGGAAGTGAGCTGGATATGACTGAGGAACTACACATTATAAACAGGCGGGAAGAGTTTCAAAACTGTGCCATGGACAACACTGGTGTTTGCCTTCAGACTTATGTCCAAATAGAGCTATTAAAAGTTGCTGAATAACCTTGAAGCTGTTAATATTTGAACATATTCCTGTATTTTATTTCCCCTCATCTATCAAATATTTTAGTGTATTTCTCTCTCTCTTTCTCTGAAACAGTCAGCATATTTCAGGCTGCAGAACTCACTTTCGCATCCCTCAATCATCAACTTGCACTGGCCTGTCACAAACTTCCCTATCAGCCCCCATGACTGATTAATGGGAAGGAGCAGATGTCCAAGTCTGTATCTATCATGGAAGACAGCTCTCTCTCTTATTTACCTACATGATAAGCATGACCCTTCCTCCTGCTGGAGAACTCAGTGCTGGAAGGGAAAGCCTGGTACTGACCGAGCCATCTCCCTACATCTGCATGCAAAAAGTGCACATACATCCATTGCTGCAGCTGCAAGGAAGTAACTAATTATAGACTGGCGCTACTGCCTGGAACAGCACAGAAAATCTGCCACTGTGATAAAGGATGATGGGTTCTTGTGGAAGGAAATTCAAGTTTCCCTTTCTTTTCAGAAATATTCTTCATCTTGTACAGATATTTACATATATTTCAATCTAAATTGAGCAGGAAGTCTCTTGTACTTGTGCATAGTTTCCACAGAACTTTAAACATTCCAAACCTGAAAATGTACTGAAAATTAGTGAGAGATGATAATCAGAAAAAGGGGCAGTAGCAACCATTTACAGGCTGGGGAGAGGAAAGCAAAAAAGAGGAAAGAAAATTATATGTTGGAAACAAATATGTTGGATTATCCTTCTGTAAGCTCTAATGGTGAACTTGCAATGACAATTAACTTGGCAGAAATCAGTTTTTGTCCTTCGCTTTTCTTTCTATTCAGGCAGAGCTCAGAAACTTCACCACTGAAGACAAGCTATTCATCCAGTTCTCATTGGCATGGCATTAATCTAGTTCTAATAGGGATAAGTTGTCTTGTTCAACAATATCTGGAACATATCTTTACTTAACAATAAAAATATCTGGGGCCTTGTTTTAAGATTTATTAAGCCAGTGAAGGCAACTCCTGCTAATATAAAAACAAGTGACCGAAGTAACTGCTGCACCTCAATAAGATAAATACTCCTGTATAAATTTTCCTTCAATCCAAATACATTTTTGTTTGCAAATATTTTTTGTGATTTATTTTAATGGAGATTTTATTCACCTGCTCTCATAAAAAGTGCACATGTAGAGCTGAGAGGTTCAAGGACTAGTCTACAGCTTTCTCTGAGGCTCTTTTAAACTGATTAAGGATCAAAATTTAAGAGCCTGTTCTTTGACCCAGCAGATGCAGAGGTTTGAAATAGGATGTGCTGGTATCTTTTATAAACCTTTTTTTACTGAACTAGACATGCTGTTGTGATGTTTCCTTTTGTGATGATATCCCTTATGATATCATTAAGTTGGTTAGCACTGTCTCCTCTTCAGAGTCTCTGTTTTGCTAATAACTATTGGCAAATAGCTATTAATATAATCTGATGGTTAAGATAGGGCCTGCTATGTGACTTAAGAAGAAACAGTTTGGCATTTGGAAATAAACCTGAAAGTTTACTACTTTCTCAATTCTGACCCAGTGTAGGTTAAGATATTGTGTTACAGAAAACATACTTCTAAGCTCACAAATTCTCCAAAAAGTTAAAAGGATGCTGATATGTTTATTTGGGGTTTTTTCAAAGTCAGGAAATGCAGAGGACTATTTTACCCTAATCAGTGTTTGGTGTGTTTAGGGAGGAATTTCAGTTAACTAGAACAGTTGGATAAGACAAAGACTCAACTTTGCTTGCTCTGAAGCCCTTGACCCAAAATACAGGGCAAGTCAACTTGTGCAGAAGCCCTTTCTATCAGTACTTTAAGTTTGACCCAGACAGTGTCATGTTCTCTGCTGTACTTTCCCTGTTACTTCTCAGTGCTAAGTCACACTGTTCTGTAGCACCTCTGTGCAGACAGCTCAGCTGTTACAAGACCTTCAAACAGACTCAGTGATGGTAGAAACAAGAAGTTTCCTGGCCACATCAGGAACAGTGAAATGAGCTGAGCAGCAGACCTTCTCATCAGGAAAGGAAAGCATTCATCCAGCTCTAACAAAGGAATATCCTGCGTGTAAACTATTTAATACAACAGCTTAGCAGGACACCTATGATATATAAGCTGTTGATGAGGTCTGAAAGCAGTAACTGACTTTTTAAAGTGACCTTTCTCAATAAATTGGCTTGCTGCTCATTTGGCCAGACACTTAATATCTAATTCATTTGGCTTTCAGTCATTTGTTAATGAGCCTACTCTTCTTTAGAAGTTAAAGTGTAATTCAGAATTAGTCAATAGGCACAAAGATATTGCCTTGGTTTGGAAACATTTTAAAGTAGGTGGTCAGTCATTAATTCATGTGGTTTTCACTGTCATTAATCATGATAAATTAATTCACTTTATAGTTATATGTGATATGTGACTTAATTTGCAAGAGTTACTTGGTAATTTTACAATTAAAGTTGAATTATCTTAAAATGTTACCTAGTTTCTAATATCTATTTTTTTTAGACTTTGTTGCAATATTTTTTTGCATAAATAAAAAGAGATGAGCAAAATTCTTAGTTAAAAACGCCTTGTAAGCACAAGCATTTGTGCTAGAGAATGCTAATCAAATTCTAAGGGCAGCAGCCAGGGAAACACTTTTGCAAAGGCAAGTCAATATTCAAGCAAATATAAAAACATTTAAGGAAAGCACTCCCCCAATAACACTGACCCAATGCACCATTAGCATATATTTTCCACCACACAATTCTCCTATTCTGGGGTGCAGGAGGAAGGTGAGAAAAAAATTCAATTGAAGATGCAACAAAACATTTATTTCAAAATATTTCAGTTAAGATGAAGGTAAATATGAAGCCTTTGATTAGCCTCCGTAGCTGTTGAAGTCCTATCTGTATTCATTTTTTACCAACCTAACATTTAATACTTAATAAAAATAAATTATGAACACCACTTAAAACATGATCTAAATTAATATCCTATATACTACTAAGGTCTGGCTGGGTGATTTTTCTTATTTCCTGCCATAAATTTATATTTCATGAGTCTTACCTCTAGTCACCCAGGTTTACAATCTAAGTAATGGAATTTCAGGTAATGGAATTGTAGAAGTAATATATAAACATACAGAAAATGCATATACTAATTCTTCTGCATTGCCTATCTGTGTAAATTGGTTATCTTCATATTTAAACCTAAGGTTTAAATATTTTAAATTAAATTTTAAGAAACACAGAACAGAAACTTGACAAAAAGGAATTTTAGCACGATTAATTTCATTACAAGGAAAAAGTATGGTTTACTGTTTGGTTTGTTTTTAGTTTTGTTTTGCTTTTTTTTTAAAGTGATGTAGATTCTGCATCTGGCAACAGAAAAAACATGGAAAGTAATTTGTTCACTGGTGAAATGAGTAAGAGGCCAGGATGAGACATAAGAATAAGAATTAAGCAATAGGCTGTATTGCTTAATTTCCTGGTTAAAGCTATTGCTATCCATGCCATGAGAAACTCTTTTTTTCTCTTAAGGTTGCAGTTACTCTTTATGAAAAATGTAAACTGGTTGACTCATACATGCCTATACATGAATAACAGAAAGAAATGCTGTCCATCCTCACCTGTCCAAGGAATACTAACAAACCTTGAGCTGATATTACCCTGAATAGTAAACTTAGTTCAGATCCTCATAAAAGAAAATTCCTCCTTGTTCAAAAGAACTCTTGAACAAAAGACTAAGCAAATCTCACTGAAAATTACTAATTCACTTCAGGCTTCAATTTTGTACAGTTCTATGTGCTAATGAAATTTTAGAAGGTTAATATCAAAGACCATGTGTTGGGTTAAAAACTGGGGTGGGGAAAGGAGACAGAGCAACCCCCCTTGCAAACCCTAAACATCAAACTCAATTTCTGATAATTTCCTTTTCTTCATTAAAAAAACCCAAACCAAACCAAAAAGAAACCAACCAACCAACCAAACCCAGCCCAACCACCCACTCCTCCTGAGTCCATAAAACTAGAAATCAGGGTAAAAAGTTTCATAAGATGAAAAAGCTATAAAGACATTTCACATGGAAACAGATAAATGCAGTTCCTGACTAGAAAAACAGGTAAGAAGATGGACTCACCAAAGTCAAATACACGGCTAAGTTCTAAGTGGCAAAATATTTCTGCCCCAAGCCTTTATAATCACATTTTTAGAAAGTTAAATGAACATGGTATCCTCCAAAGAGAAAGCACAGGTGTTTAAAATCTGTCCAGACTCTCTTTATTTGTCTGTCTTTTCCTAGGATAAGTGTGCAGTTTTTTTGCATTATTTTCCTCCTTTTTTGGTTTAACAGCTGAATATTTCTATTTCTGTTACCCTACACCTTCAGGGTGCTGGAAATCTATTGTAAGAAATGGGAGTTCAAGATGGGTAATATTTTAATGGTTTCGACTGAAATGCTGAACTGTAATACCAAACCAATACACACATACACACACAATCAAAGCAAACCAAAAAGAACTTAAAAATTTTCAATGAATTGTATTAAAATTTTATGGAGAAAAGATTAAATAGTAATGGTTTTTTTCTACCTTTCTGTCATATGGGATGTTGGGGTATTTTTATGTTGTCATTCTGTTTCATTTTGGTTTTTTTTTCTTACTGAAAAATGTCTTTCCTTTTCAATATTGGAAAAAAAAAGGTTTGCATTTAAAAATACATAATGGGGATCCATCACTCCTTTTCACTCCACAAAGAGAAGCAGTTCTGACTGCAGAAAAGCTTACAGCCTTGTAATTAGGGTATTCATTTAAAAATTGAGACAGCCAGATTCAGATCTCTTTTGTATCAGACTGATCCAGGGCTTAATCCAGGCCAATGTGGTAAATAGTAGACTCTGGTGTTTTGTACTGTGAATATCTCTTCCTAAAAATGTGTCTCTCCTGTTTTAGAGGAAATGGGGAAAGTGGGGTGGTAGTAGAAGAGACCCTGTCTAAATCCAGGATGACCTTTATGGGGAAGGTTTCATTTAAGTTCTTACAATTCTACAGAAATGCCTCATCTTAAGTGAGTGGTTTGCAGTCAAAAACAAACAAATGAACAAACAAAAAACTCCAAACCCCAAAACCTAAACAACGCCCCCCCAGATATTTCTTTTAGTAACTTGTCAGTGGAAACTTTCTGCAGTATCTTCTGGGTTAATGACTGTGTAGAGGGATAACCTAAAATCAATATAATATTAGAGCTACAGATTTTGGTGTAAAGCAAATTTAGTCCATACATGCTATCTTTTATTCAAATGTGTTTCTTGTGCGGGTGAAAAGCACTTCTCTGTAAACATGTAATCATATTTTAAAAAATCCTTATTTTTTTCTTCTTATGTTGTAAATCCATGTATAAATATATAGAGAAAAATATTTTGCTTATAAAACTCTTCTACTACACAAACATGCAAGCAAGCTGTCTACCAAAATTTTTGGTAATTTCCAATCAACTGCTATACTGAAACAGTCAGTATGTAGCTTGATTGGCAACCCTTCTTCCTGCTTCCCAGGATATAGGCCTTTAATATCTTTAAATACGAACCCTGAAGAGTTATAGCTCTCAGTACAGAAAAAATATGTTGATCAGTAGTCAATTTTCAGAGCAAATTAGATATAAAGGTCATAAAGAATTAAAAAAGTCTAAAGCTGCTTCTATCTAAAAAAAGATCTGAAACAGTTGTCAGTACAGGTGCATTAAGATGTTTCATCCAGAATTCCTTTGGCAAATATTCATTTCAACTCTCATGGATGATCTAATTACACTTATTTTTGTCTAATCACATCAAAATACCTCTCAAAGGTTAAATTTCTCTATTTAACTGCAAAAGCACCCTGCAAGATTACCTCAGCTCACTGGTGGTGTCATTTGGCATATGAGCAGGGACCAGGCTGTGCACAGAGGCTGAGCTCTGAGCTGCAGACATAGCTCAGGGAAGTTCCAAGGAGTACAGGGATTTGTGTGTGGCTGTCCTTACTGCTGGCATAAAGAGACAGGTCATATAACTATTCCAAAGAAGAAAAGCCACATAGGTGTGCAAAAGGGATTCTAGCCCCTGCATGATTTCAAACATTTCTCATTTTTTAGTTTGTATGGTAAAGTGATGCAATACCTGAGAGTGTTTGGTGTAATCAGGTTTATTCCTGAACGCCCTGAAATCAAATGTGATTTTGCTGACGAAAATGTCTTGTTAAGTTTAAAATATATTCTGTGGGCATAAAAGGAATATTGATCCTCATGTGAATGAGTTTTGTAGCCCAGAGAAGCCTTTTATTAAAAAAAAAAAAAAAACTTATTTAAAGAAAACATGTATACCAAGATGTAGAAGACAAACATTAGCAAGCATCAGCTTTAGATATATTTTGAAATAGAAAATTAATTTTCTAGAACAAGTAGCAGATTTTGCAATTTTTTTTAGTTGGAATGATTTACCAGTCAAATAATGCTATCAAATTAAAGACTTTTGCTTTGATTCCTGTACTTGGTATTTCTAATAACAACTGGAATTGATTCATTTTGATAGAATATTTAAACTATTCTTTAGTCAGCAGCAGTGGCTGAGATGTTCAAAATATCCAGAAAATTTATTTTATTTTCTACATTATTTGCCACCTTTAAAAGAACAGCTGAAATGACTGCATCAGTATCATGTTGTAGAGGGATAACTGATAAATCTCAGGCAACACTCTTACAAGGGCCACTGAAAAATTTCAAGAGTCAGAAAAATAAATTTGCAACCTGCCTGACACAGGTTTTTTCATGATTCAGGAAAAGAAAAAGCCTTGCTTGCTGATAATAATGGGACAAATCCCGCTCATTATTCCTAAGACACATCTCCTTAATTAAGGAATAGAGGCAATTATAATTTTCGCAGTAGATTTATAAAGATAATTGCATGTAAATAATAAATACCAACAATAAACCATACTCATTGCGCCTACCACAAAAGCAAATAAATGAAAATAAAAATTAATCAATAGAAATTTATGGTAGGTTTAAGTAAAAAAAACCTCAGCACTGAGTGCTTAGAGTTAAAAAAAAAAAAGAAAAAAAAATCAAATCTGTCCAATCCTATGCTTATTTAATGTGAAATCTTATCATCAAATTAAAAGTTCCATGAGATCCAGACTTATTCTGTCATGTGTCTGCAAGTTCAGCTGGGCCATATTTATTCCTAGGAGGGAGTGTATGTAATGAGTCTGATGCATGTGGGATGTATCAGCCCACCTTTACTTGTGTTTCACAGATGGTCCTACAATAAACCCAAAATGATTCAGTACTTTTGCCTTTCAGGCAGAATGTCCCTTGCAGGGTTTATGTGTAAATCCGAATGTTCCCAGATGTGTTGGACTCTGTGCACTCATGCTGTCAAATTTTGTCTTGACAATGCTTTGAGAAGGTAGGGAGAACTAATGCAACAGCAACCTTGACAGGCTGCTAATACCACTAAGGCAATAATCTGAAACAAAGCCAACAAGTAAAGCAAGTAACATCTATCATAAAAAGAGAAACCAAAAGAAAATAGGAGCAGGTTAGAGCATTTGGCCTGCACATCATGGTAACATACTGTGTAACTGGTCAAATTTGACAGGCTAAGTAGATGGTCTTGCTTTAGCTTATTTCCTTGTCTATCTATCTATCTGTCTATCTATCTATCTATCTATCTATCTATCTATCAATCTATCTATCAATCTATCTATCATCTACCGTAATGTTCTAAGCATTGTTTAACTTTTTTTTTTTCAAGTAACTACAAATTCCTAAAAATAAATTATTTTGGAGGCTTTCTTGATCAGGAAGTTGGACTAAATGATGTCACAACAATCTAGTGACCCTGTAATTTCATGGAATACTCTGACCAATATGTGATATTCTGCTGCAATTCTACTCTGTGGGAGAATCACTGCTACCCAGATCACCTCTCCAACTAGTCTCCTCAGACAGTCTTTGAAACACCCACATCCTAAATATATATATGTCTCTTGAATAGATCATCCTGCTGCTTCAGTGAGCTTTAATATTCTCAGAAGGATGCAGTCACTTAAAAAGGAGTACATGGTGCTAAAGAAGGCCCTGATAAGGACAAATCTTCATCTCCTTGTGAGGAACGTGCGCAGAGAGCACAGCCCCACTGTGATGTGCTCTTTGTGAACTCTGAACTAGCTAGAACACTTATTTTTGCATGGTGATTTCATTCATAGATGCTGCATGTAATCATACCTGCAGGTCACAGAGGTGTGCATCACTGTGGACTAGTTTAAATCTAATGTGACAAGGTAGAGCACCCTTCCAAGCTTAGTGGGAAATAAGTTCTTTTTGGATCCTTGCCTACTTTAGTGTCCAAAAGCAGTAGTAACTCTCAAAGCAGCAGAAGTTCAGGATAATGGTAAGTCTGCCAACTGTCCCTATCATCTAAACACAGACGTGTTCGGTGGAGAATGAAATCTCAAGGTTATGAATTTTTAAAAGCTTTCCTTTCTGCCCACATCAACCTCCTCTTCAACTGTTAAAAAGTTTGTCTTCGCTCACTCCCTGATCGTTCATAAGACCTTGAGCTGAGGAGAAAGACTATTTGGTACAATTTGAGAGAAATATTGAGTGCAGTAACAATAGACATTTGCCATATACCTTTAGTAGTACTCTCATTCAGCAATATTTCTGGACTTTTTATAAAGAATAAAGAAGGGAGACAGGTTCAGCTTTGAAAGCAGAGTTTTGGAAGTAGTGTTTTAATATGACAAAATGTGTTTGGATGAGTCATAGGAACCTCGTGAAACCTTAATATCTCTTTGAGAGCAAAGTATTCCTAGACTTAAAAGTTTTAAGTGTTACCTATCATCATTCAGCTTTATGTCTTTTGTCCTGGATCCTCTCAATTGCCTGAAACTCAGCAAGGAAGGGCAGATAAAAACACTGTTGAGATGCAGTTTGTGCCTGCCAACTGTTCAGTTGTCTTTTCTAAAGAACATAGTTCTGAAATTATATCCCCTTCATTTTCATCACAGATTGAATATTTGCTGTTTCAGGCTATGTTTTCAGAAATATCCTCTGGTTCCTTTTGCAGTTACCTTCCAGTGATCCATGCAACCCCACAGCTTCCTTGACAATAGCCCTGCTTTATTCCAGTTCCCATTCTGGAAAGAAACTAAGGTTTGAGATCTGTGACCATTTGGCTCAGTTGCATTCACTCTCTTTCTTAGTGCTCAGATTCCCAATTCACCCAGTTTCTCTTTGCTCCACTCTTCTCCAAGCGTGACTGCTCATCCACCCCAGTTCACACACCTCACTCCGCTGCTCTAACCATACATCTCTCACCTATTCTTCACCTCCCAGGAGGGCTGAGATGCTGCTTTCCTGCTGACTTCAGTCTAACTTCTCCAAGATGCCACCATAGGAGGGAAAGGACCAATATTCAGTTATAATCCTCCAGTAGCTCCCCGCATTGCACCTTACTGCTTTCCTTGGAAGCCATGCCTGTTTTCCCACACAAAGCTCTTGTTTCAGGACAGCCTCCAGAAGCCAGCAAAGCTTCCTCTGCTTCCAGCTTATATGACAAAAAATAGGCCTCTTCACCTAGAAATGCTATCCTTTAGTTTCCTATAGTATCAAAAATAGTCATTTATTTCAGCCTCATGGAGTAGATGTGATCCAGAAGTCATATGCTGAACAAGCCAGGGTTTAAATACTGTTCATAGGGAAAGATGTACTCTCCGAAAATCCAGCACACTTAAGGGAAATAAAAGATCTGTTAATATTTTTGGGATTCAAGGATAGTTATGACTTGAGTTACTTTTCTCTCTTCAAGGAAGGACCATCACTGATGCTGGAGTGGACTGCACAGAGAAGAAAAGGGGAAACAGACTCTTAATACAACTTTCAAAAATTCTCTCTAGTAGCAGCTCATGAAATAGTTGATGAATAAGAAAAAAAAAATATTGTTTCTGAAAAAGAAAACAAGCCTTCAATTTCCTGTGAAGGCTGCAGATTTAGCAAAATCAATTACTGAACGGAACTGTATCAATGGAGCTGAACATATATACATTTCAGGTCCCTGTTTTTATGGTAGTGTTTAAGGAATAAAAAGATAAAAAGGAGGCAGATTATCCAGCTAAGGCAGAAAAATGTCTGTTCTCTCCCATTCCCATCAAATTTTCTTGTCTATAGTATTCAACATGTATTTTCACTGCTCTTTAAAAATAACTCTATGACCTGTCCTGGCTGTAAAAGTCATGGCCAAATACTGCCTTGCTCCTGCTGTGCTGCTTTGGGGCCCATCTCTCAGTGAGGGATAGAGGAATGCTTTGAAGGTGCTGATTCAGGCGCTCCTTCCTTGGTGTGTTGACCTTACTCAGCCAAGGGAGTAACTGGGAAGGAAGGCAGAGTTCCAATTCCCTCCTACCCCTTTCCTGCAACCATGAAATTCACCTTTGTACTGAAAGTAAAGGAATAAGAAAAATCTTTGTAAACCTCACCTTTCCTCACTTCAACCCTTGAATAAGGTTGTTAGCTAAAATTTGTAATCTAGTCCAAGAACACTCTGATAAACACAGGACATGAACTTATCTTTTCATCCCAAGAGCAAAGGGTGTTGTTTCACACAGACTATAAATAATAAGTAAATGATAAACAAATATACAAAGCAATTCTGTAAAGAGGTTGATGCAAAATAGTTCCTAATCCACCATTTTTCTCCAGCTACCACTTCTATTCTGTATTTTCTCCAGCTACCACTTATATTCCGCTTTGACATTTTCATTCCCTACACTTAACCAATGTCTGGATAGTGGTGTATATGGTTGGAACATTTCAGGCTGACTGCAGTTCTTGCTCCCAAGTATGACTGCAGCAACAGACAAACACTTCTATTCAGTTCACAAAAAGGGATGGGGAAAAAAGAAAAGGGAACAAAAAATAAGTTGCACTCCTCTTCCAGTCCTTGGATATACAGTAGTATGGCTTCAGAGGTTTTACCCTGCCAGTCCTATAACTTCTGACCTTGATGGACAACAAGAAGAACAGGGAGCTCCTAGAGCTCTCTGCTGACGGGCAAAATTGCAGAAAGCCTCTTCATCTATGGAAAAAGAGGAGGGTGTGTTTCCAGCCAGATGTGGGGCTGGGAGAGGTGCAAAGCTGTCTGGAGGGCACATAATGATTGATGTGGGGCTAGGAAGCATATAATTAATTGCTGTTTCTATACTAAGAATGCATAATAAATTGCTGTAAGTCTGGAGGGACGCAGATTAATTAATTGGGGCTTAGGGAGAAACTGGTGCTCTTAGTACCACTGGGCAATATTTTATGCAAATATGTGTAATGTTATGCAAATTAAAAATCTACTGGGTTTTTTATGCCATAAGATATTGCTAGAGATGTGCCTGCATGGTAAAACAAATTCCCTCTGCAGCTACAACCTGACTAGAATTGGGTGAAGAAGGTAAAAATTATATATTTTCAAATATTACACTGTTTGTAGAATTTTTATCAAAAATACCTTTTATTTAGATGTATACAAAAGCACCTCATTTTCCACATATGTTTTTATAAACATGTATTGGACCAAATAAGTAACTTTAAAAATTACAGTAATGAAGATTTTCAAATTATTATAAGAGGTCTGTGTGGTTGAGCTCTCATCTGGAAAGATGAACTACTTGGGAAGAGAAATTACAGAATGCCCATGAGGGCAACAGCATTTCAGGGTAATGTGAGAGGATGGTAATTGCTACACCCTGATATAAGAGAAAGAGAAAGAATCCTGGCTGCAACTACTGAAATAAGGACCTGAAATATGAGGGCAGTCAAATCTTAATCTTTTCAGAACTGGTGTCAGCCCAGACACACAATAAAGAACCATCAGGGATTAATCATTTGAGGAAGGAATTCGAGACATGTTAACGTATTCTCTGCTAAATTTTGCAAGACTTCTCTGAAGAGAAAACATTCAAGAATGTGGTGGATGTGTGATCATCATTTCACATACTACTGTAAAGTAGAATGTAACTGCTACAGAAGATGAATGAGATCACTAATTGAAGTTTCAAGAAGGAGGGATTCTAGCAAGAATACTGCACTTTCTCCAAATAAATTTGATTGTAGCCCTTTGCAGCAGTGTTAATTTCATTTTAAGGAAAAAAAACACTTTAGACATTAAGATGGTATTAAGCTAATAGCATTATTATGTCGTCTGTCTTTTTTTTCTTAAGGACAAATAACATTATGCCTGTGATGGTCAGAAAGGTGGGTGAAAATATATCTCTGCTTGTCTGCAACAAAAAAGTAGGTTGCAATAAAAAGAAGTTATGGGCCTGATGGGGAAATCTTTTGCTTCTGTAGCACAGAAAGATAAAATCATACTGATTCACAGGTTCATTTTTTTTCTTTCAGATTATTACCAGTTTTGTTAATATCTAGATAAATGTAAAGAAGACCTTGTAAGAATTGCATCTAAAAAAATCCTGTGGTGTAGAAGGTATTTAAGTCCCCTTCCCTCCCTCCTTTATTTAATTGCATATTGCCACTGACAAAAAGAACTACTTATTTTTGTTGGCTAAATTAAGCCATGCTTATCATTAGGTGGATATTGCTAATTTAATTTCCAAAAGTGCTGACACAACCAGACCATTTATGTAATTTCAATAGATTTATTACTAATATCAGACTTAAATCTTTAGGGACATTAATATAATTAAAAGGCTTTATTTTTTTTCTTACTTTATTGTATTTATCGAAGAGTCTTGTAATCTCTGTCTTCGGAAGTTTCCACAGCTGGTCCAGAAAAAAATTCCAGTCTGGCTTGTTATAACAGACCACAGAATTTCCTTGAATTAAGTCTGGGCAGCACTACAACATATCCTTTTTGATAACATCCAAGGCTTACTTTAGAAATTTTGACTGAAACTTTTGGTACACTGTTCCTAATGGTCTCACTGTACAAAATATTCTCTATTTTGAGGTTTGCTTTTTCTCGCTTAAGCTTCCAGACTTCAGATTTTGTTACACCTTTTTCTCCCATGCTGAAGAGATGATTATCAATGTGTTAGATGTTATAGCTAGAGGAGTCACTCTTTGACTCCTGTTTTGGTGTTTGTTTTCAATTTTGTTATCAATGTATTGTTTTATTCTGCATTCATGTGTTCCAGCATCTTTGTGCCAGTTACAGAATTTATCAGTGGATTTTTCTGTCTTTCCAACTGGGTAAAAGTATGATAAAAAACTTATTCTACCAGGGACTGCATAAAAGTCACACACCTGCTGCATGATTACTTCCCATTTACCAGCCTTTTGAGACTAGTTTTTAATCCATTTGGCATGTACCATAACTATGTCATAAGGCAGTTTCTTAATCGAATTTCCACTTGGAATGAATCAAATTCCTTGCAGAACTATGTTACATCAGTTCAGCCTTACTATATGGTGTTAAATTATAAAAGGCGATACATATTTAATTTCTCAAGCCCTATTTTCTGTAAAGTCATGCTGACATTAGTAACATTATCCTCATGTTCATTCTTGATTATTCAAGTCCCGCACCAGCAATTTCATTACTTTTTCCTGCAATTTAAAATAATGAAGACAGGACTCTTGTCACAGCTTGGTCTTTTTACCATTTTAAATTATTTATATTATGTTCTTTTTTTTTCCTAGCGGATGAGTTCACAGGGTCCACCTGTGAACAAGGCAAAAAGGCCAGGATAACAGCAGCCAACAAGACAGGAACGTAAGAATGTGGTTGATTGGGATGTCCAAACTGCCTGAGATGGCATTTGCTGAAAACTGATGTAGGTAAAGAGGAAAACAACAACTTATCAAATTAAAGAGTAATTACCAGAACTACCAGAAGACCCTTGGAAAATAAAAAGTCAGCTAAACAGAAATGCAGATGAAATATAGATTTGTTGTAAGCAGGAGAGGAGGGGAGCAGGGCAGTAGGGTGGTGACCTTTCCAGATGCAGTTGCATGGCCTGGAGGCTCTGCCCTGGCCTGGCAGAAAAATCTCCCCATAGGCACTCCCAGCTGGTGCATCCAGTTTGTCCGATGGCAGCATGGGGACATCCCAGGACCTCCACATCAGGGGGTCTCAATCAGCTCCCCTGGCTGTCACCTACCCTTTGAGGATGGAGATGGGGAAAACCTGGGCATGCATCTCCCACAGCAGGGATGTGCTCTGCTGAGGTTAATTCTAGAGAGGGAGTTAAAAATTTTGGAATAGTTTCATAAAAAGTTGCAAGCACCTAGAATTGAATATGATATCTTGTTATAGATATGGGTCATGACTTCCAATTAATTGTGTGTTGTTAATAAATCAATAAACCACTTCAGTCTTGGTTTATGAATTAAACAATTTCTCCCTGTAAAAATTCTACTCTTCTGAAAGTCTTACTCCAGTTCAAGACTTACTGAAGATAACGCTCCAAATGTTAGCAGCTGAGAACCTCCGTGGAGAACAGCCCTGTTAGTTCTTCAGAAATTCTGGGATTAAAACTAATTTTACATATTTAAAGTTTATTTTGTAGCCTTGTAATGAATTCTGGAATGGATATCATGTCATCATCATTCTGCGATCTGAATGTATCTGCAAACTTCCAAATACAGGAGAAAAAAATCCTTACAGATTTATCTATATTGAAACTAAAACAAGAAGCATCCCGTGTTTCTTCCCAAAAATGTGTTGAAAAGTTCTTCAAAAATCTCTTCGCTCTTTATATTTAAAATACTCGTAAATCTAATCTAATCTAATCTAATCCAATCCAATTTTTCTATATTTTCCTTTGTGTTAGTTCCCTTCGTCTTTTTTAGATTATGACATTTAAGGTGTGTTTTTAAGCAGACCATACCCTTTTCATAATGATTTCTCTCTTTTTTTTGGCAACAATTAAGATATTTTAATCTTTCCTAATCATATTTCTACTTGCCTATTCAACTTTCTCCAAATTGAGCTTGCTCGTATCTACTTTCAAGGTTTATCCAATTGGGCATTATAAGCAGCATTCATATTAACCAACAGCCGCTTGTGACAATTTGTACCTAAGCAACCAGTGCATATTTGTTCCATAATTAGTTCTTCTCTATCTATCAATACTGATTTCTTCTGCAACAGGTTTTTGAATTAGAAAATTACATTTTGTAAGAGATAGACATTTGGTTTAAGTCCAAATTAGGCACAAGAAGCCTCAGTGAAATATCTATTTTCTGTCTTTTTACACAGATTTGGTACCCTTTCTCATTAACATCGCTACTTTACTTAAAAAAATAATCCAAGTTAAATTTCTAGGTTATTGAAGAACACTAGGACATTCTCTCCTTACCAAGATTCAAGAGCATAATGGCATGCAGACTGAAGGAAGCTTTATTGAAGGAAAAACTGGAATTGGAATGTCATACTGTAGAACTTGCTGTATTTTTTTTCTTTCTGTTCTCATTCTAGAAATATTAGGATGGGTGCCAAGCAATCATTAGTAAGCACTTTTCATGTCTTTGTATTTCAGAAAATGCTGACTTGATGAAAGGTTAGGTGACTAGCCTTCATTTCTAGAGACATAAAAAAATCATATGCCAAAATAAGTACAATATATGGTAGCCATCAATTCTTTGGGATTTTCATTGTCTCAGCTCATGAATTTTATACCTTCTTATAAATTCTAAGAACAATTTGACATTTTCTGGTGCTATCACAGAGCTGGTGGATCCCTGTGAATACCGATGAACTTTCACTGGAACACATATACGGTGTTCAGTGGTGATGCAGTTCACTGTCAAAGTATCTCACTGTAGATATACTGCACACCATCAAAACTTAAAACAGATGGCTTGGAAGTCTATTGGTAATTTTACATAACCACTAAAAATAAAAGATTACATTTCCTGTGAATTACTATCCCTGGATTGCCCTTTCACAGAATTCATGGAGCGCATGGACCAGGACAGGGAGAATGCTTAACCCTTGCAGGATTTATGTCTTGCTCCTGAGACTGGGGTTAAATCTGTAAGTGCCTGGGACAGCAGACCATACCCTGAACCTGTTTCTCTTTCAGGCACTGCTATGAAGGCAGCATGCAATTTCAGGGAGAAAAGACATGAAATTACATGAAATTCTAATATTTCACCTTCCTGTTCTGTGGCCTGTTCCAGTTAACTCAATATGAATCAACAGTGAGACAAATTTCTGTGGTTCAGCTTTTTATAAAATATTCCTGTCCAGTAGTTTATGTGCTTTAGTCATGCTGTCTGAACACAATTGAACAAATCACATCTATGCTTTTGTGAAATGATAGCACTTGTGACAAAGTTACTCCAAGAAAACTGGATTTAATGGGGGGTTTTGCCATGCTTCAAGCAAGCAATTCAATAATGAACTCCCAATCTTTTTGGTCTCTTGCCAAAATGTGCCAAGGGTATCTCTATCAGAGCTTTTGCTATACCTGGTAAGACCATGCAGTTCTGCACCTCCATCCTTACCAGGGTGCTGGTCTCTCACTGGGAACTGAAAGTGCATAGAATTACTAAAAGTTCCCATTTGATCCTGAAGGGAACATCTCTAAGGAACAAGGCAAGTAGCAAGGCAGCAAGAGCTGTTGGTTTAATAGGTACTTGTCATAAGAAAAAAGGAGAAAGTGCATTTTTCTGGGAGAGGTAAATAAAAATTAGAAATAGAGGTATTTTTCTGAAAGGGTCAAAATATGACTGACTGTATGACAATGAGCTGATACCAGTCTAAGGAAAAAAGAAGTTATTCTTTCTAAGTATGGTGAATGTTAATAATGATCAGGAGTGTCAGGATGAAGAGCAAAGGAAAAAAAGTGATCTGATTGGAACATTCTGTTCAAAAATTAGCTTTGCTTCTGTAGAGATTGAGAAAAGACATGCATGTCTAACCCCTGACATGCTCCTATTAATGTATCTCTGTTCTACTATTGGTAGAAAAAGGAAACAGAATTTTGTGGTAAAACTAGTATGTTACTACTGTCCGCTATGTTCTGGTCAATATGGTCCTCATGGAATTAGTGTCTTTCTTTTTTTCTCTTTTATTTTCTTTTTTTAATACACAATGCCTTTGTCTAGGAACAAAATATTTTTAAAGTCACAGCAGATTAGATTGAAATTGCTGCTTCATTTTGCACACTGGACCAAAAAACCCTGACATAACCACATTTATCACTCACAGCTTAAAAAATGAGGGTTTTTCTGCCTATTTTTCCTTGTCTGCCTGTGGATTTAAATACATCAAAACCAAAATTTAAGATGAGGAAACAAATAAAGCAGCAGTTAAGTGCCAATTAATAGAAAATAAAGACCTCTAAAGTCAGGCTGTAAAAATTCGCAACTGCTTTTCCAGATGCTGCAATGCTAGTGTGAGTGTTGATTTTATCTCGTTGTAATTTGATCATTTGCATTTAAATTTCCTCTAAAAGTTTTTAGTAAAGTCTGGCCAAAAACCAAAGTGAACCCAGAAAGAAAAAAACCTGTAGAACAGCAACCACATTCTTACCCACAAAACTAGCCCGTCTTTCACAAGAAGTTTCCATAAACTCAATTTTCAGGCTCTTGAAGACATTAATAGAATTTACTTTTAACTAAGGTCAGAATGGCTGAAGCCTCATCATAGTTCACTTTGGGGTATTCATGCATGTACGTGGACTAGATAGAAAAACTACATTAAGTTGCAAAATCTTTAGATTTTGCTCATACAATTTTAAAAATAATAATTTGTAGAATAATAGTCCTTTAATTGAAAAGTAAAAATAGTAAATTTTTTCCAGTTAAAAATATCCCAAAGCAACCTGAAATAATTTAATGAACTTTATAACTTTAAGAACTTGCCTAAGACATAGATCTGGTTTTATTTACACCGTTATCAAACAACATTCCTGTAAGTCAAATAATAACTAGAGCTTTTCAAACTTTGGTAACTAGAATTTCTAGAACTGCAGCAAGATCATTTAGCACCAAACTTGATTTTCAAAGTGGGACAAAGGCAAATAGCAATTTTCACACTAGATGCATCAGTTATGGGTGACCCTTTGCAACTCTAGGATGTAAATTTTTCCTATTTATCGCATGCACTGAAGTATATTAGGAAAAATAAAATAAAACAAAAACTCCAAGAAATAAATAAAAAGCCCAAACAGAATAAGAAGCCAAAAAACCTTTTCCTATAGTTCTGAATTTCTAAAACTGCATCTGTTTAAAGCATCCTCTTAATTGTTCAAATCAATATAGTAATTGGGCCTTATAAGATAAAGGCGTTCCAATTAAAAATAAATCTTTCACCTTTCATAAATATTCATTTCTTTCCAAATCTATCTAATTCTCTGTCTAATGATTCTTGTTGCTGCAAGATGTTGTTTAATTTCTTTTAGCCGAAATGTTTCACTAGTGCAGAAAATTAACACCCTGCCTATTACCCTGATAGCCCAATTTCATAGGGTTTCAAAATACCAGCCTGTAACTTTGCACAGATTTTCAGAGCACATTACTCCTTTCATAAATGTTCTTCCACCATTTGCAGGACAACCACCACCTTTATGGATACCATCCAGATCATCTAGATCTGCTAGAGTAACTGTAACCTGCATTTACAAAACAAGAACCTTTTGAAATCATATCGAAATTCACAATTCTGTTACTAATCTTGAGTAAAAAAAAAAAAAAAGAAAGCAATATTTTTATTGCAGAAATGGGAAACCAGCCAAGAAATTTACTGACTTTGTTAAGAATTTATGTGATGTTTGTTTTCCTTTGAATGTTAAGTTTTCATAATATACTGAAATATAAATTATTAGTATTAAAATAAATATGAGACTTGACAAGATGCATCCAGGGATGGTAAAAGAGCCGGCTGATATTATTGTGAGGCTGCTCTCTATCACCTTTGAATTGCTGGAGAAATCAGGAGAGCTCCCTACTGACTTGAAAAAGACAAATGTCACACCCATTTTCAAAGACAAGAAATAGGCTCTGGGGAATTACAGGCATAGTCAGTGTTATCTCACTCAATTGGAAATATTAAGGTTTGCATGCAGATGATTAATCCCAGCCTCCAACATCACCAAAAGGTAGCAGCTTGAGTCTGACAAAACACTACACATTTAAAAAAAACAAGAGCAGTGTGGCATGACAGAAGTCATGAATAAGAGAGACATTTCTGGGACAAGCTTTTATAAATACCAAATAAATTTGTAAAGTTTACAAAAACCTGAAAAATAGGCTAGGGGTAGACAGCAATAGAAGAATTTTAAGAAGTAAATATTGTGGTAAAGGGGCAGAACTTGGAAGAGGCTGAGGAGTGGGAAAAAAAGGAATATAAGAAAAAGCAAATAATGTCCTCAAGTTTTTTTGGGAGGTCCCTGAGTATGATTTGTGCATCTGGGAGAGGGACAATGAATCTGTTGCTGACCAACATGTATGTAAGGCCTGCTTCTGTGATCAGGATGGACTTTAGTGTTGAAGATGGGCAACCCCAACAAGACAAACTGGACAAAACAAGCAACTCATCCTAGGAATTGTGTCCAGACTCATGAAGGACAAGATAATGAGGAACAGTCAGCGCATTTACTGAGGCAAAAGGTCACCAGCTCAGTGAGCTTTCTGTGAAGGGATGAATAACTTTGTGGGTGGGGGAAGAGGTAGTTTAAGTGATCTTTATCTTTAGCAGGGTCTTTGACACAATGTCCTATGCTATCCCGGCAGCCAGGACTGGGAAGTATGGGTTGCATGGGTGACTTGGAAAGTGGCTGACAAAACTTTTGGACTCTTTGTGTCAGCCTTGCTTTGAGCAGGAAGTTGGACTAGATGAGGTCTCTCCCAGCACAAATTATTCTATAATTAAACAAAAACTGTGACAATATCAAATCAAGGGATAAAGTTTACCTTAACAAATCATTAAAAAAGAGTATTTTTAAGTGTCTCTTTAAAATTTAAGATGTTGAATTATCATATAGCATACAGTTGAGAAGTGAATCACAGCTTGAAACAGCTTCAGATTTTGCCAAGTACAGGTTTTCCTGTCATCTAGTGTCTATTTGTTTGCTATCTACTCTTTGCTTTAAAGTCACTGTTTTCAGTAATAGATTGTGTTCCTCACCTGAAACACTAATTAAATAGACAATGATTTCATGAAGTGAGTCCAGAAACATTACAGTTGTGGAGGAACTAGAAGATATTATACGGTTCCCATGTTTGTTTCTAGAGCTGAAAGCTAATTCCACACTTCAAACTCATTACATTCTGTTCCTCTATTTTTCATGATTGTGTGAAGCATTAGGAGCAGAATGAAACAAAGCACAGGAGGATTAGAGTTTGACATTTAACTGCAAACTGTAAGATACGTAGGACATATGTCTACAACAAATTACCACAGCAGTCAATTGGAAATGCTGTTTTTTATGAGATTTTAACAATGCATACGAAAAAGTGTGATCATAATAAAAGTGTTTGGATAACATCAAATCACTGCACACTTACCTTGAGGAGACTGGGTAAACAAGCAACAGATCTGAGTAAAAGAAAAAGGTATTAAAATACTGAGACTGCCACAAAGGAAAACAGTGGTCTTTAAGCACACCATCTCATACCTAGGAAACTAAGAGAGAAATTTAAAAAAAAAAAAAAAAAATTTAAAAAAATCTTACACATGGGAGCAAAGACATCCAAGCAAGTCCTGTCCGCCTTCAGTGTTTAGTTGTGGAAATGTTTGTATTTTTTTCTGGGGCAAGCTAGTGTGTGTCCACAGCTTTTACCTACCTGACTGTTATCATTTACTGGGAGAAAGCTGAGGAACTCACGTATCTGAACTTACATCTATGTCAAATTAGAAATTCCATGCTGGGTTTGAACAGACACAACGTCTTCTTAAAGATACATTATCATTTTCTAAGTAATACCAGGTAATCTCTACGGTAAAGTAAAATCCAGCCTAATTCTTCTTCAGTTAACCTTTTGAAAGTTGCAAGTCTTGCCATGAAAAAAGTCTGACTCAGTTTCCACTAATTTTTCAGGAGGTACTGAAGTCACTTAAATGGTTATAACAATCAAGGATATGAATAGTGTTCAGTTCTGAGTCATTAAAAAACGTAGAAAATTACTTACTTGAAACTTCATAAGCTTATGGTGGAGCTCATTAATACTAGCATTTCTTCTGTGGAAGGGAGTAGTGTAAAATAAGAGCATCTAATTTGTCAAAATTCCCTTTGTTTTGCCTGTGAATTTAACTTTGCCAGGATGAGGTGCTGAATAAAAATAACTGAATTATTAATAACTTATAAACAACGAAGTTTGGGGTTTTTTTTCCCCAATATACAAGACTTATACAGTTTTGCTGATGAGGCTGTCTACTGTTGAAAGAATTGTAGGATTAAGTGTGAAACCTGAGAAAGAAACAGATTTCCTCTGCTCTATTTTCCTTAGGTGTGAAATGCAAGTAGGCTTGAGACACGAAATCAAACCTGAGACAGCAAATATGCCCTCAAAGCATTTCTTGTCTCAGTTAAGCTAAACAGAAAAAGATCACTCACATTTTAGCTGAGCTTGCTGTTAAGAAGGGAAAGAGACTGAGGAAGAATGAACCTAAAAGTTCATCATCATGCTAAAGACCAGCCTCCAAGTATTTAGACTATGATTAGGTGAAGAACTTTTTATGCTACATCGCTATTCTGGCAGGAGAAATATTTGCTATACTTTCTCCTCTAAACAGCTATCTCGGGAGGCAAATCTATTTCATGGCTTTAGCCATGATAGTCCAAAGACAAATAACAGGGCTGGGACTTACCCAGATTCTTCAGTACTCTAAAATATCATTACTCTGTCCTGTCACCATTCAGTGCTGAACAACTGTTAAAAACACCCATACTTGAAATTGCAGATTAGAATGATAAATATTGGCCTGTCAGATATAGATGAGAAATCTTCTGATTCTCTGCTCTTTCCACACATCCCGTAGAAATTGTGAATTTCTCCATATGCCTTTTGGAATGAGGTCACCAAGTGAAATGTTTTAACAAAAGAATGAGAAAACAAGTAGATATGGCAGGCACACATTAAAAAAACAGATGACAAGACATTAGTAACTAACTCCATCAGTACAAGTCAAATAGTGAAGTATTGTCAAATGATCAAGAAGAAAATATCAGTCTCATTCTTGATAAGATTCTATTTGAAGTGAAAGAAGCCAAATGCATGGAAAATAGTCTATCAAATTAAATCAAGCTAGATCAAGCAAAAAAGTAAAGCTGTAGACTACAAGACCTCCTAATATACCAAACGAAAAATTGCAGAGCATCCTAGAGATAGCTCTTCCTTTTATACAGTGCATTCCACATGAGACACTGAGACAAATATTATGAGACGACCTATCATAACAACGTTTTTATCACTGCATGATGTTATGACAGGTCAGAATTTAACATTATAGAAAAGCTACACAAATTTTAGTGATCCCAGCAGTCACTAATCAAAGCAAGTATATTTAAGAAAAGGTACAGAATTCTGTCTGACACAAAGGAAAACACTCTTTTGTAACTTCTTACTGACCTGCAACAGAAATAAAACAGCATTAAGTTCAAATCCAGAAGGACCTACCAGATATTGTTTACTAAAAAAACCCACAAAAAGCCAACAAAAATCTCATCAAGATATGCACATAGTAAAGGCTCAGTATTGAAATCCTTGAGATAACATCATCTAAATGTTCCAAAAAGCTCTCACAAAATTACTAAGGATACATCAGATCCATCTTGCAGGAATATTTAAAGTGTTTATGAAACTCGAGGATGAAATGATCAAAAAAGTAGCATTTCATGCAGATGAGACCCTGTGCTATATACAGACATCAAACAGCAGGGAAGGACATAGAAAGATCCCATAATAACACCTTGTCTATGATTTTAAAGATGAGCTGGCCATGCAGAAGACTAAGTGTATCTTTATATGCATCTCTATAAAGCCTTGAAGGAAAGTTTTTCTTAGAATAACATCTGCCGATGGCAAGCAATCAGGTCATCATTTTTGGCATTATGATGGAGGAAATACTTAACATTTGCATGAACTGACATCAGGCTGCTGAAAGTATAAAACTTTATTCCAGGGAGAATTTTGCAAACATTTACTTTATGAGTGTATAAAGAATTTTAAAGGAAGAGACCCCAAGCAACCAATAAGGAAAACTTCACCCTCATAGGTTTGCCTCATAACTAAACTATTTTCATGATATGTACATTTCTGAACATGAAAATTAGATTTAAACTGTAGTTTCATTTGGAGTTGACCGAGTCCCACTAAGAGAGAATTAGAAACTTTTGTGAAATATGGGGAATAAAACCGACTCATTCTTATTTCAGATTTTCTCACTCTAAGGAAACAAGTCATTCCATTAAAGTATGGATTTTTCTTTCATGATGAAGCATTCAGCTTGCTTTTCTGAAACAGGCATACATCAATTGTGCCCTGCCCTGAACTGCTGAGGGATGATTGTTAAAAATCACCCTTCCTTCCTACCTTTATATGAGTTTCTTTACATGCATGAGATGATACATGGAATGGTTCATGTCAATGTGACTATACAATGAGGAAATATTGGTTACAGAAATGCACAAGCAACCGGACTGTGGAGTGACAAGATTTAATCATGTTTTTGTGTCCAGGAGCATGAAACACCTGGGTTGCAATCTGCTGCTATGGCTGTAGAATCTTAATGCAACAACAGAAGGTATAAAAGTATTGGGAGACACCGAAATGTGAAACAGGAAGGGACATATGCAAATTACCCATTATTAAAAGACCCTATGAACAATGATTAGTAGCTACATCCAAGGGCCTCTACAGTGAGACTTGACACTCGTGTGCTATTGCACAGGCTTCACCAAGACCACAAGGGCATGGGTAGGCAGCAAAAAGACTGAGACCTATGAGATAGCTTTAGACAGGATCCCTGCTCCTGCACAGAGTAGGCTGAAACAGGATTACAATGGTTCCCAAATATAGAAACAGACTGTAATGGGGTAAAAGAGTCAGTTCTAGTGGGTAAAATTTAGCTCTTCTGAGCTAAGCTGTGGAAGGATAATTAATGATTTTTTGGAAATTCTGTAACAGTTTGTGCCTGAGGGCTGGATGATGAACACTTTGACTAAGATGGGATTTAGTGGGCAAGACTTCATAAAGACAGCACAAGTCTCAGTTGATATCCCTAGTTTCACTCTAAGCTCCTGTGACATTAGGAGTTATGTTCATCATGGCTACAAATGCGCTATCCTTGTGGATTTTGTTTCTATTTGTTTGATTTTGGAAGAAGACCACTGGGTCTTGTTGCTTTATCATTACTTTATGTTTAGTTCAGCATAAAAAAGTGTATCAAATAAATTTCCTTAAAACCTGGCCTGGATGTTGACAGCTATTTTACAAAAAGAAATTGGTATCACTTGTTGAAGTAATCAACAAATAATTATATGAGTTCAGCAAACACAAAAGTGATCCCCACAATAAGACAACACTCATGACACCTCACAAGTTTTATACGTTAATGGATAATTTTTTCCACCGATTCAAGTACTTTCTCTTTAATATTTTTTCTTCTTAAACTTATATGATAATGATAATTCCTTATACAGCATTTTACAAGTTTGATTTTGCTCTTGTTAAAACATTAATGAAAAAGTGGATTATTTTACCAGAAGAATACAATATTCTTTGATGTAAAAGATTCAAATGTTGGCTTATCAGAACTGAATACTTTGCTTTCTAAGTCTCACTTGGGTAGAAAATTACCTGCCTATTACTAAGTTTCAGGTCCCAGATTATTTACTCCATGGTGCAATAAGTACAATACATTAGAATGTGTACCTGCAAAAGTTACAATGGACCAGAGAATTTTCTATGAAGTGCATTGCCCTTTCTGGTCCAGTAGTGTGAAAATGCAATATACAATCTCTTAATGTTATATGAATTAAAATGCAATTTGAATATATGAATGATAATTATGTGTACATAATTTTTCTATTTTTAATTTTTAATTAAAAGATATATTAAAATAGCCACACATTCCCACTTTTTAATAATAGTAGTAAAATCTCTAGTGTTTCTCTAAGACAGTCACAATCTTTGCCTGGAATGTTTTGACCCACATTAAAACTCAAGTCTTTACAGGTGTGTCAGAAGCAAAATAAGAAACCTTTTCAGTTGCTGCTCCACTATAGTCTTTAAAACAAGATAGCATTGCTTTCCTGATAGATCCTGCCCATTATGTTAGTGGGAGGTAGGTGGGTAGGAGTACCAAGATTCCTCTGATAAATCATGAGTTATGTTTATACAAATGAAAGATCGTTATACTTCCATGCTGCTAACTGAAAACTGATGACAAAGTGGAAACTGAATAACCACTAATTCAGATTTGAATTTCGTATCTTAGCCTACCATTGGCTGAGGTAAAGCTTAGTCACCCAGAACATTTGAGTAAATCTGTCATTTTTCAGGCCAAAGTGCTTTTTTCACAATTTAGTTCACTAAAACACCATAAGTATTTATTCCTTTTAAGAGAGAAACATTCATGACACAATTAATGTTTCCTGTAGTTCAGATTGAGGTGAAAAATTGATTCAGTCTGGAGAGTCCTTGATCTGCAAATACACATTTAAGTCTCTCAATGTTGTTAGACATTACAAACATAAAATAGAGAAGATATGTTTTGAGTAGTGGCAAGGGAAACAAAAGATAAAGCAGCCCTATTATCACATCAGTTCAACTTGTAGCAAAGGTATACATTGAGCCTCTCTAAAATCTCCCTTTATTACCTGCTATTCTCCTTGGATATTTTCTACCAGGTAGTTATAATTTAGAAAGCCCCTTCAGGGCTCCTGTGCTTCTCAAAAGGATGTGCAAAAGGATATGTCTCCTAAAATAAATGTCTGCAACCACCATCTTACCTTAGATTACATGTCAATATACACTCACTTGGTATTCAGAGAATGCATCTAATTTAGACCTGAAGGCAGACACAGGTGAATATTTGCAGCAAAATAACCAGGATTCAAGCTACAGTGGAACAAATTTTTTAGTTATAAAGGGCATCAACCAAAGAAATACAGCATCTTTTGTAATCTGGGTACTGCAATCTTTCCTTTTCCTAAGGACCCAAGAAAGAAATTCCGTGTGTCTTCCATGGAAAAGAACAAAAGTATGAGCTTTGTACCATTTAACTTGTTTTGATAAGATACCTGAGAGATGGCCTGGTTCTTATTCAGGGACAAATGAAGAAAAATTCTCAAGTTAAAGGAATTATGCTGGTATAAAAATGCACATGAAAGCAAACAAAAATTGTGCATACTAGTTAAGGTATTATAAAATAAAAGTCTATGAAATATAAACCAAGAAAAATCAAAGGGATGTTATGATTTAGAATTTGCTGTGATAGGGATACCAGAATTTTAGACAGAAGCTGCTACATATATCTTTATTTTAATATCTTTATTTAGGATTTCAATGAGGGGATTGAGTGCACCCTCAGCAAGTTTGCAGACAACACCAGTTTGGGTGCGAAGCTCTACCGAGGGATCTGGACAGAGTGGATCAATGGGCTAAGGCCAACTGTACAAGGCTCAATGACAACAATGTTGGGTCCTGCACTTGGGTCACAAGAACCTCGTGCAGAGCTACAGAGTGGGGAAAGAATGGCTGGAAATCTGCCTGGAGGAAAAGAACCTGTCCATGCTGGTCAACAGCGGCTGAACATGAGCCTGAGTGTGCCCAGGTGTCCAGAGAAGGCCAATGGCATCCTGGCCTGTATCAGAAATAGTGTGGCCAGGAGGACCAGGGCAGTGATCATCCTGTTGCACTTGGCAGTGGTGAGGCTGCACCTCGAATCCTGTGTTCAGGAATCCTGCTCCTCACCATGAGAAAGGTTGCAGCTCTTTTCCTCAGCCCACAGCTGAAATCAGGGGCTTGCAGCATTTGTTTTGAAGCAAGCAGGTGTCTAATCCTCCTCTCACCAGAGGAGGGTAAAATCACCCTTGGTAAAGTTCACAGACAGACTCACTATTTCCTCAGAATAATTCCTATTCACCCTGTCTCTTCGCCCTATTTGGGAAGGAAGTAGATGTGCACAAATATTCTGTAACTCACAGGTGTGCTTAAACGGATGAAAAACTTTTGAGAAGAGTTGATTATGTGGACTTGTTCCCACAACTAAGAACATAACTTGCAGTTTTGTCCTAGAACAACTTCAATATTTTCTCAGCTCCAGCCTGAAGCAATTTACAAAATAATCATTGTGAAACAGACTCCTGTGCCCTATACTGACCTGTCTCTGTCCTGTGGGCAGGAAAAGGTGCTATTCCCATGAAGACATAATATTACTTCAAGAAACTACACTGAACTTCACAATAAGAGCAATAAATTTCCCAAGCATATTTTTTTGTGTTTATGATTTCTATCCCACACTTTTTAGAGCGTGTTGCACTTTATGAAACAGAAAGCTTGGAAATAATCACACAGCTCATGAAATCCCCTTCCATCAAGTTGCGGTATGCATGGCACCACCATTACATATCACTGACCACCACACGCATCAGTAGGAGCTTCAGAGTTGATGGAGAAGACCAAGAGGCAAATTATAATGACCCACAGGAAGCTGGCAAGACTGAGGGCAATATCAGTGTTTCAGATTTGTACTTCTGAGGAATTTACTAAACAAAATGCCTTGCTATATACCTACTGAGCCTAATAGTTTGATACTCCACATCAGAGGAAACATTTAGGCAGGATACCCCGTGAATTGTGTAGCACTCTAAACAGCTATAAGAATTTCCAGGTTCAATTTTTAATTTCAGATACACACATGTGAATGATTTCTGACTCATGGATAAAGCTGCATAACCTTGAATGGCATTGGTCCATAAAAGGCAGGAGCTAATGTAAATGGTTCAGTTCTCTATACCATGAAAGAGCTAATGTACGTTAATAATGCAGTCTAAATGAAGTTATTCTTTCTTTTCTGAGGTACTGAGTACTAGAGTGTATAGTAGTGTCAGGCATATAATGTGGGATAATCTTTTTCAAATATTCCTTTGTTCAAATAGCTTCCTACAACTGACTATCATCCAGCCCTCATTATATCACTAATATATTCTAATTCAATTTAAAAGAAAATTCAGCTATGTTAATCAAGTTTATTTGTGCATTTGTAACAGAGTTTTCTTGCCCCCTTTCCATAAATTGACTGTTGATATAAATTCATTAGTTCTATTTATTTGAGAATGCAAAGCTCTCAGGACAGAGAAAAAAGTAATTTTCATCAAGAAGTTTAACAATAATGCACTATATGTGCATAAGCTGTTCTGGGTCATAATCCTGAGTAAATTTTCTGTCATCTATTCATTAATGTGTGGTGACACTTAATGTCTACTGCCAATTAAAAGAATTCATGGAAACAATTTCTTTAACGAGAAGTACCACTTTTACAAATTCATTCTCTTTGTCAAACCATACTGATAACAACTGTATTTCATATATAGAAAGAGTAAATTAGAAACAGCTAAAAGAAAATTTCACCTTGCTTATTCTTTATATTCCTTGATATATTAGAAACGAGGCATGAAATATGCCATCAAGATGTGTGCAGAAAAATCAAAGTAAGTTAAAACATAATATTGAGTAAACACTTTCTGTTATTATTAAAAGATTCAAAGAATTCAAGTAATTATTGGTCATTTAAGTTCCTTTGCAACAAATTCACTTCCCTGCTACAGAAAGCACAAAAGTACACTGAGTAGTGCAAGGGTATTTCCTTGTACAAAACACTTGGCATATTATAGATGCCACAAGAAATACTGAAAGAAACTAGCAACAGTAATCGTAGTAATAACAGATATATTGCCTTAGGAAAACACAGTTTAAAAAATCTGGTCAGACCAGTGTGCAAGAAGCTGTAAATAATGCACTGATGGCATTACATGGCCTATTGCTTGGAGAACACCGCTCCAGGAAACGTCTTCTAATAATGCCATCCCACAGACTGACTTTGCTGCCTTGCTTTTATCACTTGAGTTCTTTTATTTCACTCATCTGTATGACTTTTCTTAATGAAGTTTGAAAGCAATCTCCCCTTGAATATAATTGAAATTATTTAATCTGTTTTTCCCTTGAACCCAAAAGGTAGGAGTTATAAAACTTAAAATTACTGTTCAACAAATGTGATAAAAGAACAACCCATCTAACATAAATGCTTCATTTTCTACAAACAATCAGAAAAATAGATTTCCACAGCCTCCAACATTGAAAATGAACAAGCCATATCCATTCTTCATGGCTTGTTACAGCCAAAACACTGGCTACACTTTACCTTTTCCTGACATACCCATTACACACTTGGGTTTGGATGTGAGAAATACAGTTCAGAGGTCTAGTGAAAGACTCCTGAATAATACCAAACATCTTGCTGTACTGCCCATTACTATTGTATCTATATGACAAGTAAGGTTAATACACGACTCCAGAGCCTATCACTGACAGCCTACATATGTGATTGAAAATTGTTTTCAGTGGTAAAATTGCAATATGAAACAAATAGATTTTACTTAAATGTTCATGACAAATCACTGGAAGACAAAAATATGACATTTTTTCTTTTGTTTATTTGGAATTCAGATGAACAATATTTACAGTATTATGTGGGAAAACTGCAACCATAGTTAATAATAGATTTCTCTAAATGACTAATTGTGTTATAGTTTGATTTGGTATGATTTCAAGGACAAATAAACACTATTCTTTTGCTTCTGTGTAACATCTGACACATCATTAGGCTGGGTATCATTTTAGATTCATTGCATGAAAGACAACCACATCTATTACATGAGCCTTGCTATATTACACTAAATTTACTAACTAAAGTCCAAGAAAAAATACTTTTCCTCACAAGAGTAATCATGTTCACTACACTGGGATTACAAAGAGAAGTATAAAGCGGTCAGAAGGGATCTGTTTAATAAATAAGCAGTTTATAGTGCTAAATATTTTGTAGTGCCTAGGTAACATGCCATACATTAAAAATTCTGTCAGATCCAACATCCTGGAAATATGCTGAGATGGAACATCGGTAAAACAAACTCACTAGTCCTGAAGACACCAGAAGCAGATGACATTTTAAATAGAAAGGAAAGAGACAGCAGTATTTTAACGGTATTAACAAATCCTTACCTAGTGGCTGCCCTGCGATGATCCTGGCGTTCTCTCCTGCCACGGCAGCCCTCGCGTGCCTCTCGCTCATGTACTGTACGAACGCATAGCCTTTGTGCACTGAGCAGCCCACTATTTTCCCATACTTTGCAAAGATTGCTTCGATGTCACCTTTTTTGACAATAGCTGTGTTCAGATTACCGATGAAGACTCTGGAGTTGATGGACTTTGGGTCGTTCTTATTGGTGACATTGCTGGTCTGTGTTTTGCCAGTCATGGTTGGATCACTTGGCTTTAAACCTTAAATAAAGAACAAAGAGAATTGTGTTTCTAAGCATACAGTTACCCTGACTTTGGATGATTTTTCCAGCAATAATTCGCTTTTCATTTTTCACTTTAGGTGAATCTCGACTCAGAAGAATCAAACTTTCTAGAACATATCAATAAAACCAAGGCAAAAATACTGCTCAAAAGTAAAATTTAAACTTCTTATTTTTACAGATATGAAATATACCAATACATCTCTTAATACAATGCTGTGATAGCAGAGCTTTACTGTAATCATACGTGGATTTCTGCTTAGAAATTCAGTATTGACTTTTAAAGTACTTAGCCATCTAGAAACTGCAAAGCAAGAGAATGAATCATTATCTACTGTCAAAGAAATGAACATTCAAGGCCATGTAGAGAGCAAACTCTTAAAATGAAAAACAACTCTGCGTTTGTTTGGTGTCAGTTAGAGCACATTTCTCACCAGTTAAATATTGCTGTAAGGTGTGCAGGGCAGGTAACATACAATTCCTTACTGCAATCAATATGTTTCTACCAGAACAATTTTCCCTGTAAATTCAGTACAAAAAAAGAAAAGAGAAAAGACAGTGGCTTATGTTCTGAGAATTAAAAAGTAGGAAAACAACCTACTTTAACTCTAGGAACACAGATTTTGTTGCTTCTTTGCTCTTTTATCTGAGGTCACAAGTTGAAATGCATTCTGGTAAATCTCTGATGGGAATAACCATATTATTTCTGGGAAAGATTTGGTAAAAGAAGAAAAAAACCCAACATTTCTTGAGTTATCTAGCCTCACCCCTCTGAAGTGCACGTGATTTTCATAATTTGTATGCAAATTCCACCTGCCAGCACATCCTTCCATTTACATCAATTTACTTAGATGGAAATGAAAGGAAAGAAATTGTCCCACCTCTGCAGTGGGTTTTCTTTAGATTGAGCAGACCACAGAAATGTCAAAAACATGCACAGCTTTAAGTAGAGAAAACTTATTTTGTAAGAAGAAAGTCATTTAGGCAGCAGTCAAATATAGGCCATGTCTTACAGCCAAGACCTATGTGTACTATTTTTTAACCTGTTCATACTTTTGATTAGATCAGACTAACATCTCAGGCAAGAAGAGAATCCAGTTAAATACTTCTCACAGTTAAAGTTCAGTTCATTCCTCAGAATGAAAAGGTATAATAACTTCTATTCTGGACATCTAAATCAGAAGTTTCATATTTTAAATCAGTAGCTACCATACGTGAAACTAGGAAAAGAAACCATTGTCACTGAACTGTGCAGAATGCCTGCTGAACAAAACAGCCACAGTCGCAGCCATAAGCACTTTGACTGCCTCCATTCCAGAGAATCCAAACCCCAGCTTCCAGACAAGAACATACAATGGAGATGTGTGGGCCATCCTCCAGAGTCTCAGCAAGCAGCCTGCTTTATTAAATGAGTGCATGCAGTAGAGCTGCCAGTCAAATAGCTTTCACTTGATTAACAGCCTAGCATGGCAACTTACTTTATATTACAGCATTTAGAGAAAACATTGAAGAAAACAAGTGAAAAGGATGTTTTCCTCTAAGTTTATTGATTTTTAAATACATTGTAGAAACATAACATACTGTATACATGCACATATTTCATCATGGAAAACTAGGAAAGCTGCCTTGAAAACCTCTGAGCTTTATCATAAGACAAACTCAATACTGTATGTTTCTAGATTGCTGTGCAGATTGTGCACATTAGAAGTTGTGTCTGTATATAGCTAACCTGAATGTTGTGAACAAAGTAGTACTCTTGGTACTGTAATATCTTGAAGGCAAACCATTTACAAAACATAAATATAATGCACACCAAGATCCCATATTGGTATAAAGTAGATTGCTGATGTTTTATGAGACCTAGGATGTTTAACCCTATCTTAGATACACATGTACTACACAGGGGTCAAAATAACTATAACACAGCTTTGTTAGCTTAAAGAGTCCTAATGACCCAAACTGAAGAGGAAACATGGCAGAGTAACAAGGGTAAAGATAAAAGTTAGTGCAGTTGGGTTGTTGATGAACAGGGAACAACTGGTATTCCCTCTGGTGCCAACCTGCACAAAACCTCAAATACCACTCTGTTGGGAAAACCTACCATGGAGAGCGTTGCGTTCATCTTTGCGAAGATCCAGGAAAAAAAAGCTACATCTGTTCTTATACAATTCTTAGCATCTTGTTGATGTTATGTATATTTATCAAGTGTGTAGCTGAACTTATGTTACTAAATTCATAGACAAGTAAGATCACTGATCTAGAAAGCATAGCCTTGACTGGTAGACCTGTCTCTTCCACTAACCTGCTGTATGACTCTCAGTAAGATGCTTTTAGTGCCTCTGTTTCCACTTTTTAGTCTTCAGACCTGCATTTTTTTTGACTAAGGGCTGTGTGTCAATGTATTTTTATATAACTTCTAACATCATAATGTGACCTCAGTTGGAATGTTTAAACATGACCAACAGACCATTAAAAGAGATGACAAGGAGAAAAAATACACAGAAAATCTGCCAGAAGTCATGCTTTGCATAAAAATTATGCAACAAAACTCTTTATTTATTACCACCAAAATTGTTTTCTAAACACCAGAGTACTAAACTCTGTATTTCCTCTATTGTTTATCCATTTAACATGGGATTTGGTTAACTATTCTCTTTATTTCTTAAAAATCCTCATTTTATTTTTGCTGTTTTTCTATGTGCTAATTTAAATAGACTTTGAATAGGATATTGAATATTTCTCTCTTGTAGTTGTTCTTTGCAATGCAAATTTACGATATTTTTATAACACAAAGAAAAATAGTTGTCTGGTGGGTTCTCTCATATTCAAATGAGCAGTTAGGAAAATGTGCTGCAGAAACTCAAAGGGTGAAAATAATACTAACATGAATGATTGAGATTTGATTGCCTTTCTGGTCATAACGCTATTGTGAATATTTCATAAAAATCAAATATCCATGGGATCTTCATTACAATGTGAAAGAACTTACGGCAACTTCTGCACCTCACTTACAATATGCATCTGTGAACACTGAATTATACCCATATTCTCTGAGCTATCAGTAAAATCACAAACATTGTACCTCATACAAATGCAGAAATAAATTAAATAGTGAGAGAAATATATCTGAAATAATCTCATTTCCTTGCAGCCTTTAATAAGTTATCTTGCTAATTTCCTATTATTGAAGTTATCCTTTCTGGTAATAAATATCTCTTATATGCCAAGCATATTTTTTAAAAAATGCTTTACAAATAACATTTAGCTGTCATGCACCTCATCATATTTATTTATTCAATGCACTTCATTACATATGGCATTGTTCTATGCAGTAGCTGATTTAATTATACTACCAAGAAGTAACAAGTTTAAGTCTTGGTATACTTAAGAAAAAGTTACAAATTAGACCATTTCTTTTACTACATAGATCTCTAAAGTTTGCAATTATTTCTTAAGCATTAAAATTTCTAACATGTCAAGCTGGAATGAAAAATGTAAATTGTTAAAATGAGATTCCTATCATCCAGGACACAAGTGAAAAGTTTAATCCAGTCAATTTGAAGTGCCGAAGAGGGAAGTAGAATCTAAGTCTTGTCTTCCTTCAGTTTTCCAGCATTTTCTGACAAATTTTGGCTAAGCACCAACATTTGTAGCTGTGAAACTCGTGTTCTTTCCATAAGATGCATACATGAACTCATAACTCCATTTCAGAGATGTTTCTCCTCTGGAGCTGTGCCTAACACCAGAGCAGTGAAGACAACAGTCTTTATACAGCTGTGCCATGGCCCAGTGCAGGGAAAACACAGAACTTGAAGCAAAGAGAAAGGGAGCAATTTGTCAAATTCTAAATCCCAGTAACTCTCAGGCATTTCTTTTAGGGAGTAGGGTCAAGGCATGACCATAATCGTTCTACTGAATTTCTGCTCCCTGTGCTGCTTTACCAATGATTCTTCACACAGTAAAATGCAAAATTTGTCTTTGGACAGACATAAATTTAGTCAAACTGAAAGAAAAATTTAGGATATATAGAAATTTGAAGATCTAAGTTAAAGGGATTTTGAAAGCAATTCACTCCAGCATTCACTCCCAGTTGTACAACAGTTTCTTGTTTTGAACTACTGAGTGGAACTCATAACCTCTAAGTAAAATTTCTATCAAATACTAAAATATTGTCTCTGGAGTTGCCCCTATGCATTTTCCTATGCTGAATTACCAATGAGGCAAACCTGTTAATAGCTCTGCTAGAATTAGGAAAATCAGGTAAATCTCTTTAGGAGAATAGGAAATATTTATATTGGTAGCTTGGGGTTTCTCATTTTTTTTCTTTCTTTTTTGTTTTTTTCCTAAGATTTATACCTAATTTTGCTTTAAAAAAATTGTCTTCATTAACTTTGGTAATACTTTCAGGAACTCCTACACATTTATGTGCTTTTATCTTGGAGATGTTTCTTTCCTTTCATCTATAAAAACTTTGCTACTTTTAACCAAATATAAAAGTCTACATACTTGAATGAACTAAGTGTTCCTTGCAGTGACTTTAGGAAAAAATAGGGTCTATTGAGGAAAAACTGAAATAAAACTGAAAATCTTTAAGGAATACAAATCCTTTCTGAACATTTAATAAAATTGTGTTTCTTTAACAGTGATTAAATATCAAAGTTTTATGTATTTATTTCTTTTTTAAAAGGAAAAAGGAGAAAATTAAAACTACTTTCATTTCCCTTCTCCTCCCCCAAAAAATATTCATTTTGAGGTCATGTTTAGAGCTGAACCAGTAAGTAACCTACAGTTTGTATTAGATTTGTGTGATAGCAAAAGAGTAATTGTGTGGAAACAGATTTTTAAATATGAAAATTTCCATCACTGGCAGATTACACTAAGCACCATTAAATTCCAAATCTTAATTTTTGCTATTTATAATAAGATGCTTGCACACTGAGATTCATAGTGCACATTTGATTATTGCAAATGCTTCTGAAAAAAGATAAAGCCCTTAACACATGGTTGAATGGTGAAGTTTGTTTCCACAATGAAATCCACGGTAGTAAGTACAGGCTGTGAGAAATTAATTGCTAGGATATTTAGGGGTCAAGTTGAACATGGTCATTCTGGAAAAAAATCAAACATCATAGTATTGGCCCTTAGATAGACAAAATGTAGCACTATAACATGCGATCAGTCCCTGGCCCAAAACACATCCAAGCAATCTCTGCCCTTCTGCTGTCCAGCCTTGGTTAAAAGCTGAACTTTTGTCAATATCAAGTTCAATTGTTGCTTTAATAGCTGAACTTTTCTGTGACGTTCTGTCTTTGAGCTTAAAGAATCAATAATTATTAAAATATTTATCAAGAAAAAAAGATTAGTCAATGATATATTTTCTTTACTTTTAAATTACCTATTAGCAACAGTGATAACATTCTTATACTGTTGCAGACAAATTTAAGATATTTAAGCATTTGAAGTGTCCTTCTGTGCATGAAATGTCCTATAACATAGATTTATCTTGCATTGGATATTTTATGGAGAAAATTCAATATTCATGTTAATTCCTTTAATAAACAACCATTAAAAGTATTTTATCTCAGTTAAATCAGTACTTGACAAAACCCCTATAAAATTTTTCGTATCTGTTGGAAGAATGACTATTGGGTATTTCATGATGACGGGGAGAAATGGAAGGAGGGAAGAGAGAGAATAGAAAGCTACCAGATAAAATATATTCAGTCTTAGAGAGCTCCTTTCTTCTTTATGCTTTAAATTCATTTTTAATGAATTGCTATATCTAGGTCACACAAATAAAGAAAAAAGTTATTCATAAGACGCTTAGTTAAATTCACATCAAAATATTCTGGGCTGTTCCAGTCATCATTAAAGTTAAGGAATATGCTTCCTCTTTCTCTCTCCCTCTTTCTTCAAGATATCCTGCCTTTTATTTATTTATTTATTTATTTATTTATTTATTTATTTATTTATTTATTTATTTATTTATTTATTTATCTATTTATTTTTATATGGTTTAGCTTTTTGCTTCCTTTCAATTACTTTTATAAAGGGGTTGACACATCATGTCTGTAAGAGGGACAATGCTCCCTTCAAGCTGGCATTTCTGTAGTAACATAAATGACAATATGCACCAATACTTTTTATGCCACATCTTGTAGAAAATGAAGGACTGAAAGATAAAATGATATAGCAGATCTCACTTCATCTTTTGCTGTCATTCTTCTCAAAGAGACAAATGCTGTCTTTGTGGAAGGTGAATAAAATGTATTTATTTGTTAAAAAAATTAAAATAACTGGAGATTAATGATAACATACCGACAAAAATAACCACTTTCAAGGATACATTATTTCACAGTTGTTCAAACTTTTGGAACAGTAAGGTGAAGATGTGCACTCTGTCCCAGGAGTAGCACCACCCCCAAGAAGTGGGAGGAAAAAGAAGTTCTGAGGTCTGTACAGGTGGATAGAGTTGCAGCTTCTTATTGCCCTGCACTAGCTCGTGGTGCTGGAACCTTCTCCCACCCAAATGGGCAGAAGGAAATGGAACCTGTCAACACAGAAAAATAGGGATTTTCTCTCTTCACATGCTCTTTGTTCTCTGGATGTAGAAAACTACTCTGTAAAGGTTAGAAAATAACCCTGTAAAGAAATACATTTCTCTAGTACAATATTTGATAAGCACTCAGATATGGATGCCTTTCCTCCATCATATTTAAACCCTATAAAATACAAGGATTTCTTTATTTATAGGTTGTAAAATCAAGATGCAACTCTAGTAGCTAGGATAAAAAGTAATTGTGATAGCACATACCAGTATAGTTGGGTAAATAATACAGTGAAACAAGAGAAAAATAAATAAAAAATATAAGACCAATTTAGCATTTTAAGAGGAGTTTGAAATAAAGATAATACACTATCTAACTGTGTAATTTCTTAAAGATATTCACACTAAGAGAGAATAATCAAGAGATCTGGACATTGAGGTTCAGTTAGTCCATTGCGGAATGGGACCCTTGCTATTGTCCTGCAGGTAATACTTCACCTTTCAAATTGTCTCTAGGAGAGAGAGAACAACTTGGACATTTTTGATGCTAATTAGTAAATTAATTACTAATTTTAATTTTTAATTGAAATAATGTGTTCATGTTGATATTTTTCTTTAACATGTCTTTGAGGTCTATGTTCTGGATATGTCTATCCAGGAAATGGTAATGGAAACTTTTCATATTGGGATGTGTTGCTTCTGTGTGTTGTCAGACAGGTTCTTGGAGAAGGAAATGAACAAGTTTAGGGTCTTTTGTTTCTTTTTTTAAGCAAAAGGTAAACTTCCCTTCAGTTCCAATATTTTAACTAGACCTATTCGTAGCCAGCTATCTCATCTCTTCCTAGTCATTATTTATCATTTATGCAGCAAGCTATTTTAATCTTCTCTCATCACTCATTCCTGCTGGCTTTTTAATAATTTTTAAAGCATTTCTGTCTTCCTATGATGGTCTAAATCTGTTTTCAATCTTCGGTTTTGAGTGCAGTGACAGTAAAATCTGCAGGACTGTCGTCATTCTCTTCACTTGGTGACTTCGTGATACTATGGATTTCCTAAAAAAAATCTTAGCTATATTTGCTGTCATATGACATTTCCAGCTAATCTTGTGTTCAGTAGAAATGCTTGGTGTCATTTGGCACTGTTCCTCCCTCTGTGTTTGTGCTTTCTCTTCAGCTTCATATCACTGTGAGGATTAAATGAGCCTTGGCAAGTAAGACAGTCTCCTACTATTATTTTTTATATTTCTAACCTTCCTAATAAACTCTACCAGTTTTCTCTGCCCTCAAGGGAGTTTACAGTCCCAAAGTACAACACCTGCTGAAATTTTAATTAATGAATTGTTTTAATGATTTAGAATCTGAAGCTATTATTTAAAACTGGCTGTAACAAGGGTACCTATGTCATGGTTAGATCTTTCCCTGACACCAGAGTTCTTATTTCAATTCTCTGTTACGTACTAAGCTGGCTTTTTTTGGGACACATGACATAGCAAGGCTGATGGAAGGAAATTAATAAATTTTTCAAATTATTCTTAAGAGAAGAAGATTATTTTGGAAAATTTGTCATGCATTTTTTAAGTAAAATCTGATTTTTGTTGCTTATGGAAATGCTATAATCAACTCATCGATAGACTAATGCTACCAAAGTCTCTGACAAAACATTCGGTAGCATTATTTTGACTAGAAATTTGCTCCCTTGTGTTTCCTCTATTATTTGTAAGAGTCTGAAATTGGATTTGAGGAATGTCATGGTCTAGGCTGTTGAATGCCAAACAAGAAGTCAAGAGCTTCCAAATTGTAATCCTAGCTCTGGTACAGAATTGATAAGAGACCTTATGCAAGTCACTTAATATCTCCACCTTGTCCTCTTTCTTCAGAAACTGGCAATAATACTGACAATATTCCAGCTCAGTGGGTTGTTGCATGAATGAAATTTAAAAATGCAAAACACCATAAAAATGCTGCAGCACTAGTAAGTGTAATAGAAAATACACTGTTTAATTGAAAACATAAGAATTTGTTTTGAGGACTGGTGGTGTTCTTGTTTCTCTGTATAATCTCTAAATTTTTTGTATATTTCTAAGTATTTTCTATTAACAGGGATTTTTATGTTTTATCTCCCATATTGATTAAATAATTATTTGGTCTTTCATAATGGCGAGAGGTACTTAAGAATACTCGAATTTCATAATCAGGGTTAAATTGGAATCACATTTTCTATTGTATTCACTCCATAATGGCCCTCTCACAATCACATCTTGGGGATTTATGCCAGATGACCACACTGTGCATCTGACTTACAGGAAGACAAGCTATTACTGACAACAAGATAATTCTGATATCTGACCCTGCCAGTAACTTTCCCAACGTTATGCAGTAAATCACAGGCATATCGTGCATTTGGCTTCTCCATCTTGTTCTTTTACTCCATTCATTCAGGCTGGCTAGATTTTTGTAGTGGTCAGATGTGAACTGCACCTTTAAAACAAAAGCACATCTGCAGACAACATGTGTTAGACTGTCATATCCCTACACAGCCTTGCTTTTATTCCTTAACCGGTACAGTATATCCTGAGTCAGGAACCCAAGGTAATATGCTACCATTCACCACAAAACAGCTGAATGCTTTTTTAGTCTATCTACAAACCTGTTCCGGCTTTTCACACACTGAATCTCATGTGCATAGATCAAAGTTTAAGATTACAAAGGTAGCCAAGAAACAAGAAATCTCTCACCACTGAGGATATACAACAAGACATCTGGTATTTCTTTCCTTGATAAACTTTAGAGTTCATTGTGTGAAATGAATGTGAAAATGTGATTTTGAAATGCAAAATGTGAAAATGGGATTTTCCACATGGGATAATGAGAATTTCCATCATCTATACATGCAATATGTGGAAAGAAAAACTCATAGAAAATATGAATATGTATCTAATGATGATTTAGTTAGAGTCTTAAATCTTGTATTTGGATCTTATTCAGCTCAATCCACCACAATCATTCAACCATGTGCAGGGTCTTTATAAACTAGATGCATAGACTTTCCTGGGCATTTCATGAACAGAAATTCAGACCTGTATGTGAAATGTTTTCTCCTCTATCATCTGACCATAAAGGCATCTGAAGTTTAATTACACTTTGGTTTCTGAAACTTACAAGTAGCTTAATATTCTGCAGAAGTGTTTAAAAATTTTCAAGATTTAGTGGCTTGACGTATATAGAATGTTTAAGCCTGCCCCAATGTGTGCATTAACATGTCTTTTTCCTCTGTTGTTTCCTAATTTTCCTCTGTTGTTACTATTAAGGACACACTATCCAATTGCAGTACCTTTCCCAGCGTCTTAACTGATAGTTCAACATTTAGGACTTTCTCTGGGACAATGGAAAATTTCCTTTGATTCTCTATTGCTGAAGATTAGATTTTGCATTCTCTATCTCCTGAGCCTGTGCCTTGGATCTCTTAGCAATCACTGTAGCATGGCTGCTTCAGGTTCTTAACTCTGTATCTATCTCCCTTCCTGGACTACCTTCAAGAACATTTGACATTTACTTTGTAATTAAATCTATGTGAATATTCATGCCAAAGCCTTAGTAGGTACTATTAATTAAAAAAATGAAATTTAATATTTGTCTGTCTTTCAGTTGCATGTTAAGACATGGAAATTAAATGAAAACTAGCATAGTAATATTTTCATTGCTACTGAGAGATCGCAAAGCCTGCAGTTCCTACACTATGCCCCATAGCATATAAAAAATCTGCTAGATACCTTAAGAAATGCATTAAAAGCAATGTGTTCCAATACTGTGTATCGTTGAGAACCCCTGAAAAAATGCTATTCAAATTTTTCTGTCTAAAATAAACTGTATATACACACAAAAGGTCTTATCTGCCCCCTCTTTAACATTTTGCGAAAAACCACATAAAAATTGAATGAGAAGCTTTTTTCCCAGTATTTCTACAGTTTTGTAGTCTCAGCAATAACTTTCTGCTGCAGCAAATAGATACAAGTAAGATTTTAATTTAGTTTGGGATAATAGAAATTCTTAGCGGAGCTATGATTTTACTCTAGCAGACATCTGAAGCCTAAACACAATGATCACAGTCCCTGCTCAGCTAATTATTTTATTTATTTTATGCTCTTTTAGAGGCTTGTTTAAGCAAACACCATAGAATAGGAACATGCCAGCGATGGTCCCCTAAAAACATTACCCGAACATCAATCAATGAGATTAAGGCAGACTTTTTCATGCAAACCATACAAACCCAGCTGTTGGTGTAGCTTTTCTAGCAAAATATTTGAGCACATTGTGATTTTCCGGGACAGTGCCTAATTATTTTATTTCAGCAGGTAACTTGCCCTCTGGGATCTAAATCTGTGTACATTTGAATGTTCTGTAATTTGGTGCTGGCTGCATATTCCTGGGCTTGGTTAACACTTGGCAGAGAGATAGGCCAGAAAATAAATCAATTTCTATCTGGATAAAAGTCTTAAGTGCCATGCTCTTTCCTTGTACTGAAATCTTGCGTTATAAATGTCATCACCGTACATCTATAACACCTGTCTCATATATTCTCTGCTTCTTCCCATAGTTCAGTCCATTCACACTATTTCTTACTTGAGTCCACTTTATTTTTTCCATGCCACCCAGTCTTTCCTTCAGATTTTCTTCCTCCTTGAACCTGAAGGAGCAACACTGGTATGTAGGTTGTCACACTGCTTTTATTTCTGATTTTTCTCTCTTAATGTGCTTCATAAAAAACAACCCTGGGTCTTTCTGCTGCATAACATTTTTAAAGACTACAAAAGAATTATTCTAGTAACACTGAACATGCAGGACATTGTTTTTTTTTTTCTTTCTTTCCTCACTGTACATATATATCAGAAGGACCATAAACAAAGAAAACATTTCTACTAAATTTTCTAATTGCAAAGTGGATTATGATTTATTTTTAAGCCAAAAAATGCAAGCATGGAAAGAAAATTCTTAGAAACCTTGGTAGCAATCATAAAAATCCAAAATATTTAACATAAATATAATTCATTTTATCTCGCCTGTATCACAGGAGATTGGAAAAAATTGAGTGTAAAGAAACCTCCCTATGAATGCTACATTTAAATAATTTATTTTATTGATTATACTTGATCTCCAACATCATGCTATAGAGCTGTAAATTTTCTGATAGGAGTGCAGTAAAAGCTGCTTAGAGAAAATGATTTAGAATGAATAATTTATCTCTCAAATTTTCTACCCTGTAAAGATTTTTCCATAGCTCATGCTGCCATAATACTTAATCTCTGGTCTAATGGATTGTATTATTAGAAGGATTCATTATCAAAGTAACTCTGCTTTAAATCACAGTATAGCTTTCATTGATTTAATTGGGACAGAAATAGGTATTATTTGAAACAAGAAGTGTTTTGCTATTGCTTTTATATTATCCCCTTGAAGTGAATTTGAACAGATGCACATTAAGTTTTGATATTTGACAGCTTGTAATGAGTTAGGAGTTCTTTTTCTTGTAAATATAGATCAAGTTGCAAACAGCTATTTCGTAAAACTTGCACTTCAATGTTAAATATTTTAAATATTCTTTAATTTTATCTAGTTTACCTAGGTTTAATTTGATCTAGTATTTTTCAATGTTATAATTTGCTTCCAATTGTCTCTTAGTGTGTTTCTGCCACCAAATTTGCTCAGGGAGCTCTCAAATAAACATTCAAAAACACTCACACAAAAGAAACTTGGCTACTCAGAGCTGAAATATAAAAAGACCAAAAGAGCAGGCAAAGATAATAATAAGTGTGCATGAAATCTGTGGAAGAATGTTGCTTGTGTTTTTTCACTTGGCTTAAGTGATCAGCTTTGGCAGCTCAAATTGATTATTTTCAGTCTGTATTATCTTATCATCCCAACTAATTACAAGACATGTGATGCTGCGTGCACTTAACTTGGTCTTGTCAACAAATATTAATTATTTGACAGAGTTAATTATTTTGGAGTTAAAACATACTCAGCAGGGACTACACTTGTCTTTTAACATGCAAGTCTCAGTGCCCCAATCACTTTACATACAACAGTCCTGGATTTCCATTAGTATTGTTAGTTATTCTCCTAATGTGATTGTTTTTATCTTCGATTCAGAAAAAATCAAAACAACAACAACAACAACAACAAAATCTTACTAAAAAGCATCTTATTGCTTTTCAAAAGTGTATAACTGCTTTGATAGCAATAAAACATCAATTTCTACATATCTCATTTGTGCAAGTGATGAGAACTGTCAAATAAGGAAGACTGAGCTGTAGCTGAGTAACACAACTGTCATTTTCTTTGTGCCATTTAAAATAGACTTTTCTTATTTTTACCCATGCTTTCCAATATATGTAAGAATTTCTTCTAAAATTATCTGAAATATCTGTATATTTACAGCAAAAAGATACTGATTCAATGGTTTTTACTATTCTATTAGTATATTTATCAATGCAGAAAGGAGCTAGAATCTTTAAGAGAAAGGTGTTTGAGGAAATGGTTTCTAGCACCTCATTTCTTTCACTTTAATCAGTATGTGACTTTCACCCTTGTCTTTGATATTTACATAAGGAAAGTTAAGTGCTATCATCTTCTAATAAAGAAAAAGTACCTTCACAATGAAAAAGTTTGTCATGATTAGGAGAAAGATCTGGATTAAATTTTACCACAGAAGTACTTCTCCCTCAAAAGTGATTTTCTTAGATGTTTCTGGTAGTTTTTATTGAGCTATTTCTTTTTCTGTCAACTACTCTAAAGAGTATAATAAAGAGAATAAAGAAATGCATTTAAGAAAGAGTAGAAAATTGCAGCCATCTCTGGTTTTTATATATTGGTAATCTGAAGATAGCAATTTACTATTTGGTGCATTTTCCCCATTTCTGAATATTTTGAAAGTCCTCCAAACAACCCATCCATTCTGAAAGGGTAAAGCTCTTTTGGAAATTGAGGTCTTTACTACCTGTCCAAGATGAATTAAGAGTTTTGTGTGCACAGATCTTCAGAACAGCAACAAATTATGTAGATCTGCACTCATTCTTGCTTTCCTTGCTGCAACAGTATACTAGAGTTCTGTGAAATGCTTGACTAATTTCGAAGGTAAGGTGTAGACTGTGGCATCTAAGGACAGTAAAGATGTCTGACAGAATAAAAACTTCATTCTCCTTTTGTTTGTTGCTGCCTGATCTATAAATCCTCAGTCATATAACCTACACATTTGAACTGCTGGCCATGAGTGTGACAGGGTACATTAATCTACATGAAAGTACGAATAATACAGGCAGTCTAGTTGCAAAAGCAGATATTTGAAACAACCTTTTAATGAGTAAGATTTGCTTTGTAAAGCATAAAAAATCAGACAGGTTTCTTCAAAGTTCTCTGTCTACCAAGACAACCCCTACAATGAGTTCCTTAGAAAAATGCGAAAATACCTAACATAAAGTTGTCAATCTGTTCATAATTTTGATGGCAGAATTTTCTACGAAATATATAGTAAATTTTTCATAAGGTATCATTGACAAAAGCATGCCAATACATGTAATAAAACTCATCTCCTGGTTCATGGTGTTAGTGCTACCATAAATACTTTCACAGCTTTTGCCTTCATCCTACAGTTCAGTAAGTAAAGAACTAAGAAATAGATCCACATAGAGTCATAATTTTCTGTAATCCAAGCTTTGTCCAAAGACAGAAAAGCACATTCCCATGCCACCTATCTAAACAACTATCTAGCTAACTTTTCAGAAAGATCTTGAGACTCTTTTTTTCCTCCTCTGTGCTAGAAATTCACTAAATCTTTAAGGTGGATAGAAGAACAATTTTGCTGAAAATCTGAAAATATTAACACTCTCTCAGACAACTCAACTCTGAGGATTATTAAGAAGCTGCTACAAGCTGGGTTAATGATCGTCTCAATTCAAATATATACCATTATTTTCTCTTTATGTTTATGAAGTATGAACACTGTAAAGAGAATATTATATAAATGTTGAAGTGTTGTTTTACAATTTTTTTTCCAGCTAGTAACATCTAAAGGATCTTTAGAAAATAACAATTTGTAAATTGAGGTATTTTTTTAATTAATTTGTAATTATAGAATCGACTTAATGACAAAAAGGATGCCAGAGAATGCCTGTTCCACCTCTTAACAGAATCTGCTCCAGGAAAGAACTGGGGAGGGTAGATTGCTGATGGAATTTAAAAAAGGAAAAGTTTCAGGTCAATTTAAAGCAAAAGTACTTTCTTACTCTAAAGTCATAGCAAAAACCAGAAGGAAATATATTGTTTTGGATAAAAGTTAGAAGACACAATAAGACAGGAAGACAGATATTTTAAAACATCTGTATATGGGAGAATTTAGTGCTGTTTTGGAAGTGTCCATTTAAAGTGCTCTGACTTTCATTGTCTCTCCAGTTTTTGTGATGAAAAAACACGGTAAATTTGACATAAAATTAGGTGCGTCTGCTTGAAATGTTTTGCAGTTTTTCAATTATTATTCCACATGTGCCAAGTGGCATCACCTCAAAAACATTAACAAATTTGCTTGCACAATATCTCCTGATGGAAAAAAGGTTTCCTAGCTGAGTATACCAAAAAATTAACAAATTTCTTGTCTCAAAATATCTCTATAAACACATTGATTCAGCCTTAAGTCCCAATCAACTACACATACACACATGTAATTCCATGGAATATAGATAAAGTAGTAGACAGAAAGACTTCAATGAGAATAGAGAACACTAATGACAGTATTCCATTATATCTTCCCATAGATCCTCTCTTAAGAATATTTTGTTTTACTCTGTTTCAATATCTGCTAATATTGTCATCAAGATTTTTTTATTATTATATCTCAAAGAATGTCCACAATGACAGGGCAATTTTAAAAGGATGCGCACAATGTTACCTATACTTGGATAAATATTACTCTGTTCTGGCCCTGCTTGCGCAAGAGTCAACAACAAAAAAACATTATGGAAGAGTCAGTTGAATCTTCCCCAACATTTATAGAGTTTGTGGTTGCACAGTATGTGTTGTGGGTATTCCCAGATGCTGTGGGTTATATAGCATTTCAAAATAAATACTGCAGGCACCATACCAACTGGAGGCTTACAGATGGCTGATTGTGAAAAGCCATTAGAAAGTCTGAGTCCATGTGGAACCAATTTCTGACTGAAATAGTGCAGTGAATTGTACCCACTACTTATTTCATTTTGGCTTTTTTTTTCCCTTTTAACAGCACTCAGTATAGCAAAACCCCTTTCTGTCCCTGTCATGAACTTTCATGACAGACAAAAGGGAAAAAACCTAAAACACAAATAATATATCTACAGGAGTTTGCTCTTTATCCAGCTTCTCCTGAATTCCAAGTGAATTATTTTCCTGCTGATGTTTCCACTGATGTTTGTAGAGAATGCTTATGATTGCATGAGGCTGATACCACCAAATATGTAATGTTTTAGAAATAAGAAAGACAAAATCCTGAAAATGAGTTCACTAGAGCTTGTACCTACAGTGCAGAAGAAAGCTCTCGCCAAATGGCTGTATTGTCTCTCACCACTGATATTTTGAGCTCTCATTCCCTCTTTTCTTTTTTCTCAAGAGTGGAGCAGGAGGTCTTTGTAACTCCAAAACCACAATGTTGCCCATGGGTACCAAGAGGAAAAAGGTTGATTTTTAAAGTTATGATAGGGCAGTCTCTCTGTGCCTAAAGCTTGTATTGATTTCTGTGAGCACTTAGGATGTTGCCTGGCAAGCATGAATTAAACACAGACAGACATAACCATATTTAAAAAAAAAAAATATTTGGTTTTGCGGGAATTCTGGAAGTGAAATGAGAATAAAATTTTGATCTCATGTGTCTGTTCTCTCACTGAAATCAGGCAGAACCTCTTTATCTTCAGATGCTTCCAGCCATTTGACTGCCATCCTCAGACCCAAACAAATGAGTCTGTTAACAAGCAAGGGAATTTGCTGCAGCCCAGCAATGATTCTTACTAAATTATTGAAAGATGACACCCATGAAACTATGAAAGCAGTCTGAGACTCTGTAGAACTCATCAGGAACTACTCTGGTTTCCTTCATAATAACGCTGTCAGAAAAAGCTCTGGACTTCAAACTGTAAAACCACAACATACTGAATCCAAGCTTTGAAACAACAGGGGTCTAATTTTGAATGTAAACAGAGTGCCCCATGCAGGGAAGATCAAAATGGCTAAATGTACTGCAGAAAAACAAGTTGAATTTGGGGGAAAAAAAACATTTATGGATGGAGTAATTTTTCTCTCAAGTGTGTGAAAAAAAGAGATGACTCTCACAACAGGTTTCTTGGGTGCTCTTCCCCTGGCCAAGAAAAATTTATCTTAATAGACTCAAAAGCTTCACTTTATATTTATGGTGAGAAATAGTACTCACTTTTAAATGTTCATTATGTACGAATGAAATCGTAAATTAGAAAAGTAGTAAAGAAACACTGCTTCATTTACATGAAGAGCATTGTGTGCATCCGTGGTTAAGTGAATCAAGTTTTACAATAAAAATCACTGCTTCTTTGATTTTTATCTTCTTTGATGGAGGCAGCAGTGTAAATAAAAGGCTTCAGTATGAGTGTAGACACTAAGATAAAAAGCAATACCAATCCAGAAATTTTTTTTTTCTGCCCTCTTCCAGTTCCATTGTGAGGCAAGATCATAGTCACAGAGTCACAGAATCTCTCGAGTTGGAAGGTGCCCACAAGGATCATTGAGTCCAACTCCTGGCCCTGCACAGGAGCATCCTCCAGAGTCACACCATAGTTTAATATCTTTCTTATATTTTTGTGCCCAAAACTACCCACAGGACTTGAGGTGAGTCTGCTCCAGGGCAGAGCAGAGCAGGACAATCCCCTCCCTTGCCCAGCTGGTGATGCTGTGCCTGATGCCCCCCAGGACACAGTTGGCCCTCCTGGCTGCCAGGGCACTGCTGACCCACATTCAACTTTCCATTGACCAGGACCCCCAGGTCCCTGTCCCCGGCACTGCTTTCCATCATCTCATTTCCCAGTCTGTCTGTACATCCAGGGTTGCCCCATTCCAGGTGCAGAATCCAGCACTTTTCCTTGTTGCACTTCATATCATTGGTGATTGCCCAGTCCTCTAATTTGTCCAGGTCTCTCTGCAGGGCCTCCCTGCCTTCGAGGGAATCAACAGCTCCTCCAAGTTTTGTATTGTCTGCAGACTTGCTTAGTAACCCATCAAGCCCTGCATTCAAGTCATTAATGAAGATATTGTAGAGTACAGAGCCTAAGATGGAGCCCTGTGGAATCTCAGTGGAATTAGTGACAGGTCCCCAGTCTGATGTCAGCCCATTCACTGTAACCCTTTGTGCCTGACCCATGAGCCAGTAGCTCACCCATCACATGATGTGTTTAACCAGCTGGATATTTTATCCAGAAGGATTCTGTGAGAGACAGCATTAAAAACTTCATTGAAATTCAAAGATATTACATTAACTGACCTCCCTTGATCAGCTAGGTGGGTTAACTTGTCATAAAAGGAAATCAGGTTTGACAAGCAGGATTTTCCTCTCATGACTGCATTGTCTTTCAGGTGTTTTTCAACACCTCCAGAATAATCTTCTCCATAAGTTTACCAGGCACTGAAGTAAGACCGACAGGCCTGTGATTTCTGGGGTCTTCCTTCTTGCTCTTCTTGAAAATTGGGACAACATTTCTAGCTTACAGTCAATTGGCACCACTTCGGATTCCCAAGACCACACAAAAATCATCAAGAGAGGTTTTGCAATGACACCAGCCAGCTCTGTAAGGATTCTTGGATGAATCCCATGATGACCCATAGATGGAGCAGCAGATCTCGCACAGTTTCAGTGTCCACTGTGAGCTGATCATTCTTGTAGCCATGGTCCTCCAGCTCAGGACATTAAGACATCCTAGGTCCATCATTCACTTTAAAGACAGAGGTAAAGAATTGTTTAAATACCTCTGCCCTTTATCTGTCCCTGTTTGTGAGGTGACCATCCTCACTCTGTACTGGGCTGATATTATTTTTACACTGCCTTTTGCTGATAGCGTAAGATTATATAATTTGTGGTACTTAGGCCAAATTTCTGTCTGAACATAATCTCCATTTATCTTCTCATTTCAAATGCAGAAAAATTAAAGTTTATCCTTATTTGCTGTTGAGTTGGTGGACTTTTGTGTTGAAGAGTTTTTCCTTCTTGTCTAATTCAAACAAAATGACACCACTTTTTTGAATACACAAAACTCTGGATAATATTATGTACTGTGAAAAATCTAGTCCTGACATGCCTCAAATTTTGCCTTAAAATCAGCATATGATTTTGTTCTCTAGTATTTCTACAACTCTGTTTGCTTAGGAAAACTGATTAATAACTCCCCCTGCAATACGGCATGAGAATTTAATTAATATAGAGACCATTGCCACGAAAACTCATTAAAAATTCTGCATGAGAAACATGCTAAAAATGCTAAAGAACCACTTTTGAACAAATAAGAAAAAGCTATTGATTACTGTTAATTAAATGAATGTTGTCATCTATCCTGGACAGTGAATGAAGAGTGATCCTGTGAAAAAAACACAGTATGTAATAGTTTAATCCAGACTCTGCCTGATGAGATACAGCCCAATGCAGGGCAAATTAGAAATAAAGAGTACAATGAAAAGTTATCACTTCCCTGATGTTGACCTTCCATTGTAACAAAAAAACCCAATCCCCACAAAAAACCCCAAACAAACACCCAAGTAAACTTTCATTTGCAAACACACATCAATGAAACAAATTAATCCATGGCCCTGTGCCCTGCATCCCCTCAAAGAAAAACCAAAAATTTTTTGTCACCCATATAAATACCCAACATGTATAAATCCATCACACATGCGAGGAGAAGATATTGTGCCGTCATCCTCTTCTGTGACAGATCTCTGAAGACACAATTACTTCATACAATGTCACTGAAGCACTCATACCAATTCCTTATGAAATAGCTATGTTCTCAGAACTTCTCACTGGTGACTGTACTTAACAACTTATTCTAGGTGTTTCCTGTAGTTATATATGGTTTGTAACAGTAAAGATTTTTGTCAACATAAAAAGATGTCTTGAATTTTATCCTAAGACCGAAGTTTAAGGTTTTCTTAAAAGTGATCCTGTTTAAACCTTTACCTAGATACCACCATCTCTGATACCCAAAGATGAGTAATACATAGTGCCTGCCCTGGAGTGATGGGTGCCTGCCTCATGCTCTTCTCACAGGGAACAAACAGTGGGACAATGACTGAAACCAGCTGATGTGATATTGCTCCGTTTCTTTTAGCAACAGGGTGTGGGTTATGGCCTTCTTCCAAGAGATCCAGTTTATAGTCTCTCCTCAGCCTGTGCACCAGAATAGTTGCACAATAGCCTAATCAGTTTTTTTGGGTGAGGGTCATGCTATCCTTCCCTGGTTTAAACCCAGTCTCAGGTTAAGTGTCACAAATGGATGTTGCAAGTACCAAATTCTACCTGCAAGAATAATAGCAAGGGGTAATAATAACTTCTATAGGCTACCACTTAATCCAGTGCATCCATAGATGAATTTGTCACTGCTAGAAAAACTAGGAGACCAGTTCTGCTAACTTCAGCTGAGCTGAATGGAAGCTCATTGTACCAGTAATCTCTGTAATTTCAATGGGACCATGGAGTATGACAGTACTTAAAAGTGCAAGCTGTGGGATCTAGCTAAATTACTTAAGTCTAAGAACTAGGGCTGGGTAGTGGAGCATAAAAGGAAGGTGAATTTTTTTTTTTATTAAAACATACAAGTTCCTATGTTGCTATGCAGAGGTATGGTAACAGGAAATTCAGAATAGCCATAACACAATGACAATAAATCCAGTTGTTCTTTCACAAAGATATGTTAGTATTATTTTGATTTTTCAAAAGTGGATGAAAAACAGTTTTCTTTCCGTGACCACTGTCCATAAAAAAACTTTCATAAATATGTGTATGAATGTGCACTGCTCTGAGGATATGTGCTGGTGCTCTGCTCAGAAATTGCTCAGGGAACTGGGAGATAGCATCAAACGCAACATGATGTGACTACAGCAGCCAATTGAAAAAGCAGTCAGTTACAAAGAGCAGACTTGAAGTTGCATTAGCAAACTGCAATAAAATATTTGGACAGTTCTGTATCATACATAAACAGAGAGCACAGCAAAAAGCGAACTATACTTTTGACATGGATAATTTTACAGATAAAGACAGAGATGGAATCATCACATTCATTCTGCTGACATTATTCAACTAATGGTATTGTATCTATAAATATAAAAATAAAAACTTCAAATCCAAAGCAATATGTTATTTGTAGCAAATGAGGTACCTCGTCAGGACATGTAGTTTAGACATGGAGCTGAAAAGAACTGGCAAATCGGTGTAACATTCTGTTCTGTGCTGCTTTTATTAGAAGGAGCCTTCTGTTGCTTACTTTTAAACAGACATTTAAATCACATTTAATCATAATCATACAACTAGTATAGTGCTAATTTTTCTGGATAATGTGTTTTAACTCATATTGCATAAGCCGCTCAAATCTTTGGTTCCTGGATCTCATAAAAATTGGAGAAAAATAGCCCACGTACTCCCATATAGAGCAGAAAAGCCAATGTGTTTGAGCAGAAGAAATACTAACTTGTTTCAGCTATGTCTACCTGTAAATATATAAATATTATGTCACTATAATAGAAATCATTCAAAATCTCAAAATCAAAGATCTGGCTAATATTCTGAATATTCTGAATTCTGAATATGAATTAGCATATTTTAAATTTCCCATAGTGTTGATTAAATTGTTACTGGATTATCACATTAAAGAAAACTAAAATATGGCTACATATTATCTGAGACAGTTTATGAATTATCATCTGCTACATAGTAAGATGATACTACACAGAAGGGCATTTGAGTCCCAAAGTTTAGCATTGCCCTGGGTACAATTTCTAGTTTTGGATTTTATTTTTCTGTAAGCAGTAATGTCTGTAAACAAGTTGGCACAGCCACACAAAAAGATACAAGATACAGTGTAGTCTGTACAAGAGCCTTATGTTTACTTTCTGGCTGGCCAAATTCTTAACAGCCAGTATAGAAGATATTTCATGTATTATTCCTGTTTTCTGTTTTGTTCTGTCAATCACGTAACTTTTCAAATGCTTATTTGTAATTCCTACTCAAAACACTTCACTTTCAGCTTCATTTTTACAATCCAGACATTGGGTCTTTCTATTCATAAATTTAATTCCCAGGAAACCTCACCCACTCTTTTTTATACTGTACTATACTATACTACACTACACTATACTATACTATCATTGTTTTCCTACTATTAAAATACTATAATAAAATTTATGGTTCTAATGCGAGAGCTACTGGTGCAGCTTGCTGCAGTGCTCTCCAACCTGCGTTTCAGATATCATCTTAAAATGAAACTGTTCTCAAAAAATCAACTTCCAAAAATTTGTACGACTTCCAAAACTGCAACAAATAAAGTATTCCCAAAAAATACAGGTAATAATTTTCATCATTCCGATGCCTCCTCTAACACCATAAAGTTCATCTTTCCATGCTTCAGCAATCCCAGATATGTGCACAATCAAACCGAGGAGCCCGTGGGCCCTGCCTACAGGCAGTCCTCTCACAGAGATCTGTTTCTGCTTCCTAATTATGTCATCATTAGAATACAACCAGTAGCATGTCTTCCAGAGGGGTAACCATTCATTAATGCAGACAGATCAGACTGTGGTCCATTGAAAGTAATGAAGTGGAAACATCCACATTAGTTGTAAAGCCCTTGAGACCATTCCTGGGAAATCCTCTGTAGTCCACACAGCACTGTCAGGCACCTTCTGTTGTAACTGTGCAAGTGAAACAATTATCCACACAGTTTGTTTTTCTGTAGTTTTCTGGGCAAGAAGGAAAATCTCCTCATCTCATCTGGTGTCTTTATACTGCCTAACCCTAACTTCTCTGACTCTCAGGTTTTGGTTTTTGTTTTTGTTTTTTTTAAGCAACATGGGGTTTTTATTTGCTATCTTCACTTAATTCATAGTCAAGTGAAAACCACCGAGTGGGAGGACAGCCAGACTTCAAAAACATATAAGGCTTCTGTTGTAAAAGGAAATAGTGTACTCTCCATATCCTTAATGGAAACAAAACCAATGCTAAGTTAAACTACAGAAAGTAGTGCAGGTAAAAACTGTAGCAAAATATGTATAGTAAATGCGATGTAAATGTACACTAAAAACCCTAAATGTACATGCCTTACGAGGTTGAGGGATCTCCATTGCTGGAGCTCTTTAAGTTTGGCCATATATAAATATCACAGATATATTTAAACATTGTTTCAGAGCAGGGAACAGATTATATAGTCTTAAAATGCCTTCTGGATCTGGTTTTTTTTTTTTCTTCACTGATTATTTGCTATATTATGGCAAGATCAGAAAACATTGTTAAAGTTCAGCAAGCCAAAGTGTTAATTGCTGTACAAGTCCTATTTTAAAAGACAAATCCTTCCTTGGAGAATTTATGATCTCATTTCAGATAAGACACAAAGAGATGTTATAACAATCAAATGAATGGTGGATGGCAGAACAGTGACAGACAATAACTTTTGAGTTTGTTATTTTCAAGTGCAATTTTTGCTTTCAATCATGTAAAAGATCTTAAAAAATGATTGTTTCATGAAATAGACAGCCATTGATCTGCCAACCATCCACCTCTGGGTTACTCTGGAAGAAGCATTTATTCAGACAAATAGACATGTTAGCTTGAGGAGTATGGTGAACCAGGAGGGGACAATTTCCACCGCTGTAAAACCACAACAGTCAGAAATGTGCCTTCTCTCCTCACTCATCTGCACCTTGCATAGCTCATTGATCTCCCTAAGCTCCTTACCGCGTCCTGAGGGCAGCTTGGATCATAAGCTCCATTTTAATGCTCTGAATTGGTCTCTGAAGGGGACTCTTCTTCTCCACAGAATCCTAAAACATTTTTGGTTGGAAAAGACCTTTAAGATGATCAACTCCAACCAATATCATAAAAGCTAAGTGTTATCAAATGGATAAACTAAGAGAATCACAATAAGACTTTCAACATTTGTTAAAGTTCAATTTCTAGAATCTTTTTCTTTTCTGTGTTATAATCGAAATCAAGTGAACATTTCATTTAGTTAAAAAAGGATATTTTTACCTTTATTTATTAAAGGCCTGTTCCTTTGAAAAGTTATGTAAGACTTGCCACTGTGACACACAACACTCGAGTAGAAAGGATTCTGCAGCAAGTACTGTATAAAAGGAGCCCAATTTCAGAAAGCTTCGTCTAAACACATTCCGCTACCTAAACATCCACATCAAAACATATAATTTGGGAGCGGTCTGCCTTCTTTTGCTAAGGTTTGAGTTTTATTTTTGCAAAGTTAAATCAAATAATTTTATCTGGTTGGAAAAAACCTTTTCCACAGATGTTCCTAAATCATAATTTTAAAAAGCCTTTTGTATGTTTATAGGCAGAGATTTCAGTAATTTGGTATAACCTACCTTTTCCTGCCTTGATATCTTCACTGTCTTGACTCTAAAGATACAAGTAGTGTCAGCTTTCTTTTCGCAGCTGATTTAAATTTTCCTGCTGAAATTGTCTTTGGCTAGGAACCCACTTTATTGTGAAGTGTCCACTTTTTAAAACTCCAATTCTTTTAATCATCTTTGTTGTTGCACTGGTAGAATGGGCAATAATCCAATTAGCCGTGAAGCAAAATAGAACCTTCCTTCATGCTGCCAAGAACACCCACAATAAAACATTTTGATGATGTAACTCATAACATCAGAACCTTTAATTTCCCAAAATAAGTTAGTCCCCTGAGATGACAGTAACAAAAATTTCTTGTGACAAGATCCAATTCTTTTCTCATGCTATCTAACAACAAGACTTTGCATTAAATTTTTCTTAATATAAAAAGCCTGAAAACTTTCCTGAGAAAGGGACTGGTTTGCATAATATGCAGATTATTTCAGTTGCTTGATCACTGTAATAAATGCCAGAGAAGATAAACAAGCACTCCTTGCAAATGAACCATTGCATGCAAATTTCATTTTTATAGGAATGACACTTGCTGACCTATTCTGGAACCTTAAATTGATGAGATTTTCCTAACCAGGCATGGTTTCTAATATAAAGTTAATGAATATAAAAAGGAAAAACCTCCACAATTTTATTTTAAAAAATACATACATAAGAAACCTCATTAAAAACTTGGGATGTAGAATATCACATTGAAAATGCTTGAATAGGCAGAGATTATTACAAAGCACAGAAGAGCAACATTTCATGAATAAATCAAAAGGTATTAAGATTAAACAAACATGTAAAGTTTGAAAATTAAAGGAGGTCAACTAATGAAAGCAACAAATTAATTCAATTTTCATTCAAGCACTTGACATTAAACTTGCTGCTGCAAAAATAAACTCAATTTCAAGGTGTTTGACGCAGAAAAGCATGTTGCAAGAAGGTCAGAATTTGTCTCAAAGCTTCAATTCCCTGATTGCTGAGGTAAGACTAGCTATGCATTTGTCCTGAGTGCTATAAGTATGTTGTATTAAAGTCACATTATATTCAAATCACACCTCATTTCAAATCAAAGAAATCAAGTTGAACATTGAGCACAACAGGGAAATGATGTGTTTATTTGCAAATGGACAAGCTGCAATATACGACGTAGTATGTTCTCTTCAGACATCAATGTGGGTACTACACCTTATTTGAACTGGAATGGAGGTATACTTCTGATGAATGATATAAAGAAAGATCTGAAAGAATATTGGCCCTGGGAATCAAGAGAAGGATGTTTATATGCATTGTGCTGTGCCACTGTATTAAGCCAAAATCCTGAGCCACATATATTGAATGACTGGATGTAGATTTCGTTAGTGAGGTTCCTATGAAAACTTTTTAACATTTTCCACTGCCACTGAAGAATTATGTGATATGGGACCAGGACCCACAGCTCCTCACAGTAAGTGTGATTTTTGCTGCACACATAATTCTTCAGAACAAAAAGACAGTAGGCTTTTGTGTCTACATAACAAACCTGAATAAATACACAATCACAGACCTGGCAAGTATTTCTTTCAGTGCTTGTCCATACAAACTTCCTTATGGGAAATTCCCATTTAAATCTTAAAGATGGAAATGGCATCTGATCTTGAAATCTTTGCAAAGAAATTACTTAGATAGGTATTTTTTAAATGCTTTAATTAAATATGGTAAAGAATTTAATTGATTTTAATATCAATTTCATTGATATTTTGAAGCATGGCTAATAACACAGAAAGACTGCTTTGGAAATACAATTTACCTTAGGCTTCACTGCTTTTTGTGCTAAGTAAATTATGTCTCTGACATTTTAAGAGCTAAACGACCTAATAATGAGAATTAAAATTTCTCCCATTCTTGCAGCAGAGATGCCACCTACGAGAACGTGTCTGATCAATGACAAAAAGATCCATCTAGCTCTAGATACTGGTTCAGATCTTCTCTGCCCACTCAAACTAAGCAGCAGTCTCTAGGAAAGCATACACAAAAGATTCAGGTGGTAGAAGGAAATTGAGCATGGGAAGAGACTAGTTACCTCTTATCAATCTACGTGTCTAAAGGAATACAGGAATTATCTTTGTTCTTTTTTTAAAATTTCTGATTTTATAAGCCAATATTTCACCATGGAATGGAATTTATGTAGGAAAAAACCAACAGCCTTGGTACAAGTTAAGGAGAAAAGCCTTGTTCAGTCTGCAAACAAAACATCTAATATGTTGCTGGGCCTTCGGGTAGGATTGTGTTCCTTGGTGAAGCCTACCCTGCTCACAGCACCCTGGGAGGTATAAAGTGAAAATGCTTCTGCACTCTGGCAGCACTGGAGCACACACACACATCCAGACCTCTGAGCTTTTAACTTGATGCATACTAATGAGAAGTCATGCACAGTTAGTACCAGTAAAATAATATATTCTTCCACTGAGAACTGCTTTCTTTTTTCCCTAATCCCCAGAGTTTATCTAAAATAATAGATTTTTTTTTCAAAAAGCAACTTAATTTCCAAAGGCATCTTCTGCACAAGGCATTTTTAATCTCTATTTTACTGATAGGGAAGCTTTTGAAAGGAGACAGGGTGACAGACAAGCACATACTGAATCTGTAGTAGCAAAAACCTTAGTCAGTCTTCTGCCTCACAACACTGTACCCTGGCCTTTCAGAAAATCATTTTCTAAAGTGTAAGAATCAAACTTTTCTAGGTGTAGTTATTTTAAACCTTTAAAAAACATATGTTCTTGAAGAAATTCAGTCTTTTATGAAGTGGATTGTCATATTGCATCAAGCATTTAATAATTCTTATTAAAAATCCTGGCTTGAGGCCTTGGAACTGATGATATGATTTGTTCTACCCCTAGAAATGCAGTATTTGAGCTTTTGTGTCAGTAGCCCTGGAGAAATTAGTTACCTATTTATTTCATGGGTTTCTGAAAATCACCAGACCTCAGAACTCTTGTGGGATCATGGGACCCTCTCGATTACCATTACTGATCAAGCTTACCAATGTATTCTTAAATCAAATATGCACATATTTTAAACTGCCTTCTAGTTTTAATCAAGATTACTTCCTATTTATATTGGGAGGTTTAATTAATAGAGCTTCTTTTTGTATTCATTCTGTGTTGTATGGTTGAATTTTTCATTTTGAGTAAAAAATATTATGCATTTTTATTTGCATGAGATGCTACAGCTGTACACTATTTCTGTGTTCTTCCTTCATGTTTGAGAGAGTATCAAATCCAGCAGATACCGTTCAGCATCACTGAAGAAAAGCAAATCTTAAAAGCATAACAAAGTCCTCTCTGGGACCATGAGTTGGGTAGCTTGAAATGCTAACAACATGCCATCTGTGTTTCAGTGAGGGTTAGCTACTGCTTAAATGATTGTGATTAACAGTCAGAGCTTTATACACTAACAAGCCAAGTTTGATTGTAATTCTTTGGAGAGTAATCATCGCTCTACCCTGCAATTATACACAATGAGTGTTGAATTAGAAGCAAAGAAAAAGAACATGAAATAACTTTCAGACTTGGAAAAGCAGGCTGTTGAACACAAATCAGAGGTGAAATGATTGGTGAGAACCATGATTCAATGTAATATTGCCGGTATAAAATAAAAAGATTGAAAGAAATGACAATTTCCAGAGTTACTGGGAAAAAAGGAACATGTAAAGAACATACATTAAATGGGCAGAAAAGCAGCATATAACTTCAGGGAAAAAAAAAAACCAACAAGCTCATAAACACTGGATTTTGTAACAGAATTGTGAACTGTGGAAAAATTTTGACTTTCCTCCATGCCTTGTTTTTTTTGCTGACAGCTAAGTGCTGAATCAACACTTTCACTTGTGCCCACTCACAAGAGATATGTTCTTGCCTTTACTTTCAACTTGACCTAAAACTGTAAAAAGCAAGATTTGCAAACTATATAAAGTTCCATCAAGATCTTTGAGTCAAGTTTAATTTTGTTGACAAAAGAGGAAGACTACTAATGTCCAAGAGCAGGGTTTCAGCAGGAAATTAGTCTTATTTACAATAAAGACAAAAGGGAATGCTTTTAAAAGGTGAGAAGCAGCAAAAGGTTTAATTATTAAATTAACACACTTGATTAAAGCATGTTTTAGAAACAGATGTTGGTATCTTAAAATTGTAAATAATTTCTATTCCTTTGTGACAAGCACTCTGTAGCTGATGTTACACCACAGACAAATTAGAAGCCATACATGTAACTACTGGAGGTGATTTGGAATCATGAAAGGATTAGTGAAATATGTTTATCAGTTCCCTTCCAAACTCTGAAAGCAAACAGTGCAGTCATACTTGCCTTTGAAGAGTTTAGGGAAAAAATGGAACACTTAGGTTAGGAGAGTGAAAATGTTTCCCTGACGTGATCTCTTGTTCTCAGACCCAAAGTAGGGTTATTGGGCATTCAACAATGATTCTGCCTTAAATCTTAGAGATCCCTTTTCAACACTTTCGTATTCTGTATCTTGCACCAAGTTGGTTTTCCCCCTCATCTTTTGATTCTGTATTTTTCTGGTTCAGGGACAGACCTTGCTGCCTCTGGACTGAGAAAGAAAAGAATATGAATATGCAGCAAAACGGAAAAGAATGGTGCGAGACATGGAGTCTGGTTTGCTACACCCACAGTTAGCAGAGTAGGTGGGACAGGGGAGAATCTCCCTCCCAGATTTGCAACCTCCTCCATATTTCCTGCCTCTGAGGGAGAAAACTGTCACCAGTCTGCCTCTAATGGGTCTGCTTCAGGCAAGCCAGACAGCTTGGCCAGAGCGGCTGCTTTTTGCAGAGTGCTACTCAAAGCAGCTCCCTGCTCCTCATAGGTCTGGAACATCTCACACCTTCACTCCTGCCACCACCACACAGCTCCCTTCCTTCCCCCAGCTCGTCTGTGTTCACACCATTATTACTTGCTCTCTTATCCAGTGCACCTACAGTCTTGCTGCTTTTTGTCATACAGGAAGGTTAAAGAAGTTGCAATTTATAGGCCACATCTGCTCTCTAGTCCACTTCTCCAGCAACGAAAGGAGATTCTGCCTAGGTCCCTAATCATCTATAATCTTCTCCTTGCCTGATTAGCTTCTATTTTGCCAATTTCATGCTTTTCTTGAGTACCCACTCCATCACTCCCTGCTTCTCTAAAAGCCTGTGGAGAAAGAAATACTTCTCCATTTATTTTTTAATTTTTTTTCCCCCGTTTTATGCTCTTTTGCTAGCTCAACACTCTCCTCTTCACACTCTTTATCCAAAAATACACATTCTTATTTAGATGTTTATTTACTTCAGGAAAGGGAGTTAAACCTCTAAGCTTTTCTGGGGTTGCTTTAAAAAAAAAAAAATTGCAAAAATATTGAGTCTAAAACAGTAGAGTTTCCCAGCACCACTGCATATACAGATATACACACACATCAAAAGGAAAAAATATTCCAGAATCATCTGAGATAAATATACCAGATCATCAAGTGTCCTTTTTCTTGGATTAACTACCTATCCAATTCTGCTGATATTTATCTCCAGGGATAGGACAAAGATTTTGCAACACTCTTGTCTTAAGGGCACATGCTGTTAACTAGAATTTAAATGTGGCAGCTGTAATGAAGGTTGATTTTGAAATGCAAAGCAAAAGAAGTCAAGTAATTTTACATATCTGTCAGCTAATGAATTTTTTAAAGTCCAAATCTTTGCTCAATCGATAAGTTTAATTTGTTTAAAGAATGAGCATATTGGAACTGGAAGGTTATCTTTATCTCATTGCATCCATTGGTATGAACATGAGATTTTTCTTAGCATATGAAAGATATTTGCTTTTTCACTGCCTTTTTCACAATCTCTCTCTCAGCTGACATGATGGTATCTCAGCAACTCTGATCCCTGTAGAGACTCTGAGGTGTCTGAGATGCATTGTTCATCTTCAGCAGGCTTTACTATTCATTCTTCTTTCTATTTAGGATTATTCTCTGCAGGAATCATATGCAACACTCCAGAACTGCCACCATACAAAAGCACATAAAAAAATAAGAAGTTTATCTACTCTTTCATAAACAGGGATAAAACCATTTATTTTTTTTTGTGATGAATGTTTTCTGTAGTAATGCTCACATTTATTGTGTGGCCACAGCAGTTCTGACTCTGAACTACGGGCTAGGTTCCCATTGATTTCTGCACATTTGTTGGAAGAGCTAGGGAGCACCAGTGAGCCATGAAATATTCCTCAGTAACCTAGACAGCCCTGTCAGAGGACTTAGGTCAGAAAGGTATTACCCTTACCACTAGACTGGACATAGAAATGTCTTCCAAAGTGGCCACATGTTGACGCACACACTCAAAAAATTCCTGGATAAGAATAAAAACCAATAGAAGATAACTCAGATTGTCCCAGCAGACAGGAAAACTCAGAAGCAAAATACCTTTCTTTGAGCATAAGAATAATGGTGATCCCATGGTGTTACAGTTAATTCACTTGATTTGCTTAGCGAAATCACAGAGAAGCTGCAGAGAGGAGAGAACCATGAACTTGTGAAAAAGAAGGAAAAGTATTTTGCCTATTAACATCTTAGTCTCCCTTGAGTACAGCTATATAGTGGAGATTCACCTGGGTAACCAGACCAAGTGGGTAGACACTTAGGCGTTCCTTCCTATTTCCATAAAAATATGAGAAAGGTTTGATTTGTATTTAATTGTGGAGCCTGGATTATGAGGTTTTTAGAGCTGCCATGCTAAAATATTAGCCTTTTGCAAAGGTGTTTTCCAAAGTAAAAAATCTTTCCTGAATTACTGCAACTAAAAACTATAACCAGTGAATTTTGATTATATATATATGTGTAATATATATACATATATACAACATATATAGATGAAGTATATACATTTGGTTATACATATGTATATACACATTAAAATGCCTTAACCATCAAAGATTTTGCAACTTGTGTTTGCCAGATTCTTTGACTGTTAGTTTCTCTTCTATATAAAACATACTTTCTACACACTGGTATAATTTCAAAAGATATATTAAGTTTACTGTTTCAATCGAATGATCGAATTATTATCAAATTCCACGAAAGAAGACCACACCACCCAACAGCTAAGAACACAATTATTTCTAAGCCTAGGAAGTATAAATTGTAAGGTGGATCTATATCTTTGATACATGCAATTTATAAATGCAGACTATTTAAATTTCCATTCTAAGATACTTGGGTTTGTTTGGCCCAGAACAGAAAAAATAAATTCATCAGCTCAAAGTAGAAATGTATAAATGTATGAATAAACTGTGAAATTAATTTGAAAATAAAAATTACGGCAATTGGTATTAAAAGCTTTACTTTCAAACAGAGTTTTTCATAATCTATTTAGACCAAAGACGATACATGTTCATTTTCCAATTAAGGATACATAGTTGAGTGCACTGCACATAATTTTTCTTTAATTCATTCAGAGCATGCAGTCAGCAGAATAAATTCTTTTTCCAGTGTAGGAAAGGGAGAAAACATTACAGATCTGTATCTTTGAAGTATAAAGCAATTCATCAGAAAATATATTAGAAAATTAGAAAATCTTGCTATTTTGGATGTATAAACTGGAAGTGTTAGTTTGTCTCTGATAAAGTCGGAAATACTTTTGATTTAGTATCCAAAGAACTGTATCCAAAAGAGGTAAGAAGGGTAAATTCTGCCTGAAATTCTGCATTAAGGCAAAACCACAGAGTTAGAAGAGCTGTGACTTAAAGCTCCCTTCTAGGGAGAGGTGATGTAGGTTAAGAACTCTCAAATACTAGCTATAACTCCAGCAGAAATAATCAATTGACATTTTATTCCATGTATCTATTTTTGTACTGTGTTTATCTTAAAGCCATCAGTTAGATCCCAAACAGGCTTAAGTTTACATTGTAAACATCCCATTGTTATTGGCTTAGAAAAAGGCAGTTGAACTGCAGTAATCAATGTCTGAAATAGAGCCTTGCTACAAATATTATTACGTTTATATTTTTCAGATACTTTTGTATCAATATTTTGAGATTAATAAAAGTGTGCAGATTTTTCTGTTAAGAAAGCTGTCTTCATGTTTTTGCTCTGGGAATATATTTGCAGAAATTGAACTCTGCTCTTTTGTGAGCTTCAGAAATAAAATATGCATAAAATTAAATGAACCTACACAGGCAAAATTCTGCATTCTTGCACAGAGACATTTGATAACTGAGTCCATTATCTGCATGTCACCTTTGAAGAGGACAGCATTTTCTTTTATTGTGTGAGTGAAAGAATAAAGTATGTAAAAACTCCCAGGAAAATTCCACCATTGTACTTTGTGTCGTTAATTGGATGCTAGTGGAAAGAAGTAGCCATCCAAACTCATTGCCTGAAGATATTAGAGAGATATTACCATTTAAAATCTAATTATGGTCTCAGAGCAATCCTCAGTCCTGTTTCAGAACCTTATGCCAATTGAAATTGTATGGGAAAAACACTGACCATCAGTCAGATAAGATGAAAAAGATCTTCATTCAAAGGAGTCTTCAGACATCAAATTAATTTGCTGATGATTAAATAGGAAGTCTATAACAGCAATCTCCTAACACATTTCACAATGGAAATCCACTAGACTTGAAGTTGGCAAGAGAAAATGGCCAGCTTTGACCTGCTTATCTTCCAAGTTCAAGTGAAGGGCATTGCTGGTATCCATGGTTCAGTATGTTGACTTCTGTATGGATCAGTAAATCACAGTAAAAGAACCATTTACTGCATAACATACATTGTGAGTGGTTCCACACAGGGTCATCAAACACCCCCAAAATGACAGAATGGGCACTGTGATTATTGTATAAAGAGAAACTTAAAGCTAAGGTGATACAGACCTCGCTTTTGAGAATCACCACATTTAGAGTTGCAGTCACTGACACAGTTAAGACAAGCATCCAGGGCATAGGAACCCACCCAGCACAAACCTATCCAAGGCAATGCTATGAAACCTGTACCCTGAATACTCCCAGTCCTCGACAGGACTCAACTGCAGTTGGGAGCTCACCCTCCACTTGGGCTTTAGAGGATAGGAATTTTAAATGTGTAAACTCTCTAGTTTTGTCTAGGTTTTCTCCATGTGACTGGCAACCAGACTAGATAATCTTTAACTTCTGATTTAAGTTTCTGTATATTAATGCTTGCTTGCAGAACCTTTGCAAAGAAATAAAACAAAGAGTGTCTTCTCTGCACTTTTTCTGTCTTTTTTTTTTTCATTACTTTCCTTTTCTTTCTGGCTCTCCCCTGTTGCTTCCATCCCTGATGGAGATGAAGAGGAAACAAACAGTTCTAATTCCCAAAATCAAATGTCAGACCAAAATGTGCTTCCAGATGAATTCACCCTAATTCTTAGTAATTAAAAAAAAGTTCAGTTTAGTTAAATTCCAAACAATTTCTTCCTTTTCGTGTTTTTTATAATGCATTAAACAAAATGTCACTGCACATTAGTATCTCTCTCTCACACACACACACACATACAGACCCACATAAATATCACTGGCCATAAACTATGTACAATAACGATGTAATAAAATAAATATAGATTCTTTTTCAATGGTATATTTTCTTTTTCCAAAAGACTGGTTTGCTGACAGACTGAGTTACTAAGAGATTTTATTTGAAATCATAAATAACTTCCATCCACTGATCTAAATTAAATTAATATTGTAGAGATAGTGCTACAAGTAAATGTATAATGAAGAATAGCGCAGGTTGAACAAAATCAAGTTTGAAATATGCATCGTATAAAGGAATTATCATTCCATTTTACATTTTAAGAATAATTGACATCGTAACACAAATGTCCTTAAGAGTTGTGTTTAGAAAAGAAATCTTTGAAACAATGATAAACCATCTTTGTTACCACTCAGAGATCACATAATATGCAGAAAGTGTATTCTGTTATGGATGTAAGAACAACATCAATTAATTTCACCTGTTTATTTTCTTTCCTTTCACAAGACCCTGAAGCACTCACAAAACCAGGCCTATCTGCAGTAATCACTCAAGGGCATGGACTTCACACACAAGGTGGAGAAGTGCAAAGACATTTATTACGCAGCCAGAATTCCCTAAACACCAGCATACAACAGGATATAACATCATATAAACAGGAAAGATGTTCACCACAGTGTCCCCCAATCACCTGGGGCATTGCACAGACATTACCTATTATGGTAACAGGCAAACAATACCCTGTAAGGCCACAAACTACAATTATCACTCCCAATAGGTCCAACATTGTCCACAAACCCACAACCCTCTCTCATCTCATCCCCAGTGACCTGGATGCACTCCCAGGGTCACCTCCAGGCCCAGGAAAGAGGCTCTCTCTCTGGCCCTCAGGGCGTAACTCTCTACCACCACATAGTGCACCTCAACACTATCCGAATCCCAAGAAGATCTGAGGCAGCAGATTATGCCATTTACCCACTGGTGAATCCAAAAATGCCTCAATAGTCCTGATCTCAGAAGATTTGCATGCTGTCAGCTCTTTCCAACTCTTTTCAGCATACTGTGGGAACAAAGATACTGCAAATACAAAGAGTCTTTTGCAATTATATAGAGAGAAATTTAGATGAACAAAGAGAACACACACATTAATTTTTGAAGAGATGTATGTTGACATCTTAGATTGACCTCTTGAGGCTGAAACCTCCCTGTTCAGCAGGTTACGCAGAGCACTGACATTTTTTCTTACATCTATCTTTTATCTTTATCTCTTGCCTCATCAGGCCCTGATCCTTCAGCCTAATTGGTTTTCCCAATTCCTGATTAGCCACAGGGATGAGAAATTCTCCATGTGCAGAGTAGAACCACAGTAGCAGCCCTGGTGCCAGTGGGCACTCAGCACAGAGAGGGAAGCAGCACAAGGCTCCAAGCCGCAATCCTTTGAGAGCACCGTCCTCGGGGCTTGTTTATTATCCACAAAGCAACAGCAAGTCAACTGCAAAACACATGGCAATGGTTCCCAGAGGCTGTCCAAGGTCCAGTCACGCAGGACAGAAGGTCACACTCTCCCGTTGGACTACAGTCTTGTTTTTCCCTCGTGCTCCAGCAGCTATATGATCAGCCAGGATGACTTAAATGCCTTAGTGGCTGTGTTTACCTCTCACTACAATGTTTACATCTAAACTAAACAGAGAGAAATTGAAATTCAGTGGAATTTCTGAATGTAAAAACAAAAAAAATTCTCAGCCCTAAATGTTCATGGCAAACATTTTAATGGCCATAAAATTAGGGCTTTTGTTCCTACAGCTAAAGGGCAATTGAATATAAATACAAAGGGTTTTCCCAAGACAATAACCAAAAACATTTTCAATCCAGGTAATCTCTATGTTGGCTGACTTATTAGGGTACTTTTCTCAATCCCCAGCAATATTTATCTGATTGGGCCACTGCCAAAACATGAAACAATTTGGAACTCAGAGCTCAGAACCACCTGTTCTGCTATCTGTTACTATGCAACCTTCTACTATAAGCATAGCAAAAGAAATAACAACAGATTTTAAAGCCTGTCTGTCTCACAGTACTTTTTCCCCCCACCTCTAATTTGCACTTTTCTTTAAAAGCAGTAAGAAATTGAGGACCACCCTTTGGGTCTGGACCAGAGTCAAATGACTTAGAAAAGAGGATCTAAAACTGATATATGAGTTTCAATACAAAGCTGCAGTAGAAAAATCTCATCCTGCATTCTAAAAAAGTTCTCTCTTTGGATTAAAAGGCTATTGCCCATATTAGCCCAGAAACACAGTCTTGAGAAAGTTGTTTTACTTTTGACTTCTCTAGAGTAACCCAAGCAGACAAATTACAAAACAACCAATTCATTGGTGCTGCAGTGCCCCTATGGTACCCCATCTGAAGGCACTGAGAGCACACAGGAGAGTGAGTGCTTAGCTGTAGAGAAAGAGTAGGTGGTGCTTATTTCTACACCAGCCTAGCCGTGATCCAGAGCTCACACAAATCTGGCACCATGAGGCAAGCCCACGCTGAGGGGTGTAGCAAGGCAAGTGTAACAGTGAAGACATAGTCAGTCATGCATCCAGATTGTACATAAGCCTCAAGAGCAGCATACTAAACCGTGCAATCATGTAACTTGTACGCTGCAGAAACATCTTGCAGAGTAATAAATAATTCTTGCAACGATACAAGTACAGGTAAATCAAAGACTTGTTATTAGTCCAGTTACAGTGACTTCTAATCTAATTACTAGAGTTTATTCCTCATAATGACAGAACTGAAACAAATATGCACTGTTATCCATTTCTCTGGCATTTTACTCTGACTTTCTGTGTGTTGGTATGGTGACTCATCATCTCCTAAATCACTTTATGACTCAAAGTGTGGTGGTTGTCTGTGAAGTTTTGCTTTTGGAGCATGTCCAGAACTGCCCCTGCCTGTGTAGCTAAGTCCCTCACCTCCAGCGGGTCAGGAGCAGAGCTATCAAATCAGCTGGAGGACCAGCAGGACCAATAATCTCACACTAACAGCCTAAAATCCAGATTAGAGCTTTTAATTAATTACATTACAACACAGCTGAAATGAAGCTTAACCACCTGGCTGCACACAGTGCAGGTATCCGAGTTCATGAGTCATTGTAGGGATTATTCTTCAAATATGAAATATCAAGAATGTTTTTTAGCTGATTTACCAGCAAACAAACACTTTATCACAATAGAGTTACCAAGTGTATAGACACTACCAAAAATGAAGACTGTAGTCCTTGAAATCAAGGTTTACTATTTTCTCTGCTTTTGTTTTGTGGAAAAACATTTTTATTATGTTTTTGCAGCAATGATTCAACAATGTCCTAAAGTATGAGTCAGGAGTATGGAAGAATCTTTTAATATTTTGGCATTTTACTACTTTAGATTTTCTCTGCACCACCTTGACTTTACTTTTATGGCTGCTCTAAATTTCACTGCTCCTCAGAGGTACTTCAATATTTGGAAGGGGTATCCATATAGAATCATGAAATCACAGAATTCTGTAGATTGGAAGGAACCTTGAAAGTCCACCTAGCCCAACCACTGCTGCCACACACAGGGTCATCTGCCACTATATCAGTTTCTCAAAGCCCCATCGAACCTGATCTTCAACAATTCCAATGATGTGGCATTCATGATTTCTTTGGGCATCCTGTTCCAGTGTCTCACCACATACACAGTAAAAAATGTCTTCCATATGTTCAATCTAATCCGTATTATGTTTCCCAGGCTGCTTTTGCCCACATCATCCTCAGAACACAGAACTGTCCCTAGCTGCTTTATCTTCTCCGTCCATGTTGCAGAAACTAAGCCATGGATGTAGTCTTGCAACGAGATATTCATGTGCTTTTATCTGGTAATATGGTACACAGCAAGAAAAATTCTGATTGGAATACTGGTATATAGATTTATTCTCATGCAATATTCATGGCTAGCAGCAGACAGCTAAGAGAAAGAACAGAAGGATAGGCTGTTATGACTGTGGAAGTGGAAATCTGCCAGGCAGAAAAAACTTAAAGCATTGCTCTAAACAAAGTTGGAAAGGTCAGGCTAATGCTGAGACAGCTTGCCTTGCTGGCAACAGCCCCTTCTTTATGTAACTGGTATTGGAGAAGAGTAACTACATTGTCTGTAGGAAATCACTTATCAAGTAGGTCAGAGAATACATATTTCAGAAGTTAGACCATTGTCTATAATGGGAGTAGTTTAATTTTATAACAAACTGATGTTCACAGAAATGCTGTCAGAGTTGCCCTTTAGAAAATTGATCCAGTGCTAGTAAACACCAGAAAGATGACAGAAAGCTTGCTGCAAGTACAAGCCATGGATATTGTGTCATGGAATTGCAGTGGAAACAAAATAACAGGAATAAAACAAGTTTGATGAACTCATATTGCCAAATATTTTCTCAGTAATACAGCACCTGCAAACAATATGCATTGCTGCTCATAAGGAAAAACTCATTTTGGTAATCTAAATATTTGCCTGCTAGTCCCAAATGAATTGTCAGTAACACTGCTAATGTGCTAGGAATGGTAATGTAATGATTTTGAACACAGTTTTATGCTTTCTTTGATATTCCAAGTGTCTCAGTTGCTGTCCCTGAACAAGAAAATCACATAATTACTTCTGCAAAGAGATTTGTCATAATCTAATGTTTAGTATGGACCTCTTCTTCCTTTAGAATGTGAACTTTGAAATGTTAAACTCCATAGGAAACGGCCAACAAATGCACACATTTTCAGTAAAAGTGGTCTTGTGCTGCTAAAATCATAGCCTGGTAGTGATCCTCTTAGGTAGGTAAATGTGAATGTGAAAGCTGAACAGTGCAACTTTCCTATGGAGTTTTTCATTTGCGTAGGTTACCTCAAGTTCTCAATTCAAATTATTTGGTTTCTTGTATGAAATCAACAAAGATGTACTGCCTGATTTCTCAGCACCAATTTTCAGTCGCTTCTCTACTTTCTCCTTCCAAGCTATTCACCTCCCACAAACTGCTGAGCCTCAGGAGACCAAAATGTGAACTTTCATTCACAGCAAGTGAACTTTCCTGTTATAAAGAAAAGGACTCACATAACAGATAAGAATCCAGACAATAAAGAGCTTGAGATAAAATTAATTTCTTTATAACACCAAATTTTGCCCATGATTCAACAGCTAGCAATAAGATGAAACAAGACACAAAACAGCACAGCTTCATGGAACACATGGGATATGGTAAAGCAGGAGTGAGAAGCCAAAACTGAAAGGGAAAAAGAATCCCAAAATATCAAAGAATACGTTCTGTTCACAAAAGCATCAAAGTTCAACAAATCCTGCACAGGCAGATGTTTCTGCCAGCTTTATCTCATGTTTGAAGAATTCCTGGTTAGAGCTATATTAAAATTACAGTTTGCCAAGGCTCATATTCAGACCTTGGAGATGAGGTACACTGCACAGTCCCATTCCTCTAGCTTAATTCCTTCATTCCTTCCTTCTTTCCTTGGTTAAAACCATCTCTGCCTTGTGCTGCCTTGCAGGCTGCACCCAGGTATGACGTGCAGATGGACACAGGATGCAGCACAGCAGGGAATGTGCCATTGACTAAGGATTCCTGACTCTTTTGTGTCTGTGCTTGAGAATTCTTGGGTGTTGTGGGAAAAAAAACCCTTCAAAAAGCAGTGCTGTCTTTGAGAACTAGGAACTTACAAGTCAGGTTCAAGGATGTCTTTTCCATACTGCCTTTCTCTCTGAAGCAGAGTGCTCTGTGCAGAAAGCTGTTCCTCTAAAGAAGAGAAATGGCACTGACATCTGCCTCTGAAGGATGAAATCACTGAAATATAACATCACAGGAGACAAGAAAACCTCTGCTGATTTCTTCTGAGGCCAGGAGAAGCATAGAAATTGTTGTGCTGTTTGAAAAGAGAAGAGATGTATCCTACATAGCCATCTTTCATTTCTCTATCCACCCATTCCTTAGCTAGCACAGAGACGGGTAGTAAATTTAGAATCAAACTTGTTTGGCTCAATCTGGTTCTCCTGGTAGAGACAGAAAAATGGTCACTGTGAAAATAGGGATTAAAAAGGAGAAAAGTGAAGCAGCAGCAATTTACTTAAAACTAAGCTGACTACAGTAGGAGAGGGAGAAACAGCAATCAAAAATTGCTGAGACCTCTGAAAACAGAAGAGATTTCAGCCATGAAAATTGATATGTGGTTTGGGTAGACTTTCTTTGCTCTCATGGTTGAATTTTACTTCCGCCCTCCTTTTACTCTACATTTCCTTGTTTTTTCCCTCCGTCCTTTTACTCTACATTCCCTGCAGTCAGACAGGTATAAACAGGTTACTGTGACTCAGTTACTGCCCCTTTTACACCTGAAAACGAATCTCATACTTAGTGCATTTAGATCAAAAGTCACAGTAAACTGACTGTTACTTTACGAACTACTTCGAACCAGCAGCCTAATTTTAGCTCATCCCTAGGTACTGCCAGAGTATGCCTCCCCAAAGTCAGAGTGAAAAACAGTATAGGAATGTAAAGAAAATTTAACCTATTGAAAGTAAGTGATGGTTTGAATCAAACACAGGTAGGTCTCTCCATAAGAAGGGAGGAAACAGTCATATGAATCACACACAAAATCACTTAATGACAAAATACAAGAATTTTGTTTAAACCAGCAAAGTGAGATTGAGGTTAAAAGCATTTTACAAATAATTAAAATATGACCTTGATCTTCAGTGGTACTCAGATATTCTTCATCCATTGGCAGTCTAAATTACCATGAGGCAGCTTTATTAGAAAAACAACACAGCTCACAAATTGCCAAACATATATCTCTGAATACCTTTTAGAATTAGTGTTCATGCTTGAGTGAATTAAGTAGTAGTTGATTTCTTAAAGAAATATAAATATTCATGAAAACTGATGATTCTTTAAAATCCCAGTAACCACTACACTTCAAGCAACACTCTAAATGTCGCCAGTTGCAGTCTGCACCTGCCTAGTGCAGAAGAATCAATGCCTGTAAGCAGAACAATTAGGGAGCACAGAAATATTTGTGCAATTACAAAAAAAAAGCAAAAAATAAATTTACTTCATCCCAAGGGTCTAATCCTAGCAGCAGTCATACATAGGAGTAGTTTTACTTTATTCTGAATAGAGACAATGAATAAACTTACTGTAGCAAATGTTTCAAGGCAAGTGTTTCAAGGATTAATTCCCAAATCTATAAAGAAACCATGTTAAAAGCTCAGGTAGAGATGATTTCTACGTTTATATAGTTTACATTTGAATACAATTACATAAAAATAAGCAATTTACCATTAAACCTATGCTGGGAAATTGAAAGAATTGCTTGGGTTTTTTTTTTCCTTCATCAGTTATCAAAAAAAGCAATTTGAAATGGAGTAAAAAGAGAGATATTGTCTGAACTGTAGGTGTTGTGAAAACTGTTCAGCGAAAATTAAAATACTAGTTTGTGCTGCAGCCATAAATTACTAAACTAATTATCTAGTAGCAGGCATAACCGAATCATTCAAAGGGGTAATTAGCAATCAGACGTAATGAGTACTGCTACTATTTCTTGTCATACTGTATTTAGCTTCTGTGCAGCCTAGAGGAACTGAATTATTTCCTACCCTTCTCCGAGGGCATTAGTGCTATATTGAGTGCATCAGCCCATATTATTACTCCCAGTAGTTTAATTCTTCACTGGACTGCACAATTCTGATTTCTCCTGTCAAAGTTTTGCCTGATCTCCTGGGTCCTTTTAAGCAGGTATCATCTTCACAGGTTCTTACTTGGCCTTAGTATACATGTAAACTGCAATGTAATCAAATTACATGGCTCTTTTATAATTTTTATTGGATTGCTGTCTGTGAACATATGCTGCATCTTATAGTCCATATTTTCTATAGCGCTTGGACTTTATATACAGTGTAAAATGGAGAGCTTTCATAATAAACTACATATCGAGAGACTGTTGAGTGAAGTTAAACTGATAATGACTTTTAAGATAGGAAGGTGCAAACCCACATATTCTGTTGACCTAAGGGACTTTTGGAGAACCCCCTTTTTATTATCTAGTGAGTTCAACACCCACACTTCACAATAAAGAATAAAAACTTCAGAAAAAAGAATTAAGTGTTGCTTTAATTTGGAAAAAAAAAATAGCACAGAGAATCAAGATTCCTTAGTTAATACATTCTGTTTGGAGTCTGTTTTGACTTTGTCTTGGAATATGAAAGTTTATTTTCAGCCAGAGAATCACAGAACCAGAGAATGTGCTGAGCTGGAGGGGACCCATCAGAATCACCAAGTCCAAATCCTGGCAGGAGACCCCAAGAATCACACCCTGTGCCTGAGAGTGTTATCTAAACACTTCTTGAACTGTCAGGTTTGGTGCTGTGACCACTTCCCTGGGGAGCCTGTTCCAGTGCTCAACCACCCTCTGGCTGTAAAACTTTCTCCTGATATCCAACCTAAACCTCCCCTGAATCAGCTTCACACCAGTTCCTTAAGCCCTGTCACTGGCCAAGAGAGTGAAGAGATATGTACTTGCTCCTCTGCTTCCCTTTGTGAGGATGTTGGAGACCACAATGAGGACTCCTCTCAGTCTCTTCTCTTGGCTGAATAAACCAAGTGATCTGATGTCTTATTGTCACAAGCTCCACATTACTGTTGGCCTCTAATTTTGCTCAGTTTCAATACATGCACATATGCAAGAATATATCACAGAGTTCAAGAGGACATCTCCTTATGAAAGTCAGATTCTACCAATGTCCAAGAGACATCTGCCTTTTTGCAGAACAAGTCAAGGACCATCTAGCATTTTGCATTACTGGAGGTGCTGACCACTTACGAAAACCAGTGGAAGCAGAATTCTGTAGTGAAGGAAGTATTACTCTGATACGAAAACTCCAGAGCTTTAAATATTATAATTTAACATAATATGTTAATATCAGATATAATGATAAATAATATTAATAAATAAGTGACTAATTATCAGTGATAAAGTTTTCTGTTATCATCTGAAGCTACAGGCAAAATTTTATGAAGCCCTGCAACAACTATCAAGGGTTCTACCAGGTTTTAAAGCTTTTACAGAGTGATCAAGACCTTACTTGTAGGTATCTGGTCTAATACCAAGCTGCCAAGATCGAATTCCTTGTTATGAGTTGAAAAGATGGCAACAATGCAGAAATCACAGGAACTATTTTCAAGAAAATGTTACCACACTAAATATAGTATATCTCACATATCAGCATGAGTAGACCCCACTTCCTTACACAACTTTTTTTTCTTTTGAAAATTGTTTGCTGCTGTGGTGGGAGCAAATGGAGAGTTGTAAGGCAGGGTTATTGATCAGCCTGCCTCTGGATGGGCTCTTCATCACATCATTTGCTTGATTCCTTTTGTGCTTCTACAAAGGCCAGTGCTTGGCACATAATCATTTTGCCCACATTCACACAAACAGATTAACATAATTTTATGCCAAATTAGCATTCCTGGCTGAGCAAACACTGACTGCAACACTAGGGCCGCTCCATTTAAAAAACAGACCAGAGACTTTATGGGTTGCATCTACTTTTTGATCAGTATCCACATGGCACAAGTGACCTTTCTGAACAAAGTGTTTACTTGAACCAAATCTGAATTTGTTCCACTAGTTTCCAGAATATGTTACCCTTATTTGAAAAGAATCCCACCCTTGAGAAACCGCTCAGCCTGAAACATCTACATTTCCTGGTAAATTGAAAAGAGTTTATTGTATTTTTTTGGTAAAGAACTCCTGCAGATGCATTGTGTTTGAACTAAAGTCTTCAGGAGTAATGACTGCAGCTTCTTTGCACCATAAGTATGGGTTAAATGGCGTTAGACTGTAGATTTACATTGGTCTTTACATTTAAATAGCATCTAAGATGCTAGTTCCCCAGTTCTGAAAACATTCATTGAGGCTATGAAGATGCATATATTGAGTTCAAAATAAAACAGATTATTAATTATTTTTATGAAACAAATACATTGCATTTCAGAAAACACATAGTTTGAACTAGATTGTTATTAGTCATAGAAAAAAGGAACTTCGAATTCACCTAATTTTTCTTCAATCAGTTTAAAAAAATATTGTGTTTTTTAGTAGGTTCCTGAAATTTCTCTTTGGCAAGATGTTGCAATAAGTAAACTAGCTTTAGAATTGTAAACTAATAAATTTTTATTTGCAATAATTACGAGTTCTATATTGCTATGCGCATCTTCAAGGAACATTATGAATCCAAACTCACTTGTATTTTTTTGTTGCATTTCCCAAGCACCCAGATTTTGCTCACTGTTTAAAAAATACAGCAATAAGGTAGAATTAGTAAATGATTAGGTTAAGGCTGATGTCCAGAAAGAAGATTTAAATGGATCACAGTTGAAATTTGTGATTACATCTTACTAGTTCTCCTCATGGGACAATTTTTGGAGTTTTTGCAGCCATAAAAGTCAAGCCTTTATTCTCACCTCAATTTTGCTTTATGTAATTCTTCTGTGGAATAATTTATAGCAGTCTTTTTTGAAGTCAAATGGTCACTACAAGAACTTTCAAGAAATTTAAAGCTCTCTGTTTTCTATTTTATTCATCTATTCATTTCATCCTGACTTCACTTTTTGTTATCAAAAGAGGAATTAGGGCATTTTTATTCAAAATGCACATCACAGAGATGGGTTAAAGCTTTTCCACTTTGATCTTATAAAAACCTCTGCAACTTCTTGATCAAAGAACTTCTTCCTAAGATCTGAGTTGTGCACCCGTGGGCTGTTTCACTGAAATTGGTGAGAATAGGACTGTTCCCAGGAGCATATCTTGCAAGGCTGGCCTTGAACAAACAGAGGTAGGCTACTAATGTTCACTAACTGCATTCATATTTCCCCTTTCCTGACAGTGGTTTCCTCATTATCAAGCTTTCCATATTTCCAACAACTGGTGTTTCTACTATGTAATATCTACATCTTCACATTCTGCAAGTACGAAGATTTAATCAGTCTTTATTTTAATTTATTCTCCACAATTGCTATTAAAATTAGTTTCACTTCAATTAAGTGATAGTAGATTTCACACCTGACACCTGTGTCACAACATATTTCTAATCAATAATTTTTTTCCCCACTTCAACTTATTTATTTGCAAAATTCAGATGCATTAAGAAGAAACATTACTTGCAATAAAAATTTAGACAAATAATGTCCTGAAGAAAATTTAAAAAGCTATAATATGTACACTTTTTTACAAAATGTGTACACACAAAAATCCACAAAAGTTAAGATTTTTTTCAATATTCTAGCTATTCTAGCAGCATCAAGTTAAATATAGAAATAATCCAGAATGTGAAAACGTATGAGTTTTAGTTCTGGTTCTACCTTTGTGATTTCAGTAGTACTGTGTTAGGCTTGACCTATGCCTCTGCATCCAGTCTAGTCCTGCTGGCAAGATACTCTCCCTTAATTGCTCTGTTGCCTGTGGCATCTCTTAATCCTGGAAATCATCAAATTACTATGGTTTATTGCACTCTAGATACATCTTTGTAAAAAGCAACCAGAGAGGGCATAAATGGAAGTAAATATTTCTTCTTAAATATTGTTCCTAAGTGTGAATTTCATTTTATACACTGTCATTTAAAACATAGACATAACACTTATTCAAATATCAAATTGAACTTTGAGATTCATTAAGGCTGAACAAGATAAATGTTTCTTCTTTTCTTTTCCACAATGACAGCCCAGCAGTTGTTGGTTCTAACCTGACATGGATTCAGGCTAAATTTCATGTTAAAACTACAGGATCTCTTTCCACATCCTATGCCATCACAATTACAGCAAAATATCACTGTGATAAAACCATCTGTCTCCATTTCCAATGTTAATGTCTAATGAGTCTTTAAGTGATTCCAACCACTGACCACACAGGTCAGTTGGTAACCATTTTCTCATGCCTTTATACACATTTAACTGTGTTTTACATAAATATGTAAAACTCAGGTGGCAAGGTGCTCAGCGTTTCATTGAGAGCAAATCCGATCTTGAGTGTTTCAACACCCAAGGGGTTTGGGTACATGAAACCTGTGATTACATTGCTCTAAGAGCAGCATATCAAAACTTATGGGAGCAATCTTGGAAGTGTAATTCCTACTAAGTGAAGTTCCCACTGGACACCCTTGCAGTGAAAAAAAAGAAGGCATAATTAGTGCTTTTGTAATGCCACTAGTTCTGTCCTATTACTTTCTGGGAGCAGGAAGGGGAATGGAAGAAAGCCACACTCTGAGGGGGATGGAAATATTTTGTGCTACCTTGTACTGAGTCTTGAAATCATACAGTTACAAAGAGAAGGTTAAATAGAACAGAAGTCAGATAAAAGGACCACAAATTAACTTTTTGAGATTTAAATAACGGACATAAAATAATGTTGTTTCGGAAAAGTAACTTGACTACTGTGATGGCAGATTTTAAGACACATTTTCAGAGTTTTAAAGTTTCTGTAGAAATCTTTTCTAAATGTCATCAGGTTTTATCCTTCATCTTAATCTACAGGTCACATCTAATGTATTTTCCAGCAAAACAAGATAATGAAAGGGACAACAGAAGGCACTTTTAGAAACAAACTTTTAAAAAACATCTCATCTCCTCCTGGACTAAACTTAGCCATATGATTGCAACTGAAAGCAGAATTCCTCTCAGGTTTTAAATGTGTGGTTCTACTGACAAATACTGAAGGCAGAAATTATGACCTCAGATATGCTTCAGCAGCTGGAGTCCAATACATGTTTAAAGACAGAATTTGCCCTTAAGAAGTGAAATAAAGGATAATCTCATAACATCCAAAGGGGGGCACACACCTAAATATTACCCCAAAAGCGCACAGTACCAAAACTGTATCTAGTAGATTAGAATCCAGATTCTTACAGTGAAATATTTTTAGCATAAATATATATTGCATATTATGTAAAAGCGAACAAAACTTTTCTACAGTTGTCTAAATTAAGCTGAAAAATTTTCTTTCCTGTTTTGGAACTAAATACTTGCTTTTGTTACTCTGCAGTGCTTATATTTTCAGTTAGTATAGACAGATTATGGATGAAATTTTCAGCTATGAAGCATAGTAGCTTTTAGATCTACAGTTAATCACTACTCCTTGTGCTATTGTTACTCTAAAAGTATAAACAGCTTAAAATACAAATCTTTTTCCACAATAATTTTTTTTGAAAAAAAAAATTCTCACTAATATGTCTAGAAATTATCTCCATACCATCAAGCATTCATGCTGCCAGCAACAGAATACTATGCTTGTTATCCAAAAACTATGAAGTTTTTAACTTTGCATCCCTTCAAGCACTGTAAGTGAATTGTTTTCTAGGCTGCTTTTGAAATCTTAATAGATTGAAATCTATTGTATTTAGAAATGAAGATTCATACATATTCCATATAAACCCCTATTTCATTTTATTTCAAGTGCTGCATAAACAAAAATACATCAATTTATCTGATACTTATATTTTAATTTGCAGAAAAAAACAGAAAAACTCACATGAAGAATTCAGCTGCTGTCATTTCATGATTTTATGACACTTTATTTGCTTTAGAACACATCTAAATCCAACTCCAAATGCAACTATTGCTATTATTTAAAGCATCATAATGGCAGCATGGCATGAAAGATTGACATCTACTTTTTCAAGTTCAACATTTGACTGCACTTTCATTTGGCTGAATTAATAAGTTGTAATGTATCCAGTTTCTCCTAACAACATGCAGATACAGCAGGACTGCAGGAAAGCTCAGTATACTTCATTAAAATATTGTCTTTCAGCACCATTTCCAACTTCAAAATACTTCAAAGAAAACATTTATGTGTAACTTTTTCATTTCAAAATGGATGATCACAATGAAAAAAAAAAACCAAATTTTTAATCTCTTAAACTCTGATTAGAGTCTGATTTCACAGAACTCTTCAGGTTTTAAAAAGTAAATATTCACTTCCTATATATTTCTACTAATACAGAGTAAAGACAGAAATGAAATTAGAAAGGCTTCTAAATGTAAATATTGTATCCTTATTAATTAAAGCCTCAAATTCCCACTCAAAATCCCCCACAGTGGTAATATATATAAGGATAATATATATATAAAATTATATATATTAAAAGGAATATATATAAACATAAATATAAGGAAAAAAATATGGTAAAACCTAGAAAAAGTAAGGTGGTTTTTTTGTTGTTTGGGGCTTTTTCTTGTTTATTCTATAAATGAGAAGGTGGAATTCCAGTTAAAGCCTTAACACATGTCCCCAAAAGAACTGTTCTCTGTTAATTTTCCAGATGTTTTTGCTTACAAACAGGACCAGAACTATCAAGATTCCTGTGCTAGGGAGTTTTGATAAAATTCTTATTTCAAAGAATTCGACAAAATCAGAACAATGTTCACAAAGAGAGCATTGAATAGCTTTGAGCTACTGACATATACATCAATTTAGCAGTTCTTGCTGTAGCTACATATTCCAGTGGCCGCCAGCCTCCGTGGGATCTATGGCTTCCCTGCTTAGGTTTAGCAAAAACTTATCAGAAATTTGCAACACCGACATAACCATTATGCAGCTTCTTACCATATCTCTGCCTTCTTTTTATACTGAGAGCATTCCAGAGGGGATCAAAGCTTGCACAATTAAGCTGTTTTCAGGGAAGCCAGTTCGGCATAAATCAAGGAAGCAGTCTCCAAGACAGTAAGGCTTGCTGGCAGAGATAGCAGCCTTGTATCTAATATAACATGTCTAGCATGGGCAAACATCATGGTGTGAAAGCTTCTGGAGACAAGTGTTACAATAGCTGTCTGCAGCACTGGCTGCTGACAGAAAAAAACCCCAAAACAATACAAAAGGAAGAAAAATCCAGATATTTTCCTAACTAAATAATTAAAGATGAACAGAGGGTTATTATGCTTATGGAGTTAGATTATCCTAAAAACACCATCCCTCTTGGAAAACTATATTGCTAGCTCAATTCTGATAAGTGAAAAAATCTCGTTTACTTCCCCAAAGGAAAAAAGCATTTGTATACAATTTGACCTCCCAGAAGTTTTGAAAATCATGGATTGTCTACTTGTCCTTGACCATAACTTTGGAATCCTGTCTCCAGTGGACACTTCAAAGCTCGTAATAATAGCTCTTAGAGTAGATTTAGAAGAAAATAGAGAGTTGCTATTATTAGAACATGAGTTTAATTTTGCAGAAAGTTCAAGTATTGGATACATTAACCTGAAACATTAACCTGAAGAAGATGCTACATTACAAAGCCGGGATCATTGCCCCTGGCAGTTCTAGAATAAAAAAATCTTTCTTAAAAAAATGATGTATCAATGTGATTTTGGTTTGTAAGAATTGAGGAATCAGTGAAAACCTCATATATCTATGAACTCTAATTACAGAACTGGAATTGATATGCATAAAAGATAAGCACATTTGCAGGACTTTTTTCCTGAGAAAAATTCATCTGCGTTCCATCCCCACATAAACAAACAAACAAACAAACAAACAAATATACGTGTGTGTGAACTTAATACTGCAGCCTTCTACAAGGTTTCAGTTTGGGGGATTTGTTGGGTTTTTTTGGTTTTTTAAACTTTTATTTACTTTTTATAACTAGCTGTAATATTTGTAGGAAATTTCAAAGGAATAAATAACATAATTAGGGCTGAGAATCTACCAAAAAATTCGCCTAGAAATTGACTATTTTAATTTTCCATCTAGGAACAAATCACTATAGTTTAATTGAAATAGATGGAAAAGTAGAAATAGGAGTAATAACTATAAAAATTAATGCACTAACCCAAATAATCAGAGTTTTGTTAGTCAAAAATATTGGAATTCTCGAATATTAGATATGCAGAGTTTATGAGAAAATTATTACATTTGAATTGTTGAAATTTTTCTCCTTTCATGAACCATTAACAATCACAATCTTTTTTACTGAAAATCTCACTGATTTTTTAGGTCTCATGACAGAAAGAAAATATTTAAAAGTTGAAACTTTGGAAAAAGTAGCAGTTGAAGTTTTCACAGTTTGAAAATACATAGTATTTTGAGTGTTGAAATCAGGCAAAGATGCAGTTTTCTCTCACACTGATTGATTTTTCTAGTCCCATATCCAGAAGAGCACACACATGATTCGTGACTGTGGGGGAACATTCAAGATCTGAATCCTGTTTGAAATGACCCACAGGGATTTTCTTACTCCTTGATCTATTTCATTCATAAAGTTACACAAAGCATAGAAGATTCACCTCTCCTCATCTAAAATTTCCAGCCATATGTTAAAACAAGCAGAGAGCATTATGGCACTAGATAGTATTCAATTTACAATCTGTTGCTGTTTCTAAGTACTGGCAGGGTTTATGGGTTACTTTGAAAGAAAAACCCCACCAAGCTATATTTCTGACGCAGGCTTCATGTGACCTCTGTTCCTTACAGGTTTTCCTCCAAGACAACACTAGCAGAATGGCAATGAATGCTGCATAAAGAACTTCAGCAATCTGAACTCCAAGGGATTGCTTGTAGCTGAACAAAAAGTACACCTACATTTTCAAGCACTGAGCCAGCTAATTAGAACATAGGGTGGTTAAGAAACACCACGTGCTGACTACAAAGCACAATTTTGAAAAGTAGTCATTATTACTAAAATTATTGATATTAATATTAACATTAATATTAGTATTGAATTAATGCAAGAGAAAAGCATGTAGGTCAGAATCTCAGAGAAGAAATTACCACAAGCTTTGGAGAAGTCAACCTGTTTACAAAGGAGTCAACCCTGAAATCACGTGTCACAGGCATCATTGAAGGCACACAATGGATTTCTCCACTCAGAGTATTCACAATATTTTGAGAAGTGAAAAATGGGCATTTTGAGAAGGATAAAGTGTCACTCATTTAATGCTTACAGAATCACAAAGTAAGCAAGGAAGCATAAATATTACAGGATAAGTTTCAATTTTGTTACCTTTATAACTGTTCTAACAATGATCGTTACTCCCAGGTTATTTAAGGAGTTGAAATAACTGCAATCTTTCAGAAATAATTCAGTGAGTTAAATTTACCATTAAATAATAGACCAAAAATGTACAAATAATTCATTGCATTATTTCAACTGATTTCCTTTTGCTCCTTTTCATACAAAAACAGCTCCCCTATCCCAGCAGAATAAATATCAAATTGTCAGAACTGTAAAAATTCAGAGTCTTCAGCCTCAGTCCACACACGTATTGGTTTACACAGCTAGTAATTAATTTAGAGTGCAGTAGCTCATTTGTAATTGATACAGTAGCTTGCTCTTCTAGAAAATTTGTGCAACCATGATACATGCTGTCAGCTACTTACATGAGCCAGCCATATACCAGTGAGAATTGCAGAAAAGTTGTTACAATTATTAGGGGATAAATATCAACCACAATTCCTAGTGCCTGTAAGTAGATGGACTGACCCTCCCTTTTTTTCTCCTCTTCTCACCTCCAGATAACATAAGACACTACTTAATATTAAGCATATCAGACTAATATTCGTTACTTGTATACATTAATATTTACCTCTTAATTTAAACATTTTTCTAATCATTACACAGGTGGATTTTTTTTAGGGATTAATTAGAGAGAGGGAGGGACAAGCTGAGTAAAGCACACTAATGAGGATCCACAGAGCATTGTTTTGGCATTATGCCCTAAATCTCTATACTGAAAGAAAGAAAAACAATGAAGTAATGGTCTGAAAGCTTTGCTCCCTTGAGATCAGAAAAAAACCCTCAGCTGAGACAGAAATGAATATTCAATAAAGAAGCAAGTACTGAAATCCTAACTGCTGAAACTAATTATTAGGAAGTTTTTGCTGCAGCTTATGACAGTTGGAACCCATTATAGAAGCATTAAAATACTCAGTATTAATAAACTAAGGATTATTTTTTCCAAGTTATAACCTTAGAATTTAGACTGATTATCTCATGTCCTCTTCATGTCAGAAATAAGATGATGTAAAACATATAATAGCCAGAAAAGGACCCACTGAAAATGAAATAAATCTGTAAATATAAAATGACACAGTTGAATGCCTGTGGTCACCATAAATCAGGGTCTGAAAAGAATTTCTGAAAATGTGCAGAAGTGTCAAGTATTTAAAAGTTTCCAGGGGGCTTGGGTTTTAATTTTAGAAGAAAGAAACTTCTTATAAATATAAAAAAAAAAAATTATGACAATATGAAACAGCTATAAGAATGTTTCAGTACTGAATAAATTGAACAGAATAGGATTTCTGGATGAATTATCTCATTTTGTATTAAAAGTTTATTTCAAGTGCATTTTTTACATAATCAGAAATTTTAGTTATGGATTTGAAGACAGGAGAAACAGCTTTGTAACACAATTCGTTGGACTGAATTGAAACAAGTTTCCAGAAGTGTAGTCTTAGAAACCCATTAATTTCAACATATCCAAAGTTTTTTAAATCCGTGATAGAACACTACACATTGAGTCATATTTGCACAGTTGGCTACCTAAGTAAATAAAAGCAAAAAGGAAACATCTGTGGAATCATGCTCATCAAACAACTGAATAGCAAAGTCTTTAAAAACACTTCTTTGAAGTTATTAACAATCTGTAAGTGTCCTGATTTATGAAATCAGAAGCCAAGGCCAAGTTCAATGGGTATCAGAAGGGCTGGGGTAAAAAATTCAAACAACTCCCTCTTCCTCAGATGTTCCGTTACCTCTCAGAAAAAAAAAAAACCCAACAAAAAACAGTTTTTAGAATCAAAATATTTTCCAGTGAACTTTAGCAGATTTTAATAACACTTTGATAAAGTTATTGTTAATTTCTTATAATTCCATTTAATGAAAGAAACATTGTGCATAAATTATAGATAAGGCTGTTCTTCAAGTTCTCCACCTTTCTGTACTTCTTGACATCATGTCAACAAACACTACTTTAGAGCCTGAGAAACTACTCCAGCAGTATTAGTTTCCCTACTGCATTTTAGATGCTCCAAACCAGTTTAGGGTAATGTCCTGCTATACACTGCCCCTTGTTGATGCATGTGCTTCATCGTTTCACAGGACATGCAACAGAAAAAGTTTAAACACTGTAGTGAAACATTCTTGTTTGGACTTACAATACTTTTCCCCACCCTACAGTCCCTGAGCTGCAGGCCCAGACTTTGATCACCTGCTCACAAGAGCACAGAGCACTTTGAAACAGTAGTTTATCAGGTCATGATGGAGATAGATTTACTTTCCCTTAATTTACCCAAACTGAGTAGGTACATTAAATATTCCCATTGAACAAAGCAAACCCTGGACAATCAAGGAAATTAGTGAGATTACTTTCTAATTATCAATATCTTTTTAATCTAAGCAACTGAAACATTCTCAGAAAGAATGTACTTCATTATCATAATTATGGCTTGTGGAAAAAACATGCAGTGGCCCCACTGTGTTGATAGTCCAAAAAAATTTATTAGCATCTAGGCAATCAGCAACTAAACAAAGAAAACAAACATTTGAAACCAACAGAATTACCTAGGTGCATGATTTCACAGAATTCTAAAACAAGAGTCATAAACACCAAGAATTTACATAACAGGCACTCATATTCAGGAGAGCTGGTTGCTCCCACAACCCATCAGGAGTACTTGCTACTTCATGTTTTCCATCTCCTCATGAAGGAAAGGAAGTGTCAGGTTCCAAAAACCAACTGAAAAATGGAGTTCTGCTCAAAACAGAGGAAATGCATGCTAAGGTATAAGTCTACTCTATTTTAAGTATTTGAGAAGGAAATAAAAAAAAAAAGAAGACTGTCAAGAGCTAGTCCAGCATCCTAACGATACTGAGAATGTTCCAGTTCATAGTGTATCTGAGATATGAGCATACTATCCTCTGGTGCTATATTTCTGATCTTAAATACCCCACATTCTAACCCTCTTTAAAACTCAGCTGCTCATTTATTGATGTTATTTTTCACTTACTCAAGTCAACTTGAGATGCTACACTACAGTTGAAGCACAGCTGACCTTCAGACCTCCTCTCCAAATGCTAAACTTAACCACAGCACTGTTCATAATCGCAGCAGATGGTTATAGGCTTAATATGCACACACGAACTTTACAAGGTCTGTTCTCTGCTCCAAAGAAAAGCAAATGGAAATACATCAAGGTCATTGAAGTCTTTCCCTTGCTCTCCAACATAAGGAGGTGTGGGGGGATGAAAGCAGCAGCACTAGAGGGGACAAGGATGAGAGAAAATCTGAAGGCATAATAAGAAAAGATGTCCTTGCCATGGTGGCCTAGTCCTTCTCTAGTGCCGAGTCTTCATTGGTAGAAAATGGAAACTGAGCCATGCTGCTGGTTCCAGCACTTTGTCTCTAATTTACTTATTTTTAAAGCCACTCCACCTCTACTTCTATGATAAGTAGGTTCTTAATTTGATCATAATAATTTAATAATTGATAGTGATTAATAGTGCTGCAGATAATGGTTTCAGCCCAGACAGCAATTGGGTATGACACAGATGCTCACTCACTGACCTCCTACTGTGATGGGAGGAGAATCAGGGAAAAAAAAGGAAAGGCTCATGTGTAGAGATAAGAACAGTTTAATAATTGAAACAAAGTAGAATATACTAATAATACTACCAATATTAATTATGATGGTATAATAATGATGATGATGATAATGCAAGCTTTTCTCATCTGTTCAGGCTCATGGTAAAGTGTCCCAGAAGTGAAAATAAGAACCAGTATTTGTGTAGAGTACCTAACTCCCGCATGATATCAACATTGTACTCATCCTAAATTCAAAACACAGCATTTTACCAGCTACTAAGAAGAAAATTAACTCTATCCCAGCTGAAACCAGGATAATAGTCATCATCAGTAACTGTTTCCATTCCTACTAAATGAAAAGTCCCTTTTATTTAGCACATGTAATGCAGCAGATTTGGCTCAAACATCTAAAACAAATTATAAAATTTGTGCTACCTTCCTTCAAGTATTTTTTATTTCTCACCTAACCCCTTCTAAATATATTTTTATTGTTTCCTTTGTACATTAACTTTCCCAGTTCATGGAGGTATTGGAATATGAACTGGTGATTATATTAATGAATACAAATGACTCTCTACACTGGATAATGAGCATTATACTGACTGTTGTAGTATGCCTCATCATTATAACAAATAATTAAATACCCATTTACTGTGAGTGTAAATGTTTCTTGATTTTCTTCTCTATTTCAGACTTATGTCAAGAGAAGCTTGGCTTGTGCTTACTAGCATTTGACAAATTTGAGAAATCAGAAGACAAATTAAAAGCAGGTGGTAAATATCTTTAAAACACTTGTGTAGATGAAGGCCTGTACTACTGTGAAGTACACTGGCATAAGGACAAGAAGCAGAGTCATGGAAGAGAGCATTAGTGATGTTGATTACATCAATGGTATATGAGGTGTGGTTATCATCTTTCCAACATTATCAAATTTAAGATACTTCCAGGCAAGTTGTGAACTGCTGTATCAGAGTTTTATGGATAAAACCCCCTTTTTAGATAAATGTATTCCTAATCCTGCAGAGTCACCAAAAGCCTGAAAGGATGAGAGCTTTTACCATCATACATTGATATATGCAGTGCAACACCTAGGTAACCAGAAACAGAAGAGGAAATTAGGAAGGAATAGCTTTGGAAGTTAAGTCAGACATCAAACACAAATATGAGCAAAATAACCCCACTGTTTTCTCCTCCTTGATCACTGACAAAGTCTGCCTCATAACTCCACCTTTGGTGATGAACCAAGTTAATATAGCTGATCTAAAGAATCAAAATTTTCAAATCATAGAATCATTAAAGGTGCAAAAGTCCTCCAAGGTCATCAAGTCCAACCTTTGACCAAATACCACTTTGTCAATTAAACCCCAGCACTAAGTGTCACATCCAGTCATTTCTTGAACACCTCCAGGGATGGTGACTCCACCACTCCTCTGAGCAGACCATTCCAATGCTTAACCATTCTTTCAGTGAAGAGTTTTTTCCTAATATCCAGTACAAACCTTCGCTGGTGCAACATGAGGCTGTTCCCTCTCATGCTGTTGCTGGTTGCCTGGTAGAAGAGACCGCCTCCTACCTGGCTCCTCCTACGCTTCCTTTCAGGTAATTGCAGACAGTAACAAGGTCCCCTCGAGCCTCCTTTTCTTCAGGTTAAACAAGCCTGTGTCCCTCAGCCATTCCTCATATGACTTACTGTCTACACCCTCTCTAGACATGACAGCTAGTCGGGTGAAAATAAGAACAGAATGACAATAGAAGAGAGAAAATGAAAGAACCCACTCCTGCAAATGTAAACAAAAACCTCTGAGAAGCCCATTCCACAATGCAACAATTTATTTTGATTCTCTGACTGGTAGACAGGCAGCAGTGATGGAGACGATTTGCACCCTTGAGTGAGAGTTCCAATGTCACTGTGAAGTACTCACAAATGGGCAGATGATCTTAGCAGCTACAGCCTTCAGCTCCGAGCACTCCAGAATTCTTCACATAAGACTATGTTTCGAACTAGCTTATGCTTGAACCATAGATGAGAGTATGCTCATCATTTCTAGGAGGATTTTTCTTGCTTAAATATTAAACCATGTAGTGAATACATTGCATCAACCATTACATCTCTGTGGAAGCCATCAGCAGCAACCCTCCAAGACTTTCAGATTTAAATTTTCTGCGAACTCTATTGTCCCTCAAGTTCTGCTGCTCCTCTCAGCTGATGTTTTCAAGGACTGATGTACACTGACAATGTCCATTAGACTCTCATGTCTATTAGGAGATCAACTTCTAGCAGAGATAGTATGAAAAGCTCACAGGTTTAGATAAAATCCTATCCGCCTCTGCTGTAGCCAATGACTTATGCAGAACTTCCACTCTTCCTATGCTGAACCTAGTGGCAACCAGTTTTGAGCAGTGGGAAGGGAAAGGAAAGGGATTTTAGATTTGTCTTTCAGAAGTAATGCAAATATTTCCCCCTTGGCTCTCCAGAACTTAAACACATACTTATTTTTCCTTGAGTTGCTGCACAGACCTAAGGAAATGCTGGCAGAATAGACAACATTTTAGGTTGGATTGGGCTACTCATCTAATTGGGATGGAAATGAAACTGTATTTCAAAAGCCTTTCATAGTTCTAGTACCTTGGCAAAAATAAAAACTTGATGGCTTCATTGAACATTAAATTTAAATGACCCATCATCCTAAATCAAATTGGAGTGTTTCTGGAATGCTATATTAGGATTTTTTCTTATTATTTTACTGAAAATAATTTTCTATTATTCTTGTTATCATTTCTTGGATCAATATTTAATTTAAGTGGCAAATTTTTGCTAGTGGGAATGGGCTGCCAGGGTGGCTTCTGTGAGAAGGCACCAGAAGCTTTCACCATGTTGGACAGAATCAGGGGTAGCTACTAACTCACAGCGTGAATACCAGGCAAAGAAGCAACATATGACCTCGTAAAGGAGCTTTGGTCATCTCCACATTAATATTTCACAGATTACTGAAGAATCAAGAGTAAAGTTGTCTGGAAATAGTTACGTTAGAGAATGAAGGCAAGGATGGAAAAATATGTTTCCGATGGTTGATAAATTTGGGATTGTCTGATTCCATATCTTAGAGTTGGAGTCTCCCTACAGGAAAGTAAGACACTGGACTTGAAGTAAAAAATGCTTTGAGTGAAAACACAAAACCAAAATACCCCCCAAAAACCAACCAAACAACAACAACAACAACAAAAACTACCCAAAAAAACCACACAAATTTTTGCTTTGTTGTGTGCATGTTCCTGAAGAGGTGAATGCTCGATGAACTTCCTACAGAGTTGGACTTCTGGCAGTGGTTATATATTGGAAACAGGTATCTGGGGGATGGAGGGGTGGAAATCAATGCTGGATAACTTGAACTGATGGAACATGGGGTTATGAGCAACAAAGATATTACTAGTGAGGTTTTAGAGTGTTTAAGGTAAGATATATTGTGAGAATCACAGTACTGTCTCCCCAAATTTGCTTTCTTATCCCTTCCCTTGTGAAAGTCCTGATAGGCAAGCGATTGCGTACAAGGAAATTTCAGAAGATAATTCAAGATTTCACCCTTTGGGGATTTGAGCTTTTGATCACATCTTTCTGAAATAGCTCATTGCTTGGTGGTGCAAAGCTGCTATCTGTAAAGGAAAAGCCAGAGAAGTCTGAGACTAGTAGAAAGCATAGGACTATAGCAGCTCCTGCTTTGGTGAATTTGTGCTGATGGATAACTGTACCTCATACCCTGCATTTCACACAGACCAAGGCAGTGAAAAAGTCTTTGTTGCTACATTTTGTCATAAAAAGTAAGTTTAAATCACTTAACCAGTCTGGACCTAGATACCATAATTTGGTGTCTGGGTGAAAATTGCTCATCATTAGTGACACTGTGTGCCTGGATATTTTATAACAGAACTATATTATAAGCAGGGTGAGATTTCTCCAGTGTTGTCACTAATAGCTGTGACTCTCAGTGATATTTTTTAAACTCCTCAAGTGATATAGCTCCAATCTATTTAGAGACTTCATTTTTCATGAAGTCTAGCATCTTAGCACTTCAGCAGGCCATAAAATATCTTTATGAAGTTTGGCAACAGTGTTATGCACAAACTGAAAGCTAGAGAGTTTCACTTTGTCAGATTCAGTGATGTGGCAGATTTATGGATGGAAGGGAAAAAAGGACAGCTGCTAGCTTCCTCTCCATATAATACTGTTTATTAATATAAACATGTGCATAAAGTCCCCTCAATAACCAGCTTGCACTGTCCTCTGACTCAGAGGAAAAATAAAATCTGTGTATATGCACTTCTCATCTCCACAAGAATATCTTGATTCATTCCATACCTTCTTGCTCCTTTGTCATACATGACAAAAGCTGGTAATTTAGGCAGGATATACCTTTATGAGTTCTACCCCCTTCCAATGTATTTGGTCTATTCCATTGTCGACTTTAAAACCTTTAAATAAGCATCTCTGTGCTATAACTTACCACAGTCAGGAGATAGGGAAGACATTAAATACACACAAACAGTAACCTAATCTGACGCACATCAGCTCTCACCTTGCTCCTATATTGCAAGGTCCTAATAAAATTGCTTTACTGATTTATACCACCAGCTTGTCTATTCTAGTAGCCAAGACTAGCTAATAGCAGAGGTTTCTGAAAAAAATTAAAGTCCATCCTTATATTAGGCTACCCATATTTCCATTTAATTGATTTCAGAAAATATGCTAGTTGGACAAACAGTGTGTCCAAATATGTGCCATGTCTTTAATCTGAAATATTTATTGATCAGACCCCTATTTTGCAAAGAAAAAATTCTGTTTAAAAGAAGTTATTATATAAGTGAAAATTATGGATCTCATTTTCTGCCCCTCCCTTCTAAACAGAAAGTCAGAGAATGGCCAAGTGTGGAAGGGACCTGTGGAGGTCATCTTGTCCAAGATCCTAATATCAGTGAACTAGGAGGATTTTTTTCTTCCCTATATGAACTTTCTTTTTCCTTTTTATCTTTTCCCTATGTATTTTCTTCCTCATATCTTTTCCCTACTCTTAAGAGAGAAAACACTCAAAAAATAATAATAACATTTCTTATCATGTCTTAATAAAGTGAAATTCTTCCTCTAATAAAGACAATGACATCATGACAATTTGAGACCAAGGACCTCTCTTGTTCCTCCTCTTGTGCGAATAATATTCATTTCTTATGACTGTTTCAGTAACCTCCATGCTGACTATGAATTATTAGTGAAAATGTGATATTTGTCCAAGAATGCCTTTCTAAATCCCTTGATTATTTCTGCTTAATATGATTCATCCTCCAAGTATACTGAGCTTACTTAGGATCAATAAAATGAAGATAAAAACATAAGAACTGGATTTGATATTAATTTCTGTCCCCCTGCTCTAGCTGGCTTGTCCTAGAAATGGGAAATAAACAAAAATGCCTAAGGCCTTAGTTATACTCACTCTGTAGAAATTAAGTCATTTGTTAATACCGTTTTATTGCATTGGTTTCTTTCTACTGTGTACTGCAGAGCAATGCTGAGAGTAGTCAAGTTTTTTACATTCCTTTAGATAAATAAAAATAGAACATATATATTTATATGATTAAACTTGTTGCATGGATAAGACTACACAACTTTATGTGACTATTTTAAGATCAGACTTTTATTCCAAGGTACTTGTTTAGCTTAAGAGCAGAAGACAGAAGTGCAAAAGGCTTGGGAAAAATAAATAATTCCTTATATCTATGATCCAGACATTATGCAGAAGGCATGAAAGACAGATTTATGCCAAAATTTATCCTCTCTCTCATCCCACTCAGACATCTGACTTCACTTCTTTTAGTTTTTCTTCTTTTTTTTTTTTTTTTTTTGGTCCAAAAAGGCTTGGACGCATGAATTAGGAAACAATTTCCTGTAAATATTTTCTATATTAATAGATTTCTAGATTTCTTAAATAATGTTTGATGAAGAGGAAGATGTATCCCTTTAAGTACAAAGCATTAAATTTTCAGGAAATTAGTCATTGCAATGGGATAATTGATTTTCTTTATTCTAGCTGAATAGTTTGCTAATTTGCTTTTCCACTAAGGGTCTGTGACAATATACAAACTTTCTTTTAAGTTATGAAAAACTATATATTTCCATCTTCTGATAGTACAGATTATAACACTAAAAAAGAGTAAAGCTTTTCTTTGCCACAGGCAAGTGTTGCTCTGCCAGTGATTTTAACTTCTCACTAGTTGCAAGTTTCTGTCTTCTGTAGTTTACACACGATCTTATTAGGCTGGTCTAGTTTAATAGACTCTAACATTTTCAAGATTGCCTTTCCCTCATTAATGAGTATGAGTTCAGCAAGGTCAAGTCAAAGACCTAAGAGAGGTCAATAAGGACATTTATGTGTTTCTCAGCATTTTTCATGGAAGAGGTGGAATTTTTTTAAATTAGTCTAAAGAAATAAAAATGTAAAACACTTGTAAAATCCCTAATTCAAATGTTCGCCAGTCTCTGTACATTTGGAGGAAGAAATGATTGCATTGACTTGCTTTGTAAGCTGTAGAATATGTTCAAGACTCTTGAGCCAACAAAAAAACATCAGATGTAGCTTCTTGCTCTTCAGCCTATATTGTATTTTATGATAATCATCATGATTTTTGGTTTTGCACTGCATTATAGTTCTAAGAAAATACTTTGAGAACTGATTATAGAGGTACAATCTTCCTAAAATGTCTATTCTTGAAATACTCATTCACATAGAAGATAACTTTGTGGTTAAGGTACTAAAGTCTAGAGGAAAAAGCCCGAACATCAGAAAATGCAATCATTTCTAGTTGAACAGAATCCCATGATCTAAAAATGTGCAAACATGGGTTGTCACAAGCACAAATAGAGAAATCAATAGTGGCTACCAGTCAATACACAACAAAATATCAGTCCTGGTTTACTTACTGACCCAGTCTGAAAGGTAAACATATCAAAGCATGGATGGTGCGCTTCACAAGTATATTTAAAAAAGTATTGCATTTTCGGCAGTATAGAAATAGGGCCATGCCCTGGGCTAACTTCCCTACACCTGCTCTGAAGGACTGCTTTGTCACTGCAGACATTGATTCTGGCAGGCAGTGAGGCTGAGGATCCTCTCCCTGGGAAAAATGCTCTGCCCTCGTGCTGGCCTGTGCAGTCTTGCACACACACTAGGACATTTGTGCTACTGACATCCAAACAATGGTACGAGCTAATCTTTACTGTCTGTGGCCTTCTAGACACTCACTCTGCCTAAAAATCTGTGACTAATAGGTGAGTAATTAAGTTCTGTTTTCCTAACGATTATGTGTTCAGGTTACGGCTTGATCAATCATGGTAGGACAGCCTGGGAGAGTTCATCCAAAAAAATGGCCACCAGTATTGCATGGCTTAAAATGTCATTAACCAGCAATGTCTTGTACAAATGTCTAAGAATGATATCTAATTTCACCCATTCTTTGTGGCTTCCAAAGCGTGCAGGATTTATGGACCAACACTCATGTCATACTGGATCAATTACTTCAGAACAAGCCATGAAGGTATAGTGTGTGACATTTTTGTAGAAGAACTCAAAATACCACTATTCTAAAAAACACCAAATCTATTATTCAGGTGTATTTGCTCATTTCATTGGACTGTCCCACTTAAAAACTATGTCCCAGCTTTTCTAGATCAGCCTAAAGATTTACTTCACTGAAACAAACTGAGCAGTCTGGAGGAAGCAATTTTGTGTCCAGAGTAGCCTGGTTCTGGAAGCTTGTGTTGTGAGATAGGGAAAATTTGTTCACATAGAACCAAAAAGCTTTGTCTCTGTATAAGGAAGACCCTATAATACAGATGAGGTACGACCTCATGGAGAAGCACTTGTTCTCCTGCTGAAAAAACATGCCTGCAGGCCTGGAGGTTTGCCCTGTAGCTGCAGCATTTCAGTCAGCTTTTATAGCAGACAGAGTATCTCCAATTCCCTTGTCAGAGAGCTCTCAGAACTTGTGAAGTCCAAGTGGCTTCCAGGTAGCAGGAAGAGATTTCTGCTGACAAATTCAGCTCGATCCATGTGTGGTAGTTATAAAAACATAACAAGAAAGTTATAGAACGAGAAAAGTCTCGGGTACATGTGGCAGTATACCCCAGTCATAATTTTACCTCCAAAAGTTGTTTGAATGAGTTGCCGTTAGACACCCAGCTGTAAGGAATATCTGGGATCATCCGTCAGCACAAAATGGATAGTTTATAACAACACTGACTACTGCTATTTATGGAGAGTTCTCTAAAACTATATACTGTGAGTGGAGAAGAAAGAAAAGTGATAAAAAGCTCAGAACCAGGTTATGTATGTGGACTTGTATATTTTGGATTGAAGAAAGTCTGTAATTAATTTTTAAAGCTCATATCTGCACAACTGAAACATACAGTCAATGAAAGTCACACAGAGCAAAACGGAATATCATCAATGCTGAAAGTTCTGAGAAAGTCACTGTACAATTCAAAGTACAATTCATTTCAACAGCTTACAGTTTGATAGTCCAAGGTCATCTGACCTAAAATGAGAAATAGATACAGGTAACTTTGAAAACAAGAAGGAAAATTATGACATGTTGGAAGGAATAGCCTGCAGCTACAAGACCTTGGACTGTCACCTCATTAGATTTCAAAGTGTCAGAGGCAGCCAGGATCAATACCCGAGTGACAGACCAACATGGAAAATTATTTGAATGTTCCAGAAGTGTGCTGGAGTTTCAACCAGTGGTATAGAGTCTTCAGATTAGATTTTAAAACAACAGATTCTAAAGCAGAACATACTATAATTTCAAAATTTATTCTCATATTTAGCCCTCCTCAATAAGTGACTGCACCACCTTCTTCCATTCCAAAGTTCATTAGCATAAATAACTGCCTTTAGACACATTTTCAAATGCTATTTTATACTTAAACCTCAAGCACTAACAGAATTCAGATATAATGCTTCAATAAGACTGAAATAACTTAATGCCTTTGGTATGGGAAGCTTTAGATTTCCAGCAGAAGTAACTTCTGTTTCGACTTTCACAAGAACAATCAGTATTTAAAAAATCACATAGTAAAATATTCTTAAATTAAAGACAATAATTTAGAAAATTTGTTTAGACTTAAGGTCTTGTTTTAATTTCCAGAAGCTTAATCTTACTTACAGAGTGTTGATTGCTCTAGCAAGCCCATAGGGACAGAAAATATGATATTTCTTCCACTTTTTAAATTTTGGCATCTAAATACAGATTAACAAAGGAAAACAGATTACTAATAAAGATTTTACAGCCTTAAACAACAGCTTATGCTAAAGCAGATGCAACTGCCACATAATAATTACTTGACTACAGTAGCTTATGATTCTCAAAGGTTCATCAAAAATAATAAAGCAGTAAATTTATTGTTTGCCTTGAGCCAATTAAAATTATGTGCTTAACCCCATAAATGTAAGGCAAAGAAATGTCTCTCACTATCAATACACATGTATGTTATTACGCACAAAATATAAGATGCGAGTTCGGCACACTTTTCCAGGAATGAATAACTTTTAGTTTAATAAGGTTTGAGCCAGAGTCAGCTCTTATCTAGGGTACAGAGTTTTGAATCCTGGGTTAAAACTTCATAAACACTGTTAAAATGCATTCTGCAGAATGATGAAGAATGGCCATTACCTTGAAACGACCTTGCAAGGTTCTCCTACTTGTCTCCAGAAGTAATTGTGAAATGCTAAGGTCAAAACATGCCACAAGTATTTGAATTTCCATATAAACCTGAGCAGTCACCTTCAGTGGTGGTTTCACTGTCTATGCAGGAATGGGCATGTGATAATCAAGACTAGCTCAGAAAGAAATATATAGGAGAAAGCTACAGGGTATTGAACATTTTTCATCTTTGCTTTTGTATGACACTTACTTATTCTTCTTAGCTAGTTTTAGCTTGATAATAAACAACATATGCTAGGCCTTTTTTTGTACAACATTGATCTGTTAAGCCTCCATTGCATTACACATATTTGCATACGCACATCTACCATAAAATTTTGTTGATATATCTGCCAACTAAAAAGCATCAAAGCTGCCACTGGCTTGAACACAATTCATTAATTTCATTGTTCTATCAAACAACAGTAAGGAAGTAAATCAGATGCTTTGAGGTAACATAGCAGTGCCACTTAACATGACAGTACTGCAATTTCTTATGAACAAGGTGATATAGTGTAATACAAGAAGACAGAAAACACAAATGATAAAAAACCAATTACTTGCTGATAAAAATATGTAAATATTCTCTTCATGCTGACAGTCCATAAAACTGCCTTATAGCTAACAGCAAGAGGAAGCTTAGGTCTCAGACATTTGATATATGACAAAATTTCTTAAATTCTTTTGATCTGAGCCCCATAACGATCCCCTCAAGGTTGCAGGCTTTATACCTGACAGATCATTGTTTTATAGTTTAATACATTTTCTTCCAACAAAGCTGTGCATAAACAAGTGCTTTAGCAATTAAACAAATGTTGCAGGGGCATGTAATGGTACCCATACCTCATTTCTATGAGCATGGTTATCTATATAATAGAGCTAATTGCTCCCACAGTGAGGGACAGCATGGACTTCTGCCAGCCCTGTTTAAAGGAGCCTTCTACTGTGTGTGACCAGCATGAAAAACAAACAATTTCGCTGTGCAGCTACAGAAAGTCTCAGAAGTGCTCTGTCCCTAGAAAGGGTGAAATAATAGCGGTAGCACATCTGGTCCCTCACAACAGGTGGAGAGAGTAATTAAGTTTATGAAAGGCAGGGCCCTCTGAGTAAAATCTATGGGGTTTATGACAAATTCATTGGACTAAGAAGCCCTCTTAAGCTCCTGCAGTCATTTTTCTCTTCTTCTGTGAAGCAGAATCTAGCTGTAAACAGGAACAACTCCAAAAGACAGTATACATGGATAAGGGAAGCTTAATCTGGAATCCTGAATAAATCAAAATTCCTTGAGCAACAGACATATTGATTTTAACAGCTTTATTAACTGGCTAAGAGATTTATAAGGAACTAGACTTTGTTATTCTGGAAATATTTCCATTTTGGTGTTTCTAAGGTGTCAAACACAGCAGAAATTATTTTGATAATAAACTAAGCAAATAAAAAAGAAGAATCAAATCATCTAAGGTAAATTTCAAGCAAAAAAAGGAACTTAGATCAGTATCAGGTACCTCTGTTCTACAGCATCAGGCAAGGGGAACCCTCTGTAGATTTATGTGGGGATTTCTGAGGAATTTCATCAGGCTGATAAAGAAAATGAGGGGGATGTTAGTATGCAAATGAAGAGGGTTACTTGAAACAGAAATGCAATGAGAATTTTCTATTGTTCCAGTGAAAAGAAATATCATTATTTCTAAGATATGAAATCCTTTTTACCATATACTTCAGGAAATTGGGAAAATTAACATTTAAACTCAATTACAGCATATTGGAGTACAAGTTCTTAGATTTAAATGCTTCAGTAGCAGAAGATAAAGAAGGCTGTAGAAAAAAAAGAGGAGTTTCTAAATAAATGAATGAAAAGTGATATTAAACTGCTTCAGTAGAAGTCATTAGTGAACAGGCAGTTATCAAGGCATCTATCTTTAGCTTAAGTTTATGTTAGATGGTACAGAGATGGCAATATAAAGCATCAGTGGTTTCTTGAGTTTCAGTAAGAAAATAGCAGTAGTTTTTGCAATGGCAAACTACTTTTCTGCCTTACTCTGGGAAGTGTAACAGTGACATTTTTGCTTCTCAGAAAACTTATTCAGAAACTGCAATCCGCTAACTACCACTTAACAGTGAAAAAGCAGCCACAGGCTTCCAGTCAAATGGAAACTAGACTGCTGAACAAAAATTAAAAGGTACAAATAATATATAAATATCTGTTTATGTATGAATATATGCATTTCTTTATGCAAATATATACACATACATGCATTTCATAGAGTATGTTAACATGCCGTCCCCTTATCTGCGTACATAATCAAAGAGAAACAATTTGAGGCTGAAGTTTTCTGTTCTGAGCTTGTACCATGTGGATAAGCCTGTTGATTCAAATGAGTGTGGCCTGAACATCCTAGAGAAGACTGGAGAGCTGCACTGGTGCAGTAGTGTGATGCGTACATAAAACATTTTTTCATTATACCAATCAACTTTTATTACCGAAGAAAATCAGTTCAGTTGCAAAAAGCATTTAGTGTGTCAGCAAAATAATTTTCTGTTCAGCCTTTAAGTTTTTCAAAGAAAGGGCAGTCAACTTGTTTCTTGCCAGCAAATCAAAATGAAAAGCCATTACAATTTTGTAGCAGTTTCAAAGGCAAACTGCCGTAAAAGATTTTAAGCAAAGTTCCTGAAATCTGTTTTTGTGTTGTTAAAACAGGCTAATATAATTTGAGAAGTATGGGCTTAGTAAACAAGAATATTCTCATATACTATAGAACACTGAGGACTCCAAATATATCAGTATATAAAGTCTACCAGAAACCTTTACACACATAAGTGGTTAATTCTAAAGATTGTTATGTGACAACAAAATTAAAATTTTTAAACCTTATTTCCAGTAGCAATACACCATCAAGAATAAAAAGTAACCTCTTTTAACTGGTAGTAGTCTAAATGTTGTAGGAAGGAGAACAATAAAGATAAGGTTTGTGAACCTCTTCATTAGTGTCATTCTGCTGTGGACTGGAAAAAGATATAGCAGTGCTTTGCAAACTGCTGAGAAGCAGCATAGACAGCACTCATGCCACATGCTGAAACAAAACTCAGCACAGGATTAGTCCATAATGTGCACTAAGGGACGGTGCAGAGCAGCCCAGTGAGGATAGGTGAGGGAGAGTTTTTGGGGAGCCATCCCTTCTTGTACAGTGATACTCACAACCAGAACAGAACAGCAGCTTTGGGACCACCCACAGCCAACTTAAAGGATGATTTCTATTGGTAGAAGTTATCCATAGAACTTGGGCATCCATAGAACATGGTGTTGTGCTGAGGAAAAAACACTCCTTAACCTGGGAGGTCTATCAACTGATGCTGGTCATCCCTGCAGTCGACTGCAGGAAGTTCACTTTCTGATGATTTTTCCAATTTGATTTATTTGAGCTTTCCTTTTTTGAACACTGTCAAGAGAAAGCTACTGCAACAATGGCTAATGCAATTCCTCAATACAGAAAAAAGACATTTTCAGGCAGGATGACTCTGTGTACAACACTGAGACAACAGTCAGTACTGCATCCAATTTTTACACTCAAAAAATGGAAAAAAATTAAATAGGTTATCATTGGCTTGCCATGTATAAGGACTTGCTTCTGAGCTGACAAAAATCCAAGTGATATAAATATGGCACACAGTAGTACATAGAAAAGTGCAGTGTAAAAGTAGAAAATACAATTTGTCTTATGTCTAAGAAACAGCTGTGAAAGTCATGAGTAGGAGTTGGACTCCCAGCTGAACACTTGATAAACATTTAATAAATGATGGTTAAAGGATATGGAAGACTCCATTGCTAGATGTATTGTTTCCCACAAATTGATCTAGGATACCTTTTAATCAGAGCTTACTCAGCTGTATAGAGGGATGACTGAGGAAGTAATTCTGTGAGCTGTTATATAGGGTTGTACCAGAAACATTAATAGTCCCTCTGACATTCAGGTCCATGAATTTCTGGAATAGATCTTAAAATGTGAGAGTGGCATGCTCATTTTTCTTTTCCATAGAGAAAGGTTGTCCTGGCCATGAAATCCACATAGTTTTGCTGCACTAGGAGCAGGGTTTATAATCCTCACAGGGGAGGTAATGTTGGTAACAAGAATTGAAAGCACTGCATAGGATGAGATACGGCTGAAGAGACAACGCTCAGAAGAATGCAGGTTGACAGAAAGGAGCCAAGAGGAAAAATAGGATTTGATGAGGCTGATGTGGCACGAGGGAAACATAAGCAGCCAGGAAAGCCTTGTGGACCAAATGAAATTAATGTCACCAAGCTAGCCTAGGTACATAGCTCTCAGTGTGCTGTATAGTGTCCAAAAGATAAAATGAAAAGGATGAGGCAATAGAAAAAGCAGCCTTTGCATAAATAGAATACTTTTAGAAGTAAAATCACATGCAGAAAATATAATATGAGAAAAGCAAAGCTGCCTGTTTTCAGGCAATTCACATGATCCACAATACAGATGAGCAAATTTCTGTCTCTGGACCACTGTAGTTATTCTCCAAGGCAGTAAAATATTCAGTATCAGTTGTGTGTTTCTCCAAAGAGCTAGTCTGTGCACAGGCAGGGATTTGAATAATTTACAGTAGAATGTCATTAATCCTACCACTCCAGGACCTTATCAAAGTACAGATTAATGAGAGGTCATATAATTTCAATGTACTACTGCTAGCACAAGCAATCACTCTGCCACTGAACTATTATACTTCCTTACTGAGCATGAACATTTTAATGAAAATAACAACTTTGGGTGGCTGTACAAGAAAACAAGCTTTTTAGCAGAGATCACAGCAACTTAACTTTTGGGCTAAGCTAATTTAGATTAATTAGATCTGGAATATTTATGTTCCACCATATGAAAGTTAAGAAGACTAGTTAAATAAATAGAGAGATAGATAAATCTGACAGCACTGTCCTCAACTATGTCCTGCCTTTCAAGGATTCTCTGTTCCACAGACTAAAGAATCAAAAGTATGGCCTGCATCTCTCTAAAGTTAGTGCTAACACCTTGGTCTGAGAGAGTCTTTTCCCTTCTCTCCAGCTGTCGTGCATGGCAGAGATTTCCTAGCACCACGGCACCAGAGGGGAGTTTTGTGCCTAGCACAGCCCCAGCACGTGCAGCTGAGCCGGGGTTGCAGTCAGTTCACGGGCTGTAAGTGCCTGTTCCATAACACCGACTCCATCGCTGCCTCTCAGCAAGTGACACATCGGCCAGAGCATGCAGACTGTGCTGCCTGGCAGGAGGAGAACGTGATTTTAATGGACTTCATTAATGCTAACAACTCCACCTGTAAAAGCACTGTAAATTCAACTGACTGCACAATTGTACTCTCTGAATAAAGTCTATATAATACTATATATAGCAATATTCAATCAGCAAAATGGTCGCTGATGGTTAAAATGTTTACTCAGCCACTGGAAGAACAGAAACTGAGATTCAATGAACTGACAACCTACAGTACATATAGTTTCTGAACTGACCCTTTGTATGTACACTGCCTTCCCAGACACAAGAATATAATCAGTATTTAAAAGAATTTGCTTTGCTGTACCGAGCTAATATTGACTATTGGACTGCAGACATACAGTGAAAAGAGCCACAGGGAAACTGCTACTCTTTCATTTCAGCTCTGTCCATGAGGTAACACTAATATGATACTACACAGAAGTGGGTGAAGGAGACAAAGTACAGACATCATACTTTGGTGCAGCATCCAAATAATGCTGACCTGCTAGTAGGACAAGGAAGTATTCCTCTTTACATGAGCAGAATTGATATTAATTTTGCCAGAACTTCATCTGTACTAGATGATTAAAGCTCATCTCAGTGACATCACCACAACTTCGAAGCAAAACACTAAGAAACATATTTGAGGAGGTACATAAAATTCTAGAAAATAATGATGATTAATAACAAGATGACAGCATTAACTAAAAAGGGAAACTTTAAAGATTGTAAAACCAAAAATGTTCTGTTAACTCAGAAGTGGATTAGAGTGTTCAAAGTGCTTCAGGACTCGACACCATGTAAAGGCTGATTTATACTCCAGGCATCATAATGCCTACCTACTTCAGAATGACAAATAGCACCGTGCTGAGATCTCAATGGCAGCCCCAGAGCACTAACAGCAAATGTCTTCCATCTTAATAGCTGAGCCTCTGCAATTCTCCTCACTTGAAATTCTGAGCATTTAACTCTTCTCGTTGCATCTAAATCCAGATAAAAAAACCTTCAAATCAAACTATTTACCTCAAGTGAAATCTACCCTGAATAATTCATAAGCAGCAAAGAGTCTGAAAGTGAACGAGTTGAAGAGTGTGTTAATGAAGTCTAGAGTTTAAAATGTAATAGTATAAAAGTTATTATGGATCTTTTCTAACCTTATAAGAAAGAATATTGGTCTCTGTAACAATGAAAGATGCCAATGAACGGGGAAAGAAACACAGTTCAGGTGTCTTGTCAGTGACTGATGCTGCTAACAGAATCACACCGATTACTACAGAGAAAGAGCTGCTGTTTGAAGCAATTCCTGATGAAGGAGCCAAAGTGTTCAGATTGATTCTTATTCATCCTGCCCCTGTGAAGAAGTATTGATCCTTAAAATAGCTATAAGAAGCTGCAATTCGATTAAAGTACGAAAGTCAAGAAAATGCACAGAAATGCAGGACACATTATGATGACACTTACCTAAAAAGAATTTTTGACTCTTTAAGACCAGGCAAAAAAATCACTTATTATGTCATTTCACTGTGAGGATCAAGGTTTTGTATTTTCCTGTTTCAGCAAATCCTCTTTATAAAATAGATACTACTAAAATGCATGGTTGATTTGTCTGGGATATCGGTGACAAGCCAGCACTGTCATCAAATAGAATCTGCCTTCTAAGCTGGTTGCTGACTTATTTTGAATTTAGTTCATCTTAACCACTTATCCACAAGTGTGAATAGGAGACGGAGAGAGGTTCTGAACTAAAAAGCCAGAAATAGCCTTACCTGTCACAAATTCAGGGAAATTGGCGACTTCAGCCAAGCTTTTCTGCATTGCTGGTAAATAATGAGTTCATTCTGCTGTGTTACTGACTAGCAACATAAGTGCACAGACAGTCTGATTACTTTGAACTAATAGAAGTGAGTAATTAGATTTTTTTTGTGTGTGTGTAGCATCAAATCATATATTTCAGATGGTATTTTCTTTTTTTACGCAATGGAAAAATAACATTCTTTCATAAACTTGGTTGCTGAATAAAAGTACATTTCTACCTCAATAACGAGAGTATAAATCTTAATTTTGGAGAATAGTACACTTGTGATAAAAGTCTCTCCGAAACCAGCATTTTTCTAAACAACACTAGTGAAGGTGTAGATCTATAGCACTGTTTGCTATAAAGGCAAACTGGAGAAGAATTTTTGAGTTTTGAAGTACTTATTATCTGAGTCTGACTCAACTGTAGTAAGGCAAAGTAGTTAACACTTTCGTATACGTTAAGAATATTAACGCATGCAAACTGTTCGCTGATTAGTGTATTTTGAAGATGAGGTACATGCAGATGTCTGCTTAATTATGGAGAAAGAGGATGGGTTTCTGCATAAGACTTGGGACATGTAAATTAGACTTTCAGATCAAAGACTTTCAAAAGGCAAGTCACTTATTTTTTTCAGGTCTTATTTCTCCGTTCTTGTATGTATTTCTTGGAATCCTGAAAGGTTAAGGAACCTTTTTATACATTAGTTAACAGGGACTACAGATACATGTAAGAAAAATTCAAATAGCATTAATTGTAAATAATGCTGTTCAGAGACAAATATTTTAAATACAGAAATACTATGAAATTATTCAGGATCAGATACAAATCACAATCATTTGACAAAACAGTCCTTTCTAGCATCAAGGTTATCTTTTGTGATAAATATATTAATCCATAGATAGCTCTTGTAAGATTTATTTTAAGTGAAATTTTAGCCCCTACTTTTGAGACATTTGGGTAGAATTATCATTACATACATAAAATTGAAATGTACCTCTTCTCCCTCTGCTTAGATATTAGAAATTAGCTGGCAGTGCTAGGAGCAAAGGCAAGGAGGGGTACTCTTTCTCAGGACTCCAGTGCAGAAAACGTAGTTGAATTTGTCTTGACTGAGGAATAACTACATAATGGGGATTCACTGAATATGCATCTGTCCCTATGCCTGCCCAAATCTTCTAGTCTCATGCCTTTATATGCCAATGTAGAAATAGTAAGGTCCAAAAACCCCCCTCATTTATTTACAGCAAAGGCTTCATCCATGCTGCTGCAGGTCAAGAAAAATGAACATCCGTGCTGATGGCAAGAGGCTTCATTTGAGAATCTGGTCTGTGCTTTGAGGTCTGTGAAATGGAGATCTAAATGTAATCTGTGAGGTGGAAATAAGTTGGGCAGCTGAGGAAGGACTGCTTCTCAAGTTTGTGTAGTCTACTATCCTGAAGGAGTCAACATCTCCATTCTCCATGATTAACTCATGAGATAAGGGGATTCCTAGCAGCAACCAAACCCAATGCAGAAAATGGTCTGAACATCATGAAGAGTACAGAGGATGAATGACATCATCCTTGGACTTTATATGGGAGAAAAGGGAGGAAAAAGAAACACTGTCTAACTTCTGGTAATTCCAATTTAACATGCTCACCTCTTCTCCTCTTTTCTCACACACCACTTTTCTCCTTTTAAATAAGAATACAGTCACTCAAATTATCCAGCCTGTGCTGGCAATTTCAGTCTCATGCCAGAGACATATCAGGTTGGCAAAGGGACGCATTTGTGAATCTACCTTGCATTCTACTAGGACATGCTCAGTAATGTACCCTTTGTAGGTCAGTTCAGAGAATGATCTGCTTACTGCTACTTTGTACTCCTTCCTGTCCAATTTGTGATACGGAGAGTCTCTCACTGGACTGAAGTCTTGCAAAGGGAGATTCCTGCCATGTGTGGGCAGAGGGGCGAGCATAACTCACCAAGTACCTGTGCTTTAAGGGCCAAGTGCCCGAAGGTGTCAAAAAAGACTGTGTTCAATAAACTCTGCTAAACTACATAAAACGTCTTCAGAGAACAGCCAGAACAAGTCTAAGTGAACAAAAGCAGAAAAATGGTGCCATCCACCCTCCATTCAAAGCTCTTTTTCTTCTGGGAAACGGCAGCATAAAAAAAAAAAATCCTACCACCATCTGTGTTTATCTTGCAGCTTTGCTTTCAAAGTAACCCATGCTAAAGAAAGTTCCAAAACTTTTCTTAGCCATGTTTTAGCAAAGTAGGAGCCTTTCCTCATGAAAGGTAAATAATCTTTCTGATTGGTAACTTTCACAGTTTACTGGTTTTTTTATCATATTGCTTGTGCTGGACATAACAGCATTAAAGATTAGTTGGTGGTCACACCTCACCTTCACTGGTAATGTTCTAAGTGATTGTTAAAATGTATTTCAAGATTTGGATTCTGTATCTCCAGTCCATGTTATTATACACAGGAACAAAATGGACAAGAAATAACTTTAAAAAATTTCAATTAAGTAACCATCATAAATTAGCTGATAGTTTCAGATAATCTATGCAATAGGTACAAAATCCACTCTCCTACTGAATTATTGCATACCTTTCATATCAGTAGCAAAAATAACAATTACATTTTGTGGATATCTAGTTTATCAACCTGTTTTGCCTGGAATCAGTGTAAATGAGCCAAAGAGATAGCTTTACCAACTTTACACCCTTTGTTTATGGAAACTTGTTCTCAAACTGCTTTTCCACAGGGTGACACTTTTGCAACTGCAGCCACACTTTAAGCAAACTACAGAAGGCATCTGCTGAGCTTCACAGGAATATGCAAGGAACAGTATGGCAGGATAACACTAGTTTTATGCCAAGTTACTGGCACAGACTGTTTTAATGGCTAGAAAAATCAAGAAAGCATGCAAAAATCCTATTCTAGGTTCAATAAGGCAAAGCAAACATCACTACCTGCAAGGATTAGAATACCAAATGAAATTACCTTAGAAACAAAGACCACTTTCAAGCGGATAACAGCATAATCCCTTTATGAAAGTGTTTCTACACGAAGTACTTTCTCCTTCTGAAACACTGCTTCTTCTCCCCCCCAAAGCTTCACATGAATGACTCATGTGCTGTAAAACCCTTCAGGCCAGAAATCTTCTATCTATACATATAAGTAAGTAATTCAAAGCAAGAGATGTTAATTTATTTGCTCTGATTTCCTGCAAATCTCTGAGGATTTAAAATAGAACAAGGCCTGAATTCCCACTCTCTTGATCTCAGGACTGCCATTGTGAAACAAATTCCAGCATTAACAGTGATATTATACATCTGCATTCAAGTTTAATAATGATTTCACTAAACTTTATTTCTAGGGCTTCTAAAAATTATTTCATCTTTTATTGATCCACAGGAAAGCATAAAGCTTAAATATTACAGTTGCTGCATATTTAATGTTTTAGAATATTTAAACTCATAAAAAAGTTAAGTCTTATTAGCTGTTATTTCAGAAGATCCAGAACTGTATTTCCAATCATGTATTGGGAAAATGGTGATTCTCTGGGAAAACACTGAAATTGTGATGAAAACACAAATTTTGTGATTCTGCAAACTGGTAATTCTTCTAATCTAAATCTGTATGTAAATTTTACCTTCTTAGATTTTATTATTCACTAAGGACTCAAATAAATGATGTATGATTCATACAATTACTCTTAAATTCAGTATCACTGAAAAGCTGAGCTTACAGGTGTTACCAATTATATAATTTTCAGGGTGATCTGCCTCATTAATGTGTTCTACTTGTTCATCTGCATGCATGATGTTTGGGATTTGGCAAATTAAAAGCTTTAGACATGATAAATTGTGAAATAGAAGACCTTTATAATCATGGAAATAACTTTTCAGAAGATGTGTTGAACATTTGTACTGTTTCAAAGTTTACCTAACACATGTCTTCCGCAATAGCTTTATGGGCAATTTGTGCAAAGAAAAATTAGATAATTTTTTGTTTTATTCATTATCCAATGCTATTGAAAACTAGAATCTAATATATCAGGCTTAAAAGAAAGAACTCAAGTATTTGGAATGTCTGTATTTCATTGATCCAGCTGCTTAGTTATACTTTGGATCAGAACAAAAAAAATCCCATCTGTTTTTCAGTCCATTGTCTATAAAATCTTTAAAGATTATTTTTTATCCCTTGTAATGATTTTTTTCCTTTTAAGTTCCAAGTGTACCATAATTTCTTAAAAGGTACTCCTTAGTCCTTGATAGTCTGTTCAATCAACTTTAGTGACACAGAAATTTAGGAGTTTCCTACCTGGTGGTGAGTAGCCATCATTTTTGGAAAAAATAGTGTTCAGTGGGTGTGGATGTGTTAGGATGAAATGCTGGACAGACAAGAAATACAAAAGTTCCCATTCATTTTTCTGCAGAATACATTATGTTTCCTGATTAAAATATGAGTATTATAACCACAATTATAGTGTTATGGTTGTGTAAAGAAGACTTGTATATCCTTTTTTATTTCTAACATCTTGTGTTTGCTCTTTTATTGTTCTTTCCAGTCTTTTATATAATTTCAAATTACGAATTAAACAGGTTGTGTCTAGAACTGCCAATACTGTTGATTCAATAATTTCTACTGAATTCTGTAAATCACTATCAGAGACTTCTTCCTTAATCCTAAAGTTTAAATAATTTATGCAGTTTTCATATTAAATATTAAGTGATATTTATTATTTTATTATATATTTTACAAATAAACTCCTAAGTTTAATAGTTTAAAAAAAAACCTGCTAGTTTAAGTAAATATCTTTCTCTCTTGTCTACAAATATGTACATGTTTTGTAAGGCTTTTTTTGCATGCCAAATGGCTTCAGAGCTTGCTTTCTGTTTTCAAACACAGTGAATTTAGAAGCACACATTATTAAATGAGGCCATCCATGTAGTAAGACTTTTATAATGCTAGTCAGAATTTTTTGCCTAGTAAATATCAGCATTTATTAAAACCTAATCCGTGACATTTCATTGGGAAGGGGGAACATTTTCTTGGCTATTATATGCCATCAGTTTTCCTAGCTTCAGAATTACTTGAAGAATGCTTCAGAATTGGTTTTGTTTTGCTTTGTTTTTTTCTAATTTTACTTCCTATTCCTCTTCTTATAGGTTTTATTTTTGGCTGTTTCAATGTAGCTGTTCTCACACTGGTTGCCTAAATATATTGCAGACCTTTCTATGCCTCCAGCAAGAACACCAGCAAGTTATGAGGATAACACACTCTCCCCTTTCTGCCATAAGGAAGCTCAGAGACAATCAATGAAAAGCCATCGTTTGCAGTTAGATCCTTTCTGCTTTTCTGGAGAGGAAACCTGGGGATGCAAGTAATATTTGCAGAGCAAAATTTCACTTTCAGGAGAAGGATGAGACAACAGTTGTTGAAAACTGTAAAACCAACATTAGAGGAACAGAGAAGCCAGTGGATGGTTAAAAATTACAGTTGCGATTTGGGTTATTTACAGTATCCCAGGAAATAATTGAATCCTTGTTCACCTGAGCATAGAGGCTGACTGATGTGCAGGTTGAAGGTAAAAGGTATTTGTCTTATGACCAAAGTCCTGGCTACTTTTTGTTTTACCAGTGCTGCAGCCATGAATTTTGTGTTCTCTTAGGCAGATCCCATAGTCTAAAAGGGCACAGCTTGACCTTAGGAGACTTATTTTAAAAGAGAGTAAGAAACTTGTCAAAGAAGGCATGTTAATATACTGCTTGGAGTTCCAAAGACGAAAATGTCAAAGAATTTGTTTCACTGGCTTCTTTTTTTTCAGTATAGACTAAAGAAATTAAAATCTTTACCTTCTGAATCAGTGGGATCATTCCCATCAATTTCAGTAGCATTAGAATTTTTTTCAATATTTCTTCTTTTTTTTCCCCAATATTTCTTCATATTTTTTCCAATGTTTCTTCTCCATTCATATATGAAGAGATGCACACCACTGAAACGTGTCTGATGTGGCAGGAAAAATTGCATACAAAAAATTATTTACAAGCTTTAAGAAGCTTATAAGAAGATATTCCTTCAACTGTAAAACTAGTACGTATGGAAGATCCTTGATTTAAAATATGGATTTATGAGAATTTCTCTCTTACATAATTTAAAAATCCCCTTAGCAGGTCCTAAAAACTGAGGTCCAGAAAAAAAGACTGACTGATTACAAAGTTCTCTATGTGGCCCATTCTATCTGCTTTTTGCAGCTTGAGATAAGCATATAACTGTATTACTGTTATTCCACTGAACTTCTGCTGGACCAATTTTCCCAGAAAGTCATGCTCACTGAACTACTACTGTATTTTTTAAAAGCCACCAATTTACAGCTAATATGAAAAGTTTTAAAATCTTACTGTTATAATGGATCTTAATAACAGCTTACAAACAGTAATTGGTCAGTTTATCCCTAAAATCAAAATAATGAAGGAGGTATGGCTCATTCACATTCTTAGTAACTCTAGGTCCTGGTCAGTCCCTTAAACCACAAATCCCAAGTTCTTCTTTCTGACTTCCACCCCTATCCTTCTATCCTCTGCCTATCCATCAGGCAACAGCTACAGAAATGATAAATATTTAAAAAAATTTAAAATAATATATACATATTTATATACCTATACACATGTATGTGTATCTTTCCAAGCTGCTGACAGAATGGTCTTCCCTATGCAGACTTGCCCAAACAAAGCTTTCCTCCTTCTAGCTGGGAATATGAGAAGGAATGGAGTGACAGGAAAAAGTGTGGGGAAGTAGATTAGCATGGAGAATTTTGCAATGTAATGAGACATATAACAGTAAAAAAAGGCTAAAAGCATGAGAATAAAACCCTCTACAATATTTGAGGATCACTACCTGAGGCACAAAATAAGCTACATGCTCTTTCTCACAGTTCCTTACTGTCTGAGCCATATTGGTATTCAGCCCACATGATGCTGGTCTCACTCCTTTTTGGTCACATAGCTCCCAGTTGCTTTTCAGCCATCTTATTCAGGGTGTACTTACAAAAAACCCCAAATCAAACCAAACAAAAAACAACCCCAAAAACCAAACAAATAAAAAACCCAAACAAAGCAAAAAATGCACAAAAAAACAAAAACCAACCAACCAACAAAACAAACAAAACACCCCCAAAAAACCAAAAAAAATATCCCACAAGACATTTTTTCACTTTATTATGTATCACCTTAAAGCAAAACCCAAAAACCCTGGAATTCTTCTGACTACTGGCGTATTACTGGGGTTACTGTAACAGTTATATTCCAGCAAACCTTTCTCCCTCTTTAAAGAACTAAAGACTAGAACTAATAAGTGAAGATAACTATAATGTCACATGTTTCTATGTATTTCATATTGTCTCCTGAAAAAGTCATTATTATTACCAGAGGAGACCAACATTTAGTGCTGGATAACTTAATATAGATTTAAATTCAAGCAGTTATATCCTAGCTTATGGAAAAAGAAGGGTATTTACAAGTGAAGGTAATTTATTTTATTCACACAGTATGAGTGTAATTTTTGGCATGAACCACCTAGCTAGATCTGTCTAACATAATATATCATGGGCAATCAACAAAGAATTTTATGAACAGGGTGCTGAAATCCAGTCACCAAGTATGAATGGAGTTGGAAAAGGCTGCCTAGATACCTAGATTTTGTTATATTTTGTATTGGTTAAAGTGACATACTGAGAAGAAAAAACCTAATTAATAAGTACAGATAGGAAAAATATTTAGGAATTATTGCCTAACACCCTAGGGTTTAAAAAATTCCAACACAGGTTTATTGTATAAATTGTACATTAATCATATATCCTGAGCCTAATTTTGTTAAGATGAGGAAAAAAAAGTAAAAGCAATTAAAACAAAAATGGATTCACCTAGTGAAAAATGCATCCACTCAAAGTTTTTAAAATAATTTCCATGAATTTTTAGACACCAGAAAACCATTTGAGTGAATCAAAATTAGGAGTTTTCATAATGTTGTAAGACTGAAAGATATAGTAAAATAAAAATGTTCATAATTTCTACCCTGTCATCGTAACTACTGTTTAATTTTCAAGAAAGGGATTCACAATATTGTGTCCTTTCACATATACATACATGTACATATGTATTTAAATCGGAAACTTTAGAACTAATGGTTTGTTTCATGTAGCTCAACTGCCTTCAAAATGTGTTATTTTGGTTCTGTTGTCTTTCTCTTTGGAAAGAAAACCACGCACTAAGCACACTATCCTGTGTAAGCTTTTTAAAAATATCTGTACAGTGAAGTTCTTTACTAAACAGTATAATTCCAGTGTATTTATTCAACATATTTCAGATTCAATTTAGTTCTGAGCTATATTATTTGCTTTACGTGCATAAACACATTGCTACTCAAGAAAGTACAACCTAGCATCTCTTTCTTTTCTATTTCACCTTTTCTGAATATCTGAGCTATTTTCATTAATCTCAATTTTCTCTCTGTAATGCACACCACAGGAAAACATATCAACAAATGAAAGGGAATTCTGATAATCTACAGTTATCAAAACTGAAATACCTGACCTATTTTTGAGACAGGTAAAGTGTTTGATCCTCTCTATAGGCTGGTATTCAGCAGCAGGCTGAATCTGTATGTACTTAGCATAATGATTTGTGTTATTCAAGTGTTTCAAAAAGATGAAATAGTTTTCTCTAAGAATGACTTTGATTCAGCAGCAGAATGATACATGTTAATATTCAGCAAGAACATGGCTAGGTGGAATTGATTAAAATATATTCCCAACTGTTTTTTAAATAAATCTTTTTAGAACAGATTTTACATTATGAAAGTAGCTATATACTATTAATAAGTCCTTCTGAAATTCCACCTAAAGTAGTATGGGTCGAATGCTTCTGCCATAGTTACACATACAAAAATATTGTATTTTTAACTAACTAAAACATTGGAAATGACAACATAGTGTATTTTATATGCATCTAGACCATTGATATAGAAGTAAGCACAATGTTCTGGGAAAATATCAGTGCTCTCCAACAGCATTTAAGTACTGGCCTTGATCCCCAAGCTAATTGCAACACTTAAAACTGCATTTCTAGTGGAGTGAGTGATCTCATACGTGTGATAAAGAGAATACTTATATCCAGTGTATGTATATGCATGTTTGTCACAGGTGTGCATATGTGTGACAACACATAAAAGCTTCAGATTATGTACTTTTAGCTGGAATTTAGCTGGCATTTGAAGAAAGAATAGATTATTCAGGTGAAAACATTTTTTCCAACTACAACATATTATTGTTTCATGCTCATTTGAAAGCAGTGGTGTACCCAGTTCCAACACTGTGTTTTAAAACAGCTTTTTTTTTTTAATTATTGCTGCTAAAGAAAAATAATCAAGACTAAATAAAAACCAGTATTCTTTAAGGTAAGGTATATTGCATTCTGGTTTAAATTATTGCTTAACATTGGGAATTTAAATTCACCCTATAGAATATAGCACTTTACAGGACGACAAGTTAATCCTTGGGCGCATAATGGTCAAGTGTCTCTCTTTAGGAGCTGGTTAGAAAAAAACCAGCTGAACTCCAAAGGCAACTCCACTCAGAAAAGCCTACAGACTTGGGAGGGTGCAGCTCTGAGCCTATGGACCCACTGGCCAGTGCTTACTGCAGAGAGCAGGGCAACATTTGTGCATCCAGCCCCACTCACATGGAACTACCAGAAACACAGCAGGAATTCAGAGAAACTCAGCACTACAGTGTCATCCCTGAAGCTGAAGCAACAAGAGAAGGGACCCATCAGAAATTCCTATTTTTCAAATTTAGGGATTTCAGGCATTGGAATTTTCACATTTTAGACATTGGAATATGCTGCTCAGGGAAGTGAAGGATTCATCCCTGGGAACATTCAAAAGACATGGATGTGGCACTTAGGGATATGGTTCAGTGCTGAACACAGCCTTGTTGGGTTAACTGTTGGACTCGATGATAACAGCAGTTTTATCCAACTTAAATGATTCAAGGTTTGCATGATTGCAGTAAGGTCAGACCACTTTGGAAATGAGTGGTACATCTTGTATGTGTTTGGCTCAAAGCTTAATGTGAAAATCTTGTAAGTTCTGTTGTAATTACATAAAAGCTATCTGAAGAGATCTAAAATTATACTAAGTCAAATGAGTGTTAAGTTGAAAATTAGGATATATATATATTTCCTTGAATTTGGGGACATTAAAGTATTTTAAGATAGAATGGGACATGAAAAAACACTCAAGTTATCATAATTCTCAATTCATCATAAGACTAGCTTATTGTACTGATGCCAGATTTTGTGTTCTTAAACAATTTATGGATCAGAGAAGAGGACCAGGCACAAAATCTTTGGTAAGTTATGGATAAATTGTTAGAACAGAATGTCTCTATCCTTCTGTTTGAACTTCTGTTATTAGAATTTTATTGTAATTTATTGAATAAAGTATCATTGAGGAAGTAAAAAAAGAATTTGTAAGAATTGGAGAGTGGATCAGGGATTTATTTTAGATAACAGCTTAACATGACAGAAAATAAGAGCCCTTACCTGTTAATAATTAAGGCAGAGTTTATTAAAACAAATTTCATTTTCTCAATGATATCGTGCAGAACTGAATTCCTCCCAAATGAATGACACAAGCACTTCTGTGGAAATAACTAATTGGAAGACAATTATTCATGGTGGTGCTGAAAGTGTTACAGAAACTGTCACTTCAAGTTTGCAAACTGCCAATCTATGTCAAGTCTCTTAAAAATTGCAATAAAAAATTAGTATTTTTTATAATTAAGATTTTTGAATCAGCAATGGTCAGACCCTTGAAGAAAATGGCTGCAGTAACAGTCCATTATGATAGACAAGATGCAGGAACTAATTTTTTCCACAGGCATCACATGAACATTTTTTGCTATGTTTTCTAGTTAAGCAAAAACCCCTAAAATAATCCTTTGGGGTTTTTTTTCTGGGGGAAAAAACAGTCTTACAAATAAATTTTTTTTAATGAATAATTAAAAAAATATATCTCCCAACATTTCAGAAATATTTACCATACATGTAAATTTTACTAGTGAAAAGTATTTTATCTTCACATAGACTAGTCCTATGAGCTACCTCTGCATACATTCAGTTAGTTGTTGCTTTTTTTTCCCAGATTGAGTTTAAGCCTTTTCAATCAGACAGAGTTATAGTAAGTGTTCTGGCCCCAAAGGCTTAAAATTTGTTAATCTGTGTGAAATAGCAGGTAGTTTATTTAGGGTAAGCAAAGATAATAATTCAAGGATGAGTATAGTGCCCAAGAGCACAGGTTCTTTCTTCAAGCTACCATGGTACAGCAAGACTAGACCTTCCAAATCACTGCAGGATTAGGATACTTTTTGCTGTGTGTCCAGACAGTTTGTGTTTTTGGATACTAGCATAGATACATGCTTGTGATGTGGAACTTGGAGTAAGGAAGGAGAAAGGAGGAGAAGGAAAAATTTCTTCCCTCTGTCAGCCACTGGTTTATTATGATGTCTTCTGGAGAAAACCTTGTGGCAAGTGAACTTCCTGTGTTCTCTCCTCAACTCCCCAAATCCAGACCAGGACTGACCACACTTCAGCTTTTGAGCACTAAAGCATCTTCTCTTCAGTTATGACATTGGCAAAGCTGTTGTGTGGGAAATCAGGCTAAGTATTACACATATTGAACAGTCATTTTTCCTTCAAGTGGATCAAGATTTTTTTTCATCAATCCTTTAATCTACTAGTCACTAATAAAATTTGGTTTAGACTCAACTTCTACTTTTAAAATATTAATTTTCTAGAGAAAAGTATTGCAAGTTATTAGCAAACTGATACTGATTTTTAGCTACAGTTTTGAAGACTTTCCTAAACCCTTAATGCAAAGCCACAGCAAGACTAGAGGCAGGACTACAGCATTTTTTCCCTAAATGAAAGCTTTTTCATGATTATCAAATTGCTTTACTAATCACACTCCTGAATATGTTCTGAATACATAGTTATCTTGTACAACAAATAGTTACCCAACTGAAATCAATACAGGCCAGAAGCAGCAGAATATACACTGTTAGAAACCCCAAAGCTAAAACATTCCTAGGTATGAAGTCCAAGTAAAAAAATATTATACCAATTTTGGTAAGGCTACTTAATTATTTTAAATATCACTTAATTAATATAATCTATAAAGGGCTTTTTATGCACGAGAAGTGCATAAGCACAAACTTAATAAGTTTAAACTGTTTGTATCAGTAAAGCAGCATTTAAGGTACCATCATCAGTCCAACAAAAGCAGAAAGAGACAGAGGAGTTAACAAAAATATTCATGAGAATGACAAATGTCAACTGAGAACAAATATTAGTAACGTGGGGGTTTGGCCCATCAGGAATTCTAGAGGTAGATCTTTAGCCACAACACGATGACAAACTCTGCATCGGCTGAAGACCTGTACAGATGCGGGGCTTCAGTGGAGCTGCCAGTCCTAGGAGACTGTAATGCTCTTGAGCTGCCCTGATCTATACATGGTCAGAGCCACCTCAGACTGCAGCAGCAGGCAAGTTCACCCCAACACTTCTACTCAGATGCATCCCTTCCAAAATTGACCATGTCCCCTTGTTTTAAGTAACTGAAAGTTTTCCATTCACAAGAATGCTCTCAGGAAGCCACAGTGGCCATTTGAAAATGGGTATTTTTTTCCTGCTATGATCATCTTGAGAAGTTTCTCAAGTTCCCTTAAAATCTTGTTTTTCAAAGCATGTGTTACTTCAGAAAAAGCATTATACCAGAGCATCACGGAATATAAAGATTCAGAAATGTGCTGCCTGATTTTTCATTCAGACATTGTAGATGATGTTTTTCAGTCTTAGGGTAATATCATCTATATTATGCCAATAAGTATTTTATTGAAAATCATTTAAGCAGTATATGTTTATATCCTCAGCATGAGTTATCAAAAAAAATAAGTAAGTTCTCATATTAATTAAGTTTGCAAGACCATCTGAAACTTGACAGAACTCAATGGAAAAACTCACATTAGCTCAAGTGGGTCTTGGAGGCGCTTAAAATCAAGTAAATATTGTAAGAGTTAACATTTGCTTGTGAGGAAAAAAGAAAAATTTAAGTGGAAATGTATGTTTAATGTTTGAATTTATACTGTCTAGTTATGAACCACTTCTGGAGATTATTGGTAAGTAACAGGAAAGACAAGAAAAGTTTTCAGGGCTATCTGATGTCAAACAAGTACTGATTCTTTTTCTGAAGATTACATACATTTACTTTTCTCAAAAATCCCTTTTGTTTAAAAGAAAACCAAATACATCAACAGATTTTAAAAACCTTGCTCTTAGCTTCACGTTTCCACATTTACATGTGTCCAATACCCCAAAAATTCATTTCAAAATCATCACGTCATAATAATAGCTGGAGTTGTTACTGTTATTTCTAGGCTCTACTGAGAAACAAAGTCTTTGTTGACTATTATATGCAGGTTATTTGTGTACTTGCTAGGGCAAAACACTTAAGAAAAAAAGGTGAGGGAGGCTAAGTAGTAAAATGGGTGCTAAATGCTACTATTATGGACTATTGAAGTTTATGTTTGCTGATTAAAGTGCAGAAGAGCTAAGACGATGTGTAAGCAAGTATTCCCAATGTGACAGTGAAATCAGCTGAGCACCAGGATGTATTATCCCTTGAAAAAAAAACCTCTTGGCTATACTTGTTCTGAGACAAGGTCTGAGGGGTGGGTAAGCAGGGGCCACCTGAGTAGAGCCTTTTCACAAGTCACTGAATTTGCTCTACTCATATTGCTTCTTTTACCACCTCAGGTTTAGAGAGACTTCTCCATTTTAAACTACTGATTTTAGTGAGTTATATCTTTAACTCCAGGCATAGTTCATATTTAATAAGTATTCCTGGAAAGTACTTATGTCTGTAGTCAGGCATATTCAGGTCTCCCTCTTGTTACTAGTGTTCTAATATTCCTCCTAATACATTATTTTTCCCCAAAAGCCCTGCAACTAACAAGACAAACCTCCACATCCCACTGAAAAATATTGGAGAAGTCATTCAAAACTTGTTTTTATTTTAAGACCTTGAAGCTTTGCAGTACCAACAATCATAAGTTTTCTAAAATTTTATTTTAAAAAGCAGCTCTGGAAACCGGTATATCAGTAATGGCAATATTGTTGCCAGATCAAGACAAAGGCCCATAACCCTACACATCACCGGGCTTTATTTTCCTAGTCAGAATGCTCAGCTTTGTTAGATGCATTTTTTTGGCCCAGTTGAGTCGGCACTGCAGAACTGCAAGTATTGTATAAGTCTTAACTATTATTATCTCTAATGATGCTGCCACCATATGTCACAAGTTACTAATTGATAATAACACCAGTAGCTGTAACATTCAGATTTCAGACTAATGATCTTAAAATAGATTCCTCTTGTAATTCTTGCTAAGAAGGGTTATATATTGAATTTATGTAACACTTCAGTTGTCTAGATATTTTGTAATCTTTCTAGAGAACATTTTTTCTACTGTCTTGCCTACTCTCATTTGAAACAACTTGACTGCATCTTCATTCCTACTTGAGACAGTCATCACACCAGCATCAGAGGACCGCAGAATTATGCAAGAGGGAAAAAGTATTCTTATCCTCACCAGAGAAGACCAAGGATATTTAATTACACCCAAATATTAAATCTGGGGAAAGGAGTGTTTTGGGGAGTTTTGGTTAGTTTTGTTGGTAAGTTTTGTTTAATCTAGACAGGAACAGCTTGAAACCCCCAAAGCTATCTTTTTACAAAAGTAGAAATTACTTTTTCTCCCCTATAAATCAAAAAAATCTATAAAACCAATTTGTCTGATATGAGGTGAAATTCCTCTGAAGATCAAGCAAAATTTTCAAATAAAAATCTTCCTTTTCTAGGAACTAAGTAAAAGAAACATTGTACAATATTTTCAAAACTTTATTAACAAAATGCAATCAACTGAATTTTCAGAAAGCCTTGAATACAGCCCTCTGAAACTGAAATTCTGTAAACTCTGTCCATCCAAATTTAAATGCTTGTGTGATTAAGGAGAGTAATATAAAATCTGCGGCTTTAATATACTTACTCCTCAAATCTTTAAAATAAATCCATATCGTACTGAAATTAAGTGGCTGCTTAGGGCTCCTATTCACAGGTTAAAACACCTGAACACCTAACTTCCAAGAACATACAGGATTACTTTTTAGTCTGAAATTATGTGGCAATAAACATTACTGATAGAGGCTCACAAAGAAGACTCAGTTATGCTGAGCTCACAGACTAGACATCCTGCCCAGAACGGTACCTATTAAAATATCTCTGGTGATATAGAATCTGGCTTCTGTGTCATCTATTTATTATCTTTTCTGTTTATATTTGTGCACAAATTTTTAAAATATCAACAATTTTTGTTATGTAAAAATGTTGCTGATTTAGTGAAATTATCTTTAATCATTTACAGAGACACTATTTTTCAACACCAACACACGGTTTTTAAGTTGACATTGCTATGTACTACATTGACATGTATTTGAAAACATCTGATTTCTATTTGATATATATTGGAATTGCATGTCCTTTTCACTTTGCATGTCTCTATCTGGTTTATTAGAAGTTTAGTAGCAACTTAGCATTAAGAAAAAAATATATTCCCTTCTGTTTTCTCAACCACTTGCTAAATTTCAGATGACTGTCTCATAAAAGTTGGGTTTTTAAAGCTGTGTGAGAGTTACTTGAAGAGGGTCAAGTTCAGGTTGGGAGCCTGACCATGGGGCAGGATCTCCACATACACACGTAGGAAGCGCAACTGGGGAGGAGGGTCTGCTCCCACAGCCAGGGCTAGAACTGTGCTGCACCCCAGGACCCGGTGAGGTGCCCCATGCTGAGCTCCTGTGTCCTCATCAGCTAATGTCAAGTGACTTCAGTTCTCCTGCCGTTCCCCCTGCAACACTGACAGGCACATAAGCACATCCTGAATGCAAGAGGAAGGAGAACAGATGGAGGCAGGCAGGGGAGCACATGGAAGTTGTGGGACCATATTGGCAGTAGTCATAACACATCACCAGCCTGACTGTCGGCGTGATCCCTGCAGGCATCCGAGCAAAGGGGAGGGAAGGAGGGATTTGAAGGCGATCATAAAGTAGCCCAACAGGCATTTACAGAGATCTCTTCTCAATCATGAGGGACAGTGCACAGCATAGGAGGGCTTGCTGAAATCCTTTGTGGGATGCTGACATCAGAAGTCACCTGGGAACAAGATTGAGGCATTTGACACCAAATGGGAAATAAGCAGGGAGGAGTGATATTACGAAGAACCTTGAAATTTAGCTATTTAACATCTGATGCAGCACAGGGAAAGCAATATTGCCAAAATGACTGGCTAGCAAAATGTTTGAAGCTGCAGTGTTTATGCATATCAACATAGAAATGACAATTGGGTAACACTATTAAAACAGAAAGGTTTGATTTTTTTTCTGTATTCAAATTAATTTCAAACCCCCCTGTGTTCTTCATAAAACAGAAGCATTGAAATATAAACAAAAATAGGGTAATCTAATGAAAGAAATGATTGGCATAATTTGACCAGTTACATTTCACTGCATAATGCAGCCATTAATTCTAGCAACATTACCCGTGGAACAGGCTGAAATTGCCATTTCTAAAAGAAAAAATATTTTGGAAGACAACCAAACTTATGATGGATGTAGGCAGGCACAAATCCATTTAAGTCAGTGGTGCAGCACTTGTGTCTGTCAACTGTAATAGTCTCTCTTGATATTTCATGAAGTTTATGACAAACAAATTACAATATGGGAAGAAAGCAAAACTTGCTATGTACTGCACTGAGACACAGAGATGGCACAAAGGTTACTTATCAGAACATGCCTGTTCCACTTCATACAACTTCAGTCATAGGAGAGCTCACAGAAAAAGCTATACTGAGATAATACAGGCATAAAATAAAAAGGTTTTGAAAAATTTAAGTGCTCTAAACACTCTAAACAACAGATTATTTCTCCCTATATTTAAAGTGCTACTCATAGCACTTGTTTTAACCCTCAGTTATCTCAAACTATGTATTTGCAATTCTGATGCCTACAAGAAAGGTTAGATTAGTCTCTCAAAGACTATGAAATGATAATTAAGTAGCCTTTCAAAGTATATTTGTCCTCTTTAGTATCTAAAATGCTCTAAAGAGTTTTCTATCTACCTTCAGTAATTTACCTTCTATTTAATATATCCAATTGTTAAATAAGAAATAAATTATTTTTTCTTATAAGAAGTAATTCTGTATATTGAGCAAGCTGTTCTGAAACATCATGTAATACAAAGAAGCTAAATTACTTAAACACTTTTCCTAGAATAAATTTCCACATGAACACAGGAGAAAATTAACGAATTGCCATCATTTTTTTGGTCTTCTATAGAGTACAAGCAAGATCACCTTGACTTCCCAAATACTTTCATAGAACTCAACTTCTCATTTTCAGGTTGTTTCCCAGATAGATACATTAAACATTGACAGGTTGTTTTTCTTCTTGATTTTTCAGAAGTCAAATCAAGCAAAATTAAATTTTAGAGAGCAAAAAGATCCACTAAGTGCTTTTAATGGAAATATAGTTTGGGTCTCCAATGAGTTTTCCCCATCACACCACAGAAGATGGCAATTTTTATCCCTCCTTTGGAAGAGTTTCATCCTATTTGCTATATCGTAACACTAAAAAAGTGTTTGAAAGCCTCATGAGATACATGATGTTATCTTTTGTTGATAACTAAATTGGGATGCAAAATGGCTTATAATCTCTTCCTTGACTAAAGAGGAGGAGTCACAGCTCTATAGAAAAAGATGAGTCAGGAACTGCCTCCTGTAGGAATTAGCCACAGAACTTCCTTTGAAAACCAAAGAGCTCCCATCTTTCTATACCTATTCCAACAAACAGACTTTGGTTTCCACAGTTCTGACAAGAAAAAAGCCCAAGCCAGAAAATTATTTTATTTTTGTTTTCACACTGAACTATTTGCAACACAGTAACTGCATCTTTACGATTAATATCAATAGAAAAAGACAGAAAAGAGGAAGATAAAAATTTGTCTATTACAGTCATGTACTACTGAATGTGTTCAAAGAAATACTCATAAGGTTGGAATGTTATACTTTAGGAGGTTAAAAATCTGAATGATTTCATACAATTTTTCACTGAAGAATAACTTTTTATTGAAGATGTTACTTTAAGGTTCCTGAATAGCACAGAGAACCCCACTCAGCTGAGAAGCTCAATTCCCATTGCAAGGAGCAGTTTGGTTTAGTAGTAAACATCTCACCTGTGCTCAGTACATATTAAGGTTTCATCCATCTCCAAAAGCCAGCCCTTGCTATAAAATCCTTTATGATGCATGTATTTTTAGAGAAGCACATTAAAACTTAATATTAGTCGAATTTAGTAACAAGAACGAGGACAAAGCTCATGTAGCATCAACTAAAGTCAAATATTTAATACACCCTGTTAGCACATTCAGACTTTAGGACTTAATGACTGTCAGTTAGTTTAATATTCTGGAGCTCTGGTACAGCATCATAGGGACTGTAAAGCACCAGTAGAGCTGAAGAGACAGATAATGTATTTACTGCTTTCTAATGCTCCCACAGGCATGGAGGTCGGTGTACAAATATATTCCGTTCCACAGATCTATCAGACCAGGTGATTAGGCAAAATTCTGAAGCAAGCAGAAGTATTGTTACAATTAGAAACAACCAAATGTTACAATTTGAGACCAAGAGAAATTAGAAGCCCCTGGCAGAGGTAATTGCAGTAAGAATTTATAAGCTTTGTATGCACTTTTCTGATACACGTTTTATTTAATTATAATCACGATAAGTGTACTCTCACACTACCCTTAATATAGTGTGATTTATGTATTGAAGCATCCCTTTGCAAAAGAATAGCTAATATTTTAGTCCATTACAGAGTGTGCAAGAGCATAAGATTGATACTTAGTTTTCATGTTTTTACAGTAGACACTGGCAAGAAAGTGGCATAAACTATTGTTATTTCTAATTATTATTTTCAGTGGTGTAGCTCAATTCAAAAACCTCTTCTCTGATATTTATCAAAAATAAAAAATATTATCTGGAAGTTAATGAAATAAAAATTCTGTTGTGAAAACTTCTGGAAATAAAACACCACCCTACCTTCTAAAATAAACACAAAATTAAGTTGTGAGAACATGAATTGAAAAACTGGTTTAGAAAGTAATATCAGAAGTGTGGAAATAGCAGAGCACATATTAACCATAGCATCTCATCACCCCACTCTACCTTGTGATTGAGGCAGGGCATGCCTTTAGTCATCCCTCAAAAACAGTACTCCCAAGGGTTTACCTGAATGAGTGTAGTAAGCACTCAATATTTATGCTTTCATGTTATCTAACACATGCAAGGAAATGGATCCCTACCTCATTTCAAACAAACTTTTCCACCGTCATATCCAGCTTTTTTCCCACATTATTTCACTCTTGAAGGCTCCCTAGACACTGAGCCTCTCAACTAAAAAGGACTAAGACAAATCTGACCTCTGAAGTTTTAGCAGAAGTCTGAGTCTTTTGACTCTAAGAAGTAATACAGTTAGGACACCTCAGCACTGTAAGTGCCTCCAGACCAAGTTTCTGTTTCAATATACTGACAACCATGTGGAATTGAGGAAAAAATAGATACCTAAGGATCAAAGCTGTTCTAGCATACCCTTGCCTCCTTAGAGAAGAGATCACATGAAACATGAAAGCCTTCCAGCAATTTTTCTCTCCCTGATCATTCAGCCACTTGTTGCCCTCCAGGAGGGCAAAAAATTTTTCTACAGTGGAGTTGTTCATTTCTCTCAGCATCATGTAAAAATCCCCCAGGACATAACTCTGGTAGAAGATACATTTCCAAGGTCTGTGCCATGAATTCTACCTGTTGTTGATGCCAAACTGGCAGGAAGCAGTTAGGAAAGGCAGTTTAGAGGCTCTTACACTCTGGACCTCAGCCACTATCAAAATTTCACTCAACCCAGGTTTTTAGTTCCCCAGTAATTTGATGCATTCAAAATAATTGTTAAACTGACCATGATTCATACAAGAAAGTTCTCTAAATATGGAAAGTTGGAGATCTTACACTAAGCAATGCATGGCAGTTGTTTTAGGGAAGTGAGCACAGCCTAAGATACCATTGTAAAGAAAAAAAAGCACATTTTTTGAACGTGTAAGGCTAAATCATTAAATGTGGTGAAACTATTATGATCTGCGATGGCACCTATATATGAAACGTATGTATGCATAGAAAGATTTGTTAACTGTGTCACAATAGTGCCCTTTTTCCCCAAATTCCTTCTCCCCCCAAACTGGTTCTAGAAGATCTCTGGGGAAAAAAAAACCAAAGCAAAACCAAACCAACAAACCAGAAACCAAATAAAACCCCTACTTGTGTTTGCATATTTCTGCTGTTCTCTTCAGCTTGAAAAAAAGCAGAACTCTTCCTCCAGTTAAGGGAACTTCCGAACCATATGACCAGTTCCGTGGCATCTGGGCACCTCAGCCCGTCTGTTCATGCATATGGGTGTAGTACAGTGACAGCTTTACTGCACATTAGTCAAGCATCATGTAGCACATTTCTTGACAGAGGCAAAAGCAGTTTATGACTTGAAGCAAATAATTTTATCCCAGGGGCTTCCAAGAGCCAGGCAAAAGGCCAGGGCTTAGGTCAACAGCTTGGGAGTTTGGCAAATATTTCCTATATTATTTCTTTGCAAGGGTCTGTCACCTGATTGTGTTGAAGAATGTGACCATTTATTATGAGAGAGAAGGCACTTGGAGACAACAAATACAGAGTTGCTGTAGCCATGAGCATGGGTTATTTAAGGATAGAATCAGAGAGTATCTGAGGCTAGAAGCGACCTCTTAAGATCGTCATGTCCACACCACCCTCTCTGCTCATTCTGGGCCAGCTACAGTCAGTTGCCAGGTTTGTGTCCAGATGGCTTTTGTATATCTCCAGGGATGGAGACTCCACAAAGTTTCTGGGCAATCTCCCTGGGCAGTCTATCGTTTTTCACTAAAGTCCCTGTGGAAACAGGGCTACCAGGAAAAGGGGACTTTCCCTCAGTATAAATCCATGTCTACAAGCTGACACAGGCAGCAGGTTAAGCAGCCTGTATGAAGTCAGAAAGCTACAAAAGCTCCCACCAGCTAAAGGTAAGGGCGACGTCATGCGGTACCATAGACGTTTTACCTGCCCTGAAGCTATACATACAAAGCAGGGTGCAGTGACCCCCAAGTCAGCACTAAGTAAGTTATCCCCCAGGATTGCATCACCCTGCTGTTTTTCTGCAGGGAAAGCATGTACGTGCATTAAACACAACTAGATAATACTCTTTGAAGCTGCCCACAGAGAGAATTGCTTTTGTACCGTGGAAGTGATACCTTAAAACACCACTACTCATGACTCTGAATTTTTTGGACATTTTAAAGAGTAGCAAATTTTAAAAACTTAAACATCTTAGAGATTGACTGATAAAGGCCAATCTTATTGTAATAGATTCCACAGTTATTAGAAGACTGTGTCATTAATATAAGAGAGAAAAAAACAACCTCAGAAAAATGAATTCCAGCACATAGACAAGTAACTCAGATTTTGCAGTAAGAAACTCCATACCTATTCAACTGCCTCTTCACTGACAGGAATATTTTATATCCCACTACAATTATCCATCAAGTACAGGAACACTAAAAATGTTTTACAAATACTTCATTCTTCTAAGTCAAGCGTTTCTTAGAGAAATAAAAAATCCTTCCAGTTGCACTCTAAAGGTCATGCCAGCTATAAAGTCTAATAAAAAATTTCCAGATGGCAGCAGCCAATTTCCAATAAGATTTAATTTGGTTAATTGACTGTCTTATTTACTAATTTATAGCAGTATGCAGTTCATTTAAATTAACCTCATTTGCTGTCATGATTTAAGCAAGGTTAAACAACTTGGGATTTTTTTTTAATTGTGTGTAGGAATGACAGAGTTTACTATATACTGACATACTAGTATAGCCATTAGAGTCCCTCCTTTTTTTCTGGGTTTTTTTTGGTTGTTTTTTTTTTAAAGAAAGGAAATATAGGAAATATTGACTACATCAAATTAGTGTAAGAACTATTTAAACACAGAAAATTCTTGTTATAATTACATTAATCTTTAAAAAGACCCCAAAAACAAACCTCTGGGTTTGAAGGGAAAACAAATGAGCCAACAAACGGGAATAAGGAACTGACCTCATCTAAGAAGGCTTGTACAGAAAAAAAATTCTCTAATGGATATGGCCTTCCATATTTCACCTGTAGCACCAAGTCTTCCCACCTTGGTTCTGCAAAAAATTAATCCACAAAATCAGCTTTAAAAACCTAATTTTTCTACCATTTTTCCACACGCACTGGAAGGATAGAAGAAATCTCTTTTTCAACCCAAGCCCAAAAAAAAGGCAGTAATAGGTTGCAGTAAGATATTTGTGGACTCACTTCTGATTGCTTATCAGATTCATCTGTAACTTTGTTTAATCCTGAATTACCTTAGTAAGGGAAAAAATTTTCCCTCAGAGAAAGAAGCTAGCCCTTGAAGTTATATAAAACTTTTTAATTCCTTCAGACTCTTTTGATTGAAGGTTTTGTCTGAAAACTAAAACTTCCTTCTGAGGAAAAAATTGCAGACCTTAGTGAGATGCCTTGTCTTCCTTTCTTGGAAAAGCAAGGGAGTGGCAGCCTCAGTAGCCTGCAGAGATGGGGCTGGATGCACGTCAGCTCCTGCACCCTGGGCAGATCTGTCACGCTCAGACCACTCCTGGTTGAGGTGTTGATCAAAAGTTGTGGAGAGCTTAGGAGAGTAGTGGCTGGAGTATTTTCTAATTCTTGAATGGCACAAAGTTAGAAGAACAAGCTATTTTTCTTGCTCACATTGTGTTCATTGGTGTTCAATGACAATGTCCTTGCTTGCAAGGTATTTTAATTTCAGGAAGGATTTTGGGTCTTAGTTTTGTCGCTGGATTTTAGATTTTTTCTTTGTCTTTTCCAATTCTCCAGAGGAGGAATTTTTTTTTGTTTTAGTAGTGAAACCTACAAGTATGAAACAACATAAGTGGAAGAATCTGAAGCTTGAAGAAAAAATTTCTACAAACTCCAAACCCTTTGTTCTTAAGTCTCTGACAATGACTACTCTCAGAAATATCTGTTATAAAAGACCACATTCTCCCATCTATCACATAAAACTCCATTAAAAAAAAAAATTAAAAATCGAATACACCTATAAACAGTACAGCTGGCTTCATTTTTAATGGAGCTTGATATATCTCCACACTAGGGAGCTGTTTCAGACATAAGTGTTTTTGTGAAATGTTGGCAAGAAACACACATACAATGATGAAAATGTTGTGCAAGATGACTTATTGGAAGGTCAAGGGTTGCTGTGACCATGGTCTACTCACTACAGTTCTCAAGTTTTCCTGACATTTATCACAATTTCTACCCTTAAAAGGCAATCTTCCCCAAAACTCAAATCTAAAATCCCTTCGATATGTATAAAAAGCAGACTGTGCATCAGCATAAAGCAGGAGAGGTTATATTCATACGAGCATACTTGCTATAAACTCAGAGGGCTGTAAGTGCAGGTATTACGAGATTGCTCAATAACTCATTTGTACCTGGCACTGCAGAGGTATCTGCTGCTCACAAACAGCAAAGATCTGGCTTAGATGTTGAATGTCCATTGCCTTCACCACATTATAAGTTTCTTAAATGCATTGATGATTTCAGAAACTAATGATTTACTTATTCTGTGCAGTGGGAAATCTTTCATAGGCGCCTGAACTAAGATGTCACACTTCAAAGTGTTTTTAATGGGCAACTAGCAAAGCAATTTCCTGCACAGAATTTGGTAGACTGTTTTTCCTTCAACTTTTTCTTGTTTTCAACTAATATCCTATTACTGAGAAATAAGAAGCTCTAATTTCCAAACCACCACTCAGAAATGCCTCTGCAGTGTGTTAATGCACAACTGGAGAGGAAAGAGTGGCTCCTACCAAAGAGGGTTTCTTCCCAGACTTCCTGTCTGAAACGAACATTCTCCAGCTTTTGAATGAAACTTGACAATGTAGTGAAAACACCGAGGAAATATATTAAGAGAAAGTAGCACTTTTAAAGTAAATGTCATGCAGCTCTGCCTAAAACACATGCTCAGTACCATCTGTTGTGTACAACCTGTGTGTCTCAGCTGCACTCTGAGCACATTACTGTTCCTTGGGGCATCGCTGGGTGTTTTCTCACTCAGAAAATGTTGGATGTGGAATTGGATTGCCGGTATATTGAGATAATTCAGGGTGTAACACATTCATCTGATGAATTTGAAAAGAATGTCTGCTTTGGAAACAAAAGAAAATTGATTCAGCACCCCACTAGATATATTTTGAACATATAGGTAGTTTTAACCAGGCTCAGATCTCAGCCAGTGGGAAACTGGCCCAGTAAGGCAGACACGGCAGTCATTTTCTGTTCTCATTTTGCTTCCATTATTGACAATAACAAGAGAGTAGAAGAAGCACACTGCTTCAGCAGATGATATAACTGAAACTATCTTTAGGAACATTGGGCAGTAAGGAAAAGAGTATCTCTTGATTGACAAGTTGCATTCTTAAATTACCCCACTAGTTCAACTGCTAAAATATATGCTCTGAAATATGTATTGTCAGACAAAGTGATGCAGGATTAAGAAGTGCTTTTCCGTAAGGATTCTCCCTCTATTTCCTCCTAGTTGATGTTTACCAGTCTTTTCATCTTTTAGGTTGGAAATTTTCCTCTTGTCTTAAACTGCCTGAACAAATACACAGATTTCAATATTTCAGCTTTTGTTTCCTTGAATTCTGGTGGTAATTTTCCTGCTAAGAAAGACAAGATAAGACATCCAGAATGTATTTGGAAAATACAGTGGTTTCAATTTTGAATAACTAATCAGAAAGAGTGTTTAAATTTTATGATAGTTACATATATATATATAGAGCTTACTATAATTAAGAGGTTGTAAATATGTATCCACTTGGACATCTGAAAATGGAAAAGCCACAACAGTTTTAGTAGTACTCTGTTATATTTTCTTCACTGTTTTCTAACCTATAAATATAAATTCTACAATCTGGTTTTTTGCCATTGTATGTTTGGATTTTTTTTTACTATTTACAGTGGTAAATTTTCCCATTTGTTAATTTTTACTCCATCTGGCTCTGTCAGTCATGGTTGTTTTTTATATATTGGCTCAGCATGAGCTGAAATCATCGTATTACTTAAATATTTATTGTTTAATATGGAAAAACACATATATAAAAATTAAAAACAGTGCCAGCAAGCAACTTGTTTTCTGAAAGTTTTAACAGAAATACCCCAAAACCTTCCCATGTTGTTAACTGTAATTTCTCTGTTGGTTTGTTTAATTTTCATCTATTCTATTTCTATGTGCACAGTCTCTTCCCACTGTCAGTATCTTCCTCAACTCATTTGTTTTCACATGCTACCCCACCTGTCCACAGACCTCCTCAGATCCTAACTTCTTGACAAATGCTCCTGCTGCAGTTCAGTCATAACACATTCCTTTTCTTTTAAACCAAGATATGGAAGCATAGGTTCTCCTCAAGTATCCACCATTCCTCATTTGCTCATATCCTCTTCTTTGTTTTCACACAAACTCTGTAAGAGGAACACTCAACACAAAGTATTTGTATTCAGAATCTACTGTCTCAGAAATGTAGGCCAATAACAATGACTCCATGAACTTTCTTTAGGCTCCTTCTCTCAGTATCTTTTTGTTTCTTTTCTTTCTTAAATTTATTTTATATTATTTTTACCTGTGTCAAATCATAAAATTGCAGGAAACTCTCCCATAGTGTAATACCTGCCTTATTGTGAATTATTTGCCTAGTTTCTATGTAACTATGGAAAACAGCAAAAAATTCTAATTTCACCTGTATCCGAAATTGACACCTTGAGCCAAAAGTCAACTTAAACTTCGGGGTTTTTTGTCTTTCATCTCTAATTCTAACATTGGCTACTTGTGATCATTTTAACAAAAGTATATTACACAGGTAGATCCATTAAAAATTTGAGTGAATTTCCTGCATCTGTTTTCAAGAGGGGTTGATCTGATGAAATGGGGTAAAGGACTTATTATATCTCTTCAGTCCAAGCACTACTTGATTTTTTTTAAGAACTTTTAAATCTGGAATTGTTTTTGTTTGCTGTCTTAACTCCTTATTTATTTTTACAGGGGAAACCTTTGGCATTATCTTGACCATGAACTTCCCCCTCAAATCTTTAGTATACTAGTCACAATCTTTTTGACAGACTTTCCTACTCCAGGGATTTATCTCCACTCTCCAAAATAATGATTTAATGTCCATTTTTGGTATGTTATTTATTTGGCATTCCGAGCCATCAGTCCTGCCTGTTTATTAAGTTACATTAATATTGTCCTGACCCCTATATGATTCTGTTATGACTCATGATGACAGAGGTTCATGACAAGTCATCTTGTAGTTCATTTAATTCTAAGAAAAGTTTTGCCTGTTTCCACATTTCTGCTACATTTGGTCTTCTGCAACTTGATGCAAAGCATATAAATTACGATAGTAATTTTACACTGACTTTCATTATTTTAGGATTCAGTGTCAGCCTTTCGCATCATTATAAAATAATTATGCATAGAGAAGGAGGCAAAAACAATGCTGGGAATCAAATTACAATCTGGATCTTCTTTTTGCATCTTACGAATGAGAATGTGCTAAATGCTCTGAATATATAACTTGACTGAAATGCATATGTTACATGTAAGTGGGAATGCAACTTTCAAATGTCAATGCACATCCAGGATGTTTATTTCTACATAAACAGAAACAGAACATATGGTCAACCAATAACAGTATATCAGCAAGTACATTTTACTCCTGAGACCACACCATGAAGAGAATGTGCAATCATATGCTCCTTCTAGATATTGATTCTTGTCCCTATTCAGCTGTCTAGGTACCAAAACAATGGGATGCTTCTTAGAGAAACAGCAATATTGTTGATTTGAGTGTCAAACTACTAAGCCTTGAAATACGTGCACTCTACTGTGATTGTGCTCCAAATAGGAAAGATGTTATGTGCTAAGAAAAAAGTTTACTCTTCTCCATATCTCCTCTAATTTGACTTCCATCCCTTAAGCTACTTATGAAGAGAGTGATGCCTTCTTAAACTTCTTAGAAAAGAGAAAAAATATGAGTACTGCACATCACCAAGATAGCTTTTTCAGTTAAAAGGCAAAAGTCTAAAAGCTATAAGGATATTATTCTCATCCTCTGAAAGACAAAGTAAAGGTTTATTAGTTAAAACAGTAAATTTTGTCTGAAACTTTTAAAATACATATTTCTGGAAGAAGTTAGAGAAAAAAACCAAAAAACAACAATCGCCCCCCCAACTGATAATTCTAGAAAAATAATTGTTCTCTCACATTGAAAATTAGGCCAGTAGCCTTAAAAATGAGTAATTAGACAGCATAAAAGATGGTAATGAGCAGAATATGATGCAGATCCAATTAGTATGATAAGAAAGCAAAAGCAAGGAAAATAATATTTCATAAATTTCAGATTTTATAGAGAAAAAAAGTGTGTAAGCAGGCAGAGAAATAACTACATTTTCAAAAGACTACTTAAAATATAAAACTCATTCTTGTGGTATTCTGTTTATGGGTCTCCCAAGCGAAATAAAGAAGACTGGACTCCTAATTTTTAAGGCAATATATGGGAAAAACAGCACTTTTAAAAGACTCTTTAGTTTCTGTATCTGAAAATTCCTTTTCCAACCCTTATTTGTGCCTGTCAGAAATGAGCTGTCTTGGCTGGCAGTTCGATGTACCAGCAGTAGTCCATCTGGCTGGAAACCCTGAGGAGGAGCTACATATTTGCAGATAAGACAGGCAGGACTGCAGTGAAGTTAATAGACGCAGGCAAAGTGACATAGTGAACTTTCATTTTTAAAGAATGGGCTGTGACATAAAGATGCAGAAAGTAGAACACGCACAGAAAAAAAAAAAAAGAGACTGGATTAAATTCTATTTGAGGATGTCTAGCTCAACCTACATATAAATTATAATACAAAGAAAACCATTGCCATAGTATTTTAAGAGACTATATCTGTGAAATAATAACATGGCCATAAGTAGTAACCCAAACACTACTACATGGTTGTTTCTATGACCTTATTGAAAAGTGAGTGCTAATATATCCAGAATCATGTATATTTTTATTTTCATCTGTTCAGTCATACAGAATTACTGACTAGGTTTTCATGCTATATAGCATGCTGTCATCAGTTTCACTGAATAATGTATCCAGAAGAAAAACTTTGTGGGAGTACAATGTAGGCTTATAAAATTACTTTTAAACATACTGTAAATCATCTTTCATTGCTACACTTAGAAAATTTGAGATTGTGTACATGCCTTCCTAACAGGATTCACAAAATTCTAGGTTCTGGGACTGAAATATTCTTTCTCTCTGTGTAACTCTTGCTGTAACTCTTCTGTTTAAAACCATAAGAAATAGAGCAAGAGAGAAGATACAGGGATTGTTTAAAATTTTTGAGAGGAACATTATGTAGTATATATGTTACATATATCATTTTCCTGTAAGGAAAAATATTGAGTTTTACAGTTCTTACTAACTTCAGCCAAAATATCAGGATCACAACACTATGCGGGGTTGGGATCACAAAATCATTCTGAACTGAGAGAAAAATTTTCAGCTAAATGATTTAAATTTCTAAAATTTTAGCAGCATAATAGCAGAAAGTTTGAAATTTTCAGAGTTGAAAGTTCAATACTTCCTTTTTCCTAGTTTTCATCTTTGCTTCATAAAGCGTTAAATGCAAGTAGTCTAAAATCAGTAGTTATTTATTTGTGCAACCACAAAGTGTTTTCCTAGAACACAGTTCAAAGAAGTACCACTGTGCCTCATCTGGAGTCTGCCAATATCATAAAATGAAAAAGTTCCCAAATAGTGCAGCACTGCCATAAGATTTAATTTTACAATGTCCCATGATATATTATTTCTCTTAAAATTTGTGGCACAAAGATCTGCAAATTACTGGAATATTTTGTTTTCAGTTTGAATGGATTAGCATGTGAAGTTTATGGTTAAAGTTTGTGGCTGAGTCGTAAGCAAAATACATACTACAAACTTACATCAAGTGACCAACCAAAACATTCTTTATATAACCATTAAAAAAAATCATTACTTTGAAAGGTTAACTTTTTATTTTATTTAAAAAAACAGGTTCAGGAATTTTATTATAATTGAAGGAATGCTACAGCAGATTCTTATGATTCATTAGAACTCATATTTCACCTTTCAGTCTGCAACAGTGCTCTGTAATCTGCTGAGGTCCTCCAAATCAGAAACAGAATAATTATTGTTACTGCTTATTTAACTGCATTCATTCGAGGAGCAGAATCAAGTATTAATGCTCCTTAAACCTTTTTAAAATAGAGTTACTGATACAGAAATTAAAATTGCATTTATAATTTTTGTCTCTCCTATACTTATAGCTGTAAAATCTTCATAGCATTGCCATTTGCTTAAAAATGAATCTGGGTTCAACAAGCAGAATGTTTGAAGAGATGTGAGACTTAGAAAATAATTATCCATACTCCAGCTCCTGTAGAGGTTTTCTAAAACCTATCCCCTCAGATTTAAGTCAGGTCTTCATGGGGAAGAACAGTGCCCATTAATCAGAATGTATTTTAAAAATACAATGAGCTTTGGAATTTTGTCTGCTCCTTGGAAGAAAGATCTCAGTCTTAGGAATTAAATTCAGTGTTGTGGTATTAAAAAATCATTTTCAATGTTGTCATCAAAAATAAGGAAAGCTCTCCAGTGCCTTTTTTCATCCTTAACACCTTTGTTAAGATGTAGAAGTCAGAGAGAAATTTCGCTTAAACTGAGACCAAGAAAATTAAAGCAAATGAGGAGTTTTCCCCATTTTAGATGACAGTGAATGTTTTCAAATCTCTCAAGATTTCAGATTTGTGGCACCCTAGACTGGTGTCTAGCAAGTTTAAAGCATATATGTTTTCCATTTATTCGGTCCTAAATTAGAAATGAGATCCTGAGAGCTTGCATTCACCTAGCTATCACGTTATAATATTTTTGGGGTTTGATTCACAGGCCTGATGGCTACTAAGGTACTATTCTTCTTTCAGCACTATTCAATTCTCTCCCATGATCTTTCTGCCCCAGATTTTTTTCCTGTCACTTATCTTAGAGATTCTTATGATGGTGTTACTGTAAATAAGGCAATTGCCTGAAATGACAAGGAAAATTTCCCGGTCCTATTTTATTATGTAGTATTGGACTTTTCCAGAAAGGAAAAAAGAATAAAGAGTTGCGTGAGTGAGAAAAAATTTTATTATTATTATTTTTCACAAAGAGATATATTTGGGGTTTTTTTACAATATACCTTTTTTTCTTTTTCAAAGGCTATTGATGAAATATAGATAATATGGACTTACCAGGACTGTGCTTGATGAGTTGTGCTACAGAATACACAAAATTTAGAAAACACTGTTGGAACATCTATACCTAGAACTTAAATCAGTCAATAATATTAAGTCCATCAATCTCAAATAAACTATTATCCCCATATTCTGTAACACATGGCTTCCTTTTTTCTTTTTCTGTGCAAACATCCTTTAATGAAGACTATCTGAACTAAAGGGATTTTCTGGATCATAGAATACCGTATGCTCTGCTGTCACCAGCAGCCAGTGATCTGTTTTGTAACATGCTCAGACTCCTCATAACTCATTTGAGGAAACTAATCCAAAACCTGATGGCAAAAATTTTTGGGAGAATCCTTCCAAAGCCTCTCTGAAATGAATATATTTTTATATGTACCAGCACTGCTGTTAAGGATCTTTTTAATTCCTTAATGGATATGTGGACAACAGGATCAGATTTCACTTAGGCTAAAATGCCCAAGATAGTTCTGCTGTATATTTGTACTGTTTTGAATACAGACACTATAAACTCAAGTTTCTGGAATTGTCAGCATTGCAGCACTACCAATCCTTTATCTACATTATAAATAATGTACTTATAGAGGTTAAGAGAGTGGGGGTTTTTTTTCATATTTGGATAGTTGTAGTAAATTTGGATGCTGATAAAGTTAACCTCTGGACCGCACTGTGAAATCCTTGGGTACAGGCTGCCCTCGTGTATGGTTACATTCTGAACATGGGAGAAGGCAGAAAATCATTGGGTTCAGCTTATGACCTGTGATCAAGTAATATACACAGGTCTTTTAAAACAGGTGTGCAACCAAGAACATAGGAAAATAAAAATGGAAAAGGGAAATGCAAAAGGGAAAAAAGAAATTAAGGAAATAAAATAGAATATTTGAGGGTTTGACTATCGAGTTTTATCCAAATTCTTTTACTCCAGTGCTGAAGGACATCCAGTTTTTCCTATCTGAGTCCCCTGCATTTTTATACATCCTAATTTTTGTTTTCAGCAAATTAATCCCTCTAACATAATCCTTTTTTCTCATTTACTGTTCTAATAATTACATTGTAATGAAGTTCAGATGAATTAGAAGTACAGCAATTCCTTTTTCTAAGAAACCAAAGAAATTTCTTCAAAATACCTCCACTTCATTCTGTTGGAGTTTGGCACTGCAGAGTGTCAAACCTAGCAGTTGGTTATTTACCAGTTTCCTATACTGTGACCATGACCCACCATACAAAACTCCCAGTTTCACTTGATAGAATGTGCATACCTACATATTATTACACTTCTACTTTTGGAAATTAGGAGCATGATATTGCAGCAAATGTTTACCTTTTCACTCTCCACCAGCAGTGTTGATAAATCAATTTATAAATCCCTACTCTATTGCCCCATTTCTTGTATTGGTATTTTCCTTACTGTTTTTCAGGTTCACCACTAGAAGAAGAAATTCAAAGTCTTAGCCCCCTGATACAGGTAAGGATGGCAAGATTAATTTTACATTGTAGGGTGTGCACATTCAACCACTACTCACAATTAAAAAAACATTAAAAAAACCCAAGAGCCACAATGCTGAAACATGAAAGCTCACCCACTGACCCTATGCAGATCTAGTCGAAATCATATATGCATCTGACTGGGGCAGTAGAGGATGTCTTTGTAATCATTTCCCTAGACCTGAGTATGAACAGTATTCCTTTCACCATGAAATCAAAGACAATAATGCTGCTTAAGTGGATGAATAACATCAAATATTTGAATAATCCCTCTGACTTCCCTATGAAAATTCTAATGAAGCACCATGATAACTTTCATGTATCATCACAGCTTCTTTTTCTAATAACAACAATACAGAGTCAATAAAATAAATACAACAGCAAAAAGTCTTACAGAAGAGGAAATCTTAGTCATTCAATAAAGGAAAATGTTCCTGAATTCTTTAATAGATTCTATGCCTACTCACTCTTTTGAAAATGTAAATTTTATTTCATGTTCCTTTAAATAGAAATGCTCACTTTTTTATTATTATTTTGAATATTTTTCCCTTTCTTTTTACCCAAAGTTTTTCTATCTATTGTATTTATATGTACCCATAAATTTGTTTGTACAGCTTTGTAATGCATGGCCAAAGTAGGTCACTAGCAGGTAATGAAACTAAGAATTTCTTCTTCTCTTCGCAGGTAAATGTATCCATTAGGTACTGCTCTGAGTAATGTATCATGTGCTCATCAAAAAACCTGAGAACTGTCAATTTGATGAAGTACAACTCACATCTCATTAATGTTGAACACAGAAGCAATATTCCACATCAAAAATGACTGCTAAAATATTTGCAATTACCAGCTGTTCAGAATCCATTTTATATAGATAAAAAACATGTCAAATTTAATTTATCACATTTTTCTGTCATATTTCTTTTTCTTGCAATGTACTGAAAAGTTATCAAAACTCTCTCACTCTTATCCCAGACTGGTATCATATAGGCAAAAGGGAATGACATAAATGATATGTATCCAGGTAAAATAGCTACATAGATAGGTAATCTTCAGAAAGGTTCTTCACTTTAAAATTTTTACAGCCTATTTTATCTTAAAGCATTTGTCTTTCCCATAAGGATGGTCAAAATTTTGTTTGTTCTGTTTGGGTACTGCTGCCAGGGGTAAAATTATTAAATAGTATGTCAATATATATTAATTGCTAGCTTTTCTAAAAAAAAAAAAAATTGAAGATTACAGATTTCAAGTAAGGAGAAGACACAAAACACACACTTATTTGAGAATATGGGGCAGTATAGGGCCTGCCTACATCTTCAGTGATGTGGAGAGAACTTCGCTGCTTAGTCTTGAACAGGTCACAGAAGAAGTGAGAGCCTGAAGCATTCTAAAGGCAAAAACTATTAGTTTAAAAAAACTTAATTATTTAATATTTGTATAATGAGTGCTTTTTTTACAAGTGGAAGACTTGAAGAGGTCTGGTAAGGACTTAAGCTGCACATCAGAGGCCAAGTTGCAGAAGGAAGCAACAAATTTATGCCAGCCAGGGTAAGGTCCTCCTTTACACTGATGTTTGGGGAAGGTAAAGGGAGCTGGTTATTCCCCTTTATTCTGTGCTTATGAAGCTGCAACTGGAGTACTGTGCCCAAGCTACAGTTCTCTCTAGTACAAACTAGAACAATCAAACTGGAACAAGCCCGGTGAAGAGCTACAAGGATGGTTTGAGATGATATAAGAGGCTGAAGAACCTGAATTTTTTCCGCCTGAAGAAATGTCTGTAATCTTGAGTCTCTGAAAGAGATCCTGCCAAGGGTCCTCAGATCCACTGCATCTATGCATCTGAAGGCATATATGCCCCAGAGGTATAGCTGAGATGACACCGCATCTTGAAAGGGTGAAGTAAACCCATCTGATTTTGGATACTCATGCTTCAATAATTTTAAGCAACCTGCCTTAGAAAGCAAAAGATAACATGATTTTTTTTCTTTATTATTTTAAAGGAGGGGTGCGGGTCAACTTCATTTAAACTGCAACTGAATTAACAAAAATTCTAAATTAAAATCTAATTTTTTCCAGTCAATTCACATGAAAGGTCTTTTCTTATTTTGCCCTATCTGACAAATGGGAATACAAAGAAAAAAACCACTGCCCAAGAGACTGCAAGGCTGTTAATAAATCTCTTTTATTTGTTAGTATCCTTGGCTATTATTTCCAAAATCCATTTTCTTTTCCTTTTCCATCAAAAAGGTTTTTGTTCCAGACTGAGAGCTCACAAGAGGAGAAAACATCAGCTTTCATGACTGCCTAGTAGAGGTATTTAGTTTTTCCAGGTTTCCAAGTAAAGGTTGAAACACATTTATTGATTAAATTTATAGGGGAACCTCTAGCTATTCTCAACATAACCTTCTTTGTTACTGATTCCTAGCAGAAAGGTTATAGCTTATTTTTATTTCATAAAACAAGACACGCATAAAACAGGATTCCCCACCATCCTGTTATTTTAAAGCAATTCTGGTGGGATTGGGAAGTTCAGTCCTTTACTAGTTATTTTTTCAAATACTAAGAATAAGGCTGTAGCAACTAAACCAAATATAAGCTCAGTAGGTCTTCAGGTTTTTTGCAAGCTAATTTGATAGGGTCTGCTTGAAATAAGAAAAAAAACCAATGAGCTCACTTATTTTTAAAATGTCTTCACTTGGCTATAACTAGAATTCAAATGTTTATCATTTTCTCTTTTTTTTAGGCCTGATTGCTGTGTAAAGCTGGTGTATGTCTACAAATATATCAGTATTATGACTTGTGACTTCAGACCCTCTCCTGTGGCTCAGCATTCATGTTCCACCATGAGGACTTCTCTTTCTGTAGCTAGCTATAATGTTGTAGTGAGATGTTTCTCTACAACTCTACAATTTACTTTGTCCCTCTTTGAACTTTGATCATTGTTATTATTTCTTTAGTATTAGCAGTGGCCATATGTTTTTAATATGAGAAGAACTTTCTGACTTAGAAAGGCTGCAGTATAAATTGTAAAGCCAATTTAAATATTAAAAACAAACACAAAATCCCCAAAGCCCAAAAGAAAACAACCCCCCAAAATTGCAGTGATATCCTTTCTTTTTGTCAATAAATTGTTAAAATATGCTGTGTGGTCATAGCAAGTATTCAGTAAATAAAAGAAAATATTTAATTCTATGATGTGTTTGAATGTCACTCAATTCAGATTTTTGCTGAAAGAACTGTACATTCTGTTGTTGGTCTCCTTAGGCACATAGCAATGCTGGTGTCTTCACTGGATGATTAAAACTTTTTAAAAATGAAGAATGACAAATGATGAACAATAGATAGCAAATATGTTTCTTCCCTCTAATGCATGTGTTTGCATGCACATGAATTCAAATAGACCTTCCCAAAAACATATGCAAGGCAAGTCACACTCACATGGATTCTCATAACTACTGAGCACAGTGGTGGGTATTGATTCAGCTGGCATTTTCAACTGTAGGAAATGCTTACAAACACTGTGCTAGCAACACCTCAGACAATGTGAGATTGAAAGATGTTTTCTTTGGCTCAAATGTACATATAAAATTACCTTCTTGCTATTTTCATTCTTGTAAGAAACCTTACCTGGGCACAGTTTACCTTGAATGAATAAAGAAACACTTACATATTCTTCTCTCTGTTCCTGATAATGGATTGTTTTGTCTTTTTTTTTTTTTTCTAAGTAGCTGAAGAAAATCTCCACTATTCCACATACCATAATTTATTTCCTAGCCACAGTGAATTATTGCTCCATTTACCAGTTCCTTAATCAACATCTACATCTAGCAGTCAGGGCAAATGGGGTTCATAAGCCATATTAAGTTCTGATTGCTTATTTTTTCTGGATGGGATGTGAGCATACTGTGAGCTCCTGTTATTGGGTTTCCTTCCCTGTATTGTATCTGGACCTCCTTCCTCTGAAACTCAAGGATATGAGCTCAGTTCAAATGTGGGTCCAACAGCCTATGCAAGCTAGATGCCCACATAATGGCATTTTTGTGTCCAAATATCATCACATAGACAGATAGCTGTGTTATTAAAGAATGAAAATTCTTTGAAAAATTGTCCACAGTCTTGACATTCCCTTGTTTTAGATGCTGATCAATTGCCTCAGATATCAGGATGTGCATTTCTCTCTCTTTTCCTCTATGTGCTTCTAAATGTAACCCTTTTGCATCACACTTGAATTAGATCATCCCAGAAGTATGGAGCGTGTTCTTATCCTCTGGACCTCCCATTTCCAGAGAGATGACTGTGGTGGATAACCATTATAATATTTAACTACATGGATAGGTATTTTTTTTGTTGAAAGCAAAACCTGATTAAAATTTGACAGGTTTTAATACTCTCTGCACAGGTATTCCTTGCATGAAAGATTATCTATCTCTTAATTCCTCAGGTCTGATGGAATAAATATACTAGAAAAAAAAATGCATTTTTTCTGTTCAAGATGTCTGGTTTAAGTGAGTTTTTTCCAGCTAGATTTCTGCTTATGTGAAATGTACTTTACAGCTCCCACCCTGCACCCTCTCTATGATTAATAAACACAATATGCTAAAATTCTTCCATTCCTTAATATACTCTGCATATGGAAAATAACATTCAGAAAAATAGAGCCTCCAGGAGAAGATTATTCAAGGTCTCCAGATCAGAAAATCACACTGCATTTTCAGTAGCTGTCAGTCCTTCAAGTGAAAATAAGCAAGAAATCTAAGCTTCAAGAAAAATCCTGGGTCATGGAGACTCTTAGTAAATATTTTATAAAAATTGTTGCTGTCTAGACAGAAATCTGATGTAAGGGTTGCATACCATTAGCCAAAATAATAATCAATATGACAATTTTGGCATGGAAGCATAAAGTTGACTGCAACAATATCAATAACAGCATGAATCATCATGTCTCACTATGCTAATTATGCTTCTAACTTTAACCATTAGTACCTGCATAAAATATAAATTAAGAATATATCCTTTACCGCTGTCATTAGCAGCTAAGTGCCAACAACTAAATATCTACATTTCCTGAAAGTACTGGATGTTTTATTTATGCACTGCATTGGTAGATTACATGAGTAGATAAAACGTCCTTCTCTTTTTAAAAAATCCTTTCATAATTTTAAATCAGATAAAGTCCTAATAATGAGCTGCCATATATTTCTATGCTTTAAGCAGCTTACACGAGGAGGTTGCTGTACAAATGAGCTTAATGTTTGTTATGCATTTTAGCTTACTCTGTTCTTCAGTTCATTGTCAGCTTCAGATATTTCAATACAAGTTATCAAACGAGAAACTTTTCAAACAGCCTCTTCCAGATGCCCCAAATACAGCACTGATAGGGTGGAGACACATGCAGACACAAAATTTATAGCAATATATGCTCTTCTCGCTGCAGCTAATACTTGAGTAAAATGGTCCAGGAAAAAAAAAGGCTCTAGATATTCTATGTAATTCTATAAAACTTGTACTGGTGATGTATAATGTAGTCACTTAGCTACAGTAAAAGAATGAAAGAGGTCTCATATTCTACTGTTTTTTACTATGAATATGTTATGGTTCAAATATTCAAAAAGTTTTCCCTATGGTCTTTCCTGGCATTTAGCCTGAACTCAATGTATGCAAGAAAAAAATATTTTATGCATTATCATAAGTATAATCACAAATGTTTAAAACAGTAATCGTTTACCTTGGTAAATAAATATAATTGTGGTTTGAGGCAGTTCTGATACTCTGAAGGAAGCTTTGTCTTGCAGATTTTATTTTCTTTTTTCTTTTTTTTTAACAGTTAACCTTTTCATTTACCTGTTTATTAGCTGTTTTCCTCTATTTAAAGAATATTATGTTTGCTCTATAACTATTCATACTCTCCTTTCCAGAGACCTACCGTGTTGTACAAGTGGCTGAGCTGAAAAAGAACAAAAAGTCAGATCTAAGGGGCAGATGATTAAATATTTGGATAAATGTAGGTATGCAGCAGTGCAGCAAAAAAATTACCTAGAAGTTATACTGGCCCGCAAACTACATATTGGCACAAAAAGAGCATCATGCAGCTGTTTTAAGATAAATCAGCGGTACTCCAACAGATTTAAAGAAATATTTTATAAGGAACAGAGAAAATTTTCCTAGATGTTGGTGAAGCTACTTTCAGGAGATGGGTCATGTCAAAATCTGAGACCAAAGAGAAACCGGAAGGATCTAAGAGGTTAATATTAACCACAGGTGTGTGAAATTATCAGAAGATTATAAAACATGATCTGAGAAGAAAAATTGAAGAAACTGGAAAAGTCTACTGTGAAGGAGATGAAGTGGTAACAGGAAAGCAGTCTTCCAGAATGTAAAACTTTATTATCACTTCGAAATAATGATCCATTCTCCATTATATTCCTTTGGAATAGCTCAAGAAGATTTCTAATTTGCAAAAATGTAAGATATTTGGAGAGGCCTTGTGTCCATAAAAGTAATGAAATTCTTCATCAAAATAACACTTCAAATTTTTAACAATATTTATATAAATCTGTCTTGGATAACAAAGACACACTTGATTTGAATTTTTAAGTTAGGGAAATTAAAACAAGAAGTATTTAAAAAAATAAGCCATGCCAAATTTGTGGACCATGCTTCTGTGCATGCTTCTGGACCCTGGAAAATACACAGGATCTACAGCTAACAGAATGATGAGCATTTATGTGATGAAATACATGAGCAATGGTATTGGCACTAGAAATTTTAATCTAATCATTGTAATTGAGACAGCCTGACAAAAAGTGTTAGATGCAGCTGCAAAAAGGCATACTATTGACTAGTTTATTTAATATATTGGAGTGAAATAAATATCTATATCTCTATGAATATCTAAATATCTATATCTCTAACTTTACTCCAAATCACCAAAAAAATCTGTATGTCTTGTTTGCTATGAAAAAATCCCCAAACAAATCCCTTAGTTATTGTGATAAGCATACACACAAAAAATTAAAATGGACAGTCCTCTTTGTTTATATAGTTAAACTAGAGGGTGGCCAGCAAGTTGTTGAAGCTCTTGAAGTAAATAAAATCCTAATACTATGAAGACATTCTCTTTCAAGTATGTATTTGCAAAGAGTAACCTTTTTCCATACCTGCAATTATCTTACTCTAAACTGATTGTTGTTGACATATGTAATTAATGCTTAAAAAAGGAGAAACCAGGAACTAAGGCAGGCAGCCATTATTTGAAGTGTAATGTCTGCCAGATTAATATTGCTGTAATGAATGCTCATTGTGTATTTAAACTGTGTGACAACTATAATAAGAGCCCTTGAAAAGCTGATTCAGTGGAAAAGAATTCTTTATTTCTAATAAAAAAATCAGACTGAAGAGGCTAAAACCCACTGGTTTTAGTTCACATCTAGGGATTAATTTGACTTGGAATACCTACATGTCTCTTTTTACAGCACATTCTTCCCTGTTTGTTTACATTGTGAGCACCAGGTCATGACCTATGTCTACTAAAGTTGGTACTAAGTCCCTCAAGATTTGAACCCTCAATATTTAAAACAAACTTTGCAATTTTGTTTTCTTTTTTTAGTTGTTCATTAGTATCTCTAGCTAGACAGTTATGATTAAGCAATTGCATCATTAATGTTGTATGCTTGGCTAATCTTTTGTTTCAAGGGAAAGTGAAGACAATCCCAAGAGGAATGGGCTGTCTGGACGAGAGCCACCGGGAGTGAGTTCAGCAGAACTGAGCAGAAACTGGGGCAAAAGGAAATCCAGCAACCCAGGAGTTTGGGACTCATTGACCACCTACTCAAAACAGACCCCAGACTCAAATGAAGGGAAGAACTGCACATGCATGCTAATTAGCATGAGATAAAACCAGAAAATAGGGGGCTGAATACTAATTAATAAAAAAGTTATGTAATCTGTAAGCAATGAAAGATGATGCCTTTTTTGTTATAGTGTATAATTGGTGTAAGGTTTTGATGATCAGGGAGCCAGTCTCTTTTGGGCTATGACTGAGCTCCCTATTTTGCGCAAAGTAGAATAAAATGTAGAAACACCTCACCTTGGTGTGCTAATTGACCCTGTGCACTGTTTGGGACAACTAAATCAGTGAAATATCTTTTTTACTGAGCAGGATTTAGACTTAAACTCTGAATACAATCTTGCTGGCCGCATAGAAAATTATGGTGTACTTCATTGTCTGATGTTTGCTTGCTTGATACTCTTATTTCCAAGGCTTTTTTTCCAACTTGAGATTCTGAGAAGTTCAAAAAAGATTCTTTAAACAGACAAGAGGTTCATTCCTACCTCTTTTATTTTGTGCTTCAAAATAGTAGTAATAATAATAGTAATAATAGAAAGAAATAACAAAGAAAAACATGAATTTTTCTTTAAAATTTTTTGTATGCAATAGAACTGCCAGCTACCAAGAGAAAAAGTAAAAATCATTTCATATTTTTAAAGGAGGAAAGAAAACTAATGAAAAGGATAACCATGTTTATTAATGATTGATAAATACTTTTGACTATAAGCATCAGACACAATTAAAAATAATAAATGGTTTAATGAAAATTATTTCAGATCATTGATACAATACAAACAGTAAATAAAAATAGCTTCTACTGCTAGCATCTACCCCTCTGCCCATGGGCACAGGAGTTTTGTTCAAGCTCACGCCTGGAAATGGCGACTTGCCTGGAGTTAAGCTGTAGGTGTCCCTGAGCTCAGACCTGCCTCCTGATGTCCTGGTTTGTGTGTTTCCTGGGTAGAAACCTACACTGTAAGTTGTCTTGTCTCCCTTCCTGAGAGCTTCCTTGGGCTCACCTTGGGCTTGACTTGTTACCCCACCTTGTCTGGGACTGTCTATAGATCCTGTCTCTCATCACTCTGCCCAGGTGCATCATGAGGGAGGGCACTGCCCTACCCATGCCATACCTATTCTTGGCTCCCAGCTCATCCTCCCTCATGGATCAGCTGGGCTCTTGGGGACCCCGGCACGTACACTGTAGGTGTCTTTCAAAAACTGTAAAAAACAGACTAATACTGCTTGCCATCACCTTCACCCATGTTTGTATTTCAACACAAATGCTGCTGTGTATCTCAGCTGCTTGTAAAGTCCACAGAGAGATGTGGCTTCACAAGAGAACAAATATTCAGATGTACGTAGAATGGAACCAAGATGAAATAGCTGCTGCATGATGGTTATGGCACAGCAATTCCAAGCAAGTACTCACTGAACTATTCCAGTTCCTAGAAGCTGCATGGCTCATTTTTTGTTTATCACAACCTGGAGTTAGAGTTCCAACCACAGAATTGTTGTGGTTGGAAGGGACCTCTTTATATCAGCTAGTACACAAGGATCAGCTAGATAATTTGCCCAGGTCCATGTCCAGATGGCTTTTGAATATCTCCAAGGAAACTCCATAACCTCTCTGGACAAACTATGACAGTGTTTAAACACCTTCACAGTAAAAAATCTTTTTCTTGTGTTCAGATGGAATTTCACATTTCTCGGTTTGTGCCCATTGCTCTTGTCTTGTCTCTGAAAAGAGTCTGGCATGACTGGAGCATGCCCCCCATCATAAAGGTAGTAGGAAAGGTAGGATTTCTTTGAATCTCAGGCAGAAGTGCCTGCAGCATGACAGGTGTGCATTTTCATAAGCAGAGATTAAGAAAGGAACATTTTTGATCTTTAAACTGATTGTTCCTATGTTCCTGCCTGAAAAAAACAAAGCAACCCCCCAAAAAACCCAAACCAAACAAAAAAAAAAACCCCTAAACCAAAACCCAAACTCCCCAGACCCCAACATATTGTCAGGAAGCTTGGATGTTAGCTGGACTCCACAGAAACCAACAGGCTTTTTAAAAGTCAGTGAGTATAGTCATAGTTCTCTGACAAGTAGAAAAGATCAGATGTGGCATATTTATACTTTTGAGTATCATTATTAATGTTGTAACTTGATTTATCAAACAAACATCTATAAGTCAACACTAAAATACAATACCCAATAGAAGTATTTCTTTAAGCTACTTACCTACTGTGAAACTAAAATTCTCCAAATGATAACTATTAAAGTGGAAACATTAATTATATCAGCCTCCCTTATTCATGCTGGTTTTTTCTCACCATTTAAGACTGTGGTAATTTGTTATGTAGCACTGATCTGATACAGTATCTTTGATGCGACTGCAAGCTCCATGCTGTTCCTTCTTAATAGACCTCAGAAGCTTCTCTGTGGGTATTCGGCTGAGCTTTCTCAGCATAAAGGAGGACAGGGTTTTAACAGCCAAAAATCAGTTTTTCTCTGCAGCATCATATTTTTAGCACAGCTCAGTGCATGGTAACTGGGCTAAAGTTAATGCTGTTTAAGCAGCATCAGCGGTGTGCTGTGGAATCCTCCGAGCAGCAGCTGCTGAGCAGCCCTCAAGATGGACTGGAACAGCCTCAGGACCACCTGTACAAAGCGCTAATTCTGCTGTCCCTGCATTTCTTGTTAAGCAGACTGAAGAAGGGAATGAGATTTTTCTTTTCATGTTGACACTTCAGTGTTCTCCTCTCACCTAGCAAGCAACATATGGAATTTCATTAAATGCAGATTGCTAAAACCTTTTAGAATCTATGAACAGTTTTCATTTTTCTCATTCCAAACATACAGAAACCAACATTTATGTTCAGGACTCTGGAAACATTTGTGTTTCCAGACATGGCAAGCTGGACAGTTTAACACTTTCATGGAATCCAGTTTTGAAAACAAAGTCTTCCAGGCATATATACTGCAATAACTAAAAGCACAACAGGGTACAGTACTCAATGAACTTAGGGGGTTATTTTTTTCCTGAGATTCATTTCTTAACTAAGAAAATGCATTTTTGGTGCATGTCCATAAAAGAAGAAACATCTAATATACTCTGGTAAAAAACCCAGGATTTTAAATTCTGCTAAGAAAAATTTAATTTAGCATGAGAATGATTTCTGCTTGATGAGAACCAAAGTAGATTTCTACTTATTTGCATCACTGAAGAAAAACAAAGGAAAAAAAAGGTTTGGGATTTTAAAGAAACCACATTATTATTTTTTTTTGTTTGTTTTTCATTCTGCTCTTCCTCAGTATTAAATCTTTGCAAAATATGACAAAAGTGCAAATAAATGTTTGTCTTTTAGCTTTCTCAAAATTCCACTGAGCAAAGAAATTTATTTGAATATTTAAATTTCAGTTATTTCAGGAGTTAGAAGAAGTTAGAAGTTATTGTTGTTCACGCATAAAGAATTTTAATTTATCAAGTCATTTTCAAGCCATATTCAAGCCATCTGCTTTTAGTGGATTGTTTTCACCTTAAATGAAAAATATTATGATTTCCCAGAATCTGTGGAGTTGATAACTATCAAACTGAGAAAAGCTGCTCACCAATAAAGCCAGTTTTGCAATTAAAACCAGACGTACGTGAAGTACATCTTACAGTGCAATGGAATCTGTGTATGCATCCACTATCAGGGACAGGAAACCTGGAGTAGATTTGAAATTAAACTGTGCAACACTAGAAGACTTTTTCTAAGCCATGGGCTTTCCATGGATCCACAAATCCTGACATTTCCAAGGATATAGAGCATAATTGAAATGGTCTTGGCAAATGGAGGGAGCCAACATTACCGTACTTGTGCTGCTGGAGAATCCAGCAACTGTTTTTGGCTGTTCCTGAACTTTTTTTAAGCACTCTTACTGTTGTCACCTCTGCGTGATTCCTGAGCAGCACAAGGGAGAACAGAAAGTCATGCACTTCTAAAATATCTATCCATGCACTTGGAATGTAGCTCTTTTAAGTCTGGGAAAAAAAAAAAAAAGGTTGATTATCAGGTTAAGGTGATTTGAGATGGGCTGTAATTAAATGTTGGATCTTTATTAAGTAAGCCTTTTATTTTTTTTTGTCTATTTTAAGCTTGTAGTTTTGAAGAACTTCAATGAAGTTAAGGGAACTACAGGCATGTTCCTTTAGATAACACTGAGCATCTTAGACTGGCATTTAAACAATTTTTCAACTTTTCAGAACATCTCTTTAGTGTGTGATATCATTGCATCAAGAAATGAAGAGTGTAGCAGATTATTTTTAGAAATCAGTGTTTTGGCTAGATGTCTTTCTGGAAAATAGGTGTTGAGTCATAACAATAAAATTATCAAATGTTCATCTACATCCCAGTTACCAGTTTGAATTTTTCTAAATTCCCCTTGTCTCTAGGTTTGCTTTATTCCAAGCTGAAACCTGATGCTTACTGCAAGTAGACTCATTAAGTTAATCCTTTATATCCAAAGGCTTTTGGACAGCCTCATGATAATATGTAGTCTCTTAATGTGTTGTGAAATCTCTTGGTGTTGAGAGTAAATGAGGCTTTGCATGCACTGTATACTTGGGAGAACAAATGATTGCCACAAGTCATTTTTACTCTTTTGGTCTATAGTTAGGGTTTGCAAGAGGATTATAATGACCCTGCACTGACTGTTGTATTATATGTCCCCAAATTACTACAAGACCTGGATATGCAAGTCACATAAATACCAACAAAAAATCTTACACTCTTTCAATTTTCTGATTCTATTAGTAGCTATCCTTAAGTTTCACATTATTTATTTTTCTTTGCCAGATTTCAATGTCATCATATTTCTGTGTTCTCTCTGTTTTACCAACAAAATCTTTTAGCAGATTACTGTGTTGAAAAAACAACACATATTTGGTTTTTCTTCAGGACATGCTTCATTTTCAGTTTCTTCAAAGATATAATTTTAATATCTTCCTCTTCTACTAGTAATAGGATAATGATTCTTTTGAAACAAAAAGAAACCATGTAAAAATCAGTGTAATGGTAGTATTTACTGAATTGCTTTCGCTCCACGTCCCATATTCAGTTAAGTTTATTTGAATTTAAGTTCAATATTTATGAAATTATTATGCCTGTTCATCTTAAAGAAGGAGTAGATGAAGAAATCAAGCCACTAGAGGTATTCACTGGAAACACCTTGACTTCACTTCTGTTGTTGTAGGTAAAAAAAAATGGCCAAACATTTTTATCCTAAGAGCTGCTGAATTCAGTCTAATAAATTCTTCATATGAAATTTGATTTCAAATAATAAAATAACCCCTAGATTTGTTAAATTATAAAATTGCCCATATATAGGATTTACCATCCTGGTTAAGTATTTTAATAGGAACGCTATAAAAGATGTTGAATTTTTTCATGCAAACACAATGTCAAATTTAAATTTGGATCCTTCCTGGTTTCAGGAAAAATAGTTTTGTTTTCAGCAAAAATAGTTCAGGAAAAATCGGACTCAACAAAAAAAGGCATTACTCAACTGAAGGAGTTTAGAAATCATGAATTCTATTGATGCTATATTCTGAATAATATCAGAATATAAGGCAAAATACTGGTGAGTGGCAATTAGAAGGCAGAGCATATTTCAAGCACTAGATTCACACATGCTTTCTTCCAAGTTTGTTATTTTTTGGAATAGTGATTAACATGGGAATCAATATTTTAGTAGCAATCCATTACTAAATTACACATAGATGAACTTGCATGTTGCATTAGAAAAAAAAGAAATCGTATCTCTCGGTAAATTAAACATAGGTTGGTATATTCGTTGAGAATAAATGTGACAAAGATTTTATGGCAATGGTTAAAATCTTCCTTATTTCAAAGTCTCACTTGTGAAAAATTATTTTCATTAAAGATTTTCAGAAATTTCTTTTTCTTCCATTTTCCCCCACTTTTCCCCTCTACAGACTTCTATTAAAGTTCTGTCTTGATTTAGTGTCCTTTGAGTTTAAATGTGAGATTGATTGCCAAGCAAATCTTATCATCTCTCTTGCCTACAAGATACAATAGGAGCCTTGAACACTGTTGCTCTGTTCTCATATTAAACAGCTGTGGGTATCATAGTAAAGCAGTTTCTCAGATAATAAAGACATACTCTTGAGTACTGGACTCTTCAGTATATATTGGGAAAAGGCATAAAAAACATGTGTTAAGCTTGGACAGATCCCTGCTAATGTGCTGTGCTTTTCTGATCATCTTTCAAAAAGAATTGTAAAAAGTATATTGAACACCTGGTAAAACTGCCAGAGGCCACTGGAAGGCATGAGTTCAAGATCAGATTGGAAGGGGCTTTAAGCAAACTGGTCTAGTGGGAGCTGTCCCTGCCCATGGCAGTGAGGTTGGAACTAGATGACCTTCAAGGTCCTCTTCCAACCCAAACCATTCTATGATTCTTTGATCCTATGATGAATTCTGCGTAAAAAGTTATGTATCAGTAAAAGTTCTTTCTTATATTAACATCAAATACTTCATTAAAACCTGAAAAAAAATGGTTTTTTACACCAAGCCCTTTGCTTAATAAAGCAGATTCAATAAGCCCAAATAATGGGAATTTGCATGAAATACACTGAACAATTCTTTAAGGAACACAGTCTCTCAGAAAACCTATAAATATCATATCAAGTTTTTAAGTAAAAAAATATGAATTTTTAGTTTGAAACTGTTTTTCTCCTCAATATTTTCTGAAATTTTATTCAATATAGACAGTCAATACCACCTTAAAAAAGCAAATTAAAGACAAATAATTTTAGGTTTGTCAAAACAAAACACTGTGTGAGCTTAAGCCCAATGTTTAAATTTTTGAGACAGATACCACCCTCCACAGTCACTATACCCAGTTTCACCAGTGATGTACGTTTGCTGCTAAGAATGTTGACATTTGCTTGATTTTATTTCTGTGACAGTGAAATCCCTAGATGTTGTTGCGAGCAAAAACCTTTTCATCCTGACTGTTAAAGGCCACATTTAGTAAACAATAGTGTAGAAGGAAAAGAAAAAATGATCATTGCAATATCATTTGGGAAGCTGATAAAGCCTTCTTTCCTGCAAGTTTTTGGAGGATTAATAGCTTCCCCCAAATTACTTTTGTACTGTTATACCAACTTTGTACCCTATACCATGATTTAAACCAGCTCAGTTCGGTGGGGTTAATTTATTTCTCCAGCTGCTCCACCATTTTGTGCTCAAAGTAAGACACAGCAAGAGATGCTTAAACACTTGAATTTGTCCCTGATTAGCTATCTTGGAAACTAATTAAGTAATCAATAAACAGAACAAGTACAAGTCAATGGCATCTCTGATAAGCATGCATGATCTTAAACGTAAAGCAACATCGTTGTCAGCAATTACAAGGAAAGCTATACTGTCCTAAGGTTCATTAAGATACACTTGTACAGCTATTAAATGTCCATCTATTAATAGATTTTGTACAATATGTGAGACGAGGTGGGGTTTTCTTTAGCTTCACTGGTGTATACGGTAAATTTCACTTAATCATCAATAAGAAAGACCAGATGTACTTGCACGTTTACACACACACACATACACACGCACATATATATGAAGCTATCTTTTTCATAAAAATAGTTGAGCATTCATGTTAAACTAATGTCAGTGCTCTCAAGGCATGGACTTGATGTATTTAATGTGTTGCTATGGAAGCATTATGTCTCTTTCCATTGCAAAAATTATATGCCTGAACATGAAACAGAATCTGACTGATTTCAATCTTTGAATAAGTCCTGACACATGAGCTTGATTATGAGATTTTAAATTATCTGCTTATCTAAAAACATGTACAGTTCCTATTTTCAGCTAAGCAAAGACACAGAATTTATCACAGCACTTAATCTTATCAAGGCTGTTATATGTAATTACAGGGCAAAACAAGGAAAAAGCAATCCTGTCCTAATTGCAGCCCTATTACTAAAATGGCAATGATCTTGCTGTACTTTCCCATTTCTCCTGCAGGATCCCATAGTGTTTTCATGAGCCACTGTAGCTGCTGCTTCTTGAGCTCTGGGATTGCTGATTACAGTATCATCTTGCACATATGCATTATCTTTTCCACTGATATTCACCTTATTACTTGATAAGACTTAGGTTCTGTTTCAACATGACAGTCTTTAAAAAGAGTTAAGGATGCTCTAATCACTTGCCTTTGCAATTAAGGTATTTGTCAACATTATTGTAAATCATCTCCAGCTTCAGTGTTGGCAGAAGGCCAATCAAGTAATTTGAGCTTTTAAAATTCTCATCCTTCCCCTTTATAAATAAAAAATGCAATTTGTATATCTGCAGCTCAAAGTTGATGAGGTTTTGCATGTGCCTAAAACCATTCAAGTACCCAACTGTTCAAAGGAAGAGTCCTCTGTTTTTGTTTAAATATGTTTCACAGCATACAGGAAATGTACATTGAGACAGAGGACACAAGAAACCTAGAGTGCCATTTTCCTGAAGGACTAGCTTTTGAAATTCTGGTCTGGATCTTATGTGTAATACTTTCTTGTATTTTGTACAGAAGTTAAATTGCCATCACACTGATTAAAATTGGGATGCTTCTATAACAGAGTTAATAAATAATCAGAGTGACAATTCAGCAAGGTAGATAAGCATGTGATGGATTTAGCAACATGTTCCAGGTTAGCCACAAGTCTAATATCTAGGAAAGTAGGTAAAAAACAGGCCCTGATGTTTGAAATAGAAGGGGCAATTGTCAGGAAGAAGAATGTAATTTTCCACACTGGAATATGGCCAGCCCAATGGGTGCATTACAGTGCAACTTTTCCAAAAACTGTCTTCTGTTCTTTAATGACTACAAGCAGTTGGAAAGTTGAGTAGTGAAAATAGTACTTTTTTTTTTAATCTAGTTAAATATAAACAATCCATTGAGTTATAAGAAAACCCAAATACAAAGCAGAGAAATTAAACCCACGACAACTTGAAAGGTGGTTTCTCTTGATCTCGTCTTTATACATCTGTTCTTCCCTATTTTTATGTTCTGCTCTTTCCTATCCCAGTGTCTTATATTTCTTGATTTTCTTCATATTTTTCTTTTTCTTCACTCCTGCTTCTTCTTCCCTACGTCTCTGCTCCCAGATTTTCTTTTTCTCTTTACCTTCCCCTTCCTCAATTAATTTCTATGACCTTTTCAAGTTGCTCATTTACAGTTACTAAGAATATTTTGCTAATTCAAAAAGCAAAGTAAAATTAGCTCCACCAGTGATGTGAATGGAATAACTCTGGTGTAAACCTAGAATAAAACCCAAAGATTCATGATTGCTGTATCAGATGCCAAGACCTTACAATCTCACATGAGGTCCCAGAAAAGCTTGCAAATAAAAGCAGCTACTCATGCGGGCAGACAAATTTGCTTAATTTTGTCTGGTGACATATATGAAGCTGTTCACCTGTGTAAATGTTTGATCAGGATTTAATACATGGCAAGACAACATGGCATATTGACAGGTACTAAAAAAGGTAAAAAAAGGACAGTGTAAAGTATGAAAATTATTCATATCTGTTCCCACCCGTATGAACTGATTCTTTTGCTTTTGATATCTAAAACACAATACTCATTGGTGGCTCTTACCTACCAAAAAAAAAAAGAAAACCACCAAAGTTTGTAAAACTTTATTACCCAAATTCTCTTGAATTTTATAACAATCAGCAAATTTATTTTCTATATGGCTGTAACGTTAGAATACTTGATTTGACCACTAACGGGGAAGAGGCTCCTTGAAAAAAATGTTTGACATCATCCTGGTAAACCCTAATACATAGACCCTGATTCCAGAATCTGCAATTGCAGAAGTTAGCCACCAAAGACATTACCTACAACAGAAAGTGAAGAGAGGCAGGACATGGGCTCAAGCGCCATCCCACATTTGCCTGTGCTGTATGATCATTCACACACTTTCTGATATGGCAAATTTACACTTTCCCAGCAATGCCAAACACAGTTTGGGATACAACATATTGGAGGAACAGTCATTATGAATACAACCTGTTTGAACACAAAGCTTGGACCTGTCCTGGGAGAAAATGCAGCCCTAAGGAAGCAAAGCAACCTGTGCTGAGCACTCCTCAGGCTAGAGAGGACTTTCCAGAAGTTCAAGAGCAGAGTTTGGTTCCAGCAAGCAGGCAAGGGAATGCCTGGATATCGACATGACCCAATGGGATAGGAAGTAAAAACAGCCACATTGTTTCATTCTGAACGATATTAAGGTGCAAAATGTTGATGAGTTTGTGACTGCAAGTCACATCTCTATTTTCATGGGATTGCCTTAGTAATAATCTATAGGTTGTTCCAGAAGTGGAAAAGTGATGGAAAACATTTCTTTCCCATTATGGATTCACACTCTATGCTATAATTCAAGATTCCTTGTGCCAGGAACAACAAAGAAGAATAACTGCAAAATGCGGTAAGGACTTTCACATTCAGGGGGAAAAACAACAGACATAAATTATAATCCAAAACCAAGCCCTGTCTAAAACAGTCTTTAAACCAATAATTAATATTTCCCTTCCTGCACATGCTTAGAGAACTGAGTTAAAAAGTGTCATGGTCACAGGGAAAGATATTCCTTCTATATTTGGGTGCCTGCTTTTTGAACTGTAAGCACATTTTAGCATGTGTATTCACCATACAGTCTGATATTAATTTTAATTATTTTCAGCATTAAAGGCCCATGACACTATTAGCTGACCATTAAAAGTCATCTATAGCTCATTATCAGTGATTAATCACCTGCTGTCTTATAATTAATGTTTATTAGGAGAACAGCAGTTTAATAGCTGTTCCATATTTTCCGTGCTAATCAAGGAAACTTAAAAGGCAGTTATAATGGACTCTCAAAAATTTCAAATGACATTTTTTGACATTGCCTTTTATGTCTGAGGAAGTAAACTGTCACTGAGAGGTAAATTTACCATCTAAAAATGTGTAGGAAGGAATAACACTAGAGACTTATTTTACTGTAATAGTCACTGAAGCCTTAATGGACTATCTTCTTTTGTTGAGACTGCCTTAAATTTCCAGAAATTTCCAGACATTTCCAGATATTAGTCTGGCCATGCCAGGATCATCTTGCCAGATTTGGCTAATAGGCCTGTGACCATCTTTCATTTTTGCTACAGTGCACTATCTCCAGCTTGTGAAACTTAATGAAAATATCCCATGTTTTGATACTATGAGGAAAGCAAATAGAAAGTATAAGTCTTAACCTGATTGATCTCCACAGAAATTTCTTCTCAATCCCTATTAAAACATACAAGAATCTAAGCCAAGCAATACTTCATAAAAATATGTCTGTCATCTGTGGATCAAGTCCTCACCTACTTGTTCTCACATTGAGATGAATATGTCTGCCCCCCAAAGTACACCCAACTTCCTGCTGGTCACAAGAAAAAACAAGTGCTGTCCCTTGCAGGTGTCACCTGTAGCATTGTGGAAGCAGCTTAGATTTTTTTTTCTTCTGTCTCTTCTGTGAGTATTTCCTGAACCCCACTGCTTTAATGATCCAGTATCCAAATTCCCATCAGAAATTATTCTGTGCCATTTTAAACTCATTTTGCGTTTGTATTGCCAAGACAAAATCAGTTGGTTTTGCTTTGTTTTCTTTTCTTTCTTTCCTTAGAGTTTAAATACATTCTTCTAACTGTACAGAGCATTTCTCTCCCTTCACAGTCTCCAGTTTATTTGGCTAAATGAAACAATAACTTTCACACTCACCGAGTACCATAGGTTCTGTCTCTGTATCATCAGTGTTGCAGCCCTTCTCTGCCCTTATTCCCATTTGAAATCACATTTCCTAAGCAAAGTTATTGTCTTTAAGAGGAGGCTTTGCTGTTCAGTGTAGTTATTCCCTCACTCTGTTGAAAACATATCTGATATATTTTGGTTATATATTCATCTTTTCCATGGCTGAAAAATATTCGTGTCTGATATTATTTCTGGGATTGCCCTGAGGTCCCTCTCTCGCTCAGTAATCTATTACCTACTTTATGATTAGACGTTGCATTAAGTAACCATACATTCCTGGCCTTGCCTTTTTATGCTGTGATACTTTGGGCCATTTCTATTACTCCAGTGTTCTATGTCATTCATTTCATTTATGATGTATTCCTTTGAGTTAAAATGATAAAGGATGGCATTATGCTATTAGCAATCTCTATCAGATCTCAGCTTTTGTACAAGGGCTGTGGACTGGAACATTAATTAAAGCTGATTCTGGAGAACTCCCTGTGGGCCACTCCCTGGCACAGCAGTTTCCTTTCCTGTGCTGTTCATTTTACCTTGGAAGTCCTAGTCCCCTTCTTCTCTCACTAATCTTCTCTCACTTTTCATGTGACACTGCTAACATTGAGCAAGCAACTTTAAGCAAGCACCTAAATTACTTAAAATATAATCAACTTAATACAGTTGCAGTATGCACGCTTTGAAAGGAATTCTCTCATTTGGAGCAGAGCCCAAATAGCTCCATAATGACAGAATTTCCATTGTTTCAGCAATTTTGTGGATAAATCTGTAGGGATCTGTGTTGCAGATTCTCTTAACCATCATGTGCACCATCTTAGCTGCCAAACGTATACTTAACTACAGTCTGCTCTAATGGATTTTTCTCAGTTAAAAGCTCCTTGTGTTAAAGCATTCACTGAGAGAATTCCTTTAGGTCAAAGAAAGGAAGAATAGTATTTCTTAACAAATATTAGCTGCTGATTAGTTATTACCTGCATTTCAACAGATACACAGTTTAAGTAGCAGTAGTATTACCTTGCATACCAGAAAACCCCAACTTGTGTCCTACAAATACTTGCAGAAATAAAATTGAACATTTTTGGTCTGGATAGACAGTTTTGAAATCAGTGAGTAAGAATGAAATTCTGATGAATTTGTAAGGAATCTATATAACTGGTCTTATACTTTAAATATGAAGTCCTAAATTAATCTGATGAAGTGCATAATCTGAGACTTGTGATTTCTGCTGACTGATGCATACATAGAGAACTGTATGAGAGACCTGGAATATGGTCTATGGGTTAAATTGGTGATACTCCTTAATGCAGTACTATATATCTAATAAAAGTCTTCATGTTAGTGTGAAGGTCTGGCTCCTACTACATGCCTTGTTAGTTAGGTTATTGTCTCTGGTCACCACCCTCATGATTTCCCTTCCTTTCAATAATTATCTGCAAGGTGCGAAGATAACTGAAGGTCTTTTCTAAATCAGAGGAGGAATTTCAGCTAGTATAGCAAAAGAGCATGGCATGCCAAGTCCTTTTGGGACTTCACTGGCTGCTATCAAATGCAGTTATTCCCTTTCACAGGGAGGAGGCAAACTTAAAGCCCTGCCCTCCCACAAAGCAAAGAAACCTAACAATAAAATGTGAAAAAGTCTTGCAGATTTATTGTGATGCTTTACGCATTTTTTGCCCCCTGTTTTCTCTTTGCTTGCACAGAAAATGGTCAGATGAATCCAGAAATCTTACTAGGTATCTTAAGTCTTGAGTTAGGAATAAAATTGGGAGACATCTGAGATTTCCAAGTTTTGCCCACTGACTTTTTTCTTTGAAATAACCTCAAGGCAAGCTGAGAAAAGTCAGGTGATTGATGAAGGTTATTTTTGCTATGAAATGCTAAACATTGGTTTCTTTCTTCAAAAACTGTTATTGCTTCTATAAGGAGGTTTAATAACAGAAGTAATTAAAAACTGTGCAGGCCTATCCATTTGTATGAGGTAATAAACATTCAAATAAGCCAGCATTGCATTGTTTTGCCTGTGGTATTTATCGTGTTTGAGTTTCATTTACCTCTAGATAAAAAGGAATTATTAGCCCCAGTAGAAAGGAGATTCTGCTTATTCTTGAGCATAAAGGGAGGTCTAGGGGTTTAATGGAGAAAATGCTCTTACTTGGGAGCTGATGCTGCTCCCAAGCCAGTGTTAAGAAAAGTTTTACTCTGTGAGTTAATCCCATGAAAGCTCTATGCTGACAAACAACCAGAAAGCTTAAGGGAAACTATGGACCTCTACACATTAATTAGAAAAAGAGTTTGAATTTAGCTACCTAGGTATATTTATCAAGCCAGTAAGGCACATTATTATGGCTTCTAAAGTTAAAATAGCATGGATTAAGGCCATAATACATTTATATATACATTTATAATACAAACTGCATTTGATACTTAATGGCAGGGTGGATGAGAGAACAATGTACTAGACAGCACAATAACAAGAAAAAGAATCATATTTACTTAATCCTTTAGCTGTTCATAGTCATCTGTGATTACTAGTCAAGTCCTCATTGTAACAGTTTTGAGGAGTAATAAATAAAGATCATGTCTTTCACTGTAAAAAATAGAGAAACTGAGGCAGAGGAATATTATGACCTCTGACTTTTATCAACACAAGTCTCATGCTACCTGAGTACCCCAGTTAGGGCCCCTGTGCATATCTAAGCATAATTTTCTTTATTCATTTCTATATTAAAATAATGGTTAATGTATTTTGCCTGGTTGTCATACTAAAAGCAATGTCAAGAGGAGCAGAATAAATCCTTCTGCTGTGCTCCTCTGTTCCTGAGGGCTGCTGGGTTGCTTGCAATTCACACAGTTTCCTGAGGAGATTCTAGGAGTAAAATTCAGAACTGGCTTAAATTTTCCTTGGGGACTTCTGCTCTAATGCAACCTTCTTGTCCACTTTGACCAGCTGTCGAAGGTGGTTATTAAGAAGTTAGTCTCTACACCTTTTTAAGGTGATAGTTTCAGAACCATTTTAATAACAAAAATACAAACACTTCCCAGTGCTTCAAATAACCTGGTGGTAACTCTCTGTGGTAAAATATGGCTGTCTTTGTTTGTAGAAGAGAACTCTTATTTCAGGAATGGAATTTCCAAAAAATGACAATTAGTGGCATTAAAAAAAAAATTAAAATCCATCACTTGTTGAAAGACTCAGATTTTCTTTATCAATAAAATTATATTCAGGATCAACTCTGAGTGGAATAAAAAGCCAATAATTAAATTTCTACCCTCCTCATTAATCTTTGTATCAATCCATCCTTTATTTTGAATTGGATTGAATATACTCTCTATCACAAGTTCACGTATTTCCCAGAACGGAAAGAATTCATATAAGTAGAATTACTTTTTCATCCTCAACATGTAACTGCCAGTCATATTTTGTCACAGAGGTTTCTTCTATTTCTTTTCCAGACAACATAAAATTTCAAAACTAAAGTATTATTAACATAAACTATCACAGGTTCAGTATCAGTATTTATTCTGCCATCTAAATTAGTCTGTTTTAGAGGATTTTGTAGATTTTTCTACTTTGTGTATTTGTGATCTATGACAATCAATGTTAACAATGCTAGATAGAAAACTGGTGACACCACCTGACTAGCTGCAACATATTGGAAAGAAAAGTTACTGCAGAAATCTATAAAAGTTGGCCGACATGGTGTCACTATTCCAGTCAAGGAATTTATCAGACAGTGATTGCTTATCTTTTTTACAAATATTTTCTTGAACTTTCTATTTTATATTTCTAAATTTAAACTTTTTTAAATTTATATGAGGCTTGAATACTTTTTCTCTGGTGTAGGTTTTTAAGAAAAAATATTAGAACAATAGAAGGAAGGAATGGGATTTGTTGTTAACGGTAGTTATAAAAACAGCCTGTTAAATTCAATAACAAAATTTATTTCAAAGCAAAATACTTAACCAGAATGAATTATCAAGTGGAAAACCTTGGTTATTTTTATAGCAGTACCAAGAGGCACCTTAGTATACAAAGCAAAAGCAGCTATTTAACAGCTGGTAGCCCTGGTACCTCAATAGGTGAAAATGCCTCACCCTGCTTTTCCATGTCCATGTTGTCCTGCAAATTTATGAACTTTATAACTGACATGAGACAGTATGACTTCTCCAGATTGCCTAAGTGGGCACCAAAATCTCATATATTATCTAATTCTTATTTTTAAATGAAATAATCTTTTGGAAATTTATGACTCATTATGAAAAATGGTCCATAAAAATGATAGCATTAAGAAGGAATCCGTAAAAGAGACTTGCTCAGGTTTCTATGTGTTGCCCTTGAGATTCATCCTCTTGTACTTAATAAATCTACCACAGGCTGTGTGCATAAGTCCTGTACCCAGCCTGAAGCCACGTTACCTTAGATTCACTGGGCCTGCACAGCATGAGAAATGATAATTGTTACTAAAGATAAGGCTAATGAGCAATGATTCAGTTGGGGGAACAAAGCAGCTCTGCTGCTGCAAATGTTGCCCTTTGGGTGTGATTTAGAGGTTTGCCAGAGCAGTGGAAACAGGAAGAGTCCAGAAATTTTTTGCCACCTTGTCACTTCAAACATCTGCTCTCATTTCAGTGGAATGCCACCTTCAGTTTTAGTTTTCCAGCAACAAAGCCTGGGAAGTGGGAAATAGGATGAGCCAAGGAAGCACCTCGAAACAGGCACTCTCCTGTTGCACAGTGGGAAACCTAAACCTGTCTGTTTTCATCCCAGCATTTTATGGCAGCCACAAGCATAAATATTGACTTGTGATACTCAAAGCTGCTACTCCATTTGCCTTGTGGCTAATGTCAGACCCTCTCCCTTTCATCCAGTGAAAATTAAAGTTGTTTCATGGAGTATAACACCTTCCATAGGGAGAAAAGTATATCTGCAATGAAGATACCTTATTAATGCAAAATTATGTTACAATGGCAAATTGCTCTTACTGACTGCATTTTTTTTCAATTTCAATTTTCCTTTCAAGTAGAAAAAAAAGCTTTTGGTGGTATTCAGTTGCCTTTTTTTTCATGTACAGATGTATTCATACTGGATCATGCTTTACCCTTCATACTGACTAGAGCAAAAATATGTGGCATAGTTGAGACCTAAGACTCAGTCATTTCAGCCTTTAACCTGAGGGTTGAACACTGATCTGGGTGAGATGCCCCAGAACTGTGACTGTTTGCAAGGTATCTGGAATGGAAAATGAGAGTCTGCAATGAGCAGCTCTGAAACATTCACTTCATTCTTCTGTATTTCATGTGAAATTAAACTACCCAATCATTTTTTTGGGGTCTCTCGTAAATTTCCTAAACACCAAAATTTCCTGACAAAATTTTTTATAAACATCGTTACATACTCCTAATTTTTTTAACTTGCGAGAAGGTTTTGTTTAAATCAGTCATTCATAAATATCTATCATTGTAAACAAAAACTGCTGCACACATATTTTCTTCTCATAAAAATCAGAGGTCACTTAACATTAGATTTGAGATCACACTTATATTTGAAATGTTACATTGAACTTGAGTAATTATTTGCTGCTTGAGTTTTTTAATCCAAATGAAGTCCACAAACATTATCCGTTTTACATTCAATTAAGAGAATAAAATCATGTCACTAGGCCTCTATTAAGTTGATGAATAGCTCTTTTAGATATGGAGATTTGTTAATTCAGGACTATCTTAAGTCCTTTCTTATCTGTATCATTGAAATACTGAATTTCACATTCTGATACAAGCAGTACTTTATATATATCTCCACAGATGAAGGGGTAGGATTCAGGTCATGAATGAAGACACTTAAATTAGGTGCCTACATATAGGTTCTTATTTATATCCTATGTTTCTAAGTACCCATTAAACACAGACAGCTTACGCGTGTACTCACATCAACTTACAGGAGGCATAAATTTTGTCAATGGTTGACCACCATTAGGTATAATGATGGTTTAGACAAATTCTTTTTATATTGACATCTTCTAGAAGATTAATTTGGTCAAAGATAGGTATATAGTACCATCAGAGACATCTTCGAGCATCTCTCTTGTATACTAGTCCAGTTCCAGAAAGGTGCAGCTCCCTCATAGCTCTGAGCTTGCTGGCAGCAAGATATCTATGTTCAGAGAAATACATTAAATCTTATATGCAGACATTGTGACTTGAATATTTCAATCTGTGCAGTGAAACTCACCTTTATTTAGACTAAATTTCTACTTCTTGAATTTCTCTCAATATGCTGTTTTCCTGCAGCTTTCTTCCCTGAAACATTTCTCTACTTTAATAAGCTGGTGAAGTGCTGAAGGCTGATATAAAACATATGAAATATATAGTTGGTAATAATTTTCTCAGCTAGACCAGTGGTGAAATAAGGTTCTTGTCCTCAGCCTGAAAACGTGCATATAAAAAAGCATTAACCTTCGGATGACCATCAGACTTATACATTTGTTTCTCTTTGGTGTTTTCAACTCTGAAATTATACCTGGGGATAGAGAGAGATACTATACCCTTCTGCATTCTTACACTGTCTTGGTTTTTTTTCTTGTTGACATAAGTCCTCTGAGTCATTTGAGATAAACCCATGACATTAGCACAATTGACCACATGGGACTACATCCAGTCCTTTCAAACAGTTACAAGAAGTAGGAAAACAGAGTGTACTTCCTTGAAAGATGAGTGTGTTTCAGTTTTGGGCACATATTGCTGTGCAAGGTTGTATTTAGGGTATTATAAGTGTGGAGTTTTTAAAAAATTATTTTCTATTTTTCTTGTTTTCTTACATATTGATATGTCACATAATGGTTTGCAAGTTTAATATGAGAGCTTGTGGTTTTAACATTTCTGCTGTAATATCACCAACATTTATTTCTACTGCCTGAAACAAGGTAGAGAGTTCTACTGGTCTGAAATTCCCAGTGGCTGTGTAAAATATTATACTTCAAAACTCCATTTAGAGGACAGAAAAACACAGGAAATTAAGAGCCCTTTTTACTAGTCCCTAAGTATCTCTTAAGCATTTGTTTTCTAATCTGAACAGTATATTCACTTTCTTCTTTTTCCTTTTTTTTTTTTTTTTAATGGGGGGCTCTTTCACAAAATGCCAAGGTCAGCATTGCAGCAATAATAAGAAATGAGTTTTACTGCTTCTAACACCGTTTGCTTCCTCCTGTACTGCAGAGAATATGACACTATACAAAAAAGAACAAAAAAAATCTCATTCAAACAGGCATTTTCTGCCTTAATGCTTGACTTTCCGTGAATAAGTAACCTTTTACATTGTGAAAAATTTTATGGCAAATTATGTCTCTAAATAGAGTTTATCCATACTACATGACATGCTACAAAAGCAAGAGCAAATAAGAGGCAGGGAGAGATTGCAACCTTTCTTGTAAAGGTTTATCAGTAGGGGGAAAAATTATATATTTGTTATTGCAGTTCATTATCACTGCTGCATTACCAGTGGAAAATGTTGTTATGCATTAAATATTAAAGTCTGGAGATTGTATTTCTATTAATTTAAAATACTGTTGAATTTCTTTCTAAGTGTTAATCTTGCCTTCTCTATCTGGAACATATTATCATATTACTTGAAAGATCAGCAGGTATTTTTCTTTTTTTTTATTTTTGCATATGCAAAAAAAATTCTCATGCTTAGAATCTCCCATGCTTAGGGAGAGGGCTATTGCAGCACACATACTTTCAAGTCACAGAATACCAGGCTAACATATAATGCACTTGTGGGACACTACCATGAGATAATACCGACAAAAAATGCCTAGCATGATTATAAAGAAAGCTAGAATTTCACAATTCAAAATGAAACTGAATGTCCCCCTGTGGTAGGGTTTTGAAAGCAGGTCTCCTTATGTGCAGCCTGGCTCTTCAAAGTTTCTTGACACCCCACATCAGAAAAATTTCTTAAACTGAGGTAAAACACCAAAGAAGAAAAAGGATATGTACAATCAGACTGTAGTTATCCAAGTACCCACAGATGAAATCAGACCAGCACATAAGGGGCAACTGACATGGATTGAACACATGGGAATTACAAACATAATATAATCAGATAGTTTAAGCATTTAGCTATAGGCCTCACTTTTGTCTAAGTACTTTTAAAAATTAAGTCCTTGAACACCTGGAATCTAAATATGGATGTGACTGAATATAGGGATCTGTACTCAGAGCAGTCATCAAAACTTGAGTGTTGCTTCTCAGTTACACAAGAACTGGAATTAGATCTAGTATCAACATGAATACCACCAGAAATGCCTACAGCCTTCATCCCACATACCTAATATCCCACATACCTGTAGCCAAAAAGCACACTTCCCCTGATCCCCAGAAACTCCATCAAAAGCAAATTGTGTGTTTTAAAAGACAGAGGAATGAAATTCCTCAACAATAAAAAAACCAGCAATAGCAATATGGACACAATAATTATTTTTCTCAAGCACATATGGCCTTAGATAGGATGAGGTAAGTATAAATTCCCTGCCAGTACTGGGCCAATATCTAGGCCACCTTTCCTGTGAAAGTTTGGGTCAGATAATCTTTCTATGCTCTTCCAACTTGAGCTATGCTATGCTATGCTATTTCATTTAATTCTATTTTATTCTATTCTGTAATTCTAGCTCATATACTTTGTGTCAAAAGTTAATTAATAAAATGTGATAGCTGTATTTTTTCTCAGCTGCAGTTTCTGAATTCAGAGAGTGCCTACTGAATATTCTGAATGAGGCCTAGGAGATAAATAAATCGTAAGACATACTCTTCTCTCTTGGCATCTGTCCCAGTGGGAAGCCCCACAAAACAGAGAGAATTTCTCTTGGATGATTTTTTTTATGCCTTTCTTTGAGAAACCTAACCAGGGGAAGCTGTGAAACCTGCAGCTCTCCATCATTAACATCCAGTGTCCTACACTGGCTAGAGTCTGCTGCTCTTAATGACCTCTTTGGCTGAATTCAGACCTGTTTAACTCTTCCCAAACACCACCTAGGGAACATTTACTCAGCCCATTAAAGTTTTATGCAACAGACCTCACCTCGATCACTTAGTCTATGTCTGCTTGGTAAGCTGTGGACCTTCAGCACTTGGCTGAATTGCAAATGTTCTGCTCCCAGAGCTGACAGGATGGAAAATGGCTCATGTGAAGTTTTCTTTTGACACACGGGTGCACCAGAGGGTGCCTGTACAGAGCCAAGCCTCACAGGGGCCCTGAGCTGTTCTCACGTTTCATACTTGGACCCAGCCTTAGACATCAAGAAAACATTAGCTATCAGGATCCAGTTCATGTCCTTTCCTTTATTTTACCACCATTCATTTTCTCCAAGGAGAAGCCAAAGCTATGACTTATTCTTGGAGAGCAATGCCTCATATCTTATGCTAAGTTTCTTAGCAAAGTACTTCTGAAAGTTATGGCAACAGAGCCTGGAGCCTGAGGAATTGGAACCATAAACAATCAATAATAAAAAACAACACAACTGCTGTTTCTAAAATAAAAGAACAGAACCTTAAGTATCCCAAACCTTAGAAAGTTATTTCAGGTATTGTTCCTTTTATATTTCACAGGATCATTTAAATGGCAAGAAACGTATTCCTAGAAAAGCTGGTGGTTTTTTTTCCTGCATTTCAATGCATTTCAGTGCATTTCAATGTCCAAGAAATCTCAAAGAGCTTCAAGTTTTGAATTCCTATTCATTGAATCCAATATTTTTCAAGCATAACCCTAATGAGAGCTCAGATTATGATGAAGGCTATAGTATGCTGTGGTGCTGGGAACATAATTATAAAAGGACAAGTACACTCTATCTCTGTGTCTGAATTTTCATAAATGATTTCAACAAAACCATGTTCATTTCCATGATAGATGTTTTTCTTCCTCTTCCTTAAACTTCAGAACTGAACTATTAAATAAATCAGTTTATTGAAATACTGAACTTACCCTACATAACACTAAAAAATATTAATTGCTACCAAACTAAGTCAAGTATTTTATAAAGTCTTGTTTCCTTATAAACAGATTTCTAATAAATTTAACAGACTACTTAATTCTCAACACGAGATCACACCAGAGAAGGAAAAGAGTGACAAAATAAAGGTGACTTTTACTGGGTCTTTAGCGAGCTGTAAAGTTATATTACCTCTCTATTAATACACAGGGCAGTAAGCAGCTTCCACTATTGCTCTAAGTGAGAGCAGACATTTTATACAACAGCCATTACCAACAAAATGTAGAAGAGTGTAGTCACACACTAGAAGTAACATGGATTTCTTAACAAACATTTTTATCTCATGCATAGAAATTTAAGTCACAAAGATTGATAATCTGCACTACTATAAAAGAATAGGCTGTGTTTGTGTAATTTTTCAGCTGAATTCTGAATGTTTTTATACATGTGTCTAATTTCTAAAAAGCTACTAGAGTGCTCTTGAAAATTAAGCACAAAACCAATCCTATTGATAGGTAAAGTGGGTTCAAAGTCCAGTACCTGAATACAGTTTTGTGCACAAAACTCCTGCAGAATATAAAAATATTTTTGTAGGTTTGGAATCAAACCTTCTTACAGATTCATAGGTCTGTGAATATAGCATAATTTAGTGTAACTCTATGCAAATTCACAGGAACTATTTGTTGTCTTGCAGGTAAGCATTCTTACTTTGATCCTTTATTGCAGACTTATTTTTATTAATTAGATTTTGTTGAAGTAAATGGTCTTCATTGCTGTGTTATGTTTAAGTTGTACTGTTACATATCATCATCACTTCTATGAAAATTATCAACAAGTACTTTTTAATTGGTGACCACTCATTTTTAAAACAATATTGTAAAGATGACAAAATGGTGAAACTTTATTGCCTAAATGTGCTAAATTCCTTAACACAAAAGTAATAATTAGAGAGTCTGATTCAGTAGATATAAGAAGTCACTTTGATGTTATTCAACCATTGCAAATAAGTCTGTGCTATTAATTAAAACTTAATTACCTGAATCTATATGTTATCGACAAAATGTGGTTTATAATTGCACAAGAAGTAAAGCAGCATGGCTAAAATAACGCTAAAAGGGCAAAACCTAAAGAGTTTGCCTACTCACAGAATGAATTAAGATTTCGTAGCTGAGCTTGTCCTTTTAATTGACAGCAAACCTGCTAAGTTTTCTCTTTGCTTCATAAAGTTGATCACTTCAGATATTTTTGTCAATCAATCCACCACAAATGTTCTATGGAATTTGGTATATACATTGCAGGTACAAAGGAAAGTGCTTCATAAGCCAGTGATAAAGTGGTCACCAGGTCAGAAATTGCATCTTGATTAGCATTTTAATCTAACATATTAAGTCTTGCAGGTCTAGTCTTTATGTCCAGAACATAATTCTTTTACATATTAATTATATTGTTTCTATTAGAGAAAACCAGCAGATGCTGCCCATGAAAACAGCTATTTGCCACTGCTATAGGTGGCAGTATAGTGCTTAAGTCAACCTTTTCTTCTGAGACAAAATTACTTCCATTGGGTCCTGCATTTTCACTCCAAAACACCTTCAGGATCTGTCCCTATCATGTGTGAGGAATCGAATTAAGATGGCACTCAGGACTCCTTCAACACATCTTTGTTACAGAACTAAGTGTTGTCCTTCCCATTTTCCAGATGCTCCTCTCTCACAGCAAAGACAGGGAAGCTGGGAAGGCTTTCTCACAGCAGGGCAGGGTTGGGAGGCTCTGCCGGCTCCATCTTCTGAGCTTTCCAAGCCACAACCTGGAACAGGCCCTGAGCAGCCTGAGCCAAGCTCTGAAAAACAGTTCAGATTAAGCGATTTACTGAGCTCTTTTCTCAGTCTCTAGAAATAGAGACCAAATGGTGCAAATTGGTTCAATTTTCATGGTTTGTTGGGGAATTTTGTTTATTTGTTTGCTGCAAGTGTTGTTCGTTTTTAAAAGTATGCACCACAATACTCCCCAAACTGGCCTGTATTTGTTCCCTCTATTTGTCCTTCAGTTTCAAATGAATAAGTGTAAATGAAAAACATTTTGTCTCATTTACTAGAAAAATGCAAACCAATGAAAAAATAGAAAAATATCACCAAACATATACATTATAATTACGAGAAAAAAATTGTGAGTTCTGAGGGGTTTTGCTGCTGAAAGCCTTGAAAATAGAGATACTGAGAATCTTGATTTTATGCTGTTTTTATAAGTAATTAAATTAATAATAGCTTATTTTAATTAAAAAAACCCAAAATTAAATAAATGGGGGTTTAGACACAAATGCAATGATAAAGATCAAATTTTGTTATAGACAGATTAATTTTAAATTGTGTATACAAATGGAGACATACATACATATGTATATATATGACACTGGCTATAAGAAAATGACAAATACAAACAACTTTTAAAACCTAAGTTCCTAAGTTTCAGGAAAGAAGATTTATTACAGCTAGGAGCAACATCTTGATTAACTTTTAGTGAGACTGTCAGTACTAAAGAAATAAATACTGCTTAATTGATTGCAAAGGTTTCACCATTTTAAACCAAGATTTCCTCTGAAAATTGCAGTCCTGGTGTTAATACTTGGCCTGTGGTGACTGTTGCTGCAGTTACAGCTGGGCATGGTACCTTTTCTTCCTATTACAGATTTTTGGTCAGCGTTAACTCGAACTGTTTATTTGGAGATACGTGAGATTTAGGTGCACTGTGACTGGTGAAATTATTCTTGCTTGTGGTGCATTCCTTTTAAAATATTTCTGGTGAAAGCAACGTGGCAATATGAAATACTATATTAGTGCTAGATTCCTGTGACAGCCTCACTCTTGAGGGAAAACTGGCTGACAGGGGTAGGTGATTCCAGCTGGCTCTTATTTCCTAACCTTCTACACTTTCTTCTAGGTTTCACAAGTAGAAGATTTAGAGATTAGCCTGATTCATTACTTATTTTGATTAAGAATAAAATCCATACAACTCCTCAGGTCCTACAGAACAAAAAAAACCAAGAAAGCTTGTAAGAAATTCCAGCAAGGCCAAAACTGTACTTGCAAATTTTGGCACAAGAAACAAGGAAAAGAAAAAATATTCTAATAGTAATTAGAACAATGATCAAAAGACCCATTAGAAGATAAAGTTTCTAGGCAGTCAACAGAAAAAGTTGTAAAATTGATAAAAATTTATTTTTGGTCCATTAAATATGTCCAAGAAATTCCATTATATGAGTACTTTAATTTATGGTGTTTTGTTTGCTACATTTTTGCTGGTCTTCTAGAAAATAATCACTTGAAAATTTGTACCACCAATCCACTTTTATAAAATAAGGGTTTTTTTCCATTCACTTCAATAGCGAAATTAAGAAGATGATGAAAAACACACTCAAATTAAAACTGTTCCTTCATCCTTATAAGAAATATAAAATTCTGTCATTTTTCATTGCTCTAAGATTGGTGCTTTATGCCAACGTAATATAAATTATTATAGAATAATTTTAAGAGGAGACAATGCATATCTAAGGGTATATGGGGAAAATATTAATGTTAATAACTAAGCACCTTTCCTAAAATTATACACAGTGGGAGTAAAAATAAAGCTACTGTAAATATCAAATTATTTTATTTCTAATTTCAGCAATTTCCTGTTATCCTGTTAGAAGGTATTCCCTCAAGACATTCAACAAATGCAAAAGTATCTTTAGAATAGCACTACTGTACACCTGCCAGTTTTAATCCTATAATGTTTTTGTTATAACCCATACAGCGTAAGTAATTTCTTGTAAAGTAAATATAAAATTAAAAAGAACACTTTCCATTTTATAATCTAGTTAGTCATATTTAACCTTGAAATGTTACTCAGTTTCTTATTAAAACTTATAAGAATATTGATCCCTAGTTTTGAGCTCCTTTCCTTAAAACGTAATTTGAGTATGAAGGGATGGTGGAGCATTCCTAATACTTTGGGTGTATTAAATATTTCCAAGTCATTAAATGGAAGTAATGAATCAATACATGTTCTGGCATTGGTCATTAACACATCACTGAAGCTGAGATTTATCCTATGTTGTATGACCTAGAATAGAAATATCCTTCATAAATAATTAATTGAAAGACATATGATGCTGGATTGCTAATCTGCAAGTAGCAGTTATTCTCAGCAAAGTATTTTTTAATTAGGTCAGAAATGAAAACTGAACCTGCTGGCCAAAGTGACCTATTTTCCCTGTAACCTCTATGGAGTTACTTTCTTTTTTTTGGCATGTAGTCTCAATTAATTGTTTTAATGACACAGTTAATTTTGCTTCTCTCTGCATGCATATTCATGTGCTGAAAAAATGAGATGCCGGAACAGAAGAGAGGCTACTTAATCTCTCTGTAGGTCTGGACATTTGAAATCACTCCTATAGCAGGTAGCTCCAGGAACTTTTAGCACAGAACAAGGGTCATCCTTGGGTCTTTTTAAAACATTTTCAGCATTTATTAAGTCTTCTAAATTAAAAATCCAGACTGCTGACAGGAAGCTCAAAATGTGCAAAAATCCAGGTAAGGTGTTCAGCTTAATGATGCTAATTTTCTCCCTCCCAGAGGTTCAGAGGAAGAAATTGCCACTGATTGGCATTATCTATTAGCTGTGGAAGGTGAGTTTACACCTTTACACTGTCTTTAAAGATTTTTTGTTATTTTTATACCAAGCATTTAATTGACTTCAACTACTTATGAAAATCCCATTGGGAGAAATCTCTGCTACAAAGAGAAATATTTCAAGTACTTATGACATTTCCCAGTTAATTCTGTAGTTCAAATGTGAGATGAAATTTGGCATTAATACCAGGAAGAAGTGTAGTCAGAACTCATTACAAACAAGACACATCCAAAGGTCTTCCATAAAGGTGTGGGGTCCTTTTAAAATAGTTCAAACCGGGGACATGGAACAGGTCAAAAACTAATCTTGGGGCACTCATTATCATTCAGTCGCAGCTGACTTGGCCAGAACTCTGGTTTATGTCTCGGAAAGTTGGCAAGGCTCAGAGAGACCACTGCTCCATTACAGGAATCCAGAGTAGGCTTCAGAAAACTTGGTTTGGGTACACAACCACTGAGAGTCTGGATGATTATATATGCTTATTTCCACATCATCAACGGAAGGAAAATTGTGTTCTGCAGTTATCAGTTTAAGATTGGACAGCATGCATTAGATGGAGAAGAATTCATTAAATTTCAAAGTCAGAGGTGCCCTGTATAATGAAATCAAACTGCTCTGTAATGTCAGACTTACTGTGCTGAAATAATTCTGCTTTGTCACCCCCTTTACCATGTTTCCTGCCAAATAAAACCAGTAAACCAGTAAAATATTATTAAAATTTATTATCCAATTTTCAAGCAGAAATGTCAACTGTAGAAAGTAAAAAAGTATTGAAATTTGCTAAGAACAAAATGAGTTACCCATTTATGACAGTAGTATGCAAGCGACATCTCTGCTAATGGGTATACATGAATTTGAAGAGTTCAATGCCCAAAATATCAAATGTTTCTTCCTGGCTTGCTAAGAAGGACATTTCATTCACTCTCAGCTCTGTAAAAGAGAGGATGACAGTATTATGGCTTTGAGTCTCTTCTTTTTCTTTCCGTTCTAATTCCAATTTGTGATTTCCACACTGTCTCCCTTGGAAAATGGATGGCGACTTCCAAGATACACGAAGCATTCTTTACATGCAGCAATTTTTATGTTATTTTTTGAGAGAAATTTAGGGAAATCAGAGATAGAACACCAACTTTGTTGCTAAATCTTTAGAAAAATCCCACTAGCTGATTTTTCCTAGAGCAGTAGCTGTATCTCTTGAATATTTATTTAAAAACAATCAGGTTTCATTCATCCAAAATAATTTTCTCATTTTATGCAAAATTCCTACAAATTGAATATAAATTATTGGATAAAAATTATCCAATTACTTTGAGATATGTGGTTTTGAGACATATAATTGTCCAAGTGATGACAATTATGTTGATTATAATTCTGTTCCTCCTGATTGTTCCTGCCCATTTCCGAGCTCATTCTTTCTGCCTTCCTACATGATCCATTGTGATTTTCCTTCTTAGCCCTGACAGACAGCAGAAAAGGAGTTCTAAGGCAGCACAAACTGTTGTTGAGCTAGAGAGGGTGGGTTGTTTTCAGATACACTACCTATGTGTCTGTCTAAGAGCCACAGGAAAACAGCATCTGACATCACCATGCAATGCCTTCATGGATTGCAGATCACTTCATGAAAGACGGCATGATACTTCCATCCAAAATTATGCTATAGAATATATATTAAGTTCTATGATTCATGAGGCTTTCAGAATTGATAATTTTCTTCTTCCAGAGAAATAACCTGGGGGGACCTTCTTTATCACTGGCTAGTTTTTCCTGTTCATTTTGTCATTTCTTTATCACTTCAATGAGTCACTCTTCACCTCACAAGAAGCTTTGCAAATTCTTTATCTAATATTTTGTTAAATGGATCTCACTTGGCAAAAAAGATTTTCCTTTCTCTTGCTGTGTGAGAATCTTTCTTTTATGTGAACATGAAGAATACATCTGTTAAGGATCACAAACAATAGGAAAGTTTTGGGGCCAAAGGCTTGTGAACTCTTTCAGTATAAATACCATTTAGAACAGTCATTGTGCATTAACAACCTCAGATAAGCTTCAGAGTTTTCCCTAGTTCTACACCTTAAGTATTAAAGTCTTGAGATGTGCCTTTATAATGGCCCAAACGAGATTAAAAGTTTTAATATGCCCAGCAGCTTGCTGTCTTTGGACAGGAGTGACCTGAGCTTCATCCTCGCATGGAGAAATAAATCTCTCTTACCATCCAGTGGGTGCAAGAAAACTCCAAAGAGAGCACCTATTTGGAGAAGGTCACTACAGATTTTGCTGTGGAGAGATCTGTAGCACCCTTTTTGAGGTGAGTCAACACCTGGCACTTGTCCTGTGTGATCAGCTCTATTGGGGAAAGACATCTGCAGGTCACCTGCATTTGCAATCACATTGATACCAAAGGTTTAAAAAAATAAAATATAAATAATAAATTTATAGTATTTCTGAGCTATTTAAGAATTCAATGAACTCTCTTGTCTCTCTCCAGGTATTTCTGCAGGCATTCCTTATCCTTATTCTTTACACAATATGCATCTCACGTGATAAAAAAGCAAATTCAAATGAATCAAACATTGCAACACAAAGAATTTGGAAGCTAATACTATTCAAAAATTCTGCCCTTCTATAAAATGTTAAAAATCTCAGTTACTAATACAATAAATGGGAATTAATTCTGATCTGGCTCCAGCTTTAAGGTATTTAACATGACTTCATGTTATTTTAGCATATGTTCAGGCATATGAGATGTATTAATTTCACACATATTTGTCCTTCATCTTAATTTCTCTCTTCAAAAATAATACCAGTGTCACTTTCATTTTCAGAGTTTTAGGCAGTTGTGGTAGTGAGGTAGGAAAAATATGTTATTTTTGCATGCGTATTAAAACTAGGAATGACACAATTTGATGTCAAGAAGACATAATGCAACTATTTAAAGATGCTTGTAGGAAGAAGTGTTGTCAGTTTTGTATTCTTTCGTTGTCACAGCCACAACAATTTTACTATATAACAAGCTATCAGAAGGGTTACTTTACTATAAACTCATAAAACCTTAATTTTGTTAATGCAGATGACTGTAATATATATGCTGATTTTGCTAAAAATGTTGACTTACTTGACTTTTGGCAAGGACATGGATTTCTACAGAGGGTTTTGTTGTACAATGATGGTTTTATCATCATGTAGCAAATTATTTTCAATTAAATACTTGCCACAGGTGGGAACAGACAACATTACAATCCCTGCTAAGACTGTAATGGTTTAAATTACTAGGAGAAGACATTTTTATGAAATAACTTTTCCACCAGAGTGCAATGGAGCACTCAGGGACATATTCCAGTGCCTATGTATTGATACCTTCTAGAAAAGGGCTTAACACTGATTCAGCTTAAAGTAACCTAACACAAAAGATCTTGGCATGATCTTCACAAAAATTTTCTGTGCAGAAACACAGCTGTCTGGGGGAGGTTTCCCATAGCATCACACACATTATGGTTTCCAATACATGTCTCTTCCTCCTCTGCTTCCCAACAGAAATGGACCAGCAGGTGCAGTTAAATAATGAACAACAATCATCTTCCATTGTTGAGGAAGGCCTGGGTGTCTAACAACAGAGCTCAAAACATGTTAGTATAATGTGTTTTCAGTGCTTTGGTAATTTTAATGTCTTTTATGAAGTCAGTGAAATGCTCATAATCTGGGTAGTGTTCTATTTACACTATGTATACACAGCTGAATATAATCCCTCTTAGTAATATCTTAGTTGCACAGTAATAGAGATACAGAATTGTTTATCACTAAATTTCTCTGTTAGTGCCTCATAGAGTAAAGTAATATTAAAAAAAAAATAAATCTGAGGCAGAAAACAAAGCATAATGCTGTACTTGATCAATGACATTTATCAAAACCCATTAAGCAACAAGGTAGGCATATAATTGTATTTTCACACAGATCTTCAGATGCGAGCAAGAAAAAGGCTCACTGCGAAAACCAGTTACTGAAAACCAGTTGGAAGTCTTTAATCCCCACCACCACAAACCAGACCTGAGTTTCCAGTCCCAACAAAGGATGTGACAAGGGCAGAGGAGAAGACCTTTTGCCCTATAAAGATCCATGGGGTGAATGGAGATGAGGGGTAGAAAATAGCACATCGTGGTAGTGGTTGTAGTAGAGTGAAAGACTGGATCAAAATAAATACATGCCTGGAGTGATAATTCAGGTTGCCTGAGTAACCTTAATTTTCAGGTGTTACATAATTTCTGTGTCCTTTAGTTGCAGCCTTAGGGACCTTTTGGTGCAGTTCAGAGGCAGTGAAATAATAAGGCTTTACAAAAAACAATTAACCATATAGCACAGCTGAAGGAAGACGACCCTTTTGTGTTCTCAGCAAGAATATTCATGCTAAACCAGTGACAACCCTGGTAACACTGTTAGCCTCCAGCTGGTCCTATCCTTCAGGGAATGAAGGCGTACTTAAATTTCTGTGCTATTTTAAAAATAAGGGAAAGTAGATACACATGAATAATGTAATTAATTTTGATATCTTAAGGAAAAAAAATGTTCTGTGGTTTTTAAACATTCTGCACCAAGGTCCCTGTTAGTCTTTCCTTTAGCCTGATCTCCTATGTAGTTCCTCTCCCAGTGTAGCTCCTAAATTCCTGTTCCCTCTGCGTCACTCCTGTCTGCTTTTTCCTACCCATACCTTTGCTCCTCTCTCTTATGACACACAAACCCGTATTCATTCCCCTAAAATAACTGCCACTATCCCTCCCCTGCTGCTATTCAATCTCTTATATCTTCTTTGGGAACATTTATTTCATTTCTATCTATTTTCTTCCCCTCAATGTTTCTCTTTATCACAGTCCTCTTGCTCCTCCTGTCCAGCCATTTCCTTTCTCCCCTTTCTCCCCTTCATCCCTCCTACATGGCAGGAGGATGCAAAGCAGGGGACAGAGGAGGGAGGCAGGGGCTGGGGGAACGGTGGGGAGTATGGAATTTGTATTCTTGAGATTTCTTGAACAAGAATTCATTTTAATCAAAATTTTAACAAAATATCTGAGGGATATATTCAGCAGAGAGCATTAGAGTCACAATGGTTTATATCTGGCAGTGCTATCAGCAACTGAAAACAGAGACTTGTGATTGAAAGCTTCTGGCAACCTCACTCATTGGCATCAGAACTCTGCCACCTAATACAACACGCTGTTTATTTAACAGTTTCTGTAAATTAAATTACTTCCCTTTAATCAAGGCAGACATATTTATATCTATTTTAAACAGCCTTCAAGTGCTTCTTTTAATTCTTGCACATAAATTCTAGTATAAGGAGGTAATGTTGCTGCCTTTTCATGAGTATAATAAACCCCTTACAGTTTGGCCCATGTTGAATCTATCATATAAGAGAAAAAGCCAAAGAGGAGTTGGTATAATCAGAAATCAAGCCACTTTTAAAATGTTGAGTTTTTGAAAATACTGAGGAACTCTACAGTGTATGGTGCATGATAATGACAAGGAAAAGAATAGCACCTTCATTTGTACAAATATTAAAATATAGGCTTTAGTTTAGTCTGATTCTACTGTTATTTATAATATTTAAATATTTTTATACTCTCCATGTAGAAGAAATAGTGATCTCAATGAAATCAGTTGAAACAAACAGAAGTAAAACTAAAATCCGACCCCCAGAAATGTAAATGAACAGCATAGAAAATGATGATCTTTTGGACAGTGCTCTGGTTCTTATATAGGAAGTGTCTCACTATGAAAAGTTAACAATGTTTAGGGATTTTAAAATTAGAAGGGTAAAATACCTAATGTAATAATTGAGACTTCAGTGATGGTTGAAAAATGGCACATGTTTATGTACAGCAATACTTTCATCTCTTAAACATGATTCTACTGAAAAAAAAAGTAACATTTGTCTGGAACAGCACTACAATTGACTTGTATTGAGGACACCATCTACATTTTATCAAACATTTTTTCTGATTTCAAATGCAGTGTAACTACCTTCCCCACTGTTGGCACAAACTTAATAATTCACAGGAACATAAGGAGCATGAAGGAAGACTAAAAGGTTAATTATAGAACCTGGCAACAGACTTCCAAATATTTGTAGGGGTTTTTTATTAGGTGCATAACATGGCACAGCATAAAATGTTTTTCTTTACAGTCTTACCAATGTTTTTTGTGTAAATGAGAAGATTTCACAGGCTGAATCCTACTGAAAATAAGTTTAATAGCTCACTGTATAGCTTCTTTTTTCTAGAATGATTTTCACCACAAATTTATGGGTTTTTCAATACATAAAGACTCTCATTTTTATTGTTCTTTAAATAAAGATTACAAATCAAATTAAATGCTGGAAAGTGAAAAGGAGGACAAATGAGAGCAATCATTTTCCAAAACATGCGTTTAGGAAATTTTCTTCCACTGCCCAAAAAGTCATGATGCTTGGAATTTAATTATCCAGTAACTCGAGGGTGAAAAACACAAAACCGAAGGTCTGTGTGTGTTTAAAAATTGTTTCCTAACAGGGCAATATATCTTCTACTTTTCTTCCTCCTTCCCATCAAGAAGACCAATGCAAGCCTTATGGAAGATCACATCAGTCATTTACTTCCATCTGCATCCCAGCAGAAAGATTTAGGCTATGAGTAACAACAGCCCAGCACCGGCCACGAGTCCCAAATTAAGCAAAGCTTCTGCCCCTCTGCCTTGCATGGGGTCTGCTCACTTTTCCAGGAGAAATTACAGTGTTTTCTTTGTAAGTCTGCATATAGGCCAAAGCAGAGGCGTTACTCAAGTTGATACACAGGGGAGACTGCTTTAGAGAGTCTGCTCCATCACATGATAAACCCTTGACTTCTGCACTACAGGAAATACTAGATTTATTTGAAGTGCAAAACGGCTCTACATGAGCTTTTCAGGAAGACACAGCAGAGACTCTCTATCTAGATGAGACTAATAATTAGAGGTAATATGTCTAATATATTAGAGAAAAAGTTCTTTGAGTGCATTACAAAGAATAAAGTTATTCTCCATTTTTAAGTAAGGCATTACCAGTAAAATGAAAGCAACTTTCCACAGTCGTTTTATGCTCATTTTAAATCTTTCTTGCAATTATCCTGCTTGATACTTCCATTGCTTATAAGTGATTTTCTAAAAAAATCCAGGCTTTTCTCTTTCAAAAGGAATTATTTATCATGCTGGAGATGCACTGAATATAGATCTAGGCTGATAACTAACACAGCAGTGCTGCTGCAAGCCTTCTGTCAAGCATACCTAACATCAGCAATTATTTCTACAGATGGGCTAATTCAGTGATGCTGAGGTGATATTTCCTTATATTTTATCCCCATCCTATTCCTGTATTGTTCCAAAAGTAGTTCTCTGCCAAAGACATTAAGCTAATTAAAATAATAAAGCCCCATTCAGCTGAAACAAAGACAGTACTGAAAATTCTCAAGAGCAAAGGCAAATGAGCGCACTTAAAGATGTTCTGCCTTACCTATCATTTTCCTTGTGCATTTTTAGTTGGAATGTCATAGTCTCCCGTGTAGTCCACTGAAACTTGTGACTTACAGTATATTTCATTATGTCCGATAACATTGCCAAATGCAGTCTTTTTTAACATTCTGGATTTTTTCTCTGCCATGCTTAACAAAATATTAAAAAAAAGAAAAAAAGAAAAATAAGGTATTTCCTCATGACATATGATCAACTCTTGATTAAAATCAAGTGTCCTTTAACTGAAATCTTAATAGCTGAAACCTTAAATGAAACTTCCTTAATTTGATGGCACTGTTAGATACTAAGTGACATGCATCTGTATCACAGGCACCCTAGATAGCTTACTCTTCTGAGACACTCATCCAACAATCAAGAGCTGACTGCAGATTAGGCCAAATCTATCCTCTGTGTGCTGTTTCCCAAACAGCAGATGTGTTGGGAGACACTTGTAACCCACAGACATTTTGTAAATAAACTGGAAACTTAAGTATTCTTAACATATGTCAGAGTTTAAATAACACACTAGTTGAAAATACTTCAAGGAAAATAAAAGCCCAATAAACTTGTAGAAAAATTTAATTTTAAGGAAAATTTTCTGGTTGAAGAAACAAAACTCTATTCAAATATATATACTTATTACAAAAAGATGGCTTTGGACATGAAACAATTTCCATTTTTGTAAATTAGCATCATGAATGACAATAAAACATCCAGTACTAGCCAGAGATGCAACACAGTCTAGGGAAATGAGATTTGCAAAAAAGCAAGGGAACAAAATCCAAATAAATTCTTTTTCATTTGTTTGTACAGTCATTTTTCCCAACACCCGCAAGAATATCCTGTTGTTTGAGTAACACAACTGAAATGGTTAGGATACATGGAAATATCACACCCCACTTTATCTTCTCACCCACAAAGTATTAAAGATATGGCACTAAGCTGCACTAATAAAGAGGTAAAAAATCCATTTTAATGGGTAGGCTTTAGGCTACCTTAACAACAGTCAAGGAGGCAAAATCTCCCAAAATAATCACCTCAGCTAACAGTCTTTTCATTATATAAGCCCTGTGACTTTAGTAGATAGACTGTATGCTCAGAGAGCCTGAATGCAGTTTATTGGCAAAGCAGCAATGCAACCTGATAATCTGAGTACAAGAATGAAGGATGGAAAGTAGACTAAGTCTTACAGGTATATCGACAGAGGATGGAATTGTTATTTTCTGAAGAACCAAACCAAACTAAACAAAAATAACTAATTGTTAAAAAAAGGTCTATTTTAAGAAGAGATGAGGATAAAAGATAAAACACAGTAATAGGGGGATTGATACTTATAATACATTTATATAATTATATAAATATCATTTCTGTCAGTTAAAAGCTCTCCTGCAGACCTGAACTGTGCTGTGCTACATTCTCTATGCTGTATTTTCCATATTTCTGCATATGGTAGCAATACCAAGCCCTTCCTTTGATTTTTGCTCTTTAAGGAAGGGCCATAGTTGCTCATGGCTTGCACAGGTGCACCCTTTCCTGGGTAAAAATCTGGCTGAATGGACGGTCGCAGGGAGTGGTGGTGATTGGCTGGTGGCCAGTCACAAGTGGTGTTCCCAAGGCTCAGATTTTATTTAATATCTTTATTGATGACCTGGATGAGGAGATTGAGATCACCCTCAGTCAGCTTGCAGATTGGGTGGAAGTGTTGCACTGCTGGAGGATCAGAAAGTTCAGCAGATGGATCTGGATAGTCTGGATCAACGAGCCGAGGCCAATCAATCACATGAGGATCAACAAGCCAAAGTTCCAGGTCTGCACTTGGAACACAAGCACTACAGGCTTAGGGAAGACATTCCAGAAAGCTGCCTGGAGGAAAAGGACCTGGTGCTGGTCAACAGCAGCTGAACATGAGCCAGGGTGTGCCCACGTGGCCAAGAAGGCCAATGGCATCCTGGCCTGGATCAGCAATGGTGTGGCCAGCAGGACCAGGGCAGGGATTGTCCCCCTGTACTGGACACTGGTGAGGCCACACCTTGAGTATTTTGTCCAGTTACAGACCCCTCACTACAAAAAGACATTGAGGTGCTGAAGGGGGTCCAGAAAAGAGTAATGAAACTGATAAGTTTCCCTCTAGCAGCTTAGCTGAAATAGTTGATACCTAAATTTATTTTTTTTCTTTCTGTCACAGTTTAAGCTCAGCTGGCAACTAAGTACCATGTAGCTGCTCGCTCACTTCCCCCATCCCTAGTGTAAAAAGAAGTAAAACTTGAGGATTAAGATGAGAATACTTAATAATTGGAATAAAGTAAAATAAGATAAATAAGTAAATAAACAAATAAATAAATAATTATGGTAATTAAAAGGAGAGGATGTGAAAAGAGGAAAAACAAGTGTTGTGCAATACAAATCACCACCACCTGCTGACTGATGACCAGTCTCCAAGCAGAGAACAATCTCCTGCCACCCAGCCCATGGTTTATATATCGAGCCTTATGTTTTCTGGTATGAAATATCCCTTTGGCCAGCTTGGGTCAGCTGTCTTGGTTGTGCCCCCTTCCAACTTTGGGTACTCCTCCTCAGTGACAGTGCATGAGACACTGGAAAGTCCTTGACCTAGTGTAAGTACCACTCAGCGACAACCAAAACAGCAGTGTGTTATCAACATTATTCTCATCCTAAATCCAAAACACAGCACTCTATCAGGTACTAAGAAGAAAATTAATTCTATCCCAGCCTAAACCAGGATACCTTCCATAAGTCTGTTGGCGTGGGTTTTGTTTGTTTGTTTTTTTCCCGTAGTGACTTTCAAAAGTGTACCAGATAAACCCATCAGCAAGCAAAAATGTAATCAACAGTGTTATTGTTAGTATTCAACAGTGTTATTGTTAGTATTTGACATGCAGATGTTTTATCAGTGGCTTATTAACTCTCTGCAAGTGGATTTAGAGTGTGATTCTATAGGAGGAGACATAGGTGCTAGAAAATATTCCACCAGCACTTTTCCATGCCTGAAAAGGAGTGGACTAGAGTTTGGTTAATAATGCGAGCTCCCAGGGAAGCTGTGGATATGGACTGCATACGAAGTACTAATTTTTTTCAGAGCCAATGGGAAAGCTGGCTTTTAACTGGACTAAATTAGCTCTTTCATGGGAGAGCAACAAACCAGAGCAAATTGCTCAACAGTAACCCTCTTAAAATGTCAAAAGTATTTTGTCAAGCAGAATCATTATTTATATCATACAGACTTCCTGCATCTGCTTTTTTTCTTATCATGGCCTAAACTAGAAGTAGTCACAGAGAGCATCACCTACAAAGAAATAAAGATAAATGGTATAGTTCACAAAACAGAACATCATGCCATCAGGCACATATTTTGCAGAGCTCTTGAATTTTCTTGTTTCAGATTTCTTGCTATCTGTTAAAAATTAAATGCCTAGAGAGTTACTGAATCTTTTCTGTGGAGGTAGAAATTTTCTTCTACTTTATCTAAGACAGTGCAATAATCAGGAGAAATCATTATTAGAAATCCATGGAGCCATCTATTTTTTTAGATATTCTCATTATTTCTAAATCTGCTTTTATCTTTCATGAGTGCCCTTTCACATTTCAAAGAAGATTAAATGTTGGAGGAGAGGGGAGGAAGTGCTTTTCTTTTCCTGTTTTTCTATTTAGGTCTGATTTTGTGCTTGTACAAATCAACATAATTACACTGATTTCAACTGAACTTCAATAATTATCCTGTTTGAAAACATACACCTTTTTGAAAACAAAAGAGTTCCCATAGTTAGGCCCATTATCTAGGAAATTTGGATGCTTTAATTTTATGTTTACTGTACAATTTGTCCTAGTGGATATAACACCTTGCTTTTCGATCACTTCATCTGTCCATCATGCTCTCATATCTCTTGATCTTCCATGATGCTGAGAAATGTAGTGTGTGTTATAGTAAATGTGTGATAAAATGCTCCAATATCCTTGATCACAATCAGCTCTTCAGTTGTCTGATTAACATTCTATTTCCACTGAGGCTGGACAGTGCAATGGAGGTGGCAGGAGGAGGCATTAGTAGAGGTCTCATTAGTCCCCATTTCCTCATTCGTCCCCAGATGTAATGCTGGCAATCAGTCCTGTGTACAACTGTGCTGTACTCAGGTGTTCCTTATGGTGCTCCTGTCAGGCATAATTAATCAGCCCTTTTATTGATTGCATTTTGTGTATTGGCTTTTAGAACAGGAAAAATGCAGTGAATAAACATCTCTCCTGAATTTTGCCCTGCACCAGGACTTCATCACCTGATCCAACACAAAGACCATTCCCACTGCTTTACAAATATAAGATATTCTAGATGTTAAGCATATCATGCTTCCAGGGCTGGTCAGGCTGCTCTCTCACCCCCACCTTGCAACTGCAGGGCTGTACATGCTCTACTCAGACTCAGAGCTTTTTGTCCTGTGTCAAACACTCCAAATGGAAATAGTAACAGGACCGATCGCAAAACGTACCACTAATTGCCTTCTGAAGAAAGGGGACTGCTTACAAGAACTTACTTCATCCCAATTCAAGATTTATTTTAAAAACAACTCTTGAACAGCAAAATATAAAAAAATACTTCTGAATTTTCTTCTGGGCTTAAATCTAGCTGCTTCTTTACTCTGAAAACTATTTTACCCAGCTTCTCCTATAATGTGGTGCTCCTCAAAAGTACTCCATACTGCTGAGGTTCCCTGCTTTTAGTCATCTTAGTCTGATACATAATTTTTACAAGTAATCTTACTATTGACACATTCACCTATATTTTCCACAGGCAAAAAATTCAAGCCATAATTCTTACTGTACTAAAATTTCTTAATTGTCTTTAACTTCTATAATTACACCACAGCATGCCCTTTTACTGAGAACTGGAGGGAGGGGAGGGAGTGTTGGGGTTGTTGTTGAGCTTGTTTTGAGGTGGTGGGGGGCAGTGCAGTGGAAGAGTAAAATTTAAAAGGGAAGTGACTTGTGGTGGAAGACAAGGCGAAAGGAATGAGAGGACAAGGAGCAGACTTTTTACTTGCAGCTTGGTTCTTAAGGCATAATAGTTTAATTTGATGAAAATGAGAAAAGATTAAGGGGATAGAGTGACAGAATGGTCAAAGGATGCCTAGAAGAAGCATAAAAAGAGGAATCACACAACTCAGCCTGGTAGCAAAGACCATGTATAAACACTTACATATTCTGTTCTTTTTCTTTTTGGTTTGTCATAGATTGCTTGTTCAAACACATTGCTGGAGTATGATTTAAGAAAGGGAAAAAGCATTTTAAAACCACATAACATCTCTGCCTTTGACTAATTACGGGCATGCCTCAACTTTAATCTTAGCTGATAAATATAACCCCATAAATCCTTGCCCATGAATGTGATGTTACACTGACTGGTTAAAAATTGTACACATATAAAGCATCAGTCAAATAAAAACTCTTTAAAAACACGGTGGATGGAGCTGATGATCAGCCACAACTCTGTTCATAGTGACTCATGCCACATGCCCTTGTGGCACATGAATTCCCACTTCATTCCAAAATCAGTATCCTCTAGCTGCCTAGTAACCATCTCAGGGATGAAGGATAAGCATTGTAACTTGGTATGCACCCAAACTCCACTTTCCTCATTTTCCAGGTTTCTGTTTTTATAAAATGAACATTCAGAAAGATACAATGTAAGGCTATTGTCTTCTGTAGGAGGACACAAATTACCTTTTTCAGTCATATGGTGGGGTTGAAAAATTTTTTCGGCCTCTTGACCCAGATTCCCAGTGCTGCAGCAGAAGAAGACACAGCTGTCCCCAGAGGTTCAATGAGTCAATGCCACCAATGTGATGTGACAGGCCAGGTATCATGTGGTGACTGATACTCCTGGGTCCTTCCCAGTGCTCCCACGCTTAACCCTGGGACAATGGTCACATGAGTGACAATATCTGCTAGCCCTATCAAAGAGTTGGTCCAAGACAGATGTAAAAAGACCTAGGTAGGCAAACAGAGGCAAAATGGAACCTGTGCCCTACCCCCACATGTGAAGAGCCTACTTAATATACAGACAGTAATGATGTTCCCAGTTATCACCATTTGTCACTGAACAGTTCTCAAAGAAAAAGTTTTTTTCCTTTTAAGTTCCTAAATTAAAAATTAAGCTGTGACTCGTACCTTGTTTAAAAGATTTAAATAAAATGTAATTATATAGAATTCTATATTATAGAACATTATATGGGGATTTACAGGTAGCAATCAGATTTTTCATTTGATTAGTCACTCAATACTATAACATGAGAATGATAACAAGCTACTATAGAGTCCATCACAGGTAAGGATATGAACCTCTAAGACAATAGCTTTGGTTTTAAAAGATTATTCTTTTGTTCAGATGTACAAATCTCTAGAAATAAAAATAAGAGATTGTTTTTTTTAATTGGCTAGAATCCCTAATACACAGGTTCACTAAAGTCTAACTGTATGCTATAATTAAACTGTCTAAGTTTTTCTATTAAATAATTAAAGAAAGTAACAAACCCAGCATTAATAAATTGTGTGTATCGTGTCTCTTCCTGGACAATTTGACTGTGGAGGCTTTGAACCATGTTTCTAATTTCTCATACTCAATGAACTGGGTTTGCTTCTCATCCAGTCATCAGATGAATTAAAATTAATAGTGCAGATGGTAAACTACTTACACATATATATTATTATGACTCCACAGCTATTGTGGGTCATCTGGCATCACTTCTGACCTGCTACACATATTAGCATTAAGAGTTCAATACAAATTGAATTTATCAGTAGATCCAGTGTTTCTTCAGTTCAACATATCACCATACTATGTTAACTGAAAATATAAGAGCAGTCTGAGTCAAAAAGTTATAACTGCTATTGCAAAGAGTAAACCAGAAATTATGGAAATATGATCACAACGTCAATGCTTTGAGAGCAATTTTCGATTTCTAAAGTCGTTATTACCATTTTTCTATATTACGTCTTGCAGAACCTCACTGTTTTTCATGAACTGAGAAGTCTAAGAGGAGCAATGACACTGGAAAAAAACAATTAAAAAACCCCAAAACAAAACAGAGAAAACAAAACCCAAAAATAAATCCCATTTTTAAAGTCACATACTACAAACTATGTTTTGTCTATTAAAAAAATTAAGATGGTCATTGCATCTGCAAGCATTAAACACGTCCAGATGGAAATGTTTCCACTGCACATGATGTTTTTCTGGAGTAAATCATGCCAACCACCAGAGGAAGGCAACTAGTGACAGGACAAGAGGACACAGTCTTGAGCTGCACCAGCGGAGGCTCAGGTTGAACATTAGGAGGAATTTTTTCACAGAAAGGGTGATTAGACATGGGAATAGGCTGTCCAAGGAGGTGTTTGAGGAAAGACTGGATGTGGCACTGGGTGCCATGGTCTTGTTGACATTGTGGTGTTAGATCACGGGTTGGACTTGATCTCAGAGGTCTTTTCCAACCTAATTGATTCTGTGAAGGAGTGGAACCATGGAGCTGCTCCTGGGAACAACCTCATGCCCTGGATCTCCTGCTGAGTGAGAACATTCAGCCTGGGTGATGACAGCTGCAGTATCAGTTCGTGAGCCCACTTGAGTGGCAGCTCTGGCTGGCTGGTTTGCATCTGAGCAGCGTGTCCTGGCAGCAGCCTGCCTCTGCTGCTGGCTCCTTAGGTGCATACGTGCCTTCCCAGGGCTGCTTTCACTGGAACAGGACTTTGCTGCCATAGTGCACCACTGTTCACAACATAACCACATCAGTGACACACAGAGTGCAAAGAAGACTCTGGGTAGCTGGTGTGAGTCTGCTTTAATGCCAACCCTGAGTGATGATTTAAGCCTCTAGGCCATATAGTGTTAAGTGAGATCCTATGGGACACCAAGCAGTTGCAATTTCTATTGTTATCCACTACAAATTCTCAAAGCAGTACATTTAATAAAATTCCAGCAAACGCAGAACTCTGCTTCTGTCCTTGAACAACTTGATCAATACACTGGACCTGCAATGCCAGAAGTAAATTTATATATTGGAATCATACCACAAATTACTAATTAGTTAATCACAGAAATTTCTATCTACTAAGATGAAAAATAGCTCATCAACTCTGATTTGTATAACCAAAAAGTCATAATTAGTAAAGAAGATTTTCCATTTAAAACTGCATTTCTTTGCCCAGATCAGTGAAATATTAGGATTTGCATCGACTCCACAAAGAGGCTTCGCAGTATCTTACAGTGCCCAGGGGATTAATAAAGTTATTTCTGCAGATTGTCTGGAGGATTCTACTTAATTAATTAACTTAAATAAAAATGCTAGATGAAGACTTTTAGAGAGAACACACAATTTGGTTAATTTCTTAACCCAGATAAAGTTGCCAATCTTCAAGAAATCCTACTGAAAGCAGTTCTTAGGAAAAGAACAGCACTGATAATGATACCTTATTTTGCCAGCTTGAACTGACCTGAAATTTGAGATCAGCCTGCCTCCTGACTTTAGCCTGTGTGAGTGTAAAACAGCCATCTGACTTCCTAACTTATTTCTGCTACATCCATTAAAATTTAGGTATGACTGAAATCTTAAAAGCATCAAAGAATTTCCCAGCATTGTCCTGGGAGTCGAATATATTGTGCTGACACAAACACTATCAACACACAAATTAATTTTGAACCAAAGCAACAGCTAAACTCAGCTTAGTGTCACACTAGAGTAAACACCCCACTTAACAGGTCTTCTAGCATAATCAGTCCTGTTACAGAACAGGTGCCCATGCCAAGCATTTTCAGCTTCCTGAGATCAAAACATGACACAATACTTTCGGCAGTATTTCATGCTTTCCCTCATGTACCCATAATATCAAAAAGTTCACATGTACAGATATGCATATTTATAACTGATTAAGCAAAAATAGTGCAAGCAAATTGGTGAGAAAGTTAGATCTCAAGCAGAGCTCTAAAGATCCATGATATATTTTAAATATATCTAGATATAAGATGTCACTTCATCATTTTTAAGACTGCTACCTTTGTAGGAATTAAGAAAACTTTTTCTTTTTTATTTTCTGATGGATTCTGAAATACATTTAAAATGGTTTGGAAATATGAATGCAATATGCTAATCACTATAACATTATTATACTAATATAATACTAATTACTGCATTTGGGAGATACACACACATATATGTATCCTTTCCTTGCACAGGATTTCTAGTATTATTACTTGCATTTTAATATAAATGTTATAATAGATTGCATTATACTTACCCAACAAGATTAATTTATGAAACCATATTGTGGTTGATGATGGCAGCTGAACCCCTCAATGGAATTAATTAAAGGATAATCTCCATTGCTTTGCAGCATACAAACCAATAAATGGCTGCTGAGATTAATAGCTGAAGCAAAGCTAAAGTGTTTAAGGAATTTCAAACCCCATTTATTACACACACCCTACAAAGCAGGAGAGATTATAGCTGTACAGCAAACCAGAACATCAAAAAATCCGAAAACAAAACCAAAAAAGAAGCCCGAGCAAGGAAAACAACATTTCCTTCCCTTGTGAATATTTGAAAATGATGCTTCTTCGTTCAACAGTTTTGTGTCATAGAGATGAACTTGGCTGGAATTAAAAAGAATGAAGCTAACATTATGTGCCAGGTCTTTTGATTGTTCATCTAAAACAAGGAGTACACAGGGAAAACACCTCAAACGAATTAGACCAGGACATTACTTATGAAAATATAAGTAGATTTTTAAAAGAGAATTTGTTTGAGAAAGTTTAAATTTTTATATTCAAGTCAACATTTCCCAAAGAGAAACTGGAAAATTATAAGGCTTGCAAGGCTTTTGGCAAATGTTTTCTTTAGAGCAGAAACTGTGGTACCCTTCTGTCTTGGTTTCCTGTATCTTCTCATAATACCTTTAGCTGACAGAAATGAGATTCATGTGATTTTCAGGTCTCCTTCTGGCTTTGGTAGGAACAAATGGGGTACAGGTGTGTGCTGCAGCAGAAAGGATGTTGTGCTTTGAAACTTTGTCCAAGTGACAATTTTTCAATGCCATTTTCAAAGGAGTTGTATAAACCCTCTTTGGCAACAACCCGTTTATTCTGGTTTTTATTAAGTAAATTGAAAAGTCTATTTAAGTGCCAAAACCTGCTACTTTGCCTCATTCTTTTTGCATCAAATATTATCCTTAGATTTGATTTCTTCCTGTATATAAGTAATTCTAATGAACATTCCCTATAAGCATTATAATTCTTCTTTTCATTTTATTCTTCCACAAAAATGACTGGCAAATTCAGAAATTTCTGTTTTAGAAATTTTCACTTTTTCTTCCCTATCTATAGAAAATTAAAGATTAAAATTATGTATGTATGAAGAGTGGGTTAAACTCACCCTACCCACTCTGCATCTTTAATGATGATGAGGGCTCAGCTTGCTAGATAGAAGATATTTGTCACCTGAAGACAAAGAGACTTGTTTCAGGATAAAAAATGTATTTAAAATAAAGGAATAATAATAAAAAGAAGTATATGAATCACTGTCTGGTTACTAACAGCTGCTCTGGTCTCATGTCTGCTGGAGAAACCTGACTCAAGAGCAGCTCTCTCTCAATCATCTCTGTGAGACCGTAAGGGAAGGAAAAATCTGAGTCCATCTGAGCTTAACCCTTTGGAGAGGAATAAGAAGAAAAGAAGTCTGGAATTGAAGAAGCAAAGTACAAAGAATCTCACTTCTGTTAGTAAAGTTTCAAAGGTAATATACTCACCCTAATCTGCTGAGTCAGTTACAACCAATAATGTTAAGTCCTTAGATATACTTGTAATAATGAACTGAAAAGATAATTTGTTGCATTCTCTTGAATATTGCTTTTTCATCATTAAATTGAGGAGTAAACTTACTTCAGCCTCTTTTTTTTAGTCCCGAGCTACACATTGAAAATTTTACTGCATTAGTGCAAATTATTCCTAGACCTTCAACAGAAATGTTCCTGTTGGTTTTCCTTTAGATTCTCTTAAATCCACATTGCCCTAACCTGATATTACAAGCCTGTTTTGTATGAAAGACTGCCATAATACAAATAATTTGACAAAAAGGAACATAGGACTAAACCACGAAACAATATAATGAAAAGTACCAAACTGCTCAAAATGCCACAAAAATGTCGAGATTTGGGGTGGTTTGTTACTAGCTGGATCCTAAATTAATCTGAATTGCGAAAAAACCCCTCAGCTTTCTTTTTTAACAAATCTCTGCTCTATTACTTTATTTATAAGATATAGCTTTTTCCAGAAATTAATTTTCAGTATTAATAAAAGCCTATACTAAAATGAATATTTTAAAAATAACCCCTTGTCAATCTGGAGGCTTAAGTTATTTTGACACTGAGAGCTGAATCTGGTGGGACGCTTGGAGTTTCCACATATTTCAGCATAGCAGAGGCCTCTTTCCCATTTTACTGAAAGAGGGATTTCTCTTTCTAGACAGTGTATTTAGCCCAGATATCTCACATAAATTTTAATGCATCCATTAAACTTGACACTGTCTCGTATGAAATGTTTGAGTTTCACCCACAGTGATAAAATAAGTTTGCAAAACATTTTTAGACAGCTCAGTTGAAGTATATCAGTACATGTGAATATGCTTGCTTGCAGCATGACTTGTTCCAGACCCAATACTCATCTGAGGTTGTGCACTGTTTCTGAGCTGGGCGGGATTCATGCTGGTTTTAGCATTTGTTGGACAAGAATCTTTATCTTAGCTTAACTGAAATACAAACTTGAGAAAGCCTCATTTTCTCTGAAGAGCTATTGAACATGCCTGAGGAAGGCTTTGAAATTAAGGCAGAGACTCAAGGATTTAAAATAAGGCTTGATGAACTAGAACTTTCTGATTCAAATTTGACTTTGTCTTCTGGTGAGCACAGCAGGAAAATGGCCCTGTAAACAGGCTGCACAGAGCTAACCTGCAAGCAAGACGGTGAGATAGGAGAAATAAATCTCTTCCACAGCAGGGACTTGTGCAACCAGAAGCAGCAGGAGCCCCCAGGGTAGCACACACTGCTCTGGATGTGCTCCCCCAGCCCCATTCCCCCAGGTCAGTGTATTACAGCTGCCAAGGACCTGCCATCTACCTGGCTGCCACTGAAGAGCACAGACTGATTCCTTCACATTTATATGCTGCTAAAAACAAAGCTTCCACCAATTTCTGTGCATTCTTACACCCCAAATCAAAATCATAGCGATCATTCTGGAAATGGTGGTGCAGAACTTTCTCTTTCTTGATTATTTGGGCTTATAGCTTCTCTTTGACCTATTACTCTTTGTCTCAAACAATTTCATAGTTTGGCACCTGTAATGTACTTCTGTAAATTGCCTTTAGCAAATAAGGTTGCTGGTCCCACCTCTGAGCGCTGAACTGAATCAGGTGACTCCCTAATGCTAAAACAATTTCCTATAGTTACCTTTTACTGAGAAGCACCATTCCTGGGAGAATGAGACGTCTCTCAGAAGATCTTCAATAGTGCTGCCCATCCAATCAGATCAAATAATAAGAAAATTGTAGGGAAAATTTTAAATACTTCCATGCATTATTTATGTTTGGTGCTTTTATTTTGTAATAGTTACATAAATATGTAGGGCAAATTTCTTGATTCTGATAAACTTTGCAAACGCTTGTAGTTCAAATTCTTATATATTCCATGCAAAATTCCCTTTAGTGGCCAATAAGAAAATAATACAAACATGGTTTACAGTTTTACAGGACCTTTCATCCAAGAGTCTCCAAAGGGCTGCAGAGATATATGCATAGTAACATTCTCATCTTAGAGCTAAGGAAATCAAAGGCTAGAAAGATTAAAGCCCAAACCTTTAAAGATGCCTTTGGAATTAATTGGAGCCTTTGAAAACTTTTCAGGGTCTACATCTATGTGATTTGTCCAAGGATGCCCCCTGCACATAGCTAGAAAATAAAATACAGGTGTATTTAATTCCTTTTTCATTATTTAAAGGCCACCAAAGAGGAATTACGCATATAAAATAAGAGTAGCTAAATCACTTCATGCATTTCATGGAAGAGAGCTTACACCATTAAATATATACAGTATAAGGTGTAACATACAGTCTTGTTATTCATTGCACTTGAAGAGCCCTGTAAACATGCAGGAATTGCCATCACAGGTCCTGATCATGTGCCTGTATGCAGACAGGTGTGTTTGTGCACATACATTCGGTCCTAGGGACTTATTTGCATAGTGGAAGGGAGTCAGGCTATGAAGATTTTGACCATTAAACTAGAAAACTAGCTTTCATATCTAGAGACTAGAAAAAGGGCTGCTTATTTAGAAGGCAGAGTCCTGAAAGGAGTAGTCTGAAAGCAGTTGATATGAATATATCCCTCAAAAGATCCGCATCCTGAACCAGGTCCAGATGTTTAGATGCTTTTTTTGTGTTCCATGCTGACACAGGGAATTGTATCAGCAAAAATGGAAGGGAAGCAGAGAGGAATTGGGTTTGAGTCTCAGAAGTTTACAGCTATTTGGAAATCTTCTGTACGTCATAACATGCTGATATGGTTTCAGTGACATTGACTAAGTGGGATCCTACTTCTGTTGAAAGCCATCACTATTTTTAATAGTCTAAGATTGAATTTTAAAGGCATTTTTATATTTTATTTAACATTCTGGTATTAAATAGCCTGCTAATCAAGTCAAACACCAGATGAATGAAATTTATATTCAACATCTATAGTCCTCTTTGTAGTTTTTGTATGGATTTTAGATATATATAAGCATGCATTGGAAAAGAGAATTTTACCCTATAGGATTAAGCAAAATAATTTTTATTATTAAATGTCTGCATTTGTTTCAACTTTTTTCTTTTAATTTCTGAAATGCTAACATTTCTCATCTTGTTGCTTTGAAGAAAATATTGACCTGAAAGAGAACAGCATACTTTGAAAATTACAGGTATGAAGAAAATTGGAATGAAAAAGAATCCTCCTGGGTGAGATTATTCACCAGAAAACACAGAAGAACTAAATAGATCATAGTTTTTGAAAGAGGAAGAGCCCTGGAGCAGGTGAGATTTGCATACTAATTAGAGACAAAGTTTATTCAGGCTCGCAGGCCGATCTATCTTCCATCACAAGACAGCATCTGTTTTAGAAGATTCAACTCCTTTTTGGTTGGCTGCTGGTGTTATAAAAGTTGAAATATTTCTCAGTTTTCATTATAAATTTTTTGCTTTTGGGGGTTTACAATTCAGTGAGTAATACTTTTTACATATTTAAGGTAATTCTGTTTTTAAGTTATTTTTAGTGAAAAAAATATTTTCACCATTTTTCAGTTGTGTTAAAAACCAGTTTGTATAACGGACGTGATGTGAAAAATAATTAAAAAATTATTACTGGCAAAACAAAATATAGACTATCCAAAATTAATAAAAGCAAAAATATACAGGAATGGAAGAGACCTTATAGTAGAAAACTGATGTTAATAAGCGACCCTCAGCTAGTATTTAACTGCCTTTCAATTACCACACCCATTCTTCACCGTCTCCTATATGATGTTCCACTCCTTCTCTGTATTATTGATGTCGTTCTGCCTATATGAGCAAATTTCAGAAGCACACTCGCAATATTTACCAATATCAATAGTGAAATTATTATACAAAAAAGTGTCTCAGGACCATTTCCACAAAAGCCTCAGGTGTAAACTCCCTGCAGTGCAACACTTCCCCATTGGACACACCTGTCATGTTCATTTGTTCATTTGAAAATTCCTTGTCCTCTTTATGATTCTTTTTGCTATTCCCCATGTTTTTTCCAGCCTTGTACTTAATGTACATATTAGCTTCCATAGCAATTTTAATATTTAAAAATATGCATTAATTTCAACAATCTGCATGTCTGGGTGCTATCTTGATTTGATTGTAATGAAAATATGAAGATGAAATTATGGGTTTAAAGGCTTCAAAGTTTATATGTAGAAAACCTGAGGTACCTAATAACTTGTAAACTCAATTCAAACAATGTGTGCAGTCTCACAAGAAGAAATTGTGCCAAAAAATCCAAAACAATGGAAGAAATTATCATGCCAGTTACTTTAATTCATCATTTTAATTCGATTAAAATGAAATACAATGTACAGGAATATTCTACTGCTGTCATGGATTCTTTTCCCAGACCACAGCTTAGTCACTTATGAAAAAATACTGGCAATTTTTTCTTAGTCATAAAATACCTCTACTGTGAAAATTACTTTTCATCAGTTACATACGCATGTACAAGATCCACCTGAAATAGTTGTCTGATCAGTCCTCCAATTTTAAACAAACATGAGGCCTAAGGCTATTATGCTACTTCTTTTCCTAGATTGGCTTTCTGTTTCTAGCTGATTTTTTTTTCCCAATGACATTTGAAGGCTATGGTCTTCATTCACTATTTCCATCTGTTCAGTCAAAGACAAATGACAGCTCTAATCTGAGCAAATTTGGCAAATTTACTTGACTCCTGCCTACTTTCTCAGAGATGACGTTCACCCTTTTGCACCCAGCCTTAGCAGACATGGGCTTCTTACCTGCTGGGGAGAAAGAAAATCACTTCCCCTTGCCTCCTAAAAAAGGGATTTTGGCAAGACTACTGTAATCTCCTATTCAGTTAAAGCATTTGTTGTCTTTACTGGACTTGCATTGTGACCCAGAAAAGCAGTAGTAATGAGTTTGGTTGTGCCATTCAATCTGTCACCTTACCTTGACTTCCTCAAGCTGACTTTATTGCCAAAACACCCAAACACCCACTGTGCTCTCTGTCCCACTCCCCTTCATCAAATACAGGTTATTCCATGCATCAGTCAAATCTCTGTGTAAAGGGAATTTCACTCTAGTAAGGCTTGAGACTTGTCTTTCTCAACTACTGAAATGCAATGTTATATTATTGTGAGTTCTTAGAAGAACATAAGAATGCTGTGCTTCAGAAAACACAGATGTGAGCAAGACAATGCAAATTTTTATTGCTGTAAAGAGAATAGCAATTAGCTCAGTACAGTTCATGTGAAAAAATGTTCCTTCTTTACAAAGTCACATGTTTTGAGACAGCTGTAGCAATTCATCTTGAGACATGATGCCATTCCCAAAATTCTGCTTTGTAAGAATTATGGCCATTCCTGTTTACTTTGGTTTGGCATAAGCAAAATAAATTTGGCCAATGCATCTCTTGCTATGTATAATGATCCTGGTATAAGTCTGTCTAGAAAAGAAGCAGCTTCAGGCAGGATGATCATTGCAATGTAGCCAAGACAAAACCATGGGCTCTCAAATGTTAACAAACAGCTTTCCTTTAACTAACCCAGAGTGAGGATTTTACTCTCTCTCCCTCTCTCTCATGTCTAACACTTGTCTCTACAAGGCTTATTTTACAGCTGTGAATAAATGTTCACCTACATCCAACAGACAGGCTTCGGAGCACTGCAGTTGCTTCACAGCATGCCAACAGCAGAAAGCAGGATGCAGGGGTGATGAGCACAGCGTGGAGAGAACCCGCAGTGATGCTGAGCCAGTGCAGTGGGGGACACAATTTCCCTTTCTCACAAGTAGTACAAAGAATGGCCAGGGGAAATAGGACAGGACCCAGCTTTCCTGGCAGTTTCCGAATGTGGTAATAACTCCTTGGCTACCAGCAGTAAAAGGAATTTTTGAGCAGCCCTTTGGCACAGAGAACCACTTCAAGGAGTGTGAAGATAACCATACGCCCTTGTACACAAATAATGTCACATACAACTGTTGTGAATGAATGCCAGGTACGAGGCAAATGTTTTCTTACGACTGGTATTACATTTCTCCCTCAGTTTTCAAAGTGGTCCCTGTATATTCTCCATTTTTAAGGGTATTTTCCAGTCACTGTACAATCTTCATTAGATAACCATAAAGAAACCATTTCCCCTACAATGAATCCAAGTACAACATTAGTGAACGAAGTTACATTACTTCAAATGGAACAAAAATCCCTATAACTCTACTCCAAGTTTTAAATATAAATAACAACAAAATGCCTGTCCATGATATTTATTTATTTATTTTCTAACACTGTAATGCTGTTCAAAAGCATAACAGAATTAGACATTGCCATGAATGCTAAACTTCTGGATAAAAGTTTCAGTACTTATTAATCACAAATTAATATTTCCTTGCTGAGAAATACTCATCTTCTTGATGGCAGAATTTAATTAATGTTGTCTAAAATTCCTGAATGAGATACTGGTTGGTATTGTTGCTGTAATGAAGTGAAACAACTAACATCGATAACATCCTGTATTTCCAATCTTTTGTAAAAATGTGCAATTTCAAAAGGACAGAAAGGAAAAATAAACAGCATGGACAAATATATAACACATAAAATGTAAACTAGTCATTTAATGTTGAATTTTAAAGGTGCTGCCTCTAATACTTCACAAACCTGAAAATGCATTGTATTATTCATTACCTCAATTTAATTACAGAATTAGGAAAGTAAATCAGAAGAGACCTCAAAAAGGCTATGCCTTAACATGTGTTATCTGGTCCTGGAATTAGTCTCATTACGTAATCAATGAGCTTTGCAAATGGAAGAATAGACACAATTTTCCTTATAGTACTACCAAATTTTTTTCTCAAAAGTATGATAAAAACCATCATAGGACAACTTCATATTTTAAGTATGGAAATCCACATGAACTACTTGTGCACAAACAGCAGCTGGCCATGATTCATGACTCCTTTTTATGCAGGATAAATTACCTTGCTTCAGCTTTCTCACCCAATAGTATTAACTGCTGTATGACCTAATTAATATATTCTGTACAATAATAGACCTTGTTATTAAATACAGGCAATAGAAATGTATAAAAAATGAGGTGTCACAGATAGAAAGCAAATTAAAGGAAGTATTAGTTATTAACCACAGGACACAGTATAGCAATTAAAGAGATGGCAAAAGTCAGGTTACTTACATTAAAGATGTACAGTCTTCCAAAAAGGAAGAAAGGCTTACATGATACAGTCTGCATTTTTTTAGTTGGCTGAAAATCACTACTTACCTAAATGGACATTTTTCATGAGGATTGGGCTGACTGATATTAAATGAGATGAATTACCTTGTTAATGTATTAAGTAAATGTTTTCAAATGTATGATGTCAGGAACTGAGAGAGTACAATAATGCTAACACAATACTACTAACATGATTGGTTTTATAAGCTAACATATTTTAACTTCCTCTTGGAATTATCCCTGATTTGTTTAGAGATGATGAGCACTATCAGCAGCAAGTCAACAGCATCATAGTTATCATTTCTGAAAGTCTGACTCTTCACCTATACCAGAATATTTACTCTGCAGATCATTGCACACCCAGCACTGCAATGGACAGCACTTGCACCACCTAATAGTCCCAGTACTGCAATAGTATGGATCGGTAACCACAAGACACACCAAATTAAGTTTAAGAAACTGTTTCTAAACAATCTACACTATTTATTGTCAATATTTCAATAGCAAAGAGAAGCAGTGGTGCCAACTATTAGTTCTGTACTTTCCTAATATATCCTTACAAAATATTTAAAGCATGATACTTAGTGGTTTACAGAAGTTCAATAAATCTCAACAATTTATATCAAATCAACTGAGAAAGAAAATTTCTGAAAGCTCATACTTGCTAGAAATTTTATTAAGAATTCCTAATTCACAAAGCATATCCTAATCATTCATGCAAATTACTAGTTATAATCAGCAGTGTAAGTTAAGCAATGAACTTCTTTTATAAATTACACAAAATGAAATGGAAAACTCAATCCTGAGTTTATAAATGTCAAGTGTAATTTTGCTCCGTGTCAGACACAACTGCAGATTCTGTGTATGTAAAGAATTTGCCACGAGCATAATCCACTTTTGTTGTGGTGTAAAATGCAATGATGTTCAGTACTAATAAATAAATACATTAAAAGATACAGTTATATTAAATTTAGTTTCTACAGTGGGCCAGATCTAGCACAGGAGTAAATCAATAGAACTCTATAGAAGCTAAGCTATTTCTGAAAATTTGCTCTGGATCTGACTCTTGAAATAATTTTTTTAAATGATTAAGTAAAGTATTGCACATATAAGACATTGATTTTTGTCATTGATTTTGTGCTGGCATTTGAGCCATGCCTCAAAAAGCTTGAACATTTTATGTATTTACAGCTGTCTGCTGGCAAGTAATCATTCATTCATTCCAAATGAAACATGTTCCTGAAGCTTATAAAAACAGCATTTTTCTAGACTAGATTTACAAACAGATTCGTCAAATAAGAAGTTAGAAAATGTGCTTTAAATCATTGAAACAAAAGCTGGTCTGTTTCTTGATTTTTTTTGGCTTGTCAAACAGATAAGAAAGATATTGATTATATTTGCCTCCCAAGAGACCTGTTCCATCAGCAGACACCAAAGATCAATGATGAATCATCATCTCACAACAAAATATTTCCAGTGACAAAATGAAGCTTGCTGTTTAGTATTTTTGGTTAAATATGTATGCAGGAAAATTTTGGTTGCTTGTCATGGTGTTTTTTCCTAACTAGACCAATCCAACCATCCTTACACAGGCAGAGCAGTCTCCCTTTTGGCTGATCTGAGGCAACTTAAGACACAGGCCCAGCATGAGCAGAATATACCTTTGATTCATTTCAAAGTCTCTCTTTTGCCACATTCTAACAAAAAGTTCTTACCTGTACATAAGAGAATATCATCCTTACAGAGACTACTACCTATTTATTTAAACCACTCAGCTGGTTAATGTGTTATTGCAGAAGAAAAAGCTTCTTTCTCCTCTCTTTCAGAACACATGTTCACCAGCGCAAAAGTAGGCAATATTGCTACTACAAGTGCCTTGCCAAAAATGAAACACAGAGTGGAGAAGTCAGTTGTTTCACAGGTTCCAGCCTTTTATTTTCTCTTCCTACCAGTTTGAGTGACCTTTGGCTGAGCACAACATCCAGGATAGATAGCAGGTTTACTAGTATTGGAGGCTACCTTTTCAACATATCTATAGACAACTTTGTAGCAGTGGTTGAAAGCACAGATGCTGAAACATCTGCTTTTAAATCTTAGAATGATGGGTAACACTGTGTGAATCACAAGCAAGAATTTTGATGATGGAGGGCTTTACTGGAGGCTTACTCCCATTTCAGGCATGGAAAAAAATCAAGGCAGAGAAAGTCGCTGCTCAAAAGCATTAGAACAACCAGGAGAGTTGATAGATGTAGACTGAGTTGCAAACTCAGCTCTGTCCCCAGTAAAAACTAAGTTCATTTAGTAAACACAGAAAGGAGTTTGCATTCGAGCTTTAGATCAATTGAAAACTCCAGCTTTAAAGACACTGTTTGCAGAAAAGCTCATGACAAAATCAGTGAATCCAAATCTTGGATCCTCTGCTAGGTGTCTCTTCATTGGTGAGGCAACTAAGGAGTAGTTGTTGAAAGCACATGACAAGGACCTCTTGTGAACCTTTTCATAAAAATTTAAGAGAACAACAGGGAATGTCTATACCCCATTTCTGTCACCCATAGGTTTTATTAATCCCATACTAATATTATAATTTGGTAGTCTGACTTTACACCATTTATTTCTAAATCACCACACAGAGAAAGATTCTTTCAGTGTAACACTCTGATATTAAGAGCTCAAACATATTCAAAGACTGACTAACAGCCACATTCTGGAAACAAACATGCCTTTTTCTAGCATTGAAGAGACTTCAGGAAAAGCTGCCCTTTAAGGTATTTAAGGATCCCCAAAGTATGGGAGAATTAACAGCAGCTACCAGCAGCTATCTTAATCCTCCACCCAATGGCACATGCCAGAACACTGAACAATTACAATCAGAATGTCCTGTACTTTGAGAACTCCTGGCTAAAAATAAGTTTTTAGGAGCCATTAGCACAAATCAAAACAGCTGCTAATCTGAGGAATTACAAGGGTGAGAAGCAAGTTGACAGATCCCTCTGATTCCACTTTCCAAGCTCTTAGGTCCTTCACTAAGTGCAGCTTCCTCAGGCCTCAGAAATGCATTCAAATGAAGCTGAATAAAACTTGGCGTGAAAATCTTTAGCCATTATATTTTCTTATTCACACATTCACAAAGCTTCTGCACTGCAGTTATTCAAATTCAGATTTTTTCCTTTGTATAATTGTTTTCAGAGATATTACAGTATTGCCTCAAAGATCCATATTTATCAGTCTTGAAAGAGCTGCCAGCAGTGTAGGCATTGCCTAACAAGGTATAAGGAACCTGTCTTATTAACATTTCTTGCTGCACAGCTACTCTTTTTTAATTGCAGTTTCATTGTGATACCGTACATCAGCAAGAGTGTCTGTAGTTTCAACTAGCTAAATAAATAGAATAACTAGAATAAAGAGGCAGAAACACTATGGAGTATACCCACACCACAAGGTCAAAAGCAAAACAATATCTGCCTACTTTCTCATCTTATACTCCATCCATGAGGTGATAGCTGAGGCTCAGGTATCCTAAATACAACTATACAAGGGGTAAAATCTGGAAATATATGTCGATTCTCCTCCTGCCCCCTTTTTTTTGATACTGAAAAGCTGAGTTTCAGAGATATTAACTTCAGTACCTATATTAGCTATGGCTCATTACACATACCGATGGAAAAAATAATATTGGTTCTAAAACACAAAAGAGAAAAAGAAGTGTTACAATAATGGCTTTTTAACCTATGGATATTTTTCTCTTTATCAACAGAGAAAGACTCCATATTTTTTTCTCAAAAGGACTGATCCTAGAGTTAAAATTGTGTCTCGCGTGGCATGATCCTTTAACCCCTCTCAGACATGATGTCTCCAAAGTGTACTTTCCAGAACAAATCACAATTCTTGATCCAAAGCAAAACAGTCAGAAAAATGGTGTTTTGACAGCTGAACATCTGACGACTGTATCACTTAAACCCTTCTGTTATTTAATCCTTCTCAAGATTGAACATTAAAAAATACTCCATTTTATCTCTAATAATCAGTCAAAAAATTGGGGTATTGAATGATACCACATTTATCCTTTACATTTAAGACCTCAGCAGGCCTAATTAATGCCAAAATTTCTAGGATTCATTAATACACTCTCTTTGTCAATGTAGTTTTTGCTAAGTAGGGCATACCTTAGTCTATTTAAAATGAATGATTGATTATAATCAATACAGTATTCAAGGCACAAGACAGATTTTTCTCCAGTAGCAACATGAAAGGCCAAAAAATATACAAGCTTGTGTCCACCACCTTCCATCAGAAACAACTGACTTTCTAACTGCTGTTTTGCTATGAATAATGCATTCTTCTAAATCCACTCAAAATGCAAAGGAGAGGCTCTAGAGCTAAATAGCTTTCACTGAAAATATAGTTTCAAGTTCATCATTTCTGTGCTTGGGTTTCATGCATGTAGCATTTTCTCCCACCATCTGCATACAGCACACACATGCATTACTTCAACATTTTCAAAACTCCATTAGTTATTCTGAAATAAGACTGAAATGACCTTCCCAGTATAGAACTAACCATCCTATTTTACACAATTTACCACTGGAAGGGAGCAAATTCCATCACATTTGCTCTGAAAAACTTATGAGGGTATAACAAGATAAACAATTCTGCTTTGATTTAGTGGAGACATCCTACCAATTTATATCGGCTGCAAATACTGGTCACTATGTCCGGAAATCTCCAGGCCACAGCTTTTTTTTAAATGTTACTTTAACTTCAAATAAACATTATCTTTGGGTAGACTTCTTGCCTTTTATAATTTGCTTATGGAATTATTTGTATTTTATTTAAAGTGTTCAAAAAACTTGTGGATGAGGGACTTGGTAATAAGGTTTAGTGGTGAACACAGTACTGTTGGGTTAAGAGTTGGACTTGAAGATCTTAAAGGTCTTTTCCAGCCTTAACAATTATATACTTATAAAGGATGAGTGAAATTTTTTCAGATATGTTAGTAGCTATGTAGAAGGACACACACAACTGATAGAAGGAGGTTTGTATGTGAAAGTGAAATCTTAAACAGAAAAAAGGACAGTAGAAGGGAATTTTAGTGAAGGTCAAGGCACCAGTCATTTCTGTTAGTAATACACATCCTGCCATTAGATACTATGTTCCTTTCACTCTCCAGTACCTTTGCAGCTCCTACAAGGGTTTTTTTTTCTTACACCATTCTTCTACATATTTGCAGGAGGGATGACTCCTCAGTGTGTTCCATAAAATGTGACTATACTCTCATCAGCAATCAAAGGTTGAAGTCCACGAGTAAAATTAACTAGATTAGTGCATTTAACTTGAAGAGGGTTAACTGTATTGCATGTATGTAAAAGAAATAAGCCATAATAAATGGGCAATTTATATCAACAGGAAAATTATTTTCATATTCTCAGCTTTCTCTGAAGGAAATATGATAACCCTTATCTGCACTTCAGTTTTTGGGGTTTTTTTTTATGTTTGTGCTTTAAAACAAATATGAAAATAAGTAATGCTAGTGCTTATTTGCAAAGTGAAATCAGTATCGCATTCATCCCTAATGATCATGGGAAAGACACTAATAGGAAAGTCCCCACCAGATGAAATAATTAATATGTGTTTAGTAAGAGATACAGGCATTGCTGGACCAGTCTCCTGTTTTCTAGCAAATGCCCTTCATTTCAGTTCAATGTAAAAAGATATTCTTTCTTTATGCTGTAACTTCCCACTGAAGGAATTTCACCCAAAAGACTGATCATCTGAAAGGGGTTTAGGGAGCACTTGTTTAGACAGAAGATTTTGCAGAGGACTGAACAGGAAAGAGAACTTTCAGCTCTGGGTTTGAGACTGCACTAGCCCAGCACTGAGTTTGACATAATTAAGCATACCCAGAGTCTTCTGAAAGTCATATAAGCTCTACAAGATCTTAGAGGCATGGAAGCTGAGGGAGGCAGAAGGATTGCATGTGCTGACACTGTAGATGTGTCCTCAAAAGAAAAAAAGAGAAAAAGAGGATGAGAAAAAGACTTTGGGGAAAAAAGTATCCTAAGCGGAGCCTAGAAACTGAATGACGAAGTTCTCTTCCATTGTCTGCCTTCTGTTGTGTACAAGGAAACTTCTCATTATTAATTTTTCTAAATAAATATGAAAATAAAAATTTTAAAATTCCATTGCAATTATTATCTAAAATAAAAAAGAACCAATGTAACCGCAAATATTCAAATGAATTTTTTTTTGGTAACATTTTTGAAAATTACTGGTTTGGATTAGGATCCTTTTTATTACACTAGATGCACAATCCAAAATACTCTAATTTATAAGCAGTTTTAATAGTAAGATGGGGAAAATGCCTTCTGTTGGGATTTGGCAAAGCACTAGTGGGTAAATTAATAAAAATTTAGATGATGGCAAGATTCCTCCAAGTGTTTATGGGAAAGAAATTTACAGAATTCTGGCTTAATTTATGTTGTAACAAGGGGGGGTTTTTTAACTGCACTCTAAATGTGATAAAATTTTGCCTATGCTTGGCATGAATGCCATAAAATGGCAATTGTAGATGTCCTTCTATAGCAGCCAGTTGAACTGAGACTCTCAAAATATATTACTAGCTAGTTAAGTTTGACTCTAGTAATTGGATGGGAATCTGACCACAGAAAACTCCAATACAGATTTTCAAGAAATCACACTGTATCTTATCTGGTACTATAGCATTTTTCAATATAATATTGCAGATTAAAGTAAAAATTATATTTTCCCCCAAGATGAAGCACTTGAATTTCCACTCCACAGTAATTTTTTGTCCACAAAATATCTATTATTCTGACTCAAACAAGTGAATTGTAGGATTTGACTTAATTTAGTTTTGCAATCATATAAAGTACAAACTTACAATTAGAGACCTTGAAAATATGTGCATTTTGGAGGTCAACAGGCCCTTACCTGCACAACCAAGAAGGATCTTAACCAAAGCCAAAAGCTGTATCACTCCCTACCCCACTAAGAAAGACCTTGCAAGCTTTGTATCTGCTAGGTTGAGACTAAATATGCAAATGAAACTATGTACTTAAGCCACACTAGCTCAAGCAATATTTTTCCATTCATTTATATCAACTCACATTTGGTTTCTCTGAAAGAAAATCTTTTTTTTTTTTTTTTACTTTGGCTTCTCAAAACAACTATATTCATTTTCAGGGATTCAGTTGTAGTCTAATACATGGAGTTTGTTAAAAAACAAAATTACTTTCTCTGTCTTAAGCAGAAATTTATATCTTATCTGGCACCATATATCATAAAAGATACAGTCATGTAATATACAGGACATCATATAAATAGGATATCATGGGTGTAATATATATAGCTATATAGATATAAAATCTAGCATATGAAGGAATGAATTCAGCAGCTTCTCATAGATTCTCTAACTCCTGAAACATAACTACTTCCATGAAAGTCAGCTTATTCTAAAATCAAAATTATCTGCATGTCTTTTTAAATTTTTGCCTACAAAATGACTGTAGGAGTTTCCTGAAGACTTCACTATAAGTTCACTATTTTTTAACTTGGCTTTGATATCTCTTTCTACTCCACCTGCTCTGAAATATGCTCTTATTTTCTGATTAATAAAGACCCTTTTTTCTCTTTTTTTTTTTTTTTCTTTTTTTTTCTCCTTCCTTTTAGGTTGAGATTTGTTAAAAGGTGTTGAAGAAGACAGATACATAAAAAAACCCTCCAAGATAAAAGGGTCTTACAAAAAGAATACAAGGACAAAGATACCATATCTCAAGTATAACAGAAGTCTTATATACCACATACTTAGAATGAGAAAAAAATTTTAACAGTAGGAAAGAATATTTTAAAATGCATAAGGATCTTTTCACTGATTATATTTTAAATATACTGCTGGTGATAGGACCTGACTGAACGAGTTCATTGGGTAATGCATGCAAATACTTTAGATGAGTTCACATTTAAAAGAATTTAAATATTTACATCATGTGTATTGTTTTGAAATAAAATAATTGTTACTAATGAATACATACCCTACTGCAGAATCTTGAACAGTCATGGTGGGTTGAAATCTGCATATAAATCATGTGGGTTTGAGGTTGGAGCTCATCTGCTATAGTTTTAATAAGCTGTTAATCTCACTTCCATTGCTAGAGTCCTCTGCCCTTTGGCAACAAAAACCAATAAAATCTTCCTATATTATCATTACTTAAACGATAAGCATTTGTAAGGTTTTAAAAATCTTGGATGAAATTTGACTACTGTAATAAGTCCTTATAGAAAAGTTACTGTTCTTAATGAAATAATATGTACATATATGGGAAGCTGAAGGTCACAAAAACCAGAGGACTTCCTTCCTCAGCTTCTGCTGGGATACAGATATGACCAAGCTTAAATGGTGCATTTTGTTCATTAAAGCATGCTTCTACTTTAAAATCTTACTCTTATACTTCCTCATTCATTGGTGCAAGTAGAAAACATGGTTCAAATTTATAGCTTCAGTAAGAAGTTACAAGGCAATGCTCCAAAAACATTTTCATAAATAGCTGTATTTTTATGCTACCATTGTTACATATTTCATAATGAAACTTCAAATATATATGTCTAGACATGTAATCCCCCTCAATAGAGTAAATATAGACTGCACACAGACACATTCAAAAAACAACATTGGAAAAAGATAAGTTGGCAAAGTCAAGGAATACAAAGTTAGGAGATGCCAGAGTTTAGGAACTTATAAGCTCCTATCATTTGAAATTACTTCAGGAGTTTGATATGAGCTCCAATATAGATCTAATAATGTATTTCTACTTCACCTTCTTGCAAGTATATTGCGATTTTTTATTTTCATTTTAAAAAATTAGTACCTGCTTTAAGCATATTTCCTACAGAATATATTAAGATTTTGTTTTCCTACAGAATATAAAATTGTTGTTAGTTGATATGATCATTAATACATATTGGTATGACAATGTGATCTGTCCTGATATCTGTCTAATTGTACAAGGCATCAATTCCTGCAATGACCTATTGATATTGATAAAATATAAAATAAATTATAAATTAATTATAACCAGTTTAATTTATTCTTGCATTATTATTCTAGTATTCTATGTATTCTACTACAAATAATCTTCTTCTGGAAATAACTTTTTCTTATTCTTTATTACCAGCAGAAACGGAATGAGCTGTTACGCTTTTGAACCACTATATCAGCACTTTTTCATTTTTAGTGTACCAGAAAAACGATATACCAACTCATTTCATAGGAAAAATAGCATTGAACTTTTTATATTAAATCCAATTTTTCTAATGTCATTAAGCCCCCGATTCAACAGGTACCGGAGTGTCTACTCTATTGCATTAATATCCTGTTCTGCATTAAAGAAACCAGTCCTACTCTATCCCTACTGTACTGAAAATAGAAGGCACATCTTTCTTCCAATAAATTCAACAACAGAGTTGTTATAGGCCTAATTAGAAGACCAGGAGTATCCATGGATATAGCTACATAGGAGCACCTTCTACGTATGGTATGTGCTGTACTATTCAAAATACATGAGATTAAGAGAGATAATTTCACAAGAAAATATTTTGCACCATATCTCATCCTTAAAAAATTAAGTCCTCAGATAAAAAATCCTCTCATGTCACAATCCAAGTGGGCTAATGTTCAAAGTGTTGCAGAACTGCTAGTGAGAGAAATACCCGGCTCCCAATTTGTCTAAGTTGTTACAAGCCACACGTAGAAAGCTACACATTATACGTTCAGAGTACCTGGTATGCCTTGTCCTCAGTATATTTACTTATAGTATCTTTATTATATGAAATCCCTTCTTGATGATGATGGCAACCTTCATTCAACCTTGTTTTCACCACAGTCCTGTTTGCTAGGACAAACAGAGATTGCCAACTGTCTTAGGTTACAAAGTAAGATGTAACCAAAAGTATGTATTCTATCACCATCTTCATAAGCTGTTAAAACCAGGTGGGACAGTGTTCTTTATCTCTTCCATGACACATCCCTGGTAACTCCCTCCAGAAATATTTTTCTGTTAATGGGCCATCCAGCCCCTCTCCATGACTCATAAAATTACATCATCCCATTGTGAGATGCTCCACCCAGAGGGAGGAACCAAGCATTCCCACCTGGATATAATCTGAGGTTTGGAACACCCCACTCAGCCCCTACCTACCGGGGTCCCAGAGGTCAAGAGCTACCACTGGACTGTCAGAGGAAGACCAGACCCTTCTACAGGATCAGCACTTCAACAGAACCACATCTATCACTTCAACAGGACTGCTCCCACCACCCTGATCAACAGGGTGTCAGGTTGTACTTTGTCAATGTTTCTGTACTATTGCATTTATTCTAATTTTCCAATTAAACTGTAGTTCTGATTTGGAATCACTTACTGGTTTGCTTTCAAACTAGTCCACCAACACATATACTATTTACTATAGATACGTAGATGACTGTCTAAGACATCATATACAGTAATCCACATTCCACACCCAATAAAACTTTCACAAAGGTACTGAACTCTGGCCTTTAACTCTGTATTTACTAGAGATTGCCAAAGTTCTCTCGAATTCCAAAATTTTCACGATTTTCTTAGCTTTCAAAAGTTGAGAGAACTTCTTGTTGCTCTGTGTGAGCAGCAGTTGAGAGGCAAGTATCACAATCTGGAAATCTTTCTTTGAACTTCAGTGGTGAAGTCTAATGTCAGGAGACTTAAGCAATTTATTTCAAAACATACGTGTTACATGAAGCAACCAATACCATGAGATACATTTTATATCACTTTCCAGAGGTCACAAAGTATTTAATTTGAAAGAGACAGTTTATGAACATATGTAAGTAGCACTATCCTTTCAGGAACGGATCCAAGCTTTCGAAGTTTTCATTAGGAAGTTCCTAGAATCAAAGGTGCCAAGTCTATTACTCTACTTCTATAAAGATACTTTACTGATGCACTGAAAGGCTGTAAAATATAACAGTAAAGAGCTGGTCATAAAAGAAATTGATGATTATGGATTATACAGTAGTTACATTTCAAAGTTAAATGGTAATTGCAATATGGAATTATTTTGTTGCACTCTGAGGAAGATAAGTGTTGCAAAGCAAACTAGTAAGTTAAAATATCTAATATTTGTGGCAGAGATGATAGAATGGTAGGACTGAGAATAGGCAAAAAATTTGAGTCAGTGAGAAAGATATCATCACTTCACCTGTGTTCTGCAAAATATTTGCTTCAGATTTGTTTACACAACTCCTTTATCTTGCTTTTGTGAGCAGTCTTACTGAGCTCACCAACACCAGTGTTTTCAAAATGTCTACTCAAACGAGCAAGAAAGTCAGATTTCTCCCTTTTGCAAATTGCTCTAAATTCTGAAGCATGGGATATGTTACATCACATTTCAACAGCAGTTGAGGAAAGGTTTCAAACTGCATGACTTCTCTTGTACTGTCAGTGAAGTTACCTAAAGTTAAGGTAGGCTTCCCTTAACTGGCCTTAAATAACACTTGAGGCTAAAAAACATGACCTGAACCTGCAAGAGGTAGGCAGACTGCCTGCACCATTGATAACTGCCTTTAAAAAAATAGGCTGCACCTCCATACTATAACTTTCTGAAGGCCCAGGAAAGTCTTCTACAAACCTTCTCACTTTAAAAAATCCCAGGAAACAAATGTGCTGAAAACAGTTCCCTGGTTCTAGCAGGGAGATGGACATGGTCTCTGCCAAGCATGTCCTGGTGCGTGTAGGAACTCCTGTTTGTCCTGTGGGACAGGCACAGCTCTCAGTATAGTCCTCTGGGGGATCTGGATATCTCACCAAGTTGTTCCATAGGGCCCCACTTGTCATAGAGACTGCCCAGAAACCCAAAGTACCAAGTTCAGAGGCTCTGAGTACCCTGTTGATATCAGAAAACTGCTATTCAAGTGTGTGACTCAAGTAAATTGAGCACAAATAATCAAATTCTAAACACGTAAAAGCAATACATCAGGCAGACTTCAGTAGCAACAAAATTTAAAGATTCCTGTCAAGTAATGAGGCAATAGTCAGTTGCATCAATTCATAGTGCCTCTTTTAAGAAAATGTAAAATTAAGTTCTCCTAAATGTTAATAAAATTTAACATATCCTTAAACATAAAATCCCTGAAAGAAGTAACAGTTTTCTTGCAGGTTTATGTAATTTTTATTTATTCGTTTATTAAATAGCATGTTTGCATTTGACCTATAATATTTAGAATTTTTTCTAAAGGTCTTTTTATGCTATAAAATTTATTTCAGCCTTTTGGACCCAATTGTTCTGCTCTGGACCTGTTCCAGTGATGCCTTGGGTTTTAACTTTTATATTTTTCAAATTCTGTACTGCTTAGAGTGTAACTCTGAAGTTTCTTGTAGCCTGTAATTCCTGCTCTCTCGTGCTAGGTAGACATAACAAAGCCTCTCCAGGCTTTGCCTTCAAGGACAGCCAGGCTGTTCTAGGCCCAAAATGTGTAAACTGAAGATTGTAAAGGGGGGGGGCAAGCTGAGGGGAATTACATCATTAAACTCGGGCTTTAATTGGAGAATTAACCCTGATATGCAAATGAACCAAACCTATAAAAGTGTGAAGAACTTGTGACCTGTTGTCCATCTTGGGGTCCATTTTTTGGAAGCAGCCTCTGGCTGCCCCAGGGTGTACCTTGAAGGCCCTTCAAATAAATATCTTTATTCCCTTACTCTTGTCTAGTCTCTGTTTCTAGGTGGCTGGAGAAGGCATCACCAGCATCTGTATTAAATACTATTCCATACAAAATATTTTGAAATCTAATACCTTTCTTCACTCAATTTCTATAATTGATTATAGCATTTAAAAAGCAATTGGGAATTCTTAGGATTTTCTATTTCAAGAATTAAATCCTCAAATTTACAAGTGAGTCTTGTTTTGTATCGACTCAGTAGCTAACCTTTGGCTCTTTTGTATCAGGCAGATTGGTACAGGGGAGCCAGAGGACCAATTTAAGCTCTAGATTTAGGAAACGCTTTCTTAGGAAGACCAGTTACTGGATCTACTCTTTTTATTAACACTCCCAAAGCCGCCTTGTTGGGCATAAGGGATTCCTGGTGGGAACAGCTGAGAGGAAGCAAGTACCTGTAAGGACTGAAAAGAGGCTTAGCCAAAGGGTCCTTTTAGTCCTCCACCTTTACAGTGGCCTACCTTCCAGCTGGGAAGTAAGACACAACACTAGGATCAAGCCAAGAGCCAGACCAGGACTCAGGCATGGGGTGCCTGCATCTTTTCTCTCTGATGGTCACGCTGCACAACAAAATATCAGACTGCATTCTTTGCTCTGGTTGGATATTTGCACTACAAGGCTGAATAATACACTTCAAAATTCAAACTAAATTAAAGAATATGAATAATTTTTAATTTATATTCTAAGAGAATAAGGAGTAAGAAGGACCCCTGGAAGTAAAGTTTTGAAGGAAGGGGAGGTAGAAAATAAGTAAATAAAGACCAGTAGAGAGCCTGCTTTTGGATCCAGATGAATAAAATTGAAAATCACAGGGTCATGTGCAAACTGATTTAAAGGGTGCAAGTTGGGTATAAAAACAAGAAGAAACCTAAGCTTTGTCTCCCTCATGAACTATGAAACCACTTCATACTTTCATAGTTAAAGATGTAAGACTACTAGGAGGAAAATAATCCTACTTCAAGAACCATTTACATGAATTGTGTCATGTTATATTTTGTGAGAAGATGGGTATATTTTGTTGTTTGCAACACTTTATTTGTTGCGGTTTCATTCTTTAATTAAAAAAAAAAATTAAATTCATGAAATTTCTGTAGTGGTGATGAAAGCTAAAGTAGAGAGGGAGAGCTGTCTGAGCTAGAGGTGAAGGTAGGGAAAAGTGGGGATTGAAAACATCCCCATTGTCTGGAGCCGTAGCCGAATTGCTGGGGATTTTTTCTCCATTTTTATTTCTGCCCCTCCTCCTCTTTCTACTCCTCTCCCCTCTTCCATCCCTCTCCTATTGCTTCCTTTTCGTTCATCCTTCTGAGCTGTGCCGACGCCAGGGGAAAGGTCCAGAGCAGGAGGGAAGGTCCAACAAGTCTGAAATAAAAAAAAAATTACAAATAAAAGATAAAAAGGATCCAGAAATTCAAATGAACATACCCAACATTTTAAAATATACTTTCCTCTGTCAGTGCAGATCAGTGTGACACAGGTCTCTATAGCCGGGCTGACTTTGATCTTAAAAGATCTGAGAGTGTAAAGTAGCCAGTCCTATTCTGATTATGATGGATATTTACAACATTTATTAATATTTGTGACCAAGTTTCATGAATTTCTGAACCCATTTTAAAATTTCTGAGATGAAATGTCACACTATATATGACATTAACTCGTACATCAGATTAAAAATATATAAATGTGGCATCCCTGAAATAGTTTATTTCCTTAAACCGAACTGTAATTATTTTTCTTGTCATCTTGCCTTTCACAAGCCTGTCCCCAAATGCATAATCCTCAGTCAAGATCCCTAGACCACCTACTTACCCAGAGCAGCAGGCAGAGAGAGACCAGAGACACTGAATTTGTGTTTGGCTTATATGCCCTACTCTCACTGAGAAATTCAGTTGGGCCCATCTGTGTTCTGATATTCTATGGTCATGAGACCTTTAAATTCCCATAACAACACTGTGCTCCTAACTCTGAGTGGAGACGCAGGAGTGAAAAAGGAAATGTTATGGTGCATAAATGAAAGGGGGAAAAGAGACAAAAACTTCATGAAGTCAGCAAATGGTTTTATCCTTGTAAATCTGCTTTATGTGTACACTGCTCAGACAATGTATTTTTGAGGAACAGTACAAAAACCGAAGTTCAAAATATAAATAGAGTGTGAAGAACAAAGACCAAGAGGTGGTGAAGTGTGTAACGTGACATGGTAGCTGCAGCTAACAGTTTACAGTCCCCAGAGAATATTACTGCATTTATTTGAAGCAGTTATTTCAAAGTGCTGAGACCTCCAACTTTTTAAGTTCCTATCTCAATTCTGACAAGTCCGTAAGATTTCTGAGTCTGTACAAACGATTATACTATAGCTGTTAGAGCTTACAGCTGCAGCTTACTTTATCATGGCAGTAATACTGTGGTATTTGGGCAATTAACTCTCACTATTCTGAGTTTTGTGCTTACTCCTATAATATCAAATGGTTCCTTTCTAATTTGGATTCAGCTTTAGTTTAGTTTCATACTATGCTGTCAGTGAAAAACATGGCCTATATGAGCAGTTTAATGTCTGCACAGGCAGCAAGGTAGTGCCCAGCCAAGAATAAGACAAAACCCATGTGGAAACATGTACACTATTTTCATATCATTCAGTACCTGTAGAAAATCTTACAGAAAGCCCAAACATCTATTGAATTAAATAGCAGAATTAATAATTTGTGGGAAAAGAGGATGATATCACAACATATTCTGTAGTGTCACAAATCGGCCATTGCTTGGCATCCTGCTACACACAATGACTAGGGAAAGATCTAAAGCAAGGCACTGAAGTAAATTTTATTGAAGAGCTGATTTTACAGACATTAACAGTCTTATAAAATTCCAATCTTCTCTAAAAAATTACCTGAGACAGGGAAAACTAAAATCTATCCGGTATTCAAAAGTACAGGTTTTATTGGAGTATTTAAAAACAAGCACTTACATGAGGGTATTAGCAGCATGCTATCAATAGCTCAATATTTCCCCTACATTGCCTGGATGACCTCAGCTCACAAACTAAAAAGCCTTTTTTATTTTTAAAATCCCACTTCAGAGACATCTAGAACTTTCAAATTCAGGTCTTCTGCTGTAGAACTACTAATGATTTTTTAACTGAAACTACATATATATATATAGTACATTAATTCATATATACAGTGCAAATAGCTGATTTCATTGCCACCCACATAATCCTTATGTTTCCATAATTTTCAAAGGTTTTCAAACTAGGTCCATGATTGTACCGAATAGCTTAAGTCTCTCTGTGAGGAGAACTCATTGAAGAATCATTTTTTTGGATCACACTATAAAAGACAGAAAACTGGGTAAAGCAGTAGAAAAAAGCTGTGAAATCTTGGCCCTATCAGACACCCCTGGGAATTTTGTCATAGCCCAGAACTGATTAAAAATATTTAGAAACACATTTCTATTTCTGTGAAAAGAATTGCTGGAGAAGTTGAAAATAAATTGAAGTAAAAACTTAAAGCCATGAAGATTCTAGTGGCCAAAAAATAATTTTTCAACCAAATATTTCATTGTGAAATTAGGATTTCAAGAAGTGGAGGGTTGGGGAGCATGCAATTCATCTCCTTTAACTTCATCCATAAAAGAAGTTAGGAATCTATTTTAAATGGGCCATCTCGGTTCTCTCTCATCAGTGCAAAGAGAGAGGCGTTTTAGGAAGGTTGTTCATCTCAGCTGTCCATAGATGCCTCTGTTGGGATGTAATCTGTAATTCTCTGGTGGAAGAGAATATTTATCTCCATTGACTACAAAGCCTTGAGCAACTGTGTTAGATTTCAATGTCTAACTTTTAGATGGCTAAAATGATGACTAGCTTAGTTCTAAAAACCTATTTTTTAAACAGCAAGGTTAAGTGAGATGAATGGAGCCTTTTATGTGAACCACTTTATCAAAAATCTACAGAAAAAAATGTTTTGACATGAAATTCTGACCAGCATATGTATCATCGATTTTAATAGCACCAGGCCTTAATTCTGCACCTTTCTATTTCTACATCACCTACTGGAGCAGGGCACCTGCTGATGAATGTTAATCCTGTATGCTTTTCTCATAAAATAATAAAATAGGCATCAATGTCCTGATAAACTACCCCGTAAAGCAAAAGTGGCATAAATGCAGTTTCTCTTTTCATTATTCAGAATGTACATTAATTGGCTACAACTTACAAATGCCCAAGTAGAAGATGGTAACCTCTCTAGAGCCAATCTTGTAACTGTATCATTTAACTGGTTCCCATTTAACTGGAAGTTGTATGGGCAGGAGGAAAACTAAATTGCATCCTTCTTCTGCAGTTTGGAAAAAAAAAACCAGAGTGGATGTGAATTTATGCAGTAGAGAGCACATTAGAAAACCGACCTACCATGCAATACCTCAAGTGTATTTATCCTATGAAATCAGTAGCAAATACTAAATGAGAAATGGGTAGCACTGATTGTGTGTGTGTGTGTGTCTTACTTAGAAAACAGTAGAGATACTCGCTTTTAAAGGTACCCAAAGAGGAAGTTTTGTTTTAATGATACCTTCAGGGGGGCTGTTTCATAGAAACAGCATGCCAATTTGCACAGCACATTTTTAAATCTTATATTACTTCTATCCTAGTCTTTATTGTGTGAAGGATCTTTTAATAAAATATTTTAACTAGGTGAAATGATTTGTCTTTTACAAACAGTAACCCGTCATTACAGATCAAGCTCAGAAGTATGTTGTTGCAACTACTAAAGAACAGTGTTTCATTGTAAAAATCGGTGAGTTATTACTGTAATTCTCTGTACCCACAAAAAGAGCAGTTAGCACGCAGTAAGCCTTGAGAGCAGGCCTGGTGTGCAAAAATTCATAAGGGTATCTTTGTTACTTTCATTTGTATTGTTCTAATAAAGAACATGTCTAGGGTAGTGCAAACATTTTAGTGCTTTTGCACTCCATTATACCACAACAAAACAGAAAGAAAAGTTAGCATTGTCAACACCATGTGAATAGAATTCTTTGAGACAGAAACTCCAATTCTTCAGTCAGTCTAAAAATACTGCATGGAAGGTATACATGTGCAGTGCCTCCTACAAATCGTGAAGTTACCCTTATTTAACAAGATGTGTCATATCTCTTTGACAATAGGTACTATTCAGTTTCTACGCAAAACTCTGAGCAGAAACAGAGACACCTTTTTACTGAATGAACTGTGCTAATGTGATGGTTTTCTAAAGAACAAATTTAGCCTTGTTTCAGTCAGATTAAGAATCTCATTAATACTCAATTTGTGCCAGATATCCCTTTTTTGTTGACCCTGAACTACACAAAGCACATGACTGACTCAAGGGAGGATCTTGAAGAAGGCAACCAATGGGACTGAACAGGCTTTTGATATGGGGCACAGTGGGAAGATGGGGACCTGAATTTCACCAGGTCATTCAATAATCACTGAGGTCCAAGAGTTATCATTGTATCCTTTACCTTGTTCTTTAAATAATAACAATAATAATGGCCTGTACTGCCTTTTATTAGCTATTGCCTGTCCAAGGGACTGCAAGTTGTTCTCAGAGGACCATAAAATTAACCACAGAAGGCATCAGCTGTTTCCAGTGCTCCATGTTGACTTGGCTGCTCAGAGACTGCACACCAGGCAATAATCACTGGCATCAGGACAAGGCCACCTGGGAAGGACCACTGATGTAAACCAAGTTCAATCAGACCTTTGGGTATTTTAGCAGAAAGACTTGTGAATGTACAAAGAAAAAATAAAGAAGCTGGGGAGTGTCACTGATATTCCACCACATTCATACCCAATGTTGGTCATCACTCATAAGAAATTCACCTCTGCTTCTTCAAACCTCTACCAACCAAGTCAGAGTAGAAATTATTATGCTTACTACCACAACCATGAAGGAACTTCATGGGAGAAAAAAACATAGCTCTGTTCCTGAAACTGAAATGCAACTGCACAATGGTTGAGCCCCGACATCCTGGCAGGCCAGCCAGGATGCAAGGAGCCAGGAGACACACAGAGATGTACCAGAGAGGCAATTTATTAACTCTATAGCTTTTGTCAAGTGGCAGCAGATAATATGGCTCTGTATAAATCTGAGAAAGTTAAACTCTTAGTTGTTAAACAGAAGTGTTGTTTAAGCCCTGAAGGATAATTAATGTAAGATTTTGGTTAATTCTCTATCACACTAAAAATATCTTTAAAAATCTCTCTCTCTATGATTCTGTCTATTCCTCTATGTATCTAGATTTTTATTCCAGAATACCACAACGATAAAAACATGTTAATTTTTTCACACTAAGCAACCTGTGATTTACTTAGTAATTTGAAGGTCTACTTGATTGTTTTTTTAAATGGTTGGCAGATGATTCATTGAGATGAAAAACCACATTTCATTGTACAAAAATAAACTTTCTCAGAGAATACTTTCAAAGTTGCAGTATAAATGCTTTTGAATGATTAAGTACATTATAGAGGTTAGAGTGTCATTTTGAAATAGAAAAAAACAGGGCAAAAAAAGCTACAAATTATTCTAATGTGTGTATGTGCAAAACAACAATCTTCAAGCCATTTTACTCCTGTAACTGTTTAAAGGTCATAAAATAAGATTGGTACCTTAACAAAGGTCAAAATGTTGCCTTTCAATCTTCATATCACTTAAAAGCAGCATTTTGTTTGCTTCTGTCAGTCTGGATCTTAGTTTAAGGGAGCTACAAACTGGATAACTACGTAGACAAGTGTCACAGATTACATAATTTTTTATCAAGAAATACTCAACTTTAGCCTTCTGTTCAGGTATTCTATTAGTACTTAAAACGTACAGAAACTGACTTCAGAATTTGACAGAGCACCACATCCTCTAAGACCAAGGGAAGTTAAAACATTCATCTGAGGGCAGACCTATCAGTCTTTATAATCCTACACTATTAAGCTTTTTTATCTTTTTATCTTTTAAAACCCAAACTGCAGGGAAGGAAGAAAATAGGAAAAATTACACTATAAAAGAGAAACTGGTTATAGAACAATGCTTTAGAAGACTAGAGAGGTAAGATATATGCAACCTGCAAAGACTCTAATAAGGTAAACATTTTAAAGAACGCTATAGACATCGTTCACATTTATTCCTGATAGAAGATAGTCTGTGATGCAGCACTGCCACAAACCTGTTACCATTCTCTTCACTGGTATGAATACAAAATGCTAAGACAATATGCAGAAAACTCTTGAGAGTTTAAAAATCAAAGTGTTGCAGAAGAAATTCCCAAGAGTTCTTTCCTGTTGCACTATAACCAAAGAAATTCAGGTTGGTTAGGCAGAATGAAGCAAAGGTCCACACGGCACAAACCCCATTTCACCAGAAGGCATGTCTATGTGTGTGGCTTCAGGTGGAAATGTTCGGGCTGATGTGAGAGCCAGAAACCAGACTGCCATATTTTCAGCTGAAAGCAAAACAGACCACAGCCCTTCTTGGGCAGAAGAGGATTCGAATGCAGCTTCCCTGTTTCTGCTGCAGCATGATTTTGGTCAGAGCCAGTCTTAACATTCCCTCCCAGTGTCAGCCACACTGTTGGGAACCTCTCCCAGTCAAGCCCAGATATCACGAGGGAAAAGGAGCTGCAATTGCTCTCTAAAAATATACTATACTCTGAAGAGAAGAGACATGGATAAGAAGCCTTACTGTTTAAAGGTCAGCAGTGGCACAAAAAATAAAGGAGAACAAACTGTCTGAAAATAAATTTAGGACAAAAATTGTATTTCTAAAACCATGAAAAGTGAGGCTCTGCCCTGCCTTCAAGAGGTGCAGTGAGAAAGATACCCCAGCTAAATTTAAACCAGAGCTTTCTGAATCTGAACAAAATAAGAAGACCAGCCTAGTATCACAGCAAACAGACTTCATGACTCCACAGGCCACTTTAGTACTGTCTCCCATGTTGAACAAATGTAAGAAGATATTTTTGCCAGTTCAGGCCACTAGAGCAGCTAAAACCATGTATTCATGAGTCAGCACACTGAACACTATACAGTTTTTCACATCTGTTCACCTGTTCTTATTCATTTGCAACTAAATATTAATAATAGTTATGGAGGAAGAAAAGAAAAACTGCTTTCCAAAGATTTTGGTTTACAACCCTTTATAAAGCTATCTTAAATTGTTATGCTGTCCTGAATACCAAAACAGATATACAGAAAAACAGAAGATGTCATTTCAGTCTGGACGCTCATCACTTTTGGGAGCTAGGGCAGTATGACTGTATCTCATACTATGTAAGGAATATAATGATATCATCACTTGGAGAAACAAAGCTGCAATTTGTAGGCAAAATTTTTATTCATCTCAAAAGCACAAAAGGACAATTGTCTTTGACACTAACTATGGCTTTCTAAAACACGCTTTCAACATTAGTCATAGCATAACTATAGAAGCACCAAGCAGGAACCAATTCCACCAACCCAAATCCTGCTCTGCCCACATACTGCACAGAGGTAGAAGGATCCTCTTTCAAAATTGGCTCCTTTATTCCTATTTTAAAGTCCCAAGGCTGTTTGATATATATGAACTCCTACAACTTCAGACTGCTGCAAATGAAATATATGTATATTAATTACCATACTACTCAGACAACAGGTGCTTTGTGGATGAAATCTGGGTGCTAAATAGAAAGTTTTAGGAATGCACTTTCTCAGACTTCAAGATGAGGCTAGGCGAGCAGGATTAGCTCTTCAGTCAGCAACTATCTGTACAAAATTACTCACACAACACACCTGCAACATTAAAACAAAGGACAAAAGGATCATTCTGGAAACTGTTAACCTAGTTACTTTATTTCAGTGCTTTAGCAGTATCAAAATATTTTGCTTACTGGGAGTTGCACATAATTAAAAGAAAAACCTTCATTTAAATATAAGGAGGGATGGAAATAAATAGAGGGGTGGAGAATAAAGTTTCAATCTCTCTTGTTTTTAATGGCTTGCTTTCAAATTAAATCATGAAAAAATAAGCAAGCTGAGTCTTCTTAAAATGTGGAGTAATGACCCAACAGATCATAACTATTTTAGAAAAGTCATCATAATCTATCATGCAAATATCTTGACTGGTTTTTAGACACATGAATTATTGACCCTGTTATGCTGCCAAAAGTATTTTAACATGTCAGAGCAGAAGTCATGCATAAATATGTGCGAAATATTTTTATTACAGTTAAACTGGAAAAACCCAGTGTAAATACATAATAGTTATGTTTCTACAAAGATAAATGAATTTATTTTTCAACGTGACTAATTGCATGATTTATACACTTCTTATACTTTCTACTTTAAAGAAAGCTGTTACATTGGAAGAATTTAAACATAAGCATTAGCAGCCTCAAATTTCCAAATGCATTTGTAATTCTGTGAATTATATCTGCTTACATGACAGTGACAAAAGAAATATACCCCCTGTAACTTACTTTAGTTTCCACATCTGAATACACAGTATATCTTTATAGTCAGTTATAGATCCATAAATGATCTTTATATAAAATACAGTAAGCAATCCCATCACAATAAAGTAAACAACAGAGAACACCACAGAACATTCAGCACTTGAACTTTAGCATAATATTGCACCATATTTCTTTCTGGAGGAAGAAAACAAAAAACCAACAAGAAGAAAAACCAAACCCAAAACCAACCCATCCTATCATCTGGAAAAATCTTTCCAAATTGTATTTTACAGAACCAATATCCTGTCTGTACATCAGGGGCAGCCTCTGTTAAGCATTTAAGTGCTTTCAATGAAAAGTAACAGTTTCTCCTCCAATCCTGAACTCTCAGTAACCATCACGGAAAGTAACAGTTTCCCATTCCCTGTCAACCAGTGGCACTATCAATAATCAAAACAAAACACCTTCAAGCAAATATCAGCTTCTGATTAATCTCCATCCCAATGAATTACAGTCATAAGAGGCAACCTGCTGCCTTGTTTACGCCTTTTTAATATGAGGAGCAGAAGTTGGATATAAGGGTTTTCTGCCCTTAGGGATACAAAATATGCCTCATGTGGCAGTGAGCCAGCTCTCCGAGAGAGCCTCCTTTGCTGTTTCACAGCTATTTTCTAATGGATAAATTTAAACAGACACACAAACACACGAGTCACCAGAATACAGGGCCGGAGCTATTGTTTTTGTCTAAAGTCCTGTGAGCATCTGTACTCGATCTCAAGGTTCCATCCAGTTTTGGTTTGGGCTTTACTTTTGATTGTTTTGTTTGTTTGGGTTTTTTTAAACGCAAGGAGGAGAGGAGGGGTGTCTGGATTTTTTTTTTTCCCCCCAGCTGCCTTCCCCTCTATACAGCACAGCACATAAAACACCTCTCTTCAGCTTTAACCGACCTAGGCTCAATTAGTGCAACATTTTGCACACATCCAAGCAATCAGAAGGCAGAGATATTTAGTCCAGTCCTCATGTGTATTGCACAGACACCTTTAGAAAGGGGCGGAAGGAGATTTCTTTAAAAAAAAAAATCATCTCACAATGTAATTTACACAGTGTGGAAACGCCTACAAGGAGATGAAGTACCTGCACTGGGGAGATGTTCAGTTGTTCACTTCATCTTCCGTTGACAAGGAAACCAAACCGCACTTCATTCTCCAGGAAAACCTTCCACTGCCATCATTTGAAAATGTATTTATTTGTATATATGCATATATCTATCATCATCATCAGCATGATAACAATAACCATCATAAAACACTGCTGGCAAAAGAATAAAAAGTGAAGGTGCAAAATGTGCAAAAGTAAGGATCATCTCTTTGGCTTTCTGTTTTGCTTTGTTATCTTTAGGGAGGAAAAAAGTGTTTAAAAACGATAACTGCAACATGCTGCAAGAAAAGTTTCACATTATAAACAGGCATCAAAATCTGAAGAAGAGGAAAAACAAAAAACCCTGCTGGTAGCACTGTTAAAAAAAGAAAAGAAAAAAAAAAGAAACAGTAACAAAAATAATAAAATTAACATCTTGCTCTGTGGCTTCCACCAGTATTGCAAGATTATAAACTCTGTGTAAACACTGCTGTAAAATGCATTTTCAATTCCCATCTCTTAATGGAAAAAAAAAAAAAAGCCCTTAGAAAAACACCCAAAAATAAAAATAAAACAACACCAGAAAAAATCCTCTGCAAAAAGAGTTAGAAACATGCCTTTTCTCTTATCTTTAAAAAAATAAGCATCATATTTCACATCGCTTTTCCGTGCCACAACAAAACCAGTTGCATATATAAATATATATAGCTACTAAATGTATATCAGTTGTTGCTGGACTGGCAAGTCTGTGTTATTAATATTATCATTTTTCATTCCCAGTGACTCCCGGCCCCAGCAGCACCTTTTGCTCACAGTTTAGTAACCATCGCATGCTAGGAAAAAAACTTGTCATCAGCAAAAGATCAAATCCATTTAAACAATAATCAAAGAGGAAGAAAAAAAAAAAAAAAGAAGAAAAAAAAAGAAAACAAAAAAAACCAAAAGGAAGAAAAAAAAACCAGGACAAAAAAAGGAGGACAAGAATGTCAGCGGAAAGGTACTCACCGAGCGGGAGTAAAAGGGAGGAATAAAAATGAGAGTTACTATAAAATACAGTATGGCGGTGGAAGAAGGAATGAGGCGCTTTTTTTTTCTCTCCTCTCTAGTCTCTGCCTCCGGCAACCGCCACGTGATCCGGAGCCGGGCGGACTCGCAGCCGGGAGGGCGCAGCGGCGGCGCCGGGCGCGGACCCAGCCCGAGCCCAGCCCGCTCCGCTCCGCAGCCGCCCGGTTCGCCGCCGCCCAGCGCTCCGCTCCGCTCGGCTCCGCTCCGCACAGCTGGCCTCGGCAGGTGCCGCTCGCCGCCGCGCTCACCGCCGCTCTCTCCGCTGCTCTCCGCTCACCCACGGCCGCCGAGCGCGGGCACGCAGCCGGGCGGGGTGCGGAGGCGGGCGCGTCCTGCGCGCCAGCGCAACTTGCTCGCCGGTGCCGCACGAAGTTATCGCCCGGCGCCGCCCGCCCGCCTGTTGCCCTCCGGCCGCGGCGCCGCCGGCCCCACCGCTGCGGTGCCTCTCGCCCCGGGAGCGGGGCTGGCGGCGGGCCGAGCGGAGCGCAGGGCGCCGGGGTTTGCTCGGGTGAGGGGTGCGGTGCCCCCGGTGGCGGCCCCGGTGCAGCGCCGGGCTCCGAGGCGTGTGCGCCCCCGTCACCACTCCCGCCGATCCGCGGGGGATGCGGGGACTGTGCGCGGGGGTACCGCGTGTGCGCGCACGGCAGGGGTAGCTCGCCGCCCGGCTCGCCGTCTGCACGGGATGCCAGCCCTGATTCCCCCGTGTGTGCGGGGGTGTCCCTCCCGCAGCTCCGGCTCAGCGTGGGTGCGCGGAGTACCCCGGCAGGCAGACAAGGCAGGCAGGGGCATCCCCTCTTGTCGGCTTCGGGGCACTGCTGCTGCCGGTGCAACGGGGGGCGGGAGGGTTCCCCTGTGCCACTCCTGCTCCGGTGTGTGCGCAGCTCGGGGTGCCTCTGTGCCGAGCGCCGGGGTCGCAGTCAGTGTGCGCCCAGTCATGTCTGAGCAGCGCTGCTCCGGCTTCCTCCGGAGAGCGGCTCGCATGTGGAGCGGGTGTGAGGACAGGTACCATCGGTCCCACCCGCTACTGCTTCTGTTTCCGGGCCTCTGCCCAGCTACACGGCTCTCCCTCCTCCCGCCCTTCCAGCGGCAGGGCTGACGCTTCCCATCACAAAGTTCCTGGCCCAGGTGGGAACTGTGTTTTCGGAGCGGGTCACTCATGGCTGGGTCCGCTCCCGAGAGCAGTCCGCAGGCGCGGACAGCGCGGCGCAGGGCAGCGGGCTCCGGCCGGGGTGAGCCCGGTGTGCAGCCGCCCAGGGCACCGCAGCTGCCCGCAGTGCTGGGGGTGTTTGGGGTCGAGCCCCTCCGCACTCAGGTGCGGCCTTGAAGCAGCTCCGTGGCTGGCCGGATGGCAGCTCTCTCTTCCTTTAACACACAAGAAATACACTGGAGCAGACTGTGTGCTACTGTTGCTGAGAGTTCCCTCAAGACGCTTGCTTTTCCCTTTTTAGCTCTCCTCGCTTGTCTCCTTATTAACAAACACAGCAGTCGCAGGGAGCGGCGGCTGGGGCTGAGAGCAGCTTTGCTCCGGCTCCAGCTGAAGCAAAACCTGCTCAGCATTGCCAGGCCACAACCCCCCACCTCGGCTGTCCTCACTTCACTGGCCCCCAAAATGTTCACAGCTAACGATCACCCACAAACTTACTTATTTACTGCTTCAGCAGTGGAAGGAAGAGCCACAAGAGGTAAATTAACAGAGGAATAGAGTGTGCATCTGTAAACCAGGCACTGTGATAGAGCAGTCCAACCAGTATTTTCCAATACCACCCTGCTCCCTTCTCCCCACTTCTTCACACACTTTTTTTTTTTTTTTTTTTTGAGCCTGTCTCTTTTCATCCAGGTCAGAAGGCAGGAGATACAGTCAGGTTATTACTCTACAAAAATTACTCTGACCAGTCAGAGGATGCCCTGCTATATAAAAGACTGGTGAGGGCACCAGCCTGCCTTCTTCACATCCTCACACAAAGATTTTTCCCTTGCCCTGACCATTTCTTTCTTTCTTTCCTGTCCTGTATCTCTTCCCCAGTGTTTCCAGAAAATGAAAAGAAATGCTCCCTTTCTTCTTTGCTCTCAACTTCTTTTATGAAGTATAAAAAGAACACTGGCCAAAGTTTAAAAATATATATAACCAGTTATGGTTTCTTGCTCACTTTTTATTTTGGCACAGGGCTTGTTTTGGCATTTCATAATTTTCTCCCCCTGCTATGTTTGGCTCGCAGGAGTAGAGCTGTGCATCTGAGAAGGTTTAAAACAAACAAAAAAAGCAAACTAAAGGAAGTCCTTAAAGACACAAAAATTTACTAGAAATGGGAACTTATAGTGTGAATATTAACCAACTTAACTGTACAATGTTGCACATACATATGACAATAAACTCAATCATAATGGCATGATAGTATCACAAACTATCATGCCTTGAGATTTCAGGTGGAGAAGGTGTGTTTCCTTGGATGGTACACTTCAATTTTGTGTAGCTCTAGGTACTGTGTGCATAAATACAGTTGAATGACTAAGGTTTCTTTTTCATGACATTTAACATCAAAACAAGTTTGCAGAATCAAGGCCTAAATAAGAATCCTATTTTGTTGTTGCTTTTCAGTTTCCATTCCTGTTTATGTACTTTTGAGCACATATGTCTTTCTAAAATAACAACAACAAAAGTTAAAGGATGGTGTTTTAATAATCCAAAGTTGTACAATAGTTCTGACTTGTACATTATTTGTTGACACTTAAATAAGGACCAGAATATGTACATTTTGGACAATATATTTTATGTATTATTTGTTCAGTAGATTCCAAGAACTAGGAATAAGGTAAACTTGCAAATATGTATGTTCTTCTTTTCAATGCGTATGTATTGATTGGTTATTCTGTAAGGGAACTAAAAAGTCATTACTATACACTTGGCAAATTTGGATGTAAATACTGAAAGGTGCAAGGCTTAGGGGCAGCTTCCAGACCAGGTCTAGAACAGTGCTGAGGGGACCAGAAAATGTAAAAAAATTACCTCCTCTTATAGTTAGATTTGTAAATATTGTAAAAATTAACTGGTTCATAAGAACTTAACCATAGCTTTACCTAAAGAATCACCCAAGTATGCTTCTGTCCCTTTTCTCCTTGCAATCCATTAAGGTGAAGTAAGCATTAGGGGGTAAGAGGTGCAAGAGGTTTGGCAGGAATGCATGTTTGGAATAAGTTACAAGCAAGAAAGAGCTGGAATAATGCTGTTTTCACAGAATTCCAGGAAGTGTTTATTCATCGGTGTCTACTTTCTGGCCACTCCTGCTGGAAGCTTCCCCCAAAAGCAGTTGAACACTCAATGCTAGACCAAAAAGAGAGAAAGTTGAGCACATTACACTCATTGCAGCTTGGTTATAAACAGTGTTCAACAAAGTATACAGGAAAAGAATGCAGTTCAAAAAGAAGGAAAAGTAGCATCACTTAGATAATTTTGAGAGCAATCCAATGCATGCAAATAAGCTGTCTGCTGGCATTTTTTAGGCTTTCCACTTTCTCTTCTGCAGAACAGCAACTGAGCTCCACTGCAACGTGATTAAGAGTTATCCTTAAAAGTAACAAAGAATTCTGGGCAGAAAGTATGTGAACCAACAATTCTACACTTCTGCTTAGCTACCAGCAAAGAGTTGCTTCCTAAGGTTCCCAAAATATTGTACTGCACAGCCAGTGTTGTGTGACTTATGCTGGGTTTGCTAGTCTTTAGTCATGCCACACAATCCCAATATTTCATATCCCTTTCCTGTACCTTTGCAGTACCATTCCCTTCCCCCCTTCCACCTCCCCAAAAGAGCAGAAATAAATATATTCTGAGACTACCTCATTGCCTGTAATCTGTTTTTCTTGATTGCATTAAACTTCTGGGTTCTCAGCACAGTGCTGCTGCTGTATATATATGTTGCTTAGACAATTTTCTTCCCTTTCTACTGGAGCTGGTATTGGAGAAACACAGAGTTGCTTTTTTAATATCACTTTCAGTGCACTTACACTTTCCTAAAATAAAGAAACTTCTCTTTGCAGGTAGTAAGCAAATACTTGGAGTCCAGCACTAAGGTACTAACTTTGCACAGATCCATCACTATGACTCAGCAGCCTGAAAGCCTGAGCTCAAGTGCAAACAGGTGCAAACAGTTATTGGTATCTCCTATAGCACTGGCAGAAGTCAGCTAAGACAATACCAGATGCAAAAAAATAACAACAGTAATAATAATAAAAAAGATAAAATAATTAGTGGTCCTTTTTGAAGATACAGCTGCCTGACCCTGATTTAATGGCTAATTTGTTTGTAATCCCTTTTAGACCATCCAGTATAATTATAGGTTTATAAGGCTGTGATGGGTGTTTTTGTTTGTTTGTTTGTTTATGTCTACCATGAAAAGAGTAAAGGGAAAATTAGTTGACTGGCAATAACTGTTAAATGAAAGAATTACTTGAAGTTAGCCAAGCTATTACATTGTTAAACTGCTAAAGAAAGAAAACTGCAGTTCTCAAACTTCCAAATTACTATAGATTTAACTATCATCATTTCAATCCATTTATGTATTGGCTTTATTTTGATTAAATTGCTATACCTTAGACAATATCAAGTTGTATTACTCCACATTTTTAAAGTAAATTCCAGTGCATGTGATAGATATAATTTTAGAAAGAAGTTTCATTCATCTGTTTTTCTCTGCATGCTATCACTGTGTTTCTTGCTTTTTTTCTACAGATGTTTTGTTAATTTTAACAGAATTCTGTACTTCTTCTACTTCTCTTATGGTGCTTTTAAGTCACTATATTTATCTATACAGTGAAGCTAACTCAATTCTTCTTCTACCACCTTTTAATCTGAAATTCCCGAGTGTCTGAGAAGAATGCAGGTTAAAAAGTTCAGTAATAAATGACAGAAGGAATAATAGCAATGCAGCTCTTTTTAAAGGACAGCAGATAAAGTACCTGAATGATACACCCACTATGTAGGGAAATGGAATGAAAAATAGGAAACACTTTCAAGGAGCCCTTTTTACCTACTTCTGTTAGATGAGAGAGCTTTTCGAGAGGGAGGAGTTTTTAACTACTGAATGCTTTGCTCTGTGTAAAGTTCAATCTTTCAGCCTGTGTATACTGTGCTTTTTGAAACAATCCTGATATGAGGACACAGCAAACAACAAGCTTTGTGTCCTTAAGCTACTATTTTCACACACTATTTTATATATGTAAATGAAAAGTGACATCTACATTAAAAATCAGCGAGACTCGCATGTATCCCAAATATCTTTCCTAATTTCAAAATTTTTGCCTTTTGCTCTTTTTATGTGTTATTTTCCTGAAAGGGTTGATTAAAGAGTAGGACTTATAGTAAGCATATCTTGATTTGTGAGTTTTGCAATAAGTAAATCTGGGAGTTGTGCGAGATAAGGCAGCTTATGACCAAATTCACTGGTCTGCACCATCTGTTCTAGTTCATTCATTGTCTATGTGATAATCTTTCAGCCTTTCTATTGAAAGAGAATTCAAAACATACTTTCAGGGGACTTGTGTGGTTTTGTTTTTGTTTTTGGGTTTGTTTTTTTTAATGTGTGGGTATTGTTTGTTTTTTTTAATTGTGTTGTATCAGCCAGAATTGAATAATGACTGACGGCTGGCACTTCTGGTTGAACATGATGGCACTGAAAGCTGAGAGCACATCTATCGGGTTCATCAGACACAGCACTGGAAAATGTGCCCTTGACTGAACAAGTAGTGATTCAAGAAGAAAAGAACACGTGATACAGAACATTGAAAAGTGAGAGAAAAAAAAAAAGAAAATAATGAATTTCTGGCAATTTGAGAAATTGAGTTGGAGACATTTTTCAAAATTAATCTTAACCAGAAACCATTTGGTTGAAGCAATAGGAGAGAGGAGCTTTGTCTTCTGTGAATCAGATCCTGTGGAGGGCTGTGAGCCTTTGACTCAGGAGTCCTCTACTCTCCTTTGGATAAGAGAAGACTGAGGGCAAAAGAACTCAGAGATAAGAAACTTCTCTCTAGGTTACAGTGAGAGACTGAACCACACCCAGCATCCCTTGTTTCTCTATGGTAATACCTTGTATCCAGTTGGTAAATTGGTTGCTACCTCACCCCCTGCCCTTCCCATAAAAAGGCCCTGGGTCTCCCCTGACTCAGGGAGTTGGTGTGCCTGGTCTCCCCTTCCCAGGGACTGCTGGACAATAAAGCTGCCTCTGTGGCACTGCCACACACGGGCCCTGTCTCTCTGTCCCCGAGTTTGCCTCGGGTGATTTCACACAGAGCTGAATCACAAGAGCTGGAATCACTTGTGTCTGAGAAATGGCTACACTTGCTGAGATCCCCGCTGTGCAGGGAGGCTGCCTTGGCCCCTAGAAGAGTTGTTCTTTGCTGGACACCCTTGCTAGGAAGGTCCTGGCTTCTGGTGCTTAACCAAGCACCATACCCCCTGCGACAAGATCCCACGTGCTCAAACTGGGCACATAAAATGAACAAACATATATTAATATTTTAAAGTTTAGTTTAAGTGATTCAGCAGCCATAATGTGCCTTTGTGTGACTCAGAACTCAGTTTACCACCCAAGTGCTCATCTCCCTAAACTTAACAACAGTCCTTGCTCTTCTTGCCTTCAGCTGCTTCAGTTTTCAGAGATGTGAATGAGACATGAGCTACACACAATGTCCTTTACTACAGGGCATTGTTTTGCGTTCTGAGTACCATTTGTGTGTGTTGCATAAGGCAAGAATAGATGAAGAAATAAATATATGACAATACAGCTTATTGTATTTATCTATCATCCATTATCATAATCGTTGTTCACTAAGAGGTGAAATAAGGTTGCATACACAGTTTTAATCCAGGATTTTCCTGAAGAAAAAAAACTGTGGTAGGCATTCAACTGTTGGTAAACAGTTTTTTGCATGCAGGAAATGCACATATATCCATATGTGCATATAGGTACACCTGCAGCACATATCCTGTTTCTTTTTTTGACCATGCATTCTAGTTATGAACAAGACCTAATTTTAGCTAGTTAATGAGATCTGACATGATTGCAGTCCATAGCAGTATGGCTGGAGGCTAGAGATTTTTGTATATGTTGTTTTATTCATGTGTTGTCCTGGAGAGGATTGGAAACATTATGTAAGAGTGTTAAGCATTCAGTGTCAGGCTCTAGGCAAAATACAGGTAAAAAACTCCTTCAAAATAAAATTATATACGTTTTAACTTTTTCTTTTTTTAATGGAAAGACAATTTGTAATAGAGCATGTCTGACTCTAACCTCTGCCATCCCATCTGCCCTTCATAAATGCAGAGAATTTCTAGACAAGAGAAGACTTACTCTATAATTACATCATGTAACTTGAAGCCAGTCATTTTGAAAAAAAAATATATTAGCATTCTGAATAGCATTTATTACTTTATCTTCTCTTATTTTTGTTCTTACACAAGCTCTTTTTCACAGTCACAATTTATTTTCTTCATCTCCTACTCGTCAAACGTTATATTCCAGAACAGCATCCCATTGCTCTCCTTTGAGGCAAATCACCTTGTGAGACCATCTAGACAGATTTCCCTTTTTCCACAGCTGCACTAAGATTGTTGGGGGTTTTGTGTTTGGCTCTTTCAAACAGCTAAATCTCTGCACTGGTGCAGCTCTCTGAGCACCTTGCATCTTGTAAATGACTCAGGCAGCACACTTCCTTCCCTCCAGCCAACAGGGAGAAAGCCTGGAAAACTGTTCTTGGGAATGATCCTCTTTCTGGTTTACATCACAAATTACTTCCATTACAGGATAATGCCCAAAGGCACAATCCAGCCTGAAATACAGTCATCATGAAACATAAAAATGCAATTGCTTTTAACAGAAATTATATAACTAGAACCATTTACAATTCTAAAGCTAAATGTCTTTGAAGTGTATGTTTCCAAATTTAAAATTTTTTTAAATCTTTCTTTTGGCAGTTGCCAATAACTCTCATTTGTTTTGTTGAATTGAGTATGTTACAAGCAAATGGAGACAAGATGTACAAAGCCATCCAAATAAATCCTATTCTTTTCTTTGAGATTAAAGCAGCAGTCAGAGCATGAATAAATCTTTGGAAAAATCAAGATTCTTCAAATCTGGTCGCTCCTTTAGATAGGCAATTGCTGCAAAGACCACTGATACTCAAATCAATCTATATTCTGCTTGTCAACTATTGCCCAAACACCATCTCCCTCAAAAGAATGAAGTCTGCAAATTTTCAGTGTGTGTTCCAGTTAAAATTAAAAAAAAATTAGAAAACGAATCACAAACTGTCCTTGAAAATACCATTTATGTAAGAATCTGGTACAGTCTGATCTTTAGAAACTCCAAGTGATCACAAAATTTTCTTGTAAGTTCCCAACCTTTCTGACAGTCAAGCCCATGCTGTTCAAGGACACCAACAATTTAGGTATGAAAACTTCTGCTTTTCTGTTTCTTTCTCTGAAAGAGGGACAAGTTTGTTCACTCTGTAATGGGTAACTTTGCTATTGTAACAACAGTCAAAGAAACAAGCACTTCATTGCTAATTTTATTCAAGTACGCTTACTTTGACATATGCAGTGTTTCCATGCCAGACAACAAAATTTCTTATGCAAGCTATAGCATAACTGTTAAAAAAACCATACTAGGGTAGCTCTCACTTGCCTTAAAATTTCACTTTTCTCCACCAACCCAGTAGCTTAAGTATCTGTTTTTCGCACTGGCTAAACCATTTCTCCATTTTCACACAGCAAATGAAAACATTTTGAACTGTATAAACTTAAAGCAAACTCCAGAAATATGGTAAGTAAAATGCCTAATCACACCAAAGAAGTAATAGCAAAATAAGAGAGTCAACTATTTAAGTGAATGCTGCCTGCTAGTAAATTTTGCAGGCCATATTTTCCTAATCTAACTGGGAAATGCCTTGCAACTTTAATGGAAAATTTTAGATAACTTTCATTTCTTTTAGACCACAAAACAGAACATGATTACAAAGGGAGAAACATCACAGGTTGTTTCTAGAGGAGATGCCATTTTTCACTAGTACTTCATTTAAGAAAAAAATCCTCCTTCTGTGACTTTTACAACTCTCAACATGGAACATTTTTTCTCAGTAGCAGGAATGGCTGAGGAATGGCTATCAGAGAACTTTGGATTTCGTCACTAGGAGAACTGTTTCTTCATTTCTGAAAGGTACACGTAAGAAATACAACTACAAGCACTAAGGCGACTTTGGAGAAAAGAATTATTGATAGTCCTCTTTTTGGAGGTTTTTAAGAGGAACAATTATGAATTTCTCAAGATAGAATTATAGGTATTTACAGGAATGCTAGCTCTTAGCCAACACCTAGAAAGTAACCTGCAGTGCAATCGGTAGGAACAATAATGTAGCAATACCAGGATGAGCTTTGAATCAGCATCAAGAAAATGGTAATTAGGTGATATTAGCTATATCAAGGGAAGGTAAAAGTAAATAAGTAGCCCAGTAATATTTTCATCTAAACTTTCTTAAACTTGCCTAACATTTTTTCTCTTCTGTATTCCACAACATGACTGCAAGTTGCAATAAAATGCATTTCTATTCATATATTCCTCTCATCTACAGCCTATCTTACTTAACCGTTCAAAAAGGAAGTATATATTCTCGGTTTATAGTGATGCTGATAGAGAGTTGCATTACAGCTTAGAAAGAATAATATAAACCCAGGAGAAACCAGTGGGTTCTGGTGGCCATTTTTATGATTGAGAATGAAAGGGAGGAGAGAAGGAGGAAATAATGAAAAAATGAACCGGTCTGCTAAAGTTAATAATGTTGATAATGTAAGCAATCTGCTGGAAATACTAATTGTTGATGGTTTCTAGAATCCTAATTAGAATATAACCATTTATACATATAATTTGTGGTAATAAATAAATCTCTGCCCAGTAAATGTGATGTTCATTTATCACAACAAAGTAATATTTTCACCCTCTGTTTAAACGTAATCATCTGCATGTAAAAAGCATATTCTGGGATTGATATCTGATATTAAAATATTTCAATTATAAAAAAAACCTAAATCAATATGAAAAGCAGTTTACCTTTTGATATAAGCTGCACATACATTTTTTACATGTCCATTTCCTTTTTATTACGTACGTGCACATAATACACACAGAGAAGCATAACATACCATTCAAATAATTTAAGTCTGTAGGAAACCACCATTCTTAAAAATAACAGGAGTCTCTGTATTGCAAGCATTCATTTAAGTGATCTTTTTACAAGTAGAGTATTGATTTGAAATGAATGCTCTTGTGAGTAAGCATTACTTACATTATTAAAAATTTGCAGGAAAGGTTTCCAACTCAGTGGAGATCCCTTTTGGCTCCCCACTGCTGCAAGCTCTGTGAGGAATTCTTACAATGTGGATCATCATTAGCCTTTTAAAGCTGAAAACACTCCTGTAGCTTCATCAATATGTAAGAAAAGATCTCTGCTTTAAAAAGAGTTTGAAGTTTCAGGAAGAAAAAGTAATACAGTAGATGGATAAAGAAATGAGCAAAGGCTTTATCGTGATACATTTGGCTTATTTGTCCCTTTTTAATTCAGATTTTTCTTTGAGTGTGAGACGGGGAGTTAAACAATTAGGCTACCAGCAGGCATTCCACTCTGACTGCAGCCTAGACAGGGTAACCCGCCCTATTCTCGTGGATATTTATCTCTGCATCCCCATCTTTCTCCTGCTAGAGGTTCCTCATCTTCAGCGACATAGCTGGATATGCAGTTGGCCTGGTTTTGTCAAAATGATCTTTTTTTTTTTTTTAATCCACAATTGTTTGTGCAGGTAAGGATCACTAAATGTGATTTATGCATGGCATTATGCTGGGAAATATGAAGTGATGGTATCAGCTGGAAAGGTTTAGTGGTGATAAATAATCATCTTGTAGATGGCAAACTTCTCATTGTTTAACCAGATCAGCATATTTAAGTTCACATTGTTTAAAAAAAAAAAAAAATCCCACACCATAATGGAAGATATAGACTCAAGAAATTCTAATGAAATTTGACGAGGCTGAAGAGGAGGTTTGAATTTGGATAATAAGCCAGCAAATAACCTGCAGAGCAGTTTAGAAGATAAGTAAGGTGCATTTTTTTCAACAACTTTTTGAACATTTTTGAGAGAGAGGGAGGAAATAAGCCAGGTAATCGAGGTTAGGGAGAAGCTGCAGGAGATGTAGGTGAAATCTGTGAGGATTGGAGGAAAAAGGATAGAGAATTAAAGCCAACAAGAAGTCATGAATACATATATGGAAGAAGACCTTGAAGAAGTCAAAGAGGAAAAAAATTAGTGTTGGATTTGATATTGCTTGAAGTAGGAGAAGAGAATATTTTAGGTCAGGCCATAGGCATTTCTAGTAAAGAGAGTATGGAAAGGAATTTTTTGAATTCAAAATTGCAGAAATGTAAAAGGAGTTGGTAATCACATAAACTAGTGGAAAGTTTTAAGATAAGCAAGGATGTGCAGGATATTGACCTGATAATAAAAATGGAGTGTGCCTTACAGTAGTAATATCCCTCTTGATAATTTCCCAGAGATTGCCTGTTGGCATTTTTGGAAAGTTAAAGTAGAAAATCATGGGTTGTGAGGTATTCATCTGTGTCTGCTGAGATTTTATATGGTCTCAGAGCATGCATAGTGCTTAATAGACTTGGTCAGGAGACAGGACAATTGGCTACAGGATAGGAGTAAGGAACACAAGTTACCTCAGTAATGTCTGTTTTGTGTAGCTTTGTCATTGAATTGGCAAATAGCAGAGTAAAAGGAATTTCATTTTATTTGATTCATGAATTGGTAACTCCTTACCATGGCAGTTGAATCCCTTAAAATATTTAGATTTGCTTTTGTAATCTGTTCAAAGACTAAAGCTCTCTATTGTCTCCTCTTTTCCAAAGACAAGGAACTATCATAAAGTATGTCTCAGGAGTATCTCTAATTCCCAGAGTCTGAGCCTGCATAAATGAGAGTAGAAAGCTTTCTTCAGTCTCATAGAATCCCCTCTGAATCAGTGGCTGAATACAAAATAAGCATGCATGGAGAAAGGAACACTCTTTAACTGTCTTTTCAGCAAGGATTGGGTTCTGGCTCACACATCGGTTGACTTCACAAGTAATTTTAGCTATTTATGCATAGATGGATATGCCTTTACAGAAAAACAGAATTTTACAGTGCATGTGTTTGCAGCACATGTCCTGTGTGTGTGAACAAACTCAGTAACTTCTTTTTGCTATTGTGTAATTCTTTGTCTACTGTAATTAGTCCTATGCAAATCATTGCACAAAGAAGCACACAACACATTTCTGTAACCTCTCAATGCATTATAACAAATGTTAGAGGGACTGGAAGATTACTAGATCATTAGAACAGGATGAAGAACAGAGCATGGAGCTATGTTCAGGTTCTTCTCTGTTTCCACAAAATTCTCTCTGTTTTCACCAAATTTCCTTACTCAAATGAGACCTAATCTCTCCTGTAAGAGACATACAATGTGGTTGCAACAAATGTATGCAAGACATCTTCAGTATCTTCTACTTAGACTAGCACAGATTTGTCACAATGGAAATACTTTCATATTTGGGGTTTTCCTAAGTGGAGTGAATCATGTGTGGTAATATGCACTAACAGAAAACAGTGAATATATAGACCAGGAAAACATTTACTTCCTTGGGGATAATCAAGGGACCTTGGGACTAGTAGCTTTTGTGTTTGTAAATAGGACTCTTCAATATCTACATATGAGATCTACAGATAATATGGTGATTTTTCTCATGGACAGGAACACAGTGTTTTCTAATTTTGAAATATTGAAAGTACTTCTACTATACACTCTTTATCTGTAAATGGATCCTCTGAAACAGGTAATAATACAATAATACAAAATACCCTAATGTTCCTTGCTTTGTCATGAACACTGTCTAGGGACTTTCAAGGATTATAGAAAATATAGCCTCTAGTTAAGATTGTGCATAAATAAACTATTCACAGAACTTGAAGACACTAAATACATACAGAGACTATCAATATTATGCCTTAAAGCATTTTCTGCACTGACAGTGCACTAGTTTCTCTTTATGGGAAATTGTGTTAAAGTAAGCTGGAGACAAAGGGAGTTTGAGAGAAGCCAGGACAAATCCCGTGTCTTCCCTCTAGAAAGAGGATGTGACAAACAAGCAGCACACTGCTGTGTATTCCCCTTCCTTGAAAAGCAGAGGAAATAAAAGGTTATGAACTCTTAGATGCCTGAGAAACTCCACCATGATATTTTGTTTTAGCAAGCAAAGGTAAAACTGCATATACTGGGTAGTCAGCATCTTTAAGGACAGATGTCCTTGGAATGCTGGTCTTATTAAAGGGAAAGCACACCCAGGTAAACCTCATATGACTGCAAGGGTCTATAAAGGGAATAGACTTTTCAACCAGACTTGCAATTCTTTCTGAAATCTTGCTAGGGCTTTTTTGGTTGGTTGGTTGGTTGGTTGGTTGGTTGGTTGTCTTTTTGTAGACCTCTGTAGTTCATCAGTTTTGTATAGAACTATGGCAATTTTTTTTCTTTACTTTTGATGAGTGATGGGGGTGCAATCTGCCTTTGGGAGCCTCCCCTGTATGTGCTAATGTTCCAGGCTTGCTTTTATGTGAAATCATTCAGCTGAGCCAACATAATGACAATTTCTACAGAATGGAAGAGGGGTAAGTGTCACATCTGACTCAACCAAAGGTGCTGTTAAAGCTTGGAATTTAATCTTTGAGATTATTGCTGAAACTCAAAGCTGTAGGGTCAGGATTTATGCTTCAAAAAAGTCAAGTTACATAATTACCTGAAAGCTCAGTGGTCAAAACCAGACATTTCAGACTTCATCTAAGCACAGCTTTTAATAATGTTAGTCATTTTTATAAATGCACAGTAACATATATAGAGTATGGTTACTGACAGAATGGGTATATTTTCCTGATGATAAGAACTGGAAAGTCAGTTAAATGCATTAGAGTGGTATATAAAACTTTTGAATGATGTTATTCATGAGGCAACTGCCTGGTCTCTGTGTGCAGAATAAGCTTGTGACAAGAAGGCATGATCAAAGACAGCTTAGATATGTATAGATCAATGCTTAAATTCCCGACTACAGTGAACGGTCTCTGAGAAACTGAGCACTGTGGAGGAAAACAAATGAGTTCAAGATTATTTATGTACATTTGAGTTTCTAAAAGTTTTAATGAAACATGGGGGTTTTTGAATTCCTTTATTCTTTAAATTTTATTAGGAGTTTGAATACACACATATTTGCTCTTCTTTTTGGAAAAGAAGCAACAGCTTGTGCTCTTTGATTGTCATACTTTTTAAGATGGAATGTCAAAATTGGATAGTTTCTCTAAATGTGTTTATCAGGTCTTTACAGATGTTTTTTTTTCAGGCAGCCTGTAGTGTGAAAATAAAGCTGGATGTTTGAAAGTATCATTAAACCTCTGCTTCTTGTGGGATGGTTTCAGATTGCTGGAAATTTGCTGCCTGAATTTTGTTGAATCAGTGATGAGTGACATATGTACTCAAACATCTGAAATTAAATGTTTTGAAAAATATAATTTTGTAAAAACACTAGACCATATGAATAAATAGTTTGAATTATTTTTCAGTACATTTATTTTAATGAAATTTTACAACCAGTGATCAGGTCTCAAATCCAATAAATAAAGATTTATTTTGTTTATTCTATACAGGCACTTGTTTCCTTTTACCAGCTTCTTAATTCCCCTTATTTTAGCTGTCTCTATGAGATAGTGACTGATTCATAAAAAACCATGTGTATTAACTTTGTCTTTGGTTTTATCATAGAATCATAGAATGGTTTGGGTTAGAAGGGATCTTAAAGATCATGTACTTCCAAACCTCTGGCCATGGACACAGGCACCTTCCACTAGACCAGGCTGCTCAAAGCCCTTATCCAACCGGCCTTGGACACTTCCGATGATGGGACATCCACAACTTCTCTGGACAACCTGGTCAAGGGCCTCACTACCTTCACAGTAACAAATTTTTTCCTAATATCTAAACCTACTCTCTTTTAGTGTGAACCACTTCCCCCTTGTCCTGTCACTACATGTCCTTTTAAAAAGTCATTTCAAGCTTTCCTGTAGGCTCCCTTCACATACTGAGAGGCTGTAATGTAGTCTTCCTGGAGCCTTCTCTTCTCCAGAATCTTCAACCCCAACCCTCTCAGTCTTTCCTCATATGAGAGGTACTCCATCCCTCTAATCATCTCCATGGCCCACCTCTAGACCTGCTCTGGCAGATCCACGTCTTTCCTGTGCTGGGGACTCCAGAGCTGGACACAATACTCCAGGTGTGGCCTCATGACAATAAAATCTTTCTACAAAACATGATCTTTGAATATTTTTCTATACTGCATTTTGATAAATAGTAGAGAAACATCTTTCCATGATAATTGAAATTGTATTTGGTCTTGTGTAAATCAAAGCAGTATCTGGGTGGTTTCACTAACAACCTTGTTTTCTAGTGCTATACTGAACTTTTATAGCTATGAAAATTATTTACTGTCTTCTATAATTGAGTTCATTCTCACAAATTATTAATTTCTAACACACAACTAATTCTTACATCTTGTCACTGTTAGCATCATTTTTGTATTCAAGACAGGAAATTATTAGGAGAGAAGGAGATGAACCATGAGGTTTCCATTGTGTGAAAAACATTTCCTTTGTTTTCCATTCTTTTTTTTTTCAGATGTGGGGCTGATGTGTCTCATTAAAGCTACACCAATATATTTTAAAATCTTATTATTAAACTTCCTCCATGCATCGTTATATGCTTGAATAGGATTTCAGGATTTAGTTCGTGCAGTGTTATTTCTTTAATAACTCATTTCAATCTTCTACTAAAGGTCTGAATCACAATAGAGTAAATCTAACTTGAATGAGGAAGATTCATTGCATCACCTCATTATCTTCTTATCATGATACCTCTTGTTTGTTAGTGTAAGTTAATGGCAAATTTAATGGTATGTTAATGTTTATAAGGTCACACAGATGGTGATCAAAAACAGTTAAGGTTTTTGTCTTTAGCTGTTAGAGTTGGATTTAGGTTCTTTGTAACTACTGTGATAGATTGTCTAGTTCATCAATACTCAAACACTAGAGAAGTAAAAGAGAATAGATTAAAACAGAACAAGCTGCTGGAACATTGAAAAAAGAAGTTGGAGAGGATTCTTTAGAAGTGGAGTCTTTTCCTGAGCTGGAAGTTAAAACAAGAGTGCTCCCATTGCTGAAGGCATGACAGGATTTAATACAGCCCTCTTAAGTATTTTTCCAGAACAAAGTATCTTTAAATAGTTGTCATTAAAAATCGCTATTTATTACATATAATTTCTGCATGAAACAGTTCTTAACATAAAGTGATTCAAAAAACCAATATTTTTCAAATACTGTGGCTTAGAAGAGACTGCAAAGAACATGTTTTAGAGGAATGAGTTCTGAATTTTCAAAAGAAAACTATAGATGAGATGATGATGATGATGATGATGATGATGATAGCAGATTCTTTAAAAAAAACCAAATTAACATGGTGTTCTTAACGACATGAGCTTGACATTGTTTCCATAAAGTCAATGATACATCTAGAAAGGAGACACCTATTATAAAAAAGGTAATTAACATGGAAATTCTTTTGGACAGGAGTAATTTATGGAGTAGTACTTGAACAACTTTTTCTCTTTTACACCCACTCATTCTGTTGGGAAAAAATCCATACTTCTTACTTTCCAGCTAGCCAGTCCCTGCCAAATTCCTGTAGAGGAGTGGCAGTATTCATGCTTTTCTGAAAGAGACTTGATTGCCTTTTTCCTGACAGATCTTGACATATTCCCAGTTTGACTTCTAAATGTGAATAGATTCCGACAGTTAAAAGTGGGATTGAAAATAAGATTTTTAAAGGTAGTTGTTAAGCAAATACAGCAGATATAAAGCTCATTCTCATGATGGGTACCATATAAAGATTTAATCCCTCACTTTTGTATTTCACTCCATGTTGAATCTTGACCATAACAGAGCACTCAGCAGTAATGCAACCAGGCAAAAAGATTTGTGATGAACACTCATTTTGAAGGGAGAAGGTGAAACTGGTTTGAATTATTGAGAAGGGAAAATCATCGAATACAGCTTTTCTAAGGAGCTCCTATCACTTTTGCTTTACTTTCAGAGTCAGAGTCTCATTTTTTTTATCATGAATACTTTTCATTTATAAAGTTCCTACCACTGCAGTATGTGAAGCCATGAAAATAGCTAGTGGATTAAAACTGTGAAAGATGCAGGCAAATCAAAGAGTTTAAGTTTCATGATTCATACACCCAGACTCAAGCGACTGTCTCTCAGGGAATTACATTATTCAGCTACTGAATTATTGTGTAAGTTCTCTTTACTTCTGAACTTCACCTGTGTGTCCTGGGGCTCTTTGAAGCCATAGAGGATTAGACAAAGACATCAGGTGACTTTACTCTTGCTGTAGACACTGTCCAGGTCTGCTAGGTTTTGGGAGGTTTCTGTCTTCTGCCTCCCCCACCTCCATTTTCTTCAGCTCTGTGGCACAAGTCCTCTCACAATCCTCTCCTTCGGCAACTCACTGCTCAGTGCCCCATGTCAACACAATTTTGTCAACCACACCTCTGCCCACCCCACAGAGTCAGACACTGATGGCCTGATTCCTCTGTATGGTATGAAGTGAGGAGAAGGTTCAGTGGGCTGTGCGGGGAAGAGAAAATAATTCTGGTTTTGTGCTTCAATTTTGACCAGGGGTTGAAAGTTCTACTGAGACAAACTAGCACTGAAGAAAGATAAAAAGATTTGCATGCTCAGTCATAGCTCACACAGCTTCACCAAGCCCTCACCATTCAGAGAAATATTGATACAATATGAAGATATTTTATAATATTGTACTATTGGATATCAGCATCTTGAAAGATTCAAACAAAAACATCCAAAACTGCTGACAATAAAAATGCTTATGAATCCCTCTAGTTCTTCATTTGGCCTTGGGAAAAAAAAAAATGTGTGGGAATGTTTATGGCATTGATTCCCAAAACAGTCATCTCAGCTACTGGCTACAGCTTCACCTTCCTCATTGTAGAAGTGGGTGCTAAGTGACCTCTGAACAGCAACTTCTTCAGTGCAGCTACAAGTCAGCGCAATGTTATTGTTTTTTAGTTATTCAATTCCATGAATAAAATGCAGAACATAGGAAAATAAGGAGTTTAAATGAAATTAAGAAATGGAATATATCTTGACCTCTTTTTTTTTTTTCCAAGCAAACTTTACAATAGCTCTTAAATTAATTTGATTAAAAAATCAAGTCAGTGTGAGTAACTGCAAAAAAAATTATAGAGTAAAGTTGAATTTTTAGTGCAAGGATGCATTTTATACAAACAGCAATTGCAAATGCAAAATAAACTCTGAAAATAATTTGACATAAAAAGTCCATGTCAAACAGGTGTTGGTATATAATCAGGAAATGTGAGAGAAAAAAAGCTGAAAATTAATTTCAACATGCCTAATGAGGCAAAGAGGCTTAGAATAAATCCCCCGCAACTCACTCACAAAGAACAAAGAACAAAGAAAACAATTGTTCTTTCCAGGTATGTCAGCTGGTTTTTGTACACTTGTTAAGTATCTTGTTTTACAAATGCAAAGATTAACAGTTGTATTTTTCTAAAGTTCTGACAGATTTCATTATATTTGGTGAAATCCTCCTCTGTGTATAAAGCTGGAAGAATCTCACCACGTACATTCCTTCCTTACATTCCTTATAAATTTATTTATTTTTGTGGTTTCCAATTTGAACTCTGGGAAGGGAATTAAGAGCGTGACTGGAAAAGCATCCTCATGTACTGTAGTTCCTACTGTTGGATTTGTGGTTTATTTATTGCAGGTAGTGAGGGGAACATAGGGAGATGCTGGAATACTACAAAAAGCTCCTGTCTTGCAAAACAAAATTTAATTGGAGGCATTAAATTAAAATTAAATTAACAATTCTTAGTTTAGGGAAAGTTGTTCTCAGAAATCTCTTGCCTACATTCAGCAGGACTCCAACAGCAGAATACTTTTCTGCTATAATTAATTTCATCTCTCTGGATATTCGGTGACAGGCACATTCAGGCTTCCCCACTGGAAATGTATTTCTTTGTATACAGGAAGCATTTCAAAATGAATGAAAAAGTAAGAAAGTCTTGAATCTAGACATTTCAGAAGACTGGATCAGGGTCTTTTAAAGACATCAGCAATAGACATCATCATGTTAAGATATCTTTCTGGAGGAAGAGGAAATTTCAGTTGAGTTCACTGTTTGCAATCAAACTGGGAAATGAAGGTAATTATTCTTAAAATCAATTTCTGCTAGAACACTGAAGTACAAAGACAGCTCATTCTGGCTGAAATCTTCACCGTTAGGAGGTAACTTGTATTTATATATATATATATGTGTATGTATATACATATATATACATGTAATATATGTAATATTTAACTTATTTTCTTCAAGCCTATATTACTGAATTACTAGTTTCATCAGTATGATGAAAACACTTCAGACAAAATGCAGGCCAAAATACATTTCTTTCTGTGACTTTCCATGGGAGCCTTTTCTAGCTTTTTGTAGGTGAGTTGCAGGGTGGTATTGACAAGTTCAAAAATAATATTATTTTGAAGAAAATTCCCCAAACCAAAACTTTTTTATACCAGTTTGTATATTGTATGTATACCTTTTTTGTACCAGTTTGGGCAAAAAATTATGAAGACCGTAACAAGTTCAGTACAGAATTCTGAATTAGCTTCGACAAAAAGTAAACCTAGAACATCAAAGCATTAAACATTTATTCCAGTATTTTCAGGTTGAAAATACAACTTCACAAAGTCTTTGATGTCATGATTTTCCCATTTCACTCATCTGAAATGAAGGACTATTTTTTTGTTCTTTTCAGTTGCAGTTTGTTATTCTGAAAGTTTCTTGTTACCCTTAATTTCTACACTAGACTTGAAGTATAAAAAAGGTAGAGTGACCATGCTGCAACAGATCAAAGGCCTATCTAGAGCTGTATTATTTCTGAAAGTTGTCAAAAGCAACTGTAAAGGTGAGAGTGTCAGAACATAAGACCTCAACAAGAATATGATACTTTCTCTGATGGCACCCTTCTAACCTCCAAGCACTCTCATCTCAAGAACTACCAGAGTTAAACATACTTTTTGTCTGTTTATTAGCCCTCATACATGATAAAGTCAGGCCTTCCCTTGAGCTTATGTAACTTTCAACATCCTTTCATAAAATGTTTCATACCTCAGTTACCTTTTGCACATAGAAACACCTGGTGTTTGTTTTGAATTTACTTAGCATTCTAATAGTGTCGTCTAGTTTCCCTTGTAATAGTCTTCGGACGGTGCCTGGGATTTTTGGCAAGAATTGCCTCAAAATGTTACATTTCAAATAAAACTGGTGTTGACTGGGGTGCCAATAAGTACCATGGAAGTTTGCAGTTTACTTCAACCTGCATTTCACAAACCTACTTACAGGAAGAGGTTTGGTAGTTGTTATTTTGGCTACAGAAACTACCGGACAACATCCCAAGAATTCCTTGAGTAGTTGAATTTACTCTGGCATTTTTACCTACAAATTTATTCTTACTTCCTCCTCCCTTCATACAAATCTGTGTGTGTACATTGGAGTGCTTTGCTAGTGAAGCCTCTAGGTCTTTTCTTGCCTCCTTTGCCAGACTTATGTCTATCCTTTTAAAGCTTTATTCTTCTTATCTGTTTCAACTTGTTATAAGGCCTGGAAGACACTTTTGTAGTTTAGTCCATAGCATTTCTGGCTTTGCTCATATCTGGACCAGCATAGAGTAATTTTTAATATAGGATTCTGAGTGTCTTCCAAAATTGATAGTCATCATTATGATAGTCATCAAGAAGTCTTTGAACAGATCTTAATTCAATAAAATTTAGCAGTATTCATGAAGTCCCCCAATTTGTTCTGAACCTACTCCTTAACTTGGAAGACAAATCTGTTGTAAATTAACTTTTTTTCCTCTATGTCTTTGGAAAGTATGTGAGTGAGAAGAAATTATCTTTGTAGGATGGGGAAAGTTATATTCATTTTCTTATTTGGTTATCTTTTGTTGTAGGAGTAAAAATTAAATTGTTGTTTTTATAATACATGATTACTTGTTAACTGTGTGGCAAGGCTAAAGCCTAAAGCTTGAGATAAGAGCTTTTGCATATTATCTACAAATCAAAAGTGAACAATCTAATCAAATGAAACAAGACCAAGGAAATAAGGCCCTTGCAAAGGACTGGAAGCAAAACAAGCTTTAATTCCCCCAAAACTAGCTTCTAGATTATGTGGAAGTTATTTTTTCCTTCTTTTAAATATGAAACCTGAGGGTTACTAATATGCAAATCAAAATCCAAGAACCAAAGCTAACCTTTTTATTTTAACTTGGGGATGTTTTCAAGATTTCTGTCAGGGAGATTACCTCTGAATGGATTTAATTTATTTAGCTGCTTAGTATTGGTAAGCCACATTGCTCTGATCTGCCATAGTAGAAAGGCAATGTACAGGCAGAGCACTGCTAAAGCTCCGAACAACACCCCAGGAGATTTTCCTGGTTTCCCTGGTCTGCTGGGAAACGCTGACCCCTTCAGGGCAAGCCACTTGTCTAGGTACCTCAAGTTTCTCCACCCATAAGATAGGGCTAATAATATCAGACATGGCAGATCGGTTTAAGAAAAATACTGAATTTACCAGAAATGCACAGATTCAGAGAACTCTACTCAGAACCCATGGCAGAAACCAGCTGAGTCAATTAAAAAAATAATAATAAAAATTAAAATAATATAAAAAAATAACTCACTACTTGATTGCAATCCAAAATAAAGAAGACACAGCATTCCCACATTTACTATGAAAGGGCAATTTTCAGTTTGACATAAAATTTAATTTCGTGTGTTGTGCTTTGTTTTGCAGTTTGGGGTCACTCACCTGCTCACCCCTTGATTTGTGGTTCAGCACAGAACAAAAACATCTAATTTTTTTATAATGTGAGTAGAAAAAAGCATGCAGGGCTTCGAGGACTCCTAGGATGCTTCATGGCCAACTCTCTCTTTCCAGGCCTATCATACAGGACACTATGACATCAAGATTTCAGAAAGTGCTCCTTCTTTCAAAAAGTCCATAATTAAAAATGCAAAATATTTTTTAATGTGCCAGTGAAAGATCTGTACTTTATTTTACAAAATATTTCTTTCTATGATATTTTTTCTATTGCCCTTCTGAAATGTGTTATAATTGACACATTAATGTATTTGAACAAACTTTTTGAAATTCAGAGGAAAAAAAGAGAAATCTCCTAACAACAATCTCTTCCTGAGACAATGGAGCACTTATCCATATTTGCTGCAAAATACCTGAAGATTCAAGACTTCCTAATTGAGCAAGTTAAGGAGAGACACTACTCAACAATTAAATGTATAAACCATCTCTTTTTTGCAAAGCAGGAAGTTTACCTGTGACTAAATTAATCACATAATTAGCAAAGTTTAGCAATTTTTTTCTGTTAATTAAAATTCTAATGGTCTGTGATAGGAAAAACTGAGATTTTCATGGTAATATATTGTGCTGGTTTTTAAAGACTCAGCAGGGAGACCAAGTCCCCTTAAACTTCCCCATTCCTGACAGCAGAGGTAAAAATACTGAGAGGTTATACATTGAATCACATTTACTGAAGAACTTGCAATAAACACAATTATAGTGATGCCTTTTCTGCGGGTAAATAATGGACAACACACACGATCAATGTGATCCAAGTGAAGCCGTTTATTCCGAAAACCCCAGGTATTCTTATACCCTAAGTGACAATACTAAAAATAAAGTCATAAGATAAGTTTTCTCACAGTGCTTTTCCCACACAAAGTTTCACACAGTTTTCTCTATACTAATCAGTGCTCTGACTCCCGTATCAGAAGGCTACAATAATAATTTCTTCTGCCAAACTCCTTTCCAGACACCTGGGAGTTAAGCTCCCTTTCTCACAGATGTTGTACAAACGGCCTTGGGAAAGGAATGCAGAGGCCTATTGCTTTTCTAAATACAGAGGCTTATTTCTCATCTAACAAGTTTGGATTGCTCACTGTCTACTTACGTACTATATGTATATATATATATGTCTACATATAGGACATAGTATTTCTCCACAAATCCCCCCTCTTTCCTGTGAGCAATCCAAACCTGGTTTACTGTTTTTTCTACTGAATTTATCAAACACTTAACAATATATGGTAATAACACACTTACAAATATAATAACTGCTAAAGCTATCAGTCTCATCTTAACAAACTATTAACCATCCCTTAATATCCCAGCTTGCTTTACAATGCTACTACCATTAGCTACGTTTTTATGTGCTAAATTTCTTGCTAACTTATATACTAAATAACCTAAAATACGTTGATCAAAAGTTTCTATAAGCTGCAAATTTTGAAAAAGGTTAAACTGTCTACTCAAAGATTTTTGACAAATTAAAGGTGGCAAAGGTTGGAATGGGTCAGGATGCCTGTGGTTTGGTCCTAAAAAGGCACAAAGAAAGTTAGCCAGACTATATCTTGCTAATTGACCTGCACAGAATTTCCAGGTTCAGCATCAGAGTGATACGGTTTAATCCATCTTGCTGGTATCTAAATTAATCTGTCTCCAGACCCGGAGGAGTAGTTATCACATAGGGGCAAGTTGATACAGTCACTCCATCAGGAAATGTAAAAGCAATCGGATCTTTGCTGACTCTTGTAGTCTGAGTCCCTCCAATTCTTGCGACACCAAACTGTGGAGATACCGTAGGCCACATTGCTGGCCAGCAAGAAGAAGAGATGATCGTTACATCAGCCCCGGTATCCAAAATTATTTTTAAGGTTATCTGGTGGCCATCACAGGAACTCAGCGTGATTGTCTTTTCCTGCTTGCCTCTAGTGATGTCTATTGCAAAAAACACTTCAGGTAGTTGTGAGGGACAGGCGAACGGAAGATTACGTGGTGTGACGGGAAGCAGGGATAGCATGGAGTCTCCCTCCCCCCTTCGTCCCACTGATAAGCATCACCTTAGGAATGTAGCTTTACTAACCCCAGTAGTTTTCCACTCCATACTAACCCTAGCCATCCCACAATCCCCCTTTCCTGACCAGAGAAGCCCCTAGACTATATAACCTTAGGAGATAAGATAATAAACGCCATTTGACTATCCACCACATTGGTGTCAGTGTCTTGTGGACCGAGTAGCGTCGGGGTAGGCCACGCTGCCGTGCTAATACCCTTGGAACCAGATCGCCATGCCCTCAGGGGCAACATAAATGGTGCCGTCAACCCGGGAAAAGAAGGAGAAAATTAAAAGAAGAAAAACGAAGGAAAATAAAAAGAAGAAAAGCTCGGGCAGCGGGACACATCTGGACAAGATCAGCGGCCGAAGCAAGCGAAGCTGACTTCAGGCGGGGGGACGCCCCCACAGAGGACCCACGGTCACCATGGAGGCGGTGGCAAAGGTTGTGAGTACACTCTATAAACAGTGGAATATTAAATGCAAACTTAAGGACTTTTATCTTGCTATCGCAAAGCTTCTGGAGCTTGGGGCGATTGCACGCCCTGTAGAAATTTTACACCCAGAGATATGGGAGAAATGTACTAGCGTTCTAGCGGAAGATACAAAATCTTCGGGGAGCGGTAGAAGTCTCAAAGCGTGGGGTAAAGTAGAAGCGGCTTTACGCCAGGCGATAGAGGAGCAAGAGACCTGGAAAGCCGCGCGTGCATGTTTACTAGCTACACCTAAACTAGGGGTGGGGGCAGGGACACAAACAGACCCCGAGAACGGTCTATCAGAAAGCGCGGATCTGTGGGGACCGGGCACGCTTCCCCCCTCCCCAACCCCAATCCCGAACGCCCCGGGGCCCCCGGAGATCCCTCCGACCCTGCCGCCGAGCCCGCCGGGTCCACCCCCCCCGCGGAAACTCCCCAAGCGCCCGCGGTTTCCTCATCCGTCTCTCCACCGCCAGCCACCGAACCCATGTTAGAAGCGCAGAAATATGCGAAGTCCTTTTGGGAAGACTTGGCAGACGAGGCGAGGGAAACCGAGAAAATGGCTAGGGAGGGGACGGGAGCGGCCCCCCCCCCCCATGTTGTCCAACATGGCGCAGGCGAGCAAAGAGATGGGCGGGGCCAGGGTCTGACCGGCGGGAACGAACAAAGGGTGGAAGTGTTTGCTGTTGCGCAACCGTGGGAAGGGGGAGCTACAAACGCGCTTGCGCGAGAGAGCAGCAGAGGGCGCATGCCCGGTCAAGAGCCGTGCTCAGCGCTGCTCGGGAGGCAGGGCCAGCCCGGGGGGCGGGATCGGCACCACCCCCAGGGGGAGGAGCGGGGGCGGGGCCGCAAGAAAAAGCACAAGTTACCGGAACTTCTATCTGAGTTCACTTCCGGCTCTGAGTCCGACAACAGCTCCACCAGCTCTGAACTATCGGAGTCTGACGGAGACACAGAACCAAAAGTAAAGCAGCCGCAATTGAAAGCGAAAACAAATACCGCTATAATTAATACCGGACAGCAAATACAATACCAATTTACTGATTGGGGACAAATAAAAATAGCATGTGCAGAGTGGGTTCCTATGCCCACAGTTCATGCCTTCCCAGTGAGAATTACTGGGCAAGACGGAAATCAACAGCAAGTTTACAGTCCCATTAATCCTAAAGACATACAAACTATAGTCAAAGCGATTTCAGAAAAAGGCATGGACTCTGCCATTGTTTCTACATCTGCAGCAGCTTTAATGCTGGAAGAAGCACTCTCCTCACGACAAGGCACAGTGTCTGTCATTCACGTCAACAGCCACAATCCTATTAAAGGTTACTTCCAGACCGGCAATGACAAGGCAGATGCCGCAGCAAAGGGAGTGTGGACATTGCAAAAAGCTCGTCAATTGCATGGATCACTCCACATCGGAGCCAAAGCACTGGCGAAGAGATGCGGGATCTCGACAGCGGATGCAAAACACGTGGTGGCCACCTGTCCTCATTGCCAGAAGTCACCCCTATGGTCCAGTGGGGTCAACCCGAGAGGCCTCAAGCCCTCAGAAATCTGGCAGTCGGACTTCACTCTATGCCAACTGCTAAAGCCCCGAGCGTGGCTTGCAGTGACAGTGGACACTTACAGCGGAGTGATCGTGGCCACACAGCACCCCAAAACCAACTCCAAAGCCACAATTCAGCACTGGCTGACAGCTATGGCATGGCTTGGTATCCCCAAGCAAATCAAAACTGACAACGGTTCCAACTTCACCTCCAAACCGGTGCAAGAATTTGCCGCGAAATGGGGCATCACCTTGGTGCAAGGCATCCCATATAATAGCACTGGACAGGCTATTGTTGAGCGAGCAAATCAGACTCTGAAAACCAAGCTAGAAGTACTAGCAAAAGCAGAAGGCTTTGAAAACTCCATCCCCTCAGGGGACCAGGCGCGTATACTAGCAACTGCTTTGCTAGCACTGAATCAGTTCTGTAAGGGGGATGAAATAAACAGTCCCACTCAAAAACATTGGGCCACCCGAGCACTAGAGGAGGGCCCGAAGGTTATAATCAAAAATGAGCTGGGCGAATGGGAACGGGGCTGGAGGTTGGTGCTTACAGGGCGAGGGTACGCAGCTGTCAAAAAGGAGGGCAAAATCAGGTGGTGTCCACTGAAATCAATAAAGCCAGACCTTCAAAAGGAGCAGAATGAGACTAATGAAAATTGTGAGTTTCTGTTTGCAGGACATGCTTGTGGGACGCCCCCGTAATGCGTACACCCCTGTTCCAGAAGAAAGTGACAGACCTCCAAGCCGTCAAGCAGCACCTAAGAGTTCTGTACCGGCGAGACCCAGACGTCAACAGTGTTTCTGTGTAATTTTGCTGTTAGGGCTTGTTGCCGGAGGACAAGCCAGCTCAAATCATTACTCTCATCAGCCATTCAGGTGGGTCATGCAACACCTGTCAAATGACAAGGTGCTCAGAGAAACCACCACACCAAACACCCCATCTTTTGTGATCCGTGTTACTGATCTATTCCCTGGAAAACCAAAAATAAACCCCTATTCCCCTCGGGTTACACATATGCATCTATCCTATTAGTGCCCAGCCTCAAACCCAGGAAAGAAATACTGCAATTACCCGGGGTGGGGGTATTGTGGATACTGGGGCTGTGAAACCATTGTTACAGATGCCAGACCATCAGGACCTGGGTGGGAGCCTCAGAGACCTGATGAATTTTTACAGTTCACCTGGGCACCCACTGGCTGTAAGCAACCTGCTATCTTCCAAGAAAAGTTTTACCGAAACCATCACAAATTCACTAAATCCCGGAGGTGCACTGACTATAACATGACCGTTTTGCAGCCAAATCACCCTAGTTAGGCCACAGGCAGGACGTGGACAGTAGTCATTCAAGGGACAAAAGAGTGGGTGAATGTGCGAATTATCAAGCTTCAGCCACGAGCATCCAGGGCGATCGGGCCCAACAAAGTTATTAAAGATGTGCTGAAAGGGAAAAACACAACCCACTCCAAAGCCTTGCCCACAAAGGTCACTGATACCCTGATCGGTCATGCAGATGCTTCCCAAATAAGTTTAGCCGGATCTGACCCAGATCCAGTCTTTCGTATGTTAGAAGCTACCTTTCAATCCCTGAATGAATCCAACCCGAACCTAACCGATTCCTGTTGGCTTTGCTATGACGTTAAGCCCCCTTTCTATGAAGGAATTGCTTTAGATATCCCCTTCAGTTACTCCACAGCCGACGCCCCTCACCAATGCAGGTGGGATACTCCCCGCAGAGGAATCACCCTGAGTCAGGTCACGGGCAAGGGCAGATGTTTTGGCAATGCAACCTTAGCAAAGAAAGGCAACATCTGCACCAAAGTTGCCAAGCCCAACAGAAAGAATAAGTGGGTGGTTCCGTCTGCATCTGGGATGTGGGTTTGTCAGCGATCTGGAGTGAGTCCCTGTGTGTCTCTTGCCAAATTCAATGATTCTACTGACTTCTGTGTTCAAGTTCTAATTGTCCCTAGGGTCCTGTACCACTCAGATGAAGAGATGTACCACCTTTTTGAAAAACCCAACCGGCTCCACAAAAGAGAATTAATAACTGGAGTCACGATTGCAATGCTGCTTGGCCTAGGAGCAGCTGGAACAGCCACTGGCATCTCAGCTCTTGCAACCCGACACCAAGGACTGTCTCAGCTACAACTGACTATCGATGAGGACCTGCAGAGGATCGAGAAATCCATCTCCTTTCTAGAGAAATCAGTTTCCTCTCTCTCTGAAGTAGTTCTGCAGAACAGGAGAGGACTGGACCTCTTGTTCATGCAACAAGGAGGTTTGTGTGCTGCCTTGAAAGAGGAATGCTGCTTTTACGCCGATCACACAGGAGTTGTCAGAGACTCCATGGCAGAACTTCGAGATAGACTGGCTCAGAGACAGAAAGACAGGGAAGCTCAGCAGAGCTGGTTCGAGTCCTGGTTCAATCAGTCACCATGGCTCACCACACTAATTTCCACATTAGTAGGTCCACTGGCAATGTTGCTTTTAGCTTTTACCTTTGGACCATGCCTGCTAAACAAACTAGTTTCTTTTATCCAGACCCGTCTGGAACGGGCCAACTTTCTGTTTTTAGGCCACCAACAAATGCTGTAAACCAAACTGTAAACACTGTCAGTCGCAAGGCTTTTCTACCTCGCCTTGCGAAATTTACTCAGGTGCACCAAACCCCTTTTTTCCCTTGTTAAGCTACTACCTCACACCTCACTTCAGTGCCTATACCTATGACTACCTCATTCATTTTTTAAAAAAAAGGGGGGGGAAATGTGAGGGACAGGCGAACGGAAGATTACGTGGTGTGACGGGAAGCAGGGATAGCATGGAGTCTCCCTCCCCCCTTCGTCCCACTGATAAGCATCACCTTAGGAATGTAGCTTTACTAACCCCAGTAGTTTTCCACTCCATACTAACCCTAGCCATCCCACAATCCCCCTTTCCTGACCAGAGAAGCCCCTGGACTATATAACCTTAGGAGATAAGATAATAAACGCCATTTGACTATCCACCACATTGGTGTCAGTGTCTTGTGGACCGAGTAGCGTCGGGGTAGGCCACGCTGCCGTGCTAATACCCTTGGAACCAGATCGCCATGCCCTCAGGGGCAACAGGTAGTCCTGTGGATCCAAATCCCTTGTCTCCTCTGATAGCATTCCCGGGATGAGGGACACAAGAGAAAAACGGGACTAACTGAGCAATACGAGTACCCCTTGGGATGGAGACTGGTGGAGAGAGTGTATAAATCATGGCCTTGATGACTCCGGTGTAGTCTGAATCAATTACTCCAGGTAGTACAAAAATACCTTGTCGACTAGTAGAAGAACGTCCCAGTAGCAGCGCACACAAATTTCTCCCTAGTGGTCCCTTCACGTTGGTATCGACCACTTGCACTGCTGTGGTGGTTAGGGTGATTTCTACTGCTGTTGAGACATCCACTCCGGCACTTCCAGCAGTGGCGGAGCGGAGGAATACTTGATGATGCAAGTTTGTTTCAGTCTGTGACTGCTTTAATGGTGGAATTACATTAAACTGTTCGGCTGGACTTTGTATTTTTAAGTCCTCTAACTTTCCAAGCACATCTCGCAACAAATCTTCGACTGCAGCACCTTTTAGTTCTTCTTCTTTAACAGGTTGTAAAGGTGTCTCGGGTAGCTGGCACTGAGCTGCTGCTTGCTCTTGAGCAGCGGCTGGATCTTGGGCGGCTGCCAGCTCTCGGACGGCAGCTGGATCTTGGGCGGCTGCCGGCTCTCCTTTGAAATCTCCAGCACTCTGGGTAGCATTTGCTGGGGTGGTCGGCTCGGGTAACGGAGGGGCAGAAGGTAGGGCTGTTGCAGAAGTGGGAAGTGGAAACGCAACTCAGGTTGAAAAGGTGGAGGTGGTTGCTGTTTCGGTGTTATTTGACTCTGAGCCTGCAGGGGTTAATGCTGCGAAAGCAGAAGCAGCTGCCTGCCTCTCGGCTTTCATTGTCTGCAGGGTCTCTAGTATGAGCTTCCAGTGAGTGGAATATTTGGATGCTTCTTTAGCGGCTGCTCCACCGCTGCTGATAGCGTCCCACAAAGCTTTCCCAATTGCTTCCCATACAGATATCTGAAAGGCTACCTCCGCATTTGGGATAAAATCCCGGTCCCAAGCCCACTTTAAGAGATTCTGAAGAATGGAATCATCGTATTTCAATTTTCTCTTAGAGATAATATGTTGGAGGAGGTTTAGGACAGCTTTCTGCTCCTTGTCCTTCCCCATCTCCTCCCTGACCGTACAGTTCAATTCACAGTCTTCCCGCAATTCTCTGTGGCGCCCAGGCGGGACTTCTCCCTTCGGGGAGGCTTCTCGCAGACCCTATCTCCGTAAAACCTTTCTTCCCACACACCCCGTGTGTGTGAGGCTTCCCGCACCACGGTGCCGGTGCGAGGAATTTCTGCGAGGAATCCCTTCCCACACTTCTATGTGTGAGGCATCCCGCACCCCCTGTGTGAGGCTTCACGCACGATCAGCGTGTGTGGCATCCCACCCTGTCAGTGAGGCATCCCACATCATTTCTGTGCGAGGCTTCTCGCCTTGCGACGAGGAATCCTTTCTTCTTGCACTTCCCAGTCAGTGCAAGGCTTCCTGCCGGGGCAGCAGGGATTAGGTCAGCTGCTTACCCGCTACCGCCGTGCTCGATCCACTGAATATCAGTATCCGATGCACTCGGGAGTCTCCCCTCATGCCGGGTGGTATCACGTAGCGAGGCTCGGCATCGTCGATCACGTCGGGGTCACCATTTGCGGGTAAATAATGGACAACACACACGATCAATGTGATCCAAGTGAAGCCGTTTATTCCGAAAACCCCAGGTATTCTTATACCCTAAGTGACAATACTAAAAATAAAGTCATAAGATAAGTTTTCTCACAGTGCTTTTCCCACACAAAGTTTCACACAGTTTTCTCTATACTAATCAGTGCTCTGACTCCCGTATCAGAAGGCTACAATAATAATTTCTTCTGCCAAACTCCTTTCCAGACACCTGGGAGTTAAGCTCCCTTTCTCACAGATGTTGTACAAACGGCCTTGGGAAAGGAATGCAGAGGCCTATTGCTTTTCTAAATACAGAGGCTTATTTCTCATCTAACAAGTTTGGATTGCTCACTGTCTACTTACGTACTATATGTATATATATATATGTCTACATATAGGACATAGTATTTCTCCACACTCCTGGTCTTAAAAATTAAGAGGCAAACACGGTTAGAAGGGGAAAAAGGGTTTTACCTTGGTATTTATTGTAAGGATCCTTAGGTGCACCACAAACAGGTCGAATACACTTCTGTGCACCCCACCATCACCACCGCAAAGTCTCTCTCTCCTAGATCTGGTCTTACATTCTAGGTCTTACTAATTAGCATATCTATCAAATATTCCCCAATGAGAGGCTGAAATGAGCCCCCCCTCCCATGGAACCTTCCCCTGGATGGTTCTAGCTTAGTTTACAAAATGTGTTCTGGAGAGGACCTTGGGGTCTGGGCACCCTGGCACCCTAACTACGAAGCTTCTAAAATGTTTAGTCTCTTAGCTTAACAAACAAGTCCAAGAATGTAGGCAAAAAGCACTAAGAATACAGAAGTTGCAAAAAGGTATAACACGGGTATAAAAGAAAACACAAAATTCATCATGGCATCAATAGTAGTAAAAGATAGTATGAAAGAGGGAATGGTTTAACCAACAAAGGCATGGTGTCACTGCCCTCACCTCAGAACAACTGAAGAAACAAAAACGGCAGCTGCCAAACTCCTGGGCTGGGCTGCAGCCACAGCTGGGTCCCAGGGAGGCTTTGTCTCTGCTGGGGCAGTGGTGGTGGCAGTGCTGGCAGGCTGCGTCTCCCCAAGGTGTTCCAGGTAGTGGATACCTCTCCCGAGAGCCAGGCAAGAGAAGAGAGCTGCTCCACTTCTACCTATGGTTTTTAAAAGAAAACTAAATCACTCCCTTCCACAACTGGGGCAAAGAAAAAAGGTTCTGCTTCTGGCGCCTCAGTTTTCCCTGACGAAAACTCTTCCCTTCAAGCTCACAATTAGGTTAATGTTGTAGAAGAAACAGCACTAAACTCCACCTCTTATTTCTGTACCTAACACATATGTATCTCTTTGTATGGATAACTAGACAATAGTAAAATTGTCAATGTGTATAAATACAACAATATTACAATAATTTAATTTAGAAGTGCTTCAGATTCAACAATGATCTATGTTTTAATTCTTCATTGTTTACATCAAGTCTCAGACAGCATTTGAAACTTTCAGTGAAATGGCAGTAATGACTACATGTGACTTCACTTGATGGATATTAATAGTAAACAAATGGAAACCAGACATAGGGTCTGGTATTTATAATATGAATGGCAATTCGTATTGGCTGTAAATATGGAGGTATTTGCACTTAATATTTACAGCAATCTGATGCTAATCAAACAAGTTTTGACTGTATTGATTAGTCACTGAAAGTTAATACATTTTATCAAAATTATGAAGGTAAATGTTGCTCTTTACTGTTTGTCCAAAGATTTTCTTAATGGTCAGACTTGCTCCCAACTTCTCAGGCACCAAAATTTTCATCAGCCCTACCTGGACACAGTTCCTCCTCTAAAGACAGTTGTTAATACTTAAACTGGGATAGGTAAAAAAAGAGTACATAACTTGGCTGTTCAATTTTGGGTTGGTTTAAGATTGGAAGCTGTGGCAAGCTCACAACATTTCCAAAGTCAGTGAAAATTTTTTGTTAATATCTGTGGCTTAGTACTGTGCTCCCTAAGAGACTATTGGTAGAGTTTGGAGCAAAGCCCAGACAATAAGGTAGATGGATTCATCTAACTTTTGAAGTGTACATGCTAAAGTTATTCTTAAGAGCCAAAGTGGAAATAGGCATAATTTTTCAGACTTATTTTGAAGGTCATTCAAAAATTTTATCTATGGTGCATAAGGTTTTAGTGATTCTTCAGTCAGATTTTTATTAATTACAGAAGGAGTCTATGCTGACTGGCTCAGAATGGGATATTCTTATATTATCAAGAGAATTCCTGTTAGTCTGAGAAATGGGCACAGGATTTTGCTCGGAGGTCATGACTTAGACACTAGTCCTCAGCTTATCTATCACTGTTCCCCTCACTATGTGACCACAACCAGACTGGCTAAAGCGAGTAGTTCTAAAATTGCTCTCTGCTATCATAGAAAAATTATTTCATTGTTTTTTTCAATGTTTTTTTCCACCTGTGTGGAAAAAAACTGTCTTTCTTGCCCACCTGATGATCCATGGTGCAGTTTTTTCATCACAGACAATGTAACTCATTTCTGTTTCAATCTGAAACTGATGATGATTATAAAATACACTCAGTATAGCTACAGTAAATGTTTTACACTTGTGATATTGTCTTTGTAGATATCCAACAACACTATTTTTCTTTGTTATCTGACACTGAAGTGCCCATAAATTTACATTATATTAATTTGTCATTGTAGTTAAAAATTGACATTCTATCTATTTAAAGTGAGAACCTTCTAAAAAAATTCATGAAACAACCATAGGCTTTTATTGATTTATCACCCTTCTTTGATGGAGTTCACTTCCAACCTTCAAAAACACACTGAGCAATGTTATCAATTGATTTGTAGTGATTACTCAGAGCTGCTTCTACATTGTAAATATTAAGCAATGCAATAAATGAACTTAAGTCCTGAAGAAAAGTAGAAAACATCTTCTGCTGTCACATAGAAATATATATACTTAAGATTCCAACTTCACTGATAAATTTTAATAGTAAGGAAAGAAGTATACATTAAATCGTGCAAGGAGAAAATCAAAGGAACAGAAGTCTGTAAGCAATCATGATCCTTCAAAGAAATTAATAGATACTAATAAGAACATTTTATTTTGCATAAGAAATACTTTCCATGCTGATAAAAAATAAATAATGGAACATGTTCAAAGAATTTTGAAATTAAGGTATGAGATAAATACCAGCTTAACAGTTCAAAGATTCCTAATGAGTAATACATACTTCTAGAACAATAGCAACTCCATACTAACTTAAAGCTATTATCAACAGATTGGCAAATCTACTGCTGACGAAGTGCAGATACTGTATAAAACTCATGCTAGTGTAGGAGTTCCATCTGCATAAAATAGAATAGGATTTCTGGATTTAATTCATGCAGTATTATTTCTTACATGATTCATTTTGATCCCTTCGAATGCTACTGCACTGAAACTAATAAATTAGTTACAAAGAAAAAAGCAAAAAAACCCAAGACAATATGACAATACATATCAAGTTGTTAATCAGTGAAGTCCTTCCTACTTGGGTTTCTAGTTCCCTGTTATGTATGTTTAATATTTGTCAGGTACAGAGGCCCATACTTCTTGTCTAAGAATATCATATTATCTCTAAGTTTAGCAGCACAGCCCTTGAAAATTTAACTTTCTATCTTAATTGGAGAAAAATCGCAAAGCCTCCAGAAAACCCAAAACACAAAAGAGAAAGACAACCTTCGGAACACATTTTTTTTTTCAACCCTTTATCTTAAAATAAAGTGCATACAACTATAACTAAAGTCTTAAGTATTTAATCTTCTTGGAAGATAATGTTTTTACTTTTGGACAAAAGATATTGGTTTAAAAAAAGTGAAGCAATAGTGAAAAAGTTTATCTTGCAACTGTTTTTAAACATACATTGTAAAGTATAAAACAATTTTAAAGAACTCAAAAAGCGGATTCCAGCATTTTAAAAGTAAATATTTAGATTTACTCCTAACATGAAAAATTGGAAAGTGAAAAAAAAGAAGTGAGTTTTTATAATGTTATAATAAATTGATAGTAGACACATTGAAAAATTATCACCTAGAACCATACTTCAAATTCTTTATATTTTTCATATTTTTGGTTTGGTTTTCTTACTGAGACTTTACACTAATTTAAAAGGGTGATGTTTTATTTAAATTTTCCAGCTTTTAAAAATCAAAAAACAGTTCTGCTATGCTTGCATGAGACTGCTGAACTTAAGTGAAGTATTTGCTAAAGGAAACAAAGCCCATAACACCTACAGACTAAAAGCTGGAAAGTTATTAGAGTTGAATATCAGTCAGGAGGTATTTCTTAAAAACTGTAGTCCTGGGAAACAGTATTATCAGCTCATATTCTGAGGAATCATTCTGTCAAATGCTACAGGAGGAGATAAGTTGCTGGGAAAAGGCTTCTGAACACACAAATGACTTGAGAACTTCTGGATCACAGTAAAGGGGGATGTACCCAGTTTTTAGAAAAGCATGAGAATCTTGCGTTTATCTAACATCTCAAGAATCTGTGGGATTCTGGAACATATTATTTTCTTTCATATTATTATTTAAATTTCCATTTTAGCATAGTGGTCTGCACACACATTCAGAAATAAATAAGACAAAACAAAGCAGATAAATAAAATAGGGCATAGTATTTGGGTTTTCTTCCTTTTTCATGATGTTCTTTGAATTTGGGATAAGGACGGAATATTGCATTTCTTACAATACTTATAACTAGAGAGAGTCCTATATGAGAATTCCATATATGATTTCCCCAAAACTGTAAAATGCTGGACTGAAATGGGAACCTTGTGACTGAACCTTCACTACTAATGCATGTCCACTTAGACTTCTATATGCTACCTACCACGTGATGCAGTCTTAAACGACTTCAATATTTTATTTAAATGCATAGGCATATTGTCATCCTGTTTTGTTTTCCTGCTCTGCTCTGGTGGGACTGAACTTCTTCGGGCTTGTTGCTATTCTGGGAAGCCTGTCTGGAGGCATATGCTTTGCCTACTGCTCTGTGCTGCTGCTGCTCACAATCCTGCAGGTCAGAGGCGTTCCAGAGACTGTTGAGCATTTCTATACTGTGCATTTCCAAGTCTGTCCTTGCTACAGAAGCACCTATGGAATGCTCTGGTATGTAAGAAAGGGTAGACACAGAGAATACTTCAGCCAATCACACTGATGAGAAGAGTGAAATGTTGCAGGCAATTTTTTTCTTTCTCCAACAAGAGGTTAAAGACTAGGGATAATTTTGTTGTTTGATTTATATTCTGATTTACCTGTGGCAAACAAATCACCTAAATTTTGAATCTTGACTTTTCAACTCATATGTGCCTGGATGACATTGTAAATTTCCATAGGCAAAAAAAATATTTACATAAATACAAGTAAATATTTACATAAACTTTTGTTTTGCACTTATGACATGTGTTACTCCTTTAGGTAATAGATATTTTAGTATAATCTGTAGTTATTTAAATAACCCCATTTACTAAAATTTTATCACATTCTAGAAAGAGTTTCACACTCCCTGTACATTTCAATATGCATATTTTTGTTTCTTCAGTTCATACTGTCCAATCACTTCCAAGACTCAGACATCCTTCAAAATATGAACAATTTTTTATCTTAATGGAGATATAAAAATATTATATTATATAATGATTCAACCTTGATTTTTCAGAAGAGACCATAGAGTGTCTCATATACATGGGTTAGGCAGCAACTATTAGTTTTGATTTCTTTTATTTATCTCACATAAATATTTGTCACCTATTCTAGATTCCTTTTCGTTCCTAGAGATATTGAGGCATAGTCTTAAGTACTAGGATTCTGCTTTCAAATTAAACAGTTTTAATTACAGATTTAAAACAGTCTTGATAGAGTACAATGTAGAAAAAGGATGGACAGAAATGGCTTATTAATTATACACACTTTTATCCTTGAACACTTGCATTTTTGTAGTGGATCATTACAAAAACACTGCATAATGTTTTTTTCTTTTAGAAATGGAGAAAATTCTGTATCAAACACTGCAAAGCTCTAAAAGCTGGTAACATTAAATATGTTGAGATCCTAAATACTTAGAAAAGGCAGACAATATAGAATCTGATACTTTTTCATTTAGGTTTCTCTAAATATCAGTTTTTCATTCTTCCTTATTTGTAGAAGGGTTTTTTATATCTATAATAATATGCCTGTTTAAAAAAATATTTTTACTGTTTTGCATTTCAACCTCAAAGCTTATGCACAACATATCTTAACTATGACCCAAGTGTCACTGGAGACAATTTGGCTGTATTATTGGAATTAAAACTTCCAGTTAGAAAGCAGTATTCTTAATTGCATAATGGGTTCAAAATTAAGAGTCTTTGTATAGAGTGATTTTGCACCCCTCCATTTAGGAGCCAATGCCTTTTAAGTTTTGGCGTGAAATGTATGATGTAGCAGCAACAGGTCTGATCTATTTGTCACTGTTATGCTGAGATCTGATTGTTTCTCTGCCTCAAACTCTCCGGCAGTTACCTTTTACTTCCTCAGATTTCTGCTGCATTTTTGTAGTAAGTGCTGGGTTTTTTTGTGCTGGTCTAACCACATGTTCTCTGCAGTGGTGTTTTGGTCTCTGGAGGGGTAGATATTAGAGCAGCAAACAGCAATGAAATCTCAAAGACTATTCTGCCATCTTGAGCTTCTTAGAGTTCAATACCATTCTTCCCATATGTGCGCTTTATCTGTTTGTCAAATTGGTTATGGCAGTACAAAATAACCTGCAGATGCCCAAGTAAACATGAGATTACATGAAAAAAAATTTCATTCTCCTCCTATTTGCCTAAATAGAGAACAATAATACAAAATACCTGGATCTATTATCTGGAGTATCATGTAGTCTGTGAATTAATTAATAAATTTTGATTTTTCAGTCATTGATCTGTGGGGGTCTACTGGCCATGCTGCGCTCAGTTCAATTCATTTGGGATTAGTTTTTAGTCATGTTTTCTTTATTCAATTTGTATAAGAGTAAAGGATCCATACCACTGTTTTAAATCCAACTCTTAAATGATATTGATATCAATATTCTACCAAGGTTTGGGTTTTTTTTTAATAATTATGCTGCTCTATGTCCAATCCTTTTTATTTCTTGGGAATAAAAACATATTAAGCAAAAAAAATTCAGTGAAAAAGAGTAAAATTGCAGCGGTATTAACTCTGTTAGAAGCAAAAAATTTATCTAACCTTGCATTACATTTACATTACACTTCCTTGGAAAATATGAAGATGTTTGAAAATAGATTTAGTCTGAAGATGTACACAAACTGTGTAATCTATATAATATATTTACAATGAAATTTCTACAGATTAAATCACATGGTAGATTAGTTTTAGCTAATTTTGACTTCTTATTTTATGTAGAACAAAGGAATACACAGGGTGGATCCCATTTAATTGCATTAACTGGTTTTCAACTCATTAATTTGGCTACTAGTCTGAATAAGTAGCCAACTTGGGAAGAAATTAAATACCCTCAGATGAAAGTGTTTAACCATTTTTCCCAACCAGAGTGGTAGCCAATGTACCAAACTTTTTCTACACACATTGTCTTCCAGTTGGATAATGTTGGGGTTACAGAGTTAGAACAGCTACAAAATAATTTACTCTTGTTATTTCTGTACAACAGCACAAGCAGTTTTAAACAACAAAAAACAAATTAAAAGACATAACTCCTAAAAAAGGATGGTCCAAAATGTAATTGTAGTGACATCTTTAAAATGTCTCTGTTGGGATGACACTTCTATCTTGTAAAATCATTTGTAGTTTTAAACCCATATTTTTTACACGCATGAATATAGAGAAGATTTTTTCCAACTCTTCACAATATCTAAGTTTTTATATGTAGAAAATATACGTAAGCCTGCTTCTTAGAAAGGGTATGTTCAAGACTCTCACACATCTCAATACATAAATTATTTTGTCTAAGACTTGAATGTCTCTTTCACACAGAAAACTGAAACTTTTTCAAAATAATATATTAACAATATAGCAGAAGATTAACTTTGTCCTAGAATTCTTATTTGGAGTGAATAAAAGAATAAAACCTTTAGTCATAAAACATTTCAGAATGATTTACTCTTCAGGAGAACAGGACCTGTGATATCATCATAGATGACTGTTCTAACTGATACTTTAGAGAAGATGCTAATGAAAGGTGTGTTACAGATCATCAGTCTAGAAGACAGAAGAGGATGGGAAGCTCTTTAAGTTTCTGTTCATATTGCATACAGAGTAAGGTATTTTATATTTTAGCCCTGATAGCTCAATTTTAAGCCTCTAATTTTTTTTTTAACTGTATCTAAATTTTCCAAAAAATAAAAGAAGAAAATGTAAAAATATCAATTGAAAATAGTAAGTCTCATTGATTGCCACACAAAAAATGATGGTTTGCTTCGCTACTAGTTTAAGTTAAGTGAGAAATATAGCATAGTTCTAGACTATAATAAATGTCTTTCTACTCCAAAAGGATCAGTTTCCTGATGTTGAAACTCATAATCTACAAAGTTGGGTGGGAAGAATGTTACTGAGACACAGGAAGTGAACACATTTTATTAGACACCACCTATCCCTCATAAAACACATCATTCTGCTTCTGCAGAAAATGTAACTTTATTTTTAAAGCCGTCTGGTTTAAACTTACCTAAATAGACAAAGTGGTCATTAAAAACCTAACAAAAATAACAAATAAGAGAATAGCTGGGAGTGTAAGTTAAAAGTGTTCATAAAAACCAGTCTATGGTCAGGATCTATTTCCTTTACTAAGGACGCAGATACAGACATGAGAAGTTCTAACAATTTTATAGCTATTAGCACAAATATAGCCAAAAGTTTACAATGATTCAGAGCAGACTAAAGAAGATAAAATAAACTCTGGGAAAGAAGAGCAGATACAGGAGTAACCAAGAAGTTCATGGTAGAGCACCTGCTAAATATTTATAACATAAAAGCCAAGGATTATCAGAAATGAAAACTATTGAAACAGCTGTCAGTAAGCCTGATGAGCTCTCTCAAACCATGAGTACTATTTATTATCATCAAGTAGCTAGCTGGTAAGTTTTCTACAGTTCAGTGCAACAACAACAAAACTCCCCTGTACCACTACTTGATGAAAAACACAGATCTGGAAGATGTAATTAACTTTATGACTGTTACCAGCAACCAAACAATGCAAAAAGTGGAACAGGCTGCAGCAAGTGCATAATTAAAGGAACATAACTGAATTGTCTCTAAACTATATTTTTATGGCCAATAGGTGAATAATGGATGGATGTGGTTGTTAAGTGCATTTAATGGAAGTTTATATAGTATTTTCACTGAAAATAGAAACACTATTAAAAAATAAAATGTTTCCTAAATTAAGTATAAAAACACCAAATAGATTTAAAAAATACTTAGAAATGGGAAAACTATTTGATAGAGATAAAGTATGACATATAGTTTTAGCATTTGCCAGAAATATTCTTACAATTTATCGATGATTTGTGGAAAAAATACAAAATTTCTGCTTGCAATATTTTCAGGCCACATTTAAACGTGGTGTTTGTGGGCATAGATAGTTTTGGGAACTTGTGCTTTATACTGAATCATCAGATTTGAGCCTTTTTTTTCTAGCCTTCACACTAGCAAACGACAGTTTCATGGGCACAAGGTTTGATGTAATCCTGGAGAACACCTTTAAAATTGAAGCTTATGCTCAATGCACTGTGTTTGCCTGTTGCCAATGTAGGCAGCCATGCTCCCGCTCCTTCTGTGCCATTTTCTCATTATATTCCCATAAAGTTTAAAATTAAAATATTCCACTATAATCAGATTTGAAAGCCATGAGTGATGTGGGCCCAATGCATAGCAGCAATTTAACTCAAGGGCAAATAATGTACATGGTGAGCTCTAAGTAAGGCACTGCACATTTTGCCAAACATACCAAACAACATAACAGTAACCAAATCGTGCCTCAGGCAATCACAGCTTGATGTTTATGTTGCAGAAAGAAAGTCCTAAAGCTTTTTCTTCCATGCTAGTTTAATTGTGACAGCCACAGCCCGTGATATGAGAATTATTCTCTGCATTTACAGGCTACAGTAGGAAAGGAGAAGAAACCTAGTAGCACCAGTATTCAACATCTAAAGAAGGAGACTATGAATTATCATCTGTCCATCAGTGAATTTCCATTTATCTGATGGAGTGATTTGAGAGAAGAAAACATCATGCTCTACAATGAAAAAAAATTACACTTGTTAGAGTGTAAGCTATGTAATAAAAGAGATTTGAACATACACAACCACTGCTGTAGCTCCTATGTTCAGTCTAGGCCTGTCTCATTGATTCAGCTGCATAAATTTTAAGTATAGGAAATCAAAGTGTCTGGTATGTCATAGCCTCTCTTGAGAGTCAGAAATTCAAGCCCTAATACCTCTTTTCCATTCATGCTAGTTTTGATTTTATACTAGTTTTTTATTTCACTAGTTTGATAAACCAGGTCATTTCCCCATCTCACTTATTTTCTTATCATGCCTCTCTTACCCCAGAACTGTAAAAATATGTTTCTGCACAAAGTTTATGAATAAGTTCCAGTTGTTCAAAAGCAATACATATGCTAAAATTTCAGAGGCTTAGAGGAGATGAGATTTTATATTTTTATTTCACCTTAATTTGTTTCTGTGAGTCTGAGTAATGTTAAATTTATCTATCAGTTACTAGTTACCAGTTTTCAGATCTTTGGAAGGCTATAATGCCACTGAAATACAGTTCTCAATGTGTTTATGTAGTCTTCAAATTTATGCCCTATAAACAGGCATAACCATTTCAATTTAACAATTGCTTTAATCAGTATTTCAGAATGACAAGTTGGAATTATCCTATTAACTTTGTTATTGCAGCATTTATAGCCTTTGCAATAGATGGCCGCTTGGATGATATCACTGTATAACTTCATTTGAAGAAAAGAGTGAAAGGAGATAAATGCACAGCTTCAGTTTGTGGTTCAAGAATGTCCTTTTATATCTTACAAATGTCAGTATTTGTAGGTCATTACTTAATAAGGCTGCTAGTTGAAAAATAGCACATGATCTACTTGTTTTCATGAACATATTACCATACCACCATTAACCATAAAAAGATACTTTTTTCTTGTATTGCAATTTTAAATCTTTATTTTTCAACTAAATAAAACTTCTATATATCCAGAAGAAGAGCCAGAAAGATATTTTCCCATTTTGTCCTCCTGATGACCTTTACACAGCTATCTCACCAGTCTCACTTGGATACAAAAGCAGTGTCACAAGGAAACGAGAATATATTGGACTTGCGATACAGCTTATCAAAATGTAAGATAAGAATGTAAAGAGATGACAACTTCTAGACAGATCCTTTAAGTAAATACATTTCATAGCATCTTTAAGTACTGCTTTTCACTGGCTTGTGCCTGAGAAAAGGAAAAGTACTGTAGTTTAAGAATCTGTACACATGGTTGCACTTTGAAAATTCAGCCAAGAGAGAAAATCCCTTTTCAGCTAAACTAAAATCTAGTTGAACTGCTGCAGACAATTAAATTTAAGACTTGTATCCTTTTTCTCTGCTACCTACCTCACTGTCTTCCCTTTCATATGATATATTTAATAAGAATGTTTTAATAAATTTGTGATTTCTTAAAAAATAATATTTTTGTCTTAGTCCCACTTGCACAATAAACAGGAAAGTAAAGAACTTCCAGGGGCAATGAAGACCAAGTTATTTCCAATACAGAAAGGAAAAAAATACATTTCATAGAGGGCTCTTATGCCTCTCTTACTCTGCTTTCAGGACTGCAATACATGAGCTGATGTTAACTTGGACGTGTTTCCGTTCACTTCCATCATGCACGTAAACCTCATCTCACATAACTTGATATTTGGAACCTGTTGCCTATTCTCCTTTAATTTGGTCCCTTTTTTTCAAAAGGGATTCTATGTAACCACAGCATTGATCATTTTTTCATATTTATGCTATTTCCTAACTCCTTTTGCCGGGGGGTCATCAAGTTCCCACCTTTCAATCCCATTTTTCATGTAGAGTCAGTACCTCACAATTCTTTTTGCATTCTTCCCCATTACCCTGCCTGCTTCCATTTTGCCTCCCATGTTCTTTTCCCCTCTCTTTCTTTTACCAGTTCAGCTGGTCTTTCATCATTCAGAGCAAATGGAAAAAGAGAGAATTGGAAAGTTCTTGTTTCTGATGATTGGGTCGGTATAAATTTGTGTACTATTCGTAAAGGAAAATCTATGAGTCTGAGACCAAGTTACAGCGGAATAGCCTCACTTGAGCAAGAATCTTCAAAAGTGTTAACTTCAGGATTTTAAAATGTACCAACAGAGATATTTTTTTACCCCATATGGAAGTGAATTAATCAAGTTAAGATGTATTTTCTTGGAAAAGGAAATAGAAAAATGTTTATACATTATTATCTTGATTGACCATCAGGACGCAATAGTTATGCAAATAAAAGTACAAAAGTACATAAAGAGGATAAGTACAAGAATATGTAATTGGAATTACTGCAGCACTCATGAAAAATTACTGACTTGATAAACCTGTTGTAGAATTTAACCTATTGTTATTAAAATACATCAACAGGCAAATTTTGTTCTTTTTACTTTTTAAATCTGGATGAGTCACTCCAGTTTTGGGGTTGCTGCTCTACTATTTTTTAAATGAAAGGAGAGCCTTCTTTCCCATAAATTAAGATGAACATGGACCTGGAGAAAGTAAATACCACCTTGTCTAGAAGAACAATCATGCTATGCCAACATATAGTATTCCAACCTGTATTATGCTAGGTTTCAAATCCCAGAAAATGATCACAATTATTTGGCATGAAACTTGTCCACAGACTTTCATAGCAGATTGCAAGAAATAAATTTTGTAGACAAATTATTAAAATTTTTAATAAACAAATTATCAAATCCACATAATTATACTCTCCATAAAAGAGAAAGACTAGGTAAAATTCTGTCTCTTAACTGAGTCACTAAACAGTGAAAATCACAGTAAGAATAGACAAACAATTCCTGAACTTTAAACAAAATGAAAAGGGAGATCTTTAAAGGTAACATATTCAAGAATTAGGACCACAAATCACATTACCAGACTAATGCATTCGCTGGCTGAACACTGGATGCAAGAGATTGTCTAAAGTGTAGCCACTTGAATTGTGTCTGTATCTCTCAAAAAAGGGACTTCAAACCCTGTACTGACAATTTGACAATCTAACTTGTTTCTTTTAAAATGAGTAATGGTCCTTGTGATCAACATGGGGAATCACCAGTCTTTCTGCATCAGGTAAGAGAAGTCATTATTATTAAAATTCTGACAATTTGGGAATGAAAACAAGAGAAAGGCTATCATATTTATGGGGTTTTTGTGACAGATGTGACTCAGTTTTTTACAGCAATACATCTCAGGGTATAAGTGAAGAATATGGCACATATAGTAAGGGCACCAACATGATGGCCCAGATCCTGATCCAAAATTTGCTTAAACAGTCTCAGTAAAACAAAACAAAACAAAAAAAAGGTGAATGTTTAACGTATTGTCAGCCTGGCAAATGCTGTGCTTATCAGAATTTGGAAATATCTCAATTACTGACATTACAGAGAGGCTGCTCTTAAATTTGATTCTTGTTTTCCATTTAAGTGTACTAAAATTGTGAAAGATACCTTCTGAATTTTGAATGCTTAGAGTTCATTTTCCACGCCATCTAAAATAAAGTCTTGACAATAGCCATGATAAATCCCCTGACTACGGACAGTATCTCAAAAACACTTTTAAAGAGAGTGTTATTATTTAAATAAATAATAATGACTGAAGGCTTCCAGTTAGATTCCTTTCTAGCTCTTGCTCTGATCTTAAATGATGTAAACTAATAATTTAGAACAATGCAGAAAGACTAAATGTCTGAAACACCTAGGGACTAAACTCTGCACTGTCATACCATACAAATTAAGAGTGGTACATACTTAGGTAGGTATGTACTATACAGTCTAGAAAAAGAGATATGAGTTTCTATGACCATCTAGGAAACTCCTACATTTAACTACCTAATTATATCCAATCAAGATGAAGCACTGAATACAAGTAATATATATTATTTCATTTCCATGATGACTTGAAAAAACCCACTAAATCTAATGTGTAAGGAGACTTTTGAATACAGTTTCTATATCAAGGTTCTAAAATGATGTAGGTATTACTCCATTTTGAAATCCAGTTCCCCCATAGTCAGTAGCAGAACACAACTGGTACAGCATTAATATAAATATAAATAAGAGGTGGCTGCTAGATATCCTTGTTGCAGAGAAAGGTGGTGAAGTTTTCGGTTGTGTGATTTTAGATGTGTGACCACATAGTTTATTCCATACCACTCATGTTGTCACTGGGGGCTTGGCTTTGGCAGGAAAAGCTGAGAAGCAGGAGGGAAAGTGCAGCATCTTTCCTCACTTGCCAAAGCCAAGTGGACTGTCCTCTTAACACCCCATCAAACTTGGTCCCTTCTGCTGCCTGCTGGCTCCCCGCTCCATTTTTTCCTCTGGAGCGTGAGTAGGGATTTATGGCACTGAAGTGGACAGCTCCAAGGCACGGGCTGAGCCATGGAGGCCGGACAGGGCAGGGCTGTCGCCCCGGCAGAGACCTTTTCAGAGACCCGCTCCTCACCTCCTATGCACAACACAGGGGACAGCTGGAGGCGGCTGAGGAAGCTGTGGGAACTGAGCTTGGCAGTGACTACACAACCCCTACCTGGATGAACTAGCTTCTGGGGTTGGTATGTCTCTGTTTTTCATTGGTTTTGGGCTGGGGGAGGGAATGTTAAACCTCAGGACCTTTCCTCACCAGGCTGCTGTTGTTATTTGTAATTGTGCTTTTACTAAATTGCTATTTCAACTCATAATCTCTTATATATTGTCCCTTCCTTACTGAAAGGGACAGGGGGAAAGGAGTAGCTTATTAGGAGCTTAATTTCCCTGATGGTGTTAAAACCAGCACACCGGGTTAGTGGGACAGTTATTTCTTTGTGATATGTTTTGGCTGTAGCAGATAAGCCTATAACTCTCCCCAGCTGAACTACTTTGCTAGAGCCCTTTTGCAGCCAGTGGAGATGCAGTTATTCACCTATTTATTTCAGACATCTCTTTCAACATGAACTGAACTGCACCCTAGAATTGTTGGCTGTAAAATATAAATCCTGTTTTGGATATAATACAGAAATACTTCAAGTAGTTTGTTTGGGTGCCTTTATATGGTGAAAGGAAAGCTACAGAACATTATTTTCATCATGGATAATTTCAAACACAATGACATATGACTGATAATTTACCAAATATAGTCTATGATTTAGTTTCTAAAGTGCTTTCTTTCGAATCAAAACCAAACTTAAAAATATAATCCATTTACCAAGATAATTTATCAGATTGACAGTAGTGGGTTTTACCCTCATAAACAGGGGAAAAACATTACTCTTACCCTTTTTATTAGTCTTTTTGGTTTCATCTCTCTTACTGTGTTCAATTGCCTGCTGTTATCATACCCTTCATACCCTGCAAAGAAATCACACATCATTTCCAGTTTTTGTGGAGGGGATAAAGTCCACCTCTGCTCTCATTTCCATCCTGACTAACTGTCCTATATAATCTTAAAAATAGGACATTCTTGTGAAAAGTAGGAGATGACTTCATATCGTCTCAGAGACATTAAAATTTGATTTCAAGTTGCCCATATTCTTGGTTTATGGAAGGACTTCTAAACATTAATTTATTAAGTAAAATTACATCTTCTCTCTAAATCCACTTTCTTTCCTCCTAATTTATCTCCTTCTTTCTCCTCTCTCTTATTCCCAAAAGGAAATCTAGTTAAAGCAATTTCACTAATCTAGGTCAAATCGAGTTTTGGGATGAAAAAGACAGCAGTTCTTCATAAATTTATTTACTGTTTTTTTTTTTTTTTTGACAGCTTGAAAGTGATAGCATAATTTGATTTCTTATTTATATGTAGGGAAGGACTGAATTATGATTTCATTTTTAATTTGATGACATGTAATTCTGCCTGTAATTCTTGACAGTGTAAATTTATTAAGGCAGATCACCACACTAAGGCACCTATACTGACTGTAATACCTAAACTATAATTTTCAAAGATAGCTTAGATTATCTCTGTTGGGCACTCCTTTGTTCCATGTAAAAGAAACCATTTCTCTCAAACCTAGCAGACAATGAAGAAATAAAGCTGCTGAATGTCTCAAACCAAAATAAAATTATTGTATCTCTTCAAAAGAGTGGCTAAATAGAACATAAAGTGTTTTTTAAAATAATCATTAATAGTATATTTCTTTTTGCATTGATTAAATTGCTGAAACGTATGCTATTAGCATGATTTTCAGCAATTGAGCTGGTGTGAATTGTTAGTAAATCAGGCCTGTAATCTTCAAACATACTCCCTAGGCCCTGAATCTAAAACCATCTGGACAGTGTGACAGTGTTCTATTTATTACATACAACTGCTTGGATACTGCCAATGCATAAACAGTAATTAAGCACACAAGCCAACCATGCATGCCAGATTTGCTAGAACTATCCTTTGAGTATCTTAGAGTTTCCATGCCAGTGAGCTTAGTGAGGCATTGGCTGGTGATTAAACATTAATGATTTATGGTGCAAGCAGGGTTCATTTACTGCTTACTGAAATATGTTTGACAGTAATTTTGTGATTTTTAGAAACAATGCTTTCAAAGACATGTTTCCTGCCTCATTTTCTATACTGTTTTCAATAAGAATGTGATATAAAATCTCAAAGGATAATTGCTACATGTGTGGTTTTCTTGCTGTTCTATACTTTGCGACATGAAAATGAGTTAAATGTAGCAGGAACTGGAAGCTGTAATAAAATGATTTTTCCTCAGTTTGAGGGAGCTATCAAAAAATAAGTTCCAAAGTCTAATATTGAAGACTCTTAAATTAATTTTGAACTGTGCATCTTAATATACCTGTGAATCTTAATATTTAATTGTGCAATTTAACACTGAACTGTGTATCTATACAGGTGGATTTTTCCACCTGTGCTTTGCTCATCCCAGTTTCAGGTGACTTTCCTAAGATCTTCATTGGGGATCCAACAAAGATTTCACAGGGACATAAAAAAAACTTATATATATTGATAGTCTGTATAGGGATCATGGGACAAGTTGACACAAACCAGGGACCAAATGTTCAGCTGAGCAGGAGAAAATACTCTGTACTGCAATAGGACATAATGGAAAACCATCATTAAAGAGCTGTCATTATTCATTATCAGAGACTATTGTCTAATGTATCATATTTATTTGCACAGCAAAATCCTCGTGATCTCAGCCATAAGCATTTCCTTGTGATGTTTGTCTGGAAATCACATGTGGCTTGAAACTTGTTATTGTACAGTTTCACAGTTTATACCAGTAGGTAACCGTTAATGTGTGCTAGTGTCAGAATTGCCCCCCCTCACCACATCAATCCTGATTTACTAGCACTTCAAGATCTCCTAGTGAGCTAGAAAAGCTAATTTCAAATTTGGACACCTAATCATGGAAAGAGAGGTATGACTCACTGCTATCAAGGAGAGCCTGGACATTGAATAAACCCCTAAATCTTCCACTGAACTGAAAATCTCCAGTTTTGTACACAATCCTTTAATGCATGTTTTGATAACTTCTGTGGCTGTATTTGTTAAGGTACAGTTTAGTATCAGCTCCTGATGTATTAGTCTCATATTTCAGAATAGTGAAGCAAGTACTATAAAAAATACAAAATACAGAGTTTTGTACAGTTTTTACCTTCTACTAACATCCTATGGTCTGGGTCTAGGCATGGTAACTTTCCATTTGGAATACCTCCAAGTTTCATTGTCCATGCAGAAGTTTACAAGAAAAAGTGAACCCACTAAAGAAGGCATTATGGGAGTTTTTTACAGTGTGGACAGGTTAAGATAGTTAAGAAACTAAGCCTTACACAGGACTGAACCAATAGGTTGTATTGGCTTCCTTAGACATAAAGTCCCAGATGCAAACTGTTGAAAGATTCCTGAAACAGTTCAGCAACGTTTAGCTGAGAAATTGGAAACAACACAACAATGCTAGCTAGTGTCATGCCCTACATAATGGTAGAGAGACAGGTAAATTAACCTGGAAACAGAATCAAATTAATGCCATTAATACCACTTCCAGGATGCAAGCAAATATTTTATTTCAGTGCTGCAGTTTGCCACGAGTACACAGACACTTTCAGGACTATCTAAGGCAAATTTTATGTGAAACTCTGCACCTCCACTAGCAATACAGGGCTAACCTACTGCCCCAGAGTAGGAGGTAAAGAGTGATCTTCCCATATCCTTAGTAATTCTGTCGGTGCCACTATTTTACCTGTGGGTTTCCATACTGAAAAATGTCTTCTTTTGACTGAAACCACTGCCACAGGTGGAACCTGAAAAAATTGCCCCAGATTTTTCTCTTGTAATTAGATTGTTTGATGTAATGTACTTATTTGAAGAATAAAAGGATACTCTCTGTACCCACACAGCAACAGAAATTCTGACCTCCCCCCTCCCCCCACTCTGGCTTCATTTCAGGACTTGGGAGGAACTTACCTTGAAAGGTAGAATATAAACTGCTTGCTGCAGCTGGTGAACTCCAAGTCTTATATGCTGACACTACACCAGAGGGCTATAGCTGAAGAGCTACTTTGTGAAGCACATATTCCACCACAAAAATGTTGTGAGGAGCTGTCAGCTTATTTTGCCCTGTAGACTTGCAGATAGCCTCTGGCTACCTACCCATTAGCTGCTAGCCATAGGCACAACCTTGGGTGACTACCTGCCTGGGATTTACTTTGCCTTCTATTTGAACTAATTTGAAGTACTGTCCTTCTGTGTTTATTCTATTTAAAGATAAACACTGACAAATTTCTTTCAGCTTTTCTATGGTTAATATATTTAAGGAAAAGTATCTGCACATAGCAGAGAGGTGCAGGATCACTAAGCAAATGGAATTAAATTATGCTGTTCTCTATTTAACATGGTTCTTTCCTTCCTGCCTACCTCATCCTCTGCTGACAGACTGTGCGGTAAATATTTTCTCTGCAGGTCCATGAGTCATCCTTGTAGTAAGTCACAGCCAGAGACTCAGGGATAATTGGTAAGTGGGTCACTGCATGAGTCTTCTCTTTGGGAATCAGGGTTAAAAATTTCACTCAGAGCACACATCTAGTGGTCCTGTTTTGTTACCATGTGTTTACACCTCTGAGTTTGCCTAATCCAAATTTGGAGCTTGATGAGTGTCTCCCTGCACAGTGTATTTAGCTAACTGACACACTAATGTTTTTGGACAGACTGTTTTAGTTCTTAACATGGAAGCCTCAATGTTTGTATAAATAAGGTATCTGTAGATTGAGTCTCCTCTGGAGATAGCTGGCTCAACATCCTGATTAAAGTGGTAGAATTACTGACTAACATTAGAGTTATTTCAGGTGGCTCGGGACCCTGTCTGGAAACTCTCTGAACCTAGAATGATAGAATCATGGAATTGTTTAGGTTGAAAAAGACCTTTAAGATCATTGAGTCCAACTGTTATCCTAACACTATCTAGTCCACTACTAAACCATGTCCCTAAGTGCCATATCCACACATTTTTTACAGACCTCCAGGAATGGTGACTCAACCACTTCCCTGAGCAGCCTAACCAATGTTTGACCACCCTTACAGTGAAGAAATTGTTCCTAATATTGAATCTAAACCTCCCCAACGCAACTTGAGGCTGTTACCTATTGTCCTGTCACTTGTTACCTGGGAGAAAAGAGATTGACCCCCAGTTGGCTACAGCCTTCTTTCAGGTAGTTGTATAGAGAGTCTCCTTTTCTCCAGGCTAAACAACCCCAGCTCCCTCAGCCATTCTTCATTAGACTTGTGTTACAACAAGCTCATGCAGTGGTGGGTGTAAAGTGACAGGAAAACTGCACGACAGAAAAAGACTTGAGAGTGCTGGTCAAAAAGTGACTGAACATGACCAAGCATGTACTCAGGTGGCCACGAAGGCCAATGGCTTGCATTAGAAATAGTGTGGTCAGCAGAAATAGAATAGTAATTTTCCTCCTGAGGTCTTATGTTGAGTTCAAAGAAGGGAAATGAAGCTGGTGAAGGGTCTGGAGCACAAGTGCATGCCAAGATGGAGCAACTGTATACTCTCTGAGTGACCTGTTACATGATTTGGTGGTTTTCATTATAGAGAATTTGTTAATTTAATCTATCTGGAATATCATTTGCTCCGACTTGTGCCCACTGTCCTTTCAATGTGCACCTCTAAAGAAATTGAGTCCTGTCTTCTTTATCCATGATATAGCTGAAGAAAGCAAATAGACTCTACTCTTTCTTCCTTTTCCTCTTCATGCCATACTACCTTTTTTCACTCCCTTCCAGCCTTGCTTTGTTAAATACACATTAATTTATTATTAATGGACAAGATATATACCATTTTTACAAACTAAAGTACTAGCAGCTGCTACTCTGTATGAAAGGTGGCTAACAGTCTCTTCCCTCTAAAGAATTTTTACTGCTTTTTGTTCAGTACACAGTTGTGTTAATACTGCTGATGTCTGCTAGGAAACTAGCTGGTGTCTCTGGTCACTGTGATACATTACTCTCAATGTCTCCTCTCCTATAGTCCCTCTAACGTATGGTCTCCTGAGAACATATTAGCAGCCATAGTCCTTAACCTCACCAAGGTGCAGGATTTTTACTCACTGCACCATTTCAATGGATTATGCATCTCTTTCAGACACAACCTTCACAAAAATCTTTCTGTGAAGGCCATTATCACATATTTCTCTAACAAGGGTGCTTCATCATCATAATGTAAGCTGCTTTCTTTTAATTCAGCATGGTCTGAGGCTAATATAGATACATTCCAACTCTTTTATGATATTTTGGTCCAATTCCTCCACTATATTTCTGTGCCACAGCATAAATCATCTTAGACTTAATGTAAAAATGTGAACATTGGGCTAGTCTGGGCAAGCAACTTCAGTTTCAATATCTTCTTTCCTGTGTTATCATCAGTAGAAACAATAAAAACTCCTGTAACTAGGATAAACCCCATTTCCCCCTCTTTTGAAAGGGATACACTTTTTTTTTATGCTTCAGTTGATCAACAGTCTTAACTACTCCAAAGCTGAATCAATATAGTTACCCTTCCTACAGCAACATTAAGCAATGCAATGCTTGATTAAACCTTCTTTTCAGTGCAGAATTCAGCCTAAATAAATGTAACCTTTTAGCTAGTTTACCAAAGAGATGAGAAGAAAAGAAACAAAAAAAAGCTTTCTATTTTAGATTATCCTTATCCTGCACTGAGTTCCACAGTTGAGATAAAATTAATGGATATGTATTTTTTGGACTGCATACTAAAGTACCCTAATGCCAGAGGCATTCTGAACTTTCACTTCAAATAAAAAATTATATATAAACGATAAAATTAACTTGATTTTTTTAATGGCAATGTAATAAGAAATATTACTGTATACTTTATTGAAAAAGTTAAATGAATATTGTGTGTGTGGTTCAGCTTTGAAATGGTAGAACAGTCAGGATACAGTTTTTCAAGCTAGAGGATTTACAGACCTTCAGGAAATATTTGCCCAGACAGTACCCTACAAGAACAGGAAGATTAAAATCTCCGAAGAATTTTATTTCATAATACCAGAATAGGACTGAGGAAGAGCTTCAAAGCTATGTAGGACAACCAGACAAGTACTTGTTGAATACTGTGGGAGAGAGGGGAAGCAGAAAATGGCTGTGACACTCGTATTATGACATGCTACTGTTGAAGTCTGAGGAACATGGCTAAAGAGAAGTGGAATACCAGTGACAACTAAGGGAAGGTCATTACTACAGACAAACTCTCAAGGGCTAGCTGGGTGACTGAGCTGCTTCTGCAGGTATCTTCTTTATACCCCTTCAGAACCCTGTCATTCAGAATCAAGCCCTCTATATCTGATCTTAAAATACAGTCAACTAAATGTTGATAATGGCTTTAGAAGTAAAATGTTTTTATTTACTTTAACCTATTACTAGTATTAAAAAAGATAGTTTTGAAATGCAATTCAGAATATCCAAAATACACCAAAAAACTGCAGTGAGTGCTACACTCTGTACTCAGGCTTTTTAGTATTCAAAAGGGATTTTAAAATGTGTATTTCTCATAGTATACATATTTATTTCATGGAGCATAGAACCTGGAATTGGTTGACCTAAGATACAGAAGTTGCAAAGCTGGCAAAATGTTTATATTAATTCAGAACTTTTAGCTGTTAGCTATATTCTCACAAATCCTGTTGTTGTAAGTGCAATGATAACAATCTAAAAATTTACTTCAGCAAAGAACTCTAGACCAGGAATGACTCTGATCCTGAGTCTGAGAAGTGCTAAGAACCCAGCAAGCTTCTGAATCAGGCATGGAAGATCACTCATAAAAACAGAGCAAGCAAAAGATATATGTGATGTGATGCAGTACAAGTGGTCATTTTAATATATCTTTCTCTAGAAGACATTGATTGTGAATGGTTGAAGCTTTACCTTCTCATTTGTTCCTTTTCTTTAACTGGTTTTCCCATTTCTTTCAAATTTTTAAGTTCTTTTACAATTATTTCTGTTCAACATTTTTTTCTCTCTTGTTTATTTCTTTGTCAATATTTTCAATTATTTTCTTTATACAGAGCATGAAATATAAATCAAGAGCTCCTCCATTTCTTTTAATGCAATCTTTTTGCCAAGTGATAGCCTGACAGATTAGACTCTGCACGATTTTGTAGAAGGCATACTCAGTAAGAGCTCTATTTTGCCATTCTTTCTCAAGGTTAGTGTAACCTTTTGACATGCAGTTCATTCATGTCAATGAAGATGTTAATAAAATTTTGCTTAGTTGCCTAAAGAACTTTATCTTCTTCTGATTCTATTTTAAAAACATTAAAAAAAAAATCATTAGACCCAATAAAATCAGCATAAAAGGAAGCATGCACACATACACAAAGAAAAAATAGTAGAAACCCCTCTTAAAAATAGACAGCTCCAAAATCTACAAATTCTCTAAGTAAAGATCATCAATTATCTTTACTTGGCAAATGAAAGGCAATAACAGTAAAATGCATATGAGCACCAACTGTGATGTGAAATTTAAGGCTCTAAAACTTCATTAAAATCAGACTGGTAATGATGTACCATATGCACTGGGCTGCGTTTGCCCGAGGATCTCCAACCTGTGGCTCATTTCTTCTGTCACACCACCTCTTTATAAGAATGACTCAGAGTGCTTTGTTGAAGTGCTTAGGGGCTGACAGGCAGGGTAGGTGTTTCAGAAATAATCATTCGCTTCATTATACCCTGGTGGATTATAGACATTTTCTGTTTATAGGAGAATCTTAGGCTTTCATTTCTAAAGTGAACTGAAGACATGAAACAAAGCTGTTAACAAGTACTCTGACAATTTATGCTTTCTGAATAGGAAACTGATTTTTTTTTTTTTAGCAAGTGTCGCGGTTTGACGCTGGTTAAGCGCCAGGCACCATGAAAAAATACTCACTTATTTCCTCTGCTATAGCTGAGCAGAGGAGAGAGAATTAAAACTTCATTTTCATGAGTGAGATAAGGATCAGGGGAAAAACACTTTAAGGCAAAACAGGTTCCAAACTTAAACAGTATAAAGAAGATTTATTATTAACAGAATTAAAAGTAAAAAGGGTAATGAGAACCAAAGCAAACTTTCAGAACAGCTTTCTTTCCCACTCCTTCCCTCTTTCAAACAACAGCATAAGGAAACAAACATGGGGTTTTGGTCAGTATTTCACTTCTTAAGAGTCTTTATGTTTAAAGAAAAGAGTTTCCTCTGCTGTGCCATGGGATCCTTCCCATGAGAAATAGCTCTCTGTTAACTTTTCTAGCGTGGTTTCAAACTTCACAAGCAACAGCCCACCCGATCTGCTGCAGATGTGAAATCCCTTCCACGGGTCATGCAGTCTTCCCACAACTGCCTAGCATGGACCATAGTAGCTCATGGGGTTTAGTCTTTAAAGGATGAACTGCTCTAATTTGGAAGTGGAAGCTCTCTTCTCCAATCTCTAAAAGCAAGGGTCATCTCCATCTGTTCAAGTTCCTTATTACATCACAGCCTCTCAGCATCCACGTGCTCCAGCGTGAGCACTCCTCTTCACGGGCTGCACGTGGATCTCTGCACCCTCCCATGCACCTCACGAATTATCGGGAAACAGTTTGTTGAATTATGGTCCTCACCACGGCTTGCAGGAGAATCTCAGCTCCAGCACTTGGAATGCCTCCTCTCTCTCCCTTCCCCCATTGACCTCAGTGCTGCCATGTTGGCCTTCCTCACGTGACCTCACTTTTCCCTTTTCTCTGACTTGGGAGAAAATTGGTGTCTGCAAGTTGCAGCTGAGAGGTTGCTCTTGTCCTGGCTCTGCACTGGGGAAATACTCGCCATGCATCTCGCTGCCAGCTGTGTGGTGGTTCTGCCACCAGGTCTGCAGGGACCTGGCCGCATGGTTTTGGCTGCGTGGCTGCTCGAGGCACTGGGGTGGCCCTTCCCCCAGAGGCCCTGGCCGCCTCGCTGGGGAGGGCCCAGCAGCCCTCTCCCCCCACCACCCCTCATAGGGGAGCAAAAAAAAGAGAACTTCCTGCAGTTTCTCCTTTCTTAAATATGTCATCACAGAGGCGTTACCAGCTTGTTTAATTGGACTAGTAACTTGCCCATCATCAGAGCTGTCAACGATTGGCTCTGTGCTGGACACAGGAGTTTTCAATTCTCCTGCCCCCACAAACCAAGTTTTGTTAAACCAGCGCAGAAAGTAAAAGGGATTTTTAATAGCCTTTTACAGAAATAACTGATAATGAATTTGGATAGTACATTTCAGAGAGATTACAAAAATGTATTAACCAGGTATGATAGATGGTAGACATCATAGGTTAAGGGCTGCATATTTCATTACCAGCTCTTGAGCAATTTAGTCCCCATGTGCTTATTTTATTATTCTGGTACTTTAGTCTCTTATTTGTAGCTCACCTTTATAAATTATTCAGAACCTTTTCCTTTTTCAGTGCTTTCATACATAAGCCCCCCTTAATGCTACAGCTTGATATGGCTACATGTGAAAAGTAAAATAAGAGCTTTTAGATGAACTTTCATCTTACTGTAAATAAAGATGAAAGAAAGCCCATGCCAAAGCATCATTAAGCTAAATTCTTTATATGTTAAGCAAGATGAAAACCTGCTGGTACCTGAGAGATATTAATTATGCTGAAATCCATTTGATACCTGGTCATACCCTAGGTATTAAAAATTACACATCTGAACATAGGTGGAATCACCTCTAAACACCGACATATAACAGAGGTGTCTGTCTTCTCACAAGAGACAGTCTGGTGGGGATGTGTAAATTGTCTTCAGCATGTCTGGAAGACACAGACACCCAGAAATGGAGAGAAACAAAAGCAGTAGCAATTCCTGGCTTGACTGGTTGGTTCATTTGCTTTCAACATAAGCAACCTGCTGACCAGGCTATTCATCCACAGTAGGAAAGTCTGTGTTTAATCCCATTTTCTAAACAAGTAAGGGCCTTAGCCACTTAGAGAAAAGCATGGGAAGGGTGCATGCTACTAGCCTTGCAGAGCAGTCAGGGGGGAAAAAATGTGACCTTAGCAGCTAACATACTCACTTAGGGAAGTATAGAGCCATACTGGACTTAGGACACCTGTAATATTTTCCTTTCCTTTTTCATGTAACAAAACAATTTGTGAATACATCTTATTTTTGCAGAAGTATTTTCCATGTTTTAAGTATTTTGAATATTATAAAAACAATTTACAGAGACTTTCCATGAGGGTTTTTCTTTTTGTTTTTTTCAGGTTTCCTGTAGTACCATTACAACACATACAATTTAAACTTTTACTGAAAAAGTAAATTTCAGATCAAGTTTTGAAACTCTGGCAATCACTTGGTATTAAAGGGACATCACAGGTGAAAATTTGCTCAATATGTGGTATAGTGTTACTGGTGTTTTATCTTGTGCTTTAAACTGAATAACCACTGATAAAAAAAATATACTGTAAAATGATAGTAAAGAATCACTGGACTATGTATTTTCCAGTGCTGATTTTTCAGCCTTCTAGAAAAATCTTTACCAGCAGGTGGTTATTAAAAGTTAATCTTTTTTTCAGTCTGAAATACTATAATTAAGCTTTTGAATAGCTTCATCCTTTGCTATATCTTTCTGCATCAAGTTATAGGTTAGAGAAGATGCCGAAGAAGCACATAACATCCATATGTTATGATGAAGTGCACAAAAGCAATGGTGAAATGCCTCTTGCATTTGACTCTACTGGCTAGTTGAAAGTGAACAAGCTGGTAAAAGAAAAAACAATTAACACTGAGTATTTGTATTTCATCTACATACACAATACCTTTAAACAATGACAAAAATAAACAAATTCTATTCATGAAAATAGTATTTTCATCAGAGTCCATACCTGTTTTATGTTTGTTGTCGTGATGTCAAGTATTATACAGATGGTATAAACCCAGCCAGCTAGAAATCTGAAGATCAGACTGAGGAGGCTCTGTTCTCTCTACATTTGGGTTGGATACTGAGGGTCTACATTTTGGTATTTGCTATGTAAACACATAGAAATTACCCCAAATGGAGTTCAGTTAAAACAGAAAGAGAAGCTGTTCCTAAAAGCTGAAGTTATGATGAAAAAGAATAAACATCATACAATTCTTGATAGTTTATAATATAGTGAAAATGTAGTAGTGCAGTCATGGTTGAAGTCTTGAGTCTATGTTTGGAATATCCAAGACACTAGTTTAAATAGATGACAAATTAATCACTATTCAAATTTAGTTTCAGATTCTTTGATTGGAAAAATGTTAAATATAGCAAAGTTCTAGATCCACTGCCAGTTACAATCTGCGCTCTATGTATAGGAAGAAACCAATGCAGATTTAAATGTACTATGGATTAATATTTGCATAGCATAAAGTTAAGTGTTCATATACCTGACTTAAGCAAGATCATCATCTTCACTGCTGCCACTTGAGATCCCTGGATTAAGCAAAGTAAATTTATGAATAGTTATTTTCAATATGAAATAATGTTTATAGGCTGTTTTTATATGCCATAGAAAGCAAAGTAGGTGCCATCCATTTCCCAGTATACTGAAGGTCGAAAAAGAGAATATTCATGATTTGTTTCAAGTTCAGTTTTTCATTTCTTATTCGGCACTATGTCTTTTTTAACTTGTGTGCTCTTTCTATTAAATGTAGAGCTTCATATTAAGTCATATAAAACCAAGAATAATGCTTCACTTTTTATATGGTATTCTTACCTGACTACAGATTTATCTTTGCTCTGTTTAGTATTCCCAAAATAAACAAATAAACAAAAAACTAAAACACCCAGACTTTTATACTTATTATTTTTATATTTTATTATTCCACAATCCTAGTAAGCATTTGACACTGAGTTCTGTTGGAAGCATAATGTTGTAATTGTTGGACCTGAATTTGGTCTAGAGTAATGAATATTTTGTTTTCAGGGCTCCATGACTACCAGCATGAGTAAATGCAAGTCAGCATCATATGAAGCTTCACCTCTGGAAACATTAGTAAAGATCTTGTATAACACATTATTTCCAACAGAAAAAAAAAAAAAAAAAGGTGTGAGATAGGTAAAATAAGCTCAAATGTACAATTTTTACATAAATAAACTTCTTTATTTGATCTTACTTTTCTTGATGACTTTAGTAGGGTTGCTCAGTTATATCAAAACATACTCCTAAAAATGTTATTTTCTTAATGGCTTAATAACATTGCTCAGTTGATAATGGGCAGCACTATAACACAGCTTCTACATGTATCTAAGGCCCTGGTAATGTACATTTTTAGTACATACAGGACATCTTAAGTGGAAAATTACTGGAGGCCAATTTGAACATCTCATGGCAGTGTTTCTACTGCTTATACTATAGCCATCATTTAACGAGTGCATAGGAAATACTCATTAATTCTTCAATTAATTGATTGTTTAGCTTTCAAACTGGAGATCCATTTCTGAGCAGCTACACACTATAAAAGTATTGATCCCATGACTAAAACAATTCTGCTTGAAGCAAATAATCTTGAAATGGAATCACTATTTTTTTTTTGTCTGAATATATATGATCACAGGAAGAAATATATTAACTTGCATATCTGTATGTAACCAGATATTTTAGTGTTTGTCATGCATTTCAAATTTGAAAGGAGTTTGATGACTGGCAAGGTAATCAAAGGACATCACTTTGGGGCTGCTAAACATGCTATGAAACATTTAGTATTAATAATAAAAAAAAATTAGTCTGTCTCTTGATAGATATATCACTAGATGCCCTGGTAGTATTTAAAAAGTAAATTGCTAAAATTCAATAAATAGGTCAATATGAAATTGATGGGGAAGCTGATCCATCGGGGTTACTACATGGCAGTTTCTTTGGAGAAACCCTGCCTAGAAAAGAAAAGCATGTTTTTCAACTCATTTCATAAATCATTTTGACAATAAACACTAGAGATTGTCTCAAGCTGCAAAATTCACTTCCAGATCTGGAACTGCATCTCACCAGTTTTCAAAAACTCTTTTTTTCCGTCTTGCTATTGACAGAAGAGCAAGCTCTACGCAAAATAAAGTTTTTATTAAAGAACAAAGTATGGAGCTGTATAGTTTGATTTTTTTTTTTGCATTCTCAAATATAAAATCAAGAACTACTATCCCTGTGAACTAATGTCACTTTAGAATGTAGTACAAATCACTGATGCTTCTTTATTTCCTCATGTGACATATCTTCGTGTCTTGAGGGCAGCACACATCAGAGCTTCTTTTCTCTAGGATTGACTTACACTGTATGTCAACAATCCAGAATAAAAGATAGCTTGATGAGCTCTGGGAAAATATATTTACCTAGTAAATATAACTTCATAACCAGATCTTCAGTATTATCTACTTAAAATGAGCCCCCAAAGAATATCTGTCCCCAAAAACTCAGATATGAAGAGGAACTAACAGATTTGATTTCACCTCTTGCAGATAATAGGTCATCCAGTTTCACGCAGTTATACCTGCAGAGTCTAATAACTTTTGTAGAATAAAAACTCCTTGCTCAGTCTGTTTCTCAGTCTTAATGGAACATGTCACAGTACAGGGGATCCTCTGCTTCCCACTACTCTGTTTTTGCAAGCGTTAATTATTCTCATTCTTCCCTCTCAATACTAAAATAGAAAATACGGTTGTAAAATTCTGGTTTATTTCTAGCTAGAATATGTTTTTTATCATTTTCCCTAGACACTAGTATTATAAAACGTATTTTCTATGCTAGACAAGAAAGAAAATTAAATCCCATCAGTTTACTTCCTCAACCGTCCTTACTCAGAATAGTCAATTTATGTGTCATTTTTTAGGATTTAGTAAGTAGGCTGGGCTCTTTTAAGCTTATTATGGTATGGTAGGTATGATCTTTAACCCCCGAAATATTCTGTCTACTTTTTTTCACAGACCCTAAGATGCCATACCTGTTATTTAATGTAAATATCAAGACTGGATGTTCTCTCATTAACAATTCTGATACCAACAATGAGAAAAAGATTTGATCTCCTAATTCTACATAATCTGTTGTGCCTCATTCCATCCACTCTTGTCACAGAACCAGATTGGAAGTTTATAATCAATTGTTTATTTTGTATGGTTTGCAAATGAAATTAAAAAAACATGAAATTAAACTGTGTCTTGAAATGACTTTAGCAGTTAATCTTTATATATTGGTCTATCTAACATAAAATCTTTCCTATTATGCCAGCCAAGATGACATACATTTGCAGTTCTTGCATATATCAAAGGTTGAATGAGTCATGGACAGCTTTAGAATGGCACAAACATGGCAAGAAATGTGACAGCTGTCTTCATCCAGGCAAAGGTCAGCTCAGCTTTACTGAATCTTTGAATGACGTCAACACTATACACAACTAAACTAAAATTCATCAGTGTGATATTTTTTTCAGGCATTTATTCTTCCCAGCTTCTTGCAACACTTTAACACAGTGAAAGGAAGGAGACATAGAAAAGCAATTTCTTAGGAAAGACATGAATGTTAATTCTTGAGGAATAAACCCCCAAAAGATAAATCTTAACAACTGGCATTTTTTTTTGGTGCTTATTTTGGCATCGATACAGCACAGAACTTCCTGATTACTCCTTCTTTCTGAAGCAGATTTGAGCACACCTACCATTTCTCCTAGGATCCACTACACACTCAATGGGAAAATGTAAGCAAGTGCATCCAACTTGCTACATCATATTGCAAGAAATTTGTAACCAGTTTATAGAAGATCACAGATTTTTATTGCATGACTTTCCCACCTTATATTTTCCCATTAATTTCTCCTAAAATTCATTTATCCCAAAATTATGATAGTATTTAGACAAGTAGAAGATCCACTGGGAAAAAAAAAAGCAAAAATAAAGCTCCTTAGGTTTTATGGCTTAGTTTTTTTTTTTCAAAAACATGCAAATGGAAACAAATTTTGTAGACTAACTTAAATTTTCCAATCCAAGCTGAATGACACTTTCCTGTTAAAAGGTCTATTATTTATTTGTGTTTAGGGTGTGTGTAAATGGGACTAAAACGTACTTCATAGCAATGATAAGATTTACCTGGCTGGTCGTTTCCATCTGTATAGATATTAGAGATAATATAGAGAGTAAAAGTATCATGTGCAATTAAAGTTGTTCATTTATCATTAAAATAGGATTCATCATATACCAATTCATCCTTTGGATGAATTCCCATATTGGATTTCATTGTTTCATTTATTATCTAAACATGGTACAGTAAACTAGTTAAACAGCCCACATAAACACCCACAAGCAAGATTAATAATATCTCCCCTGATCTTCGTATCTTGTCTTTCAAGGAGAATCTAAAAAAATAAGAATCCTAGATATTCTTCACTGCTGCTTTGAGTGTCTCACAAAAAGAACTCAGTCTGAGAGAGGGTGAACAAGCAGTTGACAATTAACTTGCTACGTTCTCAGATGTCTGTGTTCTCTGAAGAGCAGTATTATACTCTGAAACATTTTTCAATGGGCATAGATGTCTTGACATCAAGTCTTACTACCTCCCATTGCCAACTCCAGCCTTCTGCTTCCTATGCAGTCGTTACACTAAAGACTATTGCTCTGAGTGCAATAATGTGGGTTTGGGGACACCAGAACTGTGCTTCCTGTACCTGTAAGATTTTCTCCTATGGGGCAGCTGTAACAGCTGATGCATAGGTAAAGGGTTTAGTAAGATCCTGATAAACCCATCAGTTTCATATTGTATTTGTAAAACTCATGTCATTTGTCAAAAAAAGAAGTGGCATTGCTGAGTGAACACACAGATATGGACTTTCATATGGGCATTACTAAGTATTTCCTAATGAAGGAGAGATAATTACTGATCTAATTGGATTATGCAACAAGACTAGAAGTCAAACTAAAGCTCAGAATATAATTTCTGTATAAGCCCTGTTTTCATTAATTTCATTTTATATGGTTCTGTGCATTACTTATATTTTAAGCAGCACTAAGTAGTCATAATATTTATATTTTGATCTAATTTCTATGTGTTCACCTATGCTGATTTAATTTATTTCCTTTTTAAAAACAAACTTTACAGATGATGCCCTAAATTAAAATCTAAGCTTGAACTCTATACAGCACTACAGAAAACCGATTCAATGATTCCCCTCATTAAAGAGGAGAGTACCAGTTCTAAAGGGGAAGTAGCAGTTTGGAGAGCTCTTATATGCCAGAGATACTGGGTTAATTGTCACCAGGGCATGTCAGAGGCAATTAAGAGACAGGTGAAGGAAGGAGCTGAAAACTGGAGATAAGAATGAGCCCAAATCCACAATAATCTCTTAGTTGGCAAAAGTTAGTTTGCCCTAAGCTACAACAGCTCATGCTGACCCCAGTACCTTTTGTTTTCTTGGAAATAAATGTATTGTACGTTAAATGGGAACGTGATCCTACTCCTGAAGATACTTAGAGGTGTGAGTGTATGAGAAATCTACAATGCTAGATTCCCAAAAACAAGATTACGATTTAAAATTACCTATTCCTTTATAATTAAAAGGATTTATTAATTTGATTTAGAATAAGAGAAAAGGACAAGTAGGTCCTCTGGGAAAATAATAGTTGAACTCTTTTCCTTTTCCATGAATGTACAATAATAGCAAGCCTATCCTTCATGAGTCTTCACAATTCTTTCTCTGGTCTTTCTGTTCTAATTTTACTCCTTTTGTCTTTCCATGGCAGCAGCAGTCAGACTTTTGATCCTTATCCAAGGGAAGGTAAAATTAGTCCATCTGGCTAAGAAGTCTCAGGCTGGCCTTAATGAAAGTTGCATGTTCTATTACAATTCAACATCAAAACACCATGCCTTTTATGTTGTCATATGGTATTATTGCATTTTCACTTCTGAGCCTAAGGAAATATTTTCTTGAAATCCCATGAAAAAGTGCAAACAAAATTGGCACAGGATCTGATCATACTGTGAGTGGCCAAGCGTAATTTGCTTTTGTATCATTGATTTATAACATAATTTTGCTTTATAACAGATAATAGCTTGCTGAGTTTTACTGAAGCAAGTACTAAAATTAAAAGGAGGATAGAAGAGCATCATTGCTTACAGTAGGCTAGATAAAATTTGAGGATTATCCAACTTGTTTCTAGATGTACAGTGATAATCAGCTAACATCAAGCACAGATGTTGAAGCAAAGAATCATGCACTGACATTTCTGAAATATTTTGGCTCCATGGTGACAACAGTGAGCAGAAATTTAGACTGAAAGCATGTGAGCTCATATACACACAAAATACTCTTTGTGGTGAACCATTTTGCCCAGGATTCACTAAAGGAGACAGTTTATAAGGAGTATTCTGAAACATACTGTGCTGCCATATTTCAGGAGTTAAGTTCCCTTTATAATGCAGTGATATCTCACTCTCCTCTTTTTTATTCAGAAATCACGGCTAAAAATTGCTGCAGGCATAAGACTTAACAGGCTGCTCATAATGACTGACAAATTCCAGCTGGAACCCAGAAAAAGGTAACAAAGCACAAACTTGATAAGCTTTCAGTAAATAAATAACTTTCCATTATTGAGATTAGAGAAGGTGAGGTGGTTAGTGCTCTGGAAATGAAAAAAGACAGTTAATGTAAAATAGAATATTAGAATGTTTTTATTTTATTTTTATTACAAGACAGATAAGGCAATAAATAGATCTATATGGATCTGTTATTTGATCACTAGCAACTAAATGCAAATTTTGAACTTTAAAGGAAAAGGAATGTATATTTCTATCAAGGATAACTTTCACTGAAATTAATTCTTTGAGACTTAAGTCTGGATGTCTTCCTTAGTAAATGTAACACCATCTTTACTTCTGAGATTTTTTTTATGAAAAGACATTTCTTATATTTACAATCCTTTGCAAACAAAAGAGCTTTCAGCTCCTATAAATCTGATGACTGCTTTTATCCTCTTCATCCAGATTTTTCTGAAGGAAGTTAATAGAGGTCATCTAGATAAATGATTACCCTGCAGAATTGGAGGACCTTTTGATCAGTAAATAAAGCTGCAGAAGAAAGATGTTATGGTTAATTCTAGCTGGATCGTGGAACTTTTTTATCAGGAAACAACATCCTGTGTGACTCGGGCTTGAACTACAGCTTTGCTATAAACTTTGTGTAAAAACAATGCATAGATTAACTACTCCAGAAGCTCATCATGGCATATAATTGCTGTAATAAAGATAAAAATCACACAACATGTAATTTATTTCTAGCTTTTTGTTGTATTAATTGTGGTAGTAACTAAAACCTAAAACCCCATTTTACTAAACCCTTTAAAAATTCATGACTGAAGAATGTATCTGTATGATTCTGACTAATCTTAAAAGAAGATATGGGCATTGATGGGAATTCTTTTTAGAAAAAGATTAAAAAATAATGGTGTGCTGTGTGAAAGATAATATAGTTGTCTTTCCATGCAATTAATTGATTTCCAGATTTTAGTAATGTCCCATAAAACCCCTTTCTTAATTATCACATTGCTGTATCTTTAAATTCTTTTCCTTCAAGTGACATTTTTGTCTTTATGGGACCAAACATAGGCTGCTTAACTTTAAAAAACATTCACTGAACAGCTCGTATGTCCTAATGAATATCGAAGAGTTGTCATCTCCATAAAGTTGTCTGTCTGTATTCACTAATAAGGTTTCAAGGCCTGAGTTTCATGCATGCTTCATCAGCACTTAAACAGTCCCCCTCTGGATCTTTTTGGCTAATACCATGTTACCTCATGCTATATTGTCTTTTTGACATTTAGTAGCTGTGCTTGCCTTTGAGATTGAGCTCACAGTGGCTTCAGGTAGTAATCTACCACCTGAATTATTTTAGACTATCAGCTCTTTGATGGTGAGACTCTTTATGTTCTGCATTTGCACAGTATTATGATGATAACATAGAAAAGAAGAAAGCTAATGGAGATGACAGTGGAGTTAATCAGGACAACAGAGCTTTCAGAAACATTTTGCTGCACATAAATGATACAACATACAGTTAGTCAGGACCAAAGAAGGAAAAGGCATCAACAGTCAACATGAATGGCAATTTATAGGTTTGTGTGAGTATTTGGTAAAATACTCTTTCATTTCTAGCATTTTCATTACTTCTACAAGCCACCACACACATGAATCTCTGCTTCTCTCACTTCATGGCTGCTTTAGCTGTGTAAGGTGTAGACCCTGAGATGTCTGATGATGAGGGAGATGTCTGGATGTTTCAGTTTGCAGAATTCCCTGCATAATTTACATGTTTTGAAAAATATTTTACTACAAACTGTGTTAAAACAGTGCACAGTTGAACTAGTCCAGCAACACATAATACACTGAGCTGAAACTACAGGAACCATCTAATTTCTTTCAGCTAGAAAGGAACTGCTGCATACATGTGATTGAATATGCCTTCAAATTATCAATGCAGACCACTCTTATTTTCTTTGCCTGAATCTTACCAACTGCTATTTCAAAAGCAAGATATTCCGAACATGGCCCTGAAAATTCACCATAGATAAATTTTTTTGAAAATGAAATGTAAATTATGAAACAAATATTACCATTAAGGTCTGAAGTAATCCCAAGCACAAGTACAGGCTGGGCAGAGAATGGATGAGAACAGCCCTGAGGAGAAGGATTTGGTGGTGTTCATGGACAAGCTCAACATAATACAGTAGCGTGCACTTGCAGCCCAGAAAGCCAACCACATCCTGGGCTTCATAAAAGAAACCTGACCAGCGGGTTGAGGAAGGTGATTCTCCCTCTCTGCTCTGCTCTTGTGAGACCTCACCTGGAGTGCTTCATCCAGCTCAGGTTTCCCAACATAAGAAGGATGTGGACCTGTTGGAACAAGTCCAGAGGAGAGCCACTAAGTTGATCAGAGGGCTGAAACATCTCCTTTATGAAGGCAGGCTGAGAGAGCTGTTGTTGTTCAGCCTGGAGAAGAGGATTGATAGAAACATTATAGTAACCTTCCAGTACTTGAACGGGGCTTCAAGAGATCTGCAGAGGGACTTTTGCTGAGGGCATGTAGTGATATGACATGGGGGAATGTCTTTAATCTAAAGGAGGGTAGATTTAAATTAGATATTAAGAAGAAAGTCTTTACTGCGAGGGTGGTAAGACACTGGAACAGGCTACCCAAAGAAGTTGTGGAAATGCCATCCCTAGAAATGTTAAAAGCCAGGCTGGATGGGGCCCTGAGTAACCTGGTTTAGTGGAAGTTCTGTCACTGGGCTTGGAAAATGCAGCATTCTCCTCTTGGCATTTCAATACAAGAGAGATGTGAAGACATTGGTAGAACTTCAGCAGAAAACAAATATGACTAGGGGATTTCTTCATTTTCAGTGAGGAAATACCAGAACTAAATATGCCTAATTTGGTCAAATGATAATATAGTGGAAGAATGTCTTAATTGTGTTAAAGGTTGTGGAATTAGAAATTCCAACTGGAAAGAAATACAATGTTTAGTATTTGAAGGGAACAAAGCAACTGTGATTATTGGGATATCAATGAGGAAAAAAAAATAGGGAAAAAGAAAATTAAATATAAAGACAGATTTCATTGAGAAATATTGATCCAGTTGCAATTTCATCAGCCTATGGAGAAAATACTGTATCTGCAATTAACTAAGATTGAAAGAAAAAATGTCCACAAAACTACAAAAATTGTTGCTATTTAAAAACAAAACAAAACAAAACAAAACAGAAAAAGAAACTGGATGCTAATTTTCCTTAGTTTTCTTCTTACTGTAGTAATTTTGAAATTTGGTAAAGATAAAAGCCTCTTATTATATAAACACTCAGGCTTTTAATCACCAAAATTTGCAGAAGTTCAAGAAACAGAGACTGTAGAATTTTCAGTCCAATTTTGATGCTGATGTGGCACTAGGCATGGGATGACTTCAGTGGTATTCTCACGCCTATGGACAACCTGAAAATAGCAAACGAAGAAGAGAAGGCCATGGTGAAAAAGGCCAAATGAAGGTCCAGGGTTTCACATGCAACTTCACTGACAGCTTGGACTGTAAAAGAAAGCAAAAAAATGTGTTATCAAGATGAACAAAATTTTGTGAGACATGTAAACTGCAGTTGTGATACTGCTCATTCTCTAGGACTTTGACATACAAAAAAAATAGCTACACAGAAATGTATTTCTTCCTCTTTAGGAATACTAAAACTGGATGGTCTGGCTTGGAACATAGATAATACAAGGTTGTGGTTATTGAGAAAGAGATTATTAAGAAAGAGATCTGCTGTGTGTGGACAAGTACACAGATTACTTAGAAAAAGGTGTGTTGTTCAAAGTAGTTCTGTTCCCTGTTTCTCCATTTGAAAAATGTCTGAAGATTGAAGTCTTGACTTGTGGAAACTTTGTCTTCTACAAGCAGTTTTAGTTGCCCTTCCAGAGCAGAGATTTACTTAAAGGCGTAGGAGAACATGCAGTACTGTGAAATATATGCACCCCACAGAATGCACTGAAGGTATTGTGGTTTAGGAATGGTGTTCATTTGCTTGCTTTGAAACACAGGCAAACAAAGGTGGTAAAAAACATCTTTTAAGGCTGGGTTTTGACATAACAAAAAGCATATAAAACAGGTACCAAGTTCATAGGTTCAACTTATTCTAGCAGTGTGAAAACATAAATAAGCTAATTAAAATTTCCTATGTAATTACCTCCTATGTGAAAAAAAATCTCAAAATTTTAACATAGAATAACGGATAATTTTATTGTTGTCATTCATTTTAGTAATTATTACATTTCTGTTTCTGTATTCCAATTAATCTATGTTTGAAGTTTGTAATTTATGGATATTAGAAGGGTTCTATAAAGCTATGAAATTCTGTAAGAGTGTATCAGTTTCTTAAAATTAAGTTATATACACTCTAACACCATTCAGTTTTGGTTTGTTTCAGAATAAATAGCATGTATGTTTCTAGCAACAAGAAATTATTTTTGTTAAATTTACATCTTTAATAAAACACTCAGTTTCTTAATTCTATATCTTCTAAATTATTCCTGTGGTTTCTGAGAGAAAAACTCATGTAAGTTTCAGTGTGATTCTTGAACACGCATTTTAAATATCTTCTATTTATATTAAATTTACAGGAAATAAATATATTGAAAAATTCTATGAAGGTATTTTTCTTATTAGATCTGCCTGCAAGAAATATTTGAAAACCAGTGCATTTAAAGAACTGACTTTCAACAGCCCATAAAGATTATTAAACTGCAAAAACCTGAACTGGTGTACAGAAAAAGCTACTTCTTTCTTGACTTATTAAACGGTATTTTGTCCCTCTGGTGTGCTAACATTATGTCAAATTAACTTCAGTTTGCCAAAGTTCTGCAACTGATGTCCTAAAATACATCTGAAAAACCATTCCACTACTGATTTCTTTTTCTTTAGACAAATTTGCCATAGCACTAAATTAAACATAATAGGCTTTATTGCATATTTGCTGGTTTTTCTTCATATAAACAGAAGACTGGCCAGCTTGGGGCTAGTCTGCATGGAGATGATATGAAACATTAATATGAAGCAGTAGAAGGCATGATGGTACAGTCTGTAAGGTAGTTAGGTTAACGCTATCACTTCCAACCACGAGTGCTTTTAGTTTGAAACAGTTATATAAGAATACTGTATCTTAATTATTCTTCTCTGGTTTTAGCAGAGGGAGGTGTACAGAGACGTTTAACCTAATTTCCAAGAACATTCTGTTCCATTTAATTTCCATGCACAGTGAAATCCTAAATTCCTTAAGAAAATCGAGGCAGGTCTATTTTGTCACATTTGAAATTTTCTATTTGGAAAAGCAGCCTCCACTGGCAAAGAAGAGATTAAAATTCTATCCTCTGCAGCTGGTTTATAGCTGGAATATAAATGTGTTGCTTATGTGAGTTTCTTGCAGTCCACTTAAGAGTAATGTAAAACCTCCTATCATATCTCTCTTATTAAGACAGGCTGAGAGAGTTGGGCAGGTTCTGCCTGGAAAAGAGAAGGCTCCAGGGAACATTTCAGTACTTGAACAGACCTAAAAGAAAAGAGAGAGAATTTTTAGATGAACCTGTAGTGATAAGAGATGGAAGAATGGTTTTAAATTGAAAGATTGTAGGTTTAAGTATAAGAGTGACATTGACTCTCACCACCTTTATTTAGAGGGTTGTGAGAAACTGGAACAGATTGCCCAGAGAAGATGTGGATGTCCCATCTCTGGAGGTGTTCAAGGCCATATTGGATGGGGCTTTGACCAACCTGCTCTAGTGGAAGGTATCGATGCCCATGGCAGAGGTTTGGAACCTCTAAAGTTCTTTCCAATTATGATTCTAAGTGTGACCTGTATTTTAAACAAGCTTCACAGAGAAAAGCAAGTCAGGATCCCCTACGAAATTATTTTCCCAATAAATGTGAACTCAAAATTAAACAAAGAACTAATAGTAAATGGATTATCATTAAAAAATATTTGCTTCTATCTTCTCAATAAATTGATTTGTCTGTTTTAAGTTTCATATATTTAAAATGCAAAGTGAAATGTAGCAGATTAAGACTTTATTGAATCTGGAAAACTAACAATGACCTATCACTGTTATTTAGAGAGAACCGTCTGTCTGGCAATTGCTTTCTAATAAAGCCTTTTTTTTTGTAGTAAACTGAAAATGAACACAGAATTTAAAAAGAAAAATTGTATGAGCATGACAACTGAAGTTGAAATGTGAATATATGCACATAATAAGTTAAAGTGTTTTCCTTGTAGACATAAAAGTAGAATGTAAAACAAAATGAAGAATTTGTTATTTAAGTGTCAGAATGTGTTGTCTGTTGTTATCAATTTTTATGCAAGTGCTTGCATAGAAACAAGAATAAGTAAGGTATTTGGGGATCAATCTTATGTTTACTGGATTTCATAACAAAACTTGTATTAATTTCAAATGAATGCTAGATCAGACTCTGGAAAAATACCAGTAAAGCATCTTGCATGACTAGCCAGAGAAAGGTTATTGAGATGAAGGGGAATCTAAAGCTTCTAAGAAGCCTGGTTATGAGGGCGTATATATTTAGAAGTTCCAGTACTTGTAGTCTGGCTCTTCTTCCATCTAAACATCTTCCTAGAGAGTATTATTATATCTTTCCTAGCATATGTAATGTCACATAAGTCCTTCACAGATACAGGAATGACAGGGGAGGGAGAGAGTTACCAGCAGTCCTGTGGGGAAGGCATAGACAGGGCTCATGAGGAAAGAGCCAGGAGTGATGTGAACAAAAAGGAACACAAATTCAACAAAACCAGGCTTAAGCAGAGTCACCTCAAGCATTGGTGTGTAAACCAGAAAGTGCCAGTAGGCACATTATGATAAAAGCACCCAGACAATTTCAGGGAAACAAGCATGTTGGGGGTACTCTCTGAAGTGCCCGCACACAAGCTGTCACATGGAAAGGGGAGATTTCCTCCGTCCTTAGTGTGGGGAGATTTCCTCAACCCTTAGTGTTTGATTTGTCTGTCAGCATCTCAGGAAAGCTGAAACCCTCATGCCTGACCAGTCTGTCTTCATCCCTTTACGGGGACCCTTCACTGAACAGTTACTGGATCGGAGGGCAGTTCCACTGACTTATTCAGGAAAATACACCAACAGAATAAGGGAGACCCCTCAGCAGGTCTTCCCACTTTATGATCCCTTTCCGGGTCTTCCACTTTCGTTTGAGTACGTTCCCTGCTGACAGCAACTTCCAAAGCCCCTGAAGTACTTCACCAACAATTTACAGATAAACACTCTTTATTAATATAAAATTATGATAGGTTAAACTTCGAGGATTGCCAGTGATAGTATCTGACTGCAAAAACATATTCAAAGCAATACACAGACAAGCTCTAATCCCCAATAAAAGTAGTCAGCAGGCACAGAGTCCAGTTCTTACCCCATAAGCATCCCTTTGGGGGACAAGACAGGTTCAGCCCATTGACTTATCCTAGCAGTTATGATGGAGTCTTCCCTAACTTTTCACCAGTCTCAGCTTACTTTTAAATTATTTTTTTTTTTATGTTGAAGTGGAATGTGAGTGATTCTTATCATACCTTTGTAACTGATTGGTGTAAGTGTCCCATTTCACTCGTAAAGATAGTCAATAAAATATAAAGCACATGCCCTGTGAGAGGTGGTCGTACCTTGGAGGCAGGTAACTTTGGGATGGAGGTGTGAGTTAATATTACAGTTAGGCTATAATGAGCCAAGTTCATCTGAGGAGAGTGATTTCAGTACAGTTGTTGGCTCAGCAGTAAGACATCTTCTCCTGTGTCCTTTGGGTGACTGGTGCCGTGCAGTTTATCAGCTGCAAAGTACCACTGAGTTCCCCTCCTTGCAGGGATTTCAACAGAGCCTGGCCATGTTTCCACTCTCCTCCACCCTGCACTCCATCCCTCTTAGCAGGTGCTTTAGGACAGATTGTTTATATTAGGAATCATCACGGAATAGGTTTTGCACATGCAAACCACACTTCATCCAGGAAGTAGCAGCAGCACTTTACCCTATAATTTCCATACTGTTATAACTCTGATAGGATGTGAATGTAAATTCTCAGTTTCCTCTAATTTCATCCCCTGCCGTACTTCCACACAAGTGCACACAGTGTGGGGAATAAACATGAGGAATTAGATATCTGTGAGCAGTTCTGGGGCTACGAACTTGTTGGGATCACAGAGCTTGGAGTGCTGCAATATCAGCATGCAACTATATCAGTGGCAAAAGAAAGATTAGGGCAAATGTGGTTTTGTGAGTGAACAGTGCAGGAATCATGCTGACAGAGCACATTGAAAAAGGTGAGATACTGAAGGTCTTCATTACTTCTGTCTTTAGAAGTAAGACCAGCCTTCAGAAGGATTACACAGATGAAGAGGCCAGGGAGAAAATCTGGAACAAGGAAGACATACTGTTGCAAGAGGATCAGTTCAGAGAATATTTAAGCAAACTTGTCAGACTTAAGTCCATGAGCCCTCATGATATGCACCCAAGTGCTGAAGGAGCTGACTGATTTACCAGAAGATTGGTAAATGAATGGTAAAACCAAGCTTTTCATCATCACTGAAACATGATATAAGGAAAAGTTTCTAAAACTCCAACACAGGAATAGAATTTGAGCAAAAGAATTGGACTTCAGAATGAAATTGTACAGAAAATAGAAGGGAGATTAAAAGAAGTAGGTGAGAGATAGTTACTGAGGAATGTACACACATAAGGTAACATGCAATAAAGAAGTATTAGTGTATGCCAGAAAATGAAAGCAAAGGAAGAAAGAAAGCAGTGTCTATACATACTTAGAAGAAAAAGAGCATTGTGAAGAGGCAGAAACTCTTATGAAATACAGTGGGGAAGAATTAAACAAAAAACTTAAAGACTGGATTTTAAAATAGCTATTTTCACTTTTTTTCCTCTTTTAAAATTATGAAAAAAGATAATATAAGAAATAATAATATGAAAGTATATTATCCAAGAAGCAGGAGCAGTGATTAATGGTAATAGCTGGAGAGACTGAGACCAAAGAGTAAACAGGGTATCTGCCCACATGCTGAACAGTGAATAATTCATACAGAACAATCAGGATCCTACTGCTGTGAAAATTATTTTAGGATCCACCTTTTGCAGTAGGAAATTGCCCCAGTAGCTAATCTTTAAAGTCATGTTTACAGTTCTCTTGGACAGAAGGAATGTCAGAAACAGTGTAAAAGAAATACAGCAAGTGGTAAAATTACAGGACCAGTAGGACTGAGAGATGTAAATTACCCTGCTTCTCATGCCTTTCAGACTGAGAACTCTGAAAACTAAGCCAGGTTTGTTAAATGACAGCTCTTAACTAGTCACATGCTGAAGTTTTTGAAGTTTCCTTAACTTGTGACATCTAATTATTGTGACAACACAGTTCTGGAACATTTGTCCATAGAACATCAACTGCTGAGAAGTCTTCAGCAACTAAATCTTCAACTTCTCTGTTATAATTGATCTATGAAAACACTTCTCTGTAGTAGATACAAAGAAAGAATGTGGAACTGAAGCCAAATCTATGTGACAAATTTCCACGGCATAGATTTTTGAAGACTGGTATAAGATTTTATTGACATCTTTCGAGAAGTCTGCATGTAGCTTTTCTTGTACACGCAGACATATATGTATGAATGCATTCATATTTATGCCTGCACACTACTTCTGCTTTCACACTAGCACAACCTGTAAAGTTTTATTAGCAAAGTTGTGCAGCTATAGATCTTCTTTGACTAGTACTTCCTTGTAAAGCATAGAAGTTTTACTTAAAGTAGAACACAGAGTTATAGTTTGACAGTAATGAACATCTCTAAATAAAACAATTCCACTCTGCCATTTAGCAAGGAAAAAAACCCCAAAGGCTGACTCTATTAATTTCACTGGTGCCTTCATATCTTATTAGAGAAGTGTTCCTTTTTTGTTTTATTCTTTTATTTATGGTAACCTTTTTATAGGGGATCCTTTATTTCAAAATCTAAACCATAAGGAGAGGAAAGGTATGGACGTCTAGATATACATCTCTCATGAAAAAATGTGAAATGTTACTTTTCAATTCACTCTACCTATTTATTAGGGAATAAAACCAGTAACTATGAAATGATACACTAGCACAGCGGATAATTAACATTTAATCTAATCCCTTTTTAAATCATTCATATAAATTAGTTTATATGGGATTCATTCACCTGTCCTTATGCCAGTCATTTTAAAAATAACTTGCTGCTTGTCAGTCTGCTAAATAATGAATTCTCATCAGTTCTGTATTCCCTTGAGAGTTATTTTGAAAAGCAATCTGTTATGTGAAATATATGTTCCTGATTAAAAAAAAGACATGAGAATATGAGCTCTAAAATCATGGTGTCAGTTTTTAGAATCAAACCTTACAAAATTTTTTCTGCTACTAGTGAGCAGTCATGTGATTTCTCAGGTTTCTTGTGATGCTGCCCAATCCCTTTCCCTCTTCCCCTTTCCCCCTCCCAACCCCCATCCTGCCCCCTGCCAGGTAGATGCCAAAAGCTGACTCAATATATTTCCTCCTTGTTTGATGCCCTCTTTCCGCACATCATTTATCTCTTGCTACGTACAGCCCTGAACATATTTTGTTTTGGAACAAAGTTATATATCTTGAAGAAGCTCTAGGTGTTACAAACCCAGGGAGGTGTTGCTTCAGAAGACAAACTGTGTGGTGGCCTGTGAGCCTACAGAACAAGGAACAAAGAGAGTCCACTGGTGAGACAGTCCCTAGTACCAAAGATTCCTCCCCAGGTTAGGGTGAACAAAAGAGGCTTCCCCCAGGATGCTTTGCCCTGCTACATTAATGTACCCCACTTCTGCTTCCCTGGTTGGCCCTGTTGGCCTCCCCGCCCTTTGTCACCTTGTATGTCCCATGCCCTAGAAGGTTCTCCACTCCCTGTTCCCCCATTGGCCCTTGCCCCATCATCACTCCCCCAGAGTTTCCCTATTGGCTCCCTTACCTTAGTCCCGCCTTTGTTCTGCCCCCATGCCCTCAGATCATTGGTCTCTGATGCTTGATCCACTCCCGTACTTAAACGTGGACCCTCCATTGTTCTTTGTCTTCATCCCTGGAACCCCTCACGAGCATGGGTGCAATAAACCCCGTCCATGGAACACCATATGGAGACCCTTCCCAGCTCTTTGCCATTGAAGGAGCTGTCCCTGCGTGTGTGTGTGTGTGTACACGTGTGGGTGTGTGCTGGTCCTGCCGAGCGGCTTCGCTAAGGAGACGCTTTTAGGAAGGTCGCGGCACCTCGCGCTCTGGCACCAACAAACCGCGAGGTCCGTGACAAAACTGCCGTGAGTTTGTCAGCATCCTCACTAATCCTGGTTTTCTTTGACAACAGACTCAATGATACTTTTTATCACCTAATTCCTTATGGCCTGAATTTGACGTGTTATCTTGGGTAGAGAAGGACACAATCAGTCCCATGTCAACAGTTCAGCCATGACCAGTGAACATGAGAGAGTTCTGCTTATTTTTAAGATTTCATCTATATTGGCTGTTGATTGTAAATTGTACAAACAGCTTGATCAAGTGCTTAAAAAAATAAAGAGGCTGCTGAACACATCAAACATTGGTACATTCTCAAAGCAGCAAAAAACTAAGAGATAAGTGCTCTGTGTTTCACCATTACTATTCTTAGAAACAGGAAAGAATATGCAAAACAGTGATGTCTATATTACAAATTGTCAGGCTCAAGTTTAGGTCTGGCATCAGTAAATTTATTTCCCAGATGTTCAAAAAAAAACCAAAAAAAAACTTCAGTGTCCCAGGTCTTCAAAGTTTTAAAATCCTGATTTAATCCTAAGAGACCAAAGGATTCTTCTAATTAAAACTGTAGTAAATTTAGGATGCTGAAGCTATAAACACTTGATTTTCATATCATAATGCAGAATCGCAGATGCTTTAGCCAGAAAGCTGATGTGCTGTTTTTAAGTAAACCTTTCTTTTAGTCATTTAATTAATTCTTGGTTTTGTTTGGATCAGTCCTAGCCTACTCTTTTTCATTGTTTGGTTCACTCCATATTTCAGTCTACCAAGTCAGACTCCTTGTGTTAATCACAGAGAGGAAGGCTGCTGCTGACCTTACGTAACGTGCATTTATTGAAGGCAACCACAGGTATGCTACTTTGCATCAATTACAGGTCAGATCCTGTGTCCAGAATACGGTGCATATGCACTCATTCATGCCATCATCTTAGATGGATTAACATAAATGCAAACAACTGGGATGTAGGTACTGTTCTGAGCATTCAGTGTAACCTTCCTTATCCATTCTGATTTCCCAAGCCTGCGTCATCTGAGTTCACAATAATTTAAGCTGAGACTACTGTAATAATTAGTTGTCTTCCTGTCCTTATAGCTTCAGCTCTGATTATGTGGTCCTAAATCTTTTCTATAGGTAACCTGAGTGGTTTATTTGACTCCTTTGTGAAGCTCATCATGAGCAAGGAGGAAATTAATCCACCAACAAAACAAGCACGTGTCTTGTCTTCTGGTGGTGACACAAGTAAGGAAGAAGACATTTAGGGAGGGAGCACGGCAGATTCATATTCTGAGCTCATAATGCACCAATACATATATTTTTTTCTTTATTACACTATATAAATATTAGCTCAATATAACCAGGACGACATTTATGCAAATGCATTTAATATGATCATTCCACATTCTCAGTGATTAGATTTGTTTCTTCATCCGTTTAATGTTTTGTTATTCTACACCCAAATAGTAATCATCCTAATTTCATTGCATATTCACCTGTGTGATGTGCATATCCAGAGAGTAGGCACTTTGGTAGAGACAGAAATAGAGTATCATGGGAACACTTGATTTCTTTGGGTTTATCTTACGTAATTTTACTGGGTTGTCTGTTTCAAAAATCCTGCCATCTTGAAAAGTAAGGGAAGGAGAGAAGTACTCTTACATGATTGAAAGACCTGAACACATGCCCTTCTGAACATGGATTCTGACATCTTTCTACTAAAGTTAGCTCTTGTGCTCGTGAAATTTTTTTTACTGCACTCATTTTCACCCCTTCATGATGAAGTATTTTCCTTTAATTTTTAATGAGGCTTCCTTTCCTTTAATTGTTCAGCAGAATGCACCAAGATATAATAACAAAAAAAAAAAAAAAAAAAAAAAGAAACAAACCTAGATAAAATAAATGCATTCTGAAGCAGGCATCATAAGAGCAGTCAAGACTGAAGATAAATTTCTGCTGCACTTTTTCGTGCCAAATAATGCCATATTCTAGGCAACAGGGAGTTCTGACCTACAGTCATGTCCAGATCCAGTGAGAAAGACATCTTTCAGTCAGCATAAAGAATAGACAACCTTAGAAGTGCAGAGACAGAGGTGCAACATGTTAAAAGACAGAGAAAACAGTCTAAGAAAAAAATTATGGCAAAAACTTACACTGCTGCCAACATCAATATCTGAGTAGTTTATCTTCCTGCTACACACACAATAGTCAAAAGCAGGTTTAGAAAGGTTTTAGCCTGCATTGATAAAACATACCTTAGATTGTGATTCTTGTGTTTGATAAATGTTGTTTCCATGTAAATTTTCATGGGAGAATTACATGACATGAGTTTTTACTTTACAGTAGCCAACACCAAAACATGTCAAGACAAGCAAATAAGTGATAAACTTATTTGACATCTTGGAATCAATGTTTCATAAAATGCTTTCACAGAAAGAAAAAGAAAAGAAGGTTTCTTTAGAGAATTTAAGCCTTGTGCTGTTTTTAATTTTAATTTTTGTTTTTGTTCTTTTTTTCCCTGAGGGTGATATTTCCAGGTGTTTTTTTTTTTTTAATTAGTTTTTATCTTTATATTTATTCTGCATTTAGCAGTTATCATAGTTTGAAACATCACAGACAAAGATGATGTACCCAAGTCCTTAATTTCTCAATGTTTTGATAACCAGATAAACCAGAGTCTACTGAATCCATATCCCATACATTATGCTTTATGGACTAGGATTTATGGCTTTTATTTCTTGGAAAAATATCTGAAATATTTTTTTAATAAAAACTTCCTACAAGTACATCTTAATAAAACAAAAGGAAGTTGTTTCAATTCATTGGAATAAAAAATAGAAATAGAAAAAAATAATTGTTGATAAATTACCTAACAATTTGTAACATTTATTTCAGTATTAAGAAAGGTCACTTTGACATAAAAGATAAAGAGTACTCTTGGAACAAAATTTACTTCCTTCAGAGAAACATCTACTAGTGGCTTTACGTTATGGATCATTGCTTGAATACGGGCTACTGGCCACTATAACACTTATCTGGATGAACCCTCTCTTTGAATCAAGATAACTACTTTTGTATTTTAGAAGAAAAATTTGTTTCAGCTTTCTCAATACACAGTAGAAGGAGTCCACATGGTTATGCTTACTAAAAAGAGAGATGAAAGGAATATAAAGTTATATCTGCCTGTCTCAAGTACAATTTTATGAGCAAGCAGCTAAAAGAGACAATTCTCAGACCTGTTTTATTATCAGAAAAAAATATGATTCAATTGTTGATGCATTCTCATCATACAGCAAAGATGGTTAATACTGGTGAAAATATGCACTGAACAGAGAGAGCAAACTTTCAGGTTCAGGTATCAGAGTAAGCCATATGGCATCATCCTGAACCTGTAAACAGCTTCTACTTCTGAGCTCAGTGTGTTTGCCCAACAGTTACACCAGCAAGGGCTAGAAATGTTTTGCTTCTAAACACTGCCAAAGGGGAGATAAGAATAATAAAATTCTAAACTCATCAACATATCTGAAAAGTGTAACCCTGGTATCTGAAAATAAAAATCTTAGTTCAGAATCTGCTAGTCAAGCAATCAGTATGTTGAGAAAATCATCAGTATAAAATAAAACAAGAATAACATAACAATTAACAGATAGGCTCTGTTACCAGTCCCATCACATTCCACCACCCTCTGCTCTCACTAGACAGGGGTCCTTCTGAAGTACACTCCATCCTTAAATTAAATGAGACTGCTATGAAAAGTGATTTAAGATGGGTTGATGAAAATGGAATAGGTATTAAAGAATGCTATCAAAAATGGATTATCACAAAGCCAGGGCACACCGAGCCAAATAAATAAAGTATATTTAAATTTGAATTTTAACCATGAGATTAACAGTGCAGGTAGAAGAAAATTTTTATGAAGAAGCCATTAGCTGAACACATTGGATTTTTGGAAAGGAAAGTTGGTAGGTGCAGCCAATACTACAGGGGGCCATGTGGCCCATCAGAAAGGCCTTGACAGGTTGGAGAGATGGGCAGAAAAAAACAACTGAAATTCAACACAGGCAAGTGCAGGTCCTGCACATGGGGAAGAATAACCCAATGCACCAGTACAGGCCGGAGGCTAACCTGCTGAAAAAACTCTGTGGAGAAGGATCTGGAGCTCCTGGTGGACAAACAGTCTATGAATCAGCAGTGTGTCATTGTGGCCAAGACGACCAATGGTGTCTTGGGGTCCATTGGGAAGAGCATTTCCAGCAGGTTAAAGGAGGTGATTCTGCCCCTTTAGTCAGCTCTGAAGGGGCCTCACCTGGAGTTCTGTGTCCAGTTCTGGCTTCCTCAGTACAAGAGAGACATAGAGCTCCTGGCGCAGGTCCAGTGGAGGGCTACAAAGATGATGAGGGGACTGAAGCATCTCTCTTATGAAGAAAGGCTGAGGGAACTTTGCCTATTCAGCTGTGAGGAAAAATGACTGAGAGGGACCTAATCAGTGTCTATCAGTCAGTATCTGAAGGGAAGTTGTCAAGAGGATGGAGTGAGGCTCTTCTAAGGAGTGCCAGCCATAGGGCAAGAGCCAGTGACAGAAACTGCAACACAGGAGTTCCACCTGAATATGAGAAAGAACATCTTCACTGTGTGAGTGACCACATACTGGAATAGATTGCCCAGAGAGGTTGTGGAGCCTCCTTCACTGGAGATATTCAAGAACCTTCTGGATGTGATTCTATGCCATGTGCTCTGGGATGACCGTGCTTGAGCAGGGAGGTTGGACCAGATGACCCACTGTGGTCCCTTCCAACCTGACCCGTTCTGTGGTTCTGTGATTCTGTGTTTTCTTTTGCCTGAGAGTGACGTCAGAAAAAAGTTACATACAGATAAATTGAAGATTTGGTAGCTTTATCTTTTACAGGGAGCAGGCAGATAGAAACATGTTAATTCAAGCACTTAAGAAAAGTACATTCTTGGGTGTTTTTCTGCTTTTTTTTTTTGTGGCTGCCTATCTAGGGAATCTGTGTAATCCGTACTGTCCTAAAAACTTCCCTGTTATACATAACAGAGAAACAAAAGGTAAACATTACCTTCATTTGAGAAACCATAATCAAGAATTCCTAAAATGTACAGTTAGATTATGAAAAGGAATAAACAGACAACAAAGAAATAGAACTCAAGTCTCCTAGTGCTAGCTTCTCACATTTTTCTTACTCAATCTAATTCAAATGTCTATGTCAACAGTCCCCCAAAGCCAAATATGTGGAATAAAATACTTGCTCACCTCAGTCAATACAAAACAAGGCTGGGATTTTCTGAGCACAACCAATTTCATACAGAATTACATAAGAGAATTACACATAGTTCTTCATTAACTCTCTCTGAGTTGAGGGATCCTGAAGATCACAATGCCAGGAAAATGGTTTTGCCTCTAAACCTTAGAGGTCCCTAAACTGACCTCTGTATTTATGGTGTTGCACCCAGAAATGGGAATATTTTATATTTCATTTTTACCTACTTTACAGTCTATAAAAAAGGGAAAAAATGGGTAGAAATGCAGATAAAAGGCAGCTTGAGAGCCTTTCCTGTCACTGTTAGAGAAGTTGGAAGATTGGCTGATGGATGAAGGAACAGAATTGGGAATAAACCTGGACCAGTGTCTCAGCCCCTCTCCACCGAGTCATAAGTTTTGAAGGACTCTGCTAAACCCAAAATCTGTAAGACAAATTCTGTTTTGTTTCCCCATCAGTCTGTTCTTCCAGACATTATTTCACAACAGTTACACACAGTGTACACAGCAGTCACAACAGCGACACAACAGTCACAACAGTGACCTCAATTCATATGCCTTGAACTCAGCATGCTCTCCCCCAACTTTCTCCTCCATTCCTCTGTGTTTCTATCTCCTCCAGAACTGCTGGCAATGCAAGTATGAGGTGAACTACTCAGGGACCTGTACTGGAAACTGGATCTGAAATCTCACAAGATGTTCCCTTAACATTTCTTTGGAGCCACTGGCTCATGCAAACATGATTTTTTGCCCACTCCAACTATTTAAACAGTGACATATCTTGCTCAAGGATTTTTTCATCTGTTTTGCAAATAATGAGAAATTGTTAAAGGCAAAATGCCTGTAGCTGTGGCTGGGGAGAGAGAAGTGACTCTTAACTTGGATTGCCATAGGCTGCCTCCTCATCTTTCCTCTGACCTGGGACAGGACATGGTGAAAGGGAACAGCTGTTCCCTCAGGTAGGGAAATCACAGTAGTGTGTCAGTCAGTTGAGAGGCAAGTTCACTTAAAATATCTAACTGTCCTTTTTTATATTTATCCTTTTCCTTTGCTATATAAGTAACTTTTTTCCTGACCACTGACCAAAACTAGTCTTTCTGTAAGACGGAATAGTCCTTGCAATATCTGGGAAGAAAGAAAAAGGTACTGAATTTTGTATGAGTTGTTATAATCTGAAAATTAGACATTCTGCTGTTGTCTGATAGTTCTACCTTCCTTTAACAGGAGTGGCTTCTATGCTGATCCTAACATTCCTCTTTTCCTAGTGACAGTATGACCTTTCTGCTGAGGAGTCTGGCTTCCCACGCACAAGTTTCTGTGACCTTTATGGGAGCCTCGGTAGAAAGGCTTACAGCCACAATCAGCATAGTTCCCTCTTATACTTATCTATATAACAAAACATTTTTGTGGAAGACTTCTGTGTTCTGTGAAACAATAAAAATAGTTGAGCAATAAGTAAAACTAAGGGTTACTTAAGAGTGGAAAAATCTGAATGAGTTAAAATAAAACCAACAATAAAGTAACAAAAGTTATATGCAACTAATCAATGGAGGGTTAAAACACATTTCCTTTTCTTTTTCAGGACCAAGGTTATTTGAATTTTCTCCATTAATATTAACCACACAATCTTCCATCTCTCTCACCTATTACCAGGACTTGACAAGGAATTCCTTTTACCTTGAAATATACCAGTATAAATTCTGTTTGAGTCTTGCTTTTCTAGTAGGTCCTTCTGGCAAGCTCTAAAAATCTTTCTTCTGGTTCTCTAGAGGTGAGTTGAAAAAAAGAAAAGGATTTATCCATGTTCCTTCTCTAGCTAAGAAAGCTTTTGATTTTATTTATTTATCATTGCAAGTGAGATTTTACCTAAAAACAATACCAAAGAAATGTCGCAGGTGGTAGAGCAATGTCGATGATTACTTTTTAATGTAACATAAACTCAAAAATTCAGATGGATAGAGGAGAGAAAACTTGGTGAAAATGCTTCAGTGTTACATACGGAAGCCAAGAGAGGACTGAAAAGGATATTGGAGAAAGTTAGAAAAACTCAGTGAAGACATGCACTCTGACTGTTAGATATTTGGTCAAAATGACACATTCAGTCATATAGCTGCCAAATTATTTAAACTAAAATTGTGCCTGTAGCCCCATAACAATAAAAATAATGCATTAGCTTAGACTTTTAAAATTTAAATGTGTTTCAAATATGGGAATTTTTCAGAACATTAGTGGTGTCAGAAGCAGCAAATTCAGTTTTAGGCTTTTGTAGGTATATTTAGAAGAAGTATGTTTATTACTCTGAAAGAGTTCTGGTTTAAACAGTTTAGTGACTTAGTTACAGTGATGTATGTGTACAAAAATATATGACCCATTTATAAAATACTTCTAAGAAGGCTATTTTTTGAAAATTAAATAAACTGGTAATAAAATTCTAAACTTCGTAGTTTTCTTAAAACAGTTCATGAAAGGTCTGCATTTCAACTTCTCTTGCTCATGAATGTCTTTCAAAATATGCCAAAATGAATGACATTGCAGTAATCTAAATAGTGGCTAAATTAAATGTTCAGCTTAAGTTCAAATGAAAAGAACAAGTAGTTTAATAAAAGTGGAAAAACTCTTAAACCCACAGCACAAGAGAATATGAAAAGGCATTAGTGAATCACAGAATAAAGAGGCATATAAATCAAAAATAAAATAGGAACGAATATAAATATTATTTGCTGTTAGGTGGGATATTCAAAAGCAGGCTGCATGCAGGCTTTATTGTGCTTACATTGAAGTCGGTAATAAAACTCCCACTGAATTAACAGAGAGCAGATCTAAGCCTACACTGAGCACTTTCAAGATCATGCCACTAACCCTACACTAAACCATCAGACGATGAAAGGGACCTTCAGGTAGCAAATAACAATATTACTACTTTATTCCCTGAGAACCTAGTAAGGTCAGAGATTATTTCAAGTATATTCAACACATAAAACACCAATGTTCCAATAGCAGATCAATAGCAGATTTCATATATATTGTTAGAAACAATGGCCTACAGGATGATTGTAAAAATATTTTTCACATCAAAGTTAAGCAATATGTGTAGAATGAACATTAGCATTTGGGGATCCACAAGCTCCCTGGGCAACCTGCTTCAGTGTCTTACCAGCCTCATAGTAAAGAATTTCTTCCTAATACCTAATCTAAATTTCCCCTATTTCAGTTTGTTCCCATTACTCCTTGTCCTATCACTACAGCTCCTGTTGAGGAGTCCCTCTCCGGCTTCTGTTTAGGCCACCTTCATATACTGTAAGGTTTTAATGAGATCCCCATGCAACCTTCTCATCTCCAGGCTGAACAGCCCCGTCTTTCTCAGCCTGATCTTATCATCAGAGGTAACATTTTCTTATGCTAACTGGTACCTTGGAAAGATCTAAGGACAGATCTTCCAGGTGGTGTTGGATGCATATCGGCAAGCAAGAAAGCAAAACTGTGAGTTTGAAGGGCATACATATTGCATTGCCAGCCTGGGACACGCTGGGATAGAAGGCTGACCAAACCCTCAGGAAGCTGAAGTACAAAGTTCTGCAACTGGACAGGAACAACATCATGCACCAGTATGTGCTGGAGCTAGAAAGCAGCTGTGGGTCCTGAATGACACCAGGTTGAACATTAAGTCAGCAATGAGCCCAGTCAGAAAAGAATGTCATCAACATCTCTGCTTTCATTAAGCAGAACACTGCCAGCAGATCCTTCTCCTCTGCTCAGCCCTGGTGAAGCACATCTGGAGCACTGTGTCCAGTTCTGGAATCCCAAGTACAAAATACTGGAGAGAGTCTAGAAAGTGCCACCAAGATTATTAATGGTTTGGAGCATCTCTCCTAAGAGGATAGGCTGATGTATGTGGGAATGCTTAGCCTGGAAAAAAGGGTCAGTAAGGATCTTATCAATATATATAAAACTTGAAGGGAGGGTATGAAAAGAATATATTCAGGTTCTTTTCCTTGTTGTCCATGGACAGGACAAGAGGCGATGTGTACAAACTGAAATACAGGAAATTCTATTAAAATATAAGAGTTTTCTTTTTCCTGTGAGGTTGTTTCAACACTGGCACAGGTTGCCCATAGAAGCTGTCCCATTCTCCATTCATGCAGATGTTTGAAACAGCTAAACATGGTACAAAATAAGCTGCTTTAGCTAACCCTGCTTTGAGCAGTACGCTGGACTAGATGGTCTCCAGAATTGCCATCCAACTTCTGTGGTATTAGAATACCAGTGGAAGAACACTTGATAAGGACTTAAAAATATCTAGTCTGATCTTCTGGTTAGAAAGTACACCTGAAAATTCATAAGTATGGTTACTCTTGTGTTAAAAAAACAGTAGAATATCAAACTTCCCAGGAGTATTATTTCTTACTGTGGGTTCTGAATCAGATCCTGAAGGATTAGACATACAGAGCAACTTTAGTGTAAGGAGGTATTTTAAGGATTAGGAACACTCAAGGAAAAGAATATATATCTATGAATAAAAACTATTCTTTTTTTTTTTTTTTAAGGTAGTCCAATCAATTTAGTTTTGAAGCAATTTTAAACCTGGAGAGCTAATTTACAGAACACATAATTAGCATATGTAATTAATTGCTGTGAGATACTATCTAATTCTGAGATTAATGGGATTAATAAAAATGAGAAACACTAATATGCACAGCTAGAGTAGAGGATAGAGTACAATAGTAATAAGTGTCCTTTGTGTTAGGAGTCAGCATTAAGAAAGAAAATCAATCAGGTTCCAGTAAAATACATTCCAATTACTATACCAGAAGTCTCAAGTAATGATCTAATTTTTCCTGCTGTTGAAGCACCTGATACCGACCTTTCAGTCACTTGCCTGGAATTTTTGTCAGAATAATCACAAGGCTCAAAAAAGTCCCCCAGAAGTAGTCTATCCTAAGGAAGGAATCTTCGTCAGTTCCCTCAGGCACTTGTAACAGATGGCCCCAATCCTCGTTGGATAGTTATCTGGATTCATAACCAAAGAGTTAAATTTCTGATACTCTGATCTGGAAAATTGCCTATAGTTTTTGTACTCTTTGATGTAGTTTAATGTCATCACTATAAAAAGTAATAGATGAAAGTTATTCCAATATAATAATTAAATTGCATATCAATCCGCCACTATTGGGCAGTTTGCCATTCAAAATAAGGATAGTATATTAACCATCTCTGAGGCAGTAACTTCTTCTAAAACTTCAATTTAATAATACATCAAAATAAATTTTTCATCCCAAATAGTTAATGCACTGAAAATAATGAAATAATTAATTCTGAAAAATATCACATATTATGCACTTGAACTGGTCTATGTGGGTTGACAGAAATTGTGGTATATAAACATCAAGATAGGAATAAGAAACAACCCAGACACATTCCTGTATAATCTGCTGTAGGTGACCCTGCCTTGCAAAGGATTGGACTAGATGATCTCCAGAGGTCCCTTTCAACCCTAATTATTCTGTGATTCTGTGATTCTGTGAAAAGAATTACATTTAAGATAATAGAAAATATTAGACATAAAGAAAGATGCTACTTATTTCTTTAACATTAAAGGGTTGAATAATTTTCAAAATGTAAATAACAGAGGGAGGAAAGACAGGATTAGAAACTGAAGAAGAATGAGAAAAGATACTAGTTTACACGATGTTCATAGGACATTATACCAGTAAACATGTATTTACAAAATCTACAACTGATAAGGTTGCAAACTGTGCAGAAAGAATGAGGTAATTTTAAATACCAGACCTGGTATTTAAATTTCAGGCCTGACCTTCCGGAGTATATTTTCTGATCAGTTGGTAGTGCTGTAGGTAGAGGACAAAATAAATATTCCAACTACACATTTAGTGCAAATGAAATGCGTTCACTTATGGAGGTTTGCAAGTTATTTAGCCTATTAAATGCATTTTCAGTCAGTAGAAACCTCAACCTCACATTTTATTTAAGGAATTTATCAAAAGACTCGCCTGAAGCTCTCAGAAAAGAGAAGTATTTTCTTACACCTCTTTCACAATTCACTGAACAACTTTTGGTCTGGCATAGAATCATTTCATAAATTATGATTGTTGATCATGATCTCCCTCTAGCTTAAAAAAGACTTGTCAAGTTAAGGTATGCACCAATTTTTGTAGCCCTCGAAATACAGTGGAGTGATTTCGCTGTTATTTTCAGTTACGTCTGAGTCTTGAGTGGAAACAGCCAAGGGTGATTAACATGCTTGAACTTTCAGGCCAATGAACGTGATCAGATATGCGGGACATATGACAAAACCAATCAGAGGTATTTTTATTCTGTGATAGGCCACAAACTGAAAGGCAAAACATCCTTAACTTGTAGAGGACTGTGTCTCTGTACCAAGCATAATTTATCATGTTCTTCACAATCAGGAAATCAATGAGAAAGGAGTACAGTGCAGAGGCAAAGAAGAGAACATGAGCTAGGAGATTCTTCTGAAGGACCCACTGTGACTGTAAAAAACAAAAAGAGAAACAAAAGAAACCCAAAAGCTCTACAAAATTAAAAAGAAATAAATTTGCACTGAAATGCAAGCAAGCAAATAACAGAAAAAAAAACCCCAAAACAAAACCAAAACAAAAAAAAACCCCAAAAAACCCCAAACAAACAAACAAAAAACCAAACAAAACAAACAAACAAAAAAAACCACCAAACCCAAAAAACTAACCCAAAACCACTTCCCCAAAAAACAGCTGAAAAATGTGGTCTTTTCAGCCCTCTAACCTGTCCCCGACTGCTCAGCTGAGAGGAGCAGAACTGCCAGCAGAATACTTTTCACTTCATGTGAGTTCAATTAAAATCAGATAGGAACTGTCAGACTGGCAAGAAAAGTGGTGGGTGCAGCTAGATAAGCTTTCATGTTTCCAAGCTGCTTAATCGCAGTTTAGACATTCATTAGTAAATCAAGTCTCTGCATGATGGAAAACCTGTTCAGGTCATGTAGTTTATCAGGATTCAAGTGGTTTTACTGATTTATTAATGAGGTGTAATTAATTGAGAATCAGCAAACTGTATATTCAGGATCAATATTAGCAATAGGACACATAAACCACAATATTGTAAATGTTAATATATGTCAAAGTGCTTTCTAAATACCTTATATAATCCTGATAAATCTTAATCCCTCTTTTGATCCCCAACACAGTAATACATGCACATGAACTCCTTCAGAAGCTATGGGTGATGCAGGCCCTCCAAGCCTGTGGGACATCTTGCTTGTGCTGCCTTCTTGGGGAGATGTGAGTGTGCTGGCTGCCCCCATAATCTCAGAGCGGAGATACCCTAAACCCTTAAGGGTGCCAGTCACCAAGTGCCCCCTTGGTGTCTGTGAGGGAGATGGTGGCTATGGTTGGGGGCACAGCCCCCTGTGTCATGGGACCATGTCTGAAAGAGTGACACCAGTGCCACTGTTGCCCTGCTCCCATCTTTACCTATCATTGTTTTTCACTTGTATATCTGCTTAGATTACCTTTTTTTCCTCCCCCACAGGTCTTTTAATTCCCCAGTTGCTGTTTGGTTGGACTTATGGTTGTATTCCTATTTACCAAGATCAGTTTTGGAATCGCCCACTCAGACGATTTGGGCATCCCACTCACACACACTCTTACAGGCTTGTTTCTGTCTTGCTGGCTGCTGGGATTCTGAACCCCTTGTCAAGGCTGGGGCCACAAAGAACTGGCAACACAGCAAGTTATTAACCATCAAAACATACTAGAAAGACCAAAAGTGGCAATGGGACAGACCTGTTATGCATCTCTAATTTCTATGCTTCTGTCATATTTGCACAAATAAATTCCATGTCTGCAGTTACAGAAAAGAAGTAGTGAATCTTGTTACCAAAATATATCATCTGTATTTTTCTCTCTTGCTCTGACTCTGGGTTCCTGAAAAGTATCAGTAGTGATGGCTGACCTTAATATTCCAAAAGCAAGTGAACAGCGAGATTAAGGTTTTTTGATGGATGGTTTTCTATCATTTTATAAATATTTTAACAGTTCTGAGGGAGAATTGCAATACCATTTTTTGAACTGAAAAGAGTATTACTGTTCAAATTCAGAAAATATTTACAGCTGTACTGAAATCCAAACAGTGAAGACTGCAAAATACAAGTCACAATTTTGAAATTGCGGAATAAATGATGCAGTTATGATGCCACTACAGAGAAAGGAAAAGTATAACAAGTTTTGTTATTATCAAAGTGAAACTGACAATTCCTTCCCTTTGTATAAACTCTAGTGGAGAATCAGTAAACGTATCGATGCTCTACACTTTGTTAAGCACTGTAAATATTTGCTCTGCTTCAGCAAAATCCTAAACCACCCAAATTAAAGGTAGCTTGATGCATGTGAACACCTGTATAAAGGAAAAAATCCATTAAAGGCAAATTATTCTTTTTCAGGATGGTCTGGTTTTAATGACAAAAAGCAATTTTTGCTTCATTGCCCAGAATGTCTAAGTTCTTGTCCTCTTAGCTCAGAAACCATTGGACTTTGAAAGTAACAATGGAAGGATATGTCAGCCTAAACAAACCTAGTGACACTGTTGATTCACTTCTTGCTTGATAAACTGAATAATCACAATTACATACATGCATGAGAATGGAAAATACCTATACCTTTTAGTATATGCATGGTTAAGCAAAGTAGCCTTATAAATTTAAACTGTAGTTACACAGGCATAGTAAGTAAGCAACCTAATAAATTTTACAATTCAAAGAATCAAATGAATAAAGAGTTACTACTGAATAATTTGTATTTCCACTGTTTTATAGTCTGAAAGATGCTGTTTTCCTCTTATAGTGAGAATATTTTCCCTAATTTCATATAAATTTCATTAATTTAATGTGTATTCCCACAAAACAAACAATCAAACAAACAGAAAACCCACCTTATAGTTGCTGAAGTATTATTCTTAAAAAAAAAATAAAGCCTTTAATTTTAAATGTTGTATCTCAATTTTTGACATTATATTTGAAGTCGTGTTTCCAGTTCCCTTATATCTGCTAGCCTTCCACTGGTGGAAGTTCACTCTAATTTTTTTTCCTCAAAAAATCTAAAATGGTATTGCTATGCTTATGAATTTTACACTTTCTCAAGGTATTCAAACCATTGGATATATTTTGTACACAACATTTCTTTTGTTCATCTGTTAAATGTCAGAGTAAATTGCAGAGAAAGTTGGAAGATGGATCCATATGGAATGGCAGATATGGAATATGGAATTTCTAATGGCAGAAATTTCATAGATTACTGATGGTTGACACGTGCCTGTCCTGTATTTCTGCATAAGAAAGCATAAGAAAGCATCCACAGTGCTGTTATGCTCTATTAACTCTTAGACAGTAGCAGGGGTATGTGGGGAGCCTCCTTGTCAGCCCTCTAATGAATGCAGCAAGCATTGGAGGAAGTTAAATACTGTAACTTTCCTTTCTGCATTTACCTTATATTCACATCTCTTAGCATCTATTGGACTTGCTTATAATTTTCCAGGTATCTGTGTGTGGTCAGTGCAGCTCTGTAGCTCCAGAGAATATGCCTACCTGCAGATGAGGACAAAAAATCCCAGGGCTTAAAGTAAAGCGACACTAAGGGAAGCATTTGAGTGTGGCCTATATGTAGAAGATAATAATAGTTCCATATTAATTCACTCCTGCTAAACTGGCTAGAAGGCATGCAAAGACAGACATAAAAGAATTATAAGAGTGAAGTTTAACATCAACTTGGAAAATTTTTAAAACTGTGAGATCAAAGTGGAAGACACTCGTGAGAAAAAAACATTCTGGGTGTAGGTTGTCAGTGTGGCTCAGGAAAGGATCAAGATCATACATGACAAGTTTGTGGAAATCTTTTGAAATTATTGCCACCACAGTAGACAAGGTGGCACAGCAGGAGCTCTCATTCAGGGCTTCTCAGTAAAAGCTCTGCAGCCACTTCAGGGAAGTCTTGCTAAACAAGGTATTTGTTATTTGTTTTAAAATTGAAGACAGATAAACAAGGCCAGAGGAGAAGTTGAACACTAGGAAAAAGAATGCTCCTATCTATTTTGCTAGTTGCTCAGTGTGTTTTGTCCTGAGATTTACCAGATACTTTTTGCTGCCAGGGATTAAGCCCATGGTCTGAAGTGGCTGCTCCCCGAGTGGATGATGAGCAGACTGGCACCACACACCACCTCAGAGCATCAAAGACACCAGGGAACAAACATGATGCTGACCCTTTTACCATCTGAAGGGTGACCTACTGCAGATTCACCTCTGCAGGCTGATCATAAGTTGTTTTAGAGGGAACACATCTCTCTTCACTGCGTATAAAAGGCAGGGTGCAGGTAGCGGGGGTTGCTGGGCAGCCTTTGTGAGGAAACAAGAGCTGCTCTGTGCCAGACACAGCCAGTTTCAGATGGTGCCAGCCCACCCAGCAGGGCACAGCTGAACCCCTCAGACTAGTGGGAGGTGCATCTGGATCAACATATTTAAGAAAGAATGGTAAAACACTAGCGAAAAGGGTCAGTGACATGACAGCATATGAAGTTCTTCATGGTGGAGCTACCCATTCCTGCAGAGGAGCTGTAAACCATGGAGGACTCGCAGCAGAGAGGAGGAAACAAGCATTAAGGAGGGAGCAGAAGCAAAGCAAGGAATAAGGAACAGCAGAAGACACGTTCTATACCCTGACCCCAACCACCTGCCCCACATGTCACCTCGCCAAAGAGGAAGAGCATAATCTGCAGTGATAACCAGGTGAGGGGAGGCCTGCAGTGAAGGTGAGCTGGGGAAAGGGGAAGAAAGGATGTCTTCTTTTAGTACTTCAGTGTTTGTCTTCTTTGTTTCCAATACCCAAATCTGTAATTAAATGCTTTAAATTGAATTAAATTCCCCAGAGTTGAGTCTGCTTTGCTTGTGACAGTAATTGCTGCATGATTTCCCTGCTTTTATTTTGCCCCATGGGTTTCCTCACTCTTGTTCTTCCTGTCCTGTTTGTGGGAGCTGCCAGACAGGGCAACACAACAGTCACTCAGCCTCAGATAACTAAAACTTTAGTTATCCAGTCATCTAGGCTGCTTCCATAAGAACAGCCACTCATGGAGAGAGATTCATCCCATTTAAGATAATGATCAGGGAATGACCTACACATTTTAAGAAGGTTCTAATTTATAGTTCTTTGCTTTCCAAGACAGTGGCTAGATACAGTACTATTTGTGGAAGTGTAGCTTTAATAATCTGTTGCCCAATAATGAGAACTATCCTCTTGTAGCAGGGAGACCAGTCCCTCAAAACTTTATATATTTATGTTAAATATTTTATAAATCAAGCTTAGCCGTGAAATGTGTCCAAGACTATGGCAGTCTGGAGTAAGCAGAAAAACAAATCTAGAGGTGGATGTTAAAATTAAATGCATTGGTAAAATCTTGGCACTAAATATGCGTGGATTTGTAGATTATCCTCTTCAATGGGCATGAATCCCTTTTTAGATACCTGCATAGTTTATACATGAGGACATAGAACTCCACCTCAGAGCAAGTGTACATGTCCTTGCTCATGGAAATTGAGGCATTGGGGGTTATCTTAAGAAATAGAACTCTCAAATTCTGTACTTCACTGTCAGTATCTTCAAGTAAACCACTGTCTAAATTAGGATTGTATTTGATATAATCAATGGAGTGTATACAGATAATCAGCTGAACAATAAATGCACATCTACTGCAGGATGAAGTGAATAGTTTTCCATACTCTTTACTGTATTGACCAGATACTCATTGAGTATAAAGGGAGATTAAACTTTATTCAGGTGTCCAAACATAGGCAGCACGTGCCATTTAAGCTATCCTGAGATGTTCCCCTCTCCATAGAGGTGGTAGACACAGTATTTTTGGGACTCACACCCATGCTTATGCTCTTTAAGAGCAGCAACTAAACACCTGCAGTGACCGGAAGCTATTATACTATCTCAAATTACAGTAGATACATATGTTTGGGGGTCTTAACGGAACTCTTGATTGACATGGAAAAAAAACGTGTCTTACTGGATCCTATGTTATGCACTATCTCCAAATGGATGTGGAGGAAAAGGCTGCATAATCATGCAATCTGTAGAAACATGATATAAGCTAAGTGATTTGGGAGGTGAATTTCCAATTGAGTCTGTCCTGGTAAATCTGCATTAAGTCATATAATATATTCAGAAATACGTAGTCACTTGCTTTTGAAAATTTGGCCAGTATCTTTTAGATGACTTAAGAATTTATTCATTGTTCAGCTATTTTTGATTTAAATGTTATTTTCTTTGAATATGTGCGATGAAAAGTAAGAAGCAGGTATGTAGCCTAATAAGCAAAGGCTGAAATTGTTTGTACTGCATTTTGAGGGAGAGCTGAAAGGGAGATAACAACTGAATATACCATCAATATTTGAAAAGCTATTGTGCTGTGCATACAGTTTCCAAGATAGCAACGAGATAAATATGCAAGAAAAGCTGTTTGCACTTGTGATATGAAGCAGTGTTACTATAGATCCCAACCTGAGAGCATCTGAAGAGCAGCCGCAGGGGAATGCTGCAGGCAGCTAGCTGATGCAAGACTGTCAAAATTCAAGGACTTTCAGGACATTTTCTTAAATGAAAAAGAGACTCGAAATTGCAAATTTACTTCTTTGAAGCACTTCTGTTTCATCTGTGGTGATTACTAGGATGTTTTGCTTTGCCTAAAGATTTCTCTGAACTTAAAATAGCACAGACTAAATTCTTCCTCTCCTATTTAAGTTCTTAGATGTCCTTACAGTAAACAGACAACTATTTGGGAGGATATGAAGAAAATACATTCTTTTTCATATTTTATTTTTAAAGGCTATGCTGGTTCAACATTTAAAATAATTACTACTTTTTCTGGTGGTAATTTGTCTGCAAATAATGAAAGAAAATAGTATTGGAATATTTTCAACTATATTTTTGAGTCATTGTAAGTAGGTCTTTTAAAACAGCTTAGATTGCTCACTGTGCAACAAGGAAAACAAAATTCATAGCACAGACAAGTGTGAATCTGGGTCATGTTTGTTCAGCTATGCTTCTCATGTCTGAAGTCAAAACCCTATTTCCATACTGAATATAAAGAAGGTAGTTGTTATCTTGAGACTGTTTTTCACTTAGTCTTTAACACAGACTGAATGGCCAGATTCATTCTCACTACTAAAATCTCATCACATCATTTACACTAGCAGGCTCTTGCTGTAAACTTATAGCAGGGAGCTGAACAGGATGCAAAGACAACATCAAAGATTAAACTACACAGCTCAAGAAATGTGGAATCCCTGTTTGCTTAGTTTTTTTGGTTCTTAGAATAACTTTCTTTTGGATGGGCTGTGTAGGATATCTGGTAAGTCTCTTCACCTCCTCTGCTTATTCTATTCTTTTTCCCTCTTGATCTCTCCTTGTCAACTGTCAGAACATGAGCTCTTAGTTGATTCTTTTCCCTAGTCTTACCTGCTAATAGGCATTTTTCTGACTTACCTCAATAGCAGTCATCCTTACCAAAGAAATGATGGAAAAAAAAATTTCCTAGTTTCATACAGTTATAACAGTTCATTTGCAGTAGCGGGCAGACCAATGGAAACAAGGCAGATTTCAGCTCATCTCAGTCAATGTTATTTCTTTTGGAAATATTTGTTATCATAGTTCAGGGACTTTTTCTATTTATTTTCACCATTTTACTTTCTTAAATATTTCTGACTCTTTTCCTTATATCTTGATTGAACTGACAATTTAAAAGTCCTATTTTTAAACACAGTAATTTACATAAACAAATACAAAAATTTATGCTCTCTAATGACAGTTTGTTGTCTTCTTTGAATAAGTTTACTAAATGCATTAAAAATGTTCAGAATTCAGGCAAGAAACATTATCCTGTTCTTATGTGAACAATATTGTATTAATCCATATTTTGCCACTTTTAAGCATATGCACTTACCCAGACATAAAATATTCAATATTCTGACAAGCTGGTACTTGGTGTAAAAAATATAGTGGGTTTAACATCTTGTCCTAGATTTTAAGAAATGGGCTTTTTGTGTATTCAACTTTGCATATACAAATAATTGAGCTTGAATTTCTGCATGCATAATTCATAACAGGTGCAAATACTCTTTGGGTGATTAGATAAGAGCTAATATTTGTGCTCACAATCACTTTAGGCACATGAATTCAGGTCAGTGATTTGTGAACACAAAATTACTTAAACTGTGAAGGCAGGCAGACACAGGTAAATCGACCTTGATTTTTCTGACTGATTGAGAGTAGATTTGTTCCTCCAAGGTGCTGAGAACTTGTAAGAAATTTTGAGAATTCACTATTGGTCTTTTGATCATAAGAAGAGCAGAATGATCAGCAACTTGCAGAGCTATGACATCCCCAAAAACACCCTTTGTGAGTGAACAGACTCACTTTTAGGCTACAATTCAGAAAGTATATGTTTAACCTAAAGGGCAAGTGAAGTGTCAATGGATGTGTTTGTGTGCTTTAAATTAACTACATATTTAAGTAATTTGGTAAATAATGAAAAATTTTAAGAGGTTAGTAAAGGGGGAACAAGTAATTAACATCAAAAAGGCACAGGACATTCAGGAGAAGTAAAAGAAATTAACCGTCACACACTTGCTAGAGAGCATTAAAGCTTTGCATGGATGCTTTAATTCAAATGTAAAGTGGTATTGGGTAACTATCTTAATCTCCCTTTAGCTAGTGAAGAAAGGTCATTTTACTTCTGCTTGAAGGAAGTCACAGAAGGTTTTAATATGCTTTAATTTTGTTTTATCTTTTCTGAGTAAAAGCAAGAGTATATATTTAGTATGAAATGTCTATTTGTAAATAAATGGCAGTTCATTGACTGCAAAATATTTCTTATGAAACCTCTCAGGTTCTGTCTGACAGGAGGCTCAGCTGAACACACCAGCCTTGTCATGCAGAGGTGCTGAACTGAGGGCTGAAAGTTCCACGATTTGCAGTTCAAACTGAAGATCAGCTCTCAAGCTCTGCAAAAATGAGAAGCAGAAACCCTGGTTGAAGTCAGCATTGTCAGAGTTTTATAAATCCTGCTGCAGAGTTCCAACTGGGCTGAACTCCAAGAGCGTTTATTTGGATAATAACCAAAATAAAATAAAAATTAAACTCTCTCTGTAACCTGTTCTATTCCTCATTATTCTTGCAGACTTATTTTAAAAGACCTTCTAGAGAAGGGCTATTTGCTCAGGAAGTCAAAAGCTGGAGGCTGGTAGCAATAAAATAGTTTTTGTTTGTCTATTTCTTTTCCGGACTGAGTTCTATATATTTCACTTATATCTATAATAGCCAATTATATATAACTGTATATGCATAAAAATATAATATAATCCATTATATATTACAACACATTAGCTATATCTATAATTAGAGGAAGATTAATAAAAGGACTGATAACATAGAGGAAATTTTAAGTGTGATCAGCCTAGCATTAATTTCTTTCTTTGAATATTCACCAACTTGCCACAGAACATGAAAAGAAAATTCCTTAATGAAGAAAAACTTTTAATATGCACAGTATACCATAAAACTAAACTGGGATAAAATGTGTGGTTCAAGATCTTAATTAAAATGAATTTAAAGCATTGTATATAAATAATTTGGTATGATGTTGAATTAGAAGACTGTGATAATGTCCCTCATAGTAATGCTGTATTCTCACACACAAACCCAGTGTCTTCTAGAGAATGTAAATGAAGGTTCTACCAAGTGGGAGAGGACTGACATCTGTGCTCTGACCCCACAGAGATGTCAGGCACTCAGTGTGCTGCTTTGGAGCAGAGCACCGACTTTGCAGCCCTGTAAAACTGTATTTCTTCTTAACAGGAACCTGGTCAGAGGTGCCCAGTGTTAGTATGTGATTGGACAGTACATTTGAGCTTACATTCATGCTGCTAGGCTGGATTCTTCATAGCTAGAGCATATAACAATTTTGTCTGGTACTGCTAACTATTTTTTTTTCTTTTTTTGCTGGTGTTATTCTCAGGCATAAGAAAAGAAGGAATCTACTACCAATTCAAATAAAAAATAAAACTCATTTTACCAAACTGCACAGAGCTCCATTCTGAACTTCAGAGATTATGAAAGAATATAGACAGGCCTGCTAGGAGGCAGAGAAACAGGAAAAGCTCTGAACCATGTAACATGAGGCTGCATCGACACCTGTCTCTCCCTGATTAGCCCCAGAAAACCTGGGCTTCTGTCCAAAGATGAAGGCACCACAGAACATCTTTAAAATAAATAATAGAAGGAAGCTAAGCTCTTCATTTATTAATATGGCCCAGCTAGAAAAAGTCTCAGTGTTACAATATTGTGTTCAACATATTAAACTGCATTTTTTCTTAAATGGAGATCTGTGGAGGTCCTTGATTCTACTTAATCTCTTTTCATCTACTTATATATCATGAGAAGCTGCAAAAAACCCTTTTGCAATGAAACTGGAGCCATTTTCTTTCTACAACACCTACTTGTGAAGTGGCTTTTAGTTGTGTCTAAAAACTATGTATTTGAAGATGTCCTGTCTCAGGAACACTAATGATTACAGATGAGATATTCTACCTCAAAGAAATGAACTTGATTGGTTTACCAAATTTAAATTATGATTTGTAAACTACATAAAATAGAATAGAAAGAAACTGTAATTTTTGCATCACTCTGTAATGAAAAGAGTTCCTAAAAGTTCTGTATGAGTGCTTTGAGTTCATCAAGATGATTAAAAAGTAATCTCATCTCAAAACATCCTTTTAGGGCATTCTTACACAGCTTGAGTTGAACAAAGCAAATCTGAATTACTTCATCTGCTGAGGAGCTCACCACAACAGAGGAAAATTCTCAGCTGGTGCATATAGGGAAGACTTGCCACACAGACCACACAAAAATTCAACGATAGATGAAGGTCAAGAGAAAGAAAAATTAAGTCAACACTTTGTGGTAACCCTGATATAAGAAGTATTCATAGCTTTCAAAAATGAGTTAGGGGAGTCCTGGATCTTTTGGGTTTAATTTCTTTGGAATGCAGTGGAGAGATCATGTATATGAAGGAGGAAAACTTCCCTCAAACCACAAAATCATACAATGTGATTAATGAAATGTATGTGGGTTACAAAAATTAATTTGATGGGTCTTAATAATAAAATAGATGATGAGGAACCCATGGTTAGTGTTGAGGTTTTTTTAATGGTCTTCTGTCATTCTGAACTTTATTATAGTTCATTATAATAGTAGTCATTTAACTTATATATTATTACTACCCACAGCAGGGAAATGTAACAAAGTGATTCATCTCTAAAGACTATAGTAAAGCAGGTGAAAAAAAAATCCATTTGTAACAGACACTGACAGATAATACAAACAAAAGAGGAAAAAATGCTCGGTCCAAACCATCATTATTTAATAATATATTTTTTATTATATTATGCTATTTATTTTGTGCCTATGCAAATCTTTGTGAAAGAAACTCAATGAGATTAATATATTTTCCCTTGAAAATATGTTTTCCCTTCAAAGTTTTACTTCTGTTGTATTTGGACTTTCTAGTGATAAAAATGATTGACTGATACCAAAACATTAATTTAATCTTAGTGTAATTTCTTGTGTACCTTAGATATATCTAGAACTCTTGGCTGTGTGTGTGATGGGAAGGGAACAGAGTTCGGATGAGTTGGAAGGAGCATCTGTTAGTCTCTGTTTCAGAGTGCTTGAACCACCATACATTTTAACTTCTCAAAAACCTGGCAATTTTTTAGCCTTCAGAATGGCAAAGGCTTGGCTTTTGAAGTTGCTGACCAGACACTTTACAGTAGTATGAGTTCTTCTATTTGCTTTTTTAATGTGAGCTGCCTGAATAATTTGGAACCAGTCACTTCAGGATTTTGTGTCTTGGTCTCCCTACTTTTTTGAATGGATTTTATATTGACCTAGTTTTATATAAAGTCCTATTTCTTTTTGCTGCACTCAGCAACTGAATGGTCCATTATCACCAAAGCAGTAAGAAAATCTGCGGGTGAGGTTAGACACCTGTTCTTCCTTACTTGTGTTGACTTCTGGTGAATTCAGTAGTAAAGCACCAACTGACAAATAAGTGCAGAACATTTTAGCCAGCATGTGGTGTGTCAGATGCTGAAATGCGATGCTATGTGGCAGTATTTTATCACTAAACAGCATTGTCACACAGCATACACAGATGCCTGAATTAAAGTGGTCCCAGAGAGCATAAACTAACAAGAGCAATACATTTAACATGATTTGTACAGATCGTAAAAAAAGCAAATAATTTTAATAATTAATATTTCTGTTTTGTCTTTTAGACCAAACATTGCATTTTCATTTGTTTATTCAGCTTTGATTTCATGGAAGACACTGGAAATTTTATCACAATCTTCATGGATTTTTAATTAATCTTAAAATCACTTACATGTTAGAAATTAAAGTCTTGTTTCAACAGCTCCTAATTTTATGTCTAATTCATAACAGTAAAGGTAAGCCTAGTAATGCCAATGTGGGTATGCCATATATAAGATCCCTGGATAATGTTATTAAGGTGTCTAAAACAAGTAAAAATTAATACTCACTGTTTCCTGTCAAGGTTAGATATCTCAATATAACGTCCTTTAGGGTTTAATCACCTTGTCTTCATGTTTAAATGCATTTCAAAATCTGTCCCTGTCTGCAGCAGTAAGACTTACAACAATAGAATTTGGTATCACAGCTCTGCTATTTATTTTCAAAGTCTATTATAAATATGTGATCCTTTTGTTTACATAGCTGTCCTCAGAAAGGAAGATGTTATTTTCATTATGCATATGGATTAGCCTTGGAATTCAATCTGATGACTCTTTACAAAAGCCTGGAGAATGCTCCTGCCTGCACTCTTTTCTGTAAGGATGTCAGAGTGTGAATCAAATGTTCCAATTTTTTTAATAGCTGTAAAAGGCTGAATGGAACTAGACTTTGTACTGGTTTTATGACTAATGTGGGAAACTAGCCAAAGAGAGTTCTGAAAGGTTAGAATGACTTTGATAGTGTTAGTGCCTAATCATTGCATGGAATATTAATGTGACAGACAGGTGCTTTGTAAAGTCATATTTTAAATGAGGTAGTGACTTACCAGAAGGAAAAGTATTTCAGAGTCTGACTCAAAATAATTTCACTGTTTATAATTCCTTGCCATTTGTTTCCAAAGGCAATGATTACTTTTCGTTGTAATATTTTGCATGCAGTAGCTTTATAGCTATTTTACAAGATATGTTACCAGTGTGCATAAACACTAGACTGTGATTGAATTAATTTTGATTTAATTTGACGTCAGGAGTCTTGACTCAACATGTGTTACTCCGTAATCATTTAACCAGTGTCAGTAGAATCCAAAAGCCAATTTTATACCTGCACTAAAACCTTGACTATGAAACAGATCTCAGACACTGACACAATTATTTCATTTTGGTTTTAGTGACAAATTAAAACTGACTAAGAGGAAAGAAAATTAATAAACTTTGAAAGGAAAGCATGTACAGTCTAATGGATTAATCTCTAAATTTACCTGCCATCTTTCTGTTTCCCTAATAATCCTGGAAAAAAGAACTAACAAAGTACAATGAACACAGAAGATTTCCACAGGTCTCAAGCACAATGGCATATTTAAGAATCTACCAGTTTTCCCAATATTAGCTTATTTGAAAGGTACAATTTAGCCACAAGTATTTACTTCAGGTGAAATACAGTCTACAAAGACTCATACCGGTCACAGGTTTTTAAAGGTTAATTATTTGAGGAATTATGGATCTTATTAAATAAAGTCATGGACCTATATCACAAGTTATAGGTTTCATTCACTAATGTGAGAAAGAATAATTTGTTTACATGTCATTGATGCTGGTTATATATTTGGTAGAATTATAAAAAAATTAGGCATGGTGTGGCTGTAAATACAATGATTTTTATTATTGGCATAAACATCAATATCAATAAAATTGTGTGGCTTACAATTTCACTGTATCTCCATGCTTTTTTGGGGCAGTTTCCAATTCCACATCAAATTCTTGTCTCAGTAGTCACAGACTCACATTTTGCTCTTACATGTTTGTCTTGCTTGCTCCTTTAATTCAGAGAAAGTGTTCCATACTCTAGTAAAACACTTGATTTTGGCTACCTATTCATTTTGGTATTTTGCTCCTCTCTTTGTCTTTTATCTCAGTCTTTTACTTTAATCGTACTCTAGTGGTTCCAGCTTTAGAAACAATTACCTTTACTTCAGAATCCTTTACATAAAGATCTACCTTTTTTTTCTTGAGAGAATGAGCAGTGATTAGCAAGGTGAATGCCAGGGTTCCTCATTTTCTAATTTGCTTCTGGAAGTGGAGTGTATCATTCCATCAAAATTCCAGTTCTCTACACTCAAAAGCAGCATCATGGGAAACCCAGGATAAAGAAGCTGTGACTTGTGCAACAATTTTCAGCTGGCTAATAGGTGTTGAATACTGCCAAAGTGTCACAAAATGAACAGTGCAGATTTGCACATAGCTCAGTCAAATGATAGTTTTGCACATAGACATAAGTGTGTTTGTCAGGATGAAACTTCACAGTTACACTAGGATATCGTGGCATTACTGTATCATGGCATTCAGCAAGTTTATTTACTTGTATTATATTTTAACTTAATTTTATTTGTATCCCTGAGGTAAGATAGCGTGAACTTTTCCCTATTTTCTGGTTGGCTAATTTTCTTTCTAATAATTTTTTGAAGTAGTTTATTAATTTATTAAAATACCAACCCCCTATGCCATTTTATAACCCTAAAGGCAGTTACTTGGTTGGTTTTGGTGTTTGGGGTCTTTTTGTGTTTTTTTTCTATTTTGGGGTGCAGGTTTTTGTTTCGGTTTTTTTGCTTGTGGGGATTTTTGGGGTTTGGTTTTGTTTTGTTTATTTTAATTCTTGATTAACCCAAGATTTGGATACCAATTGCATTGTCTGGTAATGGTAACAGCTTATAGTTTTTCATATAGAATGACAGTACTCTGCTTTACAGAAAGCTGCCTGTTTTAATTATGTATCAGTCTGGCAATTCAAGCCATGAAAAACAAAAATAAATCACACTGCTGCTTAGGCAAGACATTGTCATTTTGATAACAAATATGCATTTGTTATCATTGTACTGGAAATAAAAAAGCAATAATTACATCAAGAGCAATGAGCAGTCAAGGTAATCTGAGCTTGTTAGTACACAAGGGGTGTGTGGCTGGATCAGAAGGGAGCACAGCAGGTCCAAAGTTGCTGGTACTCTACATTGGTCATGGTCATGTGAGAAGATTTACTGATACCCCAGACTTGATGTTCCCTTTGCTGGTTCAGGTGGCACATTAGCAATATGCTTAACAGACACTGACAGGTTGAGGTTTCTTTCAAAAATCTGCTCCTGGAGGATAAAAAGAAATTGCCTATTAGCTTTGCTATTAAAATTTTTTGTCCAGGAAATGAGACTGCTGTGTTCTGCTTGGCCTAGAAATCTTAAAACCTATGGCTTTTGCATCTCAGAGGAGCATCTGATTGGGATGGAAGCTAGATTCTCCTCCAGGGATTGGGATCCTAAAATACAGGAGTCCAAAGTGTAGGAATTTGAGTTATTTCCAGACATGTTGTACATGTATTTTGCATGTGTATGCTATTAAGGCTTTTTCACCTGCCCGTAAAAACACAAGTGCCTATTTTTCTTCATTTTATGAAGAAAAAACTTTATTCCTGGTGAAACTTTACACCAAAACAAAGAAAAGCCTTGCAGTGTTAAGGAAGGCCTTAATTATATCTTTTTTGACTCATTGTTCATAATGTTCTTTTTGGGCATGCAAGGCTTGAATGACTAAACCAGGCATTTAAGGCTATAAACATCATGGTTCATTTTATAAGAAAAATAAGCCTCATTTTCTTGTGCTTTCTAATGTATTAGCAAGGTTCCTTCTCTCTTTCAATGTCCTTCCCAGACTATAGATACAATTTTCACTGTTTTTTAAAGGAACTGGATCTCATTTGAAAATTTGTTGCATTTAGTTTTCTGTAATATTGCTTATATATTTTTAATGACCATTATGCACAAGTTATTTCTGTTTATCTGGCATAAATTGATCTTTACCACCTTATTCTGAAAACTAACCTGAAAGCCAACATACTGCTTAACCAAAGCTATGCAAAATCTGTTATGCCTCAGGGAATAGTGTGTCCCCCATAGAAACCCTACTCAATTCCATTTTTACAGTTTTCTTATTCAACTGTTCCTTTTTGTTTTCTTGAGTAAATCATCATCCCCATAAGATTGGTATTGACATCAGGGTCAACTCTTGCCCTGTACTACTCGTGGGCAATTAGAAGATGGAAGGCTAGTAAGGAGAATGGTAGACACTGGAGTCAGTTAGATGATCTGTGCTCCACAAGCAGATTTTGTAACTTGGTCTCATAAGAAATGAATAAAAAGTAAAAAATAACAAAAAATTAAACACAAATGTAGCAGAAGTTCTGCTCCTATAAGCATTACAAAAGTTTACTGGTGAGGGCGATTAAAGAAAGAGTTTTGGGAAAAATACAGAAAAATCAACATCTTCTGTTGTCCTCTCTCAGCTTCTAGGATAAGAGGTATAGCACACACAGACCAGGAGCCTGTATTCAAGAAAGGAAGAAATGATTTACTGTCTTCTGTTGGAAGGGATCTAAATATTTTATTAATTTCAGATCTTTGGAAAAGAGAAGATAATTATAACAACTTAATTTGATTTCTTGAATAATATAGATCATAACATGTCATCAAATGATTCCTTTTAAAATTTTTGATCTTGATTTCAACTTTAAATCCTACACATATTCCACTGATCCTCATGTGTACATATATCAGTGATTAAATCCTTATATATTAGAATTGCCCATGTTCATTTTATGTCCTTGTTTAGAAAAATATCGCACTCACACTGGCACCTCATTTTATTCTTTTTTTGTGAAGTCCAGAAGTCAATTTTAGTATTCACCACTGACTTTTGACTCACAATTTTTCATGTTCTTCATATTTCTCTCTCCAAACCCACTTTCCAGTATTTTACTATCTTAAAATCATTGTTTATCATCTTGTGTTTCAGATTCCTTGCCCTGTCTTCTATCTCTTGATCTTTGCTCCCTATTCCAAGCTTATACACTTTCCCACCTGGCCTTCTGCATAGAAGCACTGTGAACACAGCTAGGTGAGATGGGCTGTGATTTCAGTTTCTAATTGCACAGTAAGTAGCTTGCAGCAGTTATCGAAGGCAAAATTTGTTCAGGTTTGAAATTCTAATCTGAAGAAACCTCAGAATGTTTGGAAACATACAGGCCAAAGTTGTTCATCTTTCTCCTGAGAAAAAGTGCTGCATTTATCTACTGGATCTTAAGGTTCTGGAACTAGCAGATCTTAATGCAAGAAAGTATTCTTTGAGTTAAAGGAAATCCCATTACTTTGAAATCATCCAGTGAAAACTGTTCCAAAAGATTTTTGTTAGGGAAGTGGGTATCATCACTAACAACTGAAGGCACTGGTGAAATGCATCTTCCTTTCTCAGTAGCAGAGAGGAATTGGGGCATTTCTGTGGAAGTGTACAACCTGAAGTGAATTTCCAGAATCCTTGCAGAATGACACTGCAGTGATCAGAATTAGGGGTTTTGTTGTTAAGCTTACGGCTCAGATCCATACCCTGAATGCTATCCTTTTTCAAAAGGCAAGACTTTCTTGATAGAACACTCTGCCTACGTAAAACCTAGGGCAGACTATATCTGTGACTCAGAAATACAGGAACAGGAAAGATTAATGACAGGGAGCACTGAGCAGTAATCTTTCTTTATAATTTTTTTTCTGCAACTTCTGTAGAAATCAGTGTTCATCCCTAATTCTATGTATATCAAGTGCAATAATTTTTTTCACTAAACTGATGTTTACCTTGGTTGTGAAGAGGTAAGAGAAATAATAAAAAGCTACAGGTAAGTCAGACAGGACAGTTGTATGAGATTTTTCTCAAAGTTAAAGAAAAGTTATCTGTAGTATTGCTGTATTATAAAATATGGTCATTGTTATACTATGCAATGCAGTTTTATGCTGGAAATATCTGAGTATTTTGTGAATGAGCTGATAGGCAAAACAGTATTTCCAGTTCATGAACAGGTACCTCCTGTTAGCCAACTTCTAGTTGTGGATCCTGTTCTGAGGCTGCTCAGCCTCACCCACTGTTGTGGTTTAACCCCAGCCAGCAGCTGCCTGCTCACTTCCCCAGCAGTGGGATTAAGGAGTAAAAGCTAGAGAAGTAAAAGCAAAAAGTGTAAAAGCTAAAAAACTCGTGGGTTGAGATAAAGACAGTTTAATAGGGAAAGCAAAAGCCACACACACACAAACAAAGCAAAACAAGGACTTAATTCACTGCTACTCACGGACAGGCAGCTGTTCAGGTATCTCCAGGAGAGCAGGGCCACATGCAGTGTTACTTCAGGAGACAGATGTCATCACTCCAAACATCCTCCTCTTCTCCTCAGTTTTATATACTGAGGATGATGTCATATGATCTGGAATATCCTTTTGGTCAGTTTGATCCACTAGTCCTGGCTGTGTCTCCTCCTGACCTCCCATGCACCCCCAGTCCTCTCACTAGCTTGGATAGTGTGAAAAGCAGAAAAGGCCTTGGCTCTGTATAAGCCCTGCTCAGCAATAACAAAAACATCTCTATATTAACAGCCCCGTGTTCAGCCCAGATCCAAAACACAGCCCCCTACCAGCCACTGTGAAGAAAATTAGCTCTACTCCAGATGAAACCAGCACACACGTCCATAAAAGAAAGAATTTAAATACTTAACACAGGCCTCTGACTTGAGCAGGTTCCCAAGAATTAGCTATTATGGTACCCTGCACTTCAGTTTTGAAGCACCTTTGTGAATTTTGCTAACTATATTTTCCTGTGAAGCTGTGTAAGAGTTAGCAGCTCCACCAGGAAACAGATACTCACCGTTCTGGCTCCAGTTTTGAATTTGTCAGATCCCAGTAGCAGAACAGCTGGAACAGTGGAACAACATATTTAGCATTATGAATGGTATGGTTAATGAAAACATTACGCCTGTAATGAAAATTCACAGAAGCTGAAAACACAAGCCCGTGCATGTCAAAAGAAATTCTTACATGAGCTAGGTCACTTAAAGCTACCCAGAGTTTGGTCAATGTGGCTTCTCTGAAGCTATCTGAAGATCAAATCTAACTGAACAGTAAAAACACTCACCTGAGCACATGCTTGTTAGTGCATGTGAAAGCCAATAATCACCTCCACCAGAATGGGCAGGGTGCATCAACCTGTCTTTCCATTTGGCCTGTTTTCAAAAGGTTAATTTAAATTCATATATATGACTTTCAAGAGTCAGTTTCTTATAAGAGACAGAAAGAAATCTTTTGTGGGTAGTTCCAATTTGTAAAAATTGAAATTATGGAGATTCATAGGAAATCCATTAAGTCTAATTTATTTTCATTCATAGAAAATTTTATTTCTTAATCTGAATTTCAGATATGACTCTGTTATTGTAACCTGTGGCCATTACTTCTTATTCTGTCTAACATGAAAAAGAAATTAAACACTTATTGTTTATGATGGTTTGTTGATTGCAGCAATTTTCATCTTTTGTTTCCACCTCTACCCTTTCTACTTTTTTAGGTTTTTTTAAAAATCTGGTCCTTGCAGATCATGTTTTCTAAATCTCTGACCATTAACATCACTCTTTCATAATCTCTTCCTAAATTGTGAATGCTATTTAATAATTTTCCCATTTGAGGAACATTTTTACTTTATTAAACTTCATAGGTCCAATTATGACACTTGATAGCTTCAGTGCCAGACCACTGTGGGTGGTGGATAGATATGATTCTCTACAACTTCTTAGGCACAAGTCACATGGATAATATTTAGAATATGATTTTTTTTAACATGCTTTTTCTTGAGTGCCTTTGTCTTTTCTTGTTACTGCGACAGTGAATCCCAAGTTGTATTCTCCAACTTATGTCAACCTATGCTGCAATCATCAATTCTATTTATCCACATGGGAATTTTTATAATCACATAATATACCTAAAATAATGTAAAATAGAGGAAATATTCCTCCATATTTTAGTTTTGGGAATTTTTAATTTAAGCATAAGAGAAACAAGTAAGAAAAGAGAATTTATGCCAATATGGGATCACATTTCTTAAAGAAATTCTGAGAGCTCATGGTATAATAAAATTAGATAAGGAAAGCTACATTTTATATCAATGCAGTGAAACACTCACAGCCAAATAAAAAGACAACATCATTGGTCTGACTGCGTATCTTAATATAGGCCAAGAGTTTCTCCCAGCACAAGTTATGCTGTACAGACATCATTGAATGATCCATCTGTGACCAGTATATGTCAGTGAAAGTCTTCAAAATAGTCCTGACATATTCAGGAATATGCTCAATTTCCAAAGTGGTAACAACAACATATTGAACTCTCTCCTCCACCAATACCTTTTTGGCTTTTTCGTCCTATAACTGGTCTACACAAAGCATCTCTGACAACAGTTGCAGTTAGATTTGATTTTTTAAAGGGTTCATAGGGATTTTTCTGGCCTTCTGAGTTGAAGTGAACTTTAATGCATTCTGAGGAACCATTAATATTCTTCTTTATCATATGAATATGAACAAGATAATTTCTGCCTTGTTGATTGAAAATTAAGCACCACTACCATACACATCTGTACTAGTTTGAAAACAAACCAGTGAGTGACTCCAAATCAGAACTACAATTTCATTGGAAAATAAAAATAGATGCAATAGTACAGAAGCACTGACAGAGTCAGAGTACAACCTGACACCCTGTCAGTCAGGGTGGTGGGAGCAGTCCTGTTGAAGTGATAGATGTGGTTCTGTTGAAGTGCTGACCCTGTAGAAGGGTCTGGTCTTCACCTGAAGGTCCAGTGGTGGTTATCTACCTCTGTCCTCTGGGAATCCAGTAGGTAAGGGCTGAGTGGGCTGTTCCAAACCTCAGATTTTATCCAGGTGGGGATGCTTGGTTCCTCCCTCTGGGCGGAGCATCTCACAATGGGATGATGTAATTTTATGAGTCATGGAGTGAGGCTGGATGGCCCATTAACAGAAAATCTCTCTGGAAGGAGTTACCAGAGATATGTCATGGAAGAGATAAAGAATGCTGCCCTACCTGGTTTTAACAGCTTACGAAGATGGTGATAGAATACATACTTTTGGTTACATCTCACATTGTAACCTAAAGCACCATCATAATGTAAAATTAGTTGTTTGATATATCTTATGGGTAGGGATAGTTAGACAAAGAATTTAATAAATTTTCCCTGATTCAAATTTTTATTTAATGTTCAAGACATAATGGCAGATAAGTTTGGCTTTAGCATTTACTCTGATAACCTGCTTTTAATAGTAAAGGCTGAATTCTTGGAATGAAAAAAGTCCTAGTATTCCAGGAGTCCCTAGCAGTTCTCCTGGTCTGGTTTTGCCAACAACTATATGACTCATTTTCAGTAAACCTTCAAATTTAGTGTCTTTTAAGGCTACTGAAATTGACTTTCCAGTATCACTAGCAATTAATGAGATTTTAGCATTTTCAAAGTATTTAAGTAACATAAGAATTCCATTGATTTAGATGTTTAAGACCCTTTTTTTATCTGAGTATCAGAGTAAAGCTTAACAAAAACATTTGTTTAAAGGTTCAGATAGGTACTAAGGGGTATTACAAATAAAATATATTAAGTGCCTGGGACATCCTTAAGCAATTTTGAAAATCCTCCTAATAGTTAATGGATCTTTAGATGACTAAATAAAGTTGTAACTGGAGTTTTGTGATGGGTTTAGGGACAGTATTATTTTTGGTGTTATTTGGGACTTCATCATAAATCCTATTCCTTTATAAAAAAAAAATTACACTAGGAATGAGGTTTTCTTTTTATAAACTTATTGTACATTAGGCATGTGTGATGGACAAATGGAGAAAGATAGACATTTCTTGATTTAGATTTTCACATTATTATCAACTAGAAATTATTGATACTGCAACTTCTTTAGTTTACTAAGTTTTACTTTACTAAGCTGATGTGACACATCATATACTGTTACTATCCAAAGTGGCTGGTAGAGACCAGCCCCTGCTATTTCAAAATACAAGAAAATGCATTTTGCATCAGAATGTGAAAAACATAGGCAACAGCTGATTTTTGAAACTAAAATCTCCTATATAAATATATATAAAAACTCCTATATAAATTTATGACTTCAAGTGCTCTGTAATTTTTTTCTTCCTTAATTCTGATATTGCTGCTTTTTTTAAGGTCACGTCACTGAGCTGCCCAAGTCTCCTTTGACACACATCTTTTTATGGCTAACTGCTCCAGTTTTGTTACCTATCTAACATTATCATAAGAAATGTGAGAACTGACAAGTCACTTTTTTTCTACGACAGAGAGGTCATCAAATGTCTAGATAGTGGCTAACAATTACTGTGTCTTTGTCAATGAACACACAGGATGGAAATATTTGAGGCAGAGCTTCTGAGACAGATTGAGTTAATGTATTTTCAAAGCAGAAGTCTTTAAAAGAATAATGGACAATCTTAATGGGGTTTAGGGCCTCATAAGTTTTAACTGTGCTCTGCAGTTTTCCAGACACCTGAATTACATTTTTCATCCGTGATGTACTAAATTCTCATAGTAAGGTGGAAGTTAACATAAGAACTTCAGAAAGACATTTAATTTCACTTCATGTCAAGGGATTTCTGTCCTGAAATATTCCATTTTTCTTTTCCTTTTCATTTTCAAAATACATTTTTATCTTTCTCAGAAGTATCTGAGATAGATTTTAATGGGTATTACCTGAATAGTATTGGCAATAGTTAAATATTACACCTGCAAAATGGGTTCTTTATCAATTATATTATTTTTGAAAAGCAAGTAATGTCACTAGTAAAAATAACTGTTAATATTATTAAAAATAATAATAAAACAACAAAAAAGACATATTTGAAAAGGCTTAGGGTTTATATATTTCCTCAAGTTCTATTCATTAATTTAAATAGTTTTGAATTTATTCCAGGAATTAGATAGGAAGTAAAGGGAAGTGACATTTTAAACCATGGTGTCCAATTTATAGTTTCACTCAGCAATACTGCTGCTTGCTATAAACACTGAAAATGTCAAATCAGCCCTAGATCCTTTTGACTACTAGGTCATTGCTTACTGTGGTGCTGATTTATCACTTTAGAGTGCAACAGAATTCAGCTATTACTTATATGCATAGAAAAAGCCTCAATTTTTTACTAATACACAGGTTGAATTACAGTTGCCCCACCAAACTCTGTGCTACCTGTATTTTCACAAGATGTGAGAGTTCTATAGAAAGAAAAAATAGGGAAAAAAAAGAAAAAAGAAAAAAGCAAAAGTTCTAGGAAGTTAAGAACTCCAGAGAACATATTTTTGTGATCTTTATTTTGCCCAGTCTGATCTCCATTGTTAGAAATCCCCTAACAGGCGCTTTTCCTAGCAGTGGTGAAATACATAAAATATCAAGGGTCTGTTACAAATATGAACTTATCTGTCAAGGAGAGGGCAGTAGGCAAAGAGCTGGTTCCAACAGAGATGAGTGAGGTTATGCAATGTTCCTTTTTTCTTCTGCATTCTCACATGGGAGACAGATCTGATGAAGGAAGAGCATGATTTATCTGTATTTCTTTTTTTTTCTGATAGATTTGAGTACATGGAATATAGTCATAGAATCATAGACTACCCTGAATTGGAAGGGACCTATAAGGAACATCAAGTCCAACTCCTAAAATGGACATTTTAAAATCATTAAATTTCCAAATGGATAGATTTTTTTTAGTCATGACTAAGGCTTTCTGTGTGGTACTAAGATTTACAAGACTATTTGAGGACTAAGGATTTTTATATACACACAATTTTATAAATATCTAGATAGAAAGGCCTAATAAACCTCCAGCAGAAAACTGGGTCACTGTCCTACATTTTCAACATGTATATAAAACAACAAAACCCCATTGCTCTACTTAGGAAACAAGAAATTATTTGTCCTAGTAATAAAGTGTCCCCAAATCAAAAGTTCTTCAGAGTTTTATTTTTAAAATACACATATGTACCTATCTCATCTGCATTAATTTAGCCTAACTCTCTTTTCTTGCCATATGTCTTTCAGATTTACAGGATATTGGGAAGACTGAAGTGTCTCAAATCTACATCACACATAAATTACAAAGTACAGAGATTACACTAATAAAGACTTTTAGGGCTCTTTTCTACAATTGGATGGTTTCCTTTAAGTAAGAAAAATAGAGTTCTGTAAAATTCCTCTGAACATTTGTTTTAGGTATGGATATTTCATTTTGAAAAAATGAAAAAATATCTATTTACATGGCCCACTGCAGAAATGCAATGCAAAAGGACAGGTGCTGAATCACATGAGAAGCATCTGCTGGACCAGCTGTTGCCACCACTGCAGTGCAAGCAGGTGCCCAGGAGTATTTTCTCCTGCAGTTTTGTTTGTTAATTTGGGGAGAATGATAGGTGATGGACTGCCGAGCTGAGATGTGATTATTGTATTAAAGAGTGATTTGGTTGACCTCAGGTGTATCATCTTGTCAGTGACTCCCATGATTGGACTGCTGCCAAGACAAATTTTCTGGGGAGTGGACAGATTTATTGAGTGCGACAAGAGGGAAAATAATGTCTCTTTGTTATGATGGAGAATCTGCATGAGCTGTTAACCAAGATAGTATAGCAGAGATGACTAAATATTCGTGATATACAAAACTCAGTAACAATGACTAACCTTTGTGTTAGAATGCTAGTTCACTGAGTGAAAAAAGCACCTAAGCAGTATGTTATTTTGACTAAGAAGGCTGAAATGAAAAAGAATCTGATTTCGCTGAACTGTTAGACATCTGCATCTGTCTTGGAATGCAGTTACATAGGTACCTGGCTAGCACTTCAAGAAATCAGGTACTTGGTGTTTTATTTCTATTCCTAGGAAGCTGTGACAGAAAGGCACCACTGAGATACTTGGGTTACATGAGAATGTCCAAGAGCATCAGACTCCTCACAGTGCGATTTAGGGAGTTATCATAGTATTAAGTAATTATGCAGGAAATAGGCCACAGACCAGCCAGAACTTTTTGTGAACTTTTACTAAGAGTTTATGGACTGGAGAGAGAAAGCTTTGGGTGTTGCAATCTTGATATTTCAATGTATTATATTTAGGTATTTTCCATTGCTTTGGGAAATCCAGCTATTCTAGTATGTTACAGAATATATACCTCAAAATAGTATCTTTTCATTGTACAATCCCAATGCTGAAAAGAAATTCTAAAGTAGGGTAAGATTTTGTACTCCACATCATTTTTCAGGAACAGAGTTTTGTGTTTAAACTCTATTTACATATCACTTTTAGTTTCTACTAAGAAATCAGGATTACAGGTGTAATGATAAAACAATCTCCACAGGTTTATGTAAAATTTTGCACAGCTTTTGTCACTGAGTCCTGTATTACTTAGATCGAATTTTCCATTAGTATCAATAATTTCATCAATAGCATGGCTTATGTTTTTGTAAAGGTGTGTTTTGCAAACAGCTAGTGAGGTCATGAAATTAATTTTACAACAGCTTATTCAAACAACTGATGAGGCCAGTAGTTTAGCTCTTCTCATTAGTGTTGGATATAAACCTTTGCCCCCAACAGTGAAAGATAAATGTTTAATTTAAGCAGATACCTAGTCCCCTTTATTAATGGATTTCCAGTATGCATTTGTAATGCTCTGTTTAGTGTTATGGGTTTTTTTTCAGATGCATTCTCTACACTTGGCTGTTAGAAGTTTTAATACCTTTAATAAAATGTTCTATAAACATCATTACTAAAATGCAAGCCTGATAGCAAACTGCTGGGGAACTGTTTACACTATCAAGGTCACAGGCTAAACAATTTATAACAGCTGTAAATATTTAATATGAGTTGGATACTCAAGGATGTTCCTATATTTGTTTCAACTTTTTCCGTAGAATTAGTTCCTTCAATTTTTTTCATTTAGGACAAGGCTTCACAGGGACTATATCCAATTCAGCACTGCTACCTATATTTCTGTAGTTCCCAGTGCATGTTGTTTCTTAGTGATGATTACATCAAGTCTATTAAGAACATACAGAAAAAAAGATCTTTTTTTCTAATCTGCCAAATCTGAAAGTCACTGTGCATTGTATGCCATGGCATGCAAAAACATATTGCAACAACATAAGCTTCTTTCTCCCTTGCATGTGCTTTCTAGAATGGGAACAAGGACTGGCATCATGCAGGTGTATTTTGACAACTGTCAGGAAGATAGGACTCCTAACAAATACTAGGAGATGAAAACAGCTTTCTGGAAGGTAGCAGGAGTTTTGTCATTGGCTTCATCAGAGTTAGAAGTTCTCTTGGGGAGAATATGTGTTGAGGTAGTTGCCATGTTTTCACATTGTTAATTTTATGCTAATAGTATTTAAAGCATAGCTATTCTGTTTGGATAATGGTGAAACTAGAAGCTATCCTTGTTTTGTTTTCTGTTTCCTCATGTGTAATGGTTAAAATGGTTACATTGGTATTGTAATCAAATATCACTCATGCATACATTAAACTTCCACTCGTTATATGTAGTCTCCATGGCATGTCTGACCTTCAGCCTAACAAATGAATCTTGATTATTATCCATTCACTGCACATTCAATGCCTCCTGAAAGCATTTTTACACTTATTACCTTTGTACCTGGTTATTATTAACTGCCAATAAGATCCTGCAGTTAAACAATTTATGTCATATAAACTACCTTTCAATGCTTTTTAAATGGATATTGAACTACTATAACGCAAGCTAGTCTTGAAGATGTGAATTGTCAATCAAAACACAAACCTATCCTTATTTATTTCTTTGACCTCAGTGGAAAGGATTTTTTACCCCACATTAAGAAAGTACTATTTCATCTTTCCATAGTAGGATGTACTGCAAATAAAATGAAGTAATACCAAACTCATTTATTGTGAAGGGCTGGGCTAGTAATTTGTCCATATCCAGTGTCCCTCTTGCATTGTTCCAGTATTCAGGAACTAGAATTGGAGTTGTGGTGGTAGTCTTATTTTCACTAGCTCTGTCCTTCAGATAATCCAAAATATCTGCCAGCACTTTTTCCTGAGGTATTCTGGATTGTATATATTCTGTATCAAGCACACTGCTCTAATTTCTTTTCTTCTGAGTGACACTAAAGGCTAATGTTCCTTTTAATCTGCTTGAGAAAGCACTAGACACATCCCCAGCAGTTATAATTATCAAAACAATATTTCATTTGTTTTTCAGTTTTATATTTATTCCAATACTATAACCTGTAAGAAAACGTACCTAGTATCTTATTCTCAATGTACAGGACAGCAGAATTCAGCATCCAGTTTTACTTGCTAGTAGTGATAGTCACACCTAGAATAAAAAAATTCTGTCTGTGTCCCAGCTGGCAGTGAATATCTGTAGTCATAGATCCTTCCTGCTTATCAATGAGTCTAGCTCCTTGTCCATTTTCCTCAGGTACTGCTAAGCTATTGAGTAGGAGCAATTGTTTTCTTTTTTTTTTTTTTTTTTCACTGAAAGGGTGTTTAGACACCAGAATAAGTTGCCCAGGGAGGTGGTTGATCACCATTTCTGGAAGTGTTCAACAGATGTCTGGATGTGGCACTTGGTGATATGGTTTAAGGGTGATTATGTTGGCGCTAGGTTGTTGGTTGGTATGGATCATCTTGAAGGTCTCTTCCAGTCTTGATTATTCTGTGAAAGGACCTCTGGAGGTCAACTGATCCAATCTCTCTGCTCAAGCTTTGCCACCTAGACCTACTTTCCCAGGACTGTGTCCAGATGCCTTTTAAATATTTCCAAGAGAACTCACAACCTCCCTGGACAACTTGTTCCAATGGTTGACCACCAATGAAAAGTGTTTCCTGATGTTCTAAGGGAACTTCCTTGTTTTAGTGTGTGTCCATTGCCTCTGTGCCTGTCATTGAGCAACAGTGAAAATAACCTGACCCCATCCTCTCTCCTTACACTGTCCTTCAGGTATTTATATATAGTGATGATGTCCCTCATCCTATTTCACTTCTCCCGGCCGAGCAGTCCCAGTTCTCTAACAGCCTTTCTTCATAGTATAGGACCTCCAGTCCATTCACCATCCTTGTGGCCCTTCACTGGACTGTCTATAGCATGTCCATGTCTCTCTTGCACAGAGGATTCCAGAACGTGACACAATACTCCAGGTGTGACCTCACCAGTTCAGAATAGAGGGGAAGATTCACTTCCCTCAACTTGGTGGCAATACTTTGTCTAATGCAGCCCAGGACACTACTGTCTATCTGTAAGAGAACATTGCTGGCTCATGTTGAACTTGGACCACTAGGACCACCATGTCCTATTCTGTCAAGCTCCTCTGCATCTGGGCTGTTGATTGAAGTTCCTTTCAATCTGTTCCTCCAGCCCATTCTGAATAGCTGCCCTGTCCTGCAAATTGGCAGTCCCACATTCCCAAGTTTGGTGACATCTGCAAACTTGTTGAAAGTGCCCTTCACTGCAGGTAATTAATGAAGACATGAATCTCTGAGGGATGCAACTTGCTACTGGCTGCCAGCTAGAATTTGCATTACTGATCACAATACTTTAAGCCAAGCAATCAAGCCACTGCAAGTGTGCCAACCCACTTGGTCATCTGGTTATCCAGTCAGTATCTCAACAATTTGGTGACAAGGAGCCTACAGAAGGTGTACTAAAGCTAAGGTCTACAAAATCCACTACTCTTGTCCACAAAACCAGTTATCTCATCATATAAGGCTATCAGGTTAGTCAGAAGTGATCAGTTTGTGCTAAACCCATCTTGCCCATTCCTAACTGTCTTCTTGTCCTTAATCTGCATAGAAATAACTTGTAAGGGGATTCCCTCTATAACTTTCCTACAGACTGAAACTTGGCTGACTGCAGTTATCTGGATCCTCCTTCTTGTCCTTGTTAAAGATGAGTGTGGTTTTTGCTTTTAACCCTGTCAACAGGAACCCATATTGTTGGTCACCTCCTCCTGCAGTTCCTTCACCTGGTTACTCAGGCCTCTGCTGCCCTGGTCCCAGGAGAGGCAACAACCCTATCTCCAGTCCCAGACCTGGACACAGATATCCTCCTCATCAGAGATCTCCTCTGTGCCACTGACATTTGCACCAGTCAATGACAGCCAACATGCCCTGTGCTGTACTGGGACCATCACTGCCTTATCTTCAGGCATCCCCACACAGCCATCAACCAGCAGAGCTGCTCTGAGCCTTTGCTGTGTGACTGCTATGTCTCTGCTAGCTGTGTCTTCCTTTGGCCTCAAAGTATAATACAGACTGATCAGAAATCCAAAAGTTTTGTAAAACACTCTACCCTTAGATGAAAACAGAAAAATCACAGCACAAACCTGCTGGTATCTGAGAGCTACAGAGAAAAGTCTTATTTAATGAGAGACTTTTTCCTGCATATAAGCAGACAAGGATATTTAACAATCTGTATCTTAATTTATCCCCCTGCTCCGTCTCTCATACTCCCTACCTCCTTGGTTTAGGATGCCAGATGCTTTTTCCCCAGAAAGTAAATGAGCAATTGTGGTGAATTTTCCATAAATCAAATATTTCCTAAAAAGTGTTGTATTTACTCTGTATGCATAAATCAACACTTTTAAAAAAATTAGATGTCTTCAGGAAGTGTCAAAATAATTTTGCTTGTACTCTTCTTCTCAGCACTGTGTACTCTGACAATTTCAAAAGTATGACAGCTTAGTAAGAAGCAGTTTCAGAGCTCTGAGACAAGCATCTTCTGCTCTCATAAAACTTTAAAAAATTAGATTTTATTTTGGCAAAATTTACAGGTAGGAAAGGAGATATACCTATGGGAGACTGCATAGGCACTACTGTTTTAGGCAGATGTTCCCTCCTCGAGAATATATTCTTAACATTTATTTTGCTACTACTCATGACATATTATGTACTTAATTTATTACTGTCGATTGTGTGAAGACAGATAAAAATGCTATTTCATATCAACATTATGGTGATCAACAGGAATCCATCAGACATCAAGGGGGTTTTCTTATTGAGATTCATTGATAAAGAAATTGATCAAATATAAAATTGATAGTGGCAAAAATTTGGTAAGTTTGCAGGTGATTTGTGAAAATAATATTTCCATTTTTGTTACTATATACTAACCTAGAAATATTAGATTATTAGTGGTTAGAAATATATATATTATTCTGCTTATACCTGTTGAAATTAATAGGAATTCTATCTGATTCTTAGCTTACTTCCATTTGATGTAACCCTATGTTATGGAATATTTTCCAATTTCAAGTGTTTAGACACTTGAACAAGCAAAAGAGTTGGAGATAATGTTATTTAAAAACTAACATTTCTTGATATGATGAATGAAGCTTATCTCTGTGGCAGTAATGTTCACTGCATCTTTTGTATCAAATTATAATTTGCGTTGGTTTGCATTATTCTTGTCTAATAAAAGAGATTAATCTTACCTAGTAAAACTCAAAATTATAATGATTTTAAAATAGTTACTAAATAGTTTGGTAATACTCCAACCAAAATCAGTTCACAGTGATTTAGCCAAAAATTTTAAAAGCCTCTACCCAATAAGCACTAAGGAATAGTAACCAAATCTGATATGTTGTCCTATTTGAAAGAATTAAAAATACTACAATGGAAGCAAAAATTGTGAAACATAAATGTAATTACATTTAAAAGGAATATTTTATTTTTAAGAACTTCAATGAAGAAACTGTGCCTAATTGAGAAGGTTCATGCAGAACTTAGGAATTCCCTTCAAACCATCGTTTCTATCAACTTCAAACATTTACATTAAGCTCTGGACTTTCTCCATTATATTTTTCTTTCCAGAACACTACCATTCAAATGGAAGATCACTGGATTTGTTCTGTCCCTTAATTCTTTGGAAATCCCTCCAGATTTTAGAGAAGTGCAATGCATGCAATACCTAGAAAAAGAAAATGAGATAGCAATTCATAATAGATTTTCCACCTCACAAAAATTCAGGCTGAAGATCAATTATCTCACTCTACATTTTGCTTTCCTAACTATTTCTTGCTTGTGAATCTGTGCTCCACTGGAGACCTTTCACAAGTTTTCAGAAGTGGTATACAATATGCAGCTGCCTCAGCAAAGGCATCTATTACCATTTTAAATGCCTTACGGTAATCAGCCCTTTTAGAAGGGTCTGGCAGATTAACAGATTTTTCATTGGTTCTGTACCCTTCTTTAGAGGTTATGTAAAGCAGGTGAGATATCCTTGGATTCCTGAAATTGCTTTAAATGCTTTCCTGCATCCCACTCAAAAATCTTACTAGTTTTTCTGGGAGTGCTTTAGATTGTTCTAGTGGTCAGACCCCTAACTATTTTTTTTTTTTCTTATGTAGTAAATTCTAGACAGTATACTAAGAATTAAGTTCTATTTTTACATAAGTATGTGTAATATGGTCAGGGAGGTTGTAGAATTATAGCTTGATATTTTATTGCCAATTATTGATCTTGCGTATATAATTTACAGTACTGCATCATACAAATTATAAAGAAATTTGATTTATTGTTGGCACAATTGCTCATTATATAGCAGTCTTAACTGCTTTTCTCACAAATGTTAAAAAAAAGGTTTGTGCATATATAAACACATTGCCTTTTTAAAGAACATATTCATATAAAGGATACAAAAATTCTTGACTTACAGTTAATTATCTAAGCTTTCATATCAATGTTAGTTGATAGGAAGACTAGTCTGCTGCAGAGTGATATGAGACTCAATTAATTAATGTTAATACAAACATCTAATTTGAATATAACAAAACTATGAATTCATCTGGATTTCATTTCCACAGAATACTATCAATTTATAGGAAGAAATCCAGCCTTTAGTCAAAACTGCTCATCATCTGGGTCTTGGAAATCTATTAAATGATAGAACAGCCTTGAAAGTGCCTCCGAATTGTCCAGTCCAGAGTGCTGTGCTGCTCTTCAGAAGGCTTCTGACAGGCTGGAGAAATGGGCTGAGCAGAAAATTCTGAAATTCAACAAACACAAATGCAGGGTCCTGCACCTGTGGAGGAACAACCCTATGCACCAGTACAAGCTGTGGTTTGACCTGCTGAGAAGCAGCTCTGAGAACTCTTTTTCTCAGAGGAACACATCAAATAAACCAGCTAAAGACGCAGGTAGTTTCTCTTCCTCCTCCCCCCTTTTCAGTGAAGCCAGCCTACGGCACTTTACATGGTTCACTTGTGGCAGCTGTGGCTGTAGGGAGCCTGATGTCTCTTATGTGCATACAAAAACCCGGCTTTCCTGTGTTAAGCATGAGTGCTTAACTACTACCTGACCTGCCACCTTCCATTTCCTACTAACGAAATTTGAAAGAAAACAGAAGCTGTAAATGCCTTCTGTAAATCCCTCTTGGTGTGAACCAGATGAGGCTGGAAAGATGCACCGTGTTGAGGTTCTAAAACTGAATGGTCACATTCTGGTCACCAGAGAGACTGAGACGTGAGGGAAGACCCTAAAAAAGCTGAAGAACCCGGGTGCTAAGGTGCCACCTCAGTTCTGCAGTAGCTGAGCAGGGATTTTAGGAGTCCTTTGCTTGGACAGAAGGTCTTAGCATTTGCTCTAATCCCTGTATGGCTATCTAAGTTGTATGTTGTTACTTCTGCATGTTTGTACATACAACAGATGGACTATTGCACTATGGACATCCTGGCTTGGTGCTCTATTTTTGAAAAAAAATTGGTTCACAAGATGAAATATAGAATGAAATTGAAATATAAATAAGGAAGTAGAAAATTCAAAAAAAGGCCTATAACATTTTTTATGTAATTTTTGCTGTCCATTTTTAAGGTATAAACAAAGAATACAACCATACAAAAATGTTATGAGATGTCATGATTAAGGCAAATAGAAAAAAAATATTTTACCTTATAATCAAAGAATATTCCAGCTGCTATTACTAATTTTTCATTCTCACATCTAAGTTGAAGGGTACATATATCTGAATTTATATTTCTTCCTGATTTTATGGCAGCTGTTAAATTGTTTTTAATAAAAAGAAAGCAAAATGCTTTAAATCTGCAGGTGTGATTCATAGTGTTACTGAAAACAATCTCTGCTTTTATTATTGTCAGTATTTAGATCAGATTTTATGAAAGAGAACTTCAATCACACAACTTCATACTCAAGAAAGTTCAGTTGTATTTTATATATGTTTTTAAAATAAGGTCTAGATTTCAAATTGGTCAATAGCTCAGCATTTTTAATTTTTATAAATGTACCTATATGCGGTTTTGCTAACCTAAATCAAGTAATTAGAACAGAAAACATTTAAGAATGTCTTCCTTAACCTTTAATTTGATTAAGAATGGAGGTTTTTGGGAACATTGATCCTAGCTACAGGTACTGAGCACATCACAATCTGACTGTTGAAATATATATTATTATCCTTGTTTTTTGGGTTACAATTTAAGCTGAATATCATTGAATACATTCTTTGAATGAATTCCCATGATCATTGTGTGTGAGTCTATCTGATGACTTATCCAGGTTTCTGTGGAGATTTTATACTATTTTCTAACTCAATCACAGTTCATTTCGTTCAGTTGTGTAAAAATAGCTATCAAGACTGGAACATGGGAGGATCCAAAAAAAACCCTGAGAACAAATATGTTATGGAAACCACCACTAAATTTAATTGATATCTGATCCATTAATATCTGATGCTTCATGGAAACATTATCAATTGGCTTCAATTTCATACAGTTTCCTCAATTAGTAGTTGGTGAAAACCACTAAAAACCCCCTGAAAATGAGATATAAGTCCAAAGGTCTTGAAAATTTTCTAAATGCTATTACAAGGGGAAAAAAAAAAGAAAATAAAAATACCTTTGTAGAAACATTAAATTATTTGTTTGTTTGGGGTTTTTTTTTTTTTCCTGAATATTTGACTAATACTTGCAGAATTTTCAGCTGGCTTATGATGAATCAAGTCATCTTAGGCTGTTGTTTTGATGCTGCTGGAAGCCAGGAAAGATTTACCGGTTCTGCTTGAGATTTCTCTCTTTTTTTTTAGCACCCACTGTTAACAAAGAAACCCAGCACATGGAAACCCACATATCTGGCCTGAAGAAAACTTTGTCTTTACTGACGAAGTAAACAAGCTATTTGCATCTGCAGTGTTATGGTTATTAATATTATTCCTTTAGAAGAAACAAGCTTGCTACTGAAGAGCAAGATAACGCTTCTTACGAAAGTTTCTGAGATGATCACACTTGCCAAGCAAACAACATAATTTTATTTTGCAGATTTATGAGAAGCAAGAATGAATACCCTGAATATTACTGGTAAATAATGGTGTAGAGGGGAATAAAAAAAAATCATTTAAATGATTATTTCAAATAGATTCACTGCAGAGCATTTATCTGAGCTTTTTAAAACTGACTAAAACACACAAAAATCTACATTGGTAGCATAAAATGTAAGGTGGTTTAACCAGGGATATTTCCGTTGGTAACTGTTTTACTTGAGTCTTTCTGTGAGCACACTTTGGCTTTTGAATAGTGCTTTCTTCATTCCATAATAATAATAATTTAGACTAAATATGGTTCCTTGCATTCTGTTAAATGACATAAGAAATATAGATCATGACATTACCACAGGTATTACATAATAGTGGATATTTCTGGTAAAAAATTACTACATTTTAAAAATAATAGGTGACCTCCAGTGAGGCTGGGAATAGTCAATATCTATCATGAACATCACAATGGCTGTGTGAGTTTTCATAGTTCCACTGACCAGAGTAAATTATTTTGACATACCTTGCAATTTATCTACCACTCAGAGCCTTTATTTAGTTACAGAAAAAGTTGCCTCTCTTATTCTAACAAATAGCATTTCATGAGAATAATACATGAGCCTATAAGTAAAATGATCAGGACATCTACTGGCATTACCATGGCTATCTTCCTTGGTGTTGAGCAGTGATATGCTGTAGTTCACTAGACAGCCCAAAGAGGACCAATCATCCAACAACCAATATTTTAAATCTCTGAAGACCTAGCACTGAAAACAGTCACTCAAATACCACTGGCAAAATTTCTTAATGAAGTAATAGTGTAATCTAAAATTATGTTGTAATTTGATGCTTTTATAGCAAAAGTGGGTATGTACCAAGAAGAAACATTTGAAAAACATAGAAATTCCTCAGTAATGTCCCAGGACTTTCTGAAAGTTCTGTGGTTTAAGATAGTCAGGTCAAGTCTATTAAAAAGAAACAGCATGTCAAAATATCATGCGAAAATAATTTTAAAAATCTCAGCCAAACAGTTATTGAACTTTTATTATAAAATTATGGCAGTGTTTTGGGGTGATAATAATCATAAAGAATAACCTTTGCTTTGGCTTATTTGATTTTTTTGGTACAAAACACAATATGTTCATTTTATATAGATGCACAAAGGTAAAAAATATATGTGAACTGAAAGCTTTGAAGAGTTCTAATGAATTGTCTAAAAATGATAAATATTATTCAAGTAAGAAGTAAGTGGAATAGTACTTAAAAATGCAATGAAAAATTATCTGTTAAGATGTAAGGTACTTAGCAGGAGAGAGATTAGGGAGTTAACACTTAAAAAAATTTAAAAACAAACATAGACCTTTCAACCTAATATATTCATGTAATGAAGATTGCAAACAGGATATTTACTGTTTTGGAAGAAGAATACAATATAAATCAAGGAAGAAGTTAGCAACCCACTGCTTAAATTCTATGTCAAATGCCATGTAAAACATACTTCAAAGTGCTTCATGTAAGAAAAAGTGCAGTGCACAGTAGATTAAGTAATATCCAGTTTCAAGAGTGTAAGAAATAGAGAAGTGCTAAGAAAACTGATACCGGGATCATGCAGAGTTCATAATTACTTGATATGTACAAGGATTCATCTTGTTCTTCCTGACCACACCACACTTCATCCTGAAAATAAAAATGCTTTAAAAAAATAAAAGGGATGAGAAATAAGGGAAGTGACTTGATAATCTTGTTTTCAAAAAAATTTCCAGTTTGTGTCTTTGGTGTGATTGATTCTAGGTAAAAAGTTGCAGAGCATATGATTTGAGCACAAATGAATGGGTAAAATGAGAGATATATATTCTCAATAATAACTTTCAATTTCTGGGATATCATCACTGTAAATAATTGGCTTTGATGTCTCTTCAATATTTTCCTTTAAGTTATTACTTTATAAATCTTGTATTTTTTTCAGTTTGTAGTGATTAATTTTGGAAAAATTACACTGTAGGGTATTTAATACAAAATTATGGATGCTTGCAGTATTCTATATTGCATAGATAATCTGATAGTAACAGTAGTCCCATTTAAAGCAAGAGGTTGAATTAAATAATCTCCCAATTTTCTTCCACCTAGCATTAGTAGAATTACTTTAAATTTAAAGGGAAACTAGAAATTTGTAAGAGTGGTGGCTTATTTCCTGAAAAAAACAGTATTGAATATGTCTGCATCTAAAACCCTTTGAGTTTACAAACAGGTGTGAGGATACAAATTGTTGTAGACATACAAATATGTGAAGAAGAACAAACATGGCAAGTGCAAAAAGAAAATGTGAACCTTGATAACACATTTTGGTTTTATTACTACAGCTGTAATTCTTAACTTGTTTAAACATATTTTATTAGGGTTCACATTGATTAACAGGTATCCTGGCAAATGAAGAAACTGACGAGAACTAGATAGATATATAAATGCAGTTCAAATGATGACGAGTATAAATACACCTTTCTGGATAGAATCGTTCCTCCTTCCAATTTGTATCCAAAAAATCAGTGTGACAAGAAATGCTAAAAGATATAGATATATTTTCCCAACTTCAACACTATAGCTAAATACTCCACATTATTATCTCTGAAGCAGAAGAAAGACCTGATTGAGACAAAGAAAATTTTCTGACAATATTAACCAAAATGCTACAGTATAAAATGAGCTTCTATTGTCACTCAAAAGCTCTGTCACTAAATTCACAAGTGACCACCTTTAGGTTTCAGACTTAGGTTTTAGAAGAAAACAGCATGGCCTTCTGAGTAGTCGAAATATCATTTATAACTTCTGTTATTGTATTTCAGATCTATTTCTTCCATTTGTCTAGCCACATTCACATTGCAATTTTAATAAAGGCCTGTAGATATTTTAGAGGAGGACTTTTCAGTCTGCTTAATAACCTCTTAAGCAAATAAAGAAAATATTGCCTTTTTTCAAACCTCAGGCTGTTCAGTCTGTGACATGAGGAATACAGGGCATGGTGGTGACTAATAGGTCTCTGTGCACTTTAAGTGTGAGGTAGCACAAAAGTTTACCTGCTTTCAATAATTCTATTTATGAACTTTTAATTAGATCCTTTGCAGCTGCACATCCTTTGGTCTGAGATAATTGATCATGCATTGTGGTTTTAATGTGTTTCATAATAATAACACTTGGCACTAATATAACACTTTAGATTTTCAAAGTTTAACTAATTAACCCACAGAAAGCCCTTTGGGAGTTAAGAACAGTAAGTAAATATTTTATTCACTTTATAAAACAGGAATTTGGGAAACATGGAGTGATTTGGCCAAGAACAGGGAGTGAGTGAGAAAAGGCTTCTTAAACAGAATCCAGGAGAAGCTGATAAAGTGGGCTTAAAATCAATACCTGCATTTTTCTGAAAATTTTGATAATTTGAAACACTTTATTTACAGATTCAAACTAAACCATGGTTTTATTTCTAAAAGTAAAATAAAAATAGAATACAAAAAAATACACATGTATATGTTAACTTAAAATGTTACTTATAAAATAAAAGTTTTTAATTAATTATATTTATTGTCTTTTTAACATGTCTTTGTCATAAAGCTGGTTCTCTTATAATGCTATTCTTCATGACACATCTGTAGCTTTAAAATAGTCTGCCAAAGTTGCAACTGATGGTAGTAAAACCATTACATAACTTTTTGATTTATTAAAAAGCAAGAAAGGAAGCTGCTGCAGAAGGAAATACTTTGTTTCCATGGGGACATTTAGTTGAAAATAATGTGATTCCAAAAGATACAGAAAAGCAACTTTTTTTTTCCCGTTTAAGTAAAAGATAACTGTACCAGTCAAATTACAAGCCCACAGTATCTTGATGTCAGTCAGAAAAGCTAGCACTTAAATAAATTTAGGGATAAGCAAGCTGAAGATACTGTTACTCTAAAAACTATTCTTGACAGATATTGGGGATTTGGGGCTTTTTTTTGGGATTTTTGACATTTTTATTTAATATATATCTGCTGAGCGTAGGTCAGAGACTACAGACCCCTTTTATTGAAAAGTCATTACTAAAACCAAGGTTGAATTTTGATGCTTATCCTTCATTAGTCTTTTATTTCAACTTCTGTTTCCTGTTCTTCCTAGCCCCATTGCAGCTTTCTCTCTCTACAAGAATTTCAATGTTGGAAGTTTTCCAGTTTATAACTGGAGGCTGTAACAAGAGTCGGATGGTGGAAAAAAATGTGAGAGCAGGAAAGGAGATAACAGCTGAAATTAAATGCTGACAATCCGGGCTGAAGAGCCTGCATGGCTTGTCCTGGGGAGATCAGTGAGGCAAAAAAAAAAAAAAATCAATGTTTATTGCTAATTAGCAATTAAAACCTTACCCTTTTATAGCTTATTAAAACATCATATAGAACTAATGGCTATTGAATTCACAATGAAAATTGCACAGTACTTAAAGCAACAAAGATTTTTGTTAGGAAACAATGAAGTCTATCAATATTCCTTGCTTTCTTCTGGGTTTCCTAATGAAAGCTCTGACCTCTGCCTAGGTATGGCTCTCCAGAAGTGAACCTAGCAGCATTTAAGAAGACAAAATTGACTTCTAGAAGTGGTATCTGTGGAAGAGGCTGGCATCCTGTATTAGTGGTTTTGTAGAATCTACAATGACTTTAAAAAACATTGAAAAGAGATCATTTCAGTTGCCTGGGACTGGCAGCTGCTGAGATGGTGGAGATGATGTGGAAAAAAAGGGAGTAAGATCCATCAGTTTTAGAATATATGGAAAAAAAATACGGTGGTACCATTTTTAGTATTCCTTGACTGTATTCCTGAGGCATTTTAAGGGCTAGAGGGAATAATTAAAAAGTTCTAAGCAAAACAGACAACTAATCCAGTTATTCATATTTCCCACTCCCCACTCTTTGGGTTTACCCAGTTCAGATTAATTCTTAAACCAGCGTTCTTCCTATCAAAAATTTTGTATACACACAGCTATAAGAGCTTTAAAGGAAGAAGGAAACTACTATAGGAATGATCACCTTCCATTTAAGCTGAAGTTTGCTAATGCTTGGGAATGAATAGGTTTTGAGAAGCAAGAGCAAGTCAAACTATTTTTTAATTTTTACTCAGAACAAAAAGTGGCAGTTTCAAGTACAAGCATGTAAAGAATAAATTTCACAAGTCTAACAGGTTCACAAATCTGTATACAAATTACTTCTTTGGGGGAGTTCTAGTTTCTAACTTTTCTGTTTCAAATATTTTCATTCCTTTTGCTCATGAATTTGAAATCTGCAAAGTTATTATTTTACTAACATTTCATAAAAATTTCTCCTAAAATCCTTTATTATTGGAAAATAAAAGAGAAATCCCAGCAGAAATATATTAAGCTTTAGTTCCTTAGCTTAGTGTCCAATGTATGATTTCTAAGTACACATCATTTGTTATTATATTTGCCTTACTGTTTGACTCCAGGCATCCCTTAAGTTAAGGAAGAAAAATTGGTTGGCTTTTTAGCCTGCAGCTTTGTAAGATGCTGCAAGAAGCATCAAGGACAAATCACCTAGATTTGCAAGGATCAATTGATGGGAAAGGAATAGCCTATCTTCCACATTATCACAGACCCCCTCATTAGGCATGCTGTGAGAGCGCTGACAAGCTGTGATGGATCAGCAGGCTCTGTCACACCAAGCTGCACGGGAAATCCAGCCAGTGCTGCACTTTCTGCTGGCATCCCAAGACAGCGTTCAGTGGGAGCAGCTCACCACTGAGCACACGCACCTCATGGACTGCAGCAACAGCTCCCACTCAAATGCGCTTGCTGCCATCTTGCCAAAGATCTCCAACATTCACAGAGTGGAAACGTTTACATGAAGTGACACTGCAGTGATGCACTTCAGGAAGTGAAGCCTTTCAGAATGTAAACCAGCAGTAAAAACAGCAGAGAGGCTTTATGTTCAACATTGCAATGCCCATTTCTGAAGCCTTCTGTCATTTTTGTAGGACTCATGGCATAGTACTGGGTACCCAGGAGGATGTTCTTTAGCCAGATCTGTGCTTGGATGTAGTTCATGACATGACCATATGCATTGGCTTGAAAACAAACCAATGGGAGATTGCAAGTCAGCATTAAAATTTAATAGGAAAAAAAATTAAAAATAAGTGAAATAATACAAGGGGAAGAGAAAAAAAAAAAACACTGACAAAGCCAGATACAACCTGACACCCTGTTAGGGTGGTGGTAGCAGTCCAGATGAAGTAGATCAGTTGAAGCAGTGATCCTATGGAAGGCCTGGTCTCCAGCTGAAGGTCCAGTGGTAGCTCTTGTCCTCTGGGAACCCAGTAGACAGGGCTCCCTTCGGTAGTTCCAAGGCCAGGTTATATCCAGGTGGGAATGCTTGGCTCCTCCCTCCTGGGCGGGGCATCCCACAATAGGATGAGATAAGTCCATGAGTCATGCAGTGGTTTCTTGATGGCCCCTTGTCTGTTATCAGGGGTGGGTCATAGCAGGAGATAACAGCTAATGGCCCACAGCTGCTGGTAATAGAATACATCTATATTGTAACCTAGGTCACCATAGAAAAAGTTATGTTGACATAATTAGCTTGCTGACATAGTGCCAGAGTAGAAACAAGAGTGAAAGGGGTGGATCAGCTTGTACCACTTGAAGAAGAATCACTACAAAAGGAAGAGGTAACAGTGTCCTCCACCTCTGCAAAAGTCCCGGGCTGCAAACTGTCTATAGTTATCCACAGCTATTAGCTGTGATATAGAATTGCTGTTTTTACTACCTACTGCTGCATTTGTGCTCAGCATGTGTGGGAACAAGACTGACTTCAGCTCCAGTAGCAGGCAGAATTTGCCTTACTACAGCAAAATTCCCCAGGGCAGACACAACCGTGCAATGTTGTCAGTGTTGATGCTTCTTTCAATCAGTTATTATTAACACCAGTAGTTTAATCCTAAAGGTAGAGTGTACAGTTCTGGCAGTTTAGTTGCCGAGGATAGAGAAATGGTAACTGGATCATGGAAAGTAATTTCTTTATAGTAATTTTTTCTGACAATCCATAAAGAAAAGGCATGAGAATATCTTATATAAAGCTGAAGTTAGCAAACTGAGATAAAAATAAATTAATGGAAGAATTTGTTTAGCAATTAATTTTCTGTTATTGAAAAAATATTTTGAAACAGTTACAATTGTTATGTACTTGCTAAAGAATTTGTTGGAATGATACCTTGACTTACATTAGAAATAAAACTAAAAATCCTAAGTATCCAATTTTCCTCAAAATTATCTGATTTGAATTAATTTGTAGAATCTGTTACATTTTCTACCAGCATGACCTCCAGTTTATGTATGCAGCTGTATGTTGAGGGAAAAAGAGAGGGAAGAAAAATATTTCTTTCCTGAGAGAGATGTATGACCTGTGAATGTATGTAATACTAAAAGAAAATACCAATATTTCATCACACAAATAAGAGATTTTTTTTCAAATATATTAAAAATGCACAGTATGACAAAGCGATAATAATATACCCATAACTTTGAATATTAAGCTCCTGTACTAATTTTTTCATGATGATTGAGTGGATTATTGTCTATGTAATAAAGAATTTTATTTTCCCCCCAAGGTTATTCACATTCAGGACTACCGGTAAGAAACCATGCATTTCTTTATGATGAGTTGCATTCAAGCATTTTATCAAAAATAGAAGACTTGTATTTGATAATAATTTGTGACTCATACATAACAATAAATTAAATTTATTGAAAATACTGCTGCACATAATGTGATGAAAATAATCCAGTCTCATTAAGTTTGGGACAATGCCACACATTTCAGAGATTACAGTAAGAATTCAATTTATTTGTGAAACCTCAGATACATTTGGTTTAATGTACTAAAAATAAAAACATAATTAGATATTGTTCTAGGGACTGTGTAGAATTTTTTAATTTGCCTGATTTTGAAAGTTAGAGACAGGGTAGAATTGTGAAATGGAGAGGGAAAAACCCATTATTTGTTGGGTGGAGCAGCATAATTAAAGAAATAAAAACCTACTGGCGTATCTTCTAGAAGCTCCATAAAATGCCATAATTCATTTTGAAGATAAAAAATTTGTAAATACATGGATCAATTTAAGGTAACTGATTCTTTTGGTTTTCACTTTATTGTCAACTCTTTCATTAAACCTGAGGATGTGACAGCTTGGGATATACTCATGGTAGATAACATAAGTTTACATGGTAAATCAGAGAGTACACTGAAGGATGACTACATGCACGCTTCTACTATCTATTAAATTTATCAAAATAACTACCCAATCTCATCATCCTGATTTACATATATGTTCTCTTTAACTTCAGAATAAATTATGAGGGGATATGTTTATACTTTGCACTGGATTACCCAGTCAGCTTTTGAGATACCTTTATTTCCATTACACAGTCCTAAAGAACTACATTTTGCTTTTTTTTTTTTTTTTTTAAATTTAGCACCAGAATGAATACAGTTGCCACATTTTCATTCTCATGGAAACTGAAAGTTTTAAAAAAGGAAGTAGACTGCCATAGTGTGTAACTTTCTTGTTTAATCTCCTCCTTTTATACCATATTCAGACTTCTGCTGGTGGAAAAAAATTTGTGTTTTGAAGAAAGCATTCAGAACTGATCAATTCCCAACATTCATACATATATAAGAACATATACATATATATATATATATATATATATATATATATATATACACAAACATATGCATATATAAAAATAAAGGTATTTTTCCTTTTGCTAAGAGATTTTTAGTGCCATGTTTATTGAAAAAATGTGATGCTGGATTTAAGAGTGTGTTGAGAAGAACATTAAGCTGATTCTGAAATTTGTCATAGCCAAGCCAACAAAATGAGAATTTATAACAGAATAGTGTAATTAATGTGAAGCAACTTTGGTATAGGACTGACATTTTGTTTTTTCAGGTCCTGAAAGAACACTTGCAAAAGTGTCAGGAGTTTTACTTTAAAATTTTGTCTTAGATAATTATGTCATAACCTTGATAATATATTTCATCCATCATTTTGCAAAACACTGAAATGCTTTATTAAAAATACATAACAACATGTTATTCTCTCAGTTCATGCCCAACACAATAGCAAAAAGGAGCACAAACATTGGGCAAGACAAAGATTATTATGAAAAATTACAAAATTGATCACCAGGGTTCTCTTGTCCAAGATGGATGATATGCTAAAAGTGAATCAATACTTTAAATAATGAAAATTAAATTATATGTTTAAAAATCTTTGTTTCACTAGTTTGCCAAGAGTAATGCAAGTAATGTCTTGCTGAAATATATAGCTCCATCTTGAATATGGTCCTTTAAATCAAAAGTATTGCATCTGGTGTTAAAAGGAAAATGCTGGTTGGACAGTCTGTCAGAGACCAAGTAAAGCCCTAAATCCAAGCTGAAATTAATTGTCCTCTAGTGAGACTGTATTTTCATGTCTGAAGCAATTGTTCAAAATGTGATTCAAAATTCAATTGAAGAGGTTTTCCTTCTGAAAAGTGTAGATTTATATTTCTGGATTGGCAAAAATAAAACCCCTAACAAATATATCCTGTTCCCAGGGTAAGGTAGGTTTCAAATTTATTGGGAAAGAGGATCAGAAATTGATAGTCTCCTAATCAATCAAAAGATCGCAAGATAAAACTTTCTTAATATCTGTTTCAATCCAGCTCTTTTCTTCCTCAGCCGTGTTCTGTTTTGCTCAAGATTTTGTAACACAATACGCTTGGAAAATTTATTCTGCTAAAGATTTTGGCAGAACAAGTGACAGTGGTCTACGTAAAAAGATGAATGTCCAACATCAGGTGCATAATTGTTCCATTGCCTGTACAGCTGCAATTGTCCACCAACAAGCAGAGTTAAGTGATTTAGAGAAAGAAGGGATGGCATTTGATAAAGGAAGTAGTCATCACCCATCATAAAATCTGCAAGCTAGGATGGAACCCAGAATTTTCTGATTAATATTTATTTAGAAACTGGTTTTTTTTTCATAAATATATAGTAGCCATGTTTAAAGGCTATGACACACAGCTTGTTTCCCAGAACTAGAAAAGCCTGGAGACTGTAAACAAGCCTCCTCCTCTGTTAAAATAGTCTCCAAGCTCAGAAATGTCCAAAAGAGATTAATTGGCTATGATTGATGTTCTGATTGTCCCCACCTGGCAGTCAAGACTCTGTACATCCACTGCTGGAACCAGCAGCCTTTTCTGTAAAGAGTAGAGACAGGCAAAACCTTAGACAGCTGTGGGTTAGGGAGAGGGGCAGCCTGCCAGAAAAATATTCTTCTTCCTGTGCCCAGAAGATCACAGTGCCTCTTTCAATTAATTATGAGAAAGCAGAATCACCAGTGTTCCTCTGCCTATCCTGCTGTGTAATCCTGCCATAATCCCAGTTTTTACCAGGGCCACATGGGCAATGAAAAACAGCAGCAGACAGCTTTGTTTTTGAAATATTTTCTTCCATTTAACTGCAGCTTACCCTTCTCCTGCATCACTGCCCAGTGAATGTTCCCTGAGATATTGCTACATGTCATATTCCTATACTTCCTGATACAGTGGTAAATTTTCACTTACACTCTAGTCTTCCTGATTATGCATTTATCTTAGGAAATTTTACCCCAGGTAAAATGTCTTCTCTCCAATAAACTCATCTTTGTCTCCCTACTGACCTTTGTTATTGAGGGACAATGCTGGCTTCCTAATTTTGGCACTGTTTTGAAATATTAGTAATTCAGGCAGTGGGATTGAACTTTCCTATATTCACATATAGAGTGAATGTATGAAATATGCCAATGTATGTAAATGTATAAGTGATATTGGAGTACATCCATCCTCTCCCTGTAGTTTTTCTATTAAATCTTTACTTACAAACCCCTTGCAACAAAAATTCTTACTGAGGCATAAAACAAAAACCTGTACTGAGATTCTAAGCAATATCTAGTATGCCTTATTAAGAAGAGGTAAACTTAAGGTCACCAAGGTATCACAAAGCCACTGGCAAAAATTGCAGGGGAGTTCAGTAGATTTTAGGCCCTCACAAGCCCGTATCATATTATGTGGTGCTTCTCTCATTTTTCTGTTGAGTTGTCCAGACTCTCCTCTCAGCAAAGCTCTCCAGTTTCTGTTCATGTTAGATTGATGGGTCTAGGAGGACTGGATTTGTCTTCCTCATAACTATCAGGCTGCACTACTACAATCCTAAACAGTAATCTCACTCCTCTTTTTTCTTGCTTCATTGGTTCTAAGGATTTCAGGCATGATTTCTTGAGGCTAATAGTTACTGCTTGTTAGCACGGGAAAGCTAGTAGATTGCTGTTTTCTTAACTGATCATCTTTTTCCACCTCTGAAATAAATAAATATATTCAATGTAATATGTTAAACATTAAAGGGGCAAACAGTCACTTGCGGGACATTTACACAACTAAAGCACAGGAATACATGTATAAGTAGAAAAAGGATGTGTAAAATACCAACCAAAAAAAGTGCAAAACAAGAAGGAAAGATGCCCAAAGAAACCTGAGTAATCCACAGGACAACTATGACTGTGGTTTGCAGAAACAGAACAAGTCCCAGTTCCTGAAACCACATGAATTATGTGAGGAAAAGATGAGATAATTTTCCTCTAAGAAGGGAGGTGAGTGTAAACACACCAGCCATGAGAGAGGGAAGATGGGAAAGAAAAGAGTCACTCAAATGGATTTTATCTGCCTTCATGAAAGACCTCTCAAACTGAACCACCTTCACCATGGCTAAGAATATCAAAGACTAAAGGGATCAGCACACACAGCATCAGCTCCACAGTGCTCCTACGTATTGCAATATACTATTATGCTGCACTCACAGGTAATGTAGGATAAGATTGTTAAGCAATATTTGTGTGAATATCCAGTAAACGTGCCTGATAATGAGCAATAACAACCCATTCACAAAGTGCACTGTTAGTGAATGTCAGTCTGGAAAAGTGTGAGAATTTTTTTGAACACTCCTCATAAAGGTCTCTAATTTCCTGCATATTCCTATATATACAGGCAGTTGCAAGTCTTTTAAGACTTTTGAGAGCTGTTCACCAGTATTAGACACTTAAGAGAACTTTTTAATCTTTCCTTTTTCCAGAGTTAGGTGAGTATACGGCAACTGACATTTTGACCAACAGAAGGAAATGAATGAGAAGACTTCCAGAGCTCAGTGGTATGAATGGTTTTCTGTAGGGAGCTAGGACCTAGTGCTAAGATTATACCCCTTGCAAAGCAGCCAGGGAAGGGGACCTTGCACATACAAGAAAAAATTCAAATTATACTGTTTTTCACTCTGCTGCTGCTTAGCTACTTGGCTTCATTTAATAATTTTACATTTTTGTTAATTGTAAAACAGGCTTATTTCATCTGTAAAACACAATTTTGCTTAGTCTGTCTTATAGGTAGACATTTTTTAGTTAAAAAATAGATTTTGATCTGAGATATGCCTGCAGATCATCATGTGTAGCAGCTCACCAATGCCTGTTTCTGCAAGAATCCACAAATGCTTTACAAGTAGTAATAATGTTGTACCATAATAATTGATTAATCCAAAACCTGAAATACTGTCTTGTAAAACATAGTGCTTACATAATGATGCATATCTTTTATGAGAAAATGAATGGATATTTCCTTATCCGTTCTTCAGTAACTGTGAAATCTGGTGGGTTAGCTGGCTGGATCAGCATTGTATTGTCAGTCTGCTGAAGCTATGAAGACATTTGCTAATGATTGTGATAAAACCAGTATCTGGTTTTATCAGTTCAGTTAAATAAGATTACTGTCTATGTAAACACTGTTATAAGATCATTGAAAAAAAAGTTTTCCTGCTTATAAAATTCAATCAAATATGTTCCCTTGCCCCCCTTTTTTCTCCTCTCTCATAGAATTTGTTTTTATTTTAAGTTTATGATACCTTTCTAAGGATATTGTTAGTTCTGGGGAAAGTATTACAGAACTCATTTTGGGATGAAGAAAAAAGTGACATCTTAGACCATTAGATCAGATTCAATTCAGAAATAATTTTTCCCAAGTAATGTTTTAGGCCTTGTCTGAAAATACCTTGTCATCACACTTCATAAGACCCTGAAAAAAGTCTCATTCAATAAATGTAGTGGTTGAATCAACAGCTGTAGTGGGAAATCTTACACTGATTGAAAAGTAAAGCACCATACAAGGGACACAAAACTCTTTGTAGCTGTGAAAGAAGAGAAAAGCATCTCCACAATTCTGTCTGCATGTTTGGAAGGCTGAAAGTATTTGAAGATGAAATAGCAAATGATGAGAATTTCCATATTAAATTTAACTCAGGTTTAAAACTCTTTATTTTACACTTGGTAGATGATCTTTGACCAAGTAAAACATTGGTTTTCATAAAGTTCATTAATGGTAAACTGACCATTTCCACACACTGATTGAGACCTTGCTACCTTGGTTATGGAAGAGGACGGCAGGCAGACCACCTAGTGTGGCACTTGTAGTGAGCAAGTTATTTATACTTTGTCCAGGGAAAATTATTTAGTTAGTCTGCAACTTTTACCAAAAAAACCCCAAACTATTCTTTTTGAAAGAAATTCAATGTTATATACATGCTTCTTTTGTACCCAGATGCTTTACATTTATCTAATAGTGTAAATTATTACAGGTGATTGCACTGAGATTGCTTGCAGTCAGTTTATTTAACAGTTATTATGAATGCCATAATATTACGAGCATAGGTGGCAACAGCAGTTCAAATATCCAAGGTTCAGATCATATAAAAGTTTGCTACATACAAGAGGCAGTAGGGGTATCTAAATTCAGCAACATTGTGTGTCTAATCAGGATATCAGGATTGTTTCTCTCTATTGACTGTGTAGGTTATACGGTACATGTATTTGTTCATGTAATGTTCTAAATCACTTTTGTCTTGAATTTACTTTATTAACTGTGCATTTCACAGGCCTGCTCACATAACCACTCTGAAATACAAAAACCATAATTTTCTCTTCTTTTTTGACGGACAGGCAGCTGAAGAACTGATGACTTGACTTGACATATTTCAGATCAATGCACAGATTGTAGTGACTTGAATAGGCTTCCAGTCATCCCAAAGAGTTTAAATATTCAGAATTCTATTTGTTGCCTATATCAGGTCTAGAAGTTAAACCCAGATACATTGTGCCAAGCAGCTTCTTCTTTCTGACACAACAGTTACTAACCGAAATTTACAAAAAAAAAAAAAGATAATTTACTTGAGTAAAACTTATATTTATTTATTTATGATATAATTGTAGACTGCAGTTTCTGTATGAAGAATCTGAACTCCTCTGTAACAAGGAAAGATTTTTTAAAAGGCAAACACTCTATGTACCCTTGGTTTTTAAATGAACACACAGTGGAGCAGTGTTCTTTTTATTTTACCTTGTTTACATGTGCAGATGAAGCCCTATATCCTTGGCACCCAAAGAGAAAGTAGTGAACAGGACAGGTATCTAAGCACTAACACTTCTAAAAGACCCTTATCTGTGAAAATATGATAATAGCTAAGATTCATTACAAGAGACTTGCTACTCGTGGCCCGGTTTTGCCGCTACATTTAATGATGGGATGACCTTATCAATTCTAATGACTCTGCAGTGGTTAAGGGCTGTATTTTACCACTGTTTAATATAAGCTATAAATAAAGTACATCTTTCATCTACTTTAAAAGTGGGCCATGAAGCAAAGGTGAATTCCAGGTAATAAACAGAACCAACATATCAGGTAGGTATATGCAATACTTTTCATCTGCATGAGTCTGTTGGTTTTTTCCTATGATTTATTCCAGTTACCATTACCTACTGCTGCATTTGCAGAATACTGGTGTTGTAGTTATTAAAGCTTAAGCCTTGGCAGTGCTAGGCTATCTTAGAATTATTTTAGAGGTTTTTTTCAAACTAAATGACTTTATGATTTTATATAGCCTACCAATGACTGGCTGAGTAAAAAGCTAGATTATGTTATAATGATGTTCAGTGTGAAATAAGACACGTTGACCTATACCAAGACTTAATTTGTCCTAGTTACTATTTATGGATAGAGAGGGGACAAATTTACCATGTAACCTGAGCACACCAGACTTCCCTAACAGTTCATAGTGCTACACTTGCATTTTTTCAATCAGAATGGAAAAGCAATCCAATTTTCTTACTGGTTAGGGCTTTAAATAAATGTAGGAACAGTCTGTGTTCTGTGCTTTCTTACATGTTCAGCTAGGTTTAGGCTCAGATCAGTGTTCTTCTGTGATCTGCATCTTATTACCAAAGAAAATAAATGTGAGTAGGTCTTAGGTTCTACGCTCCATGTTTCATATTTTCTTCTTCATTTTTTGTATGTTACTTTAATTCTTTCTTTGTACATTTATTGGTTTTGAGGGGTATACATATGTATTTCAGCTTTATAAAGTTGGGCATATGAATTTCAACAGTGGCAGGTATGTATATACCTGTTTACCTGTTCAAACAATGTGAGCTTGGTGATGATGTCACAGAATCACAAAATTATCAAGGTTGGAAGAGACCTTAATGATCATCTTGTCCAACTGTCAACCCAGCACCACCATAATCACACCTCAACCATATCCCCAGGTGCAAAATAGAGATGCCACTTGAATATTTCCAGAGACAGATACTCCACCATGTCCCTGGACAACTTATTCCAATGCCTGACTGCTCTTTCAGTGAAAAAAAAAATTCTAATATCTAATATGAACATCCTTTTGCACACCTTAAGGCCATTTCCTCTCATCTTTTCACTTGAGACATGGCAGAAGAGCCTGACTCTCACCTCACTACAGCCTTCTTTCAGGTGATTACAGAGCCATGAGGCTCCCCCGAGCCTCCTCTAAACCAGACTAAACAACCCCAGCTCCCTCAGCCACTTCTCATAAAATTTGCTTCAGCTTTGTTGTCCTTCTCTGGACACTCTCCAGAACCTGAATGTCTTTCTTGAAGTGAGGGTCCCAAAACTGAACAGGGAATTTGAGGCATGGCCTCACCAGTGCCAAGTACAGCAGGACCATCACTTCCCTAGTCCTGCTGGCTACACTGTTCTTGAAGTCAGTAGTGTATTACACGCTACAGTTAAGTTACAAAACATACAAAAAGTAACAACTCAAAATTTCTTTTGAAAGGAAAATCTTCACCTGACCTCATTCATGGTTTGCATATGCATTATTCATTACAGCCCCAGTAAATTCCCTGCATGAGCTTTGCTTTCATATGACTGTTGTCTGTGTTACAGTAGTGCTTAAAGGTTCAGATGCAATTGCAAGCCAAATTATTTCAGATAAATGAAATCAAGTGCCCTGAAGATTAAAAACTCTGGTATGAAATGTTTCTGGCACACTGATTTATAAAAGGTGCTCAGCCCAGCACTTACTCTGATTCTTGGATTGGTTTCATGCTGAGCTTCATGGTGGAGTGGTTTCACGATGGTCTGCATGGTACACCTGCAAAAGCAGACAGGACAGGAACATGTGTTACCATTGTGTGTGAGTGGGACACCAAGCTAGCTTTACACCTCAGACGGAAAATGACTGTTTTAAAAGCTATCCAAGGAGCTACAGAGATTTTTGAAACAGAGGAATCAGCAAAATCAAGCAAAACACATGGATTCATAATGGGTAGGAGAAGACAGGAACAGGAAATTTGACCCTGCCAGATGTGGCCTCTCAGCACTGTGGGCTCCTCCTGGGCTTGTCAGCATGGACACATCACAGGCATCCCCACCTGCTGCCACAGCTCAGCTACATCCACCATAGGTATACCCCAGGGACCAGCACCTGCACCCAGGGATGCACGCTCAGCTCCTGGGGCTATCACCCACCCCTGGAAGGGCAGCCAGGGCACTCAGGTCTCCTAGAGCAGGTGTGTGCAAGGAGGGATTCCCATATGTCCAGAAGAAGGGGGGCCTGCAACTCCTGTCATGGACTATGGTTGTGGGGAAGCAACTGCTCGGGATTAACAGTAACAGGAGGTGTAGCAATCATAGAATATGAGGTTGAAAAGGTGCTACAAGCCACTCCAGAAGGTGAGGGTAACCTGTTGCCTAGAACTGAAAGATAGACTTTCCAAATAATGTTAAAAGTGACAATATAAAGTGCAGTTCTTTAATGAAAGCTTTCTGGTGCACGAATATAGCTATGTGCACACTCAGGATTGAACTTCTGCAAATTTTATAAGATGAATTAATTAGTATATCTAGCAGGTACATGCAATAGGAGAACAGTTGCCCTGGTAATCCACTCTTGGGCCTGCCTCTTGGAGACTCTCCAGGGGCTTATAGCCCTGTATTCTTTTATGTCTCCCAAGTGCTGGTACAAAACACAGTGTCCTTGTTAGAAATTCTTTTCTTGAAAATAAGACTGAACAGAATTCCAAGAAGGTGGCATAAATGTGTGGGAAAGGGTAATCTACTATTCTGAAGTGTGTGAAAGTGTTAAAAATTATATAGCTATGTATTAAAATCTACAAAGTTACAAATATATAAAAATATATATAAAAAGAGAAAATATTTAGGCATCAAACCCAGGTTCTTGGTAACAAATCCCTTGGGTCAGATTAGAATGAAATGACACTGAATGATTGCTGTTTATAAATACATATATATATATGTAGAGTTTACTTTAGAACAAGTTGGTTGCAATGGAAAGCAAGTATGTAGATGTTTTAGTTATTATTATCAAAATAACATAGCAAAATAAAAGCATAAAAGTAACACTGAAGGAAATGTATAAGGAAAATGAAGGAAAGGATGAAAGTAGAAAGATGTCACCTCCTGTGCACTTTGCAACCAGCCTCGGTTGTTGCAGTTTCAATGTCTGTTTTCTGAAGTGGTGGTCACAGGCTGGATCTATCAGGTGGTGAGAGAAGTCCACACAAGACCAAGTTTTCATACATTTTATTAGCTCAGGTTCAGGTGGAACACCTAGGTACCTCCCCTGGGGCAGGGAATCACACACTGATATGATGCTGTGGATCACAGGACACTTTGGGAGTGACCCATGACACCTCCTAATATGCTACAACTGCCTCTCATGTCAGTGTCCCCTTATTTCTCCAGAGAGGAGTTCTCACAGCTGAGCCATTTGTGTAAGGACTTTGGCATGTTAAAAAGCATTATCTGGCCTTGCAGGATCTGCCTCTTATCAGCCTCTTCCCTTATCTTTTACACCACCAGCTTGTAGCCTGAGGTGGCAGTCTTCAACTTGCACCATGATTGAGACATTAGCATTCCAGTCTCTCACACTTGTGGGTGCATTCTTCTCCCCAGCCTTGTTTACTTCTCTTTAGATCTGGGCTAATTGGACAACAGTATCACCTTTATCTTATCTCAAGTTCCACCACAAACCAAATTCCAGTTAGCAGGCATATTTGGGAAGGGGTGGGCTTTGGTGGTTCCAGATGAGCAGCTGCTTCTTTGCACCATTTGCAACAGTGGACAAAAGTCCTCTGCTGATCTGATGATTAAGTCATTAATCATTTCAGTCTGTCACAAAAGGACCTCAGGGATCATGGGATCCAACCTTTCTTGACAAAAGCAGCTTCTTGACGATGTCCCAGGACCTTGTCCAGCTGGATCTTATAAGTCCCTTCACTGATAGGGAATTGATCACTTCTCTGAGGAGATTATTCGAATGGCTGATTGTTCTCATTGTTAAAAATTTACTTTGTGTTCAATGGAAATCTTCCCAGGAGTAACTTTTACCCATGAACCCTCATCTGTGACTCCTAGTAAAAAGAGTCTCCATTTACTTTGTAGCAATACTTTAAATATTGGAACCTGGTGGTATTTATTTATGTGTATAACACTTTGCAACGCTCTGATAATGTGGTATATCTGCTGCATTGCTGATATTTATCCTAAATTTATAGTTCACTGATTGTTGATTGGTTATATTTTGGTAGTAAATCAGTACATCACTTTGATCCTTGGACTTCTTTGCCAGCCACAGTGTTCAAGCTATCTGGCTGAAGACTATCTTGCATGAATCATCCTAGCTGTGGAAATATCCCAGCTGCATTGCAGATATTTCTAGTTGGAGGGATTCTAAATACACTGCTATTAAAACAAAAAAAAAAAAATTAAACAAAAGAAGTATTTTAAATTTATGATTGTTTAAATTTATATGAAATATGACAAATAGAGACCAAAGTGTGTAATTATATATTATGGAAAGTTTATTAGTATTTGTGTAAGATGACACTGGTAATTTGGTTTGTTTTTCAGACAGAAGAAATATCCCCTTGTTAGATTGTATGCACCTATTTGTCACATAAGCAGATGCACTTCCCCTCAGTGAGGTTGGTATTTTGAAGACAGTTTAAGAATTATTGATGCAGAAGTCCAATTCAGTCTAACAGACTGTTCCAACATATATACACTGTGCTAAAGGACTGATTTTATAAATATATGCACAGGGAAATTCAAGGCATTTGGCCAAATTCATACATCTCCCGTTGTTCAGCCCTTGAAATCTTCTGAGGATTCAGCCTAATGAAGACTGGCAGTGTCACATTGTCATGCTGCTCTTCGCCACTCTCTTATCATTGTTGTTTTTAACATTTCTCTGACACACTAACACTTGTTCACTTGCCAGAATGTTCTTTTGAACTTTAAGTAGAAGAGATCATGAAGCTGGCATCCTGAGGAGCTCAGTTTCACTCCAGCTTTTCAATACTGTGGAAGAGCCAATGATGTAATGGAGAGAGAGGCAAAAGCAAAAGCTGTCATGTTTTCATTGCTCCATTAAAACCAGTTTATTTACAATACTCCACTAGTGTAATTTAGCTTGGAACACGATCAAAATTAAACTGCATGTTTTGAATTAAAACTTAGGTTTTGGTCATGTTCCAAAAGAACTGCACTAACAGGATGCTGTAATACTGCAGTGAATTTTAAAGGATGTGCTAGAATATAATGACCTTTCCTTCTGCTCTGCTCTGTGCTGTGCTCCTCTCACCTCCTACAGCATCCTAGATTCTCCCAGCCTCAAGGTCACAGTCTGGACAAGAATGACATTTCAAAAGAGTTAATCAGTGGCAAAAACATTGTTAACAAGACTATTGAGAAAATAAACTAAAAAATCTTTTTTTGATTGTTCAAAGTATTGAACTCTAAAGGTGCAATCAATAATGAATTGATAAGGAAGTGTTACAACTTCTGAAAAAAAGTCACACAGTGCAGTCATAACACATTTCAGGGAAATGGGAGACATTTTCTTCTTGTTCTAACTGCTTTCCCATTCTTTATTTCAGTAATAGTACCTGCCTGTGCAGCAGCTCTGGCCTTGTCATCTTTCAATCACTCTGCATGTAAAGAAATCAGAATATTCAGGTGAAAAAACAGGATCTGTCAATGCTCTGTTTTTATTTTCTGAGGTTTTTTTGTGCAGGGTGTCATGTGATTTTTTAAGTGCCAGTTTGTAAAGTCATAGCAAACAATCACCTCCCCAAAAAAAAAAAAAGAAAGAGAATGGTACTGACATCTATTTCCCAGTACAGCCTGAAGACTTATGGCCAGGCAGTCACCTGAGTATGCATGTGAATATGAATAGTTTACCTGCCTGATTCCTTCCTTTATCAGCTGAACAGACCAGGGCTGAACTTTGACACTTCACTTTTGCATACCTTCTCTCTTCTCTCTGTCCTTACCCATGTGCTCCTCTGCATTTATTCTGCTGTTGTACTATATGAGAATCTTCGAAAGAAGTTTAATGATGATGAGAAATTATGAGAAATTTACCGACACATTTGCTCATCACATTGGGCAAGAATAATTTGGAATAATGGTTTTAAATATTCAGCTTTCCAAATATTAGTAAAATTTATAACTTAATCATTGAAAGGGTGTTCCTGATTATAATTACTTTCATATCACTATTAGAAAAGAAACTGATATTATTTTTTTATCTCACTTTATTATGAAATAACTCCTGTCTTTTAAAAATTGTTACAATACAATGGTTATGCTTTACTTCTGAATTTAATGAAATTGCAAACACTTTTACAGAAAATCTCCAAACTGGTGTCAAGACATGAAAATATTCTAACATACAGTCACTGGACTAAGGTCAATTTTATTATAGCATTAAAAAAATTATTAAATACTTCATACAAAATGAAATCACATTATCTAGATGAGGTTTTTAAATGTACAGAGTATGATGTTATTTCACTTAGTGATTTATAACACCTAAGTTATAGAAAACAGAACGAAACTCTTCCCTAGTATTTCGTATTAGTAAATGAAACCTTACGTTTACCAAAGCTTCATCCTTTCCTATCCTTTCTCTTCCCTTTTCCTCTGGCATATCATAGTACAAGTTCAAATAGAATTCGTCTGAATGCAAGGCAGTGAAAATGAGCAAGAGATTTGTTATAGCTCACCTATCAATTTCAAGTGGTTTTAGGAGTTGCAAGTTAACTTTATGAATTGCATTGGAAAGTTAGATAAAAAGTGTTAGTGGAAAGTCAGATTTCTCTTGTAGTCATCCAATAGTATTATAATAGTGACAATTCAGGGATAGTTTCTAAAGCAAATTGTTAAGGTCAAAAGCAAATGGTACAGCCATTATAGAAAAAAATCTAATTATTTGTTTTTATGAGTAATCTAAGGCTCAGTCTCTTCATGTAAAATGAAACACATGACAAATACTTTCATAGGTTAATGTAAAGAAAAAGAATAACTTACAAAAAAGGGGGGAAAAAAGCAAACCAAAACAATTTAAAAAAAAAAGTAGTTTTGGATAATTTTTAAGCAAATTCATTTTAAGCAAATGCTGTATTAGGGAGTGAATTGTCACATGAAGAATTTTTTCATCAGTAAGGACTGCTTTGTTCCAATAAACATGGTATAGATAATAAAAATAAGGCAGTGACATGAGAAATGTACGTTGTAGGCTACTGTTCTAGTACAGTTTTAACATGTAGTAGTTGAGTATTTACTTCTCTTTTTTATATGTTTCGTGGTAAAAGCAGAAGCTTTATATACCTCCAGTAAAAAAAAGGCAAAATAAACCCTAAACTAAAAAGAACAATCCAACCAAAACTCCAAAGCAATACAATTTTTACTCTCTCTTCATACTCTGCAGAGAACAGACTGCAATCTGGTCATAAAAGGTGCAGCAGAACAGAGTGACTTCAATAGCTAAAAAGAATTCCTTTAAACAAGATGAATTATTTTGATTTTAAATGAGATTAATTATTTTGATTTTAAGAACTCTGTTGGAAGCTAAAGCAACAGATTCTGTAGCTTAGTAGAAAAAATAATTTAAATGAGTGTCATCTACGGAGACATTTTATTCAGAGTTGAAGGTTATTTTCCTCTCTCTCAGTTCAGCTGCACCAATGGGGAGGAGCAGCTGGCCCCGGTGTCCATGGCAGTAGCCAGCCTGTGCCGAGGGGTGGCTGGCAGTGCCCACTGCTGTGGATGGTGGGAAACAGCCACAACAAGCTCCAGCAGCTGCTGTGGCACACCCTGATGCTCACTATTTGGAAATATTACAGTTCTACCCAAGTAGGTGGGCATTCTTGTCCAGACCCAAGTCAAATACTAAGGCCTTTACAAAATCTGTGTTCTAAAATCAGTTGTATTTCCAAGAAGAATTGTGCTTTCAAATCAGATGTCTTTTCCCTCTGCATGTAGCTGACTATCTATGTTCAATTAGCAACTCTGAGTTTGGCTGTCAGAATAGAGTTTTTATTCTTTAGGTAAGTGGATTCTCTTGATGATTTCTGTGTCTGGATGGCAATACATGGGTGCATTATTTTTTTTTTCACAGTTTGATTTTTCAGTACAAAAAAGGTGAGTTACTTCACTGTTGAATTATTGCTGTTTTTGCCAGTCTCTCATTATGGACTGAAGTGAATAGCAGTGAATATTACCAATTTGCCTTGGTATGAGAGAGGTTTCTTTGTTTAAGTAGAAAATAGAAAAAATAAGGGTAAGAAAGAAAGCATATGTATTTTAAAGGCCATGGTTAATCTGAGCTGTCTTAATTTTAGATGTCCAAATATTAGAGTTTGTTTAATTTGTTTTTAAAGTTAAGTCAAAGGAGAGAACCTCTAGGCACTTTCAAAAGATATACACGTACATACACACACACACACACACACACACATATATATATTTATAGTCCTGGAATTGAATGATTCATCCTCTGGAATTGCCTATTTTCTCACTTGTCAATAAATAAAGAATAAACTACAAACTTAAATTAAACCAAATTTTGGATAGCCAGATGGTGAGATAAATCCCATGCTCTGAATAAGAATACTAGCAGATATGCACTAATATATGAATAGCCACTCTAGCTTTAAATTGTTTGCTGTCAAGACTGTTTTATATTTCCTTTTTGTTAGCTTAAACACTAAATTTTTCATAAAATGGGTAAGAAACATAAATAAACTGTTACAATATTTTTTCTTTTCCCAGCACATGTAACACCTTCAGTTTTGAATACAGGTTGTCATGCATTATTCCTTCCTAAAGTAAATTATTTAACTATCCCTTGACTTTCAACCATGAAAATTTGACTCCAGGAGGTGGCATGAGAGTAAATATATCAGCATTGAAGAGGATATCAGGGTAAGAAAAAGTTATCAACAAATGTGAATACAGTAACTCCAAACTGTTCACTGCAATAAAGACTTCCCTACTTTGTATGATAAACCTTAAGAAGTTGTCTTGTTTATGCAATTGGAAATTCAGTCTTCCCTGAATGCAGAAAAGATAACGCAGTGACAAGGGATTCCTTTTTGCTAGCTTCTCTGAACATTTATATTAAGTAAATCAGATATCAAAAAAGAAAAAAAATTGTGACTAAAAGCTTGATTAAAAAACTGTATAAACAAGCAAATAAAACATAAGAATAAATTTAGTACTAAAACTTGTATGCTAAACAGGAGAGAGGTATGGGGTGGTCTTGGCTGTAGACCAAATTGTGTGGGCTGACTTACAGTCCTCCTGTTTAGGTCTACCTTTTTAGAGAAGTAGTTGAATTCAAAACATAGAAATTGTACTGGGGCCTTCTTTGTGACCCCCACATAAAATTTAAGTGGTTTAGACATATTTTCCTTGGCTCAAATTTATTGAAGCAATGTTAACTCTATATTACAGCTTTTATAGTGTGAAACTATAGTGCCTGCAGTGTGCTCTGTGGAATGTCAGGAAAACAGGTGGAACACTTGGATGTATAAACTCTTCTGTGTGAGCTGGAAGGAGGCAAACCTGGCTCATCCTTGTGCTGTTTGCTCTTTGGGATTGATTCATGTTGAAAATCTCCCAAGCAATATTCATGTTTCATCACTGAGTGCAAGCTGGAGTGGTCTAAAACAGAGCTAGTAGTTCTGCAGTATGAACAGTCAAGTGCAAGTTATTCATTGCCTTTTTGTCTTCAACTAAGCATACTTAGTTCAGCTCTCCTAAGGGTTAGAAAAACAACCATTTTCCATTGAAATTTCAGAATTTTTTTCCATTTAGTGCTTGTTTACTCTAAAATGTCTGCTACACCACAAATACTTCTTGTGACACTACAGTCCAGGAAATGATCTTCTGGCTTCAGCTAGTTCAACTTCTGTTCCTCTGAGGAAAGAAAAGGCACACAGCCATTCATGGCATTTCTGTCTTACTCAATTTTCAGCCTGAATGTCAATTTCAAAAATTAACTCTGAGCTTCTTATATCCAGTAGGACCCATGTGATGGCACTACAAACCATTTCTCCAGCTTTTTACTCCCAAAACTCTATGTGCCAGCAGTTGGAAATTGATGTACCTCCAGTCAGGAAACAAAACCTGGTGAAGAATCAGCTACTCCTCCCCAAGCAAATGTGGAAGGATTTGCTTCAAAATACAGACACATAAATTGAAACCATACATGTAGGTGTAGTGTGTTTGATATTTAATGTCTTACTACAGCCACTGTTTAGGCAACAGAATTGGGATTGTAGAGACTGCTTTGGACTAGCCCGCTGAAGCACAATTTGATTGTTTCAGTATGTGTGCAATACCAATGGATATCCAAGACATCTTCATGGACCTGGCAGGTAGGCCACACATCTGTGTATGAGCCTGTGTCTCAGATCATAAATGATCCCAGCATGTCTCAACACCACTAGATGTTTATATTTAGGTATCAGGTTCAAGCCTTATTTCAGATTGAGCTTTAGGTTTTGTTTTCTACTGAACTATGTCAGCCTCCAGCTTCCATCATCTGCAGACTCTGTAGTTAGTGACAACACCAAGCCTACGAGCTACAGTGGGAGTTCAGATATGTAGCATACAAGGCTGACGTTACTCAGCCATCAAAATTTAGGGGGTCTTAATAAATGACTCAGGGAGTATTTGGCACTGGAATCACTGAGCAGTATACTGGTAGAACTGAAGATGCAAATATCTTCTGATATGTTATTTGTCCTAGTAAATCAGAATTGCCAGTAATACTAAATGCAGTGCTGCTCTGCCAGACAGATAAGACTCACAGCATGGTTAAGACTGCTGACGTAATACTGTTCCAAGGCAAAGAGGTTTTTATCCACTTACATATTTAATAAGATCCAAATGTGTCAGAGTTTCCACCAGGTGATTAAGTTCTAGTATATTATTCTAAGAAAAGTACCTCCATGAAATTTCAAGTATTGCATTCAAACAAATCATCACAAATACTTAAAGCTGTTTATTCATCCATTAGGCAACTGGATTTCTCTCTCCATAAAAAGAGAATCAAAACACCAGTCTGCAATCACAGTTTTAAACACTTCAGATCAGGAAAGAACAGTGGAATGACAATATTTCTGTTCTGTAGGTTAAGACAGTCAGACTAATACAATCAAAACATACTGCTTCAAAGATCAAAATATCCTTCAATACAGAAGACAAGTTGAGAACATGTAAGTGGGACATTTGTCACAGATAAATCATTCTGACTGTCTGTGACAGGGTTTATTTGATACAAATATCAATTATGTGAATTGCATATCACACCCACTAAAACATTAAAATAATATGTAGCGATCAGATTTCATTAACTCCTACAAGATTTTGGATTAGTGTGCAGAGATCAGACTCCCAGCCATATGTTCTGGGCACAAGATAGAGAACTAGAATGAGCACAGGTTGACCTTAAATTATTTTTCTGACCTTTTATAATTTTGAGTTGTTTGAAAGCAGTGAGTTAGACATTCAAAAATTAGATTATAATTCATTACAAAAAAGTATTGGGAATGAAATTAAATAGGAGAAAATATTTTTTTAGCTTTTCATCAAAGATGCTAGTGCTCACTTAGGATCAAGTTTCAGCAAAACACTTTTTATTTTATATTGTATTTATGTTTAAACCATATTTTCCATAAAAATATTGTTTAAAGAGGGAAATAAGGAGGACCCAGGTAACTACAGACTCAGTGCCTGGCAAGATCATGGAGTCACTCCTCCTGGAAGCTATGCTAAGGCACATGGAAAATAATTAGCTGGTTGGTGACAGTCAACATGGCTTCACTGGGGCAAATAAGGCCTGACAGTTTTGGGGTTACTGCAGCGGGGGACAAGGGAAGGGCAATTGATATCATCTACCTGGACTTGTGTAAGGCAATTGACAACATTTCACAAGCTGCTGCAATGTGGGTCACTCTTCCACAGGGCGCAGTCCTTCAGGCCCAGCCTGCTCCAACTGTGGGTCCCTCCACAAGTCCTACAAGGAAACCTACTCCAGCATGGGTTCACCTCTCCATGGGTCTGCAGGTCCCTGGCAGGAGCCTGCTCCAGCATGGGTTTCCCATGGGTTCACAGGGAATTCATGTGGCATTTACCTGCTCCAGTGTGGGTGTCCTCCATGGGCTGTGGGTGGATCTCTGCATGCCTGTGATTCTCCATGGGCTGCAGGGGCACAGATGCTTCACCACAATCTGCACCACAGGCTGCGGGGAAATCTCAGCTCTGGCACCTGAGCGCCTCCCCCTCCTTCTGCCTTGGTGTCTGCAGAGTTTTTTCCCTCACATAATTTCACTCTGCTCTTCTCTGGCCACAACTACATCTGCACAATAAGATTTTTTTCCTTCTTAAATATGTTATCGCAGAGGCATTACTATGATTCCTGATTGGCTCAGTCTTGGCCAGTGGTGGGTCCATCCTGGAGCCACCTAGCATTGGTCCTGGAGCCACCTAGCATTGGCATTGTTGGACATGGGGAAGCTTCTGGCAGCTTCTCACAGAAACCACCCCTGGTAGCTGACCTGCTACCAAAACCAGGCTCCCAACACAACACCTGTTGGAAAAAGCCCAGAGAGCTGGATCACCTTTGGAAACAGGCTGAGAGAACCAGAGAAGACAGGGTTTCAGGGAGAATTATTTTTTGTCTTTCAGTTCCTAAACAGGAATGACAAGGAAGATGGGGACAGACTTTTTACAAGGATGTGCAGTGACAGTACAAGAGACACTGGCTTTAAACAAAAAGAAAATAGGTTTAGATTATATGTTAAGAAGAAATTCTTTACTGTGAGGTTGTTGAGACACTGGAACAGGTTGCTCAGAAAGGGTGGGGACTCCCCATTCCTGGAGGTGTTCAAGACCAGACTGGATTGGGCTCTGAGTAACTTGGTTTAGTGGAAGGTGTCCCTGCCCATGGCAAGGGGGTTGGAACTGGGGGATCTTTAAGGTCCCTTTAAACCCAAACCATTCTATGATTCTATGATTACTTAAACACACAATTCAGCAATTAGGACACAAGGCAGAAATGTGGCACAGGCCATTTCATATTCTGCAGTTCAAGCATTCTGAGTAAGAAGTATGGGATGATTAGCTCTGTCATCCCTGACTTAATTTACCAAGCTATGTAAAGAATTAAATATTAAGAAATGAACAGAAAACTCACTGTTGCATTCCCTAAGCTGAATAATCACATGCATGAAAAGTCAAAGAAGAATTTTTTGCTTGGAAAGTAGAACAAAGAACTATGAAATAACTCATGATATATGTAAGTGGTGTGGGGAATAATTTTTTTTTTCAGAATGCAAACTCTTTCATGTGTATACAAGTGATGTTACAGCTAAAAGCCTGAGGTCAATCAAAAGGGACTTCAGAGCCCTGAGAAGAGTGCTAAAATATTTGGGAGCATGGGTAATGTTGTTTTCAATCCTCACAGAAATAGGGGAAGGCCTTGGTAGAAGCAAATGAGACCATTATATCAGTATCTGACTGCAGGACTGGTGCCCGTGCTAAAATTTTGGATTTTTAAACCACAGAAGAGCCTTTGAGAGACAAAATATGTTGGGGCCTGAAGGGATGCCTCTGACCTGATGAGGAAAATCAATCTGTGGGATCCAGATTGGTTGCAGTATTGGGCACTGATTAATGGGATGAAATTTAAAAAGTCAAAATGCTGGGTCCTGCACCTAGGACAGAGTAATGCCTGGCACAAGTAATTGGGAGATAAGTGGCTGGAGAGCAGCCCCACAGAAAGGGATATGGGAGTGTAGTCTGACAGCAAGCAAATCCCACCCTGGTTTGCATCAAACTCAGCATCCCCAGCTGGTCAGAAGAGATCATCCCGCTGTGTTCAGTGATCGTGCGGTTTCACCTTGAGTCCTCTGTGCAGTTCTGGGCCCCACAGGTTTAAGAAGGATGTGAAGGCCCTTGAACATGTCCAGAGGAGGTCAACAAAGCAGGTGACAGGGCTGGAAGGAACGTCCTCTGAGGAGCAGCTGAGGACTGTGGATTTGTCTTTAGAGAAAAGAAGGCTGGGGGATGACCTTATTGCTTCCTTAGGAGGGGATGTGGAGAGAGAGGTGCTGCTCTCTTCTCTCTGTTATCCAGGAAAGTGTGGAAAAGGTTCAAAGCTTCACCAGGGGAGACTTAATCTGGAGATTAGGAAGAATTTTTTTACTGAGCTTGACTGATATGGTCAAACACTTAAACAGGCTAGAGAGGTAAGCAATGTCCCAAGCCTGTCAGTCTTTAAAAGGCATTTGGACTATGCCATTGATAACATTCTTTAACTTCAGCAAAATCCTGAATTTGTCAAGCAGTTGAACTAAATCATCATTTTAGGTTTCTTCCAAGTGAAATATTCTATTCCATTTCCATTCTATTCTATTCTATTCTATTCTATTCTATTCTATTCTATTCTATTCTATTCTATTCTATTCTATTCTATTCTATTCTAGTCATAACTGTGAAGCTCTTCACCAAAAGATCTTTTTGATACCAGCAGCATAACTTGATTTAAAGTAGTTTTAAACTTATTCAATTAAGAGGATGTATTGATCCACTACAAAGTGTGGTTGTCTGAGTGCAATTTTCAGGTCACAAAACTTGGCTAGTATACAGAGGGTATACCAAGGGAAGTCTTAAACTGCACTTGGTCTTGCTTTTATAGTTGTCTTAAACACATGATACAACATTAAGTCATACAAAGAATACTGAGCTAAACAGAGCTTTGGTTTGATTTTTTTTTTTTTTTGGAACTTTGAATTCTGTTCACTAAAAGGTAGGATTTTATGGTCCCAGTCTATTTCCTGCTTTTGAGTCTACAGTGTAGATTCCTGAAGCACTCTTGAAATAATTCATCCTAAGAACAACTGATATGTAGTTATGCTATGTACATGGCCAACTACAGAATGGATAGTCCATTGTCTTTTCTTTTTCTCTTCCCTCTCCCAACTGCCCTTACCTTTCCTTTCCTTGAATATATTTAATGTTTGTCAAAGAGAAAGGAAGATAGATTATTTCAAGTCTCCTCCTCAGTGTAACCCAAGATTTTCTCAAAAATGCTGCTGCCCAAGTGCTGCAGGGAGACAAGGATTTTAATGAACCATTAGAGCATGCAGGATTAATAAGATATTAATCAAATGTGGATCACCTGCAGACAGTGAATAATATGTTGGGAAAGACTGCCAAGAATAATAAAAACCAAATGAACAAAATGGAGATGAAGATTATGGTGAATTATCTTGAAAATTGCAAAAAAGCAGAGGTACTTGGTTCCTAGCCATATCTTAAAAAAAGGACTCATTTCCTGGGCAACTTCAACACTGAAGTTAATTTGCTTGAGGAAAGAAATAAAGAGACAACAATGCCATCACCAGCCCTTGAATCTGATGCCCTAATTTGGTTATATCAAAAGACCATATTAATAACTCAACTGGTGGATTTAATGTCTTTAATGACCCTGATTCTGAAGTGAGTTGAGAAATAAGATCTTCCACTGACATTGGTATATGCTGTGATAGTGGAGCATCAGTCAGAACTGGGATGTCTACCAGTAATTGAAAAGAAAATTGCATTTTTAGAAATAAGTAACAGTTTATGGAACATAACCAGACCCTGAAAGTTATTACTATCATTGTATCAACATTATAAATAATAATAATTATACTGCTCAGTTCATGATGTGTTAAAATCTGGACAGAAATATGATAGTCTTAATTTTTCAAGCAAAGGTTGTTTCTCTTCTAATGAAACATTCCCTGCTACTGGAAACTTGTAATAGTTGACATCAGTAACATTTAGATCAGCAGGGAATTTACCCAAGGATCCCAGGGTTCAGCTTCTAGTCAGAGTTCAGTGACTTCTTGAAGTGACTAACAGATTAAGGACATTTCACTTTAGAATTTTATACTTCAAAAAAGATTGTCTCTATTTTTAAAGTGATAGTTTCATTTTTATTAATAAAATAGCTTTTAGAGAGATGAAGAAGTCTTAAAAGTCATTGTGGTTGAAGTGGAAGTGACTTACAGTGACTTATAGTGAATACAGTGACTTATAGTGACTTATCCCTCAACAGAAAAATAGGAACTACTTCCCTGTCCATGTTTATCTTTGTTGAATACAAAGTACTGACCTGTATATTAAGTGCTTCTGCACATCATCTGACATAGTTTTGTTGTCACTCAACTGTCCTTATGTCCAGGTATTTAAAATTTTCCATTATGTAAGAATATATCTATGTGGCACAATACAGAGTGAATAAATAAGCTGTTTCTAAATCATTCATCTTGTGTACCAGAAACTGTCTAAACATATTAGCCAGTCAATGATTTAGTATGTTTTTTATTCAAGAATTCAGAGTAAGTGAATAAATACAGTGGTTCATTAACTTTTATATTTTGTGATGAACTAGGTTTTATGAAGTCAATATTATTTAGTACATATCAATAATTCAAGTACTTCTAAATAAATGAGACAATGAGGTCTGAATATGTGCCCTAAACAGAAAAATAGCACTAGATTTCAAAATTTAATATTTTAGTTTTGTTGTCCAAAAGACTCGGGAATAAATCTGCCTTTTTTTACTAGATTCTAAATGCAGGTGAAAGAGTTAAATTCATATGAAACAGGCAGTCAATGTGTGTAAGATTTGCAAATCTTGCTCTGCATAGACAACAGATTTAGATATGAAAGATCAAATTTCAATAGGCCTTGTATTTTGGGGGTGTCACCCATGCAAGCTTTTCTGATGACAAAGTATTAAATACTTAGTTTAAAATTCACGTCATTAGATGTATATGCTGCAATCAGACATTTCCTGTTCATGAAAATACATATAATTAAAGAGAGAAAAAATGTATGTCAGCTGCCAGATGTGCTATTTGCTTATACAGTGCATACCATAGACAGGGTGAGAAGATATGTTATTTTGTCTTTTTACAAACTCTCACTTTTAAGAGTTTTGAAAGCAGTTGTCTTCATAATGATCATCATCTCAGAGCTGCAGGAATACACAATTCTTTATCCTCTAGTGGCTTAGCTTATTATACTTTTAAGCGCTATGCAAAATCATCTTTGGCACTGCTTTTCAAGGCAGTTGCATAAGAGATTGTGGCCATGAAGGATTGCAGATGGCACAATCCCTTCACCAAGGAGAAAGGCACAGCAGACAAATAGCCACAAGGGAAGGGGTAGTGTGTGCAGCAACACCAGAGCATTTGTCTGTACTGTCAAAAGAAAAGCAAATTCTTTTACTAGAAAGGGAGATCAGATTTTGAGATGTAACTGGGACCTTTTAAAATTAGATCATTCACTGCCTGGAAATGCAAAGATTTTATGCACTCCTGATTTTGTTTTGACAGTGAATGTACCTCATAAGCCTTCAGTTTAGCAATACAAGCTGCTTCATTCACCTAAATTTAAACCCTTTTTCCAAGTTTTGTGGTATTTTCACCACATCTGTCTTACCTTCCCACCTCTGTGTTCAAAGTTTTCATAATAATTTTAGGTTAAATTCATAATTTCTTGAAGTATACAGTTGTCTCTGATTCTTTGAATCATTAGTAAAAACTTTATAGTGAGATAACTGAAGAGATTAACTTCAGTTATTAATTTACAGCCTAAAAGGCTCAAATTTATATTGTGTTTCAACTCCTTGTAGTCTTCTTTGATCATTAGGCTGAGTGTGAAAATATCACTATCAGCAGTTAACACAGACCTACTATTACATTCACCTTCAGTCACACACTGTCATCCCCTCCCCACATGGAAGCCCAGAGGTTAAATACACAGCTAAAAAAGGAAACACTTCACAATTTTTAGAGATATTCAAACCTCTTCAACACTTGAAACAATTCCCATAAAAGGACATTTGAAGTTGGAAGAGTCACTTAGTTAAATATGCACATCAATGTATCGACGAAGAAGAAGCAGAGTTAAGATTTACTTCATAAAAAAAGCAGTGCTCTACCCCATAAGTCCAAAATCTGTGAGAAATAGGATGCATGCATTTCAGGCCGATGCAGATCAAATATAACAAACCAAAATCTCATATTCTAGACTAAAAAATCCAACAAGATTTGCCTTTCTTGAAAAAAATTTCTCTGGAAGTAATTTCTCCGTAAAATTATGTGTGCTCCAAAACATGGGCTTATTATGGAAGAGTACATTTATCTTCAGTATCTAAAAATAAAAAAATCCGAACAAAGTGCAATTTCTTGATCACAAGAATTTGTTCAAGGTATTTAGCCTTGGTGATGGAGAAATAACCTCATGATGGTCTGTTAATTTGAGAACATCATCTGAGAGCTATTTGAAAACATTGGAACTGCTAAAGAAATACACTTTTCCTCCCTTATCCTAATATTATTATGACTAGAGCAAGTTGTGGACTTGCAGCTGTCCAGGGATAAAGCTGTTGTCATAAGTGATTATATAGTGATTAGATTGGTTTACCTGCAGTGAACTTCAGTGCTCCAGTGAAAAAACGTCCTCATTTGTTAAACTAAGATGATTTTGCACAGTTGATAAATTAAATTCTATAAATTGAGTTGTCTCTTGATGGAAGAAAAAAATTGAAACTCTACAAACAGCAGGTGGGATTTCCAGAACCTGCCTTAAAGCACAGATCTATGGATTTAAAAGAGTAATAAAAACAAGGAGTGGGATCAGGACAGCTAATGATTTTCTGAGACAGAAGAGACAAAAATGTGTTTGACTGACATTTTTTCTTCCCCCAGGTTCTTTCACCTACATCTCACATGAATAACATATTGAACTGAATCAAACTTTTTGGTCTGGAATACATGTATATATAAACAATGAAGAGATCTCTTGGAGAAAATATATAATATGGGATCCATCAGCCTAGGTAAGGAGAGACTGCTGCAGCTCCATTTTCCCATGTCCAAGCAAGGCTGAAGTGCATTGTGTGCACTACATACATATATAGACACAAGCATGGCTGGCCACATGGATCACAGGCAGACACTCAGATCATTCACACAAACACAGCACCAATGGCCCCATCCTGCTGTCCTCTCTGGCTGAGCAGGATGGAATCCATTAGTAGAAATTCATATACCTGTTTATAAGGTAGATCAGCAGCTGGACTCAGACACTCAGTCTGCCATGTGGATGTCCCAGACCTGCTGCTGGCACCTCACATGTACAAGCATGTGTGCACACACAGGCACACAAAGACACACACAGACACAGGGTGGGTCCAAACCCCCCCAGGCCTCATAGTCAATGTCCCTGCACTCTCACCCTTAGCAATATACAGGCACCCTCACATCCTTAAGGACTGACTCATCCCTCTGGTTCCTTAGGCCACTTGAACTATCATTAGCTTCAACTTTGCTTGCTCTCACTCCATTGGTGCATCACAGACACACGGGCCCTCTGATCCATGGTGTGACTCCAGTGGCTGCACTCAAACCCCAATACACACCCAGGTGCACTGAACAGAGAGCCCTCACGCAGGGAAAAGAGTTACAGAGGAATTAAATAAGAGGATAGGTACAGGGCACAGCCAGAGAAGTGTATTTACATGTGGCTGGCCCTCTTTATTCTTTTATCCTTCTATATCCCACATGTGTTGCTCCCAAAATCTTTAAAATCTTTCCCTTTTCACTTTTTGTTCCTTCCCTAAATGCCTCATAATAAATCCTGTGTAATCTCGAAATATTCCTCTGCTGCATCCCATTATGCATCTCACCTCAGGCTCCAAATCCTGCTCAATGCCAAAGGTGACCTGTAGAGTTGGCCCCAGTGACTCCTAGTGATGGGTTTCCCACCTGGACACTAGGGCTTGAGAGTCCCCTGGGTTAGCCCTGGGAGGGGCCCAGATAGTGTGCTTCCTTCTCCAGAGTCTTAATTTGGATTCTCACCTGCCACTGTGCTCTGTGAGGGGCCTGGAGGTATTGTAACACACAATTATTTGGTCTACCCCTGGCCAAACTATCTTCATTTTACTCCAGTGACCCTGCCCCTTTCCTGGGATGTAGGACAACTGACTTTCCTTCCTGTTATTGGGAATTTGAACCCAATTTCTGAACTTTAAAAACTACTCATCCACTACTGCTACTACTACTACTACTTTTGTTGTTGTTGTTGTTATTATTATTATTATTATTATTATTATTATTTTGGGTAGCTCTTGGAGCTTTTCCTCCTGAGATATTTTGGTGCTAGCAAACTCCGTAGCAGTCAGCAGTTGCTTTTATTCATTTCTATTAGTTTTTTATCTCTCACATTACTTTTATATCTCAACTGTTTTGTTAGCCATACCATGATGCAAGGATTGTCAGCTCCATTCCTTCTCTTATTAGTTAGGGAAAAAGTCCTTTCATGGTATGAAATTTTTTTTAATGACTCTGAAGTGGAAAATTTCACCCATAGTGCCTCCCAGTTCCAGAAAAGCATTTAATCATAAGCAGGATTCCATTTGTTTTCAGAAATGTTAACATTAATCTAACTTCATCATAACATTAAGTGCATCACTAAATCATGCTCATATTTTACATTAGACATGCTCAAATGTTAAACTATATAGAAATGAGCAGCTGGGACAAAGTCTTAACTTTGTAGTTTTAATTATCTTATATAGCCAGTGCAGATTTAAGAAGTGGGGTACACAGTTTTAAGTAGCTGTGATTTAATTAACCTTTCATATCGAGTTTATTTTAATGTGAATGATTCTGTTAAAGACATTGGTAAATTTCTGCAGGAAGACTTTTGCTAGCAGTAAGGTACCAATGACATTCAAGTATTTTTAAATGGAGGAAACATCAGGATATGATTAATGACAAAATTGCAACAATTTAAGTATTTAAATTTCTTATTTGCATGGCCTTGGTATGCTAGTTTAAGGGATTAATGGATGGAAGAATGAGCACTTTAAAACCTAGTCAGTCTTTACAGAATACAATTAGATAATATATTCATCTATATGAAATAACACATAAAAGTATTTCTATATATCTACCTTTATCTGGTCCACCCCATGTGCATAAATACAGAAATTACATCATGCACTACTTTTAACTGTTCCATTTTGGCGGTTAGTTATCTTTATTTCAGTTTAATGTGTAAGTTTAAAACAAGTTCAAGACAAATCAGTATTTGATCTTATACTGAAGAAAATTCTTTTTATTATCTAAAAGATATTTCATAAGAAATATGTAGGAAGGAGGCATTATAAAGATTATGTTTTGGTTTTATGGCAAAGAACACATTTATCCTCTTAAAATCTTATGGTAAATTGTAGCTTTCAGAAATGTCTGCTCCATGATCTTGCTGGGCACAGAGGTAAGACTGGACAGTATGCAGCTCCTCAGGTCTTCCTTATTTCCCTTTTTAAAATGGGGGTTATGTTTCCCCATTTCTAGTCAGTGGGAACTTCACTGGACAGATGCAACTTCTCAAATATGGTGGATAATTCTTTAGCCCCTTCTTCCAACAGTTCCCTCAGGACCCATAAATGTATCTCATCAGGTCCCATAGACTTATGCACCTTAGATGGTCTTGAATCTGGTCTTCTCTTACAGCAGGTGGTTCTTCCCTCTCCCCTTGACTGTGAGTTGGGTGATGTGGCTGGAGCACTTGCTGGTGAAGATCAAGGCTAAAAAGTCATTGAGTGTCTCAGCCTTCGCCTTATCCTGAATAACAAAGCGTATGGTATCCTCACAGATAGAACCCACATTTTTACTGGTCTTTCTTTTTTGCCAACATATCTACTGAAGCTGTTCTTGCTGCCTTTGACATCCCAGGCCATGTTTAAATCTTATTTTTGTCTGCCTGGACAATTTCTCTGCATTCCTCCCAGCCTGCCTGTCCTTGCTTCCACCCTTTTTTTGGGTTTGTATTTCTCCAGGAACATCTTGTTCATCCATGGTGGTCTGGTGGTTTTTCCTGGCTTCATTTTTGTTAGGATGCATCAGTCAGAGAAGGTGATCATTGAATACAAACCAGCTTTTTCCTTGAATACAAACCAGCCCCTCTTTTGTTCAGGGCTTTACCAAACAGATCCCTGAAGAGGCCAAGATCTGCTCTCCTGAAGTCCAGGGTAGTGAGCTTGTTGTATGCCCTCCTCACTGCTCTAAGGAGCCACCATTCCAAGGTCACTGCAGCTAAAGCTGCCTTGAGCTTCATATTCCCACCAGCACCTTCTTGTAGATGAGAACAAGGTCCAGCATAGCACCTCTCCTTGATAGCTGCTCTGTCATTTGGAGAATGAAGTTATCAGCAATGCATTCCAGGAATCTCTTGGATTGCTTATACCCTGCTGTTTTGTCCCTCCAAGTGATGTCAGGGTCTCCCACAGGGACCAGGGCTTGTGGCCATGAGGCCACTCCTATCTGTCTGTAGAAGGCCTCATCTGGTTGGGTGGCCTGTAGCAGCCCCTCTCATAATGTCACCTACCCCTGCCCTTCCTTTAAAGCTGCACCATAAGCTTTTGGTTGGCCCCTTACCCATCCCCAGCTGAAACTCCATGTACTTATGATAACCTTCATTTCTAGTGAGTAACTCGTGCAGTTCCTGAGGAATTACCCTGTAAAAAACAAAGCTCATAACTCAGGACATCAGTGCCCACTTGTTAGTCCAAATTGGAACTAAAGACTAATATTTCAAGGTTGAACTGGAAATGTATTCTAAATTATTCTTAATTGTTTAATGTGTCTTTCCAGCGTAAAAACAGCGTAAAAGGAAAATCTTCTTTGAAATCAGATTGTTCCTAACTGAATTCAAAACCAATAGAATGAAAGATAAAAGTCAAAAATGTTCTGATATTCATGGTTTTGCTAGATTGTCTTCTGTTTTCATCCATGGGTAGTGACCAGAGTTTATTCCTAGGGAATACTGCGTGTTCTTGGCCGATGTCGTTATGGAAAAATATCAGGAAGAGTTATTCAAGAGCACAGGGAGTTATGAAAGGCATAAATCATGGGATCTACCAGTGCAAACTTAATAACACCTGCAAAATAATTTTCTGGGGTCAACTAGACACTAAAGGCAATATGACATTTTTGGGGGAGTTTGGGCATTTGGGGTTTTTTGTCTGTTTGTGTTTGATTTCTTTATTCTGTCCTATCCCACTCCCTAACTTGCCTCACTCTGTTAAAATAGTTGGTTGCAATAGAGAAAATGAATAGAGTAAAAGAGCTTAGATGAGTCCTGCAGCAGGCATCCAGTATGACACACTGTCTGTTACATTCTATTGAAGAAAAAGACATTGAGCAATCTTGACATCTCTGCTCAAAAGCAAGAAAGATCTGCTCTGTATTACTATTCTTTCACAAGATTATATTTATCTTTTTTTTTTGTTTTGTTCTTTGGTTATGCTTTTCAATAGTCACATTGTGGTACTTTTTGCCAAATTAAACAGACCTAAATAAACATAGGGTCACATGCTTTTTTTTGAATTTTAGTTGTCTTTCTCTTGCAACAAAGTTATGTATTACCTGGAGAACTCCTTTGTCACATACTCTTATCTTCAGTCTTTAACACACAAGTTTACACTTTTTTCATAACATTTTCAGAGCAAAGTTCAGGGAGACCCTTCTCACTCTTATGAATATCCTACTACACTATGGAAAACACACTGTGTTCTCTCCTGCAAGGTTAAATGGTACAGAACAACAGGTTTTGATATTTTTCTATCATTCAGTTCAAGTAAATGGTTTTAAATATGTCAACAGAGGTTTATAGATTAGTTGACCCAAAAGTAATTGAATTGATTCAACAGAGCTGGTAGTTTAAAAATATATAGAATACATTTCTGTTATAACAAGTTAGTCCGAAATGTTGTGGTGTAGTCATAGAGTTCTATGTTTTTAAACTGGCTTGCTTATCCATTCTCACAGTACTAAATGTAAACTCCTGTGATATTATTAAATTAACTTTTATAATCCTACTTATAAAGAGATTTACTGCCAAAAGGAGAGATCAAAAGGTTAATTTATTGGAGGAACTCTCAGTAGCTATTAACAAAATTTATAGGTTAGTACCATTCTAGACATTAATCAGATTCCTATATAAAACAACACATTAGAGTATGCCAGTCCAACCTCTGCTTCCAGGGAAGACCTTTTGAGGTTGGATTAATATGCTGCAGCAAAAAGGCTTGACTAGTCTCAATGGACTCAACACATACTATTGCTTTGAGACTGCTAAGAAATCCCTGACTAATTTTTCTAGGATCTAAGCTCCACCCCCCCCCCCCCCCCCCCCCCAAGGCTGTTCATTTAAATAAATTCAAATAAATTGTAAAAATAAATAAACCAAAAGCACGTGCAAGGATGCTTGTCTTGAATGGTAAAGCTATTTTAGATAAACATATGATTTAGGAGTCTAATCCTCATAAAAACAGGCTAAAGCTTGTAAATCACTAGTATGCTTTCAAAAATATTGTCTATAACCACTCAGACATGAATTCTCTGAGATGATCTACTTACCTAGGTAATAATTATCTATATCGAAAAGCAATTGTATTCAAATTGGGTTTTACAGGTAAGGACTGTAATTTAGAATTGCAACAATAGTGAGTATAGATTGTAAATTACTTCAGGATGTTAATGATATGCAGTCTTCATCCACGTCAAGATAGAATATAACTTGTCTTATGCACAAATCTTGATGCTTTGTCCTTAAAGCATTTGATTTTTAAATGAATAAGATAAACAGATCTGATATCTGTATTTCTGCAGCTTACTTCTACCAACTTAGAATTGGTTCCACCAACCAGTTCTAGGAATTCCCTAACAGAAAACACTCTTTATGCAGTATTGAAATACTTACTGGAATTAAAACATGGCAATAATAAATGCATTTTTAATATGAAAAAATCCAGCATTTGTTTCAATTTCTTTAGAACAGCATGAAAATGCTTCACATTAACACACAGAAAATGGGTTTGTGTGGGTTGGCTTTGGATCTGGATCCATATCTTTTGGATATGGATCTCCTACACTGTCTAGGACAGAAACCATGGTGATGCTATAATGTCTTCTGCAGCCAAAATCACTGTTCCCATGAAATGCTGGACAACAAGGGAAATACGCAGCAAAACGGTGAACTCAGTCAAGTAAAAGCTTCAGATCACATCAATAATTCAGAAATTTCTGGTATAGTATAGGAACGTAAATACACTGGGTTTTGAAAATACATAACATTTTGGGGTTTTTCCTTCTTTTCTGAGCATTTGCAGGATTTTTTAGTGTGCTCCCTTGCTAGAAAAAACAAGAACTGAAATATCAAAATGTTCTGCAGGGGACATTTTGAACGCTGTTTGGTTTTTTTAAATTTTAAGCATTCTTTAATTTAAGAACTTGCATTCACAACTCTACCCTACCTGCCTCAATTACAACAGGAATGCCAGCTCTCAGAACAATCAATTTGCTCACATTTCAGCAGTTCCTAGAGGTTTCCTATGAAACTGGGGCTTCATTGGGCTTTGCACAGAAACAGTCTGTAATTCTAGGCAAGGCAAAAAGAGAAGGGCTAGAGGACAAACAAATAAAAGATATAGGTTTTACCCTTTTCACAGAGAAACATCTGAAGCTTAAGTGATGATAGTATTTTCAAACACTTTAAATGACATTGCCAGAGGATGCATTTACCTGTGTCCGTGCAATTATATCTGAACAGTTCCATCTTTATCCAAAGCTATGTTATGACCATGCCAATATGCACAGTGTTTCTGCACGTGACCCTTAGCAGAATATATGTGCTTGGGCACCCAGGCATACTTTAAAGCTGGCTCTGTTTAGCCAACTCAAGTTACGGGTAGAGGAATCTGGATCGATTTGTACCCATGTCTGTAGACACAGACATCCAGGCTCCGAGGAACTAAAACCTAAAGCATTGTATCATTGAGAAATGGTAACTTTCTATCTCTGTATGTCCATCCATAAATTCAGAGTAGGTTCTGGTTAAAATAACCTTTATTCAGTCAAAAAAAGTTTTAAAAAAGGAATATTCTCATTGAACTTCTCAATGTTTCTGACATCCAAGTATTTTTTTTGCCTTGGGTCTCCTTCTCTACAAAGCCAGAGTTAAATGGCAGCAAAGTAGACTCACATTTATAGATGAAGCCCCACAGATTTATGATGTGAAATCGTTTGAACACCTCACCCAACAATACAAGTTTCAAAGATGAGGTTTTCCTAAATATCATCAATTTTGACAGGCATACATCAATCTCTGTCCAAGTGTGAAAACAAATTGCAAAGACTCCAAAATAACCAGGTAGAGTTAAAGGGTAAATTACTAGTCTCTGTGCAATGCTTAGTATGAAAATAGGTAAGTAACAGAACATAAAAATAAGAAACACAATTTCTGCTGAGATGACTCCTGGGAAGATACCTCCTACACTACACACACCATCACCTCCTTTTCATCAGTGAATGATTGCCAGCAGAATATAATCCTTCTGTTATTGCAGTAATCAGTAGTAAAATGAGAATAAAGGCACCAACATCCTGTGAAAAATGGGAACAGGAAAATACATCACCACAAACATAATTTTCTGGTGCTTCTCATGTATGCAAAATTCTGAACATATAAACATAAAAACTTATACAAAACCTTTGACACAATGTCAATTTTGAAAAACACCCACTTCATTATGTTCTGAAAAGAAATTCTGCTATTTCACTTCTACAAAACAACATTTATGCAAGAAATATTAAAGTATGTCTCCTTATGCCTACATTTATGAAGGCTCTATTTAGTCATTAGATTAGCAATAATGTAATGGAAAAGGGAAAGAACTAGATTTTACTTTAAAGAAACACCACAGTACCAAGATAAGAAGAAAATAACAAGTTGCAATGAGGGAAACAGAGATCATATTTAAAAATTCTAAAAAAAAGCACTGAGCAAAAAGAGAAGAAGTGAGCACAAACCCACGTTTTTCCTCCATAGTATGGATGGCATTGCAGTACTTGTAGAAATACTTTGCTATGTTGAAAGGAATAATCCTCAGTGTAATCATATAGAGTTGTAATACTTCTAAAAAAAACCAAAAGGATCTCAAGCAAAATTTGAACCATTCTAAGGACAATATAAATTACGTCCCTTTAAAAAACTGAATCCAGTGAACCTCAGGACTCCAGGGAGATCTGAAGTTGCTGTGGTTCTCTGTACAGGATTCAGCCAATAGTGAAGATGAGCATATTTCCCCAACACACATGCAAGGAGACATGACTGACCATCAGTGGGTAAATGTAGCTAGGACTGCAGTGCCTTTAGATGCGCCCAACACATACAAATAACACTCATGTAAATTACAGAAAGCCCTTTGCCTCTTCCAGGCAGGCCCAGGCCTGCTTCCACCCATATCCAGCTCCAATACCAGCCAGCCAGACTACTCCCCAGTTAGTCTGACCTGAGTTTCCTAGCATGCCACACGCACACACCAAAGAGGATGGGCACTCACACAGATCTCTGTAAGGACAGAAACAGGAATATACCAAGAAGTAAAGAGAGACCATGCCATGCTCACAGACAAGACTCATTTAAGTGCAGCTTGTTTACATGAGACTGCCTCTCCATTTTTTTCTTAAATTTATTCCTCTCCTAAGCAGTCTATAATAAATTTAGCAAACTCCCATAATCCCTTCAAGCATCTCATTAAAAGATTTTTGCACTCTCAATGATCCACCTCAAATATCCTACAGTAAGTTTTCTTTTTCACACCAAATCCTATATATTCTAATTTCCATTTTAACCTATTATGAAGCTGTGGTTGATCTCTCTGAGGTCAACAGAGGCCTCGTACCTTTGTAAGCCTATCCAGCAACTCTGGTTTTACAGAATCATAGAATAGTCTGAAGGGAAGGGACCCAGAAGAATGACCAAGTCCAACTCTTAAATGAATGGCCCATACAGAGATGGAACCTGCAACCTTGGCAGGTTTCATTAACTACTGTTCCCGTCGTGAGTTTATATCTGCATCTCTTTTTCCTTTCTTTCCTATTTCTTGTCTTGGCCTTTTAACCAGACTTTCTTACAAAACAGATGTCCTACATTGCACTCTTCTTTTCCCTGTCTGCCTCACTATCTTTATGAGTAGAACAAAGTATTTGGTAGAAATTGAAAAGCAAGCAGAAGACAAGAGGGGAGGGACATATTATGCAACACACATCTTGCATATCCATGTCCCTTTGGTATTCATGAAATTTATCTTCGAATTTTCTGATTCTTTCAGAAATAAAGACCACTTAAAAATGATGTATTAGAGAGACCTTAGTTGTCTTCTTATTTTTAATAATAAACAACAATGCTGAGCATTTGCTGCTTGTGAAAAAGAGTATATGAATATTGAATTCAACTGTTTGCCTTTTATAAAATTACTATGAGGGCTCAAAGTTCACTCCAATACCACAGAAATTTTAGACTGAAAACCAGAACTGTCTCCACATTATATTAACTGTATTGTTTGTGTCATTCCATCTCTTCACGCATTCATATAATTTTTTTTTTTAAAAACTTTTAAATATCAATACAGGAATTTTTACAAACCTTTTGACAAATATAAATAGTATTACAATTGCCTCTCAGTGAACCTATTTTCAGCCAAAACCTTTATAGACAAATGATTTCTTATCCTGAAAATCCTGTAAAAATTGCTGATATCTGTCTTCTTTTTTTTTCTAAAATAATAACATAAATTATTAGGATATTCAATCTCTTCTATTAATTGCTTAAAAGTCTCAACTTTACATCAAGCATAAATAAAGCCATTAACCAGGCTGTCGAAGAATGACTAAACTCCAAAGATCAGGAAAGCTTTTTTGCCATATTATGATCTTGTTATGAGTATATAGGTGTTGCAATGGAGTAAATGGCTAAGACTGACAGTTATAATTTTTCCTTAAGTAACTTGCTTAAAAAAATAAAAATTCAGCAATGACATGCAGAGAAACTTCTATCTCAGGCATGTTAGCATGAAAAAACTGCTGTTTTTCCCTGATTTTATGTACATTTCTAATGCAGAATGTATAAAAACAACAATAAAACTGTGTTCAGATTGTTTCACTTGATATCAAACAGTTCCAAAAATAATGCAGGGGTTTCTTCACGTCCAAATGTTGTCTCAGAAAAATATTTGGTAGGAACAACTTTACAACTACAGTGTGAAAAATTTTCACTCGTTGGGTCACCAAATTTTTCCTTCTGGATTCTTAATTTCTGAAGGTTAGAGTGTTTTTCAGCTTCTTTTCTTGTACAGGTCGAAAAATGCTAAGGAGAAAGCGTCAGACTGTCTTCAGTATTTTTCCTGTGAGAATTATTACCTTAAGTGTCTAATGCAATATTTATTTCAGTAGTGACTGATAGAAGCTTCTACATGCTTTGGGGGATTTTAAATTTTTACAATCAAGCAGATTGACTCTAGAAAGCAGTGTAAGTGTGCAATTTCCATGGCTCTTCACTTGCATACCTAAGGGTCTGCAGAGGTGGCTGCTGCTCTTGGGTTTTAGCCCATTCATGGCATCAGCTCTTCATCTTTCAACTACCCAGATCTTGGTAGCTGAGGTTATCCTCCTCCCATACATGTGGTTGAAGTGTCTCTGCATCGTGGTCAAAGTGTCTCAGCACCCATGACTTCTTTGATGCACCTTTACAACGACCCTTTTAGGACCTAAATTACATATACAGAAAAATAGGGAACCATTTCATATCACTCATAAAGTCTATACAAGTGATCCTTTTAGCAAGATTAAATACTAAGTACATGGTGAGATCAGCAAAAGAAAGTGTTTCTTGCATAGCTCGTGTCTGCTTTCTAGATATTATTTTCCCAAACTATCATGCCATATTTTGTAGTTTTTATTTTTAAGCAGCATCCAAGAAACTGGGTCCACAATATGTATGAAGACTTGATACCCTTACAAGATGAAAAAAATAGTAAATTAATTCATTAAGATAAATTTGAATAAAAACACTACTTAGGGTTTCATTTAATGAAATTACACATTCCCCTATTGCAAGTCCAAATCAAGGTTCATGATTGCAATTTTTGTAATAAGTGTAACGATATTTTGATAATAAGGTGCATGAAATTATGGCAAATAGAAGAAAAATAAAGTTGTATGAGAAGCACATGTATGGAAATGTGACTGTATGAGATTTCCTTTCTTTTCAAATGCATTTTTACAAATACTGTGAAAACCATTTGAAATGTCTTTTCATTTTATTAGCACTAATTGTACACCTGCATATGCTAGGTAAGATTTGCAAACTCTGATCTTTTCAGTGCATGCATTTTGATGATGCCTGCACAGAAACCAATGATGACTAAATGCTACATTCAGCTGGAACTGTTCTGATGTATTTAGAAATACCCAGTTCAGTAAATGGATTTCAGCCAGTATAGAACTACAAAAAGACTACTAAGAGGCTAAGTAAACGAGAAAAGAGTGCTACAAACCTTTACTCCTGCAATACTTTTTGTATTTGAGCAATGATTATTTAGCTTATGCATCTGTCCAATTGTATGACTGAGTTGTCACTCAATGTTCTAAAATATTCCTGTATATTATGTATTCTCAGTGTTACATCAATCTAAGCAATAGATGTTGCTTTTTTTAAAAATAATAAAGATTAATGATGAAGTGACCTGATAGATTCTCAGAAATGTCTGATATTAACAATTAAATTAAAAAATGTATATGAAAATATTACATTAATTTGTATAAGAAAATATTACATTAAAGTTGTGTGTTATTACACTTAAATATCTTTAAAGTCATTCTAGTTAAAAGAAAGAATTAGATCTTGCTAGAAAATAGTGCTTTGGTTTACTAACAGTTTTCAAGTTCCGGATTTGTTTTATTCTCCTTTGGCATGAAAACAAAGCCTTTTAAATGCTACTTCAAAGTGGAAGTGTGTCAAAATTTTTGCTTCATGTTGAAAAGGTCAACTTTTTTGATACAAGCTTTTCTCTCCTGAGTGCTTGCTCTTGATCAAAACCTTTACACTGAAAATATTGTATATGTCTCTGGACTGTTTCCAAAAAGTGTTTTGACTTCAACAAATCATCCTGTTCAAATGTGATTGTGCATAAATAGCCAAAACAGTGAACCTTGATGTCCTGGAGATTTGTGGTACCTTGCCTCTGAACTCCCTGTAATGCACCCCACCATACTGCATGGAATATCCTTACATAGAGACAGAGCTGGTAAATGCCAATTTTTTCTCTTGTATGTATCTTTCCTGGTGACTGCTAACTTGCTGCTACAAGAAGAAATGGATAATCACAGAGCTCTCACAAATTTTATTTCCAAGAACAAGGAACTGAGTCTTCCTGTTTAACAAACTATTAGGGGTGTGGAGCAATGGGTCAAGGAAAGACTTATCTTTGAGTTTGACAGGGGATTCAGTATTTGGTTAAGACTGCTGAGAACTTTTTATGGGTGACTTTTAGACAGACAGCATGATCACACAAATAGGCAAATTAAAAGTAAAAAGTTGTGAAGAATATTCCTATTTCATCATTACTAAATCCATTACTCTATCTTATCATAATGTACTAAAAAAAATTTTCAATTGATTATTCAACTTATGCTCAAGTATTATAATCATATTGAAAAAGTACTCAAGAAAATAATGACTTTTGGATTTTGCTTGGCAGTACGCAGATGTAATGAACATCAATTACAGTAAAGTTCTGAGAAAGATATTTTTATTTCTGTACCACTCAAAGCATTGATAACTCTTTCTATTTTAAGAACAAGATTTGTCTTCCTGAAGATAGCAGAAAAAGGCCATAAGCACAGACAGGTATATATACTATATGGCAGTTCTTATCTGACAGAGACTTGATGGTGGGTGGCTGATTGTCTCTTTAAACACCAGGCATTAGATGGTATCAGAATTATGACTTAATGCTTCAGTCAAAACTATGCCACAGTTTATTGACATATACTGCACATATATACTGGCTAAATTATGTAAAACCACAAAAGTCTCCCTGACTGTATTAAAATTATAACTGTGGCAAATCAACATTTCTGTAATGCAGTTTTTATTGCTTTACCTAGCCATAAAAGCCACTCTTGGTGTAGAAAATTTTCTATCCTCAGCAAAATTACTTTTCAAAGCTGGAATGGGAAAAAAACAAAACAAAAACAAAGAAAAAACTCACCACCACCACCAGCAAAAAGAGCCAGAATCATGGTCAGGACAGCCACTGGGAAAAGTTTTTTTCACAATAAGTACTCAAACAAGGTAAGTGACCCATAAGAACACTGTGCTGGCTTTTGTGCCATCAGTAAAATGTTTATCAGGCAAAAGTCACATGTCCTTCTGTCCAGAACCTGGAAGGACAGTAAGACACTCTGGGGATTTGGAACGAGAAAATTTGTAGTCTTGCTTCAAAGAACATACAATTATTTTTATGAAATAAAATAGCTCTGAGAGAAAATCAAGGGAATTTTGTGGTGAATGTCTACCTACTACAGAAAAGCTTGGTAAATGATCAAGCAAGAATATAAATACACATTAATGCCCTCTAAACCATGCTTTTGTCTATTCTGATAGAAGAATCTATTTCCCCATAGGTCTGGACTCACTCATTAAATAATTTCAAAATCAGTTCGTAGAATATAAAGAAACATTTTCACCTAGTTCTATATATATAGACACACACAGTCATGTTACTGGTAGTATCTGAAATAGCAACCCATATGCTCTCTAACTTAACACACACAGCTCTCAGATGTAGCCCCTAAAAGACAGTGATCATATTAAGACTGTCACATCCAGAGCTCTGTGCTTCAGCTATATTTAGCACAGCAATACTCCTGTAAGCTTTATTTATAGGAAAGAAATCTGGTTTTCTTTTGCTTATTTTCAACACTGCATGCGACACAGCAGCAAACTAACACTTCATACAGGCATTTTGCTTTATTGGGCCAGAGGATGAAACAGCAGCTTTCAATATAAATGGAGAAGAATTGTGCAATAGCTTAGATACAGGCCAGAAACAAGCACATCACAGACTGCTTCTTCACCTTAGCCTACCATGTGTTCATTTTCAGCAGATTTGTGAGGCACTGCAAGATGACAGGTGAAATAATTTGTCTCATAGATCATGAATGGAGCTACAGGAAGATGAATTACATGCAAAAGAGCAGACAAAAATCAACAATACATGACATACTGAAGCAATGAGAATTCTGCAGTAAATTAGGGAACTTACTAAAAAGAAAAATTAAAAATACAGCAGCTGCACTTCAGACTATAACAGAAGGAGATGTGATAAACTAAGCTTAGATGAACATTAAGTACACTGAAGTTGTGACATATGGGCTATAATAGAGGATGACTGCTAATTCCAGAAGGCTAGTGATTCCTGAAGATATTCCTTTACAGAATTCTCAGTCTAGCCTGTTGTGTCAACAAGCTATTTTGTTAGCTCCTGGATGTATATTGAGATACCTTTACCAGTGTCCATCTCCTGTACAGGAATAGAAGAGATGGTGGAAATATTGTTTTAATCTGAAACACTAACAGAACATTTAAGATTAAAATCCTAAGACTTGATTCATCAAAATGTCTATATTCTATTTGGTCACTTGCAATGCCCATTTTCCATAAGATTAAAATCCTAAGACTTGATTCATCAAAATGTCTATATTCTATTTGGTCACTTGCAATGCCCATTTTCCATAAACTGGTATGTTTGATTGTAGTTGTACCTTGAGGGTAATTTACTTTCATTTCTGTCAGAATAAAGCATTCATTTTTTGACTATAGCATAAATCCAGAAGTGGGACAATCCAGTTTTTGCCGGACTGAGGTATAAGAGAGCACATTGGAGCTCTATTTAAGAACTGCTAAAGACAGAGAACAGCATTATTCAGCTGTGCATTCTCTGGGAAAACATGCTGCTACTACTTCTACAGGTGCTGCTACTGCAGCGGGGCTGGAGTCCACACTTCACGAGGTGACTTCATGTGGATCCATTGTTCATGTTCAACACATCGTCTACATGGAAGATGGAGCAGTTTCATCTGCATGTCAACACTTTTATTGAAAGCTTTTATCTGAGAAAATTGAAAGATTAAGTCACTGTGGAAAATAAAACCAGAGAAGCTAGTGTTCTTTTTCTGTATGAATGAAACATAAGACTAGAAGATGGTACATTTCTGGTGGAGCTGATGGAAGTAGAAGTCCTTTTAAAATCACAAAAAATGTTTCTTCCCTCTTTCCAGTCCTTCCTTGCATAAGCAATCAGGCAATCATCCAAACACAGGCTGGCCACAAGTCTGAGCACTTGTGTGAGCAGAAGTGTTGGTCTAAATCCTGAACACTCTCACATTGACATAGTTCTATGGGAAGGACTAATGCCATGCAAAATGTGCCCTTTCACCAAGCTGGGCATCACCCCAGCTCAGAGAAGACAGTAAGGCAGCTCATACTGAGGGAGAAGAGGGCAGCCCTGCAGGGGAACAAGCACAGGCCAGAGAAACTGCCCTGAAGAGGACAGAAGGACACACAGCACCCTGCACCCCCACAGGGTGAGGCCCCATGGCCATGGGGCAGGGGCCAGGCTGGTGGAGCAGCTCTGAAGAGGAGGCTCTGGTGTGCTGAAGGGAACCAGCAAGGGGCACCCTCAGCCCCTTGTACCCCTTCCTTTCACAGTTAAAGCCCCTTTCAGGCCAGAGACCCCTGAGTGAGTCAGAACTGTAGTTGTCCCTGTGTACTGCTTATCACCACAGTAATGTCCTGATGTCACCACGGGGGTGGACAGCATAAGTGTTATGAAAACAAACAAGACTTCATCTAGAGGGACAGAGTCCTCTTTCATCTGTCCTTTGCAAATACAAATGGCCTGTCATACCTCAAACACTCTTTCAAACTAAAATTTCAGTCAAAATGTGTAGCTATGTTTAGGTAGAAGTAGTATTGGGGGCATACACCATTCTGTGTGGAAGAATAATAAGCTACTATTATTCTTACATTAACCAAACACAGGTATGAAAGGAGAGCGGAAAAGGAGATGGTCAGTTTGACTCCTTCATTAACATCATTTTAATCACGAGGTTAAGCCTTTGATAGGAGTTATCTCTTATGTGCTGCATCACTTCTACATCTGTTGATCTGGAATGTCTCTGGGAAAGTTAACAGAAATACACCTTTATGAGAGTCAATCTGTGTCAGACCTGAACTGAAAGATCTTTTTCCTTCAAACACTCATTGCAATTATGTTCAGTGTTAGCATATCTGTTTTAAGTTTTAATAGTGGAAGAAGGTTAAACCCCAATATTTCAGTAATGAATTTTGCACTAGGAGCTTTAAAACCTGTTTTTAAATGAAACAAGTTAGGACAAAACCCTTTAATCCAGAAAGTCTAAGAACAGAGATAAAGGGAGCAGAGCACTCCAGGTGCTTTGCCTTGAAAGCAGTACCATACCTCATTCAGTTTGATAAAATGGATGGCTGGTGTCATTATGTTCTGCCTAAAAGTCCTCATGAAATTGTTAGTCTGTATTATATTTAAATTGGTGAAATACAGTTCTAGAAGTGAAGTAATTCACAATGGAGAGTCTGAAAATCTTAAAAACAGTTCTATGTTAGGGAGATTTTATGCCCAAAATAGATCTGAGTCTGAACAAAAAAGTTTAGGATATAAATGTACTTCTTTTTGCAATTTTATTTATTTATATGCAATAACAATTAATATCACTGTTGTAGTATAATACATGGCATAAGCTATATAATATATATTGCATGTTTGTTTATATTCCAGTACAATACATACCGTATATATGTTGTATATATATATATGCATTCATTTATAAATATTATATATATTATGCAAAGAATCAGTATGATTGAATCACTATCTTTAAAAATTACTGTCTTTAGTATCTTTGTAAATAAGACAACTTGTACACATCCATCTCTGTCTTGTCAAACCTTAGCTTTGTAATTCTTAATCTTTCTCTGGTCCCACAAGGCAGAAATTTCCCCATTGAAAGATTTTTTCTAATGCCCGATGAACATACGAAATAGACAGGATGTTGCTGTTTGAAATCATTAAGAAATAGCTTTTTGAAGTCTTAAGGTCCTGAACTTCTGTGATCTTCATTTATGTAACAGAGAGCAAAAGAGAAACCTGTGACTTGAGGGCTGTCTTCTTACTAATCAGGGTGCTCAGATGACAGTGGAGACACGGAATAGATCTGGAACTCCATTCTATTCTGATGTGAAATTTCTGTTATCTATAATGAACTTTGCTTTATAAATACTTCAAACCACATCCACTAATTTTTTATTTTTATTATTCCTTTCTTGCACAATGTTGGTGCTATTTCACGATCCATAGCAATACACAGCATTAATGAACTGGTATTTTAACTGTTGTTACTTTAGACCTCTTTCTTGTGAGAATAAAAAGTTTTTACTTGTACAGGGCACAGGTAACAAATCTACACTGTCAGCACAGTTGGGATGACTGCACTGCTACTGGTCACAAAACAGACTATTAGAAAACCATTTTATGCCTATATGTATGTGCATGTATGTACACATATACACACAAACACATATGCATACAAAAGTAGTAACAATGTTTGGGAGTAGAAGGAAATTAATAGATCTTTAACTTCCTATTCCAGTTTTATTCCATGCAGTATAGCCTTGGTTATATCAAGGATAATCAGCATCTACCATTCTTTCATTAATCTTCACAAATGCTCTACAACTGAGTAATTATTAAGCAATTAAATACAACCTTTTATTTCAAATAACAGTAAAAAAGTGACACTAACTTATAAAAATATGAAATTAGAAGATAAGAATTGTGATAGGTCCTTTAGTCACATTGCTATGAAGAACCTACAACCATTTGAATTAAAGAAGTAGTGACAACTTTAAAGCCATTTTTCTCTAGATGAAGTGCTTATCTCTCCTCCATTATTTATAACTAGAGGCTTTTGCTAAGTAAAATATTCTTTTTAAAATCAAAAGCACTGTCCTAGGTTACAATATAGATGTATTCTATTACTACCAGCTGTGGGCCATTAGCTGTTATCTCCTGCTATGACCCACCCCTGATAACAGACAAGGGGCCAGCAAGAAACCACTGCATGACTCATGGACTTATCCTATTGTGAGCTGCTCCGCCCAGGAGGGAGGAGCCAAGCATTCCCACCTGGATATAACCTGGCCTTGGAACTGCCTAAGGGAGCCCTGTCTGCTGGGTTCCCAGAGGACAAGAGCTACCACTGGATCTTCAGCTGGAGACCAGACCTTCCACAGGATCACTGCTTCAACTGAGCTACTTCATCTGGACTGCTACCACCACCCTCACAGGGTGTCAGGTTGTATCTGACTTTGTCAGTACTTTTTCCTTGTATTATTTCACTTATTTTTAATTTTTTTTCTTATTAAATTTTAATCCTGACTTGCGATCTCCCACTGGTTTGTTTTCAAACCAGTACAAGTACATATCACTAACTCAAAGAAAATGGAAGACATGGCTCTTTTAAATTTTTAGTTCATTATGATCTCCCCACCACCACCCCTGCTCAGGGGAAACTGAATTCATAGACTTAGAGTAATTCATATGAGGAGTGGCTGAGGAAACTGGGGATATTCACTCTGGAGAAATGGAGGCTCAGGGGATTGCTCTCTACATTTACCTGAAAGGAGATTGTAATGAGGATAGTTTTGGCTTCTTCTCCCAGGCAGCCAATGACAGGATGAGAGGACAAAGTACTAAAGCTGAGCCAGGGAAGGTTCAGGCAGAATTTCTTCACTGAAAGGGTAGTTGGATCAGGCTGCTGCCCAGGGAGGTGGTAGAGTCATCATCCCTGGAAATGTTCAAGAAATGACAGGACATGGCAATTTGTTCTCCAGTCTACTTGGCACTATGGTGTTCATTCAAAGGTTGGACTTGATGATGTTGGAGCTCTTCTCCAACCTAAAGGATTCTGTTTCTAGTCTGTGATCTCCTTTAAGAGATTTTACTCTACATAGCTATTTCTTTCGTGGGAAACAGCAGCTCTAAGACAAGACAAAGTAAACTGATACACCAAGTTATGGTACTTGTGAAAGCTAAATTACTTCAGTGAGCATGACGTCAGGCATGCAGAAGCCTTTATCCAGTATGCTGGAATAATTTTTCTCTGTACTCTGTGCCTATCTCTGAAATTATAGCAGGTCTTACTGGAGAGCTCAGACCTCAGCAATTTCTAGTGAATTTGGGGGTGGAAGGCAGGTTTTAAATTTCTGAATAACTGAAACATGCTGTCCATTAGCAGTAATAGAAACATCAGCCATTCACAAACCATTTACATGAATACAGTTGTCTTAGAACCTACATCTGGGTATGGAAGCAGTCTGTGTTAGGCATTATATAAACATTTAAGATATCCTTTCTCTAAATGTTTACTGGCCAAGTAAATGTGTTAAAGAGTAGATGTCAGAGGAAAATTAAAAATGAACTCTTCATTCTCATACAGGGTTAAAATTTCTCTGGTGTAAAAAAAATTTGAAGTCCCCTTTCAAGGTGTTACTAAGACTCCAAATGAAAAATTGTATTTTCATTTGGCAGTTATACTTCAAATGAGAGTTGGACAAACTGAATGAGTCAAATGAATCACAGGGGAAAATTACCTAGGAAAGCTTAATGGGCTGTTTAACCTCAAGAATGAAGGAAAAATGAAGTTACATCAGACCTCAAGCATATGGAAGAGTTCACAAAACTGAAGACAGCAACAATCTGTTTTCCATAGTTACCTGAAGGAGTTTTCAGTTCTGCAGGTCTGCAATCATTGTAAACTTTTTCATGGCACTCAGATCTTCCTGGTGCCAGCCATCCTGAGGGCCAGTCTATCAAATCGCACCATCTTCCTTTCACAAGACTCTGAAATGACAGAAAAAGCTCTATTCATCCTATACTGTTTGGAGAGTTCAAATGAGATTATTTGGGAATATAGGAGGAGACATGTAGTGCCAGTTCAGTGCTTTCCTGTCTCAAGCACCACAACATATAAATTCCATCTGGAGAATTATCTTCGATCTGAAGGAAAAATTCAGGACTTTTTTCCTGGGGTTATTGCACTGAAAATTTTATTGATAATGAAATCTGACAGTAAAAGTGTAAGATTTAGGAGTGGTATTATAACCTTTTTTTTTTTTTTAACCTCTGAACTCATTCATTAGAGTGGCTAGTTTGTACCTCATATTGGCTTTTATTTGCAATACCTCTTTCAGTCTGTCCTTCCTTCTCTGTGAGATGCCAGTAACCATACGCATTCTTAGCCTTTTTATGGGCTGTCTAGACAACACAATCTTTTATTTCCTGTTGTGCTATAAGGTTTCTGTTCCCTCTTTTTCCCTTTGCTCTCCTTCCACATTTATCAAGGCAGGGCATCATCCTGGAGAAAGCTCAGGGCTGTTTGAGCATGGACAGCCCTGTGCAAGACCAAAGGTTGCCAATGAAGCTGGACTGGTCTCACTGTTATTGTCGCTGCCTTTAAATCTGCGCTGGTGAGTAAGTGAGCAGAAATTTCCCTGGTCATAGCTACAAGGAACTGTAAAGGAACAGGAGATTGACTTGAGCAGGTAAATGGCTTGTTAAATCTCTGAAAAAGGAAACTTCAAAAAGCCGTAGCATCTATGTGCTGCTGAAATCTCTGCTGGTCATAAGTGCTTGGTAATTTCACTGAGTAATTGGTTTGAACATAATGTAAATTAATGAACAGAATTGCAAGAAAATCCCAAACCCTACTACACTCACTATAGAATGATGCCTTATAAGAAATGTGTTTCCTTTATCTGGCTTTCACATAAGAGTCAAGATAAGCTGATTTTTTTTTTTCTCTCAAAATGAAAACAAAAGTTGGACAATAAATTTTTCAGATAATAAATCAAGAATGGGTATTTATTAAGGTATCATAGAAGATACAACAAATTTATAGTGTTCTCTCAGGCCTGAAAAGAAGTCCCTATACCTTTACCATGAAAGAGGAAAATACAGAAAAATTCTTGCATCTATGTAAAATGATAACAAAATTAATATACTGTTGAAAGAGACAGTGACTGAAACTGAAGTAAACTTACTTGTAGTTTAAAAATTAAAATATAGAAAAAGTTAATACCATGGAAACTATAGAGGCCTTTAAAAATAGAATTTATGGAAATAGAGTGATCTGTGATTATGATGAGTATTGGGAGAAGCACTTTAGGATAATTGGCATTAACATAGGAAAAAAAGTAAAGTAGTTTAGAGTTTTAAATTGAAGTAATTTAAATCAAGACATATCTGCTTGCTATTTTAAAACCTTTCAAAATGTTTTTCCTTTCCACTGGGAAATTGTTTAGAATATTGAAAATAGGTTCCTAGTTAAACAGACTTATTTTAAAATTTAGGTAAATTCATAAATAAAAGGACAAGCCTCACAATTACTGTGAAGGTTGGTTTCTATGCACTTTATAAGTGATATGCTCTACATTCATCTGTCTGGTTTTAGTCTCATTTATTCTTGATTCATAATGATGTCTATGCTACTACCTTAGTCAATACCTACTCGCATATGTAAATGTCTGAACTTAATGTTCCTCAGTATATTTAAACACATCTGAACATTTACTTGATTTCTTTCTCAATAAGACTGTGTTAGGTAAGAAAGTATGAAAGTTATATCTCAGAAAATACATGTGAATAAATCCAACTGAAGATGACCTTAAAACAAAATGTTAGTTCTGATAATGTGGAGGAACAGACTTTTGAAATGTGACAATACTGAGACTTCAGATGCACTGATTTAAATAACTTAAAGCAGAGCTTGGAATACAGTCTCTGTTATCATATATCCATGACTCGTACTTTACAGCACCACTTCATGATCCACACCATTTCCTTCCATTCAAATCAGTAGGTGATCTAGTAGATGACTTTTCTGTGACCTGGCTGTATTGTGTATTCATTAGAGAGAAGACTTCAAGGAAAGGAGTAAGGTTACAGATAAAACTGACAACAAAACCTAAAAATCTATCCTTTCTCTTCATTACTCATCTATAAATTTGCTTCTAAGAGTATGTGCTGTCTATGATACTATGATATATTCAGTACATCTGTGAATTTATATCTGAAGGCAACAGTGCAAAGGTATGGTGGCAAGATTAGAACATTAGTCTGCAGAGCAAACTTAAGAAATATCCACAGTGAATACAGATCCAATGTCCCTGCTGCACAAAATGCTAGTCCATTCACAGTCAGAGAAATGTGACCAAAAAAAGAAAGTGTGCATTGAAAAGATATAGCTAAATTTTTTTTTTCAATAATTACAGCCTAAAATCAAAGCTCTAACACTTTTAGTTAGCTTTAGAGGAAATACATGAATAACAATTCTTTAATTTTTAATGTTCTTTTTCTAACAGTTTTCAATCAATGCAATTTAGAATTTATTGCCATTTAAAACAAGAGCAAAATGGAAAAAGTGCTTTTTTCCTCATAAAAATACTTAATATTCATACATAACTAAACATGTTTATAGTCTGCCTAGTCAAGGGGACATTTATTCTTAAACAGGACTTAGTTTATCTTGTATTCTATGTAGAATTCTAGGACCAGGTTGTAAATCAAAAGCCAGAGGCATAACAGAACTCAGCCATGTGAAGAATTTGTTTTCCCTCAAGAATGCCTTTAAAGTCAGAATTATTCGATTAATTTTCATGTTTATGAATTATTTGCAATTTAATCTTTAACAACCAAATACATACAATTTTGAACCCAGATAAATATAACAGAATTAATTAACTGGTCCATCAATGCAGTAAAAATTCAAAACTGCAAGAAAAAAGGCAACATATGTAGTGATTTCCTTGGATTTTATCCATTTTTCTTTTTCTGCTGGTGGGTTTGCATCATCAAAATAAAAAGAAAACTTGCTATATTGCTTTATTTTGTTACAGTTACATAAATACCTTTCTAAATTTTATTTTTTGAGCTCTAGAAGACATATATTGCCTGAACTGATTCAGAGACACTTTTCAAATATTTTTTGCTTCTATTTTTGCATCTATTTAACCACATTTATTTCATTATATCTCTTTTTGAGGAGAGTTGCTTTGGGATTTTTTTTTTTTTTGATAGAGCAAATGCTATTTAGACAGACAATATGGCTGTCTGTGAAAAAGATATACTTAACACCAGCAGCTTTATGAAAAGTATTCCAAGCTTTGATAATAGGCTTAAATATCCTCAGGACAGGTTAGAGATACCCCAGACATTTTGAAGAAATATAGCACTATAAGCAGAGAAATAAGGAACTACTTTTCCCTGCTCCATGTCAGGTATATTAACTCACAGCGAACTCCATACTTCTGTGGGGAGAGTATTTACCCAGGAGTCAGGTGCCCAGGAGTCAGCTGCTTCCTGAGGAAATTGCATTGCTATCTGCAAAGTTTTTTTTCTTTTTTTTTTTTTTTTTTTTAGTTAAATTTAAGTATGTACACTTTAATTCAACTATCCATAGTGAAGGTTAAGCTGGATATTAGGAGAGGTTTGACCATCAGAGGAGAACGGTTCTGAAGTGGGCTTTCTGAAAGGCAAGAAATCTAAATTATTATAAAGTGGAATTTAATATATTTAGATGTGGCTCTGTGGTATGGTATGGCTGTCTAAGACAGAGAAAGATTAAGCTTGATAGCCCAGTGAGCAGCATCTGTATTATGTTCCCAATGATTTATTCAGCCTCACAGGGTAGCATAATTCACCAAACCAACCTCATGGCTACACCTAAATTTTAGCTTCACCACAGGTCCTCTGACTATCCTGAAAAGCATGTGTGTGTCTGTGTGAACGTGTAACAAAACTGCAAAATTTATAGATTTTTCCATATGTACCCAGTTCACAAGTCACTTTTAAAGGTAATATCCTTGCTAGTTAACTAAGGAAAGTTGTATTTCATACATGCATTTTCAACCACAAGTGTATTTCAATTGTCAATTAGCATCAGTTCCCTCATCTGAGGTAACTGGGTAGACAACAGGGTCTAGCGTGAATAACACTTTTTAGAAGGGCCTGAATTGATGGGACAAGGGGTAACAGAAAGAGGGTAGGTTTAGATTAGATGTTCTAAACAATAAATTCTTTACTGTGAGGGTGGTGAAGCATGGGAACAGGTGCCCAGAGAAGTTGTGGATGCCCTGTACCTGGACTTGTTCAAGGCCAGGATGCGGCTTTGAGCAACCTGGTCTGGTGGAAGGTGTCAAGGGGGCTGGAAAGGGATGATCTTAAAGGTCCCTTGTAATGCAAACCACTCTATGATTTTATGATTTTCAAAGTCTATATCTTCTTTTCATTACTTTTAAATACTGTTGTTCTTCCTAAAAGTCGAATGTGCATATTTGGAGACAACAGTATGTGTTGTATTTATTGTACTTGTTTATTAAATGAACTTATCACCAGGGTATGATCTTGATGTACAGCAGTCTCTGAATTTGACTTCAAAGAGCCAAGGTTTGACTGTCTGATTTGTCCTATCTGCTGATATCACACCCTCTTTATAAATGCAGACAAACACAGATGCTGTTCATTTTCCTTGTAGTGAGAGCATATTTTAGATAAAATTCTCAGATTGTTTTCAACTGCTTAAGGACAGGTTTGCCAATGGTGTGTTTTTGTTTATTTTCCGAAATTTCCTAGCACAAAGGCTGCCCGGACCTAGGAAGTCTACTTTAGAAATTATGTCAAAGTTTTGGAAGTCAGCATTAGTCTTTATTGCAATGTGAGATCTCTCAAAATATACAGAAGTTTCACCCAACACGTTAGATTTAAGTATTCTCAGATACACTTGGAATAAGTGAGATTTAAATAACCATCATAACCCTTCTCAGGTCTTATCACAGCCCTGACTGCAATCACAGCAGAGACTCAGACATCAATAAACAGCTCTACACCTACCTATATAGAATATGCATCTGGCAGGATCTAATAATGAATTATGCATCTCTGTCCCAAACTTTAATCCTACACCAAAACAGAATCCTGTCTCTGCAGCCTATCCAGAAACTCCTTAGGATCTATCTCCCTCTGTATAGCTCTTACTATGGTTCCCAGAGATTTATAATACGGAGCAGTCAAAACAATTGTCCACCCATTAATCAATATATCTGGGGATAAAATGAATAGCATCACCTTTTGCTATTAATGAGGTAATTTTCTTTTTTATCATTTTAATTTTGTCTGGGGTTTTTTTACATAGACCCTATCAGCATAATAATCACTCATTTTTAGGCAAGAAATAAGTAATGCAGCTTTAAACAATGCTAGGTGCAAGTCTCTGGAGGTGCAAGGGTAAGTATCTTATACAGTGTGGATTCTCTGCTGTGTAGAACTGTTGTTTACATCAAGTTTTTTTTTCCCAGATTTTAAATCAGTTTCTGTGACATTCTTTTGTCAGTGATATTTGGCTAGTAAAGATGATGGATGTGACCATAAGCTAACCTGAGCGCTTTCACTCACTTGCTGATAGTGTTTGGACAAGTCACAAGAAATCTGCTGAAACAGCATAATTTGAAAGAAATCCATGGGCCAAAACACATGATGAAGTATTACAATGGACTTTTTTGAGTTCTTTTTGGTGTGTATCCACAAAATATTTGAGTTCAGCTCAAAAATAACAATAAAACTTAAAAATATGAGAAATAGTTATCAGATCAGTGAGAAGCAGTCCTGCAAGGTTTTTTTAAACCACAATGTCAGGTTTCTCTTCAAATAGAGTAAAAAATACAAAAGCTTTTCTACAAAACTTGATGGAAAATCCACTAGTTTTTCATGGGGATGTGTGTGTGTGTAACTGTTCACACGCATTTTAGATGATAAAATTTAATTTGTTAAAACTGTCACTAACAAAATGAAATAATTTTGATTTAAAACATCATAATCAGCATCTTTATCTTCCTAGTTGGTCCTCTCCTTATTTTAATTTAGTTTACCATACCTTGTTCTTCTAACAAGTGACACAAAAAACTGATGTTAAACAAACTGATTAAAACCAAGAGCTCAGATGAAATCTATTCTAGTGAAAGGAACAGTATAATAAATTCTTAATATGTGGTAGCACAAGGTCAGTTTGAAGGTACATTGCTTTTTCTGTCTCTTTGTGCTCTATATAGATTCTTACAACAATAACAGTTACATGACAATAATGGGTCATTTCTTACATATATGCAATATCAGCTGTGAAAAGAATAGCAAATGCCACAGAGAGGCAGAATGAAAATTGTGGGTTAGATCTCTCTTTAAAAGCTGAAAAAAGGACTACATTAGTCAGGACACAAGATTACCATTGCCAATGGTACCTATTCAGCAACTTCATTGCCTCAAGCCCTGGAAATGCAAACATTCAGGAGACTTGCTTTAGCATCTCTCCTGGTTTTTGTGATTTTTCTTCATCATCAACTTTTCCCAGCTATTTCTTCCATAACTGAGAAAGATATGCAGTATTTTTTTTTCTTTCAAGTCTGTCACAGCTCTAAGGGAAAGACGTCCAACCTGCACTGCTCCCACAAAATCTGTTGGCTCTAATTCCCATGCAAAAAAGGATCAGCTATACCCAGCAGGTGTACTCCATGGGTGTAAAAAATATTAGCCAAAAGTATGCTGAATAATCAAGAAACAAAGGCTTTGCAATAATCAGCTATGTTCTGGGATTTGGGTGAAGGAAGTTGGGGTGGTATTTTCCTTCAATGGTAGAGTTTAGGTAATTGGGTTTTTACCTATTCTTTATGATTTCTGGGACATGAAAGCCTTCTTACACTGTATTGATGACCTCAAATCCAATGTTTTCACCCCAGTTTCTGACTTTTTATGTCCTATATGTTTTGAACTTTGTGAAGGGATAGTTCATTTTGATGTTTATGTTGGAAGGAATTATTCATTCAGTCAATGTCTCCTTGAAAATTGAACTTGGCTGTAAAGATGATTTATGAGGGATGATGAAGATCTCAGCAGGACAGGAATAGAGAACCTGGTTTGGCAACATCAAATTAAAAGATGTATTTCCAAATATTATTTACAGTGCCATCTTATGATGTTGCCAAATAGCGTCTTAAGTGAGGTCCTGAAGCTGTAAGCATTTCTCTAGGGCAGCAGAGTTCAGATTGCAAAAGTTCTGACAGTAATGAAGAAAATGCTCACTTGTATGTCAGGAGAATGCATTGTTGCCTTCCTGTTTTCCCTTTGCAGGGCCAGTGAAATTGAGGTTATATTTCTTACCCATTTTAGTGTTACCAGTTGATACACGGATGAGTCTGCTGTGACTGAAATATCAGAAAAATTTGGACTTAACACTTTTGGTAATTCCATTGGTAATGGAAAACCTGTTGTGAGAAGCAGCCTAGCTCATCAGCAAATTTTAAGCACATACTCTTTTGTACTTTCTTGAGTAAGCTCTTTCTTGCAGGGACAGAATATTATGCTTAAGTCCTGCAGTAATCATCCTAATGTTGGTTAGGATGCCACATGGAGTACAACTAATCTCAAAAGTGGCTGATAGGCTGAAGCTAATTGGAATTTTGGCAGTAAGGCTCATCATGTTGAAAGTAAAATAGGCAGCACTACATGGCAAATTGTTTCTCAGTTAAAATACTTAAAAAATGAAATGGCTATGAGGAGAATTGGTAGGAGTTATTTGAATACAGTATTTTTAATCTTAACAGTACTGTTTCAGAAATTCAATTTTCAGAGATGAACCAGAAATTTTCTGTGCATTCTCTGATAATAAACTGTATAACTGGTCCAAAATCTCACAGCAATTATAAATAGAATTTAATGTTTGATTTATGAAGTATTGTCTCATTTGTAGCTAATCAACCTTGCTAGTTAGTTGAAGGCCCTTAGGCACAAACTGCTAAGGAAAGACAATCTTAAAACAAACCTAATTATACTGGATCTAAAGTTGAATATGGTTTTCTAATAAGACCACAGTTTTATTACCGTCCTTTCTGCTCATCTACATTTGGACTCCAATGACATCATTCCAGCAACAGGTCAGTAGGCATCAAAACCCTGGAACTAACGAGACACATCTCCTGGGGAAACTGTCAATAGCTGTACAAAACTGGGATTTCTTATCACAAGTGCAGACTAGTAGCAATGATTCCAGAGACTTATATTAACAAAAGGAAAGTTTGACCATTGCTTGTATTGTCAGGATAGCTGCCCGTTGACAGCTTACAAAACTCCCTCCCAGGTGTATTGTGGGTTATTATTTAGATGTTATGATATATATTTGTTTAAGAAAATCTTTTAAAAAGCACTGGAATTTTTAAGAAGATGCAAAATTAGTACTAAAGAAGTTACTTTACTCAGAATAACTTTCTTCTCTGACATTTCTAGGGATTTCTCAGACACTACTCTTTTCTTCTTGTAAATCCCAGATTACTGGCATTTCTGAGAATTTTCTCAAAGTGATTTGAGTTCTGTCCAGCAACATATTTCTGAATTAGATTGTAATAAACATTGATGATATCTTGATGTTATTACAGTTCCACAGTGGCATAAAGGTTTCAAGTCTGAAGAATGATTTTCAGAGTATGGGTCCCAAACTATAAGTGAGCTCCATATAAAAACATTTACCAAATTTTAACGTAATATATTCAACAGATATTAATGATAATACATAATAAAAGTACAAACAAACTTACTAAGATATAGCTCACAATAACCTCATTCTTCAGGAAACATCATCTTATGGAAAGGGATATAAAACCTGGAAAACGAAGCAGGGAACAAAACTTGAGCATGGAAATATTGATTATTCAGCTGTAACCCTGAGAGCTAAGGTAGAAATTTCTGTCACACAATTTTGTGATATTTCAGCATATGGTTCTACAGAGGGATCAAAGTAAACTAGCATTTGTTTTTTACAGGTTGGTGATCTGCAATGTGTAGACCAGATACATAGAATTTTAGTTGAGCTGAAAAAAAATTTAGAGTCTAAAAATTTTTATCATTTTGAAAACATCTCAATTAGGAAAATATAACACTGTCATTGACACAGAACATTGTAGACATAAAGTCAAAAAGGAAGGATTTTCTGGGTTAATTTATAAAATTTCTTGTATAGTGGTGTTTCTCACCTTGCATAAAATGGTATTCAAGCTGTATTCTTTTCAGTTTGCTTTATCTAATCTGAACGGGGGAATTGAAAAAACCTCTTAACTTTATTGCTATTTGCCTGAATTTGAAGCTGCTGTTTGTTTGAAATTACGTCTTTGTTTAGAAATATAGTATGAGCAGTATTAAGGATTTAAAAGTTTTTCACTGACAGAGTGGGTAAGAACTGGAACATGCTTCCCATAGAGATCGTGGCTTCAAGCCTGTCAGTATTCAAGAAGTGTTTTGACAACAATCTAAGATATATGGTTTAACTTTTAGGTCGCTCTGTGTGGAGCCTAGGACTAGGACTGAATGATTCTTATGGGATCCTTCCAGCTCTGGGTTGTGAGAGACTGAAATGTTATGGCTAATGGCTTAAACATTGTTATGATGGACACTTTGCCCATTATAGCAAAACTGTGTGAAGAAGCTGCAACCACTGAAGCTCACCCCTCTCTGAATATGCCTCCTGATTGGAGCTTTGGACTGTGAGTTAAGCCACCCAAGGGAGCTTGGTGGCTTAATGTGACACAGTTGTCCAACTATCTCAGGTCTAGGAAGAAGTAAACAAGGCTAAGGGAGAAGAATGTCTGTACAAAGAAAGCCAAACTCAGCAGCTGTCCTGAAAATCAGCTCTGTCTGGGTTTGGGCTGGGGGAGGCTGTAGCTCACAGGCTCATCTGCTGAGGCCAGGTTTGCACACACTTCCCCCCAACCAAGGGGGGAGGAGGAGAAGAGTTTTTGGGTGTGTGACATTACCTCTGGGCAGAGAGAGTGAAAACCCCTCCTCCATTACACAAACTGGCTCAGTTGTAAACCCACCCACCCCGGGAAGGCCACATCCATGGGACATTCACTTGAGAGGCAGCTGAGGAGGTGTCATAAATTATCAAAGACCCCCTGTGTACAGGGTTAGGGTTAGGGTATTTCTGAAACTAAAAAACAATAGGAATTTGAGAAAGCCTAAAATAATAAATTTTGATTACCAGTATTATAAAAGTATCTGATTTCTTCTGACTTTATGAATCCAGTAAAATCAATTCAGTGGTTTGTTCAGTCTTTCAATTTTCATATCCTGGTTCTTAGAATACTGACAGATTAAGCCCAGCAAACACAAAATTCCCCAAACATTTTGGTTTTATAGATGGTCAAAATCTTTAATTTGCTTGCTTTATTACTTTTGTTTTCATCATCATTGGAATCAACTGGTTAAAACTGAGTTATTTCAAAGGATGTGTAAGATTTCTTTCCAGATCTCAAACTAGTTTTATTGTACTGTTGTGTTTAATTCTTAGTTTGTTAATTGATAGCAACCTTGGAACCCTGGAAACTGATAGCTGGGTCTCCTGAGATTCCTAGCTCCCAGGTGTCTGGTTCAGGAGCTAGGGAAGCCCTGGCACTGCAGGCTGAAAATCACTCAGTTTGGATTACCTTTGCTCTTCCTTCAGCAATTCATAGATGCCAATAAACTTTCTATCAAATAATAAAATCTTGTTCAGTCCTTTTTATTTTTGCAAAGTTTTGAAACTGCCTGTAGAAGTACATCACATTAATAATCTGCTGCTTAAGCAGTATTCAATTGTTCATCTTTATTAGTAGTGTAATTAGTTAGACTAATTATTTATACTAAAACTGCTGTTAACCATCTCGTAACCAAAACCTTTCTAAAAAAATAACTGATTGTGTTAGGAAACTACTGTCTAAATAAAAAGAAAAAATAGAAGGCAGGCAGTGCTTTACTCCTAAGTCCTTTACTGAGAAAACTGAAAGACAGAAAGCTTAATGGCTGTACTCTGCCCCTTCTAGAAAATTCTGCCAGAATTGGTATCAGGCCTACGTAATATATATTTCACTGCCATGAACTATTAACTTTTTCCCCCAGTCTATTCATACTCTCTGCAGACTAACAATGCCTAGTCCACTCAAACTTTCTCACCAGGGCAACCAACAATGATATACTCAGTAATTTTATTATTTTTATTTTATAAATCCTCTGATTTTTCTTGTTATTTTTTAATTCATAACACACAACTGCTTATACAGCAATTTTCTAATACTTGTTTTATTCACACAGTCAAATATCTTCCATTTTTTTATTATACCAAGTTTCCATTAGGTTCTCCATAATTTGACACATTCAGCTTCATACACGAGAATCAAACTATCCTACAGAATTAGGAAGAAAGAAAAAGCAAAGGTATTTATTTACTGACTTTGAATACATGCATTTCTTCCCATAAATTTTAGCCATTTCACTTGCAACCCATAGTGATAATAAGTGCTGGTCTCCCTTGGGTATAATATCAGCTCTGTCATGCAGAGACCTATTTATCAAATAGCTTAATATTGACAAATTTGTATTATTATAGCAATATTGGGATTCATGACCTACATTTAAGAAATCTGATTGCACTGCTTTAGATTTCCCAAATATCCATATCCTCTTTCCATATTCCTTGGTTTAGCAGTGGTGTCTACATGGATCATATTTGCTTAAATCTGATCTAACTGCTGCCTAGTTTGTGTGGGTATGACATAACTGAAAACATATTGAAGCATTTTTAGTATGTATAATCATACAGGAATCAAGTCAAGAAAATCAAGTGTTTCATCATGTATTCATGTTTGCTGCTTGGAACGGCCAATATCGATATTCAATGAAAAAAATGCACATGCTACTGGAAACTACTTAATAGTTTATAGACTTATAATATTATTAAAGCAATATGAAATTGTCTTGTCCTTGGGATTGTGAGGTTGGATTTTTTGGTTGGTTATTTGGTTGGTTGGTTGGTTGATTGGTTGAATTCTTGGGGTTTTTTTTTAAAAAAAAAAGTTTGAGTGGCCCCATTGGACAACATCTGGTTTGTAAAGTTTGTTCCTTCTGTTTATCTTCGCAAAGCCAGAAAGGGATCAAACTATGGGACTTCAGCATTTTGCATCACAACAATTTCTCTAAATCAACTGATGCAGTTTTGAGATGTGTGAGTTTCCTTTTCCATCTGAAATTTTGTTTGGACTCAAATTGATGTTCATCAACTGAGGCAAACCCATCAAATTATTATTTTGGGGAAAATATAAGGAAAAATAATTATCTTAACTACCCCAGATGTATGAAACATTCCACATTTTAATGCTTTGAGAATTTAGTGTGAGTCTAGAGTTTTGTCATCTTTTCAAAAGTCAAGTGGGGTTTTTGAAGAGGGATGAATATATTTTTCATGCTCAGTTTTAGAGGAACAGATCTATTAAAACATATAAAAAGGGACATGGTTTTCTGAAGTTCATCTTGACACAAAAGTAATACTATGAAATTAGATTGCAACTACTATTAATCTCATTAGAAAAAGAATTAAATTGAATGCATAATTAGATATCCTAAAGAGAAACAAGCTGCTTAACACAAAGATATAGTGAGAAGCAAGTCAATTGCTATTTTAGTTAGAATATTGCAGAAGAAAAAATTAATATGAACAGAAAGATACAGATCATATTGATCACTTAAAACAGTTAATAAAAAAAGAAAATGGTATTCTTCCTCAAAGTGAGACATTAAGAAGAGATCACAGTGGAATGACTTTTAACTAGGTGGGATTCATAGAAGAATCAGGAGAAAAAAGAAAAAATTGGAGTTGCTCTGAACACCTACCATCAGCTCCCTTGTAAGAGGAAATGAATGGAAATATAATAAAAAGAGATCACCATGTGATATTTTTGTGCCAATGACTTGTCAGATTGACAAGAGCATTGATGTTCAGAAGTGTGAATTCAAAAGGGGGAGTGACTGACAGTATGAGAGAGAGAGAGGAAATCATATCCTGGATGGAAAACAGATCTGTAGGACAGTTCAGCTGAAGCACATTTTTCTAGGAGCAGGAGGGAGAAAAGAAAATGGAAGCAGAATGGGGAAAGACAAAACAGGGAATCATTTGCTATGAAAAACAATATGAAGCAGGCTTTGAAATTTCCAGAAAATGTGGGGATAAAGTTAAATACTGGGAAGGAGTTCTTACTTTAGAAACACTGCTCCAAAACAAGTATTTTCTTCATTAAAGACTTTATTTTCTTTGATTTAAAAAAAAAAAAAAAAATTCTTTTATGTATCTTTTTAAAATGAACCTATAGTAAGAGCAAAAAATTAATCTCACTTATTATTATCTTTAAGGTGTAATATGATGAAAATTCATCACCCATCACATAAAAAATTCCTTTTAAAAGAAGGTTTTTATTGCCAGCTTTTTTTGCCACCTAAAATATGGCTATGGTAAGCCACAAAAAAATGCTACTTTTGTAAGAAGTGGCCTCAGCTTTGTTCTGTCTTTAGGAGAAGTGGTGTAACCATGTTACCTCAATGTAAAATTGAGACAGAGGAATCTCCTTAGTACAAATGTGACATTAAAAAGATGGGGGGAAAAAAGTGTATTTTAAAATAATTATTCTGACCAAATTAATACCGAAATAATTAAAAAATATTTGGGTGCTTTTATCCAGATACAGTTAGAGAAGTTTAAGGGAAAAACTGACACCAAAATGGTTTGTATTTGCTTTGGCATCTTTGAATCCTCACATCTCTTCTCTTTGTTTCACAGTTCAGAAAAAGGAAACTTCAGAAATATTTTAAGATACATCAGCATGTCTACGACTTCAGAAATACATTCAAGCTAATGAAGGGACCAAAGACTGGGCGGATGCACCACTTCGTTAATGAAGAAAAGAACTGGATGAAAGAAAATGGAAATTCTTTGAACATGTGTATGCAGAGACCCTTTGAAAAGAGAGGCAGTTACGCAAAAAATGCCATGGGGAGAGGGAAGGTAAAGTTCATTTATTGACCTTGGTAGTTTTCCTGAGAAATTCAACAGACATTTAAATTAATATAGATAGATAGGCCTCCAGAAACAAGAGGGAGTTCTGCAGTTCTGTTTCATCACCATGTGCCAACTCAATGCAAAAATGCCAAACCAATGCCAAATCAATTTCTGTTAGAAATAATGAATACAATAAGAAATAATTATTTTCTGGTGAAGCTGGCGAAATTAACAGAACATTTTGTAGAATGGAAAATTGATACATGGCAAAATGAGGCCATATCCCTTCTAAAGATTAAGAAAGTCTTGGACCCATCAATTTTTCTTGCATTAATAACTTCTAGTCATGTGTAAGTAAGACTTCTAGAAGATAAATAAAGCTAACTCATTTGCATGACAGCGTCCTCCTGTTGTGATGTGATCTTGCCCAAACATGTACTGCATACTAAGCTGAAATTCTTCTAAAGAGAGAATCATGTTGCAGTTCATAGATACCCAAAGAACATTTCCAATTATTCTTCCTGATGAAATAGGTCTTACAAAAGACAGATTAAATATACATAATTTAGGAGGTATCAAAACTTGATCTGAAAAAACAAGGTGACAAACTTAGATAAAAAACCAGTTCCATTCGATGACTCTCTTTTTTGCTTAAATTGAAAAAAACTGATGGTAAGTTTTAAATATCTGAGTTACATTAAAATATATTCTTTAAATTTCCATTAAAATCTAATGAGCCTGTGCATTTTCCTAGTTAAAATTATATTATCTGAAACTTTGTTAGTACTCTTACGTAGCTCTAGTTATTTTGTTCTACCATGTGTGATCTTCTACTATGCAACTTACTGAAGAATGGCACAAAATTTTGTCTAACCTTCCTTTTCAAAAGTGAGTAATACAGATCTTGTTAATTCCAAAGGTAATCCATGTGTTTAGCCTTTTTCCAGGCAGTGAAATAGTTCTAAAGCAGTACTGTCCATGCATGAGAAACATGTCTGTTAACTGCGGGAATGGTTCTTTAAGGTTGTTATATATGCTATGCAAAATTGAACACATTCACAACATAACATAAAATATGCATTTTGGAAATATCGTAAAGAAAAAATTTGTATAGATAACGACAAAAACTTTTAGGCTTAGCATCAGAAATTTAATGAGCAATATTGAAAATGTAGGAAAAAAATCAACTCTTTTATAAACATTTATTCATAGAAAAATGTTCAGTAATACAAAAAATTAAATGTAGAAACAAACTGCCACTAGTTATGACTACGAAACAATTTTGAACAAAAGCTCTGATTTCCAGCTTCAAATATGGAAACTTGCCTGAAGCAGGATCACTAATATTGTTATAAATTTACTGTTGTGGAGAACCTGGCTTATAGTTCTCATTCCTATAACATTTTGTAGAACTGCAATAAAACTTCAGTAAGACATTCTCAGGCTTTTTTTCATTATAACCTTTGTGGTGGCTACCGTGCCCAAAATGTCAAAATATAGCAAAATGGTAATTTGGGAAAAAAACCCACAGCAATGGCAAGGTTGCTCTCTGTACTACAAAACATCATGCATGGTCTCTATGAAGGATTAAAAAGATGCATTAGTAAATTTGTAGTCCCTATGTCATGTTAATAAGGCTGAAGTTAGACTGCTGCAAAAAGCTTAGGCACTACACCTTGTAGAATGTTTACAATGTAAATTTATAACTGTAGCTCAATTGACTTTCTACCCAATTTGATTTACTATTTCCATTTTGTTTACTGTGCCACTGTTCAACAATTGCTCTGATTAAGTATTTGATGCTGTAGTTTCTAGTGGAGTGTTTAAGGGCAAAACATAAATAGGAGTATCAGAATCAGACCCCCAAAGTTCCTCTTTCTTCATCAAAGCTATTCATAATCAAGTAAGTTGACATATAATATATACAGCCAAGAGAAAGGTTCCTCAAGTTACGTGGAAGTTCAGTCATTTGGGACATTGCTGCAGTAGGTAGCAACCAGAACTTCTTCATGTTCTGAAAAAAATCTGCAGAAGGGCAAGATCTCAATCTATAAGAATATCATGATCAAAAGGGATGCAATGAGTCTCAGTTTTATGTAAATGATAAATAACCCCTTGTATCCCCCCAAATTATAAACTATTGCTTACAAAGTTTGAAATCGTTTGTTCGTTTTTATGTCTACCTCTTCTGGTTTTAAACTTCTATATTGCAGTTACATTTCCAGTTTTATAATCAGAAAATAACTTTTTTTCTAATAAAGCATGTTGCTTTCATATAGGGCTTCTCCATTGTTAAACAGAAAACAAAAATTACAACCATGGGAAAACAACATTTAATGGCATCTGCAGATGAAACTTTTGGGGTATCGACATCTCATGCTTGGCAAGTTTGGGGTGTGGCATTTCAGATTAATATATGGAGCTAAATCAGTCAAATGTCAAAAAATACAAAATCTTTTCAGGCAGCGTTATTCAGAGCTTCTGATGAGCAGTACACAGGAGAATAACCATATTCTGAAAAAATCCCTTTTTTCTCACCCACAACTTCATTTTTGGGGTCTATATGAGGTATAGCAATTATAATACCAAACTGCAGGTTATGAAATGTAATATACTCTAAGTTAACAAACACTTTTTGACAGAATCCCCCTCAAAACCAGAAAGTAGTATTTTACATTACAGCACTCTGAACTCTGCTGTATAACCAAGTTAAAACAGTAGAAAATGAGACCACACAACTCTTTCAGGCCCAATGTCTCTTGTCATAAATAAACATTGCATTTGGTAATTCAGCACTTTCAGGGAGAAAAAATAAAGCAGCAGCATTTTTAAGGCCCACACTGACTCTTGTTGGACTCTTGACTTGTTGGAGTGAAAGCTTCTCTGGACTCAGGCCCAGAGGAAAGCCAAAGCACAAGAGTTGAATTAAAACCTTTGGACAAGCTGAGATACATGAAGTCATACCAAAGTGAAATAGAAAGAGATTTTTAACTTTTAGTAGAAATATAGGCTAAGTGCCTTAAACATTAAAAAGCTGCAGCAGAGACCTTAAAACACAGTTCCTACTGCAGTAGCGGTACCTTTTCACAGAATTTTTTTACTGTAGACAAAATATAGATAGAACTATAATGCTCACATTTTTTAGATGGTGTTCATATAAACAATAAGAGCTGATAGAAACTATATTCACAAATCTGTGTAATACCTACGTAATACTTGTGTAAGACTTACAACTGTTAGAATTAGACCAAAATAGGTTAAGAAAAGAAAAACTAGAATCGTGTGTTAATCTTATTGGTCAATTAACAAATATAAACCACACTTCTGTAAGAAAGAATTAGGAAATTAGAGGGAACTAGAAGCTGTTTTTCTGCCTGCTGTTTTGCCTGCTGTTGCTGCTTGGCCTCATCATGTAACCCCCTTGAACTCTGCCTTCAAGAAGCTATGAGACTATGAAATAAAGAACTTAGCAGAACAGCAGCTTCCTCTTCTCTCTTTCTGTCTTACCCTGATCTGAAAAGGAAGGGTATCCCATCAAAAGCTCAACAAACAAATGCTTTTTGACAGAATCCCCCTCAAAACCAGAAAGTAGTATTTCACATTACAGCACTCTGAACTCTGCTATATAATCAAGTTAAAACAGTAGAGAATAAGTCCACACAACCCTTTTGGGCCCAATGTCTCTTGTCACAAATAAACATTGCATTTGGTAATGCAGATGCCTACACACTTTCAGGGAGAAAAAATAAAGCAGCAGCATTTTCAAGGCCCACACTGCCTCTTTCCAGGAGAGAATGAAGCCACTGTTGCCTAGATGGAGATGCACAGAAGTGTGTAGGCATCTGCATCACCAAATGTTATTAACAAGGTTAGTTCAGTTTGTGAATAATTCTGTATCACTGTATGGAACAAAAACAAAGCATGGGAGAGGTTTGTTGGAGTTCCTTTCTCTTTTAGCTGTAGTTCCACTTTTGTGTTTTCAGTCTACTTGACCACTATTTTCTTGTTGACCTTCAAGATTTGTTTAAAACTTTATCAAATATGATGTAATTTTTAAGAATAAAATCAGATTATTTCACAAAGCTGAAATTGCGCTTAAGTTACCTAACTACTGGACAATTTGTTCCCTTAGCTAAAATAAGCTGTAGCAAGCTCAAAGACAGAAAATGTAAATCCAGAAGAGATCTGACAAGCCCTCAAGCCTTGTATTGTTGAGTTAGTGAAAAAACTGTGGTCTGTGACTGCAATGGTGGGCTACAATGGAGTTAATATGAATTAAGAGACAAATAGGAAAAATAGGGTAGAATGAAACTATTACAGAGTCTACGTTCTATCTGAAGCATGCATAAGGACAGAAATTAATGTCTTTAAAAAGTCCTCTATGTGTGTGTATTTTTCTCTTTTGCTTTAAAGACCACTCTTCATCCTGGTGAGATGCAAAAAATAACCAGCTGCAGCATTTAAACTTATACTTTATACCATAGATCAAGAAAGAAGAGGATAACTTCTAGCATTGGCTTGCAATGCACATTAGATCAAGTTTTCCACAGTCACACTCCCCTCTTAACGTGAATGAGCCAAACTTTTGAATTGCATTACTGCTGAGGTGTCCTTGTCTCTTCAATGGGTTTTGATGCCCACTGTGCTTAAATGACTTGTCTCAATATCCAAGCACAAAGATATGAATACTAATCCATACTCAGGTATGGCTACTAATCCATAACTAACTAACTAAACTACTAACCAAACTCAGGATAAAGCTGACACCCCATTACTCGACACATTCAGGATATGCACAACTTTAGGATTTTACTATGAATCTTAAGATTATTGGTACTTGGTTTCACTGGCAGTTATATGCGAGAAAAAGAAAGATATTTCTCTAAGTCCAGTAAATTCAGGCCAGTTTATTGAACCTTCTGTGTTGGCAGTAATAGATTTCTTATTCCCAATTGTTGCTAGATGAGGATGCTTCACAGAAATAATTTCTGACAAGATAAATACAGGAAACTGGAAAAAAAGAAAGGCATTTTTTCTTCTTCACCTTTATCATTCAAAAAAAGCACAGTTTTTATTTCCTTTGTAAATGTCACAGAGAGCTTGGTGCTCCACTGGAAACTTCCATGGTGATTTTTCATCTCTGCACAATTGTCTTGAGCTGGCTTATAAACACTGGGAAATGGAAAGTATTACTGATCGTTTTAAACTGTATTGGCACAAACATAGTGCTAGAAAAATAGATACATACTATTTCAGTTTCCTACAACAGCAACTTAGGAAAACTTTTACCTATTATTTCACTTGCCAAAAGATTAGGGAAGACTTCATTAAGTGCTGGATTTCAGCTTCTTTAGGTATATAAGTGGTGTCATCAGCTCAGCAATACTTGTGCTGATTCAGCTAAACACAGAGAGCTAAAAGCATTAATTTACTTTTAAAAGTGTGCTTGGAAACAATTCTTTTTCAGAAATAGGAGCAAGGTCAGCTGAAAAACTGCAATAAAATTCTATTTTAAAAGGAAATAAATCCATTTCTTGTAAACTGATGTTATTTATAAAGAAAAAGCTAATAGTGTAATTACCACACTTCTTTTATGTTGAAACTAATTTATTGTGTTCTTTGGCACTGACACCTTTAAGGAGAAAATATTTAACAGTTAACCTTTTTTTTTTTTTTAACTTGGGTTCTTGGTCTAAATCACCTGTCTCAAAAGATTAGACTGAAATACTTCACATTTTCTGCTTATGCTGTATTTTTCCCCTTAAATATAAAATAAGGGGAGAAGGCGAAGAAGTTTGAAGAAGAATTCCTGCACTTTCCTAATAAAGTTTCTCCTAGTAAAAAAAAAAAACAAAACAACAAAACAAATCACTATTTGTCAAGCCAATCTTTTACCAAGTGAAAGTGCTTCTCTTCTATACAATGCTTGCTGCCAATAGCTTTTCTGGAAATCATTCCTCCACATTTCACAGAATTTGTTTGGAAAACTCTGTACATAGAGAATCATACATAGGCACCATTCCACTGCACAGGGCTTCTTTCAGGTTCACTGAAAGATAAGCACAGATGTGACAGGGAAGAATTCAAGCATACCGTCAGCATTGATAATGAAGCATTTCTACAGCATCCTCATAAAGTTAATTTGGCTGCCCTGTCCAGTCACATCTGTGAAATTCCAAACTGCAGATCCAGACAGCCACTATTTTTTGTGATTATAGGTATGAATGCCAAAAGTTTCAGACAACACAAAAGAGAATTGTCTGAGACTCTTTAACTATTTCCCAACTCATTAACAATTTCATTAAATGAATGAAGCTTTGCTTTGTGAACACATTTTTAATGCCCTTGCTGCTCAGGAACTAAGTGAATATATGTCACAGATTTAAATATACATGCATATTTTAGGGTTATCAACACTTACCATAAAATGATAATCTACTAAAATACTGGGGTGTGTCATCCTTCCATAAAAAAATTGCCAGGTTTGGGGGATTTTAGAGGACATATAAAGTATGCTTTTCTGATCCTCAAGGAACAGAGTTATTTAAAAATAAAAGAACAGGAGTAAAGCATGAAATCTCAGTTTTACCTGCACACCCTCAAGAACTCACTGTGAACAGAAAACACTTTACATTTTTCAAGACCTGTAGTCCTCCCTACAACCATTGTTTGCATCTCAAAGCCAACAGAAAGACAGTGAAAGAGGCTGTGGTATTTAACAGTCAGTCAAGTCCTTCATTCTCTGGAAGTTTTCCTTTCTATGAAATGAGTAATGCCTAAGATCAGATACATTGAAATCCTACAATCTAGATCTCCATCTGTGCCATCATGTATAGGAAGCCATCTGCTAATTTGATATGCAATCGGTACCCTAGAAACATAAAGAGGTCTTCATAAAAGTAGCAATCTTCTAATGTCAGGATACTTTATTTACCAGTAATTTCAGTTTTCTGTCCTAGGGAAAGGGATTAGATCACCTTGTTCATTATGTTATTTGCTCTATTCAAAAGGGGAAATTTACTTGCAGAAGACAAAAAAAAAAACCAAAACAAAAACACGGTTAGGAAAGGAACTTGTGGATATTACATAGACACACACACACACCATCTACCATCATCTGAAATGAAACATATGGACAAATATTCTTGAGGAAAATCTGAGTGTGACTTTGTACAACATCCATCATGAACATTTCTCACTGGGAAGTGGAAAAAATTATAGAGAAAAATGTTGTATGTTAGACAAAAATGGGATAAAAAACCTAAACAAACCACAAAACATTCTAGTAACATACTCAAAATATTTTGCATACTGGAAGCCCCAGTCAGTCTTCTTTTTCAAATGACAAAATGAAGTGATTTATCAAAAGTCACATAGCAGTTCAGGGCTGGAGTCATGATAAGAGCTTGAGAGAGAATAACCCCTCATTTTCTCTCAAACAAGCAAAACAGTTTTCTTTTGAATAATGTCACAGATTTTAAAGAACATGATGAATACAGAACATTTTTCATGTTGCGTTTTGTCATATATACCACCAAGCTAACCTTCTTTAAACATCTATAGTTTGGATTATTTTCCCAAGTGACAGCAGAGGCTATGACTGTTTCAAACATTCATGCAAATTTCCTTTGCTTCAGCACTTCCTCTGCAAGGAAGTGCTATCCCTTCTTTAGGGAAAAAAAAAAAAAAAGAAAAAGATCTTAACATTATTTCAGCAGAGCAAGCATTTAAGCATTTAAAAATGAATAGCAGTGTTTCCTACTAGGCTGCTATTTTTTCCTTCTTGATACAAGAAGCTGTGAAACAACCAAGCTTAATTTCAGGGATGTGGGATTAATAAAGTGCTTATGATCTGCAACCCATTTGAAAATTGCGAGATTTATGGGTTGGTAGATAGTGAGTAAGGAAGAAGAATAAAGGCAAAACCCTTCTAAATAAAGTTTTCTTAAGGATAATATCCTTTAGTATAGAGATAAATGTTTTTCCCAAGAAAAACAAAATGTCTATATTTTGGTTTTAAGCCATTGTTTAAAATCTTTTCTGGCTTACAAATGTATACATGGGGTTTGCATCCTTGTGGGGAAAAAAAAAAACTGCTGATATGACACAGATTTTATTTTTCTTTCAAGATTCTGGAGGATGAGGTGACACAATGGTCATGTTCTATAGACAGAAAAATGTTTGGAGTTTATAAAGTATGTTTACCCCCCACTCCAATGTCTGTTGAAGCAGGGTGATGATGAATGTCTAACTACTGAGTTTATCTAGTCCAACTTTCTGCATAGCTGTTTTGTATCCACGTGATTCAGTCCTGCAGTCAACAGGGGATAAATATATGGACTTTAGCATACAGATGGATTTTATAAAGGCTAAACTTGGCTTTCATTATTGTTTAATAGATGTTACTCTTGCATTTTGATGGCTGAAAGTCACACAGTTTATGTACAGCTTTATCTAGACCTGATAATAGTAGTCATGATGATAGATGAAACATCAAATATAAGATCAAAACTTGATTCATTCTAAATATCCCAAGTGGTTATAAGTCGAGTCTGTTCTGGACAACATAGATTTGCTTATTTATTTGGGCCTTGACACTACAAAAATATGTATGTGAACGTATCTAAAATAAATTCTGCAATATAATCTTACCTTTTGTCATGTTTATGTGAATTCTTTGACTTAATTTGATATAAGAAATAGGGAAAAGAAAGCAAGGGTCTGATGAGGTGAAAAACACCCTTGAAATAAAGCAGTACTTGATCAGCAGAGATTCTGTAAAGAAGAATCTTCTGATAAGGGGATAATTGATAAGCTAGATAGATACACTGGCTTATGGAGTATGATGAAGCAAGACCTGAGTAGTATCCTTTCTTATGATATTAGGACTGAAATAATAGAGATAAGCATTTATACACTATCACTTTAAAGGCTGTGTTTCTACTGTAACCTTAACGTTTCTATGATTCTAAGAATAGATAACAATACTTTGTCTTAAGGAGAACAGTCTCAGTATGAGATATGAGTCGTCCACACACTTCGTTCAGGAAAAAGATTTACCCTCAGTTCAGGAAGACCAAAATAAGGAGCAGTCAAACAAAATGGCCATGTACAAGTCATAGAATAATTTAACTCGGAATAGATCTTTAATATCATGAAGTCCAACTGTTAACACTGCACTTCCAAGTCCACCTTATCCCAAAGTGCCAGATCTTTTCAGTACCTGCAGGGGTGATGACTCCACCACTTCCCAGGGCAGCCTGTTCCAATGTTTGGCAACCCTGTCAGCAAAGACATTTTTCCTTATATCTAATCTAAACTTCCCATGGTGTGACTTGAGTCTTTTTCCTCTTGTTCTATTGTTACTTGGGAAAAGAGACAAACATCCACCTCACTACAACCACCACAGGAGCTGTGGGGATGGGACCTGATAGGATGCACCCTTGAGTGCTGAGGGAGCTGTCTGATCTCATTACAAGGCCACATTGATTACCTTTGAAAATTGCTCTGATTAAGGATTTGAAAAGTCATGGTAACTGGAGAAGGTTCGCAAGAAATGAAAGAAGGAAAACATCACCCCTGTCTCAAAGCAGGGCAAGAAGGAAAAGACAGGGAACTACACTGCTTTTAGCCTCATCTCTATCCCTGGGAAAGTAACTAATCCTGGAAAATATTTATAAATATATTCATAGCAAGAAGGTTATTGAGAGTATTCAACATTGATTTATGAATGGCAGATCATGCCTGTCCACTCTGACAGCCTTGTGCAATGAAATGACAAGCTCAGTGGATGAAAGAGGAAGAGTGAGATTTTCATCTTTTCTTTAGTGAGGCTTTTTACACTGTCTCTAACAATATCTTCATAGATAGACTGATTTTATATGAACTAGATGAATGGACAGTAGGGTAGACTGAAAATTGGCTGAACTGCTGGGCTCAGAGGGTTTTGATCAGTGACACTGAGTCCAGCTGGAGGCTGGTCACTAGTGGTGTACCCAGGGGTCAATACTGAGATCAATACTACTTAGCATCTTCATTAATGACAGAGCAGATAAAGGTGATGGGACAGAGTGTACCCTTAGCAAGTTTGCAGATGACACTAAACTGGCAGGAGCAGCTGATACCCAAGATGACTCTGCTGCCACTCAGACCTCAGCAGGCTGGAGAAATGGGATGACAGGAGTCTCATTAAGTTAAAAAGAGAGAAATATCAAGTCCTGCACCTAGGCAGAAATAAACATATGCTCTATTAAAGGCTGAGTGGTCAACCAGCTGGAAATAAGGTTTGCAGAAAAGGACCTGGGAATTTTAGTGGATACAAAATTAAGTACGACCCAGCAGTGTTTCCTTGCAGCAAGAGGTGGCCAGTGGCTTCCTGGGCTTTCCTGCATTAGGAAGAGTCATAAGGTGATGCTTTCATAAGGCAGAGTTTTTTCCTGTTTTCTTAACAGCAGCTTAAGGGAGGTGATCCCTCCCCTCTACTCAGACTCTGTGAGGACACACCTGGAGTGTTGGGTCCAGTTCTGGGCTGTACAAAAGTCATATGGATGAGCTTTTTTCCTTTAAAGTGATGACCAATTAATTATTTTTTTATTGATACATATGAAAACTTATCCTTTTTTTTTTTTTTTGATTATAAATAGGTCTCCGCACTGATGAAAATGTTTAGGCAATGAAAACAAAATAAAATAGAGTGAAAATACATTTTTTTCTAAGCAGTTGTTTGTTACTTCAGTAATTTCTTCAGATAATTCTTATCCTAGAATGATGTAAAAAAGAGCATACTTTTCTCCAATTATACTGGCTTTACAACAAAGAGCAAACATCTATATAGGTCTTTTTCTTTTTCTGCAAATGCCCTACATTTTCTTGAATAGAAAGAATCTCCTCACAAAGTACATTGTTTCAGCTCAGCTTCTTGAGAATAAACTTCTGTTACTACTGCAGTAAACTATCAAAACTACTGGTGAGGTATTTAAACTCTTTACTAAGCAATTTCTTTAAATTTCACTGTATGGAATAAAGCAAGGATGTTTGTTTCCTTTGAAGTACTCTAATGCCAAGGATACCGTTGCATTGTTTCTTTTCCCAGTAAAGGAAACCTACATTACAGCAGAAAGCGAGGAAAGAGTCTGGTTCTGTTTTTAATGAGTCTGAAAGAAGGGAACCTGTAAAAGAGTTCTGTCTACAACTATCCTATTCCTCTTCTCTCTCACTTCTTGACGTAACAAATGGCACAGTGGAGTCTCTGCTGGTAGGGTACAATCAGGAGCCACTTGCCTGTACTCTTTCTGAAAGGACCTAGCAATTTTCTAATAGCAAAACACATAAATTATAAATGAATGCCGGGCAAATCCCAAGCCATCTATTTTGTTGACCTCTAAGCTAACACAGGTGAGTGAGGTGAATTTCAATTAGCTGGCTGCAAACTGTAGCAGCTTTGTCTGTGATCCCTCGCACCTCCTCCAGGGAAAGGGGACCCTGCCATGCTTTGGTAAATGTACAGGGAGGCTGGTGAGTGGGCAGCTTGACAGCACATACTGCCTCTTGACATCCAGGGACACATCTGAATCTATCAGAGGCATGTATTTCTCAAAATGTGCACCAGTGCTTTGTAGATGATCCTTTTTGTTCACCATGGTAAAAGCAGTGTAGGAGTGGAGGTAGTCATTACAACTAAGATAAGCACTTAGCTTCAAATTTGGGGTTTTGTCCTTTCAGTTTTTGTCCTAAATAATTAACAGATTTTGGATCAGACTTTCAGTTCATGTAAATTGACTTTACACTTCAATGAAACATCAGTTTACACCTAATAAAATCAGGTTCCAAGGTATACTTCAGATACATCTATAGTTTAAAAGACATCTAAAATTGAGTAACTGCTTAGTTACTGCGCTAAGTGGTAAAAAGTGGAGAACATATTAATAAAGACATGAATGAAGGATGGTGGAAAACTGAAACAAAAGTTAAATTACTTCTGAGATGAACCTGATATTTTAAAAAGACAGTTATCTAGAGGCAAGGTAGCTACATATACTCTAAAGACTCCTTGTATCAGCAAGTCTTGAACTGCTGAAATATTATTTGTTAAATCAAAGACGATTGCTAGGTTTAAGTTCATGTTCAGAAGAAGGAAATTTGTGATTAGTTCATTGTAGCCAAAAACAAGAGGATATATATATTTCTAGACACTTTTCATGCTCTCAAAAAAAAAAAAAAATTGCTATAGCTGATGCCCACTTACACCCCCACCTTTTTTTTTCATTATATTTATGATACTGGGAAAACAATCACTTCAGAATAATAGAATGAAGGTCTGTTTAATACAGATGAGATCTCCAGACATTAAGGGAAAATGAAAACCTTACAATTTGTAGAATAAGCTTGTTACAGAAATATTCCTTCCCTCCAATGTGGAAAATTGTCCTCACAACCTACAAGTAACACAATTACTAATTTTGCATTCACTTGCTTTCACTTAGAAAAATTATGGTTTTGATATATCGATATGATTTCTTGAGGTTTTTTAAGAAAAAATCTAATTTATTGCTTTCATAAGGTGGTGTTTTTTCCTGTTTTCCTGATAGCAGCAGTTTAGTAATATTGATAAATAGACTTCAACATTTCAGCCCAGATTTTTGAAACTTGTTTATGGGTACTTAATACTCCTCTCAGAATATCTATCTTTCTAGTCACTAGTGGACATATTTTCAGTTCAATTTTTGCAACTTTTACAGAAAACCATCATCTTCATGGGTCTCAGGAACTGTCTACAAGCGTAATATCATCAGTCCAATGCCCAAGAAATTGCTATATGCAGTTAATATTATTTGTTGTCAGTAAACTCACAAACACTTCTCTCTGGATCTCCCATTCTGATGGACTAAGCTTTAACAACCCTCCATGTAGCAGATGGAACATAAGAAAACAGTGAATCCAAACGAGAGAGAGAGGGAACTGAAAGAAAGAGGTGTTAGTCAGAAATGTAAACACGCATACAAGAAGATCACAGAATCACAGAGCAGCTGGGGTAAAAAGGGACTTTAAAGATCATCTAGTTCCAACCTTCCTGCTATGGATAGGGACACTTTTCACTAGACCAGGTTGCTCAAAGCACCATTCAAACTGACCTTGAACACTTGAACACTTCCAGGAATGGGGCATCCACACCTTCTTTGGGCAACATGTTCCAGTCCCTCAGCACCCTTGCAGTAAAGAATGTTTTCCTAGCTAATCTAAACCTATTCTATTTCAGCTTGAGGCCATTCCCCCTTGCCCGGTCACTACATGTAAATAGTCCCTCTCCATCTTTCTTTTAGGCTCACTTCAGGTACTGGAACCCTGAAGCCTTCTCTTTTTCAGGCTGAACAATCCCATTTTTCTCTGACTTGCCTCATCAAAAAGGTGCTCCATCCCTCTAATTAACTTCATAGCCCTCCTCTGGACTCTCCAACAGATCAATGTTCTTCCTTTGCTGGGGAACCCAAAGCTGGGTGGAGTGCTCCAGGTGGCATCTCATGAGAGTGGCGTAAAGGGACAGACTTGCCTCCCCCAGTGCATCCCAGAACACATATTGTCTATCCCTTCTCCATGGTTACCAGGAAAAATGCTGTTTCGTTATATCCCTTTTTCCCTAATCTGCAAACAGCCTGGTGGGCAGCATGAAAAATCTCTGATGGCAAGACTGTTAGTGATGCAAGATACAGCAGAGTCTGAAATATATTTTGAGTTCTCTGTGGAGGAACAGCTCGTCTGCAGGAAGTCAGACTCTGGGTCCTTTCAGCCCCCTTCCATTAGCATTTCCCAGTGCAGTGTGATTTTCTGTCAAAGCCCAGACAGTGAGCATCATACTCAGACAACCAGCTCTGGCTCAGACAGCACTCCAGCCAGGCCTCTGACTCATACATTTCCAGCATTGTGCTCTGGCTTTACTCTCTCACCATCCGTCTGTATGTCATACATAGTTGTCTGGATGTGCAACTGACCAATAATTTCTCTTTGCTTAACATGAGGATAACACATAATGGAAAAAAACCGGACTTCTGTTAGACTTTATGCTTGGCTCAACTCTTAAGCTGGAGCCTAATTTTGCCATAGAATTCTCCCATTCACTCCATACATGGCCCTTCGCTCATAATACAAATGAATTTTAATACATACACCAGTTAGAAGTGGAAAAATGTCAAGCAAAAGAGGTAATGGTCTACACAATTCCCATTGCTAAACATCAATTTCAACCCAACCTTTTCCAATATTGCTTCAACTAAGTAAGGTGTTTTCATTTTATATTAACAGGTAGAAAAATTATAGTTGAGTCTATAAACATCTTATATTTGCCAAGCACCAGTGCTCTGTACATACACAGAAAAGGAATAATCTGGAAAAGGATTAGTGTGCCTGAGCCAGTTCATACTGGAAACCATGAAAACCATACATATTTTCACATATTTTCCTCTGGAAATCAAATATTGGTAATAACCTGTTGTAGACTTACGTGACAGAAAACTGCAAAATGTCAATGTCATTCTTTGTTCAAAGTTGGCAGAACTTTGTGGATTTGAATAACCTGTGTTTTCATGTATTATCATTAGAGAATGAAACAACACACCATGGCATATGAAAATGATATCAATTATCATTTCTGAGAGAGGAGACACTTCCAGCATCTGACTGGAACTTTTTTTCTTTCAAGTGACACTGTCTCTATCTTAAATTTTCCAGATATGACCCTTAGATAATGGAAAACAATGTAATAAATTTCCCTTTATTTTTGCAGGCTATAAAATATTTCTGGAAGACTATAAAAGATGTTTCCCTTCTTCTGGGTTTCAGCAGTGTGCAGCAGGGCTGTTCACAGAACTGATGCACTGAGATTTAAAAATTAGAAAGAGCCAATATATTCTCAGTAATAATTTAAGGCCATTCAAAGACCAACAACAGGAAAAAAAAAAGAATGCTAGTAAAAAACTTGTTAAAATGCATTTGGCCTTTGTGATTTAGGCTTTGCTTTTTTAAGCTGTGGTCATACCTAATGTCTGGCCTTTTGAATTCGTTTCAGTAAGTCGTACATTTCTCATTGCTGTTTCTTTGAGTTAAGCATTTCTTTGGAAAGCCTAAATGCCCCACTAGGCTTTCCTACGGGGGGAAGAAAAACAGGTTGATCTCCTGCTAATCCTGTTCATTTGCAATAGCATAGAGGCTGTCCATTGTAATTTCAAATGTTGATCTTGCCTTATTTTTTTCACTTGTTCTGATGAGAATTGGAGAGCTAATACTAAATGTTATTATCTGGGTGCATAAAACCTACTACATATGGAGATAAATTGGGCATTCATGGCTTTTTGAAGCCATTATTATTGAAAGAATTATTGTAAAAATGTAAGTCAAATGAATCTATGAAACATAACAATAGATTCAGTTTGAAAACCATGCAACCAAAACCCCCACAGCTTTCTGAAAAATTAGATGGCTGGATAAAAATATTGTGCTTGTTTGAATAATACAGGTAATTTATAAGTGTAGGATGCCATATGAAGATTGTTAAAGATATTTAACTCTTTAAATTTGTAGTACATCTTTGCAACTGCTGAGTAATCTGATCCCAGAAAGTCTTGCATATAAGCCCTGCATATCAGCACATCCATTCATTTGCATAAAATTCTGTATGAGAGTGGTTAAATAATGGAACAGGTTGCTCAGAGATGTTTCACAGTCTTCGAGTTTCAGCTGGATTTGAGCTAAACTCGAGCAACCTCATCTGACTTCGGAGAAATAGCTCCTGTCTTTCAGAGGTTCTTGCCAAATAAAATGGTTTTGTGATTATAAATCAGTAATAAAATTACTATGGTTGCTAAAAGTGGTTAGCTAGCACAGTTATTGCTAAGAGGAGAAACAGCTGATACAACAAGGAGTTTTTGGAAGCTGCTGGATATGCTTACCTGGTATGCAAATCTTCTTCCTCTTAATGTAGTGGGATCACACAACAGAATATTATTTTCTCACAACATTTTAGGTTTAGATTTTCTAATCCCCAGAAGAATTTATCCCAAGAAGTATTATCTTTTGATTTTCTTCTAGGGGTGAAATATCACAGTTTCCCTGGCAACATTTGATTTACTGCAGCTTTTTATCTGCTTCTCTGTAATTCTTTCTGCTACTCTCTTTACATGCACATTCTACTAAACAATAATCAGCTCCTGAATGTATAATTCACCCTCCCTGAAATGCTTCCACTGCCAAGGTTAGATTGTGTAGTGAGTCCTCCATGTTCCTGCTTCTATTTCTTTTAATTCATAAGTAATATGAACTTGTAGGGTAATTTTTTGTTTTGTTTGTTTCCTGAATGCAGAACATCTTCCACACCTTATTTAAGGGTTATGTAATACAAGAAACAAACAAACAAAAAAAAACCAACCAAACTTCAACTTAGGAGCAAAGAGACTAAGGCATAATGAAAAACAAACCAGCATCAGAAGATGAGCTTAACAGAAGACTTAGGATGACACAAAATGTACCCATTAACTTCCTGCCTTCAGAATGCTTACTTTGAGGGAACTTCTCTTCTTAAAGCAAACTAATTAAAAACATTTACTTTTAATATCCAAGTTTTTGGCAGCTAATTTTTGCTTCCAGTATACAAGCAAATTGCAAACCACCTTTCTGCAATGATCACTTGTCCTCTGCATTGGCTTTATAGAGATTTCTTGATTAAGACAAAAGCTAGTGTAGTACCTCTGGATATGCCATTCATGTGACCAAAACTCAAATGCCATGCACAAATTCCAGATCCAATTTTTCCTGGAGAAAACTAATGTACTGAATAGAGAGAAAAGAAGAAGTCACCAGAATACTCTAAAATACTAATTTATGCAAAAAGATTAAAGGATTTTAATCCATTCAGTTTAACAAAATTAATATTACCAGGTGTTTTGCTTCTAGTCTATGGTGGTGCAGAAAACAGAAGTCTGAGAAGGAAAAACCCAAAACCCCCACAACTTTTTTATTCATCTTACTTTTCATTAAAAAAAAAAGACAAAACCTTAGAATTTGTTCTTCCACAGATTTAGACTAGAAGGAAGATATAGTAAGATAGACGTGTTTATTGATTACTACCATGGCTTACTAAATTTTCATTGATCTCTTCAGCCATGACAGTTTCTAAAAATAATTGGTTGGGTTTTTTGAAAATGTAGAGCAGAAACTATAGTTCCAAAAGAAGACAGATCAAGAAAAATTAATATTAGATGAAAAAATATAGCTGCTGGCAAACACTTACACACAATGTTTGCATACTTTTAAGCAAAAAAAACTCCTCAGTGCCTTGCTTGATTAATCAAAAGGATAAGTATAGGATGTGAAACTTCTTGATAATATAACACTCCTGCGTTCTCATATAACTGTTTGATTCTGACAGGTTGCAACCCTCATGAAGGAAGTGAAGAAGAAGGTAAATGAAATATATTTCAAAATTCTCATACAGTTCATAAATATTTTTTACTTTTTTAAATTAAAATAATTATTTCCAGAACCAATCGTGACTTTAAACCACAATTCAAGAAACAGTCTTATAGGATTGGGAATCCTTTTGGCACATTTCAATGCAATGATTTAAGACTATAAACACAATGTTTTAAAAGTATAAGTATTCACATAGGTGTCTGAAAGGAAAGCTTAAAATAAAACCTATCTTTAATTTGAGTGAGCTGATATTTAGAAATTAATTTAATGTTATGTAATCCACAAATTTATGTTACTTATTATGAAGCTTCATTTATACAGGCAGGGTTTAACCCCTACTTGCTTGAAGGTGAGATTGAATCTGCAGACCAGGTGAATTAATGAACACATAATGAATGGGATGAACACACCAGCTGTGTTAATTTCCCATGTTAGAGTATGGGTTTGTGCTGTAATCATCCACTCTAGTGTGTAATTAGAAACCATTTTGTTCATATATTTGATCTTACAGAGCATTCCAGAGTTTAGTGGCAAAAAGGCTTTAAAAGGTTTGAAAAAATGCATTGAGATAAACACTATCCCTTCAGTCTAGTGAGGCCAGGAGTAGCAAACAACTTGTGCAAGAAATGACAGGCATGAAAATAATGAAGGATACTTCAGGAAGCACTCAAGAGGTAAAAAACTCTCTTTCAATAATTTAACTTTCTTAGTATCCAACAGTATTTTTACAGTACTAGAAGGCATGAAAATTTGTACAAAATATAGACAACACTGAAGGTAAAATAAGGGGCCATTCTTGAGATAACAACTATTCAGGAAGTATGGTAAATACATAAATTATGTATTTAATTTATTTCATTACTCTACTTTTTGAAGTCTTTTGTTTTTAAGATTGGCATGGAATTTCAGAGTCATACGCTACAAAATTGCCTCAGAGATTAAAAAACAAAAAGATTGTCTTCTGGGGCAAAGAAAAATTCTTTTTATAAAAACATAATAATGTACAAAATTGACAAAACCTACTGAGCATCTAAGAGTTTTCCAATTCCTCCAGTAAGTTTGAAGATGATACCTCATTGGAGGAGTGACTGATAAGGCAGAGGGTTGTGTTGCCATCCAAAGGGACCTCAGAAGGTTGAAGGAATGGGCTGACAGAAGTGACATGAAGTTCACCAAGAAGAAATGTCAAGTTCTGCAGCTGGGGAAGAACAGCCCTGTGCACCAATATATATCGGGGCTGTATAGCTGCAGAGGAGCTTGTCAGAAAAGAACCTGGGGATCCTGGTGGACATGAAGTTGAACATGAGCCAGCAGAGTGACTTTGTGGCAAAAGCATCAAATGGTGTCCTGGGCTACATTAGACAAAGTATTGACAGCAGATCAAGGGAGGTGACCATTCCTCTTCATTCAGCACTGGTGAGGCCACACCTGGAGTGCTGGGTCTAGTTCTGGGATCCTCAGTACAAGGAGACATAAACAAACTTCAGGAACTCCAGCAGAAGTCCACAATGATAATTAAGAGACTGTAGTAGCTCTCCACTGAGGAAGGCTGAGAGAGTTAGATGGAAAGAAAGCTCAGGGGGGATCTCAACAATGTGTATAAATGCCTGAAGGGAGGGTGCAAAGATGACAGATCCAGGCTCTTTTCAGTGGGGGCTTGTGACAGAAAAAGAGGCCTAAACTGCCAAATGAGAGATTCCTTCTGAACATCAAGAAACACTTTTTTATTACTGTAAGGGTGACTGAACACTGGTACAAGTTGTTGAGGGAAGTTGTGGAATCCCTCTTCTTGGACATATTCAAGGCCAATATGAACACAGTCCTGGGCAACCAACTCTAGGTGACAAAGTACGAGCAGGGGGTGCTGGGAAAAATGACCTCCAGAGGGCCCTTCCAATCATTCTGTGATTCAGTAAAATATTGTCTTTTTAAATAATTCAGATAGCTTTATGTATTTTTCTATTTTCATAGAATTTGCAGCTAATCTAGCCAATTTGGTAACACTGAAAAATGTTCTGGCAGGCTTAGTGTAAAGTAGAAGAAATTTTAAAGTTATGCTTGTCTGTAGAGTCACTCATCTGCTTTGTTGAAAATCTGTCACCCAAAATTTGTGCTGTAAATTCATTACAAAATTTAAGAATTCAGAAGGAAAAAAACAAACAAACCCATATTGCATTGATTTTTTGCATATTCCAACTTCTTTAGAAGTAAACATGTTGGTGGTCTGTGCTTTTTAGTATGAAACCCAAAATACATTACTTTGCATAATTTCCACTGGTACCAGTGATAGTTTTTCCCATTCATTACTTCTGTTTGGCATGGAAAGCACTTCAAAGATGGCCAGCACTGACTTTATTCATACTTGCAGTCCTTGAGAAGATTTTAATTCATCTCAAGCTACCTTTCCCATCTTCAATGCGGAAAGAAACAGTCTTATTTATGGACCTGGAAGATTTTTTAATCCTGTATTGAGGACCCACATGCTATTTTGCATACTGTAAATGGGATCGATCAGTTGAGTGAGATTCCTTATAATGGGATCATCAATATCTGGATAGCTGATTTTCATTTTTTGTGCTCAGCACTTCAGCCTTGCCCTGTTTTGAACTTCCATTTGTTTGCATTTGGCCCATTCTTAAGGAAAAAACTGTAGGGCTTTTAAGTTAGCAGAAAAGTTTGCATAGATAAAAATTGAGAGTTCTTCTACCACAGAAAAGGCTTCAGGTATGTGTACTCATTAAAGTTCTGCAATGTGTCTTAGCATATTGATAGTCCAAGTGGCTGAGACCCAAACTGTCAAAGGTGTTGAGGTGTTGAGCCCTTGCTTGCTTTAGTGACCAAATGAGTCAGAGAATGGCTTAGCAACCAATGCAGTAAATTCTTCTGTAAATTGTGCTATTACCCGCTTCAGCTGCCAGACAAAGCACCTTATATGATCAGAGGTATGCTCAGACCTAAAAAATAAGACAGAAGACTGAAAGAAGTAATTATCAACTCATTAGAGCATTCTTTTCACAAAGATTGATTTTAAAATTTTAAAATGCCACTGCAGGTCTCTCTGGATATGGATATTTTCATTAATTAATTAAGTTATGGATATTTTCAAAAATTATACACCCTTACTTGATTTTGAGGAGTGCAATATAACAATTCCTTTTGCTACTATATCTTACTGACTCTGCTATGGTCATTTAATGAATTATGCAGATACTTTTTCTGTTATATAAATCGGGTTTTATAGAGTTTCTCTTGGGGAACATAATTGGGCGAATACAATTTAGGTGCCATTTGTGTTTATTAAGAATAATGAGAAGAGAACAAGTTCTTAGCAGTCAATTACCCTTCTTGAGCATTTATACTGAAATTCTTCTAATAATTGAGTCTCAAAGTTTATAAGCACAAGAAAGAATACATTGAGAATTTTCTAAATTTTTTCTTGCCTAAACTTGTACACATTTTAAGAAGATGTGAAAAAATGTTTTCTTTTTACATATATATATATATATATGTGTATATATATGTCTCTGTTTATACAGATAGATATATATATACCTGCATATGTATTTAAATACATCCAAATATTTAACACCCTGGCTCACACTAGCGTAACACCACATTCTAAGAATAAAATATAAAAAAAAATTGGAGATAACTTTACTCTGGAAGGATGTGCATTGACAAATTGGAAATAAAACTGTTAAAGTACATAAAGATTAAAAGATTATTTATTTTAATTTTATGGCTAAGATTTATAATCCGCTGTCATTGCAATTACATTGACTCTACACTCTATATCTCTTTGTAAATAAGATACCTTCTTTGTAATAATTGATCAATTATTATAATAATGAAAAAGCAGTATGACTATTAAAATAATATAAAATGTCATACCATATATAATAACAATAATTTATGTTTTTTCATATTATAAATACACATTTTTATACAGAAAAGGATCTTTAAATATTTAAAAAGGATAATTTTCATGTGCAGTTCTGTAGACTTCACCATGTTTGATGCCAGTACAAAAAGGTATTAAAATCCATGTTTCACTCTAGTTGGACTGAATTAGAATTCTTCCAGCAAACAATAAAAAATCTGTACAAAGCATTGATTTATTTACCTTTGTAGTAATCCTACTTGTATTAGTATGCAAGTAGTATGCTGACCAATAAACTCTGCAAATTGTTGGTGGATATTTTAGTCACATCCCCTGGTTGCTTGTCACAGTTGCAAGAGCTGTCAAAGATTTTTGCAAAATGAAATATTATGTAAATCTGAAAAGATGTAATTTATTGAGAAATACTTCTGGACTAAGAAAGGGTGTTCATAGAGGTGAATTCACTGGACACTTAGTATTCAAAGCATCTTCCTTTCAGTTACATGACATTTGTCCTGCACAGATTTGGTTTTTTTCTATTCTGTCTTGCAGAAACACTAAGCCATCCACTTTGAACTGTATGGTTCCTATTATGAACACCCTCTGGTACTGAAAACTATTCTTGCTGAAGCAAAATTAACCTTAAACACCATCCAAAGTATTAGGAACTAGATGCCAATTGGGAACTAGCATAAAAAGTAAATTGATCAGTAAACACTTACAATACATAGAATTTTCTCAAGGTAGACTGCATTACTGCTTTAGAGACTTTGAGTCTTATGAGTTTTGGCAGAGAATTTTGTAATGTGTAGCTTTCTTTAGAACCACAGGAAGGCGGGGTTTTTTCTTGCCCTTGAAAGTTTAAAAGAAAGGTCAAAGATAGGTGAGGCCTAAGTATTAAATTCTTTCCACTTGCTCTTTGAAACTCTTGGTTACATGGATAAGACCAATAAAAATTGCATTTAAAGTTGTGTATACTTTTGTCACTGCTACAGATTTATAGAACATCAGAGAAGACATTAAGCCTGTATGAACTCAGGCAGCCTGTATGAACTCAGGCTGTGGTCATCAAGCCACTGAAAGCAAAAGGAAAGATTCCCTTCAATTTCACTGGAATTCTGGACTGATCTAATTGTACTCTACTAAACTACGGTTGCTGAGGTCACAAAAAGTGTTACCAGAATGTCAGCCTCAGGATGTTTGGACACTGTTGTCCTTATGAACTTCTGTGAAGCTCAACCACAAATGAACTTTATTATGTCACATTAGCATTCAGAGTCTGGCTTTCTTTCATTCTGTGTGTGTTTCTATCAGCTACAAGTGAAGGCAAAACCCAGAACTGAGGATAGTTGTCAAGAGTAAATACTGAACTGTTGTGCCAAATATGAAACACACCTTCATCTCATGGATACAATGTTTCAGCAGTGCTGAAGTTGGTGATGTTGGGGCTTGTGTTTGCCTAAGTATGTGTGTGTATGTGTGTGTACAAATGGAGGATGAAAAGAGGCCTGGGTGACATAAACATATCTTCATTAATTTGATTGAATCATGTGGCAGCACATGGATTGACATTTAGGGTATCCAGTAAAAGAGCACTGACCACACAAAGGTCTTCCAGCTGAAGACTAACTGCATGGAAATATCTTGAAAGAAAAACCTGAAGTGTTGAGATATTCCATAAGGTTTTTGAGGCCACCCTCACTTTGAAAACCACATATATACATATGTGTATTTCTTCTTCCTATAAAGCTCAGAATTAAAAGTAACAGGACTGGCTGAGTGACTTCAGTGTTTCAGAAGTGCACCTTGGTAAATGTAAGGATTTGGTGTTATGTGAGAGTACAGTGGGGAAAAAAAGGTCTTCCAAGGACATATACAGACCAGCAAAAAAGCCTGCCTTAGTACCTTTATGTAATTTCTTAGTCTTAGAAGAAAATATATGTTTTATTTCACATTTATTTTTCTGTGAGTGGCATACTTAAAGCACACAAGCTGATTCCAATAATTTCTCATCTTAATTATTTTGAGAAATTAATATTCTATTTGACAGAGAAAACTATTTTGCTGTGACAGTTTTGTAAATGATGTTGCAAGGTCACCTTAAAAAAAGTAACCCTACACTATTGTTCTTCATTATGATAATGAAATGAAACAAACAGCACTTAGAATAAAAATTCATTAATATTTATTTGCAAAAGCTTCATTTTCTTGAGGAAGAATAACACTCTACAGAACATTTTATTCATTGTCATGCAAAAAAGACATCATCAATGAAAACAAAGACATCATTGCTTCACAATGCTAAAAGAACATTTAGTTTGAAAAGTCAAACATTCAAAAGGTAGGAAATGCCAAAATTTAACCTTTTTATAAATAAATATAATTATTTCATTCTTTTATATAGAATTTCTGAAATATTTTGTTCTCTATGACCCTAAACTTTTCTCACATGGTGAAACGAATTTCAACTTCCGATTATTTATCATTAGTAGAGAGCAAAATCCATGTATTACTAATTTACAAAACAAGAAGCAAACACTCATAAATATATTATCCCTAATTATACATTTTACTGGCATTAGTGTGTTTCCTTGCTTTATATTTATTTTTTGTTCTTTAAGTCATTGTAGAATTTTAGAATTTTAGAATCATAAAGTGGCTTGGGTTGGAAGGGACCTTAAAGATCCTCCAGTTCCAATTCCTCTGCCATGGGCAGGAAGACCTTTCACTAAACCAGGTTGCTCAGAGCCCCATCCAACTCCTGAACTCTTCCAGGGATGGGGCATCCACAACTTAACTGAGCAGTCTGTTCCAGTCCCTCACCACCCTCACAGTAAAGATTATCTTCCCAATACCTGACCTAAACCTATGCTCTTTCAGTTTTTAGCCATTTCCCCTTATCTTCTCATTACATGCTTTTGTAAATATTCTCCATCTTTCTTGTAGATTCTCTTCAGATAATGGATGGCCATCATGAAGCCTTCTCTTTTCCAGGCTGAACAATCCCAGCTGTCTTAGCCTTTCTTCAAAGGAGAGGTGCTCCATTCCTTTCTTTTAGGATGGCCGTATTTCAAACAGGCATTTAAATGTTTAGCTGAGTGGAGACTGAATTAAGATCTGAGATCAAAATGTCCTTTTTTTGGCCACCTTTTGCTACTAGATAAAGCAAGCCATGAATGATGTGATAAGTACACTGAATAATCCCATTTCATTATGAAATCAGATTGATGCTTCACCCTCTTTGACAAGACATGATGATATTTGAATATATTCAATGAGTCATAATTGTCACTGTAGTCGACTGATACATAGAGTATCAGTTTCTGAGGATGACACCTTTGGTTTTCTAAGCTGTATATTTATGTGCCTGGCCAGATGATTTTTATAAGGCAAATGTGACAGAGCATGAATTAAAAAAAAAAATCTGTATAGATATTAGTGCTATATCCTAGCAGCTGTGTAAGTCTTACTAGTGTCTACTGCTTAACTATTTCACATGATCTGGATGTACGTGCTTCAGGCACAGTTCACAATCATGACAATGAAGCTGTCACACAGGAACTGTTCAAATAGCTGTCTATCAGGACAGACTTCACACAGGCCTTAGGACAAGACTATTATTATTCCTCAAGCCCTCATGTAGCCAATATAAAATGGAAAAGAAACATGTTACTAATGAATTGAGATAGTTCAGTATTATACCCAATCTGCTCATCAGAGCTGGTGAGATGGAAAGAAATGCTTTTCTAAATGTAGGAGTCATACTGCCTCACTTCTGAAGGAATAGTAAAGCAACTAGGAATCATATATAGGTATTACTGAGCCAATAATTGTTACACACTTCCAATATGTCACAAATCTTAATGGGTTATGAAGAAACAGGTTATTTTGTTTTCAATATTCCAGTAGCACTAGCACCTTGGTAATATTAAGGAATTTTGGCAGGGATGATATGATATTTACAGAAAAACAGTGCGATTTATCAATCAGGAATCAACACTAATATTCTGCTTCATGCTGAGATTTCTTCTAATGATCAGCAATCTGAAAATCCCTACTAGCTATCACTACAAATATTTTACTTTCTCTCTAATACAAATCCCTGCAATAAAATTTTCTGTCAGTAATTCAATTCATAGATCTATTCACTAAATATTTTAGGAACAGCTATTCAAAAGGTGTCAATGTGACAACATCAAATTCTTGGCAATTACACAACATGATTTGGTTGAAATATTTGTTTATATATAGTTAATGCCACTTATATACTATGATATAAGCAATATACTCTTACTTTTGTTATTTTTGTTGCTATCAAAATCAAATTATTTGGAAAACTAACACAAACTTGACAAACTGTACTTAAAAAATAAAAACTGAACACAGGTTTTCAGAAACCACCCAAAAATTAGAAAACACAAAGGAGTCTTGATTAATATCCAGCCATTAGCTGAGAGTGAAATCAGTTAGTCTGCTAGGAAAGTAATGTCTTGCTCGTACAATACATTAAAAGAAAACAAACCAGGCTTTCTTATTCTGCACTTCTAAATGGATTTATCTTCCATTAGCAACAGAAAGTCTCCTTGCTCTCCCTCCATGGTGCAAGTTCATTTATGGAAATTTTTGCTTTCTCCTTTGACAAAATTCTTCCCAATTAGCTTTAGAAATATGATAGGCTTCAGTTGCATTCTACAGATTGTACATCTTTAATGTCTACAGCTGGGATTAAATAATCGGTCAGAGAGATTAAGTTGTTTGTAACAGAGTAAGTATTAAATAAGTATTAATCAGCCGACTGTTCATTTTCTGGCAGGTAGTATGTCAATGTATTGAGACTATAATATTTAAAACATTATTGCCACTAAATTACGAAGTAATGGTGGAATGTAGCATAAGAATTGCAGCTGCTTAATGCAATGTATTTTTGTGTATTGCAAGAAAATCAAACGCTGGTGAGTGGCTGTTCTATTAAGGTAACATCCATTTCTTTGTTGAATTAAATATATCTGAATAAACATAAATATCCATGGGGGTAAATAGAATTTTAAAATCTGCTTTTTTTTATTCTTTATTATGCATTTCTGACTGGGCAATTTTAAAACATGATGTTAATGAGATTTTAATCTTCCTGTTATAAAATCCTTGACCCATATATTTGACATAGTTTTAGCAGCTGAAGCGTAAAACTGTTCACTCAAGTCTTCAGTCAAAAAGGTGCTTATTTCCCAAATGACGGATGAACTTTAAAAAGCCACATTTTTAGTCTTTAAAAAGAAAAATTTTCAGTCTTTAAAAAGTGTGAACGAACTTCTGTGATGATTAGTTGACTTTAAACTTCATAAAGCAGAGGAAAGTAAATATACTCTGAGGTAATATTTCTCATCAATAAGGCATCGATGCCTTGAAAAATGTGTGAGAGGGGAAATAAAATTCACAGTCCAAATATTCCTGATATAACTCAAGGTCATGATGAAGACTGTCTCTGTCCAATCTTTCTGTCCAGAGAGTTTAAGACCTCAGAATATAATTCAATTCAAAGACATCATGTCATCACTGACTTCTTTAGTTGCAATCACAGAAGATTTTAGAGGTAAAAAATAAATTGTGTAGAATGAAAATATTTTTTCATTATTGTGGAAAGAAGGCTGGGGGTAAAATTAGAGGAAAATGAGAAGTTATACAGAAATTATAGAGTAAAATACAGTTGCTGCTCCCTGGATGAAATGCAGACTGTAAGCACCTGCTAAGAGAGATGGAATGGAGGGTGGAGCAGAATGGAAACACATGGTCAGGCTCTGCTGAAATCCTTACAGGAAGGAGAACTTGACAGCACTTTACAGCTCAGAAGCTGCATAGCAGCTGTCAACCAGGGGAGATAGGAGAAGATGTCTAACTGTTGAGCCAACAATGTAACAGCATGCTTTCATTCTTTCTAAGTCACCTAAGTCACGTAGAAAGAAATCTGAGATTCATCCATAGTATTTCCAGTTGGGCCAAATAGAGGTTAACCTTAGCACTCTGGCAAGAATGCATAAACATTTACTGGAAAGGTATGGTTTGGTTGTAAAAGAAATTTATATTTCTCTCATATTTTTCTGTGTTTTTCTTTCCCTCTCCAGAAATAAAATGCATTACCATTTTTTAAGACATGAAAACGTTCCTGAAATATTATAACTCGGTTTCAATATGCATTATTCAAAGATGACCTTGATTTGAACCATAATATATGATGATCATTCTGCTCAACAGTGAGGTTTGAATTAAGCATTGATCCATGGAGAAGAATGCGAGTTTCCTAATAAGACTTAAAGAGATACAGCCTTTAGACTGCAGATGCATATCCACTGCACAGTTAAGTGCTGGAGAAATAAGCACAGGGGCAGTAATAGGCAGGACTGGGAAACAGCAGCCTGTGTTCATAATTTGTTCTCAGGCAACACAGATGAAGAACTGATAGTAGAAATTATTTACTGAATCACTTCAACAAATGGATACAGTAAAGAAAAACATATCTTGAAGGAAAAATGACACCAGAAAGAGTAACTCTTACAAAGCAAAACAACAACAAAACCCATTTATCATCAGACATCATTATTTCCCATTGGAAAATGAGAACATACTATCTCAAATAAACAAATACTACATTTTAAATTACGTCTATTTTATCCCCCATAGCTTAAGTTATAATGAACAATCAGACAGGACTTTATAAATAGTTCCACATTAATTTTAATATCTTAGGACATGAGAGGAATTTAGAAATGAAAAATCGCAGAAAGTCATGGTCCACTCTGTGTTGAATAACCAGTATTGCAATTTGATTCAAGAAAGTTTGACACAAAACTGATACACTCCCAAGAAATTTTTAATCTTTTCACTTCCCTTATGCTAAAGGTTCTGTTTTTTGAACACTTTTATCGGAAACATCCTGTTATACATGTACTAAAGCCTTTTCATCTCTCCATAATTTAAGTGCATTTACCCCATTTGCATGAAAAAAAGTTTATTGCATTTTAAATAATGAAAACATATTTCTTTTCTCTATCCTTTTGTCATTTCTGGCCTAAACACCTTCTCTTCTTCCAATCTTTCCTCATACATCACGTTTTCTAAATGCTGGTTGGTTGTTTTTTAAAATCTTTTTGACCCTCTTCAGTTAGTCCATACCTTTTTTTGAAGCAGGATGATAAGAACTGGGCACAAAACTTCAGCTGAGACCTTATTATGAGTACTTCATATTTCTCATATGCAGCCATTCTGTTCATTCATCCCAGTAAGATTTTTTTGGGTTTTTTTGCAGTCCCAGGGGCTAGAGGGCAGAAGTTTCTGATCGATCACTCAGGATCATTATACATTCTTGATCTAAAGATTATTTGTGTCAGCTGTGTTACTACTTTAAGAACTCTAAAAATGATTCCTTTTGGCTTTCTACCCACATATGCACAATGACAACATGTGCAATGATTGTGGAAGTTGCACCAAAAATACAAAATATTTATACCACCTAAAAATAAAGTAATAGCATTGCCTAGCAGGCAGTAAATTACAGACACTATTTATTTCTTATTAGAAAGAGGAAGGAGAGAATCAGTACTATGGTGAACTGCTGTTAGAATCCACTGGCAGCAACATCATGTACATGTGTTCTGAAAGAAGAAAAATGGAAATTTTTACAATTTGTTTTTTATTCAGAAAGAAATATCAGTTGCTCACTTTAAAATGTATAAAACATCAATTTGTATGATCAGAGATAGGATGTATTTAATTGTAAGCTGTATATTTTATTAACAGCAATGAACAGCTAGAAAATTCTCTTTTCACATGAGAAGTCAAGCTGATGCATGGAAAACTAAATCAAAACTATTTGAAAATCAATTTAAAAGAACCCAAAACCCTAGAAAATGGCCATAACAGCATCTGTTTAGATCAATCAATAAAGACTTCTAAAAGACATTTCTTCAAATGTTTATTCCTGATTTAAAATTCATGTTATTTTTTCAGAAATTTCAAAACTTGAAAAGTGAGAAAATTTATATGAAAAAGTTCACAGAGCAAACACAGCAACTGTATTATTTATGTTTGTACAAGCAAAACATTCTAAATATAGATGAAGTTTTTGTAGGTTTTTTCTTTATATATATTTTTAGACCTGAAGATAAATCTGAAAGAATTAGTATTACTATAGCAACCAAGTACCATCCCTGCATATGTACTCCACAGAGGATAGTATTTTTTATCTTAGTGAGTAAAAATCAACAATATCTAATCTAGATTTAAGGTGGAATACAGGACTTGGGAAATGGATTTTTCTCTAGATAAGTGCAGATACTTGAATTAATTAGCAAAACACGCTTTGTAATCATGAGGCACAAGTAGCCATTTCTAGAGTCTGATTCAGCATATGCAAAAAGTACAAAACTCCCTCAAATAGATCAGCTAGGCTTTGGCTATGTTCTAAAAATACTTTTTTTCTCTGCACTTACTTTCAAGAGAAGTGGTGGTGGCTTGATGTGGAAAGATCTACATTGTCAGCATCTCATCTCACCCTGCATGAAATGAATCCCTCCCACAGCTGCTTACACAGAGACCGTGGTTAAGTGCCTGCTTTACTGGTTCTGAAAATGCACTTTTGGACTGTGCACATTCTGTCTAAACTGGTTTTTCATACAGACAGAGCAAATAAAGGCAGTGATGGCTCAGGCATCTTCACAGATTTCCTACATGTGCTTGAATGTTCGTTGCTGTGCACAGAACAGATGGGCTGCTGTGGACACTCTTTTCTGTGAAATGCGTGTGCTTTCCTATAGAATTAGTACTTGGCAGATAGTACAAGAGTTAATGTGCATTATAATCCCATTGAAGATCAGGCAAATAATACTGGCTTTCCTGTCATCAGATTTGGCTTTTATTCCTTCACACATCAGGGTATCAAAATGCAACTAATTATGGGGTTATGAGTGACTACCAGGCAGAAATCTCAGAGCAAATCATGGTGCAATCATATAAGCATGGTACAGAAATGCCATGAGGGAAAATGAAAAATGTATTGTAAATAATTCATATGAAATTATAGGTTGAAATTTAAGATGGAGATAATAGGACTACATAAGCTAGTATTTTTGCCAGAAAAAGCGTGACATCATTTTTCATTTTGAAATTAATGATGTTTAAGAAAGCTTTTACAAAAAAAATGAAATAATTTCACAAACCTGAAAATGAAAAGAGCTCCGTTAGTTCTTCCAGCAATGTTATTCAGGGCAGCTTCCAACCAATTATAATATGCCTTTTCATTGTTACAATTTTATATTTAAACATAATTCTCTATATGATTTAAAGTGGTAAAAAAAGGTAAAACAGATAAAAAATAAAAATCCATGTAGACAGAATCTTACCTGCACTGTGAAAGAACCAACCTTTCATGAGTGGGGAATGATCTAGAACAGAATGGACCTTTATTTGTAAAAATCTCTGCTTACAAGGAGTTCAATGTAGTCACATTGATCATACTAGAGCACCGCTTCCATCAGTGGATTGATCAAAAAATAATGAGACTCTTGAAAACGGCCTTGATTTGAAGTTCAGAAGCCAAGAAAAATAGTCTCAGCTGTCCAGTGGGAAATCTTATGGGAAGTATTGTATCTTGCTTTTACTAGAATTTAAAATACTGCACAATAAACCATAAAATTTATGAGACAAATGTTTATATATCTTCTTTGGGTAATGACATAGTTCTTGTTCTCAACACAACTAGATTTTTTTTTTTTGTACTCATATTATCATTCACAGTACAGAAATATGCTTCCTTGGTTCTCAAAATAATATAGGAGATAGCACATATTATAATAAAACCAACTGGAATCCATGTATGGTATGAAAAGATTTATATTTGAATATTTTTTGGCTATAGACATCTTCTAACAGCTATTTAAAATAATACACCATCAATTGTAAAAAAGATACAAGAATTTTAGAAATCATAAATATGCAGAACCCACACAATGTAAATTCCTGAAACCTGTACACAGATGTCTGATGACCCATCAGCACTACGAGGATTCTGATTTATGCAAAGAATTACTGGCATTGATTTAGAAATTTAAAACTCTTGTAATTTTCTCATTCTTTGAAATTATTTGAAAGCATTTCTTCTTGACGGAAAGAAGGGGTTGAGAGCTTTGATTCATACAGGAAAAACCAGGGGATTTTTTAAAATTTGTGATTGACAATGAATAGAAAATAAGTATCAGTTGTGGGAGCAGTGTTTGAGTTTTGACTGTTTTAATGAAAGCAAAAATGTGTGTGCTACACTCATTATCTAATATTCACTCATTATGTAATGTTCCCCATGTTGTGATATTAATTTATTCTCATCAGTAAGTTAACACTTTCTAAGAAAACAAACAAAAAACCAAAATGAAACAAACAAAAAACCCCTGAGATGTTCCATGATGTCATTGAGGCATATAGTCACTGAAATACAAGGACCTTAATTAAAGACAAAAACTTCCTTTGTATGATAAGCAAAATGAAAAAATACACAAGTTTCACTTATAAAAGCCCTTGTAATGTGGAATGTTTTCCCACTTCACGTAGCTCAAACAGGGAAGAAAAAAAGCACCAAAATCCCAAAATTTTTAAAACCACATTTCGTTAAAATCTCAACATTGTTATCCTTCTCAAAATATGCTTTTCTCCATCTCCTGAGCAGAATTATTTTGGGTTTACTTTTATTATTTTTTAAATTTAATTTAAGTCATTATTCACATTTTCTTTTCCCTTAAAACTTTTTAAAGTTATTAAATCCTGAAAAAAACTCTTCACCTTCAGAATAGGTGTAACATCTGATATCCTGGCAAGTTTTAGTGACTGATGTACTCTGGAATATTTGGAAATACATAGATACCCATCAGAAGGTAAATGTATGTCTGACATGAAACCATACCAGAAGTTATCTACCACATTCAGGGTCATAACTAATTCCTTTAAATGCTACTTTACAATGACTTACAGACGTGCTTACAATGACACTGTTTTGTAAGATGGAGTAGGATTATTGACTTCCCTAGCAAAGAGTCTGTCTCCTGGTAACATATTAAATAAGACTTTTTAATTATTAATTATTTAAAATAAGACTTTTTAATTATTCGTCATAGTGATGCCATCATGAACATGTCTTAGTGGACTGAGGAAAAAGGAATAAAATTATTGATAGTATCCCAATCCCTAAAATGAGAAAATGTGTACAGAATCAGCCTGAACTGTACATTATAGTAATTGGCTGCATCCTAGTGAAGAGGTTTTCCTGAAAGAATGAATGTGATGTAAAACAACTAAGCCTCGGAAGTTTTCCCAGAAGATACTTCCATTTCACAAAGAATATTAATCATTCTCTGCAGCTAACATTATTATATTGCTTGCACTCTTCTTTAAAAATATGGAGTATCTGACATACCTTTTAAAATGTAAATGTCTGACCATGCTAAATGTCAGGGCCTTTGTTATATCTACTGCATCTGTAGGCTATACCTCATGTTTTTCCTCTCCCCTCCTGTTTTAACTTCATTTCATGTTTAACTTGTCTTAAGGACAATGAAGAATACCTGGTATGACTTGAGATCACAGCTAAATTTTGTTGCCTAATGATCAACCTTTGCTACCTATCTTCCTGATCTCATTCAGTGTCAAGTACAGGAAAGCTCTAAAATTTACCTTTAAATTCTTCTGACTGTCCTGTGCATCATTTCCCTTTTATCCTGAAGTTTCTTACGCTACCTTGAGGAAAAATTTCTGTGGTCCTAAAAGGAAGTTGTTATCATTATTGTAACAAATATACTCAGTTTTGATAAAAAGTGAACTATTTAATGAGAACATATGTAGGTAGTAGGCTCATTTGCAAATATCAGAATTTCCATTCTGTATTTTAAAGGAATAAGGTTAACAACATACAAGAATTAAACTTTCTTTTTACAGACTTATAAGTGCAAAAATGGATAGTAGGTGTAAACCTTTAAGCAGTTAAGCAGCATTTTCTATGAATAAAGATGAAATTAAAGAACAAGAAAACTGTTTGATCCAATTTTTTAAGCCCTATCATTAATCATTGTTAGGAAGAGACTAGTGCGTGTTAAATGAGTCTTATATATTAAGTACAATGCTTTGAAGTACTAAATTAGTCTATTAGATCTAGAGAAATTAATTCTTCATTGAAATAGATCTACAAAAGCTAGAAGACTAGCAAACATTTCCTTTTTTTTTTTCTTATTACAGTACTGGTTTTATGTAACATTGAAGATTGTCACAGTTGAAAATATTATTATTAGAAGACTTCTACATCTGTACTGACATGAAAATTTTTAAAAGCATCTCTATCAGAGAATATCAAACAATTTGGATGCATGTACAAAAAATCTAAATTATTTGAACATGAAAGGAATGACAGCAAGGTAATAGTGTATTATATAAAAACCATGGGTATTTCAAAGGAAGAATATAAAAGAGTGCATTAAAAGTACAATATGTGCATATTAAATCTTCTAAAATCTATTTTATATTCCAGGCAGGAAAAAGAAGTAAGAAGGTGTTGAGGCAATACAGGACAAAAAATGCATAAAATTTGGTTACAATTTCAGGATGGGGAGGGAAGCAGGGGAGGAGTTTTCATTGTTTAAAATCTAGAAAACAAGTTCCTGACAATGAATATTAGCAAAAATCAGGAAGAGTTTGCACCAACCTTATGGTGTTTTTGCATCCCAAAATTACAGTTTCATGGTGCACTTGGTGCTGCACTTTCATCACAGCTTTCCTTCACCAGGACAAACAGTGAGAGTACTCAACAAGGGCAGTGATGTCTGATAGAAATATACACATATATATTCATTCAGTTTCTGGAGAGAGCACACTGCAGTAGGTATTTTCATTGTGTGCCTTCAGGCTCCACTACAAAATAAGAATATAAAAATATTCAATAGTTTTGATAATATATAATTATGCGGTGGACAGGCATGCAGAGTGCCTTGGACCCTAGCGTGATTACAATCTTAAAATTCAAATCCTTGAAATTCATTTGTGCCAGACTAACTCGCTTAACCATGGAGAAATTTGAGTCTGTTACTATGCTGACTCTCTGCTACAGAACAATATAGTATGAAAAATGCAAATGAAAGTATTCAACTCACCTCAAAAAATTCCTTGTTTTCAAAGATAATGCTATTTCAATGCCTTTTTTTGTTTATTTGCTCATTTAGAGCAATTCAAATAATAGTTTTGATTAAGTATCCCATGATTTGGTGTGCAGAAAGGAAATTAAAAGGCTGCCAAATAAAAGAAATGAAGGTATATTTATAATTTCCGTTTCAAAAAATAATTAAATTAAGAACTGAGGACATATGTAGAAGATGTTATGTTCTGCAGACAGATACATCTTCACGTGTATATCTGTCATATCTTTTTGTAACACATATCTTTTTGTAAGATATAGCTCATCTGATTAAGTACGCTAATCTTCTCGTAATATTAATATCAGATATATATAACCCACAAAATATGTCTTTATTTTAGTTTGTGTTATCGTGTATTATAGAACTAGTTGTCCTTTTATTTTGCTTGCTTATGAATTTCATCTACAGCTCTAGAGAATCTCCTTGGCCTTTTAACAATGAGCACATATGCTCCTTTCAAAAAATCCACACAAATATTCAGCCAGAGCAAATTGCTGCAGTTCTGTAATTAAATGGTTGTTGTAACAAATGGAGGCAGATGTCATGACTTCATTACCTGAAGTCGATTTTAGTTGCATATTGTAGAACAGCATGGTACAGCTGATAATAAACATAGTCCATGAACCTCTTTTCATGTGGAAATGTGGCTGTGGATAAATACAAATCTAAGAACACCAAATCTGTACTAGTGCTGGAATTGAACTACAACATACTTTTAATTCTCTGAGGTCATTCACTCAGGAATTTGTAAATATTATAGACCCCACAGAAAGGTATCAGCAACAAAATTGATTGTACAAAGAGCATTACAGGTATGTGATCCTCCTCCAGCAGGGCTGACCTGCTGGTGTGTTGTATGTGCAAGATACTGCCACCAAGTACGGACTGGCTGCTGATATTTAGATGTAGATACTTATGATGGTTTTCTCATCCCCTGCTGTTTTGTGATCATGTTATATAGGACTTCAGGACATTTTAATAAGTACTAGTTCAATCAAGCCACAATGGAAATATTTACTGAAGGCACTGCTAAACTCTTTTAGTTGATGGAAATTTCCTATCTATTCCTGCAAAATGCTGCAAGAGTATTCTCTGGTCTCAAGCAGTGGTAGAAATTAAGTAGAGCCTACAGTCTTTCTTTTCCAACTCTACATGTACACTTAATATGTGTGGAAAGAACATTACACTGACAACTAAGCTGTAGGGTAAATCAGATATATTATCTTCTACTTCACTGTATCAGCCCTGTAATCTTCAGTTATTTCCCCTTTTAACATCACACTCCGAAGCATACTTGATTAGATTGTCTAGTGGTAGGGGAGCATATGGAAAAAAATGGAATTATTACTTGCTAAAGAAAATAACAAACAGTAAATTAGGTCCAGTCTACATGCTGTTAGAGCACTGCTTGAGCTACACTACTTGATTTTTTAAATCAAATGCTTTATAATTTTAATTATAATATTTATTATGTGAGGGGGTGATTATGGAAAAGCTGCACTCACATATTGTGTTTTAATAATTCAGTACATATTATTTTGCATGTATGAAATACACTGAATTTGTGGAAAAATACTGGTCTATTTCCTACCAAAAGAAAAAACAGACAATTTTTTTGTGCAATTTTCAGTAGGGACTGGCAACCACCTGTCTCCACAGCATGATATTTTTCTTGATATCTTAATTCACTTAATTTTTTTGCCCATAGTAATTGTTCTGTTAATAGAAGCAAAACTATAGTCATAATTTTATTTTTGTTAATAGTTCTCAAGTAATTATACCTAGTCAGAAATGTTGTAAGCTATATTCTGATTTTTATTAAGCTTCAATTATCATTCAATTGGAAGATTTAAGACTTTCTGTTGTTAACTTCTTAAAGACTTGTACATAACACACCAGATCAGATTTTTCTACCACTAAATCTCCAGTATTTCAGAATTTAAATTAGTTGAAGAAATGTTATTCTGAGGCCATTTTTATCCTTTAGCTACAAAGGTTCAACTAATGAAATTACTTATCGCACACATCCAGAAAAAAATATTAGACAAATGGAGGCATCAATTTCCAAATTATTTCCTTTAAAAAAAATGAGATTGCATAAGAAGATTTTGTTGAAGGATATATTTTTGATTAGTGAGAAAGCCAGGTAAAAACTCTCTATGTGTTAGCTGTCAGGTCTATAATTATTTTAGTACCAATGTCCAACAGGACAACATGCAAATGTCACAGCTCTTGGATGCTGATAAATTTTTTTTTAAAAGTCATCAATCTCAGAAGCTTGAAGCTGTCCAGGGAACTATAGTTTTCTTTAATATATGGTTCAGCAGTTTATTTTCAGCAATATTATCTTTTTCTGGGAGAGGTAGCAGAAGATAACTGCTGTATTACCATGAAAACCTACCACCAGTATTGTGAAGAAGTGTTCAACATCTATTTGCATCATATTACAGCTGTCTGAAATATCTCTTTTAAGCATCTGACATATTTTATACTTTTGATAATAAAACTCTTTCCAGATAAGTTACATTGCAATATAATTCAATATTTCTACTAATTATGATTTTTAGTCGGGTACAGAGAAAATCATAATTAAAAAAAAACAAACAAACAAAAAAAAAAAACCAACCAGATTGGAAATTTTAATTGTCCAGGAATTTTGCAACGTAATGTGAAACACATTAATAGGAAATAATTTTCCTTGATTCAGTTCCACAGTTTTAGTGCTTCTTTTGATGATAAAATGACACAAAACTTTTAAAGGACTCAGCTCTCCCTCACAAAGTGGGACTTTGAAATCTCACTACGTTTGTTCAAGCAGAAAACCTCTCCATATCTGAGTTCATCTGAGTTCTAGCAAACTACATGCTTGAAAATTTTCAGAAGTTGAACTGATGAAAAAAAGTGTTTTAACACTTCTTCATTCCTGAATTTCTGTTGTCCAATATAGCTGATGGTTTTATTTTTGCACAGTGCACTTGTAATGAACCAGACTCTGACTGTAAAGGTCCAAATTCCATACACAGAGATTATCCAGCCTCGACTGGTCAAACATTCTTTGTGGTTTCCCACCACTTGGCTAAAATTGGTTGATACATCAAAATTGTTTTGAACTTAGAAGGAAGGAAACAATCTGGTAGAAGGAAGGCAGCAGGAAGGAACACAAGTGCAATTCCTTGCAAGGGATTCACACAACATTTACTTGGAAGACACTGATTCTCACACCTCCAGAAAAGTTACAGAGTAATGAATGAAGTTGCAAAGGATAAAGAATAACAATGCTGAATAACAGTGGAAGTGAAGTCCTCAAAATTCCATTGTTTTCTGTCGTGAGTGCCAGATGACTTGCCAGGTCCTTCCTATGTCTTCTAAGTCTACCTTGGCTTCAACTGACAGCTGACGTTGCCTTAGGAGAGGCCAGTAGTACATCAAGGTAGTGATCAGAATGCATACTGGTAAGAGTCCATTAAAATAAAATGAAAATTTTTTTCTTCATTGCTGTCACTGTTTTTGAAAACTCAGGAAAATATAGCTCCTTTCTGTAATATTTTATTAGACAGAAATCCCTCATCAATTAATCTTTAGTGAACAAACATTATTAACTACAATGAACTATAAACCTCCATGTGTAAATAAAAGGAAGAGACAGATGTAATTTTTGTAGTTTTGGAAGTTTGTAGCTTAGTTTTACCTATCAGATCTTCACAAACATCCTTTTTGAAGAGCAGGAGAAGTATTTGTGAATACTATCTGCTAGGGAAATAAAAGTTTGTCCTTCCAAAGAGGGGGAGAGAACTTGAGCTTATGTGACTAAAGCTAAGTGTATTTAGTCACACTCCACTGTGAGTGAAATTATACATTTAAAACTGCAAATGAAGTTTTGAGATAAATTCATCAGTGATCTGCAATCTACATGATATTTAGCCCCTCAAAATTTGAACCAAACTTGCAATGGTTTTTTTAAGTTGTTCATCAGTATCATCAACTAGACAGTTATGATTAAGCAACTGCATTGTGAATGTTGTATGCTTGGCTAATCTTTTGTTTTAAGGAAAAGGGAGGGCAATTCCAAGAAAAATGGGCTGTCTGGACAAGAGCCACCAGGAGTGAAGTCAGCAGAACTGTGCGGTAAGTAGGGGAGACATAATTCTGGCATTGAGAGATTGTGACCACTGACTCACTGAACAGTAACAGATGTAGCTAGCAAATAGAGTTCTGAGTACTAATTAATGAAACAGGTATGTAATCTGCAATAAATGAGTGCTGATGTCTTTATCATGTAAAAATAATGCAAAGTTTTGATGACTGGGCGGTCAGCTTTTTGTGGGTCACCACCTAACTCCCTAGTTTGTGCAAACTAGAATGAAATGAAGAAATACCTCACTTCAGTGTGTGAATTAGCCCTTGCCACTGGGTAACAAGTCAACATGCAGGACAACACATATAAGGAAGCAAATTATGTATGATCCACAACCTTCTGATTGAGTTGTACAACAAACCAGCTCTCCTTCAGAATACTTGAAGCTGGCCTGCAGAAGCATCCAAATCTGTGATTCCTTTATAGTGATGATAAATGTTAAATAATTATTTATAATGTAAACTATAACAAACATAGTTCTGAGTCCATAAGGACCAAATTAAAATATAGATGTTAATCTCTATCTTCTTGCAGTCTATAATGATTTTGAGGAAGTCCTCTATGTATAGATGCAGTGTAACTTTCCAAGGTTGAATAAAACCATTCTTTATGTACTGTGGTAGTTAAATTCCTCATTTGGATGTTATCTTTACTGTTGATATTTTTAACCAAGCTTTGTTTTCAGGTTTGAGTGTGGAAGACCAAAGAGGAAGGCAAATTGTGAAAGCAAGAAAGCCCATGTGCAAGACAAAGTTGATACCAAATACTTTATCCAGCTAAATATAGAGAATGAATGCATTTGAAAGTTAGAAGCTGTCCAGCCACACATTAGGTTAGATACTGTATTTCCTGACTTGAATGTGTTTTTCACTTAATTTTGTGGACAGATCACTTGGTGGATGAACTGAGCAACAGCAACAAAGTTAAGTGTCCTTATGGAATTCTGGCACACTTGATTACTGTAAAGTATCTTCTATATACATAAATGAAGCAAGGATTTTGGTCAGCAGAAGTTCCTTGTTAGCAGGAAAGATGGCAGGAACAATGCCCAGGCTTGGAAGATAAATAAGAATTCCTAAGGTTGAACAGCTGAGCTGCTCAAGATTACAAAGACAACCAATTTTGTCATATAAGTCAGTAAGCTAATACATACAGATAGAAACATATCCAAAATCCTTTGAAATCAATGGGTATCACTATAGAGCTTCAAACGAGCTCTGTCATAGGTCTTCAGATGTAATCATCTGTGACTTCATCTGATCATATATTACTAATAGACAAAAGGAAAAGACAAGACCATGTATATTAATTCTTTTCTTCTGTGAATATATTTAAGAGAAAATGCTGTTCCAAAGTAATCATGTTGTAAGAGAATCACATATAAAGAAGCAACTGTTGAAATGTAACCAAATATAGAGAAAGTTCAGATCTAGCTCGGGTACTGTTATCTAAGTAGTAGGACTGAATAGGCATGTTAGTACTTATTCATTAACATTAATTTACTTGATGATATCTCTTGCCTAATAAACTTACTGAAATTTTAATCAAAGTGTATGTCAGTCCTTGCGTGTTGCTGCTTTCTTTCTGTGTTCTCAGGAGGTTGTGTGAGTCTCACAGACCAGAGAGAGGCAAAGCAGTAAATGAGAGCCGCATAGCATTAGTAGCAGCTATAAATATAAGCATCTTTATCAGAGTATAAACTAACTGAAACCACAGGGTCATAGATGCGCTTGCATGGGAATGACAGAACTGCTATTGACACATGGACCTGCCAGAAAATAAAGCTTTCATAAAACCTTTCATGTAATGTATTTTTTTTCCTAATAAAAAGAAAAGCAGTGCTCAGAATACATGGATTAGAAGTAGCAAATTAGGGTGGATGAATGCAGCAAATGGAACGAGTTTGCCTGTATCTGATCACTTTGGTAAGCAAAGAAAGTCAAATACATTTTCTGATATCTCTTATGAGGCAGCTCACCTCAAATACTAGAAAGATACTTAAATTTAAGCAGATATACATGAGATAATTGTTTAGGCTCTCTCAGAGCAGTCAGTACAACCCTAGGTCTCACTACAGAGACTTTCAGTGTCATTTCATGCAAGGGAAGACTCCACTGATTCCCCAACACCAGGTAAGTATAACATGTAACACAAATGGTTTCATTTATTTGCTTAAATACACAATGTTATTTCAGATGCACTGTTTGTCCAGGACACGTGGACACAGTTTGCAATATACGACAAAAAAAAAACTTACAAAAGTCTTTCAAATATGGAGAGGCAGCTTAAAAGCTGGAGGGTATCTTAGATAGGACTAGGCAGCTTGTATCCATCATTTAGATACTATAGGTTTCTTCATTTCAGAGCTCAGTTTCAGCTCCTTGCTCGGTAGCATGCCCAGGAAGGTTAAGTATCAAATGCTTAAAATGCAAGGAGAAGCCAGATTTTCAGAGAAGGTTTTAACTGTAGAGCAGTAGTGCCTTTGCTGGTAACAGGCCATAGGCCTGGTACTGAGTTTGCAAGGCCTGGGATTAACTAGTTTTTTTAGAACTTTTCATTGCCTGCCTGCAGCTTTGTTTTGCAAGCTGCTGGAGAGGGGAATCTCAATCCATCCCACTCCTACCAGTTTGATGCCAGTGCCAGAAAGTGATGCCCAGAGCCTGAAGAGGGATTGCAGGTCAGGAGAACACCTGAAGAGAAGCACAAAGGAACTCCAGCCACTCCAGCCAATGAGCTGGCTTCTTGGGAGAAACAACTTAAATGTCTCTACAGTAATGTATATATAATGGGGAATAAGCAAGAGGAGCTGGAGATGCGCATTTGCAGGGCTATGGTCTTATTGGCATCACAGGGACACGGTGACTGTTGTGCTGGAATGAAAGGTGTTACTCCCTGGAAGGATTAAAATTGGGACTGCTGACATGGGCACTGCAATCGAGTGCACTCTTGGCAAGTCTGCCAACAAAACCAAGCTGTGTGGTGCAGTTGACACACTGGAAGGAAAGGATGCCATTCAGAGGGGCCTTGTCAGGCTTGGGAGGTGAGCTCATGCAACTCCCAGGAGACTCAACAAGGCTGAGTGCAAGGTCCTGCACATGGGTCAGGACAAACTAAAGCATAAATACAGGCTGGGCAGAGAATGGATTGACAGCCGCCTTGAGAAGAAGGACTTGGGGGTCACATCACCTATATGTGATTCTGTGATTCTCTAACAGTAAGGCTTGTATTTCACTGTGTGGCAAAGTTTATTTTGTTTTCTGGTGTTCATTTTTGCCTTGCACCAGTATAGTTTGATACAGATATCTGTACTGAGCATTTTCTCTAGGGAGAAAGACAGATTTATGTCTCTAGTGCAATAGCGTAGTGTAAAGCAATACAGTGCAATGCAATGCCAGGGAAACAGCAGGGGTCTTGTGAAGTGATGGCACAGAACACAACAAAAAGCAGTGCATAAGAGGTAGGGCAGAATTTTGGCACTAGAGACCCCATGGCAGTAAACATCTCACCACCTGTCAGTTAAAAGAAATACAGAACATGAGCAAGATAGAATTAGTTTTAGAGGTAAGAAGGAGAGCAATGAAAAAGTATAAAACATAAGCAAAAACCACCATATATAACAAATTCATATGTAATATGGAGCTGCAGAAAAATGAAGAAAGCAGACTATGGATTCTGAATGTTGTATTTTCCCAAAAGAATTCCAGAGGCTTATAACCTCTTGTAGTACCCAAACATCTTAAACTAAAAATAAGCCTTAAAACCCAATTTAGCCTGAAACTACCCACCTCAAAAGGAGTTGTGGAAGAGTAAGATCAAGAAAAAAGGTGGAAACCAAGAAGAGTGCATATTAGAACTTTTATTTTATCAGTAGCAGTGTGTAGGGGTTTTTTCCTACATTGAAGTTATTTTTTAATACTTAGATCTAGAAAGATATTTTCTTCTGATTTAGAATGCCAAGATTTCAGTTATATTCACAATAAATTCTTGACTTTATGTAGAAGACACACAAAACTTTTAGTTTAGTAGACACAGACATGACAAACACTGATAAGAACTTGCCTCCCACAGCATTTTGACAGAAGGTAACTGTTCTTCCTATGCTGTTCGCATGCAAAACCCAGACAAGCAGTGGCTTAAAGCCACTCAGGGGATTATGTTGTCATATCTATACTGGAAAGGAAAACATATCTGTTTCTTTGAAGTATGTATTCTGATTTCACTACAAACAAAACTGAGGTTTTCAAGAATGTCAAAGTAACCTCTTTCTGGATGAATCCACTCTTTATGGTGGAAATAAGATTTGAACACCCAGGCAACTCAACGGCCACAAGTACATAGGACACCCATTTTACACTGGTAACAAACAGGACATGTGCTCAGACTTCTTTGTATTTCTGCTGTCTTCTGCGTACACTGAAGCATTTTAGATTTCTGTGCTGAGGGTCTTCAATCTATTTATGCGAGTGTTTTGTGAAATTATTCCTGAGCATCCTTCTACATCTATACTCTATGACTGCCTACAGGGATAGGATTCAAAGTATGGAGAGGGTTCTTTGAGGTTTGTGTAAGCCATTTTGCACTGGCAGAATAAAAACCCATGCTCTCAGTGGTGTGGAAACACTACTCGTAAAGGAAGCATTCTTTCTAAATTTCCATCAGATGGTCTAACCCACATCTCTCTCTGCACACTACACTACTTGAAGAACTCAAACCTACAAATGTGTAAGGAAATCTCTTCACGTTTCTTAAACACTACTCCCTATTCAACCTATACCAAATATCTCTAGGATTTTCAGCCTTTGGAAAAGTAACCATTTGAGGCTGACAGTAGTTTTTGCACTCAAAATCTTACGGTAGGCAACAGGAAACACACCGTGTAGAGGGAGCTAAAAGTTTCTTACTCCAGTTAGTATCTTAGTAGTAGAATAGTTTAAATTATTTAATTGAAATCTAGACAACTCATTAATAAAATAGTTTAAAATGTTACAAAAAGGCTTTCAAGTTTCTACACCTTGGATGTATTGTTAGATCCTCTCTATTCCCAGATTCCTGTAGTTTCAGTCTTCAGTTAGCAGAATGGGAGGGAGGGGGCCAGTTCCCAGGTTTCACCAGCACACTGAGGCTTTCACTGGCAGAAAATCATGCTCCTGGTGGCAATTTCTCCTTCCCCATTGCTGATATCATGTTGGGGTTACTTTTATGTGTTCTTCTACCACAAGCTACATTCTTTTCACTGATACCAACCAAATTTGAAAGTTGTGCAGTAGCCTTTCTCAGCCTCGCTGGACCTAAAGGGCAGTTTTTTAATGTATTGAGTTTGTGAGGCAGGGCTCAGGTAGAGGGAGAAGGCTACCGGGATTGCTTCTGTAAAAAGTGGCCAGAAGCTTCCCCTATGTGCAATAGAGCTGATGCCAGCCAGCTCCCAGTTAGACCCACCACTGGCCAAGGCTGAGCTTTCAGTGACAGTGGTAGCACCTCCGGGATAATGTAATTAAGGAGAAAAATTTGCCGCACAAGGGCAACTGCAGACAGGAAAGAAGATCAGAGTATGTGAGAGAAAAACTCTGCAGACACCAAGGTCAGTGCCGAAGGAGTGGCAGGAGGCACTTCAGACACTGGAGCTGAGATTTCCCTGCAGCCCGTGGTGCAGCCCATGGTGAGGCAGCTGTACCCCTGCAGCCCATGGAGCTCCACCCCGGAGCAGAGATCCACCTGCAGCACATGGAGGACCCCAAGCCAGAGCACGTGGATGCCCAAAGGAGTCTATGACCTCATGGGAAGCTCATCCTTGAAAAGGTTCCTGATGGGAACTGTGGGCCCATGGAGAGACAAGCCTGCACTGGAACCAGTCTGCTGACAGAACTTGTGACCCCACAGGGGTCTCATGCTGAAATAGTGCATAAAGAACTGCAACCCATGGAAAGGGGTCACACTGGAGAAGTTCATGGAGGACTGTCTCCTGTGGGAGGGATCTTATGCTGAAGCAAGGCAAAAGCAAAATTTTTGATGAACTGACTGTAACCAGCATTCCCTGTCCCCCTGCACCACTGGAAGGAAAGAAATTGACAGTGTAGTTAAAGCCCAGGAAGAAGTGTGCATAGAGCTGGTCAGTGCTGTTTGCCATTAACAGTTATCACCGATTTCCTTAAATCCTAAATCTCAATTTTACCAAATACTTTGAAATAAGACAAGTAAGACAAAATCTAAATAGACTCATGCTAGTTTTAGAGGCCAATCTTGTGACTAGTCTTGATGCATACACCTACAAAACTTATCATAATAAGGGTGATATAACATTTAGTGCTTATAAATTCATCATTCTTGACAACAGTTACAAGCTTGATCATTTTCTTCACTTGTTAGCAGAGGATGAAATAGCACCATGATTGCACACAGTGAATCCTCTGCATAAGAGGGATGGGTATAAATCATGGGAGGATTTGACCATGGTATGATTGATGTAAAGTTTCTAGCCAACTGGTCTTAATTCGTAATGTGCCTAAATGTATTTACATATAAATGCATATACGTTTACATCAACACAGTGGTAACTGGGGACAAGATATTTGTGTCTTTAACAAGTCATCTCCATAAAGGGATGTGAAGGCATGCCAGCTTCCATCACCAGCAATTTTTGGACCCATAATTACTTAGTGTGTATTACACATCAGAAGACAAATAGTATCTTTGGGGGTCTATTAAAATATTCCTAAGGACTAAATGGTTACTAGTATTGCATTAACATTGTCTTTGTTCTGGTACATGGCAAATGAGACAAATCTTGAGCAAATATCTGATTAGTAGAAGATAAAATTAACCTATTACAGCCACAATTAGTATTACAGCAGTAGACCTCTTTTCTTTGTAGCTTCAGTGTTCTGCTGACCTTTAATTTAATCAAATTAAATAAAATCTGAAATCTGTCGTTGGGGGTTTTCAGTTACCATAGTCCATAAATAGGATTGCCTAGGTGAAATGGCTACTTTTTCAAACAGTAATGGACAATAATAGAACATCATAACATATTGTTAAAGCTAATTATTTGAGCCAAGTTCCAAAAGGAGAAAACTAATCTGCATGAAGAGTCACTAAGCTAATTTTATAAAAGTGGTATGAACATTTCTATTGGTATGTCCACTATATACATAAAAACTAGAGAGCATGGGGATAAATGAGTCACCAAATTCTAAGTTACTTTATAAAAAGCCATCATCAATGGACTAATGTTTCAGATATAGAACACAAATTATAGACTTAACATTACTGTGCCATACATCACTATGTGATAAGGCTACATACTGGTTGTGTTTCCTGATGTAATTCACTCCAATTTTTTCACTAAACTTGTGACAACTTAGGACAGCAGTGAAGAGTGAATATACTTATAGTGTTACCTACATTCTAGAAAAGCAGTGTGTCTTACAATGCCACTGTCATTGTTTAATAATTAATTCTGTCCCTATATCTTATCAAACTAGTTATGATATGCTTATCTGTTAGCTTGGACACATGGCCAAGATCTAACAAACATGACCAGGCTGAAGTAGACACAGTAGATAAACTATCATTAATATATCACTAGAATTAATTTACAAACTACCAGAAATCATTCATGGTTCACTACAATTTCAACCTGGCACATGCATCTGTCAGTCAGATCTTGTCTTTCTCTTCTAGGAGGTTTAGGTGTATCTCCTTGTATTCTAGATGGCAGACATAATGTTGATATGCAAGAGCTTTGGAGAGGCTGGCTTCCTCTGAAACTTGTTTCAATTCCCAAACTTGTCTATGCCTTAAGTCTGTTTAATCAGGACCTTGGAAATCTCAGTGTGGTGCTTCCAAACCATCCAAGTATTGATAAATTTTAACATCTCTGTTAAAACCAAAATCAAACCAAACAAAAAAATCTCAAAAACCCCAAAAGCAAAATGATCAAAACTGAAACAAAAATGCAAACCCAAACCAAACTATTTCCAGAGTTTTTCCTTTTTTCATGCTTGTCTGTCTTCTCACATGCTCTCATGAGGTGATGATGTTTGGCAAGTCTCAGTCAGCTACTTCCTTTATTGGTAGCTGATTTCCTAATCCTTGAGTCTGTAGTTGAGCAAAGTATCTTTCACTCCATGTGCTGACTTTGTTTTGTTTCTATCCCCACTCCATGTGTTCCTCAAGCAGTCCCTAGCAAATGTCCATTCTCCTTTGGTGGCATGTGAAACAATGTTCAGACAAAACAGCAAAGTCAGTCTTCTCCACTTCTACAGCCCTGTTGTCTCCCTTTCCTCCCTCTTCTAGGCAATAAAAAGAATGGGGAAACACATTTACCAGAAAAGAGAGCTGAAATGACCACAGCTTCTTCACCTCTCACTGAGAGAGCCCAACAGCATCCATGTTCTCAATACTGCAATGGAGAGAGCCTTTTATGCTTCCTTCCCTTCTTTCTTCATGCAGCTGTTGTAACCCTTAGGTTTATAAACATATTCTCACCAGTACTTAATTGTTGCGTTAGCTGTATCTCTCCTAATTTGATAAAAGGGTCTGAATTCATGTTTCAGTTCCTCAAAAAAGTAGTTCAAGAGAGATGACTACTCCTTTGACCTTGGCCTGTTTTCAAACAAGTCAAAACTGCCCTTTAGCAGGAATGAACACAAGAGATGTAAATTCTCCTGATTGATTTGTATTCCATCATGACATCCCCAGGTTCCCATGTAAGGCGTGATCACCATTGCTAACCTGCTACGACTTCTAAGGGAATCCATCTAAACTGAGAGAGGTGAGAAAGGATAATGGTGTGCTGAGTGCACCATAATTTGATGCAAGATTTTATGCCCTAGCTTCAATAAAAGTCTTCAAAGAAAGGGCATTTGTACTCACAGCTTTCCAAAGAGATGGCCTTAAATTTGAATATCCAGTGCATCTCTATTCTGGCATTTACAGATTAGACATTATACTTTTAAATTTTATGAGCAAGAAGCTGTTGATGTATCTATGCTCTTACTTATATTTTGACACTGGCTATATTTTTCTTGGTGCCCTAAGCAATTTCTCTGCCGGAACTGGCACCAGTTGGGAAAGATGGCACCAGACTGGGCACCAGATGTTGGGAAAGAGCCGTACTGGTGACACTGGTTACAGGATAGGGCAGGAAGGCAGAAAAGTATATGTGAGGTATTGTGGCCTAAAAAGTGTGAGTGCTATGGATGGGTAAGGCAGGTTAAGACAAAGTCCTGCTTTCAGCAAGGACAGTCAAATTTTTTGCCATAGCCATGAGGAAGTGAAGCCTACATCTGTGTGGGGGTGTCTAGGCTGTTATTCTGTCCCACCTCACATCATCCCTGGGAGGATGCAAATAAAAGACTCTGGGTTCTGGGAAGAAGGTGGGCATGGTTTCCTGACAGGGGAAAGAGTGGCATGCAGAGGGTCTGCCCACAATTGTTTTTTATTGTCCTGGGCTTGGTGAACATTTTTGCATGTAAATCACCCTCTCTTGGTACACTTTTGTTATTAGTAGGGTTGCTGTTAGTGTTTGTTTTCTTATCTCATTGCTGTTTCCAGCAAATTGTTCTTATCTTGACCCATAATCTCGGCCTTTTGCCTTCCACCAGAGGTGGGGGGGAGGGGAGTGGCTCGTGGTTTTCAGTTTAGTGGGGACACTAAACTGGGGAGTGCTGTTTCTAAACCATGACAGACAATACATTACTGTCTGAGTTCATTCTGTTCGTAAGAGCTGAACAGAGTAGGAAAATATTCTTAGCCAGTACCGTCTCCTTCGCTCTCATCCTTCCCCTAAACTAAAAGTCAATTTGATTTCTTCAGAACTGAACTAGACTGTGAACATGCATATTAACATTGTGGTTGATAATGCAGGGCAATTGCGCAACCAGAATATAATTAATTAAAGCAATATTTATGTGTCTCCGGGATTACCAAAGACAAAAATTTTGGACGAGACTAAGCCAAGAAAAGCCATCCTTTTCTACTTTTCTTTTGTGTTTGTAGGTGCTGCATTTCTCTTAGTCTTCAACACTTAAATTTAGTGTTGTCCTGAAAGATTTTAGGAACCTCAGAAAAGCATATACATCTCTAATAAGCAGGAGAGCCCCACACTTATTTCATTAAGTTTTGCTTAAGATCTTCAACAGTGAGGATCTGTTAGACCACAAGAGCTGTTATGTTTGTAATTCATACATTATTGTAATGTAGCAAAAACCATCAACTTCAACCTTTCCCATTCCGAGCATTAAAACACACCAGCAAAAGGCAAAACACCCAACTGATTAGTCTGGTTTTATGAAAATTGTCAACAGATACTCTTTCACACTCCCCCCGCCTCTGAATGAAAATCTGTTTAGAAAAAGCAATTCTAAAATCAATTCAGGTTACTTGGTAACATGCTAAATACAAAAAATCAGTTCCTACTGTCACTGTCTAGAGTCAGAATGAAATACGTATCCAATGCAGATTTGACCCCAGCTCTAATACCTCTTTCCGAGCCCTAGAACTATCATCAACAGCTACCAAGTTTCTTGCAATCATTAATAAACTGTGTTTAAATCAATAAGTTCTAAAAGCTTCTGTACAAATTGATTCTTGCTTTTAATGTCAAGTGAATTTAAGAAAGTATATGAAAGCTATAATCATCTTCTGCTCTGAAAACTCCTAATTTGTCTTTGCAAGTTTTTAAAATTTTCATGAATGCTGTTTCACAGAACAGTTATCATTCTCCTACTTCCTCGGAGTTTCCTTCCCAGTATCCCTTATGTTGAAAAGAAGATGAAGCATCCAGTCAGGGTCTGAGCTATTTATTTTTGACACTGTGTAACAGTTTTATGGAACAACTTCAGGGACATTTCTTTCCAGATTGATGCCAGAAGTAAGTTAACCCAAATATAAACAGGATCAATATAATTTTATAGTATACGAATTACCATACACAGACTTAATATTTATGTTCATTTGAGCAGAAGCAGATTGCAATTTGGATTTATACAGCATCTTTCATATTGAAGATATCTCTCAGCAATTTACAATCTAAGTTATACATTAGCAAGGCACTAAGTATGAAAGTAAATATGTGCTCAGCAATAGCTCACATATATCTGCAGAGATTTTTATTGAGGTAAAGATGTTGGACCTCCATACATTTTCAAACATGCCACAAATTGAACAACACATATGATCAATCACTAGATTTATAAAAAAAGTATTAATTAATTGAACTACATATATATTGACAGATCTTAAACTTCCAGACATTTCACAAACTAAGACCTTACAGAAATGCGTGGTTCTGTGAGCAGTCACAGAACTGCAGAGATTTTACTGTGTTAACACGGTCTTGTACAGATAGTCCTTCAGGGGCTGACCTTTCTCCTAACAGTAATCTTACTTAGTTCATAGAATGATCCATATCCTAGTGGGACTTCAGTGAGCTTTGAAAGCTGATCCTTTGTTTGGAATTCATACATCATATTTTGTAAGAAACAGCTGCTCCTTAGAAAAAAACTAAATTCTGACAAGTTTTGCACAGCTCTAAGGACTTTTGTCTCTGCGTAGGCTTTTTGGCCACTGTTTGTAAACTATTTTTTATTGCTTGCATGGATTCATATTTTTTGTTTTCAGACGGCCATATCTCTTCTGCATTATTTCCCAGGCAGCAGTTAATATTACGGTTAGACTATGGGTTTGAAATCTTAGAAGAATATTCATAAAAATTCCTGCCCTAAGCCAGTATCAGCATGCTTCTGAGAATGCTTCTGAACTTCAAATATTCAAAGTCTGCCTTGAAGAGATTTTTCTGTGGCATTTGTAAAGTTTCCAAGTCTTAGTACATTTGAAAATATGAACCAATAACATTTGAAGCATTCGTTGAGACCTCTCATGTAACGTCACCTTTTTCCTCATGCTTCAGGAGAAACTCCAGCAGTTCCTTCCCACATGAAAATCCAGGGATGGACTTTGAGGGGGATAAAGAGAAGTTGAAGTACTGGTCCCTGCTTTCTCATAATTTTGCTATTAGACCAGAGGACCGCCCATCTTTTTTGACAACCCTCTCTTTTACTGTTTATAGGCCAGATTTTGAGTTCATGGATGTCTTGAACTCAGTATTTAACAAAGATCAGAACAAAGTGGCCTTTTCTTTCCTTTTAATTTATTGCCTTCTGAAAAGTTGTTCTTTGTGAATAATCTCCCAGCTGTTCAATGCCACCAGTTCTCACTAGATCTACATCTATCCAGATGTGTCCTTGGTGTTAAACTGGCAATTTTTTCTTGACCATGAGCATTTTCAATACAGCAATGGCAAGTATATGTAGCCTCAGTGCCAGATGGCTTTTGCATACTGCCTAATTTCAATTCCATAAGGCTCAAATTGTAATTGTACATTTCACATTCATTACTGCTTCCCTCTACATATAATGTATTTAAGTGGATTCTGACATAGGAATACGTTTATGAGGTGTGGTAAACCCTTTCCTATAACAGACACCTCCATTTTCTAGTCCAAAAATAATAATGTCATCTCCATGAAATATCCTCATCATATGCTTAGAAATTCTGTTTAGTCAGGTATTTTGGGGACTTTGGTGTGTAATTAAGTCTCATGTTATTAATGCTATTGTGATGCATTTGACTGAAATTCACCTAGAAAATTTAAAAAAAAAGTCACTGAGACGTAATTGGATGAGATAGAATCATTTCCTCAGAAAACTTTTGTTGAAAACTCACCATGGTATGTATGCACTTATTTTGAAGAAACCCTGTAAATTACTGACTTAGTAACTGAGATTTACTATTTTTGACAAAGAATAATCTCTTTCCAGGTAGCATGATATCAGACTGTACTTGCATGCATTTGTTTGAAACATACTTATTTTGATCACAAAACCCCATTATTGTGATCATGGACAGATCGGTGACAAAGACAGATTAGTGTAAATGAGCATTCATGACAGTCTCCTTTAGAATGTGTTCAGGATTTGCAGATAAATCACATCTCAGATTATGTCACTGTCCCCTTCTTGTATTAAAATTAACTCTGCTGACAGGAAATATCCTGTTGCATATACTAATTTGTGACTTTAATTAGGTGTGAAAGAATAATAAATTAAACATATCTCTGTGCCCGATATCTTATAAGTATATAGCGTGGATATTAATTAAAAGTTTCAACAGATTAGTTAAGAATATATTGCTTCTGTTGATTAGGCAGACCTGGCAAAGGGGCATTAGGGATGGCAGCAGCCATCTCACCTCAGCACTATGCATATATACTTCCAAGAGATTTTATGGATACATATTTATTGTGTGTTCTATCTAGAAGTTAGAGAAGTGGTATTGACCATAATAACAAGGTAATATTAGTAAAGCAGACCTCATGTTTAGAGATATTTACCAATAATAATGAATAGCATTCTAGTCTGTTATTTTTATTGCAATCAAAAATTGCATCATCGATCCACTGCTGTGGATATCATGTTCATTGAAAAGAACTGCAAAGAATATTTCATATCTGTCTCCAAACACATCCTCCTGAAAAATCTTAAAATATTATGAGTTACAATGTGGAGAGAAAGGATTCAAAACAAAAGTTTAAAGTGCTCTCACAAAATTCTCTTGATAGCAGTTCTGCAACTGAGAACTCTGCTCAAATATGTCAGCTATTTCAGTTGTTGTATAACTAGATCTTTGAAGCAGGTTTAGAATAGTTTAAAAAGTCTGTATTTATACAAGTAAATTCAAACCCAGTGTTACAAATTAGCAGTCTAGTGAAACGTTTGTAATTAAATGTTCATGTTTATTTTCAATTAATATTTGTACATTTTTACAACACATTTATACATCTGCATTCCTGCTTTTATATGTTTATTTCTATACAGGGAAGATACTAAATTTCAGAGAAACAAAACTAAAGTAAGATCATCATTTTCAAAATAAGAACTCTGCATCTAAGAGAAAATGGAGATGAAGTGTGTTCTGAATTGCTGTGGACTGAAATACCAAAATTAAATAACTCAGTATTTCTTGGAAGAAGAGCTGCATTGTGGAAAAAAATTGTTTCTCTCAGAGTTCCCTAAATGAGGAAAACTGTTAATGACTGAATAATACATTCAATTTCCCTGAAAAAAATTCTGACCAGTTTAGTCTTTTGTGGCACTGAACAATTGCTATGGAAACTTGGGTTTTCTTTTCAGTATTTTGTACTATTCACACAAACACAACATTATTTCAGCAATTAGCAGATTGGAACAAATGTTTTTTTCCAGTACAGGACTGGCTAATTTAAAGGATAAATATACCACTATATTATACAATGATTTTCTGGTGGTCTAAAGAATGTGTAATCTCTACCAGATTTACTCTAAAAATTTTAACTGCAACTATCACATATATTTGGTTTTTTCCTAAAAAATGAACTGGGGATGATATATTTCGGATGCCTGTTACCTGAAATTTGGTATTTTTAAAAAAAGAATATATACTTAATTAGGCCTTGACTGTGTAAGATCAGTAGTGAAAATGTCCTCGTGTTACCAACACTGATTTCATCACAAATTGAAAACACAGCCCCACAACAGCTACTGTGAATAAAACTATTTCACCCAAAACCAGCACAAGTACACAATAAATGATTTAGCACTAAGAGTGCTTTTGCAAAGTTTGCTGGGTTATTTAATGTTTGTTTAAGTTAAAATATAGGAAGCAAATTGGTAAGAACATTGTATATCTTTCTAAGATTGCCGTGAAAAAGCCTTAGAGAACCGGTGTTAAAGGTGGAAGTTGCACAAGGTCAGGCTGGCATGGAGGTAACTTTTCCCGTAGGAGCTCCCATAAGCGCTGTGGTTTGTACTGGTAGATGGAATGGCATTGGTAACACCAACAGTGTTTTGGCCACGGCTGAGAGCTGCTCCCACAGCATCAGCACTGTCTCCTCAACATTCCCATAACCCCAAAAGCCAGCAGTGTGGGAGTGGGCAAAAGGCTGGGAGGGGACGGAGCCAGGACAGCTGACTCCAGAGATATTGCATACCCTAGAGCATTGCGCTCAGGAATGACAGCTCACAGAAAAGAGGAAACAGAGGTGGCATTTGTTATCAAGGCTTTTGTCTTAGCAAGAGATCGCTAAGCACTCTGAGGCCCTACTTACCAAGAGATTGCTGGACAATGACTACTCATGGGAAGTAGAAAACAAATCTTTTTGCTTAATCTCATGTGCTTTCACATTTGGCCTTTTTCTTTAGTAAACTGCCTTTATCTCAACCCATTTTCACCTTATTTTCTCCATCTGAGTTGAGCGATTGAGGGAAGAGCTGGGTGAGTACCACAAGCCAGCCATGACATTGAAGTTATAATACAAACTGGAATGATTTCTTAATCTTTTACATTGTTTCACGTTTTTAAAAGCCATCAGATGAAGAATGCATGACACTCAATCCGGCTTCAAAGCAATTGACCATGACTGAAAAAGTAGTATTATTTTAGTAAAGTATTTTGAGATAATACTGCCTTTCTTGGAGATGGTTGAGAAGAAAAATTAAAGAGATTTCTAGTTCTAAACTTTGTGTTTTATGATTTGCCCACAGAGACTCTTGATACAAAAGTCTAAATAATTAAGGCACTGTAAGTCATATATTTACCATGTATTCTATTTCAAAGCTTTATTGAGTTACTGGCGTGAGGCACTGAGAGTTTCAGAACTTCATTTCACTTCAAAGTGAAATTTTTCTGATGTTTTCATGAAGATTTTCAAAGTTCTATTAAATATATTCATTTTAGTGTGCTTTGTAAGGATACATTTTAAAACAATAACACACATTCACTGCTCTTGAATGCATCTTTGGGGACATATTAAAAATATCTAATTATTTCTCTGTCTGAGAACAAGAGGGTTTTTTGTACTTCAGCATTATATGAACATTATTTTTCTACCTGTGCTATAGGTTCTGAAATAATAAGCCAATGTTTTACAAAACTAGGAAAAAATTATCAAATGACAGTTTTAATGTATATTATAGTCAATGGGAAGGTTGCCTTCTGATTTCAATGTGGTTTGCAGTCTTGAGTTTCAAAGGTATTTTCACATTTAGTGAATAACTTTTTAAAAGAAAAAGTTTGAGATTTCAGAGACTTTCAGGTGATTAAGAGTATTGAACTATGTTCTTGTTCTGAGAGTATTTATGGGGAATCGTTTCCATTGACCCAAGTTAGGAATCTAAACTTAGGTCTTGTCTGAAACTGACACATGCTATCCTTTTCTTTTGTAAGAGAGTTTTCTGCTGGGTAAATGTCCTTCAGGGATTAATTCTCTGTGGCATCAGGGAAGAATCAGTATCATCAAAAGGAAAAGGACTGTCGACGTGTAAGTGGGATGATGGCAATGCTGAAGTAAATAGGTGTAAACTGGCACTGAACAGCACTAACACAGACCTGATTTCACAGCATATTTTTAAATTTCTAAATTTATAAATGGCTCTGTCTTTTGATTCACTGGGTCCTGACTGTAAAATATGTATGTATAAGTTATCTATATATAAGATAGAGGAGATTGAGATACCAAAGGCACATTGGTGAACTACTTTGAAATATATAGTTTCACTGGAGCTAAGACTTTTGCCAAAGTCCAGTTTCCCCAGCCGAGTAAAATAAAGAACAAAGGCACAATGCATTTTAAACTTCATATGTAGAAACTAAAATTGAACATTAAGTTATAGAACACACTATTTCTGGTAGAGATCCTTTCTCTTAATGGAGAAGTAATACATTTTTTTAATGTATTTTCCCAAGAAAATAACATTCAAGAAATTCCATCATGAATAAAATATGTTAAAACTCATTCTTATTAGCTGTCAGATTTATTTATCTAAATGAAGTACAGTGGAAGGTGGTTGCCATAGCTACAGCAGAGCTCTGGAATAATTTTGGTTTTTCTTAATTGTTGCATATTTGTATATAAACAACCTAAGAATATCTTACATTTTTTAGTCTAAGACTTTAAAGCAACAAGAAAAACTTTGAATTTGAACCTCCTGCTGACAGAAAAGTAGTCTATAAAAGGAAACATGATAAATGAAAACTTGTCACTATAGAAAGTTGTCTATAGCTGTCTGCATGAAACCATCCTTTGCAATATATTGATAAAACACCCTGCAGTATATTTACCTATGAAATATTTATAATTATATCAGACTTTGGAAAGCTGAGGTACCTATATTTTTTTTCTAGGAAAATCACATAAAATCTTATATTCTCTGCATTTCAGAGGGTTAAACGGGTAGAAAGAACAACCCTTCTTAGCTTACTCTGACATATGGCATCTGACTTTTATCTAATGTCATCATTGTCTGTTTGTTTAGCAGAATAATGCTACTAGAAACATATTTTCAACTTGTTATGTTTTATATTTTTTCTTACAATTGAATGCAGACTTTAAAATAGGTTCATCATGAAAATGACGAAGACGGTATTGAATTTTAATACACTACTTTATATCATATTTTGTGTTATCATTATTCTTGTACACATCAAGTAGCCAAGGAGATCGGTACAGTTATGCTCATTAACAGAAGAGTGAACCCACACATGCATTAAGGTCAGTACTCATTTCTCAGGATTAATAGTTAATGACCTAACTTCATAACCTGGCATGGCACTGAATATCAAACTTTAATCTCATCTCTATCCTTGGAGTACAAGGAGTTCATTGTTCTAACTGCCTTCCAGTGCCTGCAATAACTTCCCATAGATCCTCTCTTTGGGCCACATCTACCACAAAATTCTCCCACTTTATGACTTTAGTGAATATTGTCCCAGAGTAAGGATGTCAGGATTTGGTCCATATTGATCTATGTGAACCAAAAAAACTGCTGGTGATGCATGATCACATTTAAATATTATTTCCTAAGCAACCTAGCAAAACTGAAATCTGGCTCTGGCTTTATGCACTCACACAAACACAACCTTAAATGAGACCCTGCTTTCTAGAGTTTAAAATACTCAATTATAATCCATTTGGAAATTGGCAGACTTCCAAAAGTTGTTTGCTGTTGTATAAAACAAAACAAAACTTTTTATTCCTTGTACTCAGGAAGAGACTTATTTAATAGTGATGGCAAACTCCTGATTCTTGCTTATTTCTGTCTCACAGAACATCTGAACACTACCAAAAATAACATATGACTTGAAAGGGTTTTATGATCTAATTTTGTATAATTTTTGACATGTACTGCACTACATTAAAATATAGGTTTTATTGTAATAGAAATTTTATACATACATACTACCAGGGTATAAAATTTGTATTTAAGGAAGTAAGAGTCTTTATTTCATACCTAGTGATTTTGATCTTATTGAAGAAAATTCTCTCATTATTTTATTTGCTCATGGATTTAATCATTCATGAACCGGCAGTGCAGTTTAAACAAATTGAAATGAGATGTTTAAACACATCTGTCTCAGATGATAATTTATAGTATTTCAGAATCTGGATGATTTGCTCTTTAATAGATCTTTTCTCTTCATGAATTCTGTATTTATGACACAAATCTGATTTCACAGCACTCAGAAATAATGAGGTTAGTAAGAAATCATTTTTAAAGGTAGATGACTTTTTACCTTTTAACAATGTTTTTGAGTTAATCTTACTGTTTCATATACTTATCAAAGTAACAGCTAAAAATTATGTCAAAGGACACAAAACTATGTAAACTCAGCTTCACTAATAGGCCTAGATAGACTAATTTTAGGATATACATTGCTCTTGTAATAGAGTCCATCATTCAGCACATTGCAAAACTAAATTTACAACAAATAATGTTTTCCTTCTTCTTAAAATGTGAAATTGAGTTTATGAGTACTGTGTTCTTGTATTCCCAGTCAAGACATCTCTGTGATATATATTTTCTATTACCTTTCTAGCCTTATTTTGTCATTTTGATTAAGCCCTTTTCTGCCTTGAAGTACAGCAATGACAGAAGTTTCAGTCAAAAAAAAAAAATTCCTTATTTGACTTCTTCAGAAAGACAAGCAAAACAACGCTCTTCCAAAGTAATGTTTCATCATTTTTACTGGCAATTATTTGTCTTTTGTACTTGTGGTCATATTCTCCTCATTCAGGGCTGTATCACTTTTGTGATTAATTACATTTTTCCTTACTTACAAGGGATTAGATCACAGCTCCATTCTGAATTCTCATTAATAATCTCAGATACATAAACCTTGAACTTTACACTTTTACAATTTAGTTCATCCCTATTATTGCAGCTTCCAAAATAGCTTACCTCATCTTGCTATGTATAGATGATTCAAAATTCATGTCATAAATACCCTTCATTGTACTTTCATAGTTTGAGCATCATTGACATTTTCAAAATGTTTCCAGAACTGATTCTTTATGACACCACTTGCAAACATCTGTCATGGTTTAACCCCAGCTGTTAACTAAATACATGTAGCTGCTCAGTCCTCTCCCCAACCAATGAGCTGGGGAGGAGAATCAGGAAAGAAAAAGAACCTTGTCAGTTAAGACAAGAACAGTTTAATAATGGAAACAAAAGTAATTCAAAAAAAATAATAATAATAGTAAGAGGGACATAAATCCCAAGAGAAACAAGTGATACACATTACAATTGGTAATCACCTGTTGACTTCCTCCCACTTCCCAGTAGCTCCTCCCAGTTTATATACCAAACCCGATGTTCTATGAAATATCCCTTTGGCTGGTTCAGCTCAGCTCCCGTGGCTGTGCTCCCTCTCAGCTTCTGGTGCACCTGTTCACAGGCAGAGCATGAAAAACTGGAAAGTCATGGACTTAGGGTAAGCACCACTTAGTAACAGCCACAATATCTGTGCATTATCAACTTTATTCTCACACTGAATACAAAACACAGCACTGTACCAGCTACAGAGAAGAAAATAAATTCTATCCCAGTCAAAATCAGAATAACATCCAGTCCGTAAGTTCTCCTTTTCATGATCTGCAACGCAGTCAATGCAGTTAAGTCCTCTAATTATCCTACACTTCTTGAATTAGGTTACATTTTCGATATCTTCACATTCAGGCATAGAAGCCATGTAACCTAATTATTTTATTAACATTCTGATAGCAGCTTTCTGACATATCACTTCTTAAGGAATATAAGCAGAAAAAGTAAGGCTCTGGTCTAATGTATATCACAGACTATCCTGAATTGGAAGGGGCCTACAAGGCTGCACAGGACAGCCCTAAGAATTACACCATTTGCTTGAGAGAGCACTTTAAGTCTGGCAGGCTTGATGCCATAACCTCTGTCCTGGGAAGACAGTTTCAGCACTCTGAGAAAAACCAGGTCACATATCTTTGGGTCTTATATAAGTTTTTAATATATTTTATTTTTCTCAGTAGTATGTTTTGCTTGTTGAATATGTCTTTTGCCTGAAATCACTGTGGTTTTACTTTTTACCCTTTGTTCCTATTAAGGCTCAGATTCCATGTGAAATATCGTGAGCATATTAATATATTACCACGAATCAGCTAAGCCATTAAAACTGGATACCTACATACAAGAAAACTTTAGTTTAGTTAAGAAAATATAGATAAGCAAAGTCAGTTCTATTTGAATTTTTCATGGCATTAGGGACATTTCAGTGGAATTCACCAGTCGCATCTGATAAATTTTTTCTACTAAGCCTTTCCTGTAGACTGGATGAATTAAGTGTGTAGGAAGCATTCCTGGAGTATTTTAGCAATACTTTCCCATGCACCATAATGAATGAATCCCAAATTATCAGGTTTATGTGACTTCTTGAAGCATTACACACCCACATGCAGTATTTCTAGTGATGATACACTAGTACTGTAATGAAACTTTGACCCCTTAGTCCTTTCTGACAGTTTTTCTTTTCAAACCAACTGCTAACAGAAATTCTAGGATTTGTCTGTACCTCATTGTACTACTTCCTTATAACCTACTCACCAGGGACCGTATGATGGGTTAATTCACTCCTTCTTGTGTTTGAAAAAAATCTTCTCAAAGCATTGTACTTTTCTAACTGAAAGCACTGCTTACCATGCTTTACTATTGTCTGTTCTCTTCCAGAGAAAAACTACTGTAATGATTTCTTGATCACCATAATTTAAGTAATATTTTAGGAAAACATTTGGTGAATAAAAAGAGCAACATAATCCAGAAGTAACTGCATGATTAACAGATCATTTAATTTCCAAGTTAACCTTCGTAAAGTTGGCACAGACTTGCACATTCAAAACAGAGAGAACATTTTGATATGAAGCAGTATATTCACAAAATATCATTAAAAATTTTACTACTTGAGCTGTTCATCAGATTCACCAAACAAACCATCACGGCATTGGTAAGAATGTAAAACTTAATGTATTCAAGTGTATTTTTTTGTGATCTAGTAACTAAATATTATATATTCATAAAACTGTTGGAGATTTATAGTTTATTTCCAAAATCTAAAGAAAAAAAAAAGAAGAAAGAAAATAAAATCAGATTTCTATGTACTGAACAGATTTCTATGTCTGTTTTTGAACTGAATTTAGTTCAATTTTTCTTAAGTGAAAAACAGATGGAGGAAGACCATCTACAATTTCTGTCATGCAGTATTTATCCAAGAATAAATGTCCAAGGGAGACCATCAAGCACAAAATGTAGGAGTTGTGTGCTGTAAAAAGTCACACAGGACAATATTAATCAGGAAATGGACTTTAAAATAAATACATTTAAAAAACCCCAAACAAAAAACAAAAAGGCTTTACTTTCCCTTTCTGGATAAAAATATCCATGGTTGTAGTATAATAAAAGAGTAATTTGGAAATCAACTCTGTCTTAATTTCACTCTTCTGCAAAAGTATTGACTTTGTTAATGTGGTTATGTGTTATGTTAGTCTCACTGACACCTTAGGCAATATTAGTAGAACCATATTCGTCAGCAAATTTATTCCTTTTTCTAACTGACCTATCACAACTTTCTGTATTAATATGTAAATTATTACTTCCTGTCTGAGTTTCAGGTTACTACTCTTGCCCTTCTCACCCTTAGTAATTTTAAGTAATTCCTCCCCATCTTCTTTGTTTCCACCTATTTAATTTTTATAGGCACTTATAACCTACTAACTAATCCATTCCTCTTCTTCTTCAGTTTTTCTTCCCATCCCTCTCTCCTTTACCACATCTCTGTAATTCATACTAACGTTTTTTTCGTATTAATATCTTATTATCTTATTCCAACTTAGCCAATTTTTTAAAACAAAATACGAGAACAAAGAACAACACTTCAAACACACTGCAATCACACCACATAGGATAAACACAGATAGGAACTATTACTTTCAGAGAAGTTTTTAAAGGTCAATAATGGTTAAAACCAAACCTTGCTAATTCTTGCAGCAATTCACAGCAGGAAGTGTGTAACAGTTTACTGTCAGGGAGCAGCATCTTCCCTGTCTGTGAGAGAGCTGAGAGTCACACCAGTGCAGGGAAGGGCAGGGCAGTGCCCCCTCCTGTAAGGCACATTGTGCTCAAAGAAAGTGAGCAGAGCAGGGCTGGTGACAGGAACAAGTCCTGCCAACAATCCAATGATCATAAGCAACGTGACAAAAAACACCTGGTGTCAACCCAGAAAGTCCAACCAACAAGGCAAGAATGCAAGGGAACAAGCTGGTCAGAAATCTACTTGCAGTATGGCTCAAGCAAAACCTGTGGGAACAAGACTGAGTCCATGGGCAGGGATGTGGGTGAAGGTCCAGGTGCGTCACTTAGGGTCAGCCTCAGGAGTACCACTCCTGTGAGGGAGGCTCCAGTGACCTTCCTGCAGACACAACACTCAAAGTGTGTCCGTTCTCGGCAGCCGATAGGCTGCACTGGCTCCAGGCATGGAGTGCATGCCCCAAGGAGGCAGGCTGTCACAATCCCAAACTCCCAAAAATAAAGCATTCCCACAAGTCCATCCCCAACGGGATCAAGGACAAAAAAGCCAAAAGTCAATGCCATGCAATGCATTTTATATGGGGGAAAACAGGGAAGAGCATGTAGGGAGAACCAATGAATGATAACATAGGGGGAGGAACCTGGTAACATTCTTCCAATCAGGCACAAACAGGGGAGGGGAAAACTAACAACCAATGAACAACCGAGTATCAAAGAACTTTCCAGAACTGGGGGTTGAGCCTTTGACCTGAGCCTTGCCCACAGACAGGTGCTCTGATTCATCCCCCCATTGGATGGGCAATCTGATGGGCATTGGACTGCCCAGCCGTGGGCTGGGCTACCACAGCACAGGTGAGGCTGTTCAGGGCTACTAGGGCCTGTCAACATGATCGTGGTTTATACTTGACAGTACCTGGTAGTTAAAAATAAAAAGGCCTTTTTCTTACCTTACATGCATTTTCCCCATTTTTTCCTTTTGCTTCAGCTTTTGTGCTTTATTTAATTATGATTTCTTGTTTGCTATTTAAACATGAAAATCCAAATTTTTCCTGTTTTAGCAAAATACATCTATATTAGAATATATTGTTTAGTGCCTTATATACAGTCAGACAGAAAAATATGCTGTTGCAAAATTACTTCAAATTTGATTATATGACCTCATCAACTAAGCCAGTAAATTGAGGATTTTTTTGGTTTGTATTAAAGAACTAACATTGAAGATTAATTCCATTATTTCTGATTTCGGGATTAGGAGGAATTTTCATAGAGATTGATATATTTTCCTCTTGTTGCCAGAGCATGTGGCTATTCTGATGGATCAGTAGATAAGCCAGGGCTTAGCTGATAGAAGTTGTACTCCATTGTGCCTTTAGTTCCTGTCTGAAGGGCCTATAGATACCTAAGCTTCAACTTTACACTGAGAGAATGCTAATGGCCGGATGACCTATTGCAGAAGAAAACAGCTCTCTGTGCTTTTCAAAGTACAGCTCAGGGATGGGAGAGGATTTTTTGCATTTGAATATGTAGCTAAACTTTATGAAATTTTGCTTTGATGTATGGGGTTCTTAAATAATATTGTGTGTGATAAACAGCCTGTAGGAAAGCACAATTTACAGCCTTACTAGACATGGGGAAAAATGGTCCTTCTTCTATTTGCTTCTGTATTTAATGCCTCTTTTCTATTCCAATCAACTTAATGTTTGTGTATTTGTAGACTTTTTAAAGGCCTATTTTCAAATTTTCTTCATAAAAATTTGTCATTCAAGTTCCCTTAGAGGGAAGAGCTTTAACTGTGATCTATCTCTAATGTTGTCAAGGTTAGTTACAGCTATTTTTGGTTTTGCCATGTTATTTCATAAGTAAGGCTTCACTTTTCTAACGCTGTTCATTGACCTTTAATCTAAATCTGAAACTTAAATAATGATAGTAGAGAATAAGCACTATAGCTGACATTCCACTGAGATTAATGGACACAGTTCCCATAGCTACTTCTCTTGCTTCATTTTTAACAGAAGCTCGAAATATGCAGGATTTTCAAATTTCCATTCTGAATTTAGAAGTTAGCTGTTCAGAGAAAAATAGTGATACAAAGTTCTGCATGGAATAATTAGAATAAAGAGTAACTACTCAAGTAATTGTTTGGGCAGGGACCACTGTTGTGAGGGCAGTACAGCTTGATTCTACTCAGAGTAAAAGAATCTAGGTCAGAACCTTTTTCGTAACTTGTGCTAGTGCTACAGCCCTTCCAACTGAAAATATTTCTATTCTATAGCTTCTGCTATGAAAAGTGCTCATTTCTTCTCTCCCACACAAAATTCTGTGAGCTGGTTAAGCAAAACAAAAACTATTTTTTTGTTTCTGTTTGGAGATCTCTGTGCTTGACTGACCTGTACTGCACGTTGAAGCACCAGGTACAAAATATTTGATAGGATTATCTGATTAACAACTGTCTTGGTACTGCTTATGTAGACACATGTTATAATATCCATCCACAAAGACTGGACTTTTCTGTTCAAAACCCACAGTATTCCACTAAGCAATTTTTTCATACATTGACAGAAATAGTCAGAATTCATAAGCTGTACTCAGGTAGATATTCCAAATTATCACTGTTGTTTTTTTTTTTTTTAGCTGGAAAGGAGTTACTATATCACAGTAAATTTTTTCCACCTCTATTAGTAATACTAGAAAAAATTATGAAAACTGACATTAAAGTATAAAATTTATAATGATAAATATCAGAAGACTACACTTATTGAATGTACACAGTCATAAGTTTCTCATTGATTTTGTATAAGTTTGATTACTCAGGAAAGATGATGATGTGGATTTGATCAACTGTTTATACTGTAATTATTCATTCTTATTATTTTTGATATTGTATAACCTTTTTGATAATATCAAAAAGGTTATACAATATCATATCACCACCACTATCTTCACCATAATAATTTAGTGTTTAGTCATAGTTTGGTTTTTTTATCATTTTTCATTACACATATTTTCATTTTCATTACGCATATAAAATAACCCTCCTTTCTGACTTCTCTCATATCATATGTTGTTAAACAAGTTCAAACTACAAAAGGTATTTAAGGTTACCTGAAAGAGGTGAACTAATGGACTGCTTAATAAGAAAGAAGTTTTTCAAAATACTAATTTTCAGGTCAGTTGTATCTACTAGCATCTCCATCAAACTCCTGTTAATTTTTCAATACTTTGAGGCATTTTGTGAACAAGAGCTAAGTCTGTGACTTCAGAGAAGGCAAGGCAGCAGCTTCCTTTGAGTTGTGTCTGTGCATTGCAAAGAGAGAAGAGAATTGATCAATGGGAGTAGAGGGTGGGCTCAAAGGAGGTCTCTGTTTCATCATCAGATGTCTTTAGCCATCTAAATTCACTGTCCTTGCCATGTCTTCTTTCGTGCTTTCAAACTGGTATTAGGAATACCTGCTTAAATATATAATGCTGTTTCCCGGTCCAAAATTTCTTGAAGCCAATTGATTTTTCTTTCATTTACTTCACTAGATGCTTCACTATAGGTCACATATTTCCAAAACCCATCTTGCTATGATAAACAAGGTATGTGAGATGTAATTGAAAAGGAACTGTGGACACCTACAGCTGTAGTGAAAGATATCTGTTGTTTCTCTCTCTCTCTCTCTCTCTCTCTCTCTCTCTCTCTCTCTCTCTCTCTTTCTCTCTCTCTCTCATATCTTACAATAAGCATTGCACCACATTGAGCACGGGCTTTACATCTGGATGACAAAGCCAGGCATTTCACAAGAGGTGCTGAGCATTTCTGAAGTAATCCCTTATCCAGGGAAGAACACTAAAAATGGGAACAACAGAGAAAGATTGACCCTGGTGATACTCATATCTGTTAAATTCTGAAATTTTAAAAGTATTATAAGAATTTGTAGAGATGGGTGGTACACTTAGAAGAGTCTCTTTCAATGTGCAATGGTATTTTGATAATTTATGATAAGACATGCCAATTTATAATCTAGGTGAGCTTATTACTTGTGCATTTTGTTCTGGTTTTGGTACAAGGTTTTTCTGTCTGGAGTTTTAGAAAACAACACTCTGCAATGTCAGAATGCAAATCTCATTCGTACTAAGGTTGCAAGAATTCCTCCTGTGAGAAATGTGCTTCCTGATTTTGTGTTAATTGCTTGTATGAGGACAAAAGAAACAGATGTTTATTTGTGTTTGTACCATGCAATAATAACTCCTTGATTCCAACAGAGACCAATGCCTGATGCAAAAAAACATTTTTAATTTGCTTAGTGAGTAGATCTGTGCTGAAAAACTCATACATTAAAAGCCCAGTATTGAAAGCAGTGAATATGTAATTTTGGGTATTGTAATCTTTAAACACTATAGAATAGCCTGTCCTAGTACATATGAAATGATCACATTTTGGAATGTATAAGTTTTTGTTAAAATATATTCTGTAAAGGCCTTATATCTTTCCTGTTCATTGTCTGTAATTCTTGAAGTAATGAATCTCTTCTTGACCTGTATGTACAATAATAAAGAGAAGAGCTGGAAGTGAAGGGGTCATGCACTAGTTAGGAGGGCTCATTGAGAGAGCTTTAAACTAGATTTGAAGGGGATTGGGGACAGAGTCAGGCTAGACAGAGATAAAGTGTGGGAAAGGGAGACCTGTAGCAAAAGAAGGCTTACGAGGGAATATTTCAAGCAAGCACAAGCAGACAAAGGCATAACCATAAGACAGGACTATGGGGCATCTCTTTGCATTCCCACTGGGATATTGATGAAATCAAATACTGCTATGAAGTGCCTGTACACCAACACATGCAGTATGGGAAACAAACACGAGGAACTGGATGATGTGTTTACACAGATGCATCCACAGGAGTGAAGAGAGCTGGTGAACACCATAGCTCTGCCACTCATGATCATCTTTGAAAGGTTGTAGTGATCAGGAGAAGTGTCTCGGGGCTGGAGGAAAGTGAACATCACCCTGGTCTTCAAATATAACAAGAAGGGGAAACATGGCCTGTCAGCATCACCTCTACCCTGGGAAAGGTGATGGAGGGCCTCTTTCTGGAGGCCATCTCTATCAACATGGATGACAAAAAGGTGATCAGCACTAGTCAGCATGCATTCAGTAAAGGTAAATCATGTTTGAACAATCTGATTGTGTGGAGGGGCAGGCTCCAAATGTGGCAGCTGTCTGTCACTCCGACACCGCCTCCGACTCCGCCTCTGGGGACGGAGACTCCTCCTGGGAGGAGGACTCCATGGGCTGCACCACCGTGTAAACCCAGCCCAGGTTCCAGAAGATTCCCCAGAGTGCGTCGAGTGATTGGTCCCCGGTTGATTGATTTGTGTGTACCACCCCCTTGTAAAATTTTGATTTGCCCTCGGACCCTGTACCCTCCTACCCTCTGATGCCCTATTGGTTTGTTATCCGGCGCCCCTCCCATATCTGTACCCCTTAAAACGTCGTGCACCCCCGTCTCCGACGGGGATTTCTCCTCCGTCGGCTCTCCCTCCCGGATCCCTCAGCCCACTCCTCAATAAAGGAGACCTTGAGGAGACCCCCTCCCGCAAGCCTCTTGCCTCCTGCGTCTTCATTGCTGTTCTGCATTCCCTCCCGGGGAGCGACCACCCTCAGTGGGATCCAGCCCCATAGCCTCGGCATCCTGAAGGATCCTCAGGTGCAGGCTCATCTGGTCGGCGTCCCTTGAGGAGGTGTGCAGCAACACCGACCCACAACAGCAGCAACACTGACCCGCCGCGATACAACATGATTGATTTAATTCTGTAACGAAACGACTGCCTGGATGGGTAAGGGGAGAGCAGTGGATATTTCCTACCTCGACTTCAGCACGGCTTTTGACACTGTCTCTCACAACAGCCTCACAGGCAAACTCAGGAAGTGTGGACTGGATGAGTGGACAGAGATGAACTGAGAACTGGCTGAATGACAGATCCCAGAGGGTAGTAGTACAGGGTTTAGTTGATGGCCTGTCACTAGTAGTGGTTCAATACTGGGCCCAATATTGTTCAATTTATTAATCAGTAAGTTGGATGGAGGGATGCCTTGTTGGGACTACCTAAAAACAGAGGCTAGACAAAATGAAGAGAATAAAAAGTGGTTATATTTATTGAAGGCCCTTCAGGTACATTAGGGCAGTCAAAGCCCCCAGGGGCTACACCCTAAATGGATGATGGGGTCACGGGTTTTCATACTTTTATAAGTTTGGTCCATTTGCATATTGGGGGTTAATCCTCCAGTTACAGCTTCAGGTAATGACATCATTTACCCCAAGTTTGATCCCCCCCCCCTGAACTCACTATTGTTTACATTTCTCAGGGCCTGAGACAGCAAGCTGTCCTTGAGTTTCAGGCCTAGAGAGGAATTGTTTTGTTTGAACAAAATGGGAGAACAGTAGCTAACACTGTATATGGAGTTTAGAATTAGACACTAAAGAATTGCAGAATTACAAATATATGAAAAATGTAAAAGCTCAAACCCTAAGGCATCAGAAGGAGCAGATGCCTCCTTGGCAAGTTTGTTGATGATACAAAACTGGGAAGAGTGGCTGATAGCCCAGAATGCTGTGCTGCTGTTCAGAAGGACCTCGACAGGGTGGAGGGATGGGCAGAGAGGAATAATCTGAAGTTAAAAAAAGGCAAGTGCAGGGTTCTGCACCTGGGGAGATATAACCCCAGGCACCAGTACAGGCTGGGGGCCAACCTGCTGAAAAGCAGATCATCAAAGAAGTACCTGGGAGTCCTGGTGGACAACAAGCTCTCCATGAGCCAGCTGTGTGTCCTTGTGGCCAAGAAGGCCAATGGTATCCTGGGGAGCATTAGGAAGAGCAGATGATCGAGGCAGGTGATCCTGCCTCTTTACCCAGACCTGGTGAGGCCAAATCTGGTGTGCTGTGTGCAGTTCTGGGCTACCCAGTACAAGAGAGACATGGAGCTCCTGGAGCAGATCCAGCAGAGGACTGTATGAAGGTGATGAGAGGATGGGAGCACCTCACTTATGAGGAAAGGCTGAGAGAGCTGGGCCTACTTAGCCTTAAGAAGAGAAGACTTAGAGGGCAATCTTATCCATGTCTATCAGTATCTGAAGGGAGGATTTCCAGAGGCTGGAGCCAGGCTATTCTCAATGGTGCCAAAAAAGAGGATGAGAGGCAATTAGCAGAAACTGATGCACAGGAGGTTGCATCTGAATACCTGGAAGAACTTCTTTACTCTCTGGGTGAGAACACACTGGAGCAGGATGCCCAGAGAGGCTGTGGAGTCTAGTTCACTGGAGATACTCAAGAACCACCTGGACAAAATCCTGTGCCATGTGCTCTAGGATGAGCCTGCTTGAACAGGAAGTTTGAACCAGATGACCCACCATGGTCTCTTTAATCTTTACCCTTCCATGATAAGAAAAGGCTAATCTCCCTTCTTAACAGCAAAAATAATAGATTCAAGGCTGCAATAAAGATGGTATATATATATATATATATATATATCTGTATATATATATATAAAATAAACACTATTTAGTATATCTCTTAAAAATCAATTGTTATATTAACTTTGCTATGATATAAATATTCCTTTATTGTGAATTTTAGTGTTTTCAAATGAATTTGCTAAGAAAATTCTCTTCAGAATGAAAAGAGTACAGAAAGAGTTTTGATTAAAATGACTGTGACTAAGCTGTTGCTGGTTTTACTTCATCGGTGTAACTAATGTATTATTTCTATAGCCTTTACAGCATCACTATGTCCTCTGTGTTGTTTTTGCCTAAAGCATATGTTTCCTCCTTATTTGAGCTGACAGCATGATTTTATTTTCTGAATATTCAACACCATCAAAACTCCATACATAGTTTGTGATGTAAAATGTTAGTCATGTAATTTATCTTCCACAATCATTATATAATCAGATTAAGAATACAACTTTTTTTTTTGTAAATGAATTAGCAAGTGAAATGTGAATCATAAAATATGTCATAAGAATCTAATTTTTTCTTGATTGCCTCTCCTATTTAACAATCTTTTCTAGGAACCTACAGTCTCCAGTTCTCCTCAGTTCTTTTCTCCTTTGCAATGATGACAGTGCTGAGAGTGCAAAAGTCATGTTGAAAGCCTTGGTCCTAGCTGAAATATCCCATGGTCTCTCTCCAAGGAAAGCCTTATGGTGCAGAGATAGCCTCTATGGAAGAGTAAGAATGAGATTTGCTTTGTTTCTCTTAACTTGCCAATTTTGTCCTTCCTATTATCTGAGAAAAAGTACAAAGAATGAAGCTGCAGTGATCATGTGCTGCTGGAGTTCACAGACTGGAGGGATATTGGTCAAGTGAAGAGTAAACTCAGCAACCTGACCTTTTGGAAAGCAAAATTCCAGATCTTCAAGGAGTTAGTCAATAGGACGCCCTGGAAAACTGCACTCAGAAATAAGGGAGAAGAATAGAGCTGACAGACCTTTAAGGATACTTTCCACAGAGTGCAAGAGCTCTCAATTCTTAGGAATAATAAATAAGGAAAGGATGGAAAGAGACCAGCATGGCTGAGTGGAGATTCATGAAAATAAAGGGGAAGAAGGAAGACACCCTAGGAAGATTGCCCAGTTTTCAATGGATAGTGTCAGGATAGTCAAGGCAAAGCTATAAGTCAGCTTGCCAAGGGACGCAAAGAATAATAAGGTCTTCTATAGGTATGTCAGCCAGAAAAGAAAGGTCAAATTATGTGTAGCCCTCAATGAACATGACTGGCAGACTAGTAGCAACTGACAAGAAGCAGGCTGAGATACTCAACAATTATTTTGCCTCAGTCTTCAGTGGAAATGTCTCTTCCCATACCTTTCAAGTGAAAGGAAGAGAAGATCAGATTTTTGACCACCTGAGGAACCTGAATGTACAGAAGTCTATGGGACACAGTGAGATGCACCCCAAAGCCCTGGGAGAATTGGGAGATGTAGTTATCAAGCCACACTCCATGATATTTGAAAAGCCATGGCAGTCAGCTGAAGTCCTGAAGGGGAACATTTCACCCATTTTATAAAGGGTATAAAGAAGGACCCTGGGGACAAATTCCAGAAGCTATGCTAAGGCACATGGAGGACAGGGATGTGGTTTGGGATAGCCAGCATGGCTGCACCAAGGGCAAGCCCTGCCTCACAAACATAGTGGCCTTCTATGATGGAGTGACTATATCAGTGGCCATAGGAAGAGTAACAGGTATCATCTGTCCAGATTTCTGCAAGGCCTTTGACACAGTCCCCCACAAACTCCTCTCTAAACTGGAGAAACAGGGACTTGATGAATGCACTGTATGGTGGATAAGAAATTGGCTGGATGATTGCATTCAGAAGGTAGTGGTCAACAAGTCCAGATGGAGATCTGCGATAAGTGGTGTCTCTCAGGGGTCTTTATTGGGGCCAGTTTAATATCTTCATCAATGACACAGGTGAGGGGATTGAGTGCACCCTCAGTAAATCTGCAGATAAAACCAAGCTGAGCAGTTGACACACCTGAGGGCTGGATGTCCTCCCGTGGAACCTGCACAAGGTCAACAAGTGAGCCCATAGGAGCCTCATGAGTTGCAACAATGTCAAGTGCAAGGTCCTGCAAGTGGGTTGGGAAAACCCCTGGTATGAGGAGATTGAGAGCAGCTCTCCAGAGGAAGACTTAGGGATTCTGGCAGGTTAAAAGCTGATATGAGTTGATGTGCTCTTCTAGCCCAGAAAGCCAACTGCATCCCGAGCTGCATCAAAAGAACTGTGGCCAGCAGGTTGAGGGAGATGATTCTGCCCCTCTACTCCAGTTTTTGTGAGATCCCACTTGGAATATTGTGTCCAGTTGTGGAGTCTTCAGTGAGGGAAAGGCATGGACCTCTGAGAGCAGGTCTAGGGGAGGGCCACAAAAATTATCAGGGAGCTGGATAACCTCTCCTATTAAGGAAAGGCTGAGACATTTTTCAGCTGGAAGAGAAAGTTTTGGGGAGACCCTGTTGCTTAAAGGGGACTTATAATAAAGATGAAGACAGACTTTTTAGTAAGGCCTGACACAATAGGACAAATGGTTTTGGTTTTAAACTGAAAGACAGCAAATTCAGACTGGAAATAAGGAAGATATTTTTTACCATGAGGGTAAAATACTAGAACAGGTTGTGCAGAGAGGTGGTAGATTTCCCATCCCTGCAAATATTCAATGCCATGTTGGATGGGGCTCTGAGCAACCTGATCTAGTTGAAGATGTCCCTGCCTAGGGTGGGGGTGATGAGACTAGTTGACTTTTAAAGGTGTCTTCCAACTCAAACCATCTATGATTCTAAGCGCCATTCTTGTGAGCTAGTGTTTAAGTTTCTACATTGACAATCACTTCAGAAGGGATGAATATATTTTGTATATGAAGAAATAGATTATCTGTGCGTAAAAATATGTAATTCAAAAAATGTACCTTGCACTCAAAATTCAGTGACCAACAGGTGCCTACAATGTAATTATTTAAATTTCTCTCTGCGATTTTTCTGATGTGTTTTGAAAACCTCTAATCATCAAGGTCATTGTCAATTACCCATATGCTTGGAATTAACTATTTAATCTCAGATGGACATTTAGTTTTGAAAAAATAATTTATAGAAAAACAATTTTCCATAAGACATTCTCATGAGATGAGAGAAATCAAGAAAAATATATGTCAAGCAATGCTGAGAATCACTAGGGGATGTTTCTTCTAGTCATTTTATATTTATAGCAAAGCCATCATTCAAGCTGAAAAGTAAAATTCTCTCTCTGGTAAGCTGCTTCAACACACGTTAATAGAAAAAAATACAAAGTATTTTCCAACAAATAGTTTTTTTGATAGCAATCAAACATTTTTTTTAATTTTTATTATCTTAAACATCTCCTTTCCCGTATGATCCCTAAAGGTGTCGCACCAACAAATGTTATGAAGTAAAAGGCTGTGTGCAAACTTTAAGGTCAGGGAAAGCCTGTCTGTTCTGACCTAGAAGGAAAAAAAACGCCCTAAACATGCAATAATTTTAAAAACTGCATTCAGAATGAAGTTATTGAGTAAATGCTTTTTAATATATTTTTAACAAGCACTCTTTAAAAATAGTATAAGTTTTTTTCAGCAAAATTTCACTCCCTTTCAGTATCTCTTCCTCCTGTTCATATTTTGTTTTCTTCTTTCCTCCATGTAAAAACACACAAATAATGAAATGATAAAATCAGTGTACACTTGGGGTTTTTTCTGGTTAAGAGAACTATATTTAAGACTTTTTCATTTTCTGAAAGTGTTTTGTTTATAAACTACTTAAGTTAACAGACATTAACCACAGAGTTGTTTCCAACTTTTGATGTGAGACAGAAAATTCAAATATTGGTATACCTTAACCACTGAGTGAAAGAAAGCCTACTAAGAGTTGATTTGCTTTGTTTATTTAATGGTTACACTCTTGCTGAACACAATTTACAGCTCTCTAGAATTTCTGTGGAAAAAAAATTGAAAATTAATTCTCTAAAGTACTCACCCATACTTATTGTGAAACTGGTAATCTGGTTTTGGCAATGGAAGAAATACTACTAATAGTATGGCAGTACAAGACTAAGGAAATTAAAGCACATCTAAGGCAATTCTCTAGAGAGACTATTTTTATACTGAAGATTGAATTGAAGAAGATCCTGCAACAGTAGCAGGCAGTGGCTCTTCCTGTCACTCAGCCGGAAAAAATATAGTGCCAGGCATGCATGCATGTCTTGTCTTTCTGAAGTAAAACTTTGGTGGGGAAATTGCTTCAAGTGAATTCCATACTGTAGTTTTGTGCCATGCAGTAAACAAAGCAACTGTAGAAGTAATATTACCAAAATATTCCAGATTTATAGTGGGATAAAATGGTAAATCTGGAAAATTTTTATTGGGTTTTATTTTTATATTTCTTTTATGACAAGAAAAGCTTGGATTCTGGAAGGAAATAATAGTATCTTCAGACTTTACTTGTCAAAATGTATCTTGAAAATTCTATAGAGGCCACATACTGAAATCAATTTTGCTTTGATCTTCACCATGTGTGCTCCTAGTCATTTCGTGGGTGCTTAGCACTTAGCCTCTGGGCTCAGCATTTTAAAAAATACAGCAGTGATTAGATAAAGGTAGGTCCTCATATATAAACATTGCCAAATATTTTTGAAAATTTAGGTGCTCTACAGTCATTTTAATTATTAAGGTAGAATGACTATTTCCACTGGGATGAGAAATGTCTCCTCAATATAATTGCATTGTCCCCCACACTAAAACCATTTGAAACAAACATGAGAAAGAAGTGTAACCACCATTTTGATCATGCAAAATAATCAACTCTGAAACAAGACATTGTTTCTGGACTCCTCTGAGTGTATCCTCAGAAGTATTCAGTCTTAAATATGGTTCATTTCAATAGAAGTTGTTAGTCTCTTTGGAGGTGCTCAGCACCTTGAAGGATAAGGCTTTTGAGAGATGTTTTAGACGTAAATTATTCTCTTCAGGCTATACTTTCCTAGCTCACACTTCTTTACCTCCCTTCACTAAGCGACCTTACATGGTAATGACTGCTGAACTGCACAGACACCCACAATTTTAGAAAGTAATCACAGCATTTGCTTTAGTGACTCCCTCCTGCTTTCAACAATTTATGAACAATAGTTGATGATGGCTAAATAATTAGCAGAGCTGAAAAAAAAGAAATCTCTGAATAGATTTCAAATTGTTAGGAAAAGAAAAATGTCAAAAGATGTAAAGAAGGGAGGAAACCATTCCTATTCTATTCAAATACCAGTCTTACACTTCTTTGTGAGAGATGTCAGAAAGGCATTAGAAAATCATGATGTCCTGCCTTTTTTCAACAGATATAGCAAGGGGTTTTTTGGCTCCTTGGTCCCCAAGTCAAAATTATATGTATGCTTATCTTGATCTGAGTATTAGTCTGTCTTGGGGTGATTTTATGATAAAACTGCATTCCCCTATTGTCTGTCTTATGGCCAGAAATGGGTCCCTCAGCTTTAAGCTGGGTCCAGGAGAGCAGGGAGAGAAGCCAGGGGAAATTCCTCAGCACGGTGTGAGCTCACCTCCCCCATGTTTCTCAGCTCTGCATACAGTGGGAGAGAGTACATTCCTGCTTTTAGCTGGCTTCTTTTTTGTTAGCTGGGGCAAGAAGTTTCTCCAGGGCTACAGTAGCATTTCTCCAGTGACTTCTGTGGCTTCAGAGCTGTTCGGCTTAGCTGTGATCTGAGAACTAGATCATCGGACACTGCGAACCAGCGGGGACCCCACATCCTGGCCTCAGACCTCAGGAGCCAGCTACAGACAGAACTCTAAATCCACCAGCTTCATCCACATCGTGGAGGTTTAATATCTAACATTATTTTTTTTTCCCCCCCATGCCTGGCGGCTACTTGGTTTGTTAAATAAACAGTTTTTTCACTTTCATCCAAGAAATTCCTTTCTTATCAGTGGGGGAGGGAGTGCCAAAACCTGTCTTCTTTAGAGGAGACATTAATTCCAGAGTGTTTTCCTCCTAAACTTGTCTCAAACTGAGGCAAAGTTTGAATTAATTCCTGGTAGTTCTTGATTTTTACTACACTGTTTTCTGTTATTTCCTTCTCTTGATGTTTCTTGATAATACAACTGTTTTTAAGAATTTTGACTGCGAGTATTTATCTTCTGTAAATCATATAAATTACTGTCAGATTAAAAAAAAATGCAGCTAGACATATATTTTGTAATCCTGTAATTCCAATTTATTTAAACTAAAATAATTTTAAGTGAACCATTGAAAGAAACATGAGTGATCTTTTTCCTTTCTCACATGGAGTAGCTGAAGAACCCATTTTATTATTTGGACTTCTGTGATGTGAATGACACACACACACACAAAAAAGGGCCTAATCAGAACAGCTGATAACAGCTCTGTACATACAGATCTGGATCTGTACATACAGACTTGGATCTGTAATACACTTTAAAGAAATGTGAAATTACTCTTGTGCCGCTGGACAATACATCCTGATTTTCATTAACACCATGACCATTTCACGACAGGTAGACAATAATAAAAGTGAGTATAAGTTAAAGTCACTCCCATTTGAAAGGCTTTTTTCTCTGTGAAAAAGCAGTGTCATAATATCTATTTTCCTTCCATAAAGTTAATTTACTTTGTCAGTCTGAGAGACAGAGTATTGGGCTAGATGACCAGCAGTCTGTCTTAGAAGGACATTTCTTATGAACTGCAGCTAAGTAAGATCCATATTCCTCATCATATTGTCCAAAGGTGTCATGGTCTAACTCCAGCCAGCAGCCAAGTCCCCATGCAGCCTCTCACTCACCCCCCCTACCAGCAGGATCAGGGACAGAATTGGAATGGTGAAAGCTAGAAAATTCATGGGTTGAGATAAAGACAGTTTAATAGGGAAAGCAAAAGCCATGCACATGCAAAGCAAGGAATTAATTCACAGCTTCCCTCGGGCAGGCAGCAGTTCAGCCATCTCCAGGAGAGCAGGGCCCCATCCCATGTAGCAGTCACTTGGGAAACAAATGCCATCATTGCAAACATTTCCCCCTTCCTTCTTCTTCTCTCCACTTTATATACTGAGCATGATGCCACGTGGTCTGGAATATCCCTTTGGTTGGTTGGGGTCACTTGTCCTGTCCGTGTCTCCTCCCAACCTCCCAAGCACCCCCAGCCTCCTTGCCAGTGTGGCAGTACGAAAAGCAGAAAAGGCCTTGGCTCTGTGCAAGCCCTGCTCAGCAATAACAAAAACATCTCTATACCATCAGCCCTGTGTTCAGCCCAGATCCAAAACACAGCCCTATACCAGCCACTGTGAAGAAAATTAACTCTACCCCGGCCAAAACCAGCACAAAACAACATTATGAGGAGCCTTTTCTGGATAAGAGATGGTAAATACTCAGAGAAAAGAAATGCAGTGTTTTAATTAACACTGTTGGCAAAATATTAGAAAGAAATCAGTATTGGGATTGAGAAAAATTAACTATGAAATGTTTTTATGAATCATGAAAGGGAACAGATCATGTAAGTGAAAATTTGTTAATGTTGGTTTTTTTGATAAAATGTACAAACTGAGATATGTTAAAATAAACTGGAATTGAGAAACATGTAAATATATATTTCTTTTGCAATGATGAAATATATGAAGAATAAAAAAGCTTACGGGGGAGTTATTAATCCATATTTTAAATATAATTAGAATGATTCATTAAATGTTTTCAAAACATATGAATGAGAATAAATGGCCTGAAAAATATCTCCATTTAAATTAGGCTCAAAGCTTTCCTGGGGCCCTTTTCTTTTAGCAGATTTCATTGCTCTGTAAAAGACATAATTTCCAGAACAGAAATGAAGGAAAGTTACATACTGATCTTTAGTGCCTCCAAGGTTTGCACTTTTTGTTTCACTATAAATATCTTACTCACCTCTTCCTATGCTTCAATTTTTAATCTTACTTTCAGGTAATAAACACTACCAAATGCTACTTGCTACTACTCGTCTCTCCCAGTTAAGAAAGACCCTTTTCTTGCTTCTCCAAACTTACATAACTTGGTCTATCATATAAAAAGACACGGGTGAGATAGCATGAGGATAAGGAGAACAGAAAAGTAATTTCCTAGAATTGCGAGTTCAAAAATTGTGCCATCCTCTACTGCTGAAATTATACCATGGTTACCTCCCAAATTAAGCTCTTAGTAGATTTCCTAGAAAAGATTCTCTAAATTTCACAAGAATTCCTTTCCTTCTAGTAAATGTTATTTTTCAAAGATTGAGAGAGTTGCAATTCCTTTTCATCTACTTTAGACATAGCAGCAAAAAATACTTTGTTATACAGAAAGCTGTCTGGAAAGGATGGTGTGCCTTCAGTATATTCACCAAAGAAGAAGTTGTTGGAAATCAACTTTATTCTAGAAATATAACAACACATCCAAATTCCCCTTTTATTTTTCTTTTTTTCTTACACTCAGGAGAAGTCTTTTCTTTGACATCTGCAACTAATGCTCAAATTTCCCAGAATTTAAAATTCCCATATTTACAGGAGATACCAACTATCCACAAGGAAGTTGTCTAATAATGTAAATAAACTTTAAGAGAGAAGCAAAACTATGTTTTCCATTAATGTTGATAACTCTTTCTTCTACTTATAAATGTCAACATCCACTCACTGCTGAAATACCTATTTGAGGTGCATATTTGCAGTGACATTCTGACCAGAGGCTTACTTATGAAGAAATACATCTAAAATTTGTTTTCATTGAAAATAGGTACAGACACCCACTGAAATATCTAAATTCAGGAAAAGTTATTTTAAAAGCTAAATTAGCCCAAAAGCTTGTATTTGTATTCTAAATCTTTCAAGTCACCAGGGATAATCTAAAGAGCCTATTCCATATAATATGCCATATTATTTATTTGAGAAATAAATTATCTTCCACCAGCTACACAGCAGATGCAGCTCCTGTTTGTACTTGTTTCATGTGTAGCTTACCTTGTTATCTTTTTTATTATGTTTGTCATCAGCGGTAGTTACCCTCAGATACATAATGCTCTCTTCACCTGTGTAAATTCAATGTCAGCTTGAGGTCAAGTAGACGCAAACAAATATGTATCAGAAGTGTAACTGCACTCTACATCTACATTGAAAATTTCTCTTGAGTGCTGGGACAGAGCCTGACAAATCATATTTAAAAGAAAATAGCTCCAAGCTCAGAAGTTTGTTCATCAATTCAGTTTCAGTTTTCAAGGTAGACAGGATACTATTCCTGAAATACCTATGAGGAAACTAGACCTGGATAGTTATTTTGAATTAACGTGATTCAGTGATTGCCTCTTCAAAATGTCACTTAGAGTATCAGCCCATTCATCTGAAGTCTGTCTAATGCAGAAGACAAAATAAAAAAGGACTTAGACAAATATTTTGAAACTCAGCCTAACTTCAGGCCTGTATTTAGATTCTTAGCCATGTGGACAAACTTCTAGAAAAACTGATCTTTCTCAGGAAAATCAATGTTAATTGCAGATTACCATCTGTCTAAAATATTTTGTCCAATTTTTAACTGTCTTCAGTATTTCCATATTTATCAGTTTTTTACTTTCAATTGCTATTAAAGAGAAGAGTTTATCAGAGGGATGAAAATTTTCATTTATTTTTTTTTTTCCCCACATTAACTCTGTAAAATAGTACTCTTAAAATTGTTGTTGTAGTTATTGTTGTCATCAAGTTAGGAGTTTCTTTTGTATTTGTATGTTGCTCCTTTTATTGTCCATGAACATGTTTTAGGAAATTAAACAAAATAAATAAAACACTATATCATGTCTTGTCTCTTTTTATCAAGCAACCTTTTTCTAAAGAGCCAGTATTGCATCACAGAAGCTCAGCATTTTATTTGGAAAATACAACCTCCTGCCAACTGCAATTTCTTCTGGGAATGAAGTATCTCATTTCCCTTGGCAGACTTCTAAGAAAATATTTCAAAAGAGTGTTTTCTGATCTTGCAGCATAACTATTTTATTCATATTTATAACTTTTAACAGAGTACAAACACTTATCCCTCGTCAATGATTATTATATCTTTTTCCCTATCATGCCTTTATTTATTCATTTGCTGGGGTTTTTTTAAGGTGTCTATTTTTTTCACTGAAAAATACTAAAAGTCAAGCAGAAGAGTCATTACAAGAAAAATAGTTTGGTTTTTCTTACTCAAGTTCACTATCTTAAAGTGAAAGCCTTCTATTAGAAACAAAAGACCCCAAGTTAATAGTTTTCCTATGAATTCACAGGCTGAAATAAGTGCTAAATTGAAGACCTGCATTTAACCTGTCTTGTTATATGCCAATCTGAAAATTGCCCTTTCTTGTTTGTTTCTTTTCTTCTGTTATCTGACGAAACCTACTCAGTTTTTCTGGCCTTTCAACATACTCCATAGAAAGATTCAATAACATTTCATTCACATAACAAAAGGCTAAAATGAACACTAGCACTGTGCAGTACATACTCTACAAAAATTTCAATTGCTTTAGATTTTAATTTTCTGTTGATTAGTACATGATACTTATGCTTCTTTTTCATTTTAAAAGAAAAACAGCACAGTTATTTGGTATAATTATATAATACTCAAGATTTGTTTTTTTAACAATACTTCAAACTCAAGATTAATATTAGACTCTACAGATAAATGAGGAAATTTAGGATTGACTCAAGTTTTACATTTTAAACATTAAAAATCAAATGATCCTTCAGAAGAATTTGATTTTCATCTTCCTGACTATAAGCATCATTACAAGTGGCTGCTAGAACAATACAAGCTGTTAGGAGTTTTTTATCTTCATATTCCCTTTAGTCAACTTCATACTAAAACTTTTCAAGACGGTTAAAAAATACTTTAAATAAATTGCTCTGTGAGTGAGAAAGTACATGAATAAGTAGCAATATGCGACATTTTAACCAAAGGACTGGTGCCATTACCTAGGAGTAAACTGCAAAAATTCTCTAATTGCTTCCAAAATAATCTACATATCTAGGGGTAAGACACAGTGCTGTATGTACCAATGTATGCATACATTTATCCAAAAACAAGCCAATTTAACATGCTGGAAATATTTCACAGAATTGTTTCAGCATCTAAGAAACAAGACTACCCACTCAATGAATCAGTAAACAGGTTTCAGAAAATGGGATTGAAAATCTCACTAACCAAAAGGATCAGATACTTAATTTTTCAAAGTTAGTAAATGTAATACCTACAATCCAAAGAATGTGAAGAAATGTATTGTGCCTCCTCTTAGGCTTTTCAGCAAAAATTGTTCTTGGTCACAAGTAGAGTATTAGAGAGGTGCACCAGAAGAATCAAAGAACAGTGCTTCTCACAGTAAAAGTAACAGCAGGCAAATAGTGGCACATAAATTTGTTCCTTCTATAAAGAAAATTAAAATACTACTCCAGTCAGAAATTTCTTTCCTCAGTGTAACATCTTACCAGCTCCAAGTTACACATTTTTTAATATATCCAGAGAGCTCTCAGGCTCAAATATATTTACTTAGTTTTATCATTATATTTATGAGTTCAGTGAATTAAATATGGAAACGTTAAATACACTGTCTGGTAGCTCACTTGCCTAATCAGGAAAGTTTCTAATTACATAACTAGCAAAAAAACTTTGCTTTGCAGAAACATATTTGGCCAGTCCTGTGCCATCTTTAAGACTTAAATATATGACAGTAAATTAAAGAACAAAAGAACAGAATCTTTTGTATTTCTATTTTATCACATCAGTGTTTCAGTGAGGCAGTGATTCCATAATGTCAAGTTATATTTTCAGTCCTTAAACTTTAACTTCTTTGTTAAAATTTTAAAATATAATATAAAACTTTCAAATAAGGAAGTTGATAAATTTTAGTGAACCACTATCACAGATTCACTACCTTGGTTTAAAAGATTTCCTCTACTAAGACACAAAAGCATAACCAAATTAAAAATTTAACTCCATTGAGATTAAAGATTTGTTAAAATATTGTCACATGAAAAAACAACTGTTAACAACTTATAGCTGATAACTGTTAACTGTAAACAACTGAAAACTTTAAGCGATAGAAACTTTGGATTACTACTTTTGTTCATCAAAAGTACCACACCAGAGTGCTGAAATTAAAAAAAAAAAATGGCCTTTTTCTGCCATGCAATAAAACCAAATATTCAAAGAAAGAGTAATTTTTAAAAAGTATTTGCAGGATGCTTGCATGTATATCTTATTTCTTTTTATTATTTATAGCCTAAGTTAAATAATTCCAGGACAAATTTATATGAAAATGTGTTCTACAAAATTCAAGGTACGTAGAGGACCTTACAAACTGGTTATTATACAAAAGGAAAGACGTAAAAAAAAAAAGCAGAATATGGGAGCAGATGGCCAGCATAAAATTGTGAAGAGGACTTTTTTTTCTCTTTTTTTTTTTTTTATGAGCCAATCTGCCTGAGAAGGTCTGATCCACAGGCTGCCAGAAAATGGACTGTTGTGGTTTTTAACCCAGATAAAAAATAACCTCCACTCAGCCACTTGCTCAGTCCCCCTATCTTCCTACTCACCATGGTGGAATGGGTAGGAGAATCTGAGTAAAACTTGTGTATTGAGATAAGACCAGTTTAATAGTGGAAAATAAAACAGAATACTGTAATAATGGTAAATTATAATAATAATGATAATAAAAAGGGAAAAACGAGTGATGCATATTGCAATTGATCACCACCCCTGCCCAGTGCCAGACCCCCTTTCCCAAACCCAGATTGGCCACCCTTCCCAGTAACTCCCCCCAGTTTACTGGGTATGATATTCTATGGTGTGGAATATTCCTTTGGTCAGCTTGGGTCACCTGTCCCACCTGTGCTCCCTCTCAGTTTCTTTTGAATACCTCCTCACTGGTGGAGCATGAGACAAGAAAAATAAAAGCTTTGGACTTAAGATAGACACGAGTTCAGAAAAAAAGCCTTCTCAAACCCTTTAACCTGACAAATCTTCCCAGAAGTTTACACAATACTTTATAATGTGTCATTAACTAGGCAACCATTAATTAGATAAAAACCTTAGGCTTGAATCCATATAATTAGCTACATAATTATTGTAAAGGTTTGGAAGCTGAAACTTTTTAATACAATGAGTGTAAGTACTAGCAGTCATAATTATGATACAATTTGTCAAATCTCAAGTCTCTGTGTTGGAACTTAGAAGATTATTTTGATTTGCCTTCATTGCATGGTTCTGCATAGATGGAAAATTGAGAAAAGATAAAGTTCACAAGCAAATTTCTACAAGTAGGGTCCAAGAGTCAGGGTAATGATTGTCATCTAGTAGTGGATGTTACAAATGCACACAGACATTAGGAAAGAAAGTACAGATTCACAGAATATTCTGAGTTGGAAGGGACCCACAAGGATCATTGAATCCAACTCAAGTAAACAGCCCATACAGGGATTGATCCCACAAACCTTGGTGACATTGGCACTATGATCTAACCAGCTGAGTTTATGTCACAAACTACAATGCATTATCACTTCTTTCCTTGGAAGGTAATCTGCCAGTACTTACAGGATTCTTGCTGGTGCAAGTGTATGCAAGGAACTGGCTCATGATTCATCTTTGCAGACTCTTTGTAGAACCAATTATGGTCGTAGGACTCCTTCCAATTCAGTGGTAAATTTTTATATAGATACATATATATATTTATTTAACAAGAAACATGTGTTCAATTCTCCTCAAAGGCTACTGTAAGTTTCCCAAAAACACTAACACTGACTACCTGCTTCTATAGCTTCAATTGTATCACACTGTTTTATTTGCAAATCTAAGCAGAAATAGCTTTAGACCTTTAGCAGTTTAATAAGTCACAACTACTTGGTCAGTTCTATTCAGTCAGCCCGGAAAAGAGCCAAAAATCATATTATGTGTTTACAAAGGAAATAATCAATTCCACATCAAGACTGGGAGACCATGTGTCCCATTAAGAAGCTGGAACAAGCTCCTGCCCAGCGGAGGACTTTGAATCAAACCAGTTAAAGCTTGAAATTAGGAGAAGAAAAGAAAAAAAACAAAACAACAAACCCTCAACCACCAAAATTAAATACATACAAAATCTACAGATAGAAAGCTAATCCTTTGAAAGTCAGGACACAGAACAAAAAAAAGCCCTTAGAATAAAAGGCAGTATAAGTAACAACAGGAGGCCAAAAAAGAAAGACCTGAATTAGAGCAAGTACAGATGAAGAACTACTCTAGAACATTAGTGAGGCTATGATCCAGACTACCAATTCTGTGTGAAAGAGATAATAATAATAATAAAAAATTGTAGTTACCTTTGCACCTGGTTTTTCTTTCATGATTGTCACCGCAGAACTGTGGACAGGCTGCTAGGTATGAAGAAACCTACAGTCAAACAGAAGGAATGAAGAACTGAAAAGAGAGAAGAGTCAGAACTCTCGCTCTTGTGAATTGACTTTTGGGGATTGCCATGAAAAAATGGAGACAGTCTTGTAAGCACAACAGTGTAAAAATAATGAATCAGGCAGGAGATTCGCTCATACATTGAAAATTTGTCAATATCCAGGCTGATGGATTAACCCACATGCAATAATCCTGGGTTAGTGTGATATTCACAGCATCACAGTATTGTTCAGGTTGAAAGGGACCTTGAAGACCATCTAGTTCCAAATGCCCCTCCATGTGCAGGGACACCTGCCACTATACTGGGTTACTCAGAGCCCCATCCAGACTGCTCCTGAACACCTCCAGGAGGAGTTCTCTGGGCAACTTGTTCCAATGTCTTACCACCCTTTACAATAAAGAATTCCTTGCTAATATCTAATCTAAACCTCTTTCAGGTTAAAGTCATTCCCCACTGTCCTCTCACTACATGCCCTTGTGAAAAGTCCCTTTCCAGCCTTCTTATAGGCCACCTTTAGGTATTGTAAGGCTAATATAATCCCCAAGCCTTGTCTTCTCCAGGCTGAACAATCCCAACTCTCCCAGCCTGTCTTCACAAGAGACGTGCTCCAGCCCTCTGATCTACTTAGTGGCTCTCTGGACTCATTCCAATATGTCAATATCTTTCTCGTGTTGGGGGTCTGTCCAGTTTGGAGGGAAGGATGTCATGCAGGACAGTGTCAAATGCTTTCCACAAATCTGTTGCACTTCCCTCATCCACCACTGCTGTAGCCCCATCATAGAAGTCTGCCAAATTTGTCAGGCACGATTTGCCTTTAGCAAAGTATGTTGACTGTCACCAATGACCTCATTATTTTCCATATGCCTTAACATAGTTTCCAAGAGGAGTTGCTCCATGATTTTGCCAGACTGACCAGCCTGCAGTTACATAAAGAAATTTGTCATAATATGTAATGTAAATACAGGATCTTTCAGTTTAAAGCCAATACCCCTCATCCTATCACAATACTCCCCATCTTTCCTATAGACCCACCTTTAAGCACTACAAGGTCTCCTGGAAGCCTTCTCTCCTTTAAGCTAAACACCCCCAACTCTCTCAGCCTGTCCTCAAAGATGAGATGCTCCATCCCTGATCACCTTCATGGCCTCCTCTGGACACACTCAAATGGGTCCATGTCTTCCTTATGCTGGGGGCCCCAGAATTAAAGACAGTACAAAGTAGTTCTTGGCATAACAATTAGAGACAGTCTATTATTCTGGGCATCCTAACACACAGTCAGTCACTTGCTGATGAATCTACATTTGAAGCCTTTTAATATACTTCTTTCCAAATTAAGTTTTCTCATAATTTAAGCATGGCTTCCCTTTTCTCTTTGAACCATTGGATTTAGCCATGTTAGAACAAGGTTGCCTAAGTCTCACTTCCCAGGAGATGCAAGTCATAGTGTTAAATAAACCTGGCTTTATTTATCCCTAAAGAACTCCACAACATCTAATGGTAATTGTGTTCTGTTTGTACTCAATGTGTTTTGTGTGGGCAAAGTATATCACCTGTGTATAAATCATTGAATCATAGAATATCTTGAGTTGGAGGAGACCCACAAAGATAATCAAAGTCGAACTCCTGGCCCTGTACAGGAGAACCTCAAGAATCACACCATGTGCCATCTGTGTGTAAGTTCATGGCCTAGAAATCTAGATATGCAGCAGCAAATTTAAAAACTCATATCCAGTCAAGTGAAAGCCAGGATATAAAATAAGACAAAACTTGTGCCTTTGCTTTCCTTACTCACACAGAGGTCACATTTTTTTCAAATTCTTTGTAAATTCTTGTTCTTGACAGGAAAGAAAAAATGAAATGCATGTTTTATTATCAGCTTGTATAAATGAGCAGTATTATGTAAACTTTAATGGAAAGACTCTGTCACATGCCAGTTGAAGATGTGTTCTGTTTACAGTAATTTCAAGCATTTTTCAGGCTGTCAAAAAGCAGCGGTGATTACAGCCCTGATGTCTTGTCTTCTTGCATCATGTCATTGAACCGCAGAAGTGAAAAGCACATGCTATTCAGCTTGCTCCAGCACTGCTGATTCTCTTTGGCTCCCCACATCTCAGAGTTGAAAAGTCAGGAGAAAACTGCTGCTATGAAAGCTTTATCTTTAGAAATAGGAGTCAAAAAATGCCCTCCTCTCTTATCAATCCAAAGCTGATAATAGCAGCACTTGCAGCAGAGAACCAGCGTGACCATGGTATTAAAGTGCCAAATTTTCTGAGAATAGGAACTGATGTAAGAAATTAAATACGAGTTAATATTTTCAAAGGCCTGAACATGAAGCTAAACCCCATCCTCCACCACACACAGACACCTCCCATGCATTTGTGAACAACAACATTTTTCCTACTGCCATCGTGCGTGGGGAAAAAAAAAATGGAAATGAAGAAATGAAGAATTTGGGCTAGAGTGTGAATTCCAGAGAGCGATCAAAAGCTCTCTTTTCAGTGTTCCAGTTCTCTGTGTAGAAGGGAGGAGAGATATTTGAGATATTCAGAAAGCTATGAAAAAAAAAATTACAAATTAATGTGGCAGTTTCAAGAAGGACTGCAGACATGCAGTTCCTGCTCCCAGAATTCAGTGGTGTCCCCCTTAAAGATGCATCTTATTAAAATAAGAATAATAATAACATACAAATATATGAACATAGGAGCTAAAATCTGTCTGCCTGTTAAGGTCTGACTGTCCAAGCTGACACGTTGCAAAATCACCATGTTGCTTTTTTCTTTTTCTGTATGCCAAGCTCATTACAATCCCTTACTTTCATGATACTATTCTATCACCTATTTTAGCAGAAAGGTGTCGTGTCCCTTCTACTTCATGAATCTTGCAAGTTAAGAAAGAAATTAACAACAAAATCATTGACATATAGTATTATTGCATGGCTTTTACTTGAAAAGATTTTTTTTTCAACCACACTAATTTTATTTAATTGGTCATATATTTTATATTTAATAATGGATTAGAGCCAAGACTACAAGTACAGAGAGAACTTCCAGTTAAAAAGCAGTAGTCATTTTCTAAATAAAAATTTATTTTCTGCTAAGCAGTTTTGAAATTTTGGACTGAAGCAGTCTAAAACAATGCTGTGAACATCTGCATATGTAGTTGACCAACACATGAGGTACAACCACATTGCTGGAGCTCTGAATTCAACAAATGAATGACTTAAAGGTCTTATTTGCTGTAACACCTTATGGTTTCAGGGCAAGTTCATGGAGCAACTTTTCTGGCAAGAAAGTTCACACCACTTATCAGTCCTAGGTTCACTGTGCATGCAAGGAAAGCTACCTTCCTAGAGAATTTTACATACACTGCAGACAAGTGTATATCCATGCATTTGGAGAATGAAATTATTTTCTTTTTTCACTAAATATTGGCTGAGAGCAATGGAATTAGATATAAAATGGATACCTTGGCAGGCACGTAAGGAGAAGTGAGCCTTTGAGATACATGGAAGAACTGCTATTGTATTGCTGATTTTGTGGACTGTGAGGTTAATGAAAGCCCAAATTAGTAATTGTGCAGAAGACAGAAGACATCAAAAGCTTAGAATATATCCCTTATTTCATCTTGTCAACATCCCGGCTAAAGGGTGGAGGTATAAAAATGTCTTTGCTGATTTTTACCACTATAGAATGGATTCTTGGATTTAATTTTTAAAATCTTGGTTCCATTTAAAATTTATTTTAGATTTTGGCTTTCTTGGGTATCTTCATCATAAACAATGTAAATTTATTAATTAAGACATAATACTCTTTCTGCAAGAGAGAACAAATTTAATATGGTTCTTTTGCTTTTGAGATTCTCTCCCCATCAAATAGGCATACAACTTTTAGCTTTAAAAAGAATTTGAGTATCCAGGAAATCTATATTTGAACTCTATTCAAGGCAAACAACACAGTCTAAGGTAATATCAAAGTTAGAAGAAAGGAGTGAGAAATATTTCTAACTCAGATAAAGACTATTATAGCTTGAATGACCTTTTAGTAGGTTTTAGTTTCTTTATCAAGCTTCAAAATATTGTGCTGCATAGTTTGATATCCTGAATTTCCTTCTTTTAATTTTTTTTTTTTTTTTTGAAATGACATAAAAAACATCAAAAGGCACAGTTTTATTCAGAGACTGAGTATGGGGAGCACAAAAGCAGATTGCTAGAAAAACAGAAATATAATCAGAAGTCCCTACTCTTTATAGACAAAGATCAAGGTTCAGCCAGCCTAATAGGATTTAGAAAACCTGGTAACCTTGTCTGAAAAGAAAATAACCTGAATCTGTAGGATATTGGCAAAAAATATTCAGAAAATCAAATCTTCTGATTACTAACTCTTTGTTTAACCAGTTACACCGGCATGTGCTTAATCATAGAATCATAGAATATGTTGAGTTGGAAGAGACTCATGAGGATCATCAAGTCCAACTCCTGGTCCTGCGCCGGCCACCCCAGGGAGCCCATCTTGTACCTGCAAGCATTGTCTAAATGCTTCTTGTATTCACACAAGCTTGGTACTGTAACCACTTCCCTGGGGAGCCTGTTCCAGTGCTCAGCCACCCTCTACTGAAAACCCTTTTCCTGATATCCAACCTAAACTTCCCCTGACTAATCTTTGTGCTATTTCCTGGAGTCCTGTCACTGGTCACAAGAGTGAAGAGATTGGTACTTATCCCTCTGCTTCCCCTTGTGACGATGTTGAAGACCACAATAAGATCTCCCCTCAGTCTCCTCCAGCCTGAACAGACCAAGTGACTGCAATCGCTTCTCATTTAGCTCCCCCTCCAGACCCTTCACCATCTTGGTTGCTCTCCTGTGGACACTCTCTAATATTTCAATTTTTTTTTAATTTGTGGTGCCCAAAAAATGCCCCCAGCACTCGAGGTGAGGTCACCCCAGTGCAGAGCAGAGCAGGACAATCCCCTCCCTTGCCCAGCTGGGGATGCTGTTCCTGATGCCCCCAGGACATGGGTGGCCCTCCTGGCTGCCAGGGCTCTGCTGACCCACATTCAACTTTCCATCGACCAGGACCCCCAGGTCCCTTTCCATGGTGCTGCTCTTCACCTTCTTATTCCTATACTATACACACAACCAGGGTTGCCCCGTTCCAGCTGCAGAATCTGGTATATGCCCATGTTGAACTCCATATGATTGGTGATTGCCCCCAAAAGACAAAGAAACAGTTGGTTGTTCTCCCAAAAGGCATAGCTTTCAGATATTCTTTTTTAATTTTCACCTAGGGAAAGGTATCTGGCCCATAGGGAGGACAGTTTACTGTAATTTCTTCATTTGTAGTATTGTGAAGTAGAACTGCAGACTGGGCATCAAAGGCTATTCACAAGCTGTCATAAAATATGAAATTTTTTATTGTTCTAAGAATACTCTGAGGTAAATTCCTCATTTTATTTTTTCCTTTTTCATTTGGTAAGCTTCAACAGTCATGGAAATGAAGAATTTGTCTTCCTTGGGCAAGAAATTAATTAATACAAACTGATAGGTCCTTAGCAGTAAGCCCTTCTTTCAACATCTCATCAGGACTCTGATAGGCATATGTTACTTCTTGTTTCCACTCCCATGGTTTTTCATAAATCTTTGCCAATTCTGCAAGAAATTGTTGGCAGCTTAGGAAATTTCAATCTAAGGTTTGAGATTTTTTTGTTTATTTCATGGAATTCTTAGATTACTTAATTGTATGTTAGCCAATAGTCAACAAACATGAAGAGGTGTCTGTCTTGGGGTGACTTTATGATGCTGTATCCACTATCACCTGCTCCATGCCAGACATGAATCCTGTGCCTTTCTGTGCCTTTAAACTGTGTCCAGGAGATGGGGGAGAGAAGCTAAGTGAATTCTTCAGAGCAGTTTTGTGTTCAAGGACACATACACTCCCCTGCGCTCTCACAGCTGCGGAGCCGAGCACCCTCCTGCTTTTAGCCAGCTTTAAGCTCTGTTTTCTCAGAGAGATGGAGAATTAAAATTCTTTGCTTTTTAGCTAGCCTGCTAGCTGAGGCAAGGAAGTTTTTTCCCTGGGACTTTGGCTTCTTCTTTTCTTCTGGACTTTTCAGCAACACCAGAACTTCACCAGGAGGCCCCACACCGTGGCCCAGAGGGGCTCACACCAAACCTCAGCCCCGGAGAAGGCAGAGCCACATCTACAAAGAACTTTGAATCTACCCAGGTCTTCTCCACAGCAAGAGGTTTTATTATTTGGCATTATTCATTCCTTTTTCTTTTTTTTTTTTTTTTTTTTTTTTTGGTGTCTGTGTGCACCCTGCTTGTTAAATAAATAGGTTTTTTTCACTTTCCTCTGAGGAATTTCTTTCCGAACCTCATGGGGGAGGGGTTGCTGAAATCTGCTTCTAGTAGAGGATACGTTCATTTTGGACATTTCCTCCAAATTTGTCTCAAACCAGGACAATGTCATTACCAATGAATACTACTGCCAAGGTTTGACAGCCATACTTTGTTCAAAGACTAGGACTAGGAATAAAAGATATTTATAATTGATGGTTTTTGAAATGAAGTGGAACTGCAGAGTACAACTCTGTACATAAATGTTCTCTTTAGGCTCTAAGTTTTCTGTGAAGACTAATGAGTAACAGCACTGCCAGGCAAGCTGAATCATCTAGGTACTTCCATTTAGGTTTTGGAAGTAGAACATATGTTTCTTAAAAGGAAGGAGAGGTCTAGATATTTCTAATGTTCCTCATCTGAAGTGTTACAAATCATGTATTAGGAAGACTATCCTATATTAATATAAATCACTAACATTTTTAAACAAATTTTGTCCTTTTCAAAAAATTATAAAAATTTCAAAAAATGATTATTTTCTGTAGTGGTTTACTTTTTGAGTCCCTGTTCTCTGACACTGCAAATAATTTATACTTTTCCACGTGTAAATAGGAAAAGCTTCATTAATAATTATGATGGTACTCTACTTGGGTTTACTTTGGTAAAACTATTTTATAATGTCTTAAAATGCCCTACTTTATACTGTATTTACCCTGTGGGAATGGGGTTAGTAGTTGTGTCTACACACAGTTACAGAACATCAAAGCCTTTTTTAGACTAAACTGAAACATGATGCTCAACAACTTAGGTTGTGAACTGCAGTAGTTTTCAATTTGCCTCTGCTAAGAGGATATAAATATCAGGGCTAGTACAGTGGATTGCCTGAATAGGGCCTCACTTAATCCAGATGAATTTATCCCCTCCAACTGGCTGAACTGCAGAGTGGTAAAATCAGCTGTTATGTATGAACAGATTTGCAATTTGTGTATTCTTCAGTGTGCTCAGTTCCACTATCTAATGTTTTTAAGGTAGTAATTTTCCTTAAATGGTTTCACTCAAGAACTTCAATAAATATATACTTGACTTTGGACATGTTGGCTTGATTTAGGAACAATAAAATTAATTCATTTTGAGCAGCTGAGTGCAACTCAGTTTTGGAAAGAGAGACTCCGTTGTCTGTATTTCTGTCTGTGTCAGGATGAACACTTTAGCTACAGCATTCCTCAACAATTTATCTTTTTTTTCAGAGTGAATGTAGTTCTTTGTCCTACCTGCATAACTCCAACAGACAATAGTCTGTGCTTTTCAGACTCATGGTACATGTTGCTATTAAATTATAACATCATCGGGCAATTAAAGAGAAAACAGTTTATTTGCTTTTAACCTATTTTCTAGTGTTTCAGTTTTTTAATTGAAACTGCAAACAGTATGTGAAAGAGTAGACTTGGAACGCAGAGAATGCAATAGGAATAAATACACTTATAAAACTTTCTGAACACTTCAGCAACTCTTGAACTTGTCACGTTGTTAAATTGAATTATAATGATAAATAGAATATAAAAAAGCCTAGTCTAAGATGTTTTAGAATTATGATCTTTGTGACCTTAGAGTAGGCTTTGTTGTTTGTGCTTGGGCTTCTAGCATTGTTTTAAACATAATTTTAATGATCTAATCAAGAATGCCAGACAGAATCCACACCATATATATAGTGGAGAAAGTGTGAAGGAAAGCAGTTACATACTTTAGACTATGTTCTATTCTTCTTTGAAATGTTTCCAGGTATGTAGGATTATCAGAGATTTCTAGTCTGAATCCCTGTGGCTCTTTGTTCTTTTTGTATCCAGCCTACATCTCAACTTGCCTAAATTCCCATCATTTGTTGGTCTTAAAATGGGTATTTTATGTAGGCTAAAGGAATATACCTTACACAGAAACACTATAATTTTTTACAATCTAGCCAAGATAGTCTAATCAAAGAATTATTTTCAGACCAGATTTAATTACTGGAGAAAAAGAAGCAAATAATACTACTAAATAAAGAGTCCAGATAATATCATCATTAAATTATTATGCATGCATTCTGTGCCTTTCCGTGGCTCTGCTGGGTCCCAGGATTGATGGCCACCAACCAGGGGAACGTTGTGTAGAGTCATCAGCATCCTAAGTACTTTAAAGAAGGTTATTGGTGTTGATGACTAAAATTTTTTCCTCTTCACTCTGAGATATAATTGGGATAATTTTCCTACATTTTCTGCCATGCCCTACACTCTTCGCTTTATTCATTGCTCTATAATTCTGTGCTCCAAATCTAAATTTGGTATATATGGTATTCAAGATATAATAACAACCTGTTCTTTGTTATTCCTTAAACTATTGTCATGCAAGATAACAGTAATGGTACCTTTGATGGTAGAAAATGCTTATATAAAGACTCCTCAAAGCAGTCTAGCAAGGGCTTCAGGACTTCAACATAAGCAGATGGGATAGTAGAGTTTTAAGACATGTAATGGTTCAATTACGCAGCTTACAGAAGCTCAGCTCTGGCATATTGTTTGCAACCTCAGACAGAAAATGTTGGCGGGGGTGTGTGTCACAAGATTTATCTGGGGATTAGGAGTTCTATTAGAAAAGACTTCAAATGCTGAATATGCTCTTGCTTCTTTTCGAGGATGAAAAAGGACTGGATTGCAGTGTATAAATGTTTAAAAGGCTCACACATGATGACCCTGAGAAAAATCTTGTTTGATTCCAGGGGATTATTAAAGCAAGAAGTCACTGCTCTGAAACTAGTAAACAATCTTTCAGAACCAGCAGTATAGTGGATTGATATGTATGTGAATGGAAAAGAAAAAACTAGAGTGAGCTTCCAGGAAATCTACAGTTCTTGATTACAATTATTGTATTGACTTTGTAAGGAATTGTAAGAATTTTAGCTGAAGTTTTAAAATTTATTGCTAAGTGATGAACATTGGAATAAAACATAGTGAAAAGATTATGTTGCTTGTATTTTCCTCAGTGCTCTAAACATCTCTGCCCTTGAAATTTCAGTAGCTGACAAAATACTGAATAAGACTGATTATGGCCTGAGCAGGGTAGCAGACACAAGTACGAGAACTACTTTGAGATATCCAAAGTGATGAAAGAAACCCTTCTTCACAACAGTGACAAGAATCTGCACCTCATTGAAGATCAAAGGAAGTGACTAGATACACTTATGAACATATGTTGTTGACTTTGAAACAGCTCTTTTTTTTTCCACTACTAGAATTAAGGATGTCTATCTCTTTTGCTTCTATTTATTCAGTAACAAAGCCACACAGTCTGATTATATTTGTGCAAGTTAAAAAAAAAAAACCAGAAATGTTGAGATAATAGTGACTTCCAACTCTGGCTTTTTTTCCACTGGAAAATTTGTCCAGATGCTTGTGAAAATTTGATATTTGTTTTGATATTTGTTTTAATATTCGTTTAGAATTGTCTAGGCTTGGTGTCTGGGCCACAGGCAGTGGGTGGAGCTTAGAACGGTGTGGGCATGGCCAGGTTACCATTCTATACTGCTGACTTCCTTGTTGGGGGCTGTGGTTTCAGGGGAGAGAAAAGAGTACACACTGGAAGTGCACCAGTTTTGTTCCCTCTCTGCCTCTGGGAAGTTGCCAGCCGTGCTAATGCTGCAGAATCTTGGGATCAATGCTGCAGACTCTGTCCCTCTGCCACTGTCACCCGTCCCTTCCCGTTCCTCCGAGACACGGCTCTGAAAGTGGCAAACACAGATAAGATGCAGCTCCTTCTCTTTTGCATACTTTTGTTATTAGTACTGCTGCTGTTACTGTGTGGTTTTTATTCCACTGCTTTTTGCTTTCAGTTAATTGTTACCTCAGTCCATAGTCTGCCTGTATCGCTCTCTTGCTGGACGGGGGTGGGAGTGGGATGAGACACTGGCTTCTTTGGATTTTAATCCCCAGCTGGTATTAAACCACTAAACTTGGCTATTAGCCCACGTAATCTGCTGAAGTCCTGCACATATCCACAGAAAATATTGAGTCAATCTGATGGGGCTGGAAATACCAGATTATATGAAAGTTTCTGTAGACCTCTAGAGTCAGCCTAGCACTCTTGCGAGATACATTTTACTCTTCTTCTGATGGTCAGTAGACTGATGCATGTGTTCTGACTGACCAAGGGCATAACTGCAAAGAAATGTGTATCAAAACTGGCCACTTGAAAAACATATTCCAGAAATGACCTTTACTCTTGAAAGTTTTTAAAACAGGGTAATTTCTGTTAAATCATCAGTGAAAACAGGTACCACAAAAATGAGAGAAACCCAAGCTCCTTCTTTCTCATTTTTTTCTCTTGAAGTAAATTCCTAATAATAATAAAATGTAACAAAAACCCCCATGTTCAATCATTTCTGGGTTTGTTTCCAAAGCTTTGTTGTTCAGAGCCCATTGATGCCATAAAATCATATAATTTCAACACCCTATAGAAATCAACCTTACAAGGGTAAGTCATGCCAGACAAATCTGATCACACTCTACAACAAAATAACATCTTCTGTTGACATGAGGATGGCAGTGGATGAAATATACCTGGCTTCAGCAGAGTATTCAACACTGTCTTTCATAGCTTTGTCCTCATCAAATTGGCAAGATACAGATTGGACAAGTGATCTGTGAAATGGGAATTGGCTAACAGGCTGTACTCAAAGGTCAGTGATCAAAGATTTTTACTCAAGCTGGTTGCCTGTCACAAGTTGGGTCCCTCAGTGTTACTGGGTCCCACACTGTTCACCATCTTCATAAATTACCTGGAGTATGGGATTGAAAGGCTGGAGGAATTGACAGACTAAAAGTTTTTAAATTAAAGAAGACAAGTATAGTGTTCTGCACCTGGGGAGGAATAACTGCTTTTACTAGTACAGGCTGGGGGTTGACCTGCTGGGAAACAGTTCTGCGGAAGAAGACCTAGGAGGCCTGGTGAACAAGCTATCCATGAGCAGGCACTGTGTCTATATGGCCAAGAAGGCCAGTGGTATCCTGGGGTGGATTAGGAAGAACATTGCCAGCAGGTCAAGGGACATCATCCTGCCCCTCTACTCAACCCTGGTGAAGCCTCACCTGGAGTTCTGCGCTCTTCAGTAGAAGAAAGAAATAAAGCTCCCTGAGTGAGTCCAGTGGAGGGCAACAAAGGTAATGAGGCAACTGGAGCACCTCATTTATGAGGAAAGGCTGAGGGAACTGATCATGTTTAGCCTGGAGAGGACTGCGAAGGGACTTCATCAATGCCTGTAAGTATCTGAAGGGGAGGTATCAAGAGGGTGGAGCCAGGGTCTTCTCAGTGGGTCTGAGCATCAGATGAGAGGCAACAGACAGAAACTTATGCACAGGAAGTTCCACCTGGATATGAAAAATAATTTCACTGTGCTGGTGACTGAGCCCTTGAACTGGTTGCCCAGAGAGGTTATGTGGTCTTCTTCAGAGATATTAAACAAACAACTAGACACAATGCTGAGTTATATGCTTTAGAGACCCTACCTGAGTAGAGGGGCTGGGCTAGACGACCTTTATTGATCCCTTCCAACCTTACCCATTCTGTGATTCTTGATGAAAGTATCCTCACCAAGTTTGCTGAGTACACCAAAGTCGTCTCATCTGGTGATGAGAACATGTCAGAAAGGGAGAGCCATGTTAAAGAGACACCTGGATGGACCAGAAGAGTGGGCAGCCAGTATTGGATAGGATCTCTGTGGCTGGGGAACAGCTGTGGGAGAAGTGACCTGTGAGGCCTGGTAGACAACAACAAGCTGAACATAATTCAGCAGTGCACCACTGCAGACACAAAGGCAAATTGGATCTTGGCTTGTGTGCACAGGGGCATTACTAGCAGAGAGAGAGACATGAATGCCCCACTCTACCCAGAACTGGTCAGGCAGCACTTAGCACTGTGTCCAGTTTTGGTCTCCACAATTAAAAAAATGCAGCATCTTCTTGTCATGTTCTGGATGTTTCTAACAATTACAGAAATTGTTTTCAGAAGGACCATAATATTCACTTTCGAGTGAAGCATCTGCCATAGCTGATGGACAATAAGACACCAAATTCAGCTGGTACAATAACTCTTTCAAATCCTGGTAGTTTACAACAACATTGTGCAATTAATTTTGGCAAAACAAGTGCTTCTACACCTTCATCTTTTTTGCTTTCATTAAAATACAAATTGATAGACTGTGCCCTCTTAAGGTTTCTTTCTAGGAAAATAATTCCTTTCTAGTCTTGAACTGCAGCAGCTGCTTACAGTGGAGAGCTTCATGTTTTCCCTCACAAAGAACTTACTTTGTCTATTCTGTATGTTACCTCAAAACAATTCCAGATTTCTATCATAAATAATCTTTTTATATGCAGACAAAGGAGACTATAAGAAAAGTTGGGGTACTTTTCCTGTCTTGAGATGATTTAATTTACTGTCTGTATGGCAGAACTCCATAGTAAAATTCCAGCAGTAAAATTCATGAACCATCTTTGTTTTCTACTGAATTAAGAAGGTCTCAAACTGTGTTGAAACATTCGCCTACTGCATTTCCAATGAACTGACATTTCAGAGGTGTTAAATGTGAAAGCTCCACTGTTCTTGGTGCTGATGCTCCACATTCAACAAACTGAAAACACTCCTATTTAATCTCAATAAGATCTTCCTAAATTTATTATACATGATTAATTTTAGGAATTATTTAGTGCACAAACTTTGGGAGTGTGCAAATATTAATTTTTAACGTGATTTTTAAAGTAACTTCAAAATGTATTTTGTAAACACACATAACAAAGCTCTCACCGGCATTTAGAAAAATCAATACAGTAAATATTGTGGCAATGTAGATGCATGTAACATATAAAGATTTAATTAGTTTTTTTTTATTTAATTATTAAGCCTTTAATTCATCAGTCAATATGCTGTGGGAATATGTTTTATATGTTCAACAAATACAGAGGATAAACATTTTCCTATGAGTCAAATCCTGCAATTCAGTTCTCTAGAAGACAACCAAAGAAAACAGGAAAATAATGAATAGGTAGATCCGTGATGTCACAGGGTCATATTTGAAGTATGAGTTACTACAGTGGGATAACTTATTTTTTCGAATCCAGAATTTAAGAGCTGACTTCTCTTTAGAAATATTCACAAAATGAGCAAACATTCAACTGTTGATAAAATCCCAAACTTCTACGACAACCAAGGGATCTTCGGCAACAGAGGCCTCATAGTTTTGTTTCTGACATGGGAAAACAAGTAGTGAAGTAGGATAATGTGACATCATTGTTTGGAATCTTCCACTCTTGCATGGCTTCCATCCAAAATGAAGAAAGCACAGTTACCTAGTGGCCTACCTGTTTCAGTTTCATATTGCTGTTTTTTTTTTTTTAAAAAGCATCTCTGCTGAAATTTCAAAATTATTTACCTTCTTAAAGGCCCTATTTAATCCTAGATTCCTGAAATTTAGAGCAATATTGCATAATTATTCTGAAGAATCAATGTAGTGAAAAATTCCATAAATTTAATGCTAAAGCACTTGTACTTGCCTATCTTTATCTAATAAGCATTCTTTTGTGATTGAAAAATGGCAAGATTTTCCCTGTTTTATATTCTAAAATGTTCCTTATCAACTTCTGCATAGTAACTTGTACACATTTTAGGCTTAGTCTTTGCCATCCATTGTAATTTACAGAAGAATTTGAAAACCTGCTGTTTTCCTTCAAATTCTGCTTACTAGATTTTGAAATTGTATGGGTGATACCTTAAGTTCTTCAATGTTAGACTTCATTTGCAGTGTGTGAAGCTGATTATATGGTTATATCTACCTGAACTCCTTTTGGTGCTTGCAGTCTTCATTAACCACTTGTTCAAGTCATCAGAATCATTCAAGAAGTTGTTAACTGCCAAGAAATTTATATATAACTAGAGGTTTTAAGCAGTGATTTTCTGTCATGTGTTTGGTATATCCCTTCCATCTATGTACCACTCCCTGATCTGATGGTAGGATGTGAGCAGTGCAGCTTCCCATTGATATCAAAAACATCTTCATATGATATTTTTCAAAATCATATTAAGCTTTTTATCCCTTGATCTCTTTTACTATGACTGCCAAAGGAAAATAAAACATATTCCTATAATTTGCCAAAGGACTGAGAAAGTCCCAGTAAATGCAGTCATCTCAGCTCGCATTGTCATAATTTCCTATCTCTTTCAAAATGGTAAAGAGGTTAGTTAAGCAATATGTTCCTTTTGTACATTCATTTGGGAAATCTGTTATCTCATTACTGCACAGGTGTTCTTTTTATTCTATTGCTCAATATACTCTATGAGTTTGCTTACTCTAGAGAAAAAAATGCCCTAGTTAAAAAATTTGGTGAATGTTAATATGTTTTAAAAATTAAAAATATAAGCTCTAGTAAAGAAATCACTTTCTGTAAAACCCTCAGTCAGTTTTTCCCTGGCTTGCAATGATATGATCCTTTTTTTTGCAGCCCTCTAAGAAGATAGCAGGAGGACTGGTGAAATGGTGAGTAAGAGAAAATAAATGCCACTGATGTCAAGTGGTCCACACCGGACAAAAAGCTACTTTTAGACGTTCATATTTAGTTTTCATTTTCTGTATTTTACTCCATAGTGTATAAAATAAAGAGGATGATTTGTGAGCAAAATTCTGAATCTGCTTCCACTCCTTTAAAGCCTATGTGATTCTACTGATCTAAATGTACAGGTTTGGGTTTCAGTTTAGAGTTATTGAGAACCAAAATGGGAAGGAGAACAGAATCTGCATTTTGAAAATGCCCACAATTTCCCCTCTAAAGACTCACTCTTTATAGAAATTTTTATCCCAATGAGTTTCACCATGAAGTTAAGAGGTCTTTTTAAGTTGAACAAGTATCATATTAAGAATTGAAAGGTAAAGCAGTAACTTTATTGCACATCATTTTGACTACAAAAATATGATGTGGATTAATTAACTTTTTGAAAACATAGAGAAAAAACATTCATACAGTGCAGAAAGTGAGTTGAACCTGTGATTACCTTCCCACACTGGTGAACAAATATGTGATTAAGTCGTTACTGTCATAGAAGTTGAATAATTCCTGAGAAGCTGGTTCAGCCATACCTAAATCTCTCTTGAGCTTGTTGTGGCAGTCTCTCCCTCTGTTTTTATCTGATTTCTAGTTTCTTATTGTTTGCAACACAGTTAATGACTGGATTACATATTTCAGTACATTTTGCATGAATAGTATCTCTATTTGAAGGGTCTTCGGATATTCCACAGATGATAACATATTGTAGAAGTCATCACACCATGGTTGTACCAGAACTGGCTTTCTGTCATTTTCTGCTGTGTATGTTTCCAGTCATACAAATGCAGAGCTTTTGGACCAGCATAGCACACTTCTAATGCATGCTCTGTGTTATCAACCATAAGGAAACCAGCCAAAGGTAGCTATGGCTACTAAATTAGAGAAGATAAGGAGTAAGTAGGAAGTCAATAATAAATCAATATTTTGCTGAATTGCTGCTTTTGAAAATAAATGTTTGCAGCTCTGAAACTTGTAAAGATGGAAGTCAATGAGGTGAGGTTCCCAATAAAAAAAATTCAGGGCATTTTTGTTTTGAGACGAGTAGTGCAAAACACATTAATATGACTTAAAAGAGGGGTCAGAGAAAAGTGAAAAAGTCAGTAATAGACTACTTTATCTTTTCTCAGGTTTTCTAGGAAAGTGGAAAGAGAGCTCTGTTTAATGACCCAAAGTATATTGTTACCACCCTGTCACAATTTTTTTAATACAGAAACTTCACAGAAGGCAAAATACTCTGCTTTGCATATCAGGATTCAACTCCAATGTTCACTCAAAAGCTAATTTTGTTGTTACAGTCCATGCAACCTTTTTATTACTGCTTCACTAATATATTAGTAAGTACTTAGACAGCAAATCACCTCAGATTGCAGTGTAACAAAATACATTTTGATGTATCCTGTAGCAATATCACACACAGACAGATGAAACGCCTTTAGTTTGTCTGTGTTTGAAATATCAGGAATATCCCAGTCTAGTAGAATAATATAAAATGGACAAAGATGGTTCTAACATCAGCTTACTGACTTTTGACTTCATTGAACATCATTTTCAACCTTTATAGGTTGCTGCAGCAACCTGTGGCAACCAGCTACAGTTTGACTCTCCATCCATGCTAGGTTTCACATTTGCAATAATGGTACTCTAAGTGAATTCCTGACCTTTATTTCAAGCAAAACAGGTTCTGTTAAATATTAATGCTTGAGATACCCTTGATTCATTTATTTAGGGAGTCAATTCAAGCTCTAGTAGCACATGCTCTTTTCTGCATAAGAGTATTCTTGTGTTGGCTTAAATGCAGTTGTTTGTGGTTTTGTTCGCTTTGTTCTGTTTGTGCTGATTCTATAAACACTTTGCACCATCGTAAAGACTCAAGCAGTAGGGCCAAAGAGGCTTGTTGTTACCACTCTTTTCATACTTTCAGAGAAGTCTAATGTTTGTTGTGCTTTCTTAAGAATTTATATCATTCTGAGCTCTACTGTGTGTTCATAAAACACTTTTATTTAGGAGCATTCTGCTTTACAAACTTTGTAGTTCTTATATAGCCGAATGGTTATTCAAGATGGGCTCTTTGGAGGTGGTGGAAAGACTCCAATGCCATAGAACAGAAAGGGCATTAGTTCTGGGATCAGCTGTGCCTTTTCTATAGTGGTGAAGGAATAAATAGTTCAGCAGTAAGGGAATCCTATGTCTGGTTGAAAAGACAAGCAACTAAATTGAGCTCTGCTGCTGTTCCCTAAAGAGCGTCTGGCCCTCATCTGGTCCTGAAACACCACTGTCAACGGTGAGGTGCCTTTGCACAGGAAACATGATTTCAAAGCCGGGAATGAAAGTTATATTTGGGAAGTATTTGCTTTAGAGAAATCAGACTTCAAGTTGTGACTTCTACTCCCAGTGACTTAGTTATGAAATAACTCATTTTCTTTATAGTTTCCAGTACTTTCTTTCATTTTCTTTCATCTAGACGTTTCATACTCCCAGAGCCCTCATTGAGGCACAAATGTTTATTTCCTATAGTACAGCTGCTGCCAGCATGAGGACAAGCAGTTGTGTGGATATTAAGGATCTCTCTTTAGGAAGAAGAAGTATTTATTTCTCAAATAAATTTTTGGTTTGCAGCTTTAGTTATTCAAACTGCTCCTTTTGTGGATTTGCTGATGTGTGGTGACAATTCTTACTGTTAAGTGTTGCAAAGCAAATATATCTGGACTCCGGGGAGCACCAGGGAGCTCATTTTTACTGACTAGAGTAACTAGATGGATACTATTATTTTTTGGCTGTGCCTTCTAAGTTGATGTCACAGATACCAATTCATTCTCACTTTCTTGAACTGCCCCTGCATGCTAAGAGGTCTGAATCATATTTATTTTATAGATTCCATAGTAGCCACTCATTTTCAAAATGAACATTCCATTTCTCTCTGAAATAGCATTATATTTGAAATTCTCTATTTGTAAGTGTACTTTCAATATCCTTAAATGAATTGCATACATGCATAAAACACACAACCTTTAAATCAGGTTTGTGTCATAGTAACTGTGGAATAGTGTGCACTTTAATATTTATTATATACTGTTATTTATAGACATGCTTCTCTGACATTGCCAAGAATTTGTGTTTCTACGCACTACCTTAGTGTAAGAGGAAAGAAAGAGAAGGTAATCCATTTTCAGAAGAGAACATGGCATACTGACTTTTTTTTAGGTTTTCCACTGAGAATCAGATAGCAATAACTTTCATTAATATTAAAAAAATTTTTTAAATAAAAGAATTGAATACTTACAGAGGTGTGGGGTTTTTTTGTAAATATATGAATGTGAATACCATATATGCTTGGTTTTAATTTGTGGTGATTTAATATTTTTTTCTTAGTAACAGATTTCCCTTTTTATTTTTGCATCAGGACAGTATTTCATGCTTAAAAACCTAAAGAGTATAACGGCTGACTTTCTTATTCTGTAGTAAAAATAATATAACACTTTCTTTGGAAAAAAGTGATTTTCTGCTATCTTCAGTTTTAACAATGACTTTCCAGGGAAAATAAAGGGAAAGAAGTTAAGTTATAAGCCATAAGATTATGGCACCCTGATCCTGTTAAAGACGAGATACAGACAAATGTTTAACAGAGAGTGAAGAAAAGAGAGCAATTTTATTGTTTAGTACAAGTCATGTGACTTGAGCTATTCATAAGCTATTGCTCTTTGAAAGATAAGAATTACTATGCCATTACTTTGATTCCAGCTCTTTCATGGGAGGTGTTCTAAATTTGTTTGGGTTTTTTTCTCAAAATAAAATTGTTCATTGTTTGGTTGGGTTTTTTTATTATTATTATTACAAAATCTGTAAAGTCTAAAAAAATGAACAGAATTTCAGACTTTTGGAGTTAAGCATTAGCTATGTAGCAATGCCTGTAGACTGTATGGAGAGGAGGATTTCTTTTTTTTTTGCTTGTTTTTCCAACAAATGGTTCTCTTTGGCACTACTTTCCAATTTCAATCTTCTTTCAAATATGTTTTATTAGAAATTTTAAATTGATTACATTGATAACAGTATTTTTTAATATAAACTATAAACTCAATATAAAATGTAAAAAACCAGAAAATGTTCCTGAATAGAAAGCAGTGCACTTTGTTATGAACAGATTTAAATGTACGTAAACGTCATTTTTTGTTAATATGTGTTTCATTGACTGATTGATGCTGGAAATAAATGTGATATTTTCAGTGTTACATTTGAGTGCTCTAATCTCCACTAAATCATTTTCCCCAGGTGTCACCTCCAAGGCAATGATTAATGACATACTAATAAAGTTCACTTTGGCAGTCTAAAACTAAAATGTCATTTCTATTGGGTATGAATAACTTTCATCTAAATAGAGCCTTGAATCAGAACCATGATGTTCTTTGTTCAAGAACTTTATTTTTAAAATATTTTAATACAGCCGAAAGTGGAAAAAGAAGTGGATGTGAGTTATCTAAATGATGAAGTGATGTTTTTGTTGGCTGATTCTTTTAGTCTTGGCACTGTGCTGTTTGAAATAAATGAAGCATTATCAATCACTAGGTATAATCAGGTTTACCAATCACTCTACAGTGCCATTAGCCAATCGCGAATGAGAATCTAATCCCTGTCCCCATACTAATACCTATATTCTCTTGCATGAGAATGGAAACCAAACCTCAGATTAATATTACTCCTTAACTGTAAAGCATTAACAGCTGCTCAGAATGAATGGTAGCCCAAAGAACCTAAAATCTTAGGGACAAAAAAGATGTCAGGAGGACACACTGAGAAGTTTAGAGAAGAAATGCAGTGGAGAGTTTTAAAACTAATATTGGTGTTATTTTGTATATTGCAACTGAAGTGACTTTTAGAAAGGATTTCACAGTGAAAGTGTTTGCTAACAAACAGATATTGTGTGTTTAATCTCAAAAAGAAAAAAAAAAGTTGGAGAAGGAAAGGAAGGCTACCCATACTGAGATAATGTGAAAAAATGAAGACAAAAGGAAATTAAAGAAAAAAGATAAGTTGCAAGATGAAAGATCTGTGAATTTGTACAGAATAAGGGGAAGGGAGAGTCTTGAAAAAATTTAAGGATCTTTTGTTTTGATGAGTTCTATGAGCCCTATGAACATGAAGAAAAAGTGAGATTTTCAAAATCACCTATATGTAAGAAAGAAAAATCACACCGCTTTCTGTTTGAATTCAAGTTTTCCAATTTTGTATTAGCAAACTGTGGTATATGTCATACCAGTGAACCTATATCAACATCCTATTGAAAAGTATTTATTGGGCATGATGGCACAAAGGTAAAACCCATTCTTTGAACAGTGATTTCATTTTTTTCCCTCAGCCTTTATGTTGTTATTTCTACATTGTTCTATTACTGAACTTTCTGGATTTTGTCATTTCTTTATTTTACTCACATTTTCATGTGCTTAGTGAATTTTTACATAATCAAAGAGTAGTTGAAGTTGGAAGGGGACTCTGGAGATCATCTGGTCCAACCTCTCTGTTCAGTCAGGGCCACCTGGAGTTGGTTATTAAGGACCATGTCCAGATGGCTTTTGACTGTCTCCAAGGATGAAGATTTCAGAGCCTCCCTGGGCAACCTTTTGCCAGTGTTCAATTAATCTCACAGGGAGTCTCTCAAGTTTCAGTGTGTGTCCATTGCCTCTTGTCCTGTGACTGGGCACCACTGAAAAGGGCCTGGTTCTACCCACTTTACACCTTCCTTTCAAATATTTGTAAGATACCTCCTGAGACTTTACATCTCCAGGCTGAATAGTCCCAGCTCTTTCAGGCTTCCTCACTGGAGAGATGCTCCAGTTATTTCATGATCCTAGTAGCCCTGTGCTGGACTGATTCTGGTATGTCCCTGTCTCTCTTGTAAGTGAGGAGCCCAGGCTAGACCCAGCACTCCAGGTGTGGCTTCACCAGTGCTGAAGAGAGGGGCAGGGTCACCTCCTTCAACCTGCTGGCAATTCATTGCCTAATATGGCTTTGGACATGACTTGCCTTCTTTGCCATAAGGGCTCATTGCTGGCTCATGTTCAACTGGGTGTCCACCAGGATTCCCAGGTCCTTTTCTGAAAAACTGTTTTCCAGACATGCACTAGTAGCTGGGGCTGTTCCTCTCCAGATGAATGATTTTGACCGTCTTTTTTTTTTCTTCCTGAGCATGACATCACATTATGTCACATAGTAGGGCATGGTGCTAATAACACCAGGCTTGTAGGTTTGATCCCCATATGTGCCATTCACTTAAGATTCGGAGTTGGTGATCCTTGTGTGTTCCTTCCAAATCAGAATATTCTGTGATTCTGTGATTCTTTTGGTCACTTAGACTAAGTTGCTTGTGTTACCTCCCAGCATCTGGCCTACCTGCCAGGAAGAAAAAAGTGAAGTGAGAAAAAGGTTAAAAAAAAAAAAGAGAATGCCTTTATGATGTGAAAGCACTGCTCAGCAACTGCTGAAAGACTGATGTCTTTCAATGCTGCTTTAGTCAGTAATAACGAATTTGATTTGGCAATTTTTTCACACTTAGATTTCCAGTCATATGCACTATAAAGCTGACAAGATTAAAAAAAGCAAGGTATAGCAAAAAACATTTCCTGTTTAAGTGCATGCTCTAGGGACTGAGATAAACTCCTTAACCTAACAGGAGAATTAGGGCAAGAAAAAACCATATATAATCAGCCTTGCATACTCTGAATTTGGAAAACAGAACAAGCTTTCTAGCTACATGAAGACTGGTAAATTCCCGGAACAATGCTATGAAGGGAAGATTGAGAAAAAACACAACTAGTTTTAAAACGGGGTTGATCCACTTTTAAAATTGTTTCTTTCTGTATTTTTGATTTCTTCTCTATCATTCTGATTTTCTGTTACAGTAGAGGACTAAGAGTTCATGATCCAATGTTCCCTCCCAAGACCCAGCAACAGAAACCTCTGAAGATAAGGGTTATATTTCCCAAATGACTTTTTTGTCATCCTCCTTTGGGAGCTCTATTTCCACATACTTAGAATCAGGTCATAAGACTTGTACACAATATTTTATTGTACAATGCTGAATACTTAAATAGGATTACTCTATGGACTATTCTCAGTAGTGATAATAAGTATATAAGTAGGTCATGTAGGATCAAAACTCAAATGTTGACAGCCGTAAGAGAATGATTTTTAAATGCAAAACATGTTCAAGAAAGTTATAAAGTGAAGAAGAGGGTCAAATCATCATCTAAATAATTCATAACTGTCTGATTCTATTAAAGCAGACTGGTTTTGAAGACAGAGTACATGACAATCTATGTTTTCAAACATTAGAAAGATTAATATAAAAATTATAGAATCTCTGTAAAACAGCTATTTTCACAACAATGTTTTCAGTGTACATCAGTATACTTGTTTGTCCAATGACTTCAAGTGACCTGATGGGCTTTGGCCACAAAAACTTTCCATTTCCCGGGAGTGCAATAAACTTATTCACCTCCTTATTTTCAAATTATCTTCTTTTATACTATTATAATTGTAAGAAGTGGCAAATTCACCCCAGCTGGAACACTGCTCCTACCCAGCTGCTTGCTGACTTTCCCCAGCAGGTGCCATTAGCTTCTACTGTACACCTTGTCATTATCTGAAATCAGCTGAAATGTCATTAAAACTTCTAAGACAGATGTATTGCATATCACCTCTTCCTTCTCTTTCTAATTTTTGCCTTTTTTTTTTTTTTTTTGCATTACATGCATATACCAAACCTCGAGATCCTGGCAAAGCAGTGCAACAGTCGTCTGTGTCTAATGTAAAGTGCTTGAGATTCCCTTTTATGACAACTATATTTAAAATGTAACATATTATTAATCATTAGAAGGGAAGTTATGAACCAGGCTTGTAAATCAAGAACGTTTGGAATTAGAATAACACCCACTGTGTCAACTTTTCTTTGTGACACCTTGTATTCTGGTAATTACTTTTGTAGCACCATATGTAAGCATGATACTTCATAAGCAAATAAAATAACAAAAGAGTAAATAATATTTGCTAAAAATATTACATGTAGTCTTAGTCTTTACTTGAAATTGTGAGAAAAGCCAGAACAATCTACAAATAATGTACCTTACCAATAACTAAAAATGCACTTTGAAATAGCGACAGTAATAAAAAAAGACATCTGTGTATTAAAATAATAAATAAATAAAAGAGTGAAACAAGGGCCTCTGTATTACAGTCGGATAAAGACAAAATAAAATCTACACTGTTTTATTGTAAAGCTATGAAAATGGGATTTTCCAATGGATTTTTATTAAACAGTTTTCCCTTCATCTTTTTTTAGAGAGGGATTCTAAGTATTTTTTGCAATTCTTTCCCAATTAATTAAAATTTTATAGAAAGAAAAAAAGACTTTACAGACATTTGCACACTAATCTCTAAAAATTTAATTTTGGTTTTGAAAACTATTGATCAGGACAGAGAAATAAGAATTGCATTAAGAAAGAAATGAGCCGTCATAGAGAAATTCTAATAATGATCCAGGATTTGTGTTGTTGAAATATCATAGGTATTCACTGACTTAATAAAATTTAATTGAAAGCACATAAGTGTGGTCCAATATAACATGCATAATTTTTGGTGGTATAAACAGAACAGTTTCTCCCTAACACTCAGAAGACACGGATTCAGAATTGAAGCTTGTGGATTCTAACTACAAGAATGAGGTCTGTGAATAAAATGCCCTGAGTTCTGCAAACAAAACCATGAAGTGGCTATGCAGTATATGTTTTTAATGTTGGGTGTTTTTTCCAGAAATTAATCTATACAACAGCTTCTGTAAAACCTACATGCCCTTCTTGAATTCATAGACCTATTGAAGGTTTTAGGCTGGAAGTCAGCTCTGGAGGTCATTTAATGCATCCTCTTGCTCAAAGATATGTAAGGTTTGAGCACGTTTTCCTGGACATTTGCAGTCAATTTCTTTATATCTCCATGGGCCTCTGACTCTACACATAACCACTCCTCTGTGGAAAACTCATCTCCTTCAGTCTCATGGAAATTTTCTCTTTTGTAACTTGTGATCACCTCTTCACCCTGCACCTCTGAGAATGGTCCGTCTCCATTTTTTCTGCAACCAAAAAATGAGGAGTTGAAGACAGTTACTATATTCTCCTTCAACCAGGTCTCCAACCTCTACTGCTCAATGGTCTCCAGACCAGCCTGGTCCTTTGCCTATCGAGGAGCCCAGAATTGCACACAGTACTTCAGCCTCAGCACCTAGAGTGTGAAATAGAGGGGAATAATCATTCAGCAATATCCAGGGCCTGTGGGCTGTCTTCTTGTTAAGGCCACCCAGGATGTTCTTCCTACCAGAATTCTTTGCAAACATTTTAAAAATTGTTTGTTTAAAAATTTTATTAATTCAGTGAATTGGCCGTATAGACACCTTTGGGATTTGGACCCTTTGGACTGTTGAGCCTATGGGTATGTTTGATTTTCTAAAAGGATTTATCTCTAGGCATTTCATATATATGAGAAAAACTAAATCTACATGAGAGAAGATAGCAAAACTTGCAGGAACCATTCATAATCAGGCCAACTGGATACAATTACTGTTTAACTGAGTGTTAACTATGCTTTCAAAAATCAAACTTTTAAATAAAGCCAAAACCCATGTTTTAAAAACAGAAAGAAACCAGAAGCAACTTTAGCTTAGTAAAATGAGAAATGTGTAAAATCTAACCAATATGGGAGACTACTAAATTGTTTTGTTTCATGATAGCCTGCAGACATTTATCATTGTGAAAGTCTATCTGATAGGAAACTTGAATTGTTCTGGAATGGGTTTGAATTTATTTTTCCCTCTACTTATCTGACATATTCCAAGTGCAGAAGACTTTACAGCAGTGAGAAGAGCTTTTGTCTGAAAAAAATTCTTTGTCATGTTTGGTGAAATCAGAATCAAATCCTTCCAACTTTATTTCCTTCTTTCTCTCATGCATCAATTACTTATTTGATAGCCCAGATACTCCTGTCATTAATTATATTACAATATGTGAAATAGGATATTTTCTTTATTTAGCTATTTGCTACCAAATGGATGGTTAGGTACAGTATCTGATAGCATCTGGGAAATTTATGAAAATTTTCCTTCTGAATATACAGCTGGCAAAATACTTCACTATAATTAAATATACTAATAGAGCACTGAAAGAATGTAGTGTTTTATAATTGTTGTGTTTTATAATTGTCATTCCTTTGCGTCATAATTATTTGAAGCAGTGAACTAAGATGATAAGCACCTGCACAAGGAACAGTGGAAAATAATTTGTATCCCTGTAAATGGATAGTTATGTAGCAGTCAGACATAGTACTCAATTTTTTCCACAAACAGGTGGAAAGTGACTCTTTTTAAACACATGCCTAGTCCCACTGATATGGATTCACTGGTTACAAAAGGATGAACCTTCCTAAATACATATGGTAGTTGGAAAAAAAAATCAAATTGAGAGGCTGAGAGAAAACTTGGTCATGCGTTTTGTCTCAGTAAATTATTAGCTTATTCAATGTATTTATCTTTTCAAACATGGAAAACTTCACATGACTGACAATACTAAAAGTGAAGTCACAAATACTGAAATTATGAGTAACATCCAGTAATACCTTCCTATGTTCCACCCATTTCTGGTAGAAAAATCACATTTAATGCACAATTTCATCTTGCTTTTTTCCTTATTTTTCAAAGTGATTAACATTGTTGTTATGATATAATTTGAAGGTGTGGAATAGTCAAATAGTGGCATGCTTAATGATATAGAAAACAGAACCTAACTTTATATATATATATATATGTATATGTGGAAAGGTTCTTTGTCACTTGAAAAAATAGACAAATAGCTAGTAGATATAACTCAGGGAACAATCATGAAGGGAGAAATGGACTAGATGAAATAACAGGCTTTTCATGTCAAGTCTTTTTAGGACTAGAAAAAACAGTGGGAATAGGATGGCTCTTATTCTGGAGAATATTTCTTAGTTATGTCTGAAAATATTAAGCTTTACTTAAAATAAATAAATGCACAAGCAAAACAAAGAAAAACCTAGAAATTATTGCAGAAAGCCAAGAAAGAGCATTATCTCAACAAAACATAGGCACCCTAAATTCTAATTGATTAATTAAGAAACTCTGGGGAATGAGGGATCAATGACTGTTGTCAAAACTTCTTTAGGGATAAATTTATTTGTGTGAATCAAAGAGTTCTGTGAGAATGGCTGTTCAAAAGCAGTGTGGAAAATCAACATCAATCCCTCTACACTGCCACCCTTCCCACAAAAATACTTTATTATTCACAGAAAAGAGAAAGATATTCTATCATAAGGAATGGCAGGAAGCTGTGTCAGGGGAGGTTTAGGCTGGATGTTAGGCAAAGGTTCTTAATCCAAGGGGGGTAGGGCATGGGAGAAGGCTCCCTGGGTCACAGCACCAGCCTGACAGAGTTCAAGAAGTGTTTGGACAATGCTGTCAGGCCCATGGCGTGACTCAGGGTGTGACCTCTTCAGGGCCAGGAGCCGGACTCGATGACAACTTGTGGGTCCCTTCCAACTCAGGATATTATATAATTCTATGAAAGCTCCATCATTCTGGCTTATACAAAAGCTAATACATTCTTTAAAAGAAGGAGGTTTAACAAGTTCTCTTGAATGTGCTATAAGTATTAAAAAAGGTAGTATTATTTATTGCAATATGTTCTGAATGGCTATTCTAGTATGTTGCTGGCTTTTCAAACACTCAGGGAAAACACCAGGCAATAGTATGTTTTTTTTTTAATTAAAGTAATTTCCAAACTGCAGCTACTGAAGTAAAAATAGGTTTATGTCAGAAGAGGGAAATTACAATTTTTTATAATCTTCGGGTTATTTGGACAATATATAGGCAGTTATTTTCTTACTTGTTTTAATCCTTATGGTATGAAACCTTGAAATAACTTTCTTAATAGAGAAATGAAAAGTGGTAATTTTTAATCTGTGACAGTAGCCAATATTTTTGAGGGACAGAACCTCTCCATTTTTATTGAAATTTTTTATCACGATTTGTGCAAAAATAGATCCTAATGTAAAACCAAAAAAAAGAGGATATTGATGTTAATTACAGCTATTTCAAATATAGAATCAAAATTCATTGTATCTGAGTAATATGTTGACTAGTTTCAGAATAAACTTAGTAATAAAATTACACCACATAACATAATTATTAATAAAATTTCCTTATTAAATGGCTGTTATATTTCAATGGAAATTAATGCAGGCTACAGTTTCACTTGATATATAAAAATAAATATTGAAGGTTTCAATATTATATTTACATCATACGATTAGAAATAGTCCTGGAAAGAAATAATATGGTTTCATCTTTATCAATAGGTAAACAATTTCATACTGATGAAGTTGATGAATAGAAATTGCTTATGCAAACCAAATGGCAGTTTAAATCTTATGCATGTCTAATATCAATTTAAGCTCTCAGAAGAAAGACACTTCCTGAAAATACTCTCTATTATTTTGTAGGTTTGAAATAAACTTGATTTTTTTTGATATTTGGTGGCATTTTTTCCTCCATGTAAAATGTGTAAGTGTAATTAATGTGTTAAAAACCAGGGATACAAATTCAGGAGAGCAAAATTGGAAAAAAAAAAGAAAGGTAGAAGAACAAACTACCATTTCTCATGGGTCTTTTTTCTATTTCATCAAATCCGGTATTTCTCTTTTACATGTTTAATCAGTATTTCTTTCCCCCAGATCATACAATTTAAATGTTTCTATGTGGAGAGATTTTTAAATTATTACTTCTTGTAATGATTCAAATAAATGTTTTGAAGTGATGCTTTTAATTATGAAACCCCTTTTTAGATAGAAGTAAGTACTCTGAATTTCATAAAATATTCTAATAAATGATCCGTGCAGATTAGCCCTCACTGTCTTAAAAGATGATGAAGAAAGTCCTTGCAACTTAAACAAAGTTTTAAATTGATTTATTATATTGCATTAAACATTTACTGTAACTCTTCCTCCCATGGAAAGTATTTTTTATTCAACTTAACTCACTTCATTTCCAGGTGAGTTAGAAGCTCTTTATTTAACTTCAATTCTGATTTTGAATGTCTTTTAATCTTTTAGTAGGGAGCTAATAGTCTTTAACTAGTCCTCCATAAACCAAACTCATAAGTGATTTGAATTAATTTCCCTAAGCACCTCTCTATATATATACCCTAAAGGGAAGTATCCTGACAACTGGAGGCTGAATTCCAGATTATAAAGGTAGGTAAAAGGGTTGATACCTTTGTGAAGCTTTAAGTTCTTTTGTCCAGTTTTCTGGAGTTCTTTCTTGCTTCTATGTTTTTATATAGGACTAATGGCAAACACAACTGTATTTTCTTCTAAAAAGAACTTATATAAGCCTCAGTCTCCCACTTAATAGGTCTTAGATATTTGCATAAGTGGCAAAGTCATCTTTTCTGATCTGCTTTTTGAATATTTTGAGATTATGTCAGTCAGAGATGAAAAGTGTCCCATCAATCCTGAACATTAACAAGTCTCTATTCCTACTGTTATTAATTTTTATTTTTTAATAAATACTTATCAGCCTTACTTTATAGTGTATCAGGTTTGTGTGGCCAGGTTTTGGTAGTGGGGGGCTACATGGGTGGCTTCTCTGAGAAGCAGCCAGAAGTTTTTTGCATGTCTGGCAGAGCCAATGACAGAAGGCTCCAGGATGGACCAGCTGCCAGCCAAGGCTAAGCCAATCAGAAGTGATAGTCATAAATTCTGTGACTACTGATCATTCCATGAGGATGTTTAAAAAAAAACAAAAACAAAGGTGTGTGAAAAATTCACAACCAATACGTAAATAAAGTGCTGTTTGGCTAATTTGGATTCTACCAAGCTAGTCAATTTATAAGAGGGAATTTCTTAAATTTGCTTCCTAGAAATTTTGTGGCTCCACAGAAAGGGGATATTTTGACCTCTGTGGGAATGCAGACCAAAGAAACTACTGCATGGAGTTCAAAGTAGGAAAGACGACTTTATCTGCTGAGGATATCTAATACTCTATATATAATCTGCTGCACAAGATCATGCCTTTTTTTGTCACTATTGAATGAGTGTATGGCTTCATCTCCCCTGAAACACTCCAATCCCATGCATAAAATGAATGACTATGTGGTGTTAAACTTCGAGATGAAAGAAGTTTATGAACTACATTGTCCTGGCCCTGTGTTCATTACCTTATTTATTTACTTACTAGTTTAATTTTTTTATGGTGGCAGACTACAGATCAAATTATCCTTGCTACAGAAAAAAACCCCAAAAATTAATAAAGGAACAATTTTTCAATTTCTGTGCTTCAAAAATTAAGATTTTTCACACGTTGAAATAACATGAAGTCCAACTTCAATTTGGAATGGGTGATAAAATTCTGAACTTACTCTGAAGATGACAGACTGCTTGTATTTTCAAATGTAAATTAATAATTGACTCTACACTGACTGACACCACTAAAAATTAATATAAAAACATGGTGTTAAAAATGTAATTCTTTTTACATCTCCTATTAGATTTATTATTGGCAATGACAATTGACTGGTGGCCTACAGTTGCCCAGCAATTTCTTATTGCTCTTTAATTCATCATGACTTCCTGTACATTGAACTAGACCTCTCTGCAGCTTATTAATTGTATCAACATTCCACTTTATTACTGGGGATAGTAGTTTAGTTCCCTAAAGTTTGCCATTTTTCTATAGTGTATTTTTAAATTCACAGTTTATGGCCAATTTTGTAACATTATAGTCATTGATTCACTGAAATGCTGACAATTTTGTTGAATTTCTATCAGAAATTTGACAAGGTAATAGCAATGAAATAAGTCTGGACAGATTTCTGTAATGAATCACTTTTTACTGATCATGGACCATCTGCTACTTTGGTCGTTAGATTTATCCTCCCTTTTTTAGCTTACTGATCACAGGTAGTAGTGGTAGTCACCTTAAAATATATGGTAAACCTGACAGGAACAATTTTTCAGCTACTACTCTTATTTCTGTGCATAATCATTAATACCTATCCCTCCATTTCTTCTCCCAAAGCCCAGTTAAGTTAATTTCTTCAATATCAACTATTTCCGATGATAGAAATTCCATTTTGCAACTATTTTTATAATGGACCAAGTAATTGATATAGTCTCTGCTAAAATGTTCTCACCTGATAAAGTAAAATGCAAGGTTTGGATTCTTCTTAGTCTACTTTTGTTTTTACTTGGAATTGTATCTTTTGGGTTCAGGATTGAGTTCCCATTTTTGAGCAGGATGTATAAACATAATAAAAGACAAACTGCACTATAGTAGAAGAATAAATAGCAGATATTGACCACTGCATGTCTCTAGATAACGCACACAATAGATGGAAAAAAAAGGGCAGAAAAATAGAATCAGATCTATATTTTGCAATTTTACATAAAACTTCCTATCTGTAAAATAAAGGTAGTATAAAATAAAATTACCATAAAATAAAAATGATATAAAATAAAAAAGGTATTATAAAATAAATTTAGGATAAAATAGAGGTAATTTTTACACCTAATAAATTTCTTCTTGCTTATTGAAAAAAAAACTGTGTCACTTGGAAAATTATTTTAGCTTTTCCTTTTCACAGAGGTGTATACATTTTTGATTCTTTAATTGTAATGTTGCATTCAGTGATTCATAAAGAAGGTCATGAACCCCTACAGTCAGAAGTTGTGTATTTGCACCCTCTTCTACAAGAAATTCCATGCATCTTCAAGGCTGCTGTCATTCTTGCTCTGTGACCTTGGAGAGTTTACCAGTTTCTTAAGGAGCAATGTACATTAATGAAGCAGTGTTGATCTGCTGCAACTCAGCAGAAAAAAAGTTGACATGGCTAAACTAAACTGAACACTCAACTATCATATTTACGAGCCTGTGGATTTCATTCTTCACTTAGGAAGGAAAGACATTAGACAAATATATAAACTACATGCACTACTATTCACAGGACAGAGAACACTGGCAGTAAATAATCTAATAGTAGAAGACTACCAAAACTTGACAAAAAGCTAGTGTGAAAATTCAGTCTACTTTTGTGTCAGTTTCTCAGCAAGAAGAATAATACTTGTAAGAATCACAGTCAGTTCAAGAGGCATTTCCAGTCCCTGTCTCTTTTTTAAAACATATGGGATTCCTAAAAATTTGACATAATATTCAAATCAAAAACTAAATTATACTTCAGTCTCTGTCATTAAGTACTCTCTAAAAATCAGTACCTTTTAAAAGATGTCTGTTATTGTGTTACACACACACTCTCTCAGTCTTACATTTTTCCAGTCAGTAGCCATTTTTATGTACAAAATATACCCTAGAGTGTCAACAGAGAGCAGAGAATCCAGTACTGTTTTGGGAAAGAAAGAAATTGCAAACATATATTGAAGTCTTCTGAGACAAAAAAAAAAAAAGTAGAATTATTTGCAGGTCTGGTTGAAAAACATGTCTTTGTTTTCTTAGTGCTTTTATATGAATTGAATTAATCAAGAGGACAAAATAAAATTCTCAACTTTGAACAAATGCTCTGGGGAAAAGCAGTATCAAACACATAAGTTCTGTTCAATATTTTTTCTGTATTTCTATATTTTTGTGAGCTTGATAATAAAACAAGTTATTTGATAAGAAATGGTTTTTATTCAGGAACTCAAAACTGCAAGCTTGAAAACAAGATAACAATGCAAATCTATTTTTTCAATTCTAAGTATATTTTTGTATGTTTAAAATACTTGAACTATTAAAAGTTTGACTGCCTACTTAATTTGTGTGTCACTTTCATTTGGAAGAATACCAGTGTACAGAGAGGAATCTAACCTGAAGATTGTATAAAATGACCTCTTATGAACATATTTTTCTTGTAAGTGTTATCAGCTGGACTCTGGTCTGATTTAAGGTACTGAGGATCAGGAGTCAACGTTTTAATCAGCCATAAATGGTCCCTCCTTAAAAACGCTTGTATTTTTAAAATATATAAACTGGGTACTTAAGCAGAAGCCCCAGTGACCAGCACAGCAAACCACCCGTTGTGAACTATCAGCAGTAAAGGAAGCCAAATGGCTGCTAAAATTCAGCATCAGCCAGTATACAGGCAAAAAAAGAGAAGGCTTTCAATCAATTACTTGAAAAAATCTTGAAAAAAAAATGCATTAAATGAACTCTGTGAATAGCTATATATGTAGTTATAAATATAGTTATATATAACTGTAATGACTTTTTAATGTACTCACCTTTGGTCAATAACATTGGTACAATGACTAACTACTTCACATTACCTTTTCTAAATTAATTTATCTGCAGCAGTGCTTTCAAGACCAGTAAGGCAACCTTTTTTCTTCTGGGTTTGTGCACACCTTCAAATCAACACAAACACTTCAGGACTTGTTATTTCTAAAAACATTTGGAAAGTATGTATGTGTAGTTTGAATATATGATTGCAAATACTGACCATATGTTAGTTTGTTGCAGATTTACATTTTCCCTTCAACGCTGCTAAGCATTAAAGAAATGTATTTATTGCTCTATATTTCAAAATCATAAAAATAAAAACATGTGGTTCTTTTCTTCTCATTAACATTTTTGAAATAAAACATAGCAAAATTATGATCAAAATAATATATGTTCATAAATCACAGAATCACAGAATGGCTTGAGTTGGAAGGAATCTTAAATATTACCCAGTTCCAACCCATTACATGGGCAGGGACAATTTTCTCTAGACCAAGTTGTTCAAAGCCCCACCCAACCTAACCTTAATCATGGGATGGGGCATCCAGAACTTCTCTCAGCAGTTTGTTCCAAGTGCCTCATCATTTCCACTGTGAAGATTTTCTTGCTAATGCTTAATCTAAACCTACTGTCTTTCACTTCCAAGCCATTCTCCCCCATGTCCTGTCACTACATACGCTTGTAGAAAGTCCCTCTCCATTTTCTTGTCGGCTCCCTGGTGGTGGAAGGCTGCAATAAGGTCACCCTGAAGTCTTCTCCAGCACCAGTTTGAGGAGCTGAGCAGTCTGGCAAAGTACTGCACTCAAATGTAAAAATTACCAGGATTTGTGAAAGCATTTGGCTATTTGGGGTCTTTTAGCTTGCAGCTGTCATTATTATATGCTATATTTAGCAAGTATCTACTCTATGCTGTCAATTAAAAAAAAACCAAAAAAACAAACAAAGAGTCTTGTGGGTTGTAGCCATGAGCTCATACAGTCTTATCAAACCTGCTGCTGAAGGACTGGAACTTCAAAATTAAAGAAAGTATTTCTAAATAACTTTTATACCTGAAATTATGTTCATATGGGTGGAAGGGGTATGGTATGGTCTTTCTACAACACAGTTTTACTTGATACTAAGCAAAAAATTCCTACACATTTCTCCCTCTTTTGTGAGAATCTGACTTTTTTTTGCATTTGTGTTATTTTTACCCTTATCCTTCACCTTATATGCTTCATTCATTTTGACAACTTCACAGTCCCTCCTTCCACAGTTACTTAAAGTAGCTTCATGGCCCAGGGTTGCAGACTGTCTGAACTCTCTGCCCTTGCAGCATAACCAGAGAAAGCATGAAAATCTCTACTGAACATTGATGAGAAATCTCACTTGCCCTTTAACAGTGTTTCATGTATTCACCAAAACCCTGTCTAATCTTAATAAGCTTTTGTATGCCTGAAAGGTTGTTTTTTGCCCACCCACTCAATCTAGTAAGAGACAGTTCTATAACCATTATATCTATAATTATGGAAATCTGATTCTAAGGAAGCTTTAAATCCTACACATGCAAGAATGAAAATTTTGCTGCTTCCACACACTTACGTAATCTGCCATTGTAGGCAACCACGGTAATGGAAATGACAGTTAAATCACAGTTCAGGGTCTGAATGTTGTGCTTGAAGAGAAACAAGAGTCACTTTACAAAGAATGGGGGTTTTTTAATCTTTATTAGGGTTATTTTTTTAAAATAATTTATTTTCAAAGATTTTTTTAAATTTAATTTAATTTCCTATTAGGAGGAGGATTAAGATACATTGAACCTCTCTACTTCCTCCTTGCAGGGTGAATTTGTTAGGATGCAAGAAAAAGGCAAAACATAAGAACAGTGCATATAGTATCCAAGATTTAATTTCACTTGAAAACCTTTCTTTCTTTAACAGATATATCACCTTTCTCTTTTGGTGAACATGGTGCTTGTGTGAAATGTGAAAAGACAAATATAGCCATGGTTAAAAGGAGGTTAAAACCCACTTCTGTGATAAAACATGATCTCTACAATGTTACAACATAGGTTGTAGGTATCTTTTGGTACACTTAAAATTTAAGTGGTTTAAAAAGTGTGCAATGCTCCAGCAAGATACTACAGTTTTCTTAGAAATCATCAAAAAGTCATCTAGTTCATTTCAGTCTTACTCTTGTTATGTCTTTTCTCAGCATCAAACTGGTTCAAAATCTAATTCAAGTGAGAGGATCAAAAGTGTGTAAACCTTTCATCAACTTTCAACTTAATTGAAACTACTTAAATTCAATATACTACTAATGCTCAGTAAGATGAATAATATGAATGGTATTTTCTAGTCTTTATTTTGAATACTCTGAGATATTATCAATATAACTTACACAATCAACTTAAGGTGTAATTTTAAGTATTTAAGATTTTCTAAGCCACATTTTTAGGGATATCAAAGTGTTTACATCTTTGTCCCAGATACCGCAGTCACATGCCTCAGATGAGGTGGGAGAAATTAGGTCTAGGATATAGACAATAGATATAAATAACATATAAACTGTTATATAAACAATAGATAAAATAATTTTTCAAGTGAGGCATTGGAACTTCTGAGCTGAAACCCTAAAATATATTACACTGTATTTTTGACTTTTTTTAAAAAAATTGAGTGTTCAACAGTTTCTCTGTCACTACCTTGTTGGTTGTGAGTTGAAACACAATTTATCTGCACTTACAGTCAAGAGTATTTGACCAGGGGATCTCTTACCTCTCTGTCACTTTCTCATGGAATCATACTGGCACATATACCCCATGTGACTAATGAATTATGTGTATAGCAATTAGCCTTTAGTAGTGTAGGCAAAAGAGAAGTCCTAAACTTATTTATTTAAATATGTGTTGTAAGGGGTTATTATGTATTTTTGTGTACATATAAATATACATAGACACTCATTTTAGAAAAGAAGGTGATATTTCATAAAAGTTAATAAAATTATTTTCTCCCTCAGTTAACCAGGCAAATTTTTATCAGGTGAAATGCAAATTTCCATATTTTGCTATTCACTTCATTAGCATTATAAAAAGGTCTGTCCCAATTAAAATACTATTAGAACAAAGGAATTTTTTTATTCCTATCATCTCCAGGGTTTGCTCAAGTCCTATTCAACTCTGTGGGCACCTTTAAACTGATTTCTTTGTGAATTAGATCAGACCTTTAATCTCTGAAAGATTAGTACTGTACTATAGCTAGATAGTTGTTTTCCTTTTAAGCATCTTTTAAATATAAATGAGACAAGTTTAATCAAAGATACGTCTTTTGGCAACTTATACAACAGTTTCTATCAGTTTCACTCTAACATGAGCCTGAAATCTATGCCTTAAGACTAGCAAAAAACTTGACAAAATGGGAGATCGATATAGGAAAAAAAAAGAAATTGGATACACCCTTGGGTCATAAATAACAGAAAAACACTTTTACAGTGATATCTGAGTCTTTAAAATATTAGGTTTTGTTCTCCTGTTTCTTAAAGGACCTGAAAACACAATATATCTGCTGATCTTTAATGCCACATGCTCTTACCAGAGTAAAATCCTGCTGTGCATAAAGACCACGGATTAAATTTACTTGGGCAAGCAAAGGTGCCCAGTGCCTCTTGAGATTCCAGAAGGCAGATAATCCAGGCTTTGGCTCCTGCTGCAGAAGGATGTACATTTCTCAGAGGCTTGGGCCATATCTGTTCCTCTAGCAACTCAGAAAGCCTAAAATAGCTCACATTGCACTCCCCACCTGTGCTTAGGTAAGTGAATTGTTCTCTGTGAGTCATATTTCTGTCTTCAGTTTCAGAGGAAGAAAGAATCAGTTTTGAAGCACTACAGAAGTTTATAACTTGAATCCATGGCACTAACAGATAGAAGCACTTTTAGTGCATTTAACACATTTACATAGTTCTATAAAGACAGCAGATTCACTGCAGTAAATTAATCTCTGCTCCCATTGCATCTCAGATATTTCCTTTGGCTTAGGTCAGCCAAACAGTGTTTTGAAATATTATGTTGTGGAACTCACACAAGCCTCAACCAGCCTAAACCAGCAGGTTTTTTCAGTATAAACAGCACTTTCAAATTAATTTCAAACCAAAAAATCAAAATGGAATCTTTTGTGAAGGTATACAACACTTCTAGTGAAGTAAAACAAAAGGATTCTCCCACATTCTTTCTATGTAAAAATTTGTTTTAAAACATATTTTTTAGACAAGTACAGAGCTTTGGGAATTTATATTTGTGTTTCTTTCAGGGAAGTTAAAGAATCATATTTTTAGATATCCCACTTATACTAATAGTAGAAGCCATTAAACATATGTGCCTGCTGAATAAAAAAGCAAATTAGACATATTTTTTTCAGCGACCAAATCTGTAGCAGTTAGTTCACAACAGAACAAGAAAACGAGAATTGAAAATTACTGAATTTACTGGAAGGTTAATAAATCACAATTAGAGGCTGACTGATTGATGCTTTAATACTTTTTGCATCAAAGGATATTTTTGGAACATATTTGAATTAATCACCATGATGAGCTATTGTGATATGTTGGACAGAACAGTTTTAGCAAGAAGTGAGTCATGCAAAGAGAAATACAGTTGGAAGGAGAGATGTCATCTCTATTTCTATGTGGCCAAACAGAGGACTGTGAGGCCTGTAGAAAGGGGCAAAGTGTATACAGAGGAATAAATCACTAAATATTCAAATACAAGCATTAATTCATGCTATTTAAAACTGACAACCTCTATAAAAGTTTACAGAAAACACATTTTAAAAAGTATGGTAAACCTTTTTCAGCACTTTTGCACTATTCAGTTTACTTTCTGTTCCTTTTTGATAGGTTGGCAATCAAGTATTCAGTTTTTCTTCACTTCTAAGTGCTCTTCAGCTCCTATAGCCACTCCTTTCAAAACCTTCTAAAAGATATGGTCTAATTTAATGGTTTTTTTCCCAAACTCCTTCTCTTTTGCCCGTCAGGATGAAAAAAAAAAACATAAAAGAACCTTCTTTAATTCATTGAAGAACTATCTCAAGAGAGGTTGTTTCCCTAAGTATACTGGCAATCATCTCCATGTACCTAACTAGTAAGCGATATTTTGTCTATTAGAAAAATGAAAATCCCCTCTGTGATGAATACTTAACATTACCAAGTAAGGAGTATAACTTCCATTCTTATTCAACATTTTGACTACAATAGTTTTTACATTTAAAACACCATAAAAATATCTGAACAGCTAATTTTCTGTTGTATATAAGTGATTCTTGACTAGGAGTAGGTACAGCAGCAATCCATTGCTTTGCAGCAGAAGCTGAAGAGTTTTCTTCAAGAGTTTTTAAAATGATACTGCAGTGATTTCGGAATGGATCCTAAACATTTGTGTATGTTTTTTAAATATTTTGTCATTGTCATTACCCATTTAACAAAGATGTTCTCAGGTTTGAAAAAGCAAACAAAAACTAATTCCCAAAATATGAAACACTAAACCTTGTTTTTCATACTTTAAAGGAAGAAACTTTCACTAGACTTTATTCTTCCATGCAAAATATCCTTTCTGAGTTGAGAATTCCACTGTAGGAGTTGCACTTACTAAAATTTTCCTAATATTGAATTAATTTTTTTTTTTCTCTTCGCTTTTTGTTAGCTTTGGATGTTGTCCAAATGTCATTAGAATTAATGAGTAGGGTTGAAATGTATGAATAGAAATTTTATTGTGCAAAATCACCACTTTAGGTAAACTCCTAATTTTCATATTATAGAAAAAAAAGATGCTTTGCACAAGAAAGAACTGCTGAGCATCTACCTTTTTTAAACTTCTACACTATTTTTCAGACTGAAACATTAGATATCATTTAGCCATGTATGAAATAGGGCTACCTGGTGCATAAACCTAACTAAATGTACAAGCAATCGCTTGGCTTGACTTAAACTATCACAGATACAGTAATTTCAAATTCTTTCATTCTTTCATTTTACACTGTCTGGGAAGGGGCTCTGTGGAAAAGGCACTGATTGTCCTGGTAGGCAGCAGGTTGACCATGAGGCAGCAGCATACCCTGGCAGCAGTAGAGACCAACAACATGCTGAGCTGTGTGAACACAACTGGGCAAAGTAACTATCTCCATTTATTCTGCATTCAGGAGGGGCTTATCTAAAATACTGCATCCAGTTTTGGATCCTGAAGACAGATATGGCACTGATAAACTGGAGTGAGTTCAGCAGAGGACTCCCAGGATCCTGTATTACACCAATACTTGATAAAACAAACAAAAAGCCCAAGCAAATACACAAAAATGTCCTTAAAACGTGAAGTGTTTTGCTTTTTGTTTTTTGTATCATTTCTGTACCTTTAAATTGCCAGTGAGATTTTGAAGCTTCGGTAGAATTGAAAGTGCATAACAAGGCATTTGAATGGTATCTTAATCTGCTGACCCTTAAGTTTATTTTGCATAATATGTAAATCACTCTCTCTAATCAAAAGTACTTTCTTGCTGAGCAACCTTATTGGTGAATTTCAGTTCCCTACTGAAAATCCTTTATAATAAGAAGGGATTATTAAATTTTGATTAGCATCAGATTATACTAATTTTATCCACCAACTGACATTTCTGCTAATTGAGGATAAATGCACTAGTCTGATACCTCCCCAAAACACAGAACATATTGAAAATCTCAGCACAAGCTGAAAACTTAATTAATATTCATTGTGCTTCCTGGAAGCTACTGGTTGCCTAAACCAGAGTCTTGCAGATAAAGCTGAAAATGCAGTCCCTACAATATCACTATTTGGCACATTTTGTTTGAATTATTAAATAGAAGTGATATATCTAAAGTTATTAGCAAAGTGTTAATGTAATGACTTTAGTCATTACAGACCTTTCTGTGATAAACTATGCTTGTGTGCACTTATTAAAGAACATCAGGCTAATGCTGATTTCTCAGTCAGGAAAATTTCACACACACTTGAAAAATGGGAACAAAATGAATGGGAACAAAACCGGTCCTCTTTTCTGGTAGCAATGAGTAGGATTGGTAAAAACATGGATATCTTTCTTTTTTTCTTTGATTACTTTCATCAAACCTAAGCAGAAATCTTAATTATTGGAAATGGAAGATACTTTTGGTTTTATTGTGAAGCCACTTCCCTCAATGCTTCATTGTCATACTCTAAAATGGCTTTATTTTGATGTGAAATATTGTTATTCCAAAAGTTTTAACTCTAGAATGTAAGTCTTTCTTTAAAATCCTGTATATCTCACAGTTTAAAAATCATCAGTTTACCTATTTCTCAGCTTAGATAAGCAATCCAGGAAATGCAGCTTTTAGATAATGACTACAAAAATGAAGCCGAAAGGAAAGTTCTCTTTTTTCAAGGATAAACAAATGGATAATCTCTGATACCCTTTTTTCTGTTAAGAATAGGGCAGATCACATCAAATGCACAACACTAATACTCTCATCTAACTGCAACAGTCTTAAAGATAATATTGATTTAGATAAAGGAGAAAGAGGTTGAAGAAAGTCTATGCCAAATTAAATACCAGTTTATTGTGTCACTTATTATGAATACAAGCATATTAGTGGATTTATTTGAGCAGCTAATCTCTGGAATATGCAATTCTTAAGTAATCATTTTTTGTTTGCATTAATAATTGAATTAGAATGGAGTACAATTGAAATATAATTAGCAATTCAAATCAGATTCAAATTTGTGAAAAGTACCCTGAATTTCAATTGTAGCTATTTTGCCAGCATGGTAGGAATTTTAAGTGTTTGGAATTTTATAACATTTTCCTTTTCATATTCTGACATATCCAGCCACACAATATTTTATGTCAACAAGTTTCACACCAATCAAAAAATATGATATCAAATGAGTTAGAATATTTTTTACCATTTTCTGATCTGATTTGATGATTACAGTATAAAATGATTGGCATAAAGTTAATTAAAATACTTACAATTCATTTTAAAATCATAATAATCCATTTTAAATCAGCCTGGTTCATTGTAAATCCTTCATTGCATTTTGTGGTATAAATGTCAACATAAAAGTTCCTATTGTTCCACAAACTCAGAAATTCAGTTACACGGTGACCACGACTTTCATTTCATTAAGAGAATTTTCACTTGTTTTTATACTTTGTGACATTTTACTTCAGAGATATCCCCTGAGAATTTTGCTAAGCATGTCTTGATTGAGAAAACAGATGGAAAACAATGTATGTTCAAAAGTATAAAAACTTAATGCACCAAAGACCTTACTCTCTTTAGTCTGTGGCTGAAAGAGTTTGTTGATATGGTCTGTGCCTCCAGTTTTCTTTTAGCAAACATTTAAGAGGAAGATGTCTTTTCTCACTGAAAAAATATAGACTAGTATCACTACTATTGGCCTGGCAACTCAGTGAAAAGCTCTACTTCTTCAGTTGCAAGAACATAGGTTGTTCTGCCATTATGGGAAATGTTCAGAACCTATCAGGATCCTATTGCCTTTCTTGTAGAGAAGTAAGATAAAATTTTAATATTGTTAACATTTCTTATTATTCTTGGTTTAGAACCAGAGATTTGTTGCAACATGAGCAGAATTGAATGAATAATTCCAGCTCCAAAGTTTGTTGATTAAACAACTCCTTTTATGTTGAAAGTGGGCAGAAGTGGTACACACACATAAGTTGCCACACATGCCCCAGTTGTATATTGTTCAGGTACGTGCATATTGGACCAAGCATATGGAAGAACAGTAGCCTTCCAGAAACACCCTGTATTTATTTGATACAGATGGACCTACGTACTGTTTCTGTGGCATATAAAACTGTACCATCTGGCCTTTTGCGGTCTTTCTTTGAAGTATTATTCAGCTATAATTGTGAATCATCAAATTTCTAACAATGTAGATGTGACCTGCCTATCCTGACATAAGCAATTGGCAAAGTGAACAAAATCAGTAATGAACAAATTCATTAATGCCTTCAGAAGAACTTAAACCTCTTCTTTTCCCCGTACTGATATTAGTTTGGGGAAAAAAAAAAAAACAGGAAAAAAAGTGGAATTATGTTCACCCTGGGCATTTCAGGAAAAGAACTGCTGAAATTACAAATTATTGAATCCCTGGAAAAAAAAAAAGGTGATTTTTATAATTAAAAGAGGAAAACAGCAATTTTTTTCAAGTTTTAACATTTCTTCTGTAGCTTTGTCCTCTCTAAAGAGGTTTGCACAAGCTGCTTCCACTATTGCCTAAATAAAAATCATTAAGGACTCTATCAACAAAATAATTACATCTGTTAACTAAAGAATGGCACAGTGCCCACTAAAATTGCCTCAAAATTACTGACACTCACATGCACAGCAAGAGGTTGATTTCAATCTGTGGTATTCAGCAATGCTTTCACTAAATATCACTGCTTTTGAAAACATACACTTTAACGCCTTTATTGGCATTCACTATTTAAAAAAAAATTATTTTGAGTGTCAGTATCAGAACACTACTAGAAAAACACATTCTCTAGTATCTACAGTTGTGATGATCTTGGATTTAATCCTACAGTCACATAAAATAGAATTGTTCCTGCTATAGGTGATTATAGATTATTCCTATAAGAAGGCATGTCAAGGTCTTTTTCAAGAATAATAGAGAATAAACAATTAACTTACTGAATATTACTGAATGCAATGAAAAAAACCCAGAGAAAAATGTACCTTTATTCTGAAATTCCGTTAAAATGTTTGAGAAGCAACTACAAATTATAAAATATTCCCCTATTTCTGTTTCTGGTAAAACAAACAGAAGCACACAATGAAGCTCATATTTCAAATATGATGACAATTCAATTTATAATACATTTGGAGAGACAGACAGTGACATTTCATAAAAAGTGAATGTCCAATCCCTACCCAGACCAAAATCAATATACAATTGGATTTAAGTTTCCTGTGTTTTAGCAGTGATTAATTTTAATTAGCATTCTGTTTGCTGGTCAGAATGTAGAATTCTGTATCAGACAGTTGAATTGTAGTTGCATTCATAGAGCTGAGCCTCTTCATGTAGGTCTAACAGCAGGAGCATGCTAATTCTTCTCTTCAGAAATCCCAACATCCTCCAGAGGTTAGACATATAAAATTGCAGAGATCCTTTTCTCAATGTCCACAATAGGTTTTTTTCTCTTCCTTCAACTCCAAGTGGCTTGCTTATTTTTAAATATGCAGGTAGGAGAAAAGTAAGTGTTGATAATAATAGTAATATAATATCACAACTGTAACACATTTGTGAGACTTTATCCTAAAATGAAAGCAATAACTTCTGGTATTGCCTGTTTGGGATACGGAAGTGTAAACATGAGTTATTTATTTGGCAATAGAAAGGTGAGGAAAATTTCAGCCCTACAAGGCTCTTACCACCTGTCCTGTTTTCAGCTGTGAAATAGTTAATTTTCTTCCTAGTAGCTAAGTCATTTTTTGATTCGGGGTGAGAATAAAATAGATAACACATTGATGTTTTGGTTGTTGCTAAGTAGTGTTTACCCTAAGTCAAGGACTTTTCACTTTGATCTGCTAGTCAGGAGCTGCAGAAAAAGCTGGGAGCATGGGATTATGGCCAGGACAGGTGACCCAAACTGGCCAAAGGGATATCCCATACCACAGAATATCATATCCAGTATACCCAGAAGGGCACTGGTCATTGCTTAGGGTCAGACAGGGTATCGGTCAGCAGGTTATAATATCAATTATAATGTGCATAATTTGTTTTCCTTGGGTTCTGTCACAGTCTCTCCCTTCCCTTAAAATTATCATTATCATGATCATCATCATCATCATTTATTTTCAATTATTAAACTGTTCTAATCTCAACCCCCAAGGTTTACCTTTTCTTTCTGATTCTTGTCCCCATGGAGGATGAGAGAGGGAGGGAGTGTGCAAAGCAGCTGCGTGGTACTCAGTAGAGTCTGTTTTGCTCATGTTGGTACTTAGAAAGCTATTTCCCTTCTTATAAGCCTTTTAATCTTATTTTGTCTTGAATTGAAATTGAATGTAGTTTAACACATCTGGGAAAGTGGAGTGGCAATGGAAGGGTAAAAGGGGCTGGTACAGTTTTAAGAAGCTGTGGTCACTACACTTGTCTCGCAACAGCTCATCAAGGTTGTTGTTCTGCCTTCTTGTTAAACTTCTCTAGTTCTTGCTATGTCACCTTACTTTGTGCTCTCTGTGTTTGGAGGGTACATGATTCACAACTGAAGTTGGAGTCACCAGTGAGTCAGAGACCTACATGTGCAGAGATGAAGCACTTATCCTAGGACTAATGCAAAGACTGAGCATAGGATCTGATGATGGGTGTTTGGCAGTCTTAGAGGAAATGTTAATAAAGAGAAATGTGCAAATGTGGATGTGCCTGTGGATGGAGGAGATCCGTGTGTGTGCCAGTAGTGAACCTCTGTCGCTGTTCTCACCGTGGCCAAATAGAGAAATGACACAGAGTCCAGGCTCAGGGTCAAGTGGCAGCAGCCGATTTAATGAATTCTCCAAAAACTTTTGTATGTTAGTTCGCAAAAGGTATTAAGTGGCATAAGGTGATTGGTTTTGCCATCCATCCCTTAAGGGGATTGGTCAAGTTCTAAGACACCCATCTCTGAATGTTTTTCTGGTCAATAGCCATATACTAGCCAATACTGCAAAACAACCCGCAGGTGCAAGAAGTTTACAACATTGTAACCTTGGTCAAAGTAATCAGCATGGGAAAGACAGAACTCTCACAAAATGCTGCAGAGAGCTGAAGAAATTCTCTGCTGGAGCTTTTCAGCATCTGTAAACCTCCATCCCAATCAGGCAAAAATAGGATGAGATTGGGTCTCTTGTGCTGACATGTATGAGAGTGTTTTTGGTGCTTACCTGGGTGCCAGTAAAGGCACTGTATCCTGTTGTACTGATCAGCATATCTGGTCATATCTGTGAGCAGTTTTGTGTGCACAGAGACACCTGCATCTTTGGAGCTCACCCTCACTACTGGCTCAGTTAAGGTTCACAGGATCCATCTTCCCTCAACAGTTTCACTGGAGATGTACTGTATGATGAGAAACAACTGAAAGTAAATTTTCTCAGTAGCATAACTTCACTCTTCTAGGCATATTTGCATTGGCTGCTGGTTTTAAAATTAAAGCCTTAGTCAAAGTTACTGTGTTCTGAACTATATTTCATGAAGAAGTCAATGTTATGCTTATTCAAAAGGTTGATTTTGGTGTTCCCATCTCTACAAATCTCTGGAGCTATCAGCTATGTTAACCTTATGCAGTGGGATTGGGCTTTTTACACTTAAGAAACTCAAAACTCTATGGACAGCTGCCAGAAGCTAAAGCAATCAAACAAAGAAAAAAGTATTTGTAGTTCAAGAAGTTATACAATAACTTTAGTTCAACAGCAAAATATCTAAATTAAAGGAAAAAAAAAACCAGCTAGCATTGTAGCAATTTAAAACTCATTTAAATGATAGATATAGTTTCCTCTTGAAAACCATCATCATGGGGATCCTCTGATAAAGCCATCAGTGTCTTTTTGACAGCTTCTGGCTAGTACTAGTACACTAAATTATTATGCTTTTCCAAATAATTAATGAAGAGTAAGATCTTTGACATACGTATTAAAAAAGTTCTGGGGTGAATAAAAGTCAAACTAAAAGTTCTTTATTAAATCAGTATTAACAATGGTCACACAACATACAAAATCTGATCTAATCTAAGTTGCTACATAGACGCTCCAGCAGCTCATCAGAGCTGGTCATGTGAGGGCCCCTGGCACTCACTCTGCATGCACCAGAGAAAACCCCACCTTGCATCTCTTTGACATGTTCTTACACTGTTCCTCTTACCAGTGGAGTTTGGCCTCAGCTGGCTGGGCCTGGCTGCAGCAGCACAGTTTCCTTGCTGCTATGCAGTTCTTTTACTTGTTTAGACTATTCTGATTTTTAACAGTTGTATAATGAATGTTTAATCCTTTGTCTACACTATCACTGCAATTCAGATAGGCAAAGTCTAGCAGTATGATAGCTCTTACATTTCCAGAGATACTGAGACATAAATGGGTAGTGTAGCACAGCATAAGACAATGCTGTATAATTATTAATACTAATTCTTGAGTACTTTTCAGATTCCCTCTTTAATCAAAACTAACATTAAATGTAAAACAACTCTTAACAGAAGAACAAAAGACAGAGGTACATTGCCTTTAAAAAGCCAACAAAGAGATGTTTTCAAACTAAACCTTCAGGTTGTTTTAAATGGTGAAATTTGATTGTTAAAAGTAATGTAGCACAAATGACTCTCCCCTTGCTTTTTGTCTATTACCTTTTGTGCTACAAAATGTTTATAAAGAAAATTTTCCCTTTTTTCTTACTTTTTTGCTCTCTAAAACATCATTTGCATGTTATTTCAAATAACTCACTCTAGTCATTTTGTCAGTTTTGTAACTGCTTCTGTCCATTTTATAATTTCACGCATGACATTTTCCATTACCTTTAAGTAGCCAGTGGCAGTTATTTAGAGTTTTTTCCTTCAAAATATTTCCATGGAGACTAGAATTAAATAGTCATTAAAATGGGAGAGTCCTTTTGTTCCTGTAAAATAGCTCTTGCACAGCACTGGAGTTGCTGAAATTTACAATTACATAGAATCATAGAAATATTTGGGTTGGAAAAGACCTTTAAGATCATCCAGTCCATTTAGGAATTTAGAATCTATATGTGTGTGTGTGTGTGTGTGCGCACAGATCTGTGTGTGAGTGATGAGTCGTGACGGTGCTGCCCTTAAAAACATCAAGATTAGAATTTAGATAATGACTAGAATAATAGATATACTGACATACCAGTTCCAGTCCTTCTGAAGATTAAGGCACCAATATCCTCAAGGAATTTGTCTTTTGCAATAGCAAACCTTTTTTCAATTTTTCCACTGCAGTCATCTACAACAGCTCTGAAGAACAAACAATGAACACAGGTACTTGTGTGAAAAGAGACAAGAATTAAATTTCAAATGTACTGTGGAAGAAAACTCATGTAGTGAAGCAGCAAATGATACTTGGGAAAAGAAACCCCAGTATTGCTGAATATGAAAATAATTTGAAACTTAAATGCAACTTAAAGAATGAAAGACCTGTAAGACAAATATTTGTTTTTTTCAATACAGGAAACATGAAATTAAACATTTTGTTTATTTTTCATGGGGCCAAGACAAAAACAGCTGCCCGCTGCCTTTTGAGAAGACAGAAGGGTTGGAACATTTTCAAGCTGAACAAAATTGTGAAACCTGTTCTTAGAGTTAGGATGTATTGTGAGATTCTAGAATAATAACTCTCCAAAAATGCTTATTACTCACTTAAGAAAAAAGACAGTGACAGTACAGCAAGCCAGCACTACAATTGGTACCACAGATATTCCCAAAAGAAAATTAACCAAGACTAATAGTAAAATTAAGGCAGCTGAATATATTTAACTACACTAATCCTGCCTGTAAGGTACATCTCATGGTCATTAAAGCTTGATAGCATCTGACATCACCATGCTCTACAATGAAAAAGGCTCCTAGAAATTCCTTCTGAAGAACAATCATATTTGTTAAAAATATCTAATTGAGTGAAATCTGTAAACATTACACATTCAGCTGACACCAAAATATTATGTGCTGCATAAACCAGGATTTTTCTTTGTATTTTTCAGATGTTCAAATAAAGTAGTAAACAAATCTCAGTTTGGACTGGATGAAAAAGTTTTCCCTGCTTCTTCTGAAACATGGAAAACAGTCTTTAGAATAAACAACATGTAAAACTACTTAAAGACAAGGTGTTTTTAATTTATTTTTATTCACATCTTAAATTTACATATGTAAATGGAGATAGGCATGCACACTTCAATACAAATGACCTGTTCAGTATTTTGGTAGCTTATCTAGACTGCCTCCCTAACATAAAACTCTCAGTTTCTTATATAAAACTTCCAGTATGCTGGAAAGAAAAGTCTACAGCTGTGAAGACATAAATTCACCTTGCAGATTAAAATATTGTAAGATCATAAAAAATCAAACAGTAAAACAGTAGGATTATCTGAAGGCTTTCACATAAAACTGTTTTTAAAGGCAAAAGTAGATCTCCCACAACTGCACTTTTTCACAGAAATATTTCACAACAAGTATGCATTTAACTCAAAGCAAAAAAATTCAACTTGAGAAACAGAAGATGCAAACCCGAATAAAAAGCCTATTCAGCTTTGTTCTGTGACCATCAGAGTTGCCTCACTGTTTTTTAAAAATGTAGTTTGAATTCCTCATGCTGTTTTTTTCTGCTTATGATAAGACTGTGCTCTTGTATCAGATATCAGATGTGAGATCAGTAGGGCTTGTGTGCTTAAAGAATGTTTTCTAAATTTACCATCTGTCAAAAATCATGGAACTGTAAAATCATACAAGCATTTGGGTTAGAAAAGACCTCTAAGACCACCGAGCCCAACTGTTAACCCAACACTGCCAAGTCCAACACTAAACCACATCCCTGAGTGCCACATCTACACATTCTGCCAGTAACATCAGTTTTGGAACCAGGTGTTGGTTAGCTGTCTCTGTTTCTTCCCTCATCATTCCCTGCAACTGGAAGGACACTACTTGGGCACCTGATCCCTTAACCTATTGTCCCAAGCCCCTGAATTCTCTATCATCCTCTGACTTCTTGTTACTGCTTCATTGCTGACCACCTGAAAATCAATAATGGATGATAATCTGAGGGCTGTACTAAGGTGGGAATCTTTGTCTTCCCACTTTTAACTCAGGCCCCAGGAAGACAGCAAACTGCCCTAAGGAGTGGGTCCAGTATTGCACATTGGGCCTTCAGGTCCCTTCAGAAGGGCATCGCACATCATTTTTTCTTGATGGGAGCAGTTTGATACAGGGCGTAGGATGACATAACCTCAGGGACACCTCCAACACAGATGAACCTTTTTATTATGCAGTTCTGCTGGCAGAGTCTCATACCTATTGTGCAAGGGCACCTGGGAAGCTGGGGCAGTCACAGAGGAGATGCAGCTCTGTGTTGGTCAAAGATAAAATAGAATTCCACAGTATATTTTTAATAGTCCAAAAATCTAAATAATTTCAAAATTTTAACATTGATAAAATGTCCTGTTTAAATGAGAAAGTTTTTATGGTGTTCAGAAAAGGTTACATACATATCTGATTGATACAAGACTCACCAAATTTAGTAAATTATTCATAGGAATAAAGTTAAATATTACAAATTGGCAACCTCAAATATCCAGCTTCAATAAACTAAGAAGACTGAAGGTTTCCGAATGTGCTTGTGCATTTCAAGCACAACATTCTCTAATTAAGAGCCAAAAATTAAATCCCACAAAGCGTTTATCAATAGTTTGTAACCAGACCTTTATTTTACTCAGATTACAAAATTATTCTTGTTTTTCCCTAGAAAACTCCATCAAATTTTTAAATTTAAATCAAATATGGAAATAAATTATGTAAAGATATAATCCAAATGTTTTCATATCCTCAAGGAGAAGTACCTCTGTTTATAATAGGAAAAGAAAACAGGTCAAAAATCACTTTTCTTTGCACAGCAATCTTACCTCCAACTGTGACAAATCAGGTACTTTGATTTCAGAGAATATTATGCCTCCTCATTGACTGATATATTGGTAGTGATTTTACTTAGAACTCAACTATATATTTCTGGTTTTGCAAAATAGAAAACAAATTTTCTGTTTATGTATTTAAATTACAAATAGATGAAGATGATACAAAGATGAAGTTTGATATAGAGATGATGCTACAAAATAGCCCATTATCTTGGTTATTTCTATCTGGCACAAAATACGAAAAGAGTTCTGTCTTTTTTTAATGTAATGTCATATCTATAGTACTACCAATTTCTTTTACAGAAAACATTAAATTTTGATGTTATTTTTAGTTTTCAATCCTGTTTCTATGGAAACTGTTATAGCTGCAGTTTGTTAAAACATTTGACAAATGTTATTTTATTGGTTACTATAATCAGATGCATGTCAGAATATAAAGGAAAAACCTGAAAACTTAGTTCCATATCTAGTTACTCAAAAATCCTGATGGGGTAAATAAGTGAGCTTTTACCCAAACTGAAATTCAGTAAGTGTTGCAAAGGTAAGACAAGCTTTCAAATTGCCAAAATCTGCCATCACATCTAATCTAAAAGAAAGATTAAAGAACCACCTTGGGCAATAAAAGAGTACTGTTTTACTCAGGAATCTGTGTTATTCAATATAACCTTAAAAATGAGATATAGAACATAAATGTTTGTAAACTTAAAAGAAGCTATATTATTTAAATGGGTGATTGCAATAGCATATTTACTGAGCACCTTGATTTCATTTGAAGTTTTCATTCATCATGCATAATCTGACATTTCTTCTTCCAAACCACTTATTTAAACTCATAATATCACTGTAGGATCACATAATTTGCAAGGACCATAATTTTCAAAGGTGTTTCACAAAAATAAGTGCACATTCTAATTAATATATATAATATATATAATTATTTTATATTATATATAATATATTATAATATATAATAATATAATAATATATATAATTATATTATTTATATATCTATATATCTATATATAATTACATATATGTAATTATACCAGCAGGTTATATCTTCATCTTGAATGAAGGCAGATTGAAGCTGCAAGTTTCAAACTAAATGCTAGCACTTATTTACCTTCTTATTTGATTGTTCGGGTTTGGGGTTTTTTTAGTTTAAATATTTAGTAGTGTGTTAAAGTCTCTGAGTCTTTTCTTCATTTTCTTTGTCCATAATTTGTAAACATATTTAGAAAATGGTCATTACAATAAAATTTAGCTTCTCCAGATAAACATGACTTCAGGCACTTTCTAAAGGTTTATAGTATATGGTCATGTTCATGTCTTCCATCCACAGGAAAAAAAAAAGATGGTATAAATTCTAAATAATATAATTTATTTTATAATAAATTTTATTTATCATAAAGCATACACTATTAAATGTGTGGAAACACACCTGAACTATTTTTTTCTGCTGACAAATGAAAGACATGATCTCAGAGTAACCTCACACTAATTAATGGGAAGTTGATAATACAGTTTGCGCAATATTCATTAGCATTTGTTTGCTGAGAGTATCCGTGGGATCAGTTGGGTTACACTCTTATTTATTTCTCTACAAATATACAGATCCAAAGAAATTCTGATTCTCTAGTGGAATATCAGTTACAGAAAACTTCATATGTATTAAAAAGAAAACCAAAAATCTACAACATATTAAATCATTGAGATTAAAACTAGACCGCAAGCAATCAGCTCAGGCAGTAGCGTTTTGAATGTTGATTCCAATATTTAAAATCTAGAATAACATAAGTGGAAGAGCTGGGCTTGTTCTCTATCAAATACTAACCCCTAGCTGATAAATAAAAAAGCATATCTGTAGAAACAAACAAACAAAAATTAGAAGCAAAATCAACTCAAAAACCTACCATAGAGCACTGACCTTTCTTTCAGGAGTAGTGCAGAGCATTTAGTTATATGACTCTTTTCTTGAAAGTAGCCACCAGTTTATCATTCAGCAGTGCACAGCAGGTTTCTCAGTCTCCTTTACACAATTCTCATTTTTATTCATACAATTTCCCCTGTTGCTAAGTGGTAAGAGGTGAGACTTTTCATTCAGTTTAACTTTGGAGTCAATCTAGAATACTACTGTATTCTTTCCCACCATTTTACTATTTAAAAATTTCTCATTTAAAAAAACAATCATGGAAAAAATGCAAATAACTCTGAGGCACTAGTTTCCTAGGATTTCTTTAACCACGTTTTTCGTGAACAAAGCCTGCTCAGAATTTGAGTTTGAATATCAAATATCATTACTATTTTCAGATAATTGAGATATTAGGTGACCTTACACCCTGTTTAATTCCTATGTACCTGTTGATCCAAGATGCACTACTACCTTAAAAATGCAATTTCAGATTATTCATCCTGATTTTTTGTTAAAATCAAGAACAGAGAATATTTTTTGTGTATTAGTCCATAAACACTTAGTACTACCAGCTGTTAAACCTGGTAGAGTTGATCAATTGCCATCCTTAAGAAAGCATTCATTTAAAAGAACATGACTTGGTGTCTCTTCCAAGAAGTTCAAGTCTGCAACTATAAGGAGACAGACTATTCTGTGTTTAAAGACCAGGATCAGTGATAATGTTTCTGAATGTTAACCCCCTGCTCCAAAAGCTACTGTCACCATGGCAGGGATTTAATCTGTTACGTGGAAAGTTACTGAGCTTGTTCTGATGTTGATCATTAATAGGACATCTTGTGCATTATAGTTTATTGATGTTCGTAGGAAAAAAATGCATATCTGATAAATTCCAGTGACTATGATGTAAAAGGCAAATTAAAATATTTTCATTCAATAAAAAGGCAGTTTATTCTTCTCTCTAGAACAACAGCAGTTAGAAATGGATATACACAATTAGGATGAAAATATTCAAATTGGGCAAAGAAATATTTTTAAAGTATACTATCAGAAATGACGAAAAAGCAAGAAATAGCTAACTGTAACAGCAAAAAATAACAGTGAACACTTTAAAATAATGATCAGAGTTAATTAATACTGAATGAGAATCCTCCAGAAATACTCATTCACAATAATAGTAAATGAGTTCATCATTGCTTTTATGAAACCAACATTAAGCCAGTGAATTGGGAGTAAAAGCAATTATGTGCACTATGATATTTCTATTCCTCATTTTGTATCTATTTTGTCTTCCCACAAGTTCAGTCCTACAAACAAATTCATGAGTAAATGAGTCCATGAGTACACATTATTCTCATGCATAATTCCATGGAGTGAAATTTATGGAAATTCAGGAAGATTGTATTAGTGATGAGCCATTTGCAAATCAATTCTGTGGTCACATTCTTTATCTTGTCTATATTTGTAGTTCCTGCTAAGACATCTAAACTAGGAATTATCTCCCTTCCTTCCAGACGGAAATGGCACATGACTAATTTGTGGTAAACCAGAATTAAAACAGGTAGACTGAGTCAGACTAACAAACAAGTCTGCCAGAAAAGCTGTGGGTGTCCTTGTTCTTCCCTGGTGATTGCATAGGTTATTTTCTGTTGTCCCTTCCATTTTAAATACTTGAAGATGTACAAATGTAAATTGAAACAAAAATATCTGATCCTTGGTGCCCAGAGAGATAGAAATATGTTGTAGGAAGGTAAAAAAATTCAGTAAGAAATGCTTCAGTGAGGATAATGAACCTCTGAAGAACAGGGACAGAAATGCCTGGCACTCACCCAGCAGGTCTATCATTCCCTTCCTCAGCAGGACAGGGGGGAAGAAAATATGATGATAAAGAGCTCATAGGTCAAGTTAAAGGCAATTCAATAAGAAAAGCAAAGATCACATGCACAAAAAGAGGAAAGCAAACAAAAATGTTTATTCTCTACTTCCCATCATTTGGCCACTGCCTGGGAAGTAGGACCTCAGCACACTTAATTGCTCTAGAAGACAAATACCTTAACGACGAATGTCCCCCTCCCTTTCCTTTCTCTCAGCTTTTATTACTGAGCATAATGCCATATGCTATGCAATATCACTTTGGCTGGCTGTCCTGGCTGTGTCCCCTCCCAGCCTTCTGCCCACTCCCAGCTTCCTGGCTTAGGGGTGAGGGGGTGTTAGAGAGATGACTGTGATGTTGCAGGAGCAATTCTCAGCAGTAGTAAAAACACTTGTGTGTTTTCAGCACCTTTCTAGCTACAGATATAGGCCACAGCACTATGAGGGCTGCTGTGGGGAAAGTTAACTCATCCCACTCAGATACAATACACAATCTAAGAGGGAATTTTACTTTTTTTCCCATTATTTTTATATATAATATAGTATAATACTTAAAGAGACTGAAGGGTTTACTGTCTGCGTGCAGTGGGATGAAGACTTTTCTGCCAGTGTAGCACTGTGACCTTGTGGTTAGCCACATGTACACTTACTGGTGTCTCATTTCATTTCAAATCAGGAGGGATGTGGGATGTAATCCCAAATCAAGCCAGGATCTCATCAGTCAATTCCATTTGGACATTAAATGTATGGCAAATAATTCCATTCCTTCGTATTCACAAAAATCTGCACAGAATACACGTTTAACTACAAAACAAGTAGTTCTCTAAGTACCAAACTGAGAAATTTTGTCTTCCTACAGATCTACATGCTAAATACTGAATGTCTGGGGAGAAATAAAGAATATGCAGGGAGGTAGCAATTATATTGAATTTCTCCCATTTCATGCATATTAGTTTAAGAAGGTATGTTCTGATATTACAGGTAATAGTTTCATTAGAGTTATTACAATCTAACTGCCTATGTTCATCAGACTTGTATATAAATCAATTCATTTTGAGGAAAGGGAAAAATGTTTAGTCAAATAGTAAGCTCAAAAGGTATATTTGGGACCACCCAAAATGTGATTAAAAAAAACAGGAGTAAAATTCACAGCTCCTCTCCCACACTCTTATTTAAGGATTCAATTAAAATATGGATATGGTTATTTTAAAAAAATCTGGAAAAAGAAGACTAGCATATACTGGTGTGGTAAAACTTGTTTTCCTTCACTGAGACTTACCTTCACGTGAAAAACCTCTTTCTACAATCATAAATATAAAAACTTGGTAGTTTTCAGGGTTACTTTTTATTTCGAGACTCCCAAGCAAATGGTAGGAGTTTGCAAGCTTTTTCAAGGAAGTGTTAGAAAGTCTGCTTTGTTTGAATCTCTGGCAAAAAGCTTGGTGCATTTCAGTATTTTTCTAACATATTATGTGTTTGCTTCAACATATCCTAATTTAATAAAACCTAAAATGCTAGAACAATTAGATTTAAATTTGGTATAATTTCACAGAATCACAAAATATGCTGGGTTGGAAGGGACCCACAAGGATTATTGAGTACAACTCTTACCCCTGCACATGACACCCCAAGAGTCACGCCGTGTGCCTGAGAGTATTCTGCCTTGCCTGCTTGACTTCCAACATTGGGGAATTGCCTGCTCCTGCATGCTTAGGATGTGACATTTAAAGGGACCAACACTGGTGGACCCCAGGACTGGCAAAAACATTTTCCCAGGGGACCTTACACACTAATTCCCCGAGCAGCCTGAAGTCAGCTCTCCTCATGTCCAGAGCTGATCTTTTGCTGGCACCTGTCAACAAAGACTTTAAACTCGATTACTTCATGGTCGCTGTCGCCAAGACGGCCACCGATATCCACTTTGCTCTGTTCACAAGGAGTAGATCCAGGAGGAAATCTTTCTGAGTTAGCACCCTTAGGACCTATTCCATAAAGCTGTCATCCAGATTTTAGGAATTTTCTGGCCAGGTTGTACCAGCTGTGTGATACTCCCAGTTAATTTCTGGCAAGTTGAAGTCCCCCATTAAGGCCAAGGGCAGTTGACTTGGAATTGTTCCTTAGTATTTCAAAGAACAACTGGTCAGTGTCAGCTAGGAGGCTAGGAGGTCTTTAGTACACTCCCACAATGACACCTACATTACTTGTTTGCTCCTTGATCCTCACCCAGAGTCTTTCAACTGTGCCACTGACTACTGTGAGCCCCATACACTCTAACCCTTATATAACACACAGTGCCAACCCCTGCTTCTGCCCTGCCTATCCCTCCTGAAGAGCCTGTAACCACCCGACAGGGTGCTCCAGCCACAGGAATCATCCCACTCATGCCAATGATGTCAAATCTTTGGGACTGGGCCAAAACTTTGAGCTACAGTGTGTTTGTTGCACATGCTGCATGCATTAGTGTAGAAACATTTCAGGTGTCGCATGTTGTAGCCAAAGCCTCTTGAAGCAGATTGAGGGATCCCAGTAGTGCCTCTTTCCTCAAGTTTTGGCACACCATCCCATTGCTCATCACTGGTGAGCCTGGTTTTGTTCATTACCCCTTCCAAACTAGTTTATATCTTTGTCAATGAGCCCCACTAATTCCTGTGCTAGAATTCTTTTCCCCCTCTGAGATAGCTGCATCTCGTCAGGTGTCAGTAGACCAGGTGTTGAGTAGATAAAAAAAAAAACATGATTAAAAAAACCTCTTCCTACTCCTATCAGTATTACTCCTTGTTACCAGAAGAATTGAGGAAATCACTGCCTGTGCTCCTGATCCTTCTACCAATCATCCCAGGGCCCTGAAATCTCCCTCTTGATTGCCCTTGTATTTCTCCTTTATCAGAGGCCACAAGCATTCCAACTTGTGATGGAAACACAGAGGTAGCCAATTCTAGCCTCTCTCCCCTTTATCCTTGAGTTTGAAGAAAGAAGAGGCGTTTGTTGCTCTGTGGAAAGCTAGCACCTGCTTGGTGAAAAACAGCAATATAGTAAATTTTACTTTCTAGCTGTTTCACCTTCCTTGCTTTTATATAGAGTCCTTTCCTTTTATTGCTAGATAGCAGCATCCCCTGTTAGTCAATGTCTCATTTCTGCTGCCTGAACATATCTGCCATCACTTGCTCTGTGTCCATGTGATGCTGGATATGTGACACAGGATGTCTGAGACATCTCTGTACAGACCCACCTACTCAGTGCCTCAGTGCAATCTCAGATGGCACCTGATGGCTAGGCTTAGGCAAAGTATATGTGTATATGCCCTTGCTGTCAAATCAGCTGATGTCCCGAAGTATGGGCCTTAATAGAAGTTACTACAATCGATGGCTGAGGGGAAATTAACATTTTGCCTCAGTTGAAGACAAGCTGAGATTTGAGCTTTTGCTACATGCACTCATTTTATTATTCATTCTACTGGGCATGCACTGCAGCCCAATGTAAATAAAAGTGTGAAAATAAAAATCACTTCCCCAGAAATTGCATAAATTCTGTATTTTTATGAAATGAAATTTTTCAAAAATGAAAAAAAGGGTTTGCATAGAGTGTAATTACCATATATCCTATAGTCCCATGAAAGATGTTGAGTCTATAACCAGAATTTGACTGTAGTCAGAAGTCATCTTGCTTAATTTGTGCCTTGCTTAATGATTATCATGGTAATTCCTATTTTGCTGCCATACTGATGATACTACTATTCTAGGATATACAGCAAACTGTCCCTCAAAGCCTGTTCTGTACAAGCAATTGCTTATTTTAGTATATGATTGAAACATTAGGGAGAAAAGCTCTTATCTGATATATTGTTTACTCTTTTACTGATTAAAGATAGTAATGGATTTAATGAAAACAATATCCTATGTATCATACCTTATATAATATTTGGGGAATTAAATTTTACATTCCTGACTTCCCTTTTAAGACTTCACTGCCTATTTCTCTCTGGTATTCTCTTTGTAATAATAAGTCTACTGCTGAAATTCCAATCAGTGTTGGAATTTAAAAGCCAGGTTCACATTAACATCATTCCAGGCCATCTGTTCTGGTTGAAATAAATTCAAGATATTATTCCAAATGCAAACCAATTTTAACATAATACTTTATTTAAGAGTTAAAAGCAGAAAATCCACATTTCCACACAAGTCATCCCAAAGGTGATAATAGTAATGCTTCAATTTAAATGACAGTTTAATCTTGCTATATTTTCCATCCTTCCAAAAGTTAGAAAGGAACATGCATCCTGCCTATTATTACAAGAACACACATTTTTAGTCTTTCTTTCAGAACAAAAATTTCCCCCCACTTAGATAAAACCCTAACATTTCTTTCAAAAACTGGGGGCATTTTCCAAAGCTTGACTTCTGCTTGAAAGAAAAAAACACACCACAGAGGTGAGAACAAACAAACTCATTTTTCCCCCCCACTTTAACTCTTAAGAAGAAATGTTATACCAGGTTGCTTTCCAGGCTTTTAATTATGCACACCAGGTTAGATTATAAAGCAGATAATGGCATAACCATTAATAGTATGTAATGCTTGTTCAAATATTGATGTCTGAAAAACCATCTTGCTTTTGAGGTTTCACTGCATTTGTGAAGTACTTTATTTCATTGTAAACTATTTTCCATTGACAAAGTCAAAATATATGTATCACAAGTTTTGACAAATTATTAGAGTCCCTTTCTTTATGTTCTTAAGAAATAAATTCTCTCTTGTCCTGTGTTCTGGGGTTTTTGGCCAATTTAAGAAAGAGTAGACCAGGTACTATGTATTCTTCCATACAGAAAATAGCTTTAAATTCCCTATAAAACAGTTTGGTCACTGACCAATCTGTTTGCATTTCAGGCTGGTAAGTTTAATTTAGGTGTTTCTGTGGTCCATGATTCTTATTTAGAGTAAGAAAGAATAAAGAGTCACTTCTCAAACTATACTTACAACTGTACCCTGCACTAGGCGGAACAGATGGTGCGTCTCAAATGACATTGGATATCAAGTGTACACAAGTGAAGTTCCTCCTGAGTGGTAAGATCTAAATTCTACTGAATCAACCTTAAATATAAGGGCAATATCAGCTTCTATCATGGATTGTATAATCACCCTCATTTTAATTGTCTTGTCCACAATGGAATGTAAAATTTATTTTCCTCATGCAATAAATTTGTGACCTCCCAAATTAGGAAAATGTTTTCTTCTATTTCTCTGTTTATCTAAAACCAAACCAAACAAATTGAATGTTCTTCCTTCCTTTCTTTACCAAATTATAATAAAAAAGAGAACATTTTAGGCTCTTATGAAGCCTATATTTTTACTATTATGTCAGAAAAATCCACCAGGTACCTCAAATTCCACAGCAAAAAGAAGTAATTTCCTACTTAATATTTTTTCTAGATAGCAATGAGAATTTTATTAGAAAGTTGCAAAATTAAATGAATTTTTAAATAATTTACATCATCTCCTCTGTAAAAATATCAGCTAAAAGGGATGTCCTTTGTTTTCTCGAAGAGTGAATTTATGTTTATGAAGGGCAATTTTAATTAATCCTCAGAGTGAATCTTCCTCTTATTTTTGCTAGTTATATCTGTACAAAGAATAAAAAAAAATTTAAATCTATTTTTCTTTATTGTTTGTAGTTTCTTTTCCTTGCTTTTTAAAATAGCAGGTAACTTCAATTACTTCTAAAAAGTCATAAAATGCACTCAGTTTCTGAAGTGTTACAAATTCCTTTCTCCACACATGAAAGAAAAAATGACAAAAGAAACTTGCAATTTATATTCAAATATCATTTTTAAATTTGAGCTTATTAAGATGTTCTGAAAACATTATATCTTGACATCTAATTGTTGATCACTCTGAATGTCACTAGTCAGACTGTATTTGATTCTGATCATCACCCAAGACAGAAAATTGAGAGGAAATTCAGCAAAAGAGAAAAAAAAAATAAAAGAGCATTTAATGAATTAAGACAGAACAAAAAGAAGAGGAGCACCAGGAGGTAACCAAGGCTTTTAGAATGCATTGGTAACCTTCAGTGGCTTGCATTCCTGGCAGCCTTTTGTGCCTTTGAACATTTTCTTTATAAGACTCAAGGGCAGAAATTTGTTTAAGGTGATAGAAGGCAGTGTATGCACATTTATTTCTGACAAAGAGAACTACTGTTGTAGGCTGTAGAAGAACCACTGCTCATGGTTTTAGAACAGATTAAGCACAGCACTAGAAAATGTACTCTTTGGAACAATCCTGTAATGGCAGGAAGATGATAATTATGTAGTATGTGTGCCTACAGCTTGTGGAGAGAACATTCTTCATTTTCCAAATGACTAAGCTCACAGAGTTCTGCTCTTATTCATGTTGAGTCGGTTTTAATTACTAAGCATTGGCTTGATGTCAGCTGCTATTGAGACACCAAAACAGTAAAAATTCAATCTCTTGACCAAAAGGCCAAGAACCTTCCTTGCAGCCTCACATATGTTCTGAAGTTCTCCCATGCATCAAATGTCCAGGAGGAATAGCTCATTCTGTACCTCAGGCCAATGAGATTAAGCCCCTGCTTACTCCAGTGTAAATACTGGAAAATTCCATTACATCTTACTTTTCTCCTGAAGCTTTGAAAAAAGTCTGCAGGGCTTTTCCTGGTTTATGTTAGATTTGGCAAGCAAGGACCATGATTTTATCTGCATGGTTCTTAAGTGCTTAAGGGTGCATGTTATATAACCAGTGTGAATTACGAAGTGTTAGAAAAGTAATTCAATAGTCCATTTTATGACCAACCCCTTCCTTTCTATCACTGAAAATGTCCTTTTCTGGGGTTTAACTTTAAACTCAGATATATGATGGGGTGTTCTTTCCAGTTAATCTTCTCAAATGGCACAGGTCCTAATCCTTGCTTCAAAGGTATTGGTTCTTAGCACAAATGCTTTCTGAATCACTGAAGAATGGGATCTTCTTTTATTTTACACTACCTGACACTGTGCTGCAGTTTATGCTTCACATCAAGTTCCTTGGAAAGTGGCTTTTTTTTCTTAGTTTTTTATTTGGTTGGTTTGGTTTTTGTTTTTTGGGGGGTATTTGTCTATTTTGTTTTGGGGTTTTTTTCTCGGTGTGGTCAAGCCAGACAAAACAAAGATATTGCAGCAGAATTAAGTTTCAGAGAAGTTCCTAGCTCTCAGAAAAGAACTGAAGTCCATTCTCCTTTTACATAACTACATAAATGGCCAGCAAAGGAATTTTGTTGACTCCAGAGTTCCTTTCAACCTCTGACAGTGTGCTCAAATATTATATCATGTTCTTATCCATCATAACATGTTTCTATTAGCAAAGAAACCTGAAGTAACTATAAAATACTTACCAGGTGTTTGTAGTACAATTCCAGTTTCCATGAAAAATACTCAAGTAATTTTTCTATATTGCAATACACTGAGAAAGGTTTTCAATACGTTGTCTGTCTCTGCAAGGTAACAGCAAACTCATAAACTCTTACAAATTTTCTTAGGCTATGACTAGTCCTGGTGAAAAGCAAAAGAAAAGTAGGGACGGTTGTATAAAAAATTTTTCACCAGTATCCAGTACCCTTTTCCAGTATCTTTTCTTCATTTATCTGGTCCAGTCACACCAGCATTTCCTGTAACAATGACTTTGAGTCGGGCTATGGTACTAAAGCACCTTAAACCAATGTGTTTGTGAGGGAAAAGGGATGACCTATCTTAATTAATGAAGAAATGACAGTTCTATCTACTTTTCCTGTCTGCTTGATGAAGATACCATAGTAAACATCTTGATGTTTATTAGTCCTCTTCTTCACCTCTCACTGGACCATATATTCTTCTCCAGGATATAAGTCAGAAAATATCTCTATACACATTTTCGAATTGAAGGTTTACCATGCTCTTCTCAGTTAACAGAACTTGTTTCCATTCTATTCCAATGCCTTAACATTCTGTGATTCTATGAAAAACTAAAACATAATTCCAACTTCAGTCTAGTTAACCAAAATAGAATGTTTTCAGTGTCCATAGTTCCACTGAAATTATATAAGTCTTGAATATTTAAAATGATAAATGAAACAAGTATCTCTGCTCTCATAATATCTCAAAATATCAGAATCTCATTGCATCAAAAGAAATGTGAGCACCAGGCCAAAGTAGGTGAGTGTGAAAACAAATTTTCCTTAGTGGAAAAATGAGTACAAAGTGAATCCATTTTTGTACAGAGACTGGAAATATTAGAGGGAGAAGAAAAAAGTCCGTATATTTTAGCAGCATGAAAGATGAAGTGGTTATTGAGCTGGGAATATGACCTAAATGACCTTCACTTGTTTAAATTAAAACAATGAAAATCCCTGCTATTTGATATAGCTTAAAACTTTGGAATTAGCTCACAAATCTTCAGCATTCAAGAGACTAAGTAGTCGAAATTTAGAACAGAAATTAACGTCTGTTACTAAAGCACTTGTAATTGAAAGTTACCACCTGATTTGCAGATTTTGGCTTTCTCCCAAGCAATTGGCTTTGACTTAGCTTTTCTCTCCAAAGGTAAACAGTGCATGTAATTTTAAAAGATAATTACCTATTTCCTGAATAAGAAGTGGGAATTCAGGAGTGCTGTATTCAATCACCTAAGACAGATGCCAGTACTACAGCACTGTCATTTAGTTAAGTCTCTCACTGCCTACTTACCAGGTTTGCAAGGAGCAAGCATAACCCTGCATCTGGTTTCTCTTCAATTATTTGTACTTTCCTGTATTCCATTGGTCGAAGGAGCTAGATTGCTAGGGAGAGTCGGAGTCCTATCTATGGCTGTGGAAAGACAAGAATCTGGTAGGCTGGCCAGCTATGCTTAGAAATGTTGCACACATTGCTGGACAATGTGATGACTGATGCAATTAATATATCTGCACTACTTTGTTTTCTTTTAAGAATTAATTTTATTTACTATAACCAGATAATTAAAATATAAACTTCATTATTAGCTACCAATCTTGCATTTGCTTGATCAGCCATCATGCTGGTATCATGATCTATGTCATCTACAACTTCTGCAGTCAGAGAGCTGCTCATTTTGAAATTATTTTTAAACTTGAATTTAAAAAAAAACCCCTCACTTATTTTAAGATAGGCACATAATAAAATCAAGTGACAATTGAGAACATGACTTTTGCTCTACAGAGTGTCAGTGGAGAACAAATTTTAAATTACTCAGCAAGAATTTTTTTTCAGACACTGAGTATTTGTAGAGTTATGTCCCAGTTTTTCAACCACTGACTTCCTTGAAATCTAGTTTATCTTTTTGCTCTTAACGTCAGTAAAATAAATGCAATGTGTATTTCAAATATATATGTGCATCTGTTGGCATTGATAACAGTACTCTGGACAAATAGAATACAACAAAACACTGAAAACACTGTCTTTTAGGAAGGATCTTGCTTCTGTACTGCACAGCTGAAGTAGGTATCTGAAATTGTTCAGTGTCCTGAAAATACATTTCTTTTGCAAGTGCTGAACATGATTTCATTGATTAGTATCAGAGCAAATAGCAAAGGTAATAGCAAGCTCGCTTCAATTTAAATCACATCATGTGGTGTAGAAATTAGGTTGGAGGCAAATAACAAACTTCCAGGACACTATCGTCATATTTCAAAGGCATTTGGTTGCCCAGATGTGTTTAAACTTAAAAAAAAAAGAAAAATAAAAGTTGTCCAGCTGCAGTATTGCAAACTTAGACATTAGATGCTGTTTCATACTCTGTAACCCAAATCCTCTCTTATTAGAGTATATCCCAGAGAACTAGCTTTGACATTTAACAAGAGAAAATCCTGGTTTAAGGATCTTCTAAAGTTTAGCAAATGAATACTAAAAAAAAGAAGTAGCTAGCACCACTTTCTGTAATGGTTTATTCTATCCTCTTGGAATTTTATTTTAAATTTAATTCACTATTACCATACAAGCTTTTAATATTTATCATAATACAAGTCATGTATTGCTGGACAGACAAAGTCAACAAAGAACCATCATCTCCCTGTTTTTCCCCAGTGACAATATTGATGTCTACAGGTCATATATGATGGAGGTATTACAAAGTTCTCTAATAAATTCTAACAGCAGTAGTCTGTGAACAGAAGTATAAAAAAGGAAAGAAAACCGCAAAAATAATTAAGAACCATTTATCAAAAAAATATAATTACAAGACTTGTATTCATAGAGGACTAAAAAGACAAAATATGAGGCAAAGCTGAAAAAATTATGAAGAATAGATCCACTGATATCAGTTAATCAGAAGACCCCATTTGCCATACAGCATTCTGGACACCTGTTTTGTGTCACTAATGTCATTGTAGCACTGAATTTTTGGTCGGACTCTGTAGAGCTGGCCTCACATTCTCATAACAAAAAAAAATAAAACAACAACCAGCCAACTAACTAAAGAAAACCCCAAACAAAACAAAAATCACATGAAAGCAGAACTGTGTCTTGCTATATTTAAATTAGGGATATTTTAGAGAAATATCTAAAAGATACACTGGTACATTTTATTTTCTGAGAGAGGGAGAAAAATTCTTGTCCAGAAATGGGCAATCTTATGAATTTGGCATTTTTCTGGACCTAAGGTATTCAGAGATAAGGGTGTATAAATTGAATAATAGTTCATCCATAATTTATGTATCTAAAAAAAAAAAAAAGGAGAAATATTTGTAACGTGAACAGTGCAGCATTTATGTTAATTTACAGCTCAGAGTAAAGTTTCACATCTAAGCTGTAAGCAAATAACAAGAGAAGGAATATTATGGAAATTCAGAGGGATTCTTAGCACAACCAGTATACCCAATGCCCCTGGAATATTGGCCTGTTGTTTACAGTTAATAAGATACACAGAAACCTTCCCCTGTTACAGCAGATAAAGTGCAATGACAGATATTATCGATTCACACTTCCACACTCTAGCACTCCCCACTTTGTAGGCAGCTGGGTGATCTTCTGCAACTGTGGACGTCATGATTTTCACCTTTCTCCTGCTCAGGGTGAAAGAGTGAGTTAGAATGTCGCTTTTTCTCAGTTAATCTTCACCATATGCCTTGTTCTGCATCTGCTATTAGAGTTTTCATTAACTTTTTCAAGTAAACTACATAAACAGTTAAAGGCAGGAGCTGAATTGGAAGTAAAAAGAGAGTTATTTCTTAGTTCAGCAGTGTAATTAAACCGGGGGAGGGGGGCAGCAGAGAGGAGGGTAAGGGAGGGTCTAGTTCAATTCCAGAGAACTCCATGGAGAATGCAGACAAGCTGAAGCAATTTCAAGGGAGCCAAAAAATTATTTACAAGGAAGGCAATAGAGACAGCACAGACAGAAACAGTTTCCAAATGTGACCAGTGAGGCAAGTTAGATGTTAAACAATTGTGCCTTGCTGCAGAAAGAGTTTCCAATTCCAAATGTGATCAGTGAGACAACTTAGGTCTTTAACTACTGTTGTCTCTCTCTGCTTAGATAATAAATCAGTGCTTTTACAAATCTCAGTGTGACAGAAATAATTGTGGAAGCATTAGCCTCTAAATCTAGTGATATTTATTTTACAAGGAAATACAACAAAGGCTGACGGTTTCCAAACCTTTAATTCTTTTTCCAAGCTTCCTTTTCTAAAGGCTATCACTTGTAGAAAGAAAATTGAATTAGACTTCCCATCACTTTAAATAATGTTTTTTTGGGAAATTAAATAAACCACAACAGGAAAACTAGTTAAAAAGGACGACAAAGGACAGATAATCCAGACAGAAGTAAACTAAAGGTTTGAAAATAAATCTGTAGCCTGACACTAGACTCAATTCTAACAGAGGTCCTTTCCTTATCTCCACATTCTATGTCCCCTCAAATTTACCATGTGAAATACAGTTCCTTCTTCAACATCTTACTTTGTCCAGTATGCAGCACCAGTTTCTGTCTTTCAAAGGCTGAACTCTGTGATTTCAGAGGTCTTTTCCAAAGTATTGATTCTGTGGTGTCTTGAGGGAGGGGAAGAGGGCTCTGTCAGTGATTATCTCTCACCAAAAATGGTTCAGGCTCCTCTCAGAAAACTCTCACTCTGGATTTGTGCTACATTAACTACATATTTCTCTCTAACTTAAATTTTAGAACTGTCTCCCACTCTAAACAAGTGTGTTTGATCTTCATGAATGCTGCTCTTTTGCTTCACCTCTGAAGAGCCTGAGAACTGGCACACAGCTGTCAGGGCAAAACCAGTCATTAGCCTGCTTCCTCTGTCACCCAATCCTTAAATAACCAACTTGGGAACAAGTGAATTAAATTTTCCTATAATGTACCAGAGCAATATAAGACTTTTTGCACCCAGCACAAAACAATTCATATTACTGAGAAAAATCTCACCACCTTACTTTAATGTGAGAAGACACAGACACATACACAGACAGTACAAGTTAAAAAACAAGACATTGAGTTACAGGCATTATATCTTTGAACTATGTGCTTGCAAAACTGCAGACTTAATTTTTGGCTTATCTGTGAAAAAACAGCATAGTATGCTCTTTTACCCAACACTTCAGTTAGTGTTATGTAAGTTATAAAAAGTGCAATGCAGTACATACTGGGGGGCTATGTAGTTTTGGAGGTTTCGGTTTTGGTTGTTTGTTAGTTTTAATTGCAGCACATTTCTGAAAACAGAACCTAGCCAAGACATGATTTTTCTGGAAATTGCAAGAGAGTAATATGAAGATTAAGAAGAGAGTTTCCTTGAGTAGAAATCAGACATAGAATATCAGATATTTAAAAGGAGTCCTCCTCCATTTGTCTTTAATACTGTGTATAATATGACAGCCAACTCAAATATACGAACAAATATATTTGTACTATATTGCAATACCTGAAAAAAATGGCACCTTTAGGAATCATGTCACAGTACTGATAATATGTACAGTGATATGCAGAAATCTAATTTAGTGGATCCAATACAGTGCCTGTAAAAATCCAGTTCCAATACACTTAAGAGTTTTAACCAAGGAAGTAGAGAATTTCAACAAACACCGTATAAAAATTCCTACTCATTTAATTGTACATACATAAGGAGTACACACTGAAAGAATGGGTTTGTAGTGGGGTCTTTTCCCCATCTATTTCCAGTATACAGCAGGAATTCTTAATTTCTAGACAACTCCTTTTTTAAAAAAAATAATCTTTTTTGGAATCATTTAATATGTAGAACTCCTCTGAACCACTGAAACCTAGAAAAAGCCTGAGGTTATTTTAATAAGATTCAAAATTGTAGTTACATGAAAAATATATAGAAAAGTTCTACAAATTTATGCCTTGCTGAGAGACTAAGTTATTTGCAATAACCACATTCAAATATATGCAATGTGATGTTGATCTAAGGTTAAGGCATTACAAATATAGAGTTTGCCAAGATGTGTCAAGGATATCCGTAATAAAATATAAATAAAGAACTTTTATAGGTATGGAAAACACTTTCTTTTCCTGTGTACCTGATCTCTCACAAAAAGAAATTGCAAAATGTTTCAGGAATATAATTCCAAGAGTAAAGCACATTTCTACTGGTAAAGAACTGAAATATTTTTTTGAAGTAGTAAAGGGTTGTTTTCTAGGACTCAAACTAGCTTGAAGTTTAATTACCTAAAAAACCACATTCCCAAGTGCTCACTTGGTCCAGTAGTTTATTGAAGTTTACTTCTACATGTTCAGTAATTTATTCTCAAAAAAATTTTATAAATATTTTCAGCAGACAGAAAAAAATAGAAAAAAAGTAGTGTTTGATACTATTATTGAAGTCAATATAAATATTCTATTGAGCTATGAGGGTTTTCTGTAGGTATTTTCTTTCACTTATTTTGCTGCCTTCTTTTACATTGTTTGTTATGCAATCTCCTGACTATTACTTAATCAGAAAATAGTCCCTTAAAGCCAAGTGTGAAAAAAAAATTATACAATTTTTCTTTTCTATTTTTAAAATTAAAATTAGTTAATCTGGAAGCATAGCATACTGTGAAAGAGAAATAAATTCTTGCCATTATTCTCAGTCCTTTTATATTGAAATGGAACATAAAAGGTATTGTTTAAGGAAAAGAGAGACCATTTTTCTTTTCCTTCTGTGGATGCCTAAGATAATGATTTATTCCTATGTATTTTAAAGGACCTGTTATGAATGCAATATCTGAGTTACACTTTTAGTGGATTTTCCCTTTTCCTGGAACAGTCTGACAAAAGGAAAAAAAGGAGGACACAGGACTGCAAGCAAAGCAGAGATGAGGCTTACCTTTACCTTTTCACCCATGTGTACATTTCAGCTTCTTTGCTGCAGAACAGAGTGAACAGGATATCTTTTACCTTTCTTTTGCTGATCTGTGTTTTTATGTTGTTCCCTTTCAGTAGTTCAGAAAAGCTAATTGTGCAGAGAAGGTCTAATTCAGGTCCCTCTCTTTTTATTCCCTTTTTCACCCTCTCCCCCAAATTGTGACAAAACACAGCCAGCATCAGGTATGATTCATTTGACAGTCATGGGGGCACCATCTACTGGGCAGTTGCCTGCAAAGGGTGCTGAGGGAAGGGATAGTCAATCACCTCTGAAAGGCCTCTAATAAAAGAGGTGAGGAAGTCTCTTTTCTGGAGGGGATTGTTAAGCACATACCTTTTTTGGGAAACAAACATGCCTCTGAAGGAACTTGGTCCTATGCTTTGTTGACATTTTTTGTTCTTAACTGTAATTAAAGTCTTCTTTTTATATTTCTTCTGCTTATTTGCTGGCTTGACGAGCTTTGTGATACCAGACACTGAGAACCATGTGAAGGAATAGTTATATTTTATAGCTGGATATTATCTTTACCCAGTGTTAGGTCTTCATTTCTCAATTGTAGCCAAGAAAACTTTTCCTTTCCATGTATTGGAAGATGAGTGCTAACAGGCTTATTTTGTCCTACACTCCAGATGAGGATACTGGGATTATTGACTTTCCTAACAAATTTGGCTGTGGATAAATTTTAATGCTAATACTGCAAAGTCTGTTTACAGTCAGTATTAAAATAACGCATGCTGACTTGAAAACAGTTTGGCTGACAAATTATTTCTCTAGCTGAAGCAATGACAGTTCTTTTTCCTTAGGTGGTCAAAAAATTGTATGGACTTCCTCCAGTTATGCTGCTTCCTTATTTTCATATCAGTGGGATCCCTCATGTTTATCTATAAGTTGTGGTCCCAGTGGTTGATTGGTTTATCAGCATTTCATGGGACTATATACCCAATAGTTATGACAAGAAGATGGCTATTAGAGTACTTAATGATCTTTCCGTAAAAAAAAATTTTTTTTGTTTTGTAGCCACGTACATATGTACCTGTATATATATATCACTCAATTATTTAGAGCAGTGGTCTCCAAAAGGACGTGTGTTGGAGGTGCACAAGACAGTCAAGTAAAGTATGAGAAGAAAATATTAAAACTTCGGTAGCAAATGTCTATAATTTATTAATAAATATATAAACTTACATATACATATATAGATATATGAATATTTGGGGGGCTCAGAAAGTTTTTGCTAATAGAATGTGTGATCAAAAAAGCTTGGAGACTACTGACTTATAGAATCAGAAATATCTGCAAGGGTGTTTAGAAGTCAGGAGAGTTTCACTCGGAAAATAGACCATTCTGTGGATGTAAGAGCACATGGTTATGTTGCATTTATCATGTCAAATAATAGTTAGTGAACAATGCAGACATCAAGATTAGGCAGTCTCCTCTTTTCTATGGTGGCATCTCATGATAACAGATAAGATATATCCTTATGCTGATATTTTTAAAGCTAAATAAGTAAATTTTCATAATTACAATGAAACCCTTGAAAGAACATTTTACAAAATGCAGTAATGTAACTTGTCTCTTAAACAAGTTAGCCTTTTTAGGATAATTATATGTAATTGACTAGTTTTCTAAAGAGATGTTTAAGTGAAAGAAATCTTACGCAAAGAACATAATAAAAGTATAGCAATAATAACAATTTGCTTTACATGCTATGATATGTATTTTATTGGTAGTTTAGTACAGATGGCTTGGCATATATTTACACACTACATTGTCTTACTAGGCTGGCATATGGTGAGTAAATTCTAACTGGTGTATGCCCAAGGACACCCACAGCTGTTGGAAAGATCATCAGATCTGAGAAGGATGCACCAAAATCTAGATATGGCTAAACTAAATGTCAAAACAGATTTTAAAACTGAATAGAGGTAATTTTTTCCACACTTCTATCTAAACCTTTGAGTCATAATCTGAACAGTCCCCACCTTTTTGGGAGGAAAAATAAAGACTTGTTAAACTAAACTTGTAAAATGAATGTCCTGTAGTTCTAAAGAATCAGAAAAATTGTGTAGGATTCTTCTTGAGCAAAATTCTGTTATTCTTCCATGAAAACGGAATAGTACTGTTGCATGTTTGCTTTAAAAAAAAAAAAAAAAAAAACACCAACCAAAACCAAATCTTTTTTAGTAGCTTTAGATTTTGAGGCAGTTTTAGTAAAACAGCAAAAATATTGCCATAAATCCACATGGCTCACCTAAGCTTTGAATAATACAGAATAGCTGCTTTTCAATGTCTTCATGGTTGGTTGAGGCAGTGTGAGAAACTTAAAACTGACAGTTTGCAGCCTTGAATTTTCATCTTGCATAATGAATCTAGTTAAAAAGTCAAAAATGAGAGACAGTACACTGTAATTGTTTATCAAGAAGTAATTTCATTGTCACTTCCGTGATTTCATAACATCAGTGTAGTTGTTCGGATGAGAGATGGTGTGATTCAGAGTGCAATGATATTGCATTTCTCAGCCAAGTGATTAAGAGGATTTTATAGACAATGGGTTCTCACAGAATATTTTGCAGAGATTTTAATAGTAGATTTTTGATTTTTTTTTTTTCCCAGTTATTTTGCTGGGACAAGATGGCTTTGAAGATCACCTGTTTCCAAGTAGAGTGAAAGTAGGTTTGCAGTAAAGCTGAATTCTTTATATCTTTCTATTCCCGTGTCTTTATTGTGTGATGAACACAGTCAAAAATAATTATAATAATTAGTCTGTAGATATCATGCATGCCTAAGATGGGAACCTCCCTATGCACCTCTACAACTAACACAAAACCACTAAATAACAATTTTAAAAAATTCTTTCATTTTACCTTTTTTTTTGGTTTTTTTTTTTTTTTCAAAAAATGTTTCATTTATTTAGTGCACATGGAATTTAGGTTCCTTGTCACAATGACCAATACTACAGGTAGGAGGAAATAATATTTTTTGGTCCAAAGTTTTACTTAACAATTTTCTGATATATTTTAATTAAAAGTAAAATGGTTGTCCTCTAAATATTCCTTCAGTGTTTTGAAATCTGCAAAAGTTGTTGACTATGCGTGGTATTTTGGTTTTCTCAGAAGATATAGTGATAATTTTCAGATTATCATGGAGATGGGAATCGATAATTAAATCTCTTGGTTTACTTTGACAGGCAACTATGTATATTAGGAAACTGAGCAAAATATTTAAATTCATATTATTTTGTTGACCAGCACATCTTTCATTTGATCAGCATATGAGATATGCATTAGTCAAATACGTGCATTTATAACCCCAATTTAAAATAACACAAAACAAAAAAAAGTCAACATGAGAGTGACAGTGACATTGCCACTACTTTCACATATAGACTCGGTGATGCAGTGAATTGAGATTTTCATGCCTCCTTGTCCTGGTGTGCACTCCCTTATACTTCACTAAGGTTGATTGGGAGACAATGTCAGTATTACAGACTTATCCTTATGGTGAAGCAAAATATTGAAGAATTTGGAAACAGTAATTCTACTCCTCCGCAGCTAGACCTCTAGAAAATAGGTGGTATCATTTTGAACTTAAATTCAAGTAGGGTGATTTTAGGGCTGAAAATGCTGTGAGATTAAACAATCCACCCCAGTCTTTACTTACCACTTACAAAGTGTTCATTTGGGATTTGAACTTGAAAATGTTAAATGCTGCTGTGATTCAGTTAGACAGATATTTACCAAGAGCTGAATGCAATGCTTAGCAAATATCATAATTGTTTTCTTCCCCAGTGAATTCAAAGAGCTTTGTATCAGTCTCTTAGCCATAGCAAAGGCTTCTTTTCCCATGTGTCCTCTGACTAATTCTCTGTCTTCATTTAAAGCCAGGGCAGAGCTGTGTCTTTGTTCTCCTGGTGTTCTCATGTTTGTCTGTTCAATTGCTCCTTCTTCTAAGGACAAAACAACTGTTTACGGTAACTCCACCTGATGCAGATTTGTGCCAAAAGCAATTTGGAGAGAACCTGGAGCTGAATGTGGATGTTTTCTTGGATTTTTATCCACTTTCCTGTATTAATCATCCTCTCCTTGAGCATGTGGGTTTTACAATACATGAAAATTTACAAAGTGTTCCCCAAATTAGCCAAATATAAATCTATAGAAATATTTTTAATTGCATTTCTCTGTCTCTACAATTCTCCAGAACTAAAAAAAATGGATCATTCTTATAAAATTCAAATCAAAATTGTATTGCTTTTTAACTTACTGTGCGGTTTCAGAAATAACACATGAGAAAATACAAAATTTTGTTTAGAGTTTGCCCCATGAAATATTAGGTCATTATCTGGGGGGGGAAGAAAGAAAGAAAGAAAGAAAGAAAACCACAAGAAACCAAAACATTAAAAATAAACTTTTTACAAAAGAGAATGTCTCGTAAGACTAAGGTGAAAACTGCGGTAGAATAGAGCAGAGAAGTTAATTATCTTTCTGGCAGTTCAAATAGTTTCCTTGGATATGCTCATGAAGCTTATTTATATTGTAACAGAAATTTGAGGCTTTGGAGGAATAGTAAATATGGTCCCAGAAAGGATAGCAGTAGCTTCAAACTAAAATGTCAGGAAAAAAATAATTTCCAATCTCAACAGGTTTGGGGAACCAATACACAAAAAGTGACCCCGAATGTTGTGTAAAGAATATCAAAATTCTCTCAAAATCTGGAAAGTAAGTTTTCTTTTAAGAGAAGTAAAACCCTTCAAATAGCTCTGTGAATCTCTCTCCTTAACCTGAAAGAGGATCTGTTCCTTTATTGACATGCATTTGAGGAGTTTGGTCTTCCTGTGACTTGTGCATGAAGAGGGAAATGGTATATTTAGGGAACCTGAGTTATAAAGACTTGAGAGAATATTTGAAATTTATAATTTCAAGGAACTGAATAGCTGTCCAACTGGAGTTTCTTGGGCTCCAGCTTCTCTTTTATTTAAGAATTATCACTTTGATTCTAAATAAATTTGTTAATGAAATGATGGTCCAGTGATATGTTTCCCAATGCAGTCAGTGCTAATGTCTGTCTGGTTTTCTTACACTCACACTGTGGCAAACTAACCGTATGGAAAAGTAATGTGCTACATTAGGAAAAAGTATCCTGCAGTCCATATAAATCCATTACATACCTATTCATCAGAAATACAGAGACAAGACTTTGAAACTACTCTACAGATATCTTACTATGTAAAAGTTTCCTCCATTGCCACAAAAAGGTTCCTAGATGTTTTGCAAAAGCTCAAATTTGAGAAAAGTTTAAAATTTGAAAATGAAGCTTTACTTAAGAAGGTTCTAAGTTCTTATCAGGTCCCATTCTGAAAAATATTTCCAGTTTAAATGATATTTTGAAGAAAATATTTTATGCTTTCCAGATTCCAAGTATTCATTATATAATTTATACAGAAAAAATATGTATTATAAAATAATCATAATTATTAATAATGATTTCTTCCTAAGGGTACTAAATTATAGATTTTTAGCATGTTGCAGTTTTTCTGCTTTTATGACAAAGCAACCATCTTTGGAAATGCAAAATCTGATGAAATCTAGATTTTAAGAACTTTTTTCAGAATAACTGCTCCTTTTACTGACATATGCCTCTACTGAAGTTTATTCAACAAGCTGTGCTGAAAATAGAACTATGCTATTACTATTTCACTGCTCCCTGTATGGGTACAAGATTAATTCACCAGAGAAGAAAAGCCTGGTTTACAGAAAATAAGCCATTGTGCTAAATGGAACGAATCATTAGCAGCGGTGAACCCTGAGGAGATTTAAAGCTGGATCGAGATTGACTAATGAGAAAATGAAAGGAATATGGCTCCTATCCTGACTAATTAATCAGTGAAAACCCCATGCCAGAGTTTCAAATGGGGTAAGCCTACTCTGTGTTCAAAGTCATGCTTTTTAATAATTACTTTTTTTCTGTCTGGCTTTTTGTTTAGATACTCATGTATTGGCAATTCAAACCATTGTTTACAGTATGGTGGTATACTCTCCTATATAAAATGCCTTGCATTTAGAAATTCAAGGTGTTTTTTCATGCTGTATCACAATTTTAGATTGCAATATGTTGCTGTACATCATTTTGCCACATTCAAGTTTCAACTCTAACATTGTTACTTGGCACTTGTTACTTTTAACACATATCAACTACTGATTTATGTGGTTGCTGGTAGTAATCTAGCACCTGTGTGGCTATTTACTGTTTTCTTGGACATGTTGCATGAGGTGAGGGCACATGAAATTATTATTACGTTAAATTAATACTCAGTATGTTGCATCCAAATTGTATTGTATTTATCAAAAATGTACAGTTAGCCTGCACCTCCATGGAGAAACTACATTGTGTAGGAAACATGAGATTTTCTGAATATACACAGACCACTGCTAATACCTACTCACGGTAGGGTTGATATTCTGGAGGCACTTGCTGATGTTATCATTCTTTCAATACCACTCTTTGTGGTATTCAATTCAAAGCATTTTTCAGACCATAAGTTAACAATCTAAAGGTGACAAAACCAGCATGATATATGTTGTATCATCATATGGCTAATGAGTAGCCACACATATTCCTTAGGAATCCAGTCTCATCTGGGTTTTGTCCCTACTTGCCATATATTCAGGAAGGGTTTATGACTTCAGCAGGCGAGATTTCCACTTTTCATATGATATTTGTTGCAATGTTTCAAATTAATTGTCAAAACAACTTGACAGAATCCCACTTTATTTTCGTTCAGTTGCAGCATTCTTGACATCAAGCACAAGGCTCTCCAGACATCTCTTCCAAGTGCATGGCTACTAACCAGCAGTGACAAGCACAAAGTCACATCAACACAGATGAGGAGTAAAGCAAGCAACCCAGGCTGAATGGATGGAAAGCACTTTTCACCATTTTATTCATTTGACACTAGGGGCAACATTCAGCCTGCATTCAGATTCAAGTATCATGTAATACAGTTTCACACAGATTGAAGGCAGACTGTGTGCAAGCTCCGGTTTACCAAATAATAAATCTCTCAAAGTGTCAGCTGAAAGATATGTACATTCACATAGATAGCAACAGACCATGGATTCAAAAACTTATTTTTTTGCTGTCCCTGTGGATTGAGAGTGATGCTGCCTATTCTTTGTGACAGGCCACTTGAGTAGTTATGCTTCTAAAAAACATAGCATCAAAGAAAGGACTGCTGCTGCTGTAGTAATATTAACTAGATGTGAAGAATACTTATGCAGGAAGCAGCATAAATTTACTGTACTGTTATCATCTCAATAGAGGAGTTTTCTTATTATAACATGATTTCATAGCATTAATGAGGTTTGTATTCATCTTGCTCACAGAAGTCACTAATACAATGGTTAAGAGTGAGTCATCTACTTCCCATGCAATTATTTCTGGATAAGAGTTTTGCAATGTATTTCTGATTCATTTTCCTATTACCTTACTACTTTGCATAATTCACAGCATAGTTATTATTTATTCAGGATCATCTGAAATGAAATTATCATCATGAAAGGAAAAACAAGTAGAAAAATACATTTCTGGAAAGGTATATATACTGTCAAAACAAGTATTAATTATTTCAAAACTAAATTTTAACTCTATTCAAACATCCAAATTGCTTACAATTTCCTTTCACTAAAGAAAGATTTGAAATGTTAGTATTAGCTTAAACCTTGTACTGGGAGTAAATTTACTTTTCTTTTTTTCTTTTTTTTCCTTCCTTTTTTTTCTTGGTTTAATAAACTTGTAGGTTTTGTTCTAAGCAATATTGTAAATGTAATAGATGCTTCACACAGCACATGCCTTCAGTCAGCATGGTTATCTTAACGTCAGCTCTGTGGACACCAGAAGTAAGTGTTGTTTCATTGACTGAATGCATCTAGCTGGATTGAGGAGTATTTCAGGGGATTATCAAAGGATATAAAGATGAATGCTACAGCAATACCATGTTACAAGGTATTACTCAATTTGGCTATCCCCAAAAACATGTAGAAGTCTGTCAGAGAATTTTGAGCAAGTAATTACCATTACCATTGCACCCTAGAAAAAGAGATAATTTGCAATAAGCCCAAATGCTTTGTAATGGGCAGCTGAAGGACACCCACATGCCATGTATTTGCAATAGTCATAGACATCCTATCTACAAAGAGCAATGAGCACATTAGCAATGTCCGCAGGACAGTCTGCTATTACATTTCAAATCTGTCTCTATCACAGAAAGTTTTTCCACTGGTTTAACATTTTTCTTCCTCACCAGTTCCTAAAAGCTAATGTGAGAGACAAGTATTATAGGAAAAAGTTCCAGGAAATTCTGTATCTTGTCATGGACAGGCTTGTCACACACTGTAATAAGAAAGTGCAATGCCTACGTGTCAGTCTAAGCTTTTCCTCCTCTATCAAACAAAACTGCATTCTTGGTTCCTTGGGGAGTTTTTCTCTTTGCTGTTATGCTTCCAGATCAACACATCATTGTAGGTCAGGTTTTCTGTCAGCTGGAAACACAATACAGAGACACCCTGAGGACTTGCTCTCTTATGCAATGGACTTAAATGATCCAATGTCTTTGCAATAACCATGGTATAAGTGTCCTGGTTTTCAGCCACGAGAGTGTCCTAAGGGTGAATTGAAATCTAAAACTTCATGCTTGCATTGAAAATATCTTTTAAAACAAATGCGGAGAGTATTAGCATGCATTTCTGCTCAAGGTCAGAGGTATTTTTGTAAGATTATTTAGCAATTTCTTTTTATTGGTATATACATTATTATAAAAGAAAATTTATTTTCAGAATATGAATATTTAGACAGAGATGTAACCACAAAGCCAATTATATACTTGTAATAGAAATTATAGTCAAGCAGTTGTGTCAGAAAATGAGTATGATTATTCAAATATTGAGGCTGAAGCCAAAGCAGTTCCATTCACAGAGGCAAAGTGTATTAACCAAGATGTTGTGACTATTTGCTTGCCTTGAACCATGATATTTGCTTACCTGAATACTTTAACTGTGGACAGCATACAACCATTTTGTAATGCTGTAGCACTAATAATAATGATAACTGGCAGCAAACACAGCTTATTTGTAACAGAGTGAAGCACCAATAAACAAATAATATGTAACTGGGGAAAAGCATGTGGAAACTTTTGGGGCGGCTATGCAAGTGGGTTAAAGGAAAAGGTGCCAACAGTAAAATCAGGATAAAAACAAGAATTTAGAATAGATAGAAGAGAGTTTATTTCAGGGCCACATTTGCTTGTTTTGTCTCTTAAAATGAAAAGTTATATTTATTCTGGATACATTGTAAAAAAATTATAAAGATAACCAACCCTCCAGAGTGAGCAAGAAGGATGCCTGGTAAAACTAAAACAAGTATTCTCCCCAAAAGAGGATGAAATACGTCGGGAGCAAATGTGAGCACCATGTGAGCACCAAGCTAGAAAATGTCCATGCTGCTTTCAGCTCTCCATGTGGAATAGCTCTCAAACTTCATAATTTTGATCTCAGACTGCAAAGATCAAACACTGTCAGCATCAGTCAAGGGATATCAGTCACGGTGGTATTGCACACCCATAGCTAATCTAGAGTGCTAAGGATTAATTGTTTGAATATTTAGTGATAATAGCTGAAAATGAGTAAGTCAATACACAATATTGGCAATTTATATTTGTAATGATTTATTGTCAATCAGCAAAGTGGTTTCTTGAAGTTTGAAAAGGATCCAATGTAACAGTCCTTTAGATTCTCCCATGATGACATCTAGTTTTCTAATAGATTTTGATATATATATAAACCAAATATTTAGATTTTTTTTCTCAGCTGCAGTATGATTGATCATAAATGCAAAAGCCTTTCATTATTCTGAATTTATAGGCAGAGGGGGAAGAGGAGATACATCATTCTACTTCATAGATATTAAGAAGATTTTTAAATGCTAAGAAGTCACACAGCAGATTCCCTTTAAGATCTACAGAGAATAGTAAAGGGGGACAGCAAAGGTCAGGGACTGTGTATGTTTCGTTCTCACATTACAGTATGTAATGACATCATGATTAGATATTTACTATTCAAACTAAATTGCTAATGAATATGATGGAAGTTTCACAGCTAGGTCTGTGTAGCCACCAATATGATAAACACCAACATCTAGGTTAGTTAAACCCATTGCTGCTAGAAAAGGAATATATCAGAAAGCAGGACTGTGATATACAGGTAGAATGATGAACCTAAAGAGAGCCTAGTCTAGATTTTGTTCTAAACACTTTGGAGTAACTGGATGAGAATGCAGATTCTGAGGGAGAGCTGGCTGATGAATGGCCACATCCACTGAAAATGGCTAACCATCAGAAATGTAAGGAAGGAGAGTAACAGGATGAAAATGACAGATTTCAGAAAAGGTAGACTTAATGAGCGTAGAAAAGTGTTAGATGAGCCGTCTGGGAAAGATTAGGAAGCAATGACAGATGAGAGAGAAACATCTAATTATAAATTATAACTGTCTTCACAAACTTTTCTGATCAGCAGAATTGCGAGCTTCTAAAAATGATTCCATAAAGATGAAAGTTTGTAATACATTGTTTGCTTTTATCTTTAGTAAAAAAGTAAACTTCTCTAACTGCATCAGTATTTTTGTAGTAGAAAAATAGATAAGATCTCTTACTGCACAAAAAACACCTTTTGAAGCTGTGAGAGAATTTAGGTATTTGTTGGATAATCCAGGGTTGACAAAACTCGTTTTTGTTTGCCCAAGATACTCAATGAAATAAAATCAGCAACATTAACAATTTTTTGTGAAAAGCCCCAGAGATAGGTGACAGGACAGGGGTCTGTTTTTAAAAAGCAAGACTTTAGAAGCCAGAAGGTTTTAGAACTTCAATTAGCTTTTATTTCTCCTGTGCTATAAGAACAATTAACCCAAATAGCTGTAAAGACATAGCAGAAAAAAAGTGACATTTGTTACATAAAATGCATTGCCATTTAAAAAGAAGTACGAGAACCTACATGTAGGCAAGAATATTTAGGTTTATGAACATGGTTTCAGAAAACATAGGTGAGTGGTGTTTTCACATAAAAGGTTCAACGATTATCTAACATGACTTTTGCAGAGGAAAATTAGTGGTTTTTAAATAGCAGGATATTTTTAAGACACACTGCTCTATGTAGGCAAAATCTCACTTGTATGTTTGTGTTCAGTTTGAGGCTCTGATCTTCAGTGAAGTTTAGATGAAAACAATTAAAATGCCTAGAGCTCTGGCAGTGTCACTGATGAGGAGAGGATGAAAGAACAGAAGTTACTCAGAGGTGAGAAGGATGAGCGATTGTTCCATAGTAGTCTTCATAAGTAGTCTTCATAGTAGTCTTCAAAAAAACATGCTGCAAACGTAAAGGAAATGGAATAATGTTTTATTTTTTGTTCATAATAGATACTGCAAAAATAATGAGTTTGAATTCTGGAAAGAGAGATTAAGAGCACATATAAAGTACCATGATCCTCTGCTGGGATATGAGGTTGAACTATGTGACCTTAAAAGGTCCATCCAGCTTTATTTCTCTTGCTTTTCATAAAAAAAAAAAAAAAAAAAAAAATAGCCTAAATGTTCACCACATTACTTAAAGTAGGGAAATTGTTGGAATTGAAATTTAAGTGCTTAGGATGTGGATAAATATCTACAAAGGAATATTAACTGTCAGTTGAGGAAATATAGAGTGCTCAGGACAGTAATGCAAATACGTTTGCATATGCTTGTGTGTTTCTATAAAATTAGTTACTTCTGTACATCTCTCTAAGATGTGAACTTTGGTGTTAACCACTAGAAGCTGGGTATCAGAAATTGGTGGCAGATGATTTATTCATATCTAGGAAAAATGTCACAAATCTGGTCAGAAGCGCAGATTTTCAAAGGAAACTGCCAAAGATGAAAAGATACACCATTGTAAGTCTATGTTTAAAAATTCAGAGACACAAACCAGTTCACTGTCAAGATATTAATGCATGTTGACAAGAATGAGTTGCAGGTGGGTCTCACACTGAAATGCAAGCAATATTAGAGGTCAGAATGGAAGTCAAAATTACTATTGTCAAAAGGTCTTTTCCTTGTAGAATCATCCTTCAAATAATTATTTATCATTTTTCCTCTTTGCATAGCTTTTTGAGGAAAAAATGGATCTCCACCCATGAAATAGAGTGTTATGGTATTCAACATTAATAGTTTGGTTTTTTTAAGTAACAGAAGTATTGTATGTGCTTTATGAATTTTTGGAAAAAATGATCGATCCTGAAGAAAATACCTAACTCAGAGCCAGAAGTAGATGGAAGATGTTACATCTCATTCTTTACTGTACAAATTCCTGGGACAGTCTCACGGTCCCTGAAAGAAATACACATGAAGTGGTGAAAGACATCAACTGCACAGGATTAACAAAAATAAATTGTATTGCTTTCTTAAAATTATGTTCATTGTTGATTTATTTGTGACATGAACACTATTCAGCTTTCTCTAGAAATCATACTTGACATCCTTAATGATAATTTCCGATATATTTTCAAACTGGAGTGAAATTGGGCAACTGTTCTCTTACATGAGAACAGCCTTCAAAATCTGAGGAGATTTTATATGCATATAAAAGAAAATCAATTACTCTTTGCTAGAATTTCTTTAATCAACTGGTTGACATGTCCTGCAATGAATGTGCTCCTTTGAATTAGTGATGCAAACCAATAGGCTCCATTAATGTAAAAAAGAATTTCTGGAACAAGTATTTTAGATTTTATATTCTCAGATGTTTATGTGCCTTTTTTTCCACATAGCATGGGCTGCAAATACAAAGCTAAGCATGTGAGTTTAAAAATATATATATATATATACTAAAAAAACAAGACAAAAAACCAATCCAAAACATAAAGCCTGGAAAGACTGTTCAAAGAATTGTTTAAATAATAAAGGACATTGCCAAAATATCTTCGCAAAATTATTAATGACTCCTAGCAGAGAGATTAGGAAAAAGATGAAAAAGATCAGACTGCATTCAGATGTAATCACATCAAAATATTGGGGTAGAATAGTCCATAATAGAAGTACAAGGTTAATAAAATCTCCTGATATAGAGCAGTTGCTCACCTAACTAGATTCAAGCAGAAATGCTCAAGGACTAAGAAATTTCCTCACACAGGTATTAGGTTTAAAACTGAAAGAGCTCTTAAACTCCAAACAAAAGATCCAGTCACCCATGCCTTTACAAATGCATTACAGGAGAGAAAAAAATTCTTTGTATTTTTTAATAAAAATGTTTAAAATAGAGATGATCTAATGAAAATTATCCACTGTATTATATAAACCATGGGAAGCATATTCAAGTTGAATATAGATGAGAAAACCATGAGGGATGAAATTTAAACCAGAAATCTCTAGGTTTGGGGTTTTTTTCATCATTTTAGTTAAATCAATAAAACCTAGTCCTCTTCTAAAGAAAACTTAATTGTAAAGGAAAACCTGTGAAAATAATTTTAATCCGACGATGTACTGGAGTCTAATGGCCATGTGAAACGCTGCCACAATATGGGTGCTGACCCATTCCAGCAAAAAATGAGCATAGACATACTTGAAAAGTACTTTTTAAACCTGTATTTTTATGGATTTTTCTCCTTAACTGAAATATGAGATGAACTTGATTGAGGTCAGTGATTGTATTTTCGAAACTCTGAAATTAACTTGCACTACTTAGGTATTTTGCAAATAAATAAAATAAACAAAACTGAAAATGACAGAAGAAAAAAGAACTACAATTATTAGAGACTGTAGAGAACTATGCATAATTCTATAGTTCACTATCATGTCAGTCCTAAGACATGTGTAAGGATATGAGAAGCACGCTATCCACTCCTGCTCTGTGCTGTGTGTTTGGTGGTGCGACTTTCAGCTATCCCTTGTGAATTGCAACGTGTTTCTGTACTGGTAGAAATCATGACTTTGTTTATTCCAGAACTTTTTAACCAGTTAATCCTGAGAGAGAAACATCTCTGTTGGGTATTTTTCTATTATTGGATCCTGAATTTGCAGTGAGAAAGTTTTAAATTAAGCCACTCACAGGTTCTCTGGTATGTATTACCTGCTGTGTATAGTGGAACCACAGAGGTTTAAAATACAATGTAGCTGTTAGATTTGTACTGTTTTCTGTGCTTTATATAACTTGCAAAGAGCATCCCTCTGATTTGTTTTTCATTTCTTTATGTACATAATACTGTAACAAAAGGAAAAAAACAGGAAAAATTTGCTAAGAGATGAAACTGAAACAAGAGAAAAATCATCTCTGAAATTATTTTGAAATCATTTAGGAGTATGTGCTATATTATTAATAATCAAAGTTTTTATTGCATGTATTTAGAGACCTCATATATTTTAGGCCCCACTGATGAATATTGTACAAACACATTTTGAAATCTTGAAAGATAACTGATAAGATACAGCAGACTGATAAGACGTGCTCATAAAATGTAGAAAATGAGAGGAACAAAAGGAATAGTGTCAAATCAATTTTCAGTAATTTCATGTTTGTACAATGAATTTTATGTTCTCCTATTATGATTTCCTTTTGGATTTCCCCTCTGAAGACCTTCTGTTACAGTAATTTTATCAACTCTCTTACAGCTATGTACAGAATATCAATATTTTATGCAAGATAGGCGCAGTGTCATAATAAATGATACAATGAAGGGTTATCTGGCTCTGAGTAAGATAGCACAAACTCCTTAGCCTTTTTCCCTGTGGCGATTCCTCCAAATAAAAAGTTTAGAGTTCGCTCGCCCAGAATAAGAAATACTCTGCTGGACCACAGCAGTGGTCATAGTATTAGTTGTATCTCAGTATCATATATGACCAATTTTGTTTCCTTTACCTCGTTTTATACAAAAGTGTCAACCCAGAAACTGACTGCCCTGAACAGGAAAAATAATCAATGCCCTTACTCTCAACCTATAAAGGTGTGTGAAACTTCTGCAAGGTATCTCTTATGAAAAAAACCAAAGATAAACCTCATTATTTCTCCAGGAAGCAGCAAGATAGAGACTTTTCAAATCTATAGTGTTCATTATTTAAATTAGCATCAAGAACTAGAAAACTGAAAATTATACTCACAATTTTTTATTTCTTTTGGAAAAAACTTTTTGCACAATGTCAGCTGCCAGCTCTGGAAACTCCCCCGTCCAGCCCACTTTCCTTTTTTTAGCTTTGTCAAGAGGCACTTGCCTTTTAAAATAACACAATATAGAAGATCATTATAAAATGAAGCATTCAAGTTTTGATGATCTGTTTCCTCTTAATTGACAACTGTGAAAAGATGTAGTAGTGCAGCTGTCATACTCCTACTTGGCAGTTACCTTCCAGAAAAAGAAATAATTCCATGATTTCCTCCATGCTAGCTAAGTACTTTTCAGGGGACACAAATGGGGAAAAGAATGCAGTCATAGCTTCTTTCAATTTTATGTAAATTACTTTTGATCAAGGAAAAAAAAATAGATTAAAAAATTATTCATGAAGTTAAATTTCAATGGATGCTTCTTCGATACTGCAGATGGAGTAGTTCTGCTGGAAAATTCTATTTCTTATTGTGAGCAGCAAGAAGTAATTGATTATTATTTTAATTAAATAATGTCAATCCATGTATTAGAAAAATTAAAAGCTGAATGACTCCTGAAAACTATAGAATATTCATGTTTGTATGCACCAGCATAGTTTGATGGGTATATATAACTTTCCTGCATTCAGTTCTAATTAAAAGACATAACACCCACATCCTTACTTTACAAATAAAATAGCAAATTATGATTCTGTTGCTGTTTAGTGAAGATATCTGAAAATAAAATGCAACTTTTTATTTATGAAGGGATCCACAAGGAGCTGGTCAGAGAAGAATTTATCAGGTAGTGTTTGAATGAGCGTTCATATTTTGCGTTCATGAAAGAATGTAAGGGGGTCCCCAAGTGTAAAAGCATCCAGCTCACATCATCTGTTATGCCTTTTTTGGCCTCTCAGGTTTTGTGATGCCTTTTTTTGTGTTTATGTTATTTCTAAAAAGACTAGCCCTAAAAGTGAGCTTCCCAGGTGTGAAGTAAGTATAGAGTGGTGTCATTATGACTGTAGAAAACTGTAGGAAATCTGACTAAAAGAAATTTCATCCTTATTCTACACCCTACTAATCTCATTGAACAGTCAAGTTTACAGACCACAGAAGCCATGTCTATGAAACCATAAACTTCAATTGCTGATTATTTTAGCAGATAAAGTAGAAAAGAGAAAAAACACCACAATTATTAAGAAAATCAAAGCAGAAAAACATCACAGCAATGAATATGAGTAAAGACTGCTAAATGGAAGAAAGAGTAAAGCAAAGCTGAAAATGTGTCTCTAAGGGGAATTGGACATTTTTATGAAGAGTTTCTGGTTTCTGCATAAGCAGCTGAAAACATTATAAATACATGTTTTCTGACAGAAAGATGTCTACATTTGTTCTACTATTACTATTTGAATCTATTAGATACATTACTGGAAATCCTGTCATGGAACAAAGAATGTGAAATTCTAAACATTTATTCTAGCCCATGGAGCTCAATTAAAAAAAAAAAAAAAACAAACAAAAAACCTTGCGTGATAGGCAAAAGTTCCAAAATAATAGGAGAGTTAAATTTTCTAATGTCATTATGACATAAAATGGGTGAGAAAAATTATCAGCCAGGGTGAGAAATAGTACAGAATCACCTTCATTCAATAAAAGGTGTCTCTGCTTGGAAATGAGGATACTGCTAGGTGGGGACTCATGAATAGTATCTTCTTACCTTCCCTCTTGAAGGAAGTCTGTATGTCATGTATGTCTGTACAAAGAAATTTAAACAAAGGCAATGCAGTGCACCATATTTTATTTTCAGTTAAATAAGTTGGCTAGACAAGGCATTAACATTAATATAAACCAGAGAAATTATATTTGATTTTTATATATACATAATGGCCATTATTTTTTACATTTTCATGAGCTGCACTATTCTGAGCACACTATCAGTTCAAGATGTATATAGATAAAATTTAGGCTTTCAGCTCCCACTAGCAACTTCTCAATCCTTGAGACACAGTCAACCATATTTAACAAATGGTTTAAAGTGGAAAAGATAATTAAGTTCCTATAAGTTATCAGAAGGTTAGCAGATACTGAGAGTGAGTGGACTCAGAAAAAGGATACATAATTAATTAATAATAAAGTCTGAATGAGCTGGCCAGTCAGTGAGGGCCCAAATAGCAAGTGCTCTTGCCCACTTCATGAGACCATCAAAGAGGACTTAAAATCAGCCAGGGTTAATTTGGTGGGAAATTAGTGAGAGGAGACGTGAACTCAACGATAAACTGAATTAAATAATTTCCACGGGTTACCAAACAATGCACTCTTCTGTGAAGGAATACAACCTGCTCCCTGAGAACAAATTACTTTTTCATTTCTGAGTTTACACTGAAAAGCAGCTTTAGCTTCTATGCTATGAACTTGAAAGTAGGGTAGGGGATCTAGGCCTTCCTGTCTCATTTGGAGACATTACAGTCCCTAATGTCTGCAGCTAGAGAGAGGAGCAGCCCAGAGCCTCCTGTGCTGCGTTCCAGAGTATTTGTCATGTGTTGTCTCTTCCCTTCTCCATGGGTGGTAGAGTCAGTCATCATGCAAGTCAGATAACTGTGGGGACTTTCTATCTTTTTTACACTGCAAGAAAACGTGAAATGCCAAAAAAGAATGGGGAAAATACCACACTTACCAGTTAAAGAAGATTTCTGAACATATCCTATTGTTCCCTTAATTTAGGATTGACTCAGAGGCCATTGAAAACAGGTGGGAAAGCTTCTTTGAATTTTACTATAGTTTGGAGCAGCCCAGTAACTTCTTCATATTAGATAATACATCTCCGGTTCTTGGATCATTGCAGGAGACCATCTTCCCTTTTCCCTCATAAAGCCATGCATGACAATGGAATATTTTATTACTGATCAGTGTAATTTTCATCTCAGAGTATTCTAGTAATTTTCTACAGTTAGAATAAATGTCTGTGATTTGATAAAAGCCTTTATTTATAAATTGAACGTCTGTGTGCTCAGTACAAACTCTATATGAATATGTTCTTTCATGAATTGTTGTACCTGAAGAGAGTCACCTATGGAACACATGTTAAAGGGAAGAAATCAAATTCCATAAGACTGAATTATTATAGATTTATCTCATTTATGGTCATTCTGAGACCACTATCTTAAATCCTATAACAAATGCACCTTAATTCTTGTCTATCTATGTTATTCTCCTAGTGTGCTGGCTGTATATTTGGTAATGCTGTCTTTTAGAGAAGAACTTTTTCATGTTCATTTCACAAACAAAATTAAGGACATTTTTAATTTCTAATTGAGGCTTTGTTGTGGGGGGGGTGTTGGTTTTTTTTTTCTTTTTTGTCTACAGATTTTTTCTGAAAGACTTTAGTGCATTGTGCAGAATCATTGTAGCACAGTGCAATAAAAATGCTAAAACAACTGTACTCTTCAATAGTAACTAGAATGAATATTTTTTAGTACTGATAACCAGGCCTATACATTTGCATACTCAAATTCATCCACAGCAATATTGGTGACCCCATTTCTGAGATTTTTCTGCTTAATAGCTTCTGCCAGTAATTCCTTCTGGGAGCTGATACCATATGGCTTAGGTACTCCGTGTTTCAACACTTACTGGAAAAATTAAAAATACCCTCCTAGGTATGAACTGATGTGAGGAAACTACAGAAAAATAAAACCTGAATGTGAGCACACCAATGGAAATTTTAAATGAATTGAGAGGCTAAAACTCAATTGTCATACAGAAAATAACTAAATTTTTGATTTTTTTTCAGGAAAAAAGAAAACAAAACCAAAACCAACCAACCAACCCCAAACAACAAAAAACCCTGAAAAAAACCACAAAAAACCCCAAAACAAACAAACGAACAAACAAACAAACCCCACACATAAAAACACACAAACATCTCAAAACTTTTAATTAATATAAAGCAAAGGAATAAAGGCTTGTACAATAAAAGAGTAGCAGTAAAAAAATGGGGAGAACCTCTTCTTATGATTGCAAAAGATGCAAATATTGTAATTTCCAGGCTTAATTGTCTCTCCTTCTTCTCTCTTCCCTGGAAGTTTTTGCTTAACATGAAAGCTGTCCTAGAAACAGTTTAATTGAAACATGACTATTTGTTCATTTAAAGGAAATATAACTTCTGACAGAAAAATAGTTCCTGTGAATGAAGAGGAATGCAAATAAAGTAATAATATACTGCTCCAACCAAACAGCACTTGGCACATGTTCTCTGCCAGAATGTTAATATCCTATTGCAGTGCATGTTTTATGATCTTTTATGCATGTCTTAAGTATGCTGCTCTTTGTAAAAGTAATCTGTTTCTATAATAACAAAATTGCAGACTGATAAAAGTTCTTCATAAGGAAATAACTACAAATCTGTTTTTACTAGTTAAGAGTTTCAAATTTACCCAAATCTATAAACAAATGCTCCAGCAAATAATTTAGGTTTGATATTCATGCTGACATGAGCTCATTTGCTTTAAAATAAAGAAGTTTTGAAGAATCTAGATAATGTTTGCCATTTCTTCTTTACATGACTTTCTGATTAGACTTAAATTTTAAAAGCTTTTTTCTTTCTAATAGAAATAATCAGAAAATAATCAAATGGGAACTACTGCTGTATTTCCCAGTAATGTTTTTCTAATAGAAATATTTGTAAGATTTCACTGGATACTCCAATCATACACTGTCAAAGCACCTTAAATGTTTTAAAACTTCTGATGTAGAGCATTCACAGGTAGGAAGTATGGCAGTTAGATTTTCCTGGGCAGCCTATATTTAATTCTACTTCTTTGTCTACAAGGAAAATTGGAATGGTGCTCACTCAGCAGTGCACGTGCTCATATATTGAACAGACAGGAAGCTGAAACCAAATGGTTGTCAAGGAAGTGAACATCATGAATTTTCTACTGATATTAAGCCAAAAAATATAAGGGAAGGAAAAGGAGCAAAATTACTTGTACTGTTAAAATGTTGTCCAAAGACCACGGTTTCAAACAATCATTATCTAAGAGAAGAAACAACACAATCATTACATAAGCAAGCACTTCAGCACGTGCCTAATTTTGCATGATGATAATATACTTTGTATGTCATCAAAGTACAAAACTAGATGATCTCTGTGTGTTCCAACAGTCAAATCAGAATTTTATATAAATTTGCCCTTTAGAAATAGATACCTGTTATCTCCTTCCTGTCATTTTCCCCTGCTCTTCCTTTTTTCCTTGCCTCCAAAGACTCTACTGTTTGATCACTATAAAAAGGTAAGAGTTGTATAGAATGAAGAATAGCCTTGTGATTTGACTGCAATGTCATGTGTCTTCAAATGAACGAAAGAAGATAAATTGCTCAACAGGATGCTACAGTATCACTTTCTAATTAATATTACTACTGAATCTTGCCTTTTTTCTTCTTGCAGTGAGAAACGTAATGGCTGGTTTTGCTGTCAATTCCAAATGGAACTTAAGCATGTAAAAACAGATCAGAAGAGCATTGACTGTGTGATTTTAAGTACCATTGTAAATAGAAAGCTTGCAGCAGGAAGATATAGTGTTAATGCCCACTTGCCCATATGAAAAACTTTTTTTAGCGTTTATGTATAATGCCTCTTTCACCTTTACCACATACTTGTTCTAAGGCTCAAATGTCAGTTGAGAGGGGTTCTTATTCACAGCAGTGTTAAAAATCCTTGTTTACATTGCAATTTAAAATATTTGCATTTTTGGGAAAGCCTATAATTGACAGTGGATGTCTTTGTAAGTTTGACATTTATAGTTTTCAGAAGTTTATCCCAGTGGTAGTGTCCTAACACTGGCTTCCGACTGTCTAGAGCAATATTGTTCATTGAAGTCAATCATATATTACAAACTCAAGATAAATTTTAGTGTTAGGAAACTTATTAAATCTAGTATTTAAGATAACAAATATACTCCACCTTTCTAAATTTTTAAATTGAAAACAAAGAAAAATGAAAATGAGTATATGAAAGAGGATGCACACAGAACTTGATCTATCATTATAGATTATATATATATTATAGATTATAGATTATATATATCTTTCATTATCTATGAAGATCAGAAACAACATAGCTAAAATCAATTGAATTATATGAGACATTCCAGTCTTCAGATATCAGATATTTTGACTTGATTCTGTTTCAGAATAGAGCTCAAAGGATTTGACTAGACATACATGGTCAAGTACATATCTGTGAAATATTCAAAGTTTCAGATAGTATTAATGTTCTTCAGGGGATAATTGAATGAAAAAATGATTACACACTTCAAAAAAAAAGTGTCTAGGAATGGATTCATAAAAAAATTAGAGATTATGAGAAAATTTCTAATCTGGAGCTCAAAGCATCATAATAATTTGCCAAAAATATTTATAAACTTCTATGAAAAGGATAAAATGTTTCAATTTATGTTCAAAAAATAGAAATAGCACAGTTACAGCTGAGGCTGGAGCCTAATTAGTGAAAAGACAAAAAGACACTTGCTTCAGAAAAAAAAAGAAAAAGCAAAACCAATCCCAGAACCAACCAAAGTAAACCAGACAAACAAAACCCACTCTGAAATACTCTAATATTAAAATGTACTGTAGTATTTAAGGCTTGGGGCGGTGGGAGGGGGAGCAAGATTTTGGGTAATATTTAGAGAAACCAACAGTTGTGTTGATTGTTTTCTGGGGGTGGTATCAAAAGATACCTGACTTTTTAGATCTAATGTAATTCTGAGCAGTGTTAATATTAGAGATTTTTTTTCTGCTCTTACAATAGTCAATTGATCAAATATCCAAATTATTATAAACCTTTAGGAAAAATAAAATCCACCTAACTATATTTTTGTTAGTTTTTCTTTCATGTTCTCTCACTGTTGTCATCTCTACTGGAATCTGAGACTTCAAAACAGACAAGCAGATATGATAAGCACAAGTGGAGGGCAATCATCAAGCCATCTCTTTCTGCATACTCTAAGGAAGCCCTCCTTAAATATATATTTTTTAATAATTATTGGGAGAGAAGACTGAAAGAAGGTAGTTTTGTAATCCGTCATTTAGTTCTGAACACTGAGACAAAGCTTAGAAATAAGTAAATCAGATACACAGGGAGGAAAAACGGATTTTATATGTGGTCATACACTGAAACAAAAGAAAACCAGATAAAAACACAAAATATCTAAAATCCATAAATTGTTCAAGAGTCCACGAAAATGGTGAATATATATATTTCAAGACTTGTCTTATCGTGAGGTTTTACAAAATACTTGCACAATTTTTACAGAGATTATTTTAAGTCAGAGGCAAAAGTAGGGGATGGCAGACTCTAGTAAAACAGGATTACACATATGAGGTTCTCCTGCTCTTTCATCCTCTTCCCTCTGTGGAACCGGGATTAAAAAAGAAAGACGTATTAGGAAAACATGAACTTCATTTTGCTACAGTGCAAACCAACCAAATCCAAGATATATTTATAACAGTAATCTTAATGGAGTGTTAATGAATTCTCAGTGTTTTAGAAGATTTCTGTACAATGCCTATTACAAAAAAACTTTGCCAAAACAATGTAAATGAAAACATATGAAATTGCAATTTAATGTACCAAATAAAACATAAATAGTTCAAGAATTTACCAAGGTGACAGCAAGGCAGAACCTTTTTTCTGCTAATAGAGAATCTATTTTCTGTAACTCCATGAAGAATTTGCGTGAGCTATTCACTGCTGGATTTTTTTGTATTACATAATGAGTTTTGTTTTGCTGACTCTGTTGACTGCTCCCAGCACATAATTAGAGATTTTCTTCTGCTGACTCAGTAGAAGAAAGTAGTATCTGGAATCACATAGCTGTAAAGAAAAAGTGTAATGGGTACTCATGCAGAGACCAGCTACAAAACGGATGAAGTTTATGGTTAGTAAGTGCTGGAGGTTTACTGGTGTCATCTTTGTAGTAAGGTATGATGAGCTTGCCAAATCAAAGCTGCATCAAAGAATTACCACAGGAAATCTTAAACCTTTTGCATTCCCCTTCATCCTAGCAAGAAGTCCTTGCTGAAATGAGCATGAATGTTCAATAACCATTGACTTATCAGTGTGAAGCTGAGGAATTCCAAAGAGAAAGTCTATTAGTAGAAGTAAATTACAGCTTTGGGATGCAATTGCCTTTTGAAACTGTGATAGTCAGTAAAATCTCAATATACAAAACAATAGACGAGTACAGGTGTAAGGTCCCACTGAAATAAAGCAAAAGCTCATACAATTAGTTATGCAAAAGTACTATATTACAGGCTGAGTACATATAATTTCAACTGAGTACATGTTCTTATGAAATCAATCTTTTAATTTTTAACAAGATGAGCAGATTAAGTTCATTTCCTTAAATGTGGTATTAGATCCTCCTAAACAAGCAGTCTCCCATAATGAAAATATTCAATTTCAGTAGATTTCATTAAGTATGAACAACTGAGAGCTGTCATCCAGATTCTCATTATTGTATGTCCATATGTATTTTTAATTTTAAGTTCATATTTAAAAGAAAATAACTCCTGAACTATCCACATCTTAGATAAGCATATACTCAAAGGGCATATACTCATTTTCAAGGGCAGAGTACTGTTGAAGATTGTTTCTTCCCTGAGATTAGTCATCCAAGTGCACACTGGAGAGTGTTAGTCACTGAATTGTACCTGAAACCTGATTCCTGTTCACTGCTGAAAATAGAGTATTGATTTTGCCATTTCCAAAATGAAGCGGGGAGGGGGGGGTGGGCAGGGGTTGGAGGGTTTGGGTCTGGGAAGGGGGCAGACAGAGCAGGCAAAGGAACATCCAGACAGTCAGAAAGAAGGATTGAGCAAACTGAGCCCACATTCATTCCCAGCCTGGTGGCATCAGCAGCTACCATTGCATCATAACACCCAGTGTAAATGCTTTCTGACATAATGGCACCAAGGTTTGAGCACGTGTCCAAGAGCAGCAATCCCAGAGATAGCAACCAGTGGGAGAGATCTCAGCAGTGTGGGTCCCCCAGTCCAGATCTTTCATGCCTTTTCCAAAAGCTCTGGTACCTACCACATGGGATGGATATAATTCTGTGACTTCCACACAAGAGAATAGGACTCCTAAAATTAATCCAGTAAATGAGTCTGCAAGAATTTTAGAAAATGAAGAATAGGGAGAGGATAAATTCTAAGAGTTATTTCTCATTTGAAAAAAAAGAGCAATATCAAAATTAGTCTATTTCAGTCTAATACCTGAATGAGTATTCATTTTGGATTGAGCTAATGACATGTCCTGAAGTTTTTTTCAACCATTTTATCTTCCTTCTTACAGGCTGCCTATCATATTTTATATTTTCCCTAAAGTCTTGAGTTGTTACACTTCTAAAGAAGACAAATTGAATAAATAATCTGCAACTATTTTTTTTTCATTCAAATGATATTTTAAGACTCTAAAATGCCAAAAACTGTAATTAAATTCAAAGTGTTGTTCAAAGTACCGTTTAAAGTTGTTTAAAGAACTCATATTCATTTTGCATAAGCAACAGGCCTAGGGCTAAGGAACTTCAAGTTTCTTTGGTCCAAAATGTAGATTTTTCATGGCTTCACTCAGTAGGCTGTAGGGAGTAAATGCTAATAGTACATACATACCCAAATTAGACAATATGGAGTATTTAATAACCACCATATCTTTAGAAAATCTTCTCTTGATGAAAATCTAACTGTCTGACAGGAAAGTTTTCTATGTTCTTTACGCATCACTGCTGGATGTACTTAGGACCATTGCCATGATGGCAGAGCTGAAGATTTTGTCAGGTTAATTTAATTTTTTTAGCTGATGTTAAACAGAAAGACTTGAAGTAGGCATAAGAACCTGGTGGTTAAAATGCTCCTTTTTCTCTTCTGCCACGTCCTCCTCTGCTTGCTCCCTGAGGAGGCAAACAGCCAATGTCTCAGCTGAGCTGCAGCCCAGCAGAGCTGTGGTGCTGCTGCCACCTCTACTGTGGAGACATCTCCAGGCCAGTTGGTGGTACAGGAGGAGGGTAAAGAAGAGGAGGAGTCTCACCTTGGAAGTGAGAAAGACTGAATTTAACATAGAAAATTATTTACTATAAAGCTGTCTTCTCCTATGGCATGAAGAATTAGGGTCCATCTCTGTTCTCACTTGTCCTACAGACCTACCACAGCCATGTTACACAAAGCAGGGAAGAATTTGTGTGATTTGAGGGAAGGTACTACTCCTACTAGAAAACCCAAACAGCCCAGACCAAGCTGGCGTGTAGGAATGTGTACAGTTAGTAAAGACCAGGCCAGTCTTTCCATACAGAAGGCACAGCAGCCACCTTTCCAAGGGCCTCTCTCCACACAGCCAGGACACATTGAAAGTGGAAGTCTGTTCCTGACCCTATTTCTTTGTAAGCATGGGTTTAAAAAAAAAAAAAATCAAGAAAACAGTCATCTAACTTGCAAAAAACTTCGCCTAAGCAAACTGTCAAATGTTGTATTGATGTAGGTATGTGGGAAAATATACCTGCTCATTTCTCAGGATTTAAAATGCCACAAAAGTAAAGAAAGTTACAATGAATGTCATGGACTATTTCAATGTTGAACACTTCTTATTCTGTCCTTACAATGATATTCGACTTTTAACAAAACCAACATATTCAATGCTATCCAATTATTGCAGCAGTTTCAAGATGACAAAATTTAAGTATTCCAAAAATTTAAAGTATTGAGATGAGAGAATTAATATTCTTCCTAGCTGGCATTTAAGAAACCTCATGTCATTATTGAGTAAATCTAAAGTGTTTTTCTAATAGTGTTTAGTCTAATAGCCTTTTCTGACATTCATAAGTACTGTAATTCGGAAGAATTGTCCGTTTACTTAATATGCAAAGTGTAAATTATTGTTGATTGTTCCTTGTGACCATTCTACTTCCATCCCATTCACATAATACTATGACTTTTGGTTGGGGTTTGTTTTGTTTTTTTTTTTTTGTTTTGTTTTTTTTGTTTGTTTGTGTTTTTTTAATTTTCCTCTTTCCATTTTATTTCGAAAGTCTCTTAGGAGAAAGAAACTGAGAAAAATGCTAAAAGAGGGTGAAAACCTGCACACAGGAGCAGTAGCTAACTTGCTTTACCTTTTTCAGCCATCAGTTATCCATGAGGAGGAGCTACTGGATAGTTAGGCATGTTATGATCCATCTGCCTTCAGAGCCAAGGAATATATTTAATAAAAATCTGTCAGAGATGGTATGGTTACACTAGATCTTGCTCAAAGGGGATATGCAGATCTCTGGAAATCCCTGCTTTTCACTGAAATCTATCTCCTGAAGAAGTCCAGTTACAACTGTAATGCAAGATTGATTGGACCAAACTGAATAAATGTTACTGTTGTACAGAAAAGCTTCATTTTTTTTCAGCTATTTCATTGACTATTTCATTTATGCAATACCAACCTGCAGAAATGAATGATAAAGAAGCATCTCTATGAATACAACAACCATTCAGAAATTCTAGGCTTAAGAAGCTCCAGCTAATCACTACACAGCTCCTCCACAAGAAATAATTCCATTGAGGATGGACTTCTGTAATTTCCCAAAATTAGCCAGATGCTTTCACTCTGAAAAAATTCTTCTGCTCAGGCCATGGCTCTGTGCAGAGGTGAAGGACCAAGTCAGAGCTTGCCCATCGAGGAACAGGGAGGAGAAAACAGAGAAGCACGCTCTTACCTACAAGTTACAGATATTGAATGTTTGCTGTAGCTTCTGACTGACATCTCAGCTTTGCTTTTGGTTTGAGCAAGGTAAGGTCCTTTAGGTTATTAATAACTTTATACAAGCCTTTTTCCAGACTACCATGATGGAGAGCACACCTCAAGTTATTTATCAGTGGAGTGACATGAATGGGAAAGTGAACTACTTGCAGTGTGCAATGCAGGGAAACAGCAGTGACCTGCCCAATAATTCACAATATGTTAATTCAGCAATTTACATGGTCTAAGTGTGAGCAAGATCTGTTATTCATCTATCCTTCTGATGGTAAAAAAAATTAATCTGGCCCTGAAAGAAGCAGAGGTCTCTACTGGGCCTTGGAAATCAGAACTGCTAGACCTAAAACAGTTTCTCTTGTTTTAGTCTTGACTGGTGTTCTCACAAGCACCCTCAAAAAATCCCACCCTCCACAGTACTTGTACAGTATCCTTGACTGAGGTCTGGAAAAGTAGAATGGTCCCTCAAGCATACATAGGCACTCAACTAGATATTTATGTCATCATTATCCCCTTATTGTACGGACTGAATCACTCACCTTGATATTTGTTGACAGATAGTTCACTTTTAATTTTACATTTGTGAAAAATTGTGTAATCAATTTTTTGTACAGTTTCTTTAGAGTAATCCCATCCTACAGGTGCTGGAAAACGCATGGGTTTCTTATTTCTTTTCTCAATTGAAGCCTCTTGATACGAGAGGCAGTGGCGACCTGGTTCAAGAACCCAGCACGGCAGCTCGGCCTAGCCCCCCGAGCTGCTCAGGCCACAGACACACAGCACCAATATGGCAGATGGTCAAAATGGCGCTTTATTGTTTTGCCTCGTGGGGTTTTATAGTTGAGGTGGTTTTTCTACGTCAGGAGGGGGGACGATGGGATGGTAAAAGTTAGTAAGGGGTGGAAAACTACTGGGGTTATGAAGGGCTGTATCGTTTAGAGTAATTCTTATCACAGAGGAATGAAGGGGAGGAAGGTTCCATGCTGCTTTCTGCTTTCCGTCACATCACGAAATCTTCCGTTCGCTTTTGTCCCTATTCTACCACACTCAATGTGTGGGAGCAGCACACAATAAAAAACTTAATTGCTAAAGATAGCTCTGTAATTTTGAGGAAGTTGGAAGTAAATATTTGTTTATATAAGGACCAACTATAAAAATTGATTGACTGAAAAATAATTCTGTAATAATAAACTTCTCTGAAAGTAGGATAGGCTGAAATAGGGGCAAATTTTCAGAACCACATTTATTAGCAAAAGACTCTAATTAAGGTCTTCTAATCCTGGCTAGGAGATATAACACTAAACACTAAAAATAAACATTTAATTTGGTGGTAGGGGAAACCTAATTTAGTTTACTAGTTATTGTGAACATCCAATAAATTGTCATCTAAGACAATCTCAGCATGTGATCATCAGACAGCAGTACACAACAGTTTTCAACTTAGGTTGCTGTGTTTTTTACACATTTCGTGCCATAAATAAGCCTCTCCTGATAGGAGAGAATTTTAGAGTCCTTGCCAGAAGCTGACGAGATGAACGGGACAGACCAGCGTGCAAAATCATTTCTTTGCTGTATCCAGCAACAATAAAATAAAAAACTTCAATTTTCTCTCTGTATTTTTCCATATCTTGTTTTCAACTGCCAATTATTTTTTTCTAACTCTCTCTTTAAATCTTTTTATCACTGCTTTTTTTTCATATTGTTCTATATATCTGGTTTCTATTTCTTTATTCCATTCTGCCATATTTTAACTCTGATAATTTGAAATCCTTTTATGCATAGAGTTTCATTTTCTCCTCCTATTTTTTCTTTACTTTTTCTTATGTTACCTTTTTTCTCATTTTATAGATTATAGAAACATTTCTCCTCCCTAGTTATCTACATTTTTTCTATACATATGGATTTAAATTGCTTTATCTCAAACTTTCCTCTTCTGTCATCATTTCCTCCTACTTCACCATCCCAGCACATCTCTCTTCTGCTTTCTCTTGCAAAATTATTTGAAGTAAATGAGTTAAAGGACCCATTATTGTAGAGTCTTTCAATTCATTCATCTGAAAGTTGCCTCAACTAAGCTTCAACTAATAGATTTTCAAGTGTTTTGTTCAGTCTGACATAGAATTTCCCAAGAAGCTGAATCTCTTTTATTCCCTTTGGGACAATGATCCACAGCATGATAAATGTTCATTATTTTCATGGTCGTCATTAATTTCCTTCAATCTTTTGATTATGCCTCACTGCAATAAAGCAAAACCTTTACAGAATTTTTCTGAGACCTTTCTCTTGATAGGCTGACTTTACTCATACTTGCTCTTTCATTTAGTGGGCCTTGTAGGAAAAAATTGATGTCCAAGCTCTTAGGAAGTTCAAGCAAAGATAGCTCTGACCATGCATAATAAATGTCCTTGAACTCAACAATCTCTTCAAAGGGTAGAACAGCACAGTCAGAGCTATGTTTTTCACCGTGCCTTCCCCTCAGAAAAAGACCCTGGTTTCATTCCAGTGTCCCAGCCTCACCAGACTTATACATAGGTGCACTGACTTGTCTTGTAATTCTTGTACTTTGGCACTTGCTCATCACAAAATCTAAAATCTTGAAACTCTCAGTTCCTCCACCAGTCAACAACTTTCCTATGATTCAGTACATAAGATTCCATGCACCAGGAGAGAAAGTATTTTCTTAATATGCTTAAAATTGATGCAATGGAAACAACAGAGATAACTCAGTGACAGCTATCTACAATGTACAGTACTAGGCCACTGCTTTAAGTGCTGGAGAAACAGACAGTAGTCAAGTGTAAAAGTGTGGCTGTTCATGAAAATGGGGTCTGTGCTTTGTATAAAGGGAAGCAAATTACACACTGCAAGGAAAAAGAGTCTTCTGCAGCCATGTGTCAAAACTTCTAATAGCTTAATCACTGAGCCAGAAATATTCAAAAGAGGTATGGATGGTGAAGGAAATCAACAGCTTGTCCTACATTACATGTTCCTATTTACAGAGACTTCCATAATGTAAGTCACACAAGAGTGGGGCACAGACAGTGCTCAGGAATTCTGTCACAACCAAGTTTCTATAAGTTCCAGGCATTTTGAAACAGTAAGAGCAATAACACTGTGACAAAGTCTTTTGAAAAGAATGGGAGTACAGATGTGTGGGAACCCCAGCATATTACATCTCCTTTTGCATTTGCCAACAAAGATCCAATGAAATTAAGATGACTTTTAAAAATAAAAAATACTGCAGTAATTAGATGATCACCAAAAATGAACAGTTTCTTTTTAAAGAAAGGCTGATGATGATCTTTTCTGTTCTCCCCTACTGAGATATTCATCAAAGTGACTTCTGATAACTCACGAGTATATTATTAAGGTTCAAGACAAAAGCTTTTACTCTTTTCTAATAGACATATAATCTACCTGTCACATACATTCAGTTTTCTATAAACTGCATGTGGAGCAGAGCAGCCTGTTCAGATATAATACTTGGCCTACTTCATACAAAGAGATACAAACCAGATTTTAAAACTACCACTTTTCTCACTGTACTAAAAACATATCTCCCTCCTCCAATCTCACAGATCCATTTTTATATTTTCTAACTCTTGACCATTTCTATGGCAAGCAGACACGCATATAACACTGTTGATCCAAGTTATTCCATAGGGGTGAAGTGAGATATCTTGGATTTTTTCAAGTCCACATTCTTGATTTCAATTTAGCCATAAGTATGACTTTCAGGTGTTGGCACTCATTCACATGATTTCTTGGGTTTATATGGGTTCACCACACAATAGAATCACAGCTCTCAAAAATCCTTCAACTCATTTTATCAGCTTTCAGAATATTTACCCAGGCCAGGCTGATACAAGTGGAGTTCCTGCAGATAATTCTGTGAGATGAGAGCTACCCAGCAATTCTGAGCCTCTTATTTTCTAGGTGTTGAGATACAATAATGAACAATTTATAATAATCCAAAGTGAAAACTGGACTATAACTTTATAGGTGACAAAATATATCACTGTCATCATCTCCCACAAGACAGATTGTTTTTGTAATTAAATCAGGATTTGGAGTATCATGAGAAGCAGAGGAAAAATGAAGTAAGTATTGTCCTTAAACTAGAGTCCTGTATGTGTTTGACTGGACCGATTTTTTTAATTTTTCTTATTTTACTGTAAGCTTATAAGAAAGAAATATTATTCCTATAACTCAATCTATTCCTAAACACAAGGCATTTGCCTTCCTTCACTGATCAGGAATGGTCTGAAGGATACAAAAATGTTTTCATGGCAGTTCTGCTTTTATTGGCATGGGTTGTAGGTATGAGCCATGGGCTTTAGAAATGCAATTGTATTTGTAACTCTGTATAGCATCCAACAGCAGTGGACAAATCTACCCTGACATTAGTTTGGACTAATTCAAATAGATTTTAATTTATTAATCAGTTTTCCTTCACATTCTTTCTACTTCAGCAAAGGTACATTTTCTAGTACTACTTCCAGGACTCCTTATTTCATATTGATTTGTGAATTTCAAGGCAATGGAAAAAAATTTTATTCAAGGCAAGTTCTACCCAGGTGGTCAACTACTTATTTTTGAGACATTGGTCTTTCTTCATGATATTTTCAATTATTTTTTGTAAGTGGGAGAAATAGTATTTATCTAAGCTACAATATACTTTCTAATATTTATTTCTCTAATAAACCTGTTTATTCTTTATTCTCCATTCCATTACAGATGCACTATACTTCCCACATTCAATTGCCTTTGATGATAGTTTATTTTTAAATTTCTTCATACCCATCTTGACATTTATTCAACCCACTTACACTTATTATTTGATGGCACACATGTTTTTCTAACTGTATTTTAACTGGAAGGTTTTAATTTCTTTTCTGGCATGAGAATAAATAATTTATTTTAACTCATCAACTAGTCCCTGCATTCTTTACTAATTTAGTCTGTTTAAACAGTGTGTAGGGGGAACTAAATAAAGGCTGAAAGTTTGGGATGAAATCAGATATGATAAATGAAGGAAGAGAAAGTACAATATTGCACTTTGTGCAAATCAGATCAAAGTCAAATATTATGTATTGTCTAATTTCCCCTTGTACACATTGTGCCAGGAAGGAACAGTTTGCTTTGTCAACAAATCTACAGACTAATTTATTCCTGAAAGTAGATGTGACCCTGTTTATTTCAAGGTAGTTTAACTGTTCTTTGCCTAATGATAACTAATCTCTAGAGGCTCAGATTCAGCCAATTAGTCTTAGCCTGATCAATCCCTCCCAAGCTCTCCTATTGTGTTTTCTGAGAACCTCTTTCATTTTTTTATTTAAGAAAAACATATGGGAAAGGATTTTCATTGAAGTATTTTTGATATAGGCAGAATAAATGCATTATTTATGGCATAAGACATTTTCTCTCAACGTCAGATTCTGGACTAGAAAGAATGTAGTAGCCCTTGAGTATTTTGTGTATATATATCAAAATATACATTTAGATTTGAATAAGGCAGCTCTCTCAACTTGCATGAAATCACCATGCAGTGAAACCATGACCATGCATACTTCTTTGGTTTATTTAAAATTTCCACAAACTGATATTCTATGGGCAAATGGCCTAAACTATTTTATGATCCAACTACTGTAGGCTCCAACAATAACTGCAATCTAACAAGAATTAGTTCATAGTTCACACCCAGAATGTTTTTCTGAATCAGTAACAGTCCTTTTCTTATCCTTGACTGTTGATTATTGATATAATTATGAAGCTTTGAAGAAACAGAAAAAAAAATCAGTGTTGAGCAAAAAAATTTTAAGTTTCCAATTTTAAGAACTTGTACTAATTTTATCACTGTAGAAAAATACAGAGATGATATATCACCTTGATAGACAGATATTTTGCAGGGACAGTTATGCACAAAATCTTCCTCAATCTGTAAAGCATTTAGATCTGTAGGAGGTTTCTATCTGCACTAAGCAGTCTGCCACATGCCACGCAGCTCACAAAACGTGTCAGAGTGTAGGATAGCTGTGGAAAAGATGTGTTACAATATTTTCTATGCTCTAGTTTCAAGTAGCGTTATCCTGGACTCATGAGTGCTGTGAAACACTGCTGTGTCCGTACCGTGTAATTTAAAATCAACAGTTTTAACATTTCCTTGGTGAGTTAACATCACAAGGACACACACATGCAAAGAAGCTGTGAGTCAAAGCACACCACCTACATAGTGCTAACATATTTTCCTGAACAATAAATCTTTGTTAGTTTTTTTCCAAAAGAAATTTTAATACTAAGCCATGAAAAGCAGAGATTTTCCAGAAATATTTCAATGTCTTCATCAACATACAGGATAACCAAGACTTCAGTTTTTTCCATGTCTCTGTAGTAACAGCTTAAACTTTACAGTTACAAATGTGAAATCACTGCCTTATGCCAGCCTAAAAGCATAGATTCAAAGAAGCTCTCCTATATCCTAAATTTCACTGATTTTCTGAAAGCTCTTAAAGTTGATGTACTTTGGATGCTGGTTGAAGCATTTGCTGTGAGACATAAGTGTGTGCAACACTGCTATCTTGCAATCCTTCATAATTCTTTGCAGGTCTCATGGGTTTCTAGATTGATTCTTTGGCCCCAGTGTATCCTGAATGACAGCACTTTTCTCTGTTGCCTGAGTACCTACAGGAAAAAAACTCGGCACAATAGTCTTTTCTTTAAAGCATACTTTTCCCATGCTTTCAGTGGCCATAGATGAGAGGTCACACACCAGGCATAGGGCCGTATTTCTGCCTTCAAGTAAATACTTTTCAAACACTCAAGGCAAGCTCACAAGTCACATCTATAGAAGTCTGTTTGGATAACAGAGGAGATCTGAACCACTTTACCGTCTGCAGAATATCTCTGACAGATAAAGATTGAGACAAGCTAAAGAATTATTTTTTAACTTAAATAGTACTGAAAATTATTTTAAAAATAATCCATCTGGGTAAGTGTATGGACACCTCAAGCAGAGAAAAAAATGGCATGGTTGAGAAAAACTGAGATTGATCATTCCATACATGCCAAAGTAAAGCAGAACAGAAACCAAAATAAATAAAATCTAAAAGACAGAAAATGAAATGAAACCAACCAAAGAAACCCTTAAACAATGTTTTGGCCTGAATCACTGTTGGAAAAAAAGACAACAAACGCTGAAAAACAAGTAACCTTGCCCTTCATGCAAGAGGCATGTTACTCACTCAAAGGCACCCAAGGAATACAATACTGCTGCATGGACCAGACAGAAGAGGAGTATAATAAAATAGTAGAAAACAAGTTATCTAAGAAAAAGACAAAGCTTGTACAGGTAATACCGATTTGTACTGGTGACAGTACCATCAGCTACTATGGAAGAAGAACTGTTCTCTGCCAGGTAAAATTACACAATTTCTTATTGGTTATTTTTCACCAATGCCTGAAAAAACATAGAAGTGGAAGAGAATTATGAGAGTCTGTTCTGCAATATTGAGTTTGAATCCTGAAAACATGCATCTAGTCAAGTTAATCAGGTAAAAAATTAACAAGGGAAATACTAAACTGTGAAAAATATAGACATTATTAAAATAGATATTCTGTAGAGTGTTGGGTCTCTCTGTACCAGCAGATGAACCTAGATGTGAAATCTCTACATATCAGCAGAGAGGGGTCACTTAAATGGAAGCAATGACTAGGAGATTGGTTTAATTTCATGGAAGCTACTAATTTCTAAAAAAGTAAAATAATTTCTCATCAACATCTGCATTTTCTTGAGGCTTCCTAGAGAGGTGAAGAGCAGACAACTCATTTTAAAGTGAACACCAAGCTGACAACAACTGGATTTTGTATATCTGAAATAATAGTAGAGAGGGGAAAGGTCATATGTTAAGAGCAAATTAAATCTCACTTAAAAAGCAATAAACTGGTAACCCCTTAGATACTAATGATAAATTCATGAGGTCCAATATAAGGACCATTTATTTAAAAAACCCACAATTATATAACCTTGCCAGAGTCCACTTTGATAGAAAAAGGTATCTAAAAATTAAATCTAAAAGGTATTAAAGGTAAAAATGAAATGCTGGTCACACAGGCTTTCTTTCTCTAATATGATTAGCGTAAGAACAGTTCTATCTACAGCACAGGTACATAGAAAGCTTAAAAGAAAGAGAGCCTCCAATTCTCCTTTTAAAATTCTGTCCAAAATCTGTAGCTTTTAATAGTTAAACAAAAGTTACCATTTTCCTATTTATGATTGATTTGAACCTCGACAGATGTGTTCTAGGAACATGGTTAATTAAGTCAGATCAACAGCCATTCGAAGATTGCAAAGGGATAATAAAGGAAATGTGAAAATGGGGGGGGGGGGGGTGTTAAATTTAGTAGGTAACTGACTCTTAAAAAAAGATATTTCACTTCATGTCTAGCACTGATATTATCATTTGCCAACAGAAGCAGCAGGTTTTGTTCATTTAAGATTTCATTGTGCCAGTAGCACATCAGGAAATTCAAACTGGTATCTCTACCTTCATAACTTTTTTAATGGTGCCCTAATATATAGAAATTTCAAACACAGAGGTTGTTTATTTCTTGTATGGAGGTTAAATACTTCTTCATTATTTTTTTTCATAACTCTCTGAGTGAAACATGGTGTCTGAGCAGGCATACACAGCAGTGTTCATGGGGTCCAAAGATGACAGCCCTCGACTTTCACCGTGTAAGTGCTGAGCTGAAGGAATGACAGACCATTGCAAAAAGAGGAAGACACCAAGTCATGCTGGCTGGTGTCTGGATTTGGAGGGGCAATGCTGTGCCCTACACGGGACACACGGCCACTTTCTCTGTGTCTCCAGCTGTCCTCAGATTCTGCAGCAGTCAACCCTGGTCCATTTACTAGGCCAGACTCCTGAAACTGTGATTTCATAGCAGGGATACTGAGATTTTTAAAAGCATCAATAAGTGTAAACTAAACTTTAAAAAAAAAAAAAAAAAGACAGGTCAGGGACATTTGTCTTAGTGCCAGTTGTTCCCAGAGGCTACATTTTTCAGAAAGGATATGGTAAGTTATCTCCAGGGTTGACAAGGCCAGATAACATTTCAGTTATTAGCAGTAGGAGGATTAATGGACATCCACCAAAAATATCATGTTCAATACATGGGTTATTCAGGGATGAGGATGATTGAATTTGGAAGGAAATTGTTAAGGTATCTGAAAAGTTAATTTGAAATGGGAGGAGGTACTAGGCACTAGATCTTATCTGAAGGCTTATTTGAAGAAAGAGTCCAAAGCATTTGTCAGTTCTACAGATGCTCTAATGCATGATTAATCAGAGTAGGAAATGGACAGAGATCAAGGAATGCCCCAAAGCTGAGAAATGAGTTTAATTATGCTGTTTGGAGTAACAAGAGTGAATCCACCTTCCTTTGCCTTTTATTGCTTCTATAAAAATGGCAGGGAGTTGGGCATGAGTAAAAGAAATATGGATAGGATATAAGGAAGAAAGGACAGCTGATAACTCTAGTATGTGAAAACAATTAAGGAATGTATTTTGATATGCACTGTACAATTTATTGCAAGAGTTCCCACAAGAGCTAAGCTAATAAATTCATGCCCTAATTAAGCGAAAGCCCTTTTATCTTGTTTTTCATCCTAGACACAGAGAAAAGTCTCTTATGGTTGATAACAAACATGATATTTGCATCTAATAGTTTGCAGAACCTTGTCCTTCTGATGCTATGGTATGGCCAGTTTGTCCAAACATCCATTTATGCACATTCTTGCCCCATATGCAATGCTGCATTACCATTAAATTCAGCTGGTGAGAGTGATGCAGCAATTTTTCAAGAACTAAGTTGTAGCTTCTCTATCCTACTTCTTTTCCACTTTTTCTTTTGTTTCTTTTTCTCTTTTAAATTTTCTTTTCTGAGTCAGGTTGTTCCCTGAATTCTTTAGAATCACCTTAAAGCCTCTAATCTATGCTTTCCTATGCCAATTCTTGTCCCCTCTTTCTTGCTCACCCTGACTTCATTTTTTATTGTAATAATGTATCACTTATTTTTTTGCTTACCTCCAAAATGCATTTTGATCCCCTCTCTTTCCATTTTGTAGCCCTCTGAAGATTTTTGTCATGTTTTAGATTTTTCTCTAGTCAATGTCCTTTCTTAATAACTGAATTCAAATACAGATTTAGCTCTGTAGTTAGTACTTAACAAAGTGTAAAAGAATTATAATTTCCCTGACTATAAAAAATAAAAAAATACAAAAAAATACCTTTATTAATGCATCCAAGGCTATTTTAAATTTTGTACACAGATACAGATATAGCTCATCACAATGTTGCTTTTTCTTATTCAGTTTTCTCATATTACTTCCCTAAATAATTTGAATCAATTCTGATGCTGTTAAAGCACTCTCCTTTCTCTGACTCCTCCTAGTTCCTTCTGCTATTTGGATTTGTCAACTCCCATAAGTACATTCCACTTTAATTTCCCCTGAATTGACACGGTGATGACTTCTAGCGTGAACTGCTTACTTCATTTATACAGGGAGGAAATAGTATGGGGTCATTATAAATTCTTACAGTTCAGCCTGTTTCTGAAAAGTGTGGGATCTGTGTTCATAGTGCTATCAAGTAATTCTAGCATGGACTGTTTGTTACCTGTATTACAGGAGCCCCTGGAAGATCAAATTCAGAGTTGGTATGAGAAAGTCGAGCTAGGAAATGGCTGTCTATGTGGCGTAAAGCGGCATTTTTAGCTTATTCTAGACCTCGCAAGTAGGATTTTTGTCACCAGCACAGTAAATACTAAATGGAATTGGAAGCTCAGTAAATACTAATTGGAATTGGAACATTGTGAGATGTTAGTTTTCAAGGATGAGTTTATTTGAACACAAATAGACATGTATGGAAGAGAACAAAATGCAAAACAAAGTACCAGAAGGGCGGCAAAAATAATAGTTCAGACTAGCATAGTTGGCAGCAAAACAGGATCCTCAGGTGGGAAGCTGAATAGGAAAGGGATCTCCAAATCATAAGCACATTACAAGCATGAAGTACTTTTAATGAAAGAGACTATCTGTCTATTATTATTTGGATATTCAGAATAACAGTTTTACTCTTGATATCTGCCGGACAGAATTTGAAATTTGTAGTTTAGTGTAGTAGGATCTTAATCCAGAAATCACAATGAAAATGCAGAGGCTGTTCAAAGAATTCAACGTGGGTGAGGGCATCCACATGGCTCTACAGTTCTTTTCTTTCACTGACTTACCTTATTTTAACATGGAATAATTCCACTGCAGGATAGAAATACTGCACTCTGCAACAATAAAAAACCCAAAAAATTAATATTCAAAACTGTGAGTAAAAAAATCCCCCATAACCTATCTTTCATAACTTGTGCCAAACTCAATTTAGAAAGCAAGAAAAATTAAAGTAACATAGAGACAAGTGATCTTTATTCTGAAAATGTTTTTACTTTGGCAGCCAAAGATATTATCAGTTAGATGTTTCAGAAAGCTTTGAATTTTTGGTTGTTGTTGTGTTTTATATTTTTAATAACAGATTAAATAGTTCCTTTTAAAAATCAAGCTGTGGTGGGATGCTGTGAACCAAAACTTTGTTCAAAGGCACAAAGCTGCACTTCCAGTCTGATTTATGTTGGTCGATAGAAAATAACTACCTTATGCCTGCTTTTATAGGAAGCACTTGATATACTTGATGAATTTTACTAAAGCTTAAATTCCAGCTTTGGACAATGGGACATTGTTCCTGTTCTATTACTAGCAGGGTAGCAGTAATATATTACAACAGAATAGCATCCCTCTAGTGTCCATTCACCTGAATCATTTCAGTTCTCATCCATTATGTACCTAGAGAAATGAAACACGCGTCTTTTCCTCTGCATAGTCTGTAAATTATGAAACATTGTATAACCATCCAGTGTGAATGATTAACTGAGATCAAGAGATATTTCACAAAAATGGCTCATTCTTCTCAATCAGAACCACAACTCAGTATATCAGATCAGAAAATATGTCATATGTAAGTGTTCTTATTCTGATCCTTAGTAAGAGCTATTGTCATATCTTGTGTAATAACTTGCTTTTGAATGACCATAAAACTATTTTAAGAATATATTGTCTATATAGAAGACACCTACTTTATACAGAATCATATTCTTTTTTATTAACATATATATTGTGAATGAAAATCTATAATAAGAAGCTTTCATAATGAAAGTATAACATTTTGTCAGTTTGAATTTTGTGGCAAATTTGAATTGCATCACTGTTTGAAAATTTAAATATATTGCTTATTGGCCTTGTTAATAACTAGCTTAATCAAATTTATTCATTACCCTAAATTGTGAGGTATAGGTCAAAAAATATTTAACAGTTTAACTGGTTACCATTTTGCCTTTCAACCTTTGCAAGTCTGAAAGTAAGAACATTGTTCAAACTCTTCCTCCCCTCTATTTAATGTTAGGTGTAATCTGTTTCTGAATGTGTCGCATTTTGCGCTACTGCAGAGCATTTAATTTCAAATTATTGTTCACCATTCTCTGATCCATATTTGTCATGGGTTTTGCACTGTAATTATTGATTATTTCTATTGGGTTTATTGCAATTTCTCCTGCTAGGACTTGTTGGCTTTTTTCCTTTTTAATGTGGTCTGCTACTCCTTGTGCAAACATTAGCTTCATCTGTGGATACTTACAATAAATCTGAGTTTTACTAATATGGACGGTGTCACTGAATTCAATAAAGCTGCTCAAATTTTAAAAATAATTCAGCTTTTCAAATTATCCAGATTTAAGACTTCACAAAATAAGCTTTCAGGAGCTGTAATGATCACGACATGACATGGGTTTGTGCAGCCCTTTAAACTTAGTTTTCATGAACCCTGATTAAATTCTGTTATCCCACTGGGCAACAAACTGTTTTTAAAAAGGGTTTTTACCCAGAATTCAGTGTTTGCAGCACCACGTAGTGTATCCTTCATTGCTAGGGTCTCCTAATAGTTCAGGCTAATATGTAATTTATACAAATCTATACATGAAGATTATCTTATCAATGTAGTTCCATTTTCCTTTTAAGCTGAGTTGCATTTCATCACTTCTCATAAAACCTCTCAAAGAGTAATGTCTTAACCAGTATAAACTTTTCCAATCTGACTAATGTAAGCGTCCTTTAAGTTTGGTCTAATGCTATTAAAAAAACTGTAAGTAAAACTTTTATGGAATGCTCACCTTTGGCTTTGCTAGCAATGCCTCTTTTTTTTTGTTTTTTGATTTGATCTTTTTAAAAAGCTCCACAAATTTGCATAACTAAGATTTCAGTAAAGCTGTGGCATTTAGCTTTGAATGGGGCCCAATGGTTAACTAGAAATGTACGTTCGCCCATCATTTGCATTAATTTGATATAATCCCTGGCTGTCTTGCCTGGTCACATCTTTTAATGCCCAAAGTAAAGAAAGTAATGATTGTTTACAGTAGCAATCCACATACATGATCAAACAATAGTTAGCAGTTAATTCCCATCAGCCATTGAAAGACAGGAGGTGAAGGGCAGGATACAGGAAAAAAGGTGCAAAAGAAAACTTCAAGATGTATGAATAGCAGCATAAATTAAAGCAAATCATATAAATTGAGCAACAGATCAGGCAAGGCCAGAAGTATTTTGTGCATGATCTCCCTTGAGCAATAAAAATGAGTGGCACATTACATGGCTCATCATTCTTTATTATATTTACACCTTTTAGATTGCTTCCCTATTTGAAGTCAGCACTGCAAAGATGAATTTTTTAAGAAACCCCTTTTACTAATTACTATCCCATTCATAATACGATGAATATGTATTGTCTAATAAGTCCATTAACCTAACTGTTTTGGGGTGACCTTATGATGTGTATCCCCTATTGTTGCTCTATGCCCAGAAATTAATTTTGTGCCTTTCTGTACCTTTAAACTGAGCTTGAGAGGGGAGAGGAAAAAACCGAGTGAACTTTTCAAAATAGTTGTTCAAGGACACAGATAGACTCCTCCGCGTTCTCCTGCTGCGGTGGTACCCTTCTTGCTTTTCAGCCAGCTTTCAGCTCCTTTTCTCCGGAGGGAGACGGAGAGTCGAACTTTGTTTTCCTGGGACTTTGATTTTTCCCTTCTTCTCTTCTGGACTGTTTCAACATCAGAACACACTGGGAGAATTTCCCACCAAAGCCCTGGAGGTGGGCCCACACCCACCCAGCTCCAAGGAGGAGGAAAGAGACTACACCTACAGAAGGACTCTGAAATCTTCCCAGGTTTCTCTCCACAGTGAGAGGTTTTATTATTTAGCATTAGTATCCTTTTTCTATGTGTTTGTTAAATAAATAGTTTTTATTCCTCCAAGGAAGATTTCTTTTTCCTGAACCTGGTGGGGGAAGGGTGGTTGTAACCTGCCTTCTATCAGAGAATATTTTCCTCCAAATTTGTCCAAACCGGCACACTAACTGTATATGAGACATCTGGCTGTGCACAGATGTTCTAAGTACGTGTTTTTATTTGTCATGTTCCCATATTACTTACAAGTTATTTCTAAATGCATATAGAACTATCCATTTATAGATATACATATCCATCTGTACATATCAGTGTGTTGTTTAAAAGCAGGTCGGGTTCTTATTGTTCTCAAGAAAAAGAACAAAACCAACCAGAAAGCCCACATAACCTGTGGGAAAAAAAAAAAAAAGGAAAAAATAGTGTCTTTTACTTTGTTATTCAGAATGACCTTATAAATAAGATTTTTCTCTGAGGAAAATTATTACTTTGAGATTCCTGAAACTCAGGACTATCTACTCATCTATCATCGGAAACGGCCTTTCTATAGCATTTTTGTTTAAAATAACTTACACATTTATTACACAGTAGCTCTGCTTGGAAAAAAGTGGCTTTATGGCCCATAGATATTTAATAGCTCAGCTACAACTGATCTGTCTGATGGATAGGGCTTTTAACTACACTGTGGTTTTTGGAAGACCGTAAGTGGAAGGAAACTAATTGAATTGGCTTTTGAATTGGCTGGGGGGCTGCCGTTGTTTGACAGACAATGAAAACAATTTAAATCACCTTTAACAAGAGAATTCCTTTGACTCTGGGAGTATCACCATGAATTCACATACTAGTCCCTGGGGTGCCAGTGGAAACCACACTTTTAATTGCCAGTGTTGCACATATATAATCATATTGTCAGCAGGGTGTGTAGCAACTGCACAGAGGAAAGCTGTTAAATTGGGAATGTCTTTGCTCCAGACTAGAACAAATAGCTAGATTTTGGCAAATTAAAAAATTATTCATCATTCATGTTAACTAAAACAAAATATTTTTCAACTGTGTTGCATAGAATTTGGCGCTCAGTAGGGCAATGAGCTCTTAAAATTTCTTGCTGTCTCAAAGTCATGAATTTCTTGCCTGAAGAATATGATCTCTTAGGTGAATTTCCTATTCTTCATATTCAATAAAATAAATCTTAATCAAAAGCCCAGTTTGAAACAATTAATTTCACTTCCAAGTTTGGTGGGAGATTATGTAAATTGCTATGGCATCCATCCTTCTTTCTGGGGTTTTATGAGCTTCTCATCATCATATCTGAATCTCTGTTATTTTATAAGGAAATATAAGTGATCTATTTCTTTGTTTCTTGGCTAAGATTCATCTGCTGCCCTTTTCTTTCTCCTAACTTAATGTTTGCTTTTAAAAAATCTATGCTTCATCATTCTCTCTGGTACATCAGTTTTGTTACATTTGTACAGTTCTCTGTAATAATTCAGAAATAATATTTATGCACAGCAACATCAATTTGGTATGCTGTAATTACAACCAGTGGTCATAGAGAACTATTACTCAGACACAAGTTTTACTTACACTCGTTGTAATATTTAAGGTAGACTTTTCTTTAAAAGAAGATACTACTATGCATTTTCAAAGAGTTTAACCTACAGCATTGGAACCTCAGTGTGGGTGTTCTTTTATAGTCTACTCTTCTACTGTATTTTTTTAAACATAGTCCATAAAGCATAGGTTAAAAAAAAAAGATGAGAGCTGCTCATAAATACTAATGTTAATGGTGTTTTCTGTAAATGAAAGTAAGTAGCTGATTTTTGTGTTTGGTCTGCCTTTGGGTTGTTTGGTTTTTTTTTTTTTGGTTTTTTTTTTTTTTTGTGAAACAACAAAACAAACTCAAAAAAACCCCCAAAACAAAAAACTTTTGAAACAACCAAAAATTTATTTTCCTCATGAATTGATTCTATTTTGATTAGAAATATTATTCTATCCTGTACATAATGTCATCAATAAATATATCAAATCATAAAACTATTTTAATCTAATTTTATTTTATTTTAAATTTTCCTTTTTCAGTCAACTGATAGTGCACTTTTATCCCATCACATATCTATTTGGGGTTCCTGTGTTTGGTGTTCTACTGAGTATTTCTTAAATGACAGGTTCTCAAAAGCACTGTAGAAGAGGAGGAAAGCATGAGTTACTACCAACAACAATGAAGAGCTACTGAGTATGTCTATGCCAGGAAAAGCAATTGTCACACATGTGGCTTGCTGAAAATGTTATTCTCATATTATGTTTAGATTTCTGGAAATTCCCTCTAATCAAGATGCAATTACTCAACACAAATACCAGTATTGTAATTCTTCCTTTGTTTTTCAGAACTTCCAGGATACTTTTTCATATATCATTGCACTTAACTACAATACCTACACACAGGTTTTAGATCCTGGCTGCCCATGGACAAAATAAAAAAATTTAGCTTTTCACTTTATTTAGGTAACTGACTGAAAGGTGATCAGCCTGCAATTTCTCAAGCATTATGGATGTTTTTCATTTAAACTAGAAACATCAAGTGTTGGTGTTGTGTCATTGCCCAAATCATGAGAATACATTCAGTACGTGCTGCAGAATTAACAGGAAAGGAAATATGTAGACTAAAGCCAGAAGTTCAGATGCTGCTGTCTACAAAAAATCAATTCTGGAAAGAGATACTTAAAGCTGTACCTGATTTCCTGACCTGCAGGATTAGTTCTGTGCACTTACTGCAAGCAGCTCACATCTGTCTGATCTGGATCTGACAGTATTACATGTTGTAGACATAATTCTATTTATTATTGTTTTGACTGCAGAAGTAATAACAAGTTATGCTTCCAGGATTTAAATTAACAGACATTTATCTATGCCCCAGAAGACTTGAATGAGAGCCATAAATCTCCTGATTCAAAGAAAAATGTGAGTATATGGAAAATTTTATCATAATGTATGACATAACAACATGCTGTTCTTATCGACAAGTTTATTGCAAAATTATATTTTAACTTTGCTTGCAGAATAAAATATTTCTCTTTTCAGTACTGACTTAAAGCCATTGGAGTGTTTGCAGGTTAGATCACCAGAAATCAGGTTGAAACTTTGCAAGATCTGTTCTTGTTAATACAGCAGGAATTATCACTAGGATATTACCTGACCCATCATCAAATTATTGGTCTAAAAACTGAGACTTTAATGGATTTATCAAATGGCTGGAGAGCGCGTTAGAAGGATAAGTGTAAGAAAAATCTCTCTGGCAACTGCAGCAGACTCAACCCTGGTCATAACATGATGAATGCTGTTCATGATATGCAGCATAGGAAAGAAAAATTATGCACAATGTGATTCTCAAGCAAGAATGCCTTAGTGCAGAATGTTCAAGGACACTTTCAGCCATACTGAAATTTGACAATAAAAATAGTATTTTACCATTATTAGTAAACACCAACAGAGTTGATACAATACAAAATTGTGTTGATACAATAAAGTCTCAGGACTTCACTAGACATATATTGATTGATCTGATTTTAGTTGTAAGAGCAACTGTCTAAGGGGCAGATATTATTGCCTAGATTTGTTTTTACTTTAGTTTAACTTAATGTAGCTTCGGGTTAGAACACCCACTATCAATAAATAGCAGTAATAAGTAGTTATTCTGCTTAGAGTGATTCATGATCCTAGAAAGAAATCTTAGTTTAGAAGAAAACAGACCTAAGCAGAAAACATATATCACTCCGGTCTCTTCAGGAGAGCATCTTTGTGAATCAGGTTAAACTAGTTTTAAGAATATGAAAAAGAACAGTAAAACAGATATCATCTAGAATTTAGAAGTAGTCAGAAGTTCATGTATAGCAATTTTTATTAACAAGGTAATAATTAGATTATTTGAATGGTAAGTGTTGGTATTACTATAACCTGATATATAATAACTGTTTATTGTGTTTTGTTTGGACTGTTAGAACATTAGTAACTAGCAACAGATTATTTTCTCCTCAATTAAATATATTTTGTCTTTGTCCTTATAAATATTTTGAGTGTAATAAAAATGACCAGTGCAAATCTAATGAAACTGTTTTTCTCTGACAATATTTTCACATTGCTTTTTTTTTTCCTTTCAGAAAATAAAGGGTACATACAAATACCACTTAGGATTACCCATGCATCTAATCTTTCAGAATTGCATGAGTGTAGTTTCATAAAGACTTGTCACTTCGATAATATTCATGGTCCATGACAATTCTAACAAGAGTTACTATTATCAGTCATAAAATTTCTATATACTACTTGTAAGAAAATCTGGGTTTGGAGGAATCAGTGCCCACTCCATGGTCAGTAAAGTACCTGTACTCCATGGTCAGTAAAGTTTTCAAGCCAAAAGAGAATGTCAGTGAATATGGTCTGATTCTAGTCTAAAGATATTTCTCTGAATGCTGGTATCTGGAATGTCTGTCTCTTTAGTGCTCTATGTACCTACATATAGTGCTCTATATATCTACCATTCTCCAAGTTAAAACAGTAGCCACAGAGACCAACATGGAAAAAAAAATCAAGATAATTTATTTTAGTGCACAGTGACCTGAAAAAAGACTTTCTCACATTTAACTCAGAATAGAGTCCGTACAAGCTGAAGATTGCCTAGGTCAGAAGCAAGACAAAATAAGGTTGTGTAGGACTACTTTCTTCTATACCATTAATGTATGACAATTTCAGTTACTGCAGGCTCTCTGCTGCTCCTGTGTCACTTGTGCTGGTGACTGATCCCATCCTTTTCCAATCACAGCTTGAGTTATGAATAAATATCTGGCAACATATCATCAAGAGTAGAGTTATAAAGAAACATCACACTTCAAATGCCATTTTGCCTTTTCAAAGCATAAGATATGTGAGAGTCCTATTTGTGATAACTACAACTAAAGAATGTGAGAGCAAAGTGCTGGCCTAAAGAGAAATAAACAAACAGGTCTGAGGGTAGTTTACAAGTTTTTCTTGTCTAGTCAAGGAGGTCTTGATCCCCCTTTCTAACTGTGGGTAATTGGTAACAGTGGGACTCTATCAATAGGAAAAAAGTAGACTGAAACAAAATAAATACTGAAGAACTGTCCCCACTAAGGGATGCTAGAATAACTCTGAGCTGGAGTTACAGTCCTGTGTCAAAGTCAGACCTATAGTCTGAAACTAAGAAACAGAGAAGGGCAGCTCTACCCTCCAAATATCTTTATGTGAAGATAAGTGATAACTAATTAATAACCAGCTCTGATAACAGCATCACAAAAAGGTTAAACACCTGCTTATTTGTAGTATTTTGACCCTGCGGTATTTTCATAGATTGCCTTCATTGAACCAAAAGAATGGCAGTGTGTTGGAACCCTGAGTTCAGAGAATTTCAGTCTTTCAGTGCTGACAGGCAATGATCCTCAAAAACACACTGCATCTGACCTTAGGCTTTGGGAAAAGCTTCCCAAATTATGTGATAGCACTGAGATTGTTGCTGTGTAATTAAAATTATATTACTGGGTGGAATATGTAGAGAAGTAGAAAATTTAGGTTTCTGGGATATAGTAATATACATGTACAAAATGGAGGATTTTGGGGGTAGGTTAGTTGTTTCTTCTTCGTTCTTCCTCACAAGCCTGGGTGATCTAGTATTGGTTCAAAAAATCCGCAGTGCAGAACATGAATGATTAGTTACTGGATAATAAGTAAAAATAAAGTAGTTGGCATTACAAATTTGCGTATTTTGGGCTTTAAAAGACCTCGGAAAGCAGAACTCAGGGGCCATTTCCACCTTGTTAACTTAGAGGCACATTCCGTGCAGCTGTACTACAGATAAGAAATAATAAACATCTGAGTTCGAAGAACTCTGCATCTCCTGCGTTTCAATCCGAACTCCTGAGTAAAAGAACTTATGAAACAGAGGCAAAGAAGAAAGGAACAGAAGCAGAAAAATTAATAGCAGTGTGTTACATGTTGTCTTTCCATGCTCACCTTCAGGTAATTTAACTGCTTTCACAGTCATATTGCCAGCCATACCTACCATAATGCACTGTATTGTACCAAAAAATCTTCATATTCCTATGTTAATTTGTTATTTGTTATATTTCTAGCCAAATCTATACAGAGATAGCAGAATATTCTGTTTACATTGTGTTTTTTCCAGTTAATCCAGTATACAACATACATTAATTCTAGTATATCCACTTTCCTGTTTTACTACAGCTACAGACATTTCCGCTCTTGAAAAAGTAATGCATCCTACATATTCAAAGATTTTCTGAAATTATATTTCTAGGCATTTGTTTAACAGCCAAATTTAATTTCGCAGATATTTATCGTTTCATTTTTATTAAGATGCATTTTAAGAAAAAATCACTCCCATTGTAATGAGAGCTTCAGGCACTTTACAAAGCTCCAAAGTCTGTCCAAAAGATCAGGCACTGTTCCTTCTATGTCATAAATGCAAATGCAAAGTTTACTATGCACTAAGGACAGGTAAGGAATTTTTTGACAGTCTTTAAAAGATAAAAATTGGCCTTGGGAAGGTGGGGCAAGGAGTGGGAATTACAGTATCCATAATGGTTGTTCCAATCTTGAAAAAGAAATAACTTCACAGGTTTTAATCTCAGAGGAACAGTTGAACAAATGATGATTTTCATTATAAAGTGGAAAATATTTGGCCCAGAAAAACAGATGTATATTTTAGAAAGGGTTTAAAAGTGCCCTACTTTTTTATTGAACCGGCTTCTGTAATCTTTGTTTTAAAACCTTTTGCCATACTCTCAAAAATTACTGATGGGTCTTCCTTTCATTTCTGTAGGTCATTTTGTAATATATTCAGTCACCCTTGGGAAGTATCTTTTTGGATATTCTAGAAAAGGCTTGACTCTTCAAAAACTTCTTAAAGTACTTGGTTAAGGAGAACAACTTAACACAAGCAAGTAAAGGTACTTGTCAATTATGCAGACATGAAGCTGTTCCTAATATAAACTAATATAGCTTGTGTTAATTTAAGGTGCCTGAGAACAACTAAAACCATAATAGCAAGACATATGTATTTCTCATGAAAAGACAGTGAAGGGAACTCCTCCAAATTACTGGAACTTCATTCACTAACTGAGTTTTCCTTCCGTACCTTATGGATCACATTGTCTTGGTCCAGCATATGGGACTGCATGCATGCTATTGCATCCTCTTCTTCTTGGACAGATATTCAAATTTGTATGTGGTATATAGTTATTTCCCACCTGGGTTACTGTTAAACTCCCCTTTTCCAATCTGTTTTATGTTGACATTCTCAATTGTCAAATCATAGAAATAAAATTTCAGCCTGTTTGTTAGAGTACTTTTTCCATATTTTATCTGGTATACTTTTTCTGAAAACTTTATTTGGGTTTGTGCCTTTCCTCTATGTTCCTACACAGACACAACCAGAAAAAAAAATTCATTTTTAAAAAGTATTCATTTTTGAGATACACTATTCCAGTGCAAGAAAGGAAGATTAAAAAAAAAAAAAAACCATATCCGTGCTCTATGACGAAATATAAAAGTGGATTAACTAAAAATAGCCTAAAACTCATTTTTCAAATGATAACCTCAGGGATGAATCTGAAAGATTTGAATATGCATTTCCCACAAGCCAAATTTCTCAGTTCCTGGTTGATCTTGGGATTATCAATGTTTACTTCCTTCTTCACCTTTACAAACAACCAACCCTCTAAATACAGGAGATTTAGCCAGCAAATTCTTTTTTAAAGCCAAGTTCAAAATCAAGTGAGTTAGTAGGAAGAATTCCAGTGATTTTAACAGGATATGGCTTAGGTTCTTAGGACATAAGACAGTTTACTGGTATGTATTTTTCAACTGGTATAATTCTAATCCTTTCTGAGAAAGCTGCATGCTCCAGTAATGTATGAAATTATTAGTAATAATAATCGAGCATAGGCAGGATACACAAAAGAGGTTTAAGTATTAAAATTAGGTGCAAACTAGTAAAAAAGCTGGGTGAAATATTTATGTGATGTTAAATAGCAAAAAGCATCCATAGAAGTTAAAGATTTTGTTGAAATGCAATCAAAATTATGTTAACAAAATAATATAAAGGGAATCTGATTGTTTTCCATAGGATTGGTTCTGAGTTCTGTGCTGAAAATTATTTTGGCCTATTGAATTGTTAAAAACTTACAAGTTGCATGAAACCTAAATTCAAACTATTTTTATTTTTGAAAGCAAAGTTTACTCCAGCTTTGGGAAAGATGCCTAAAACCAAGCCTATATGAGAAACTATGGTAGAACTCAAACTTTGCAAAGTGGAGCACAATTTGTATTTTGGTTTAAAGCCACCTTTTCCCTAAATAAATTAAATATGTAGAATGTGTACTACTCATAAAGAAGCCAAACACAGGGCTTTTCTGCTTTCTTTGTCTACATACTGCCTTCAAGGTTATTCTGGTTCTTGAGTCAGTTCTCCTGGCTGTCCAGTTCTAATGTTGAAAGATGAACGTAGGTTGTTGACTCTCAGAAAGACATTGAAGAATTCCCTGTAAATACGCAAAATTCCCTTTTCAATAAGCAAAATTAGCTTTTACTTTATACAGGCTGTAAGTGCAACTTCTGAGATAGAAACTGAGGCTTAAGTAACAACAATGACATTAGTAACATACTAGAGGATATCCTAAATACTTCTGCTTCTATTATAGCTCTTTTTTTTTTCTTAATAGGCTTTTGTGCCATATAAAAAGAATGTATAAAAATTATGATTCACATATTCACACAAAACATATTCACAAAAATAATCTATGAAGTTCCTTACTCAGAGATTACACTAAAGGTGTTAGTGAAAATACTAAATTATGATGATGAGATATCAGGCAATTAGCTCCTCCTTAATCCATCCCTTCTGTCTTTAAGGGACACCAACATAAAATTTAAGTAGGAAAAATTTTCTATTCACCCTAGTTTTTTTTAATTCTGTTTTATTCACCCTTGTAAGCAAATTAATAAAAATCGTCAAAAGAGCCAAAACCTACTTGACAAAAAAAAGCCAAAAACCCACAACTGAAAATCTTTGTGTTTAAATACCCTGCATACTCTTCTAGAGTGAAAGATTTTTTATTTGTCCTGTTTCTAAGCATTCCTTAAAACGAGTGGGCAGAAGATTAGTTCAATTTATTTGCTTTTGGAGAACTACCATAACCGTAACAAATACAGAGTAACACAGCATGGTTTGACATTAAACTCTTTCTTTTGAAACGCGGAAATATGTCCTGTTTGGAAAAAAATGTTATGACCCACCAATATAAGTGGTAGGCATAGTCTTTTTGTGACTACAGAATACTGCAAAAGATATCAATTGTCAAAATAAGAAAGTACGTAGAGAGAAAAAACTTACGGAAGTGGGAAAAAGTTAGTTAATGAGGAAATTGCAATCAGCCTTCTCATCATCAACCAGAAATAATTATCACAGCATGCTACCATTCAGCTGTTGATTAAAGGTATTTGCTTAATATATTTGAAATAATTATGCTTGTTCATAAGGCCCTGTCAGCACATCTATTAGAAATTATGTCCCTCTGGGTTTTGTACCTTTAAAATTTGTTCAGGGATGCACAGAAAATTTCATTAGTTTGAATTATAGCACTTTCAGTCAGATCTGATCAAAATCATGTATGTATGTACTTTGGTACGCTTTAAAACCCAAAGCTCTACTCTTGTATCCTTTACACATTCTTAGTCCCCAGTGAAGCAAAAAGAAATTACAGAAGCAAAAGAGAATGCAAGAATTCTCAGAAAAGACGCCTGGGATTTATATATATACAGGATATAAAATATCTAAGGCCCTCTGCATACAATTATCATTTATGAATTATTGATCATTAATTAATTTTCTCTTGTGCTTGAAGATGTTAAGTTTTGATTTATAAAATCTGAATGGTTGTATTGGCACTAGCTTTTTGCATAGAAATATGATTAACTTCCTTAGGCTAAGTTACAGTCTTCATGAGGAGACTTAAAATTAGCTAGGACTTACTTCAATTCCCAGTGCTGACATTTGTTAATATTCTATTTCATGCTGCAAAGGCTATTAAAATCTTCCTAGATTGTTTTTAGAAGAGCTAGATAGTTTTTTATTTAGTTTGTGGTTGTACTAATGACTTGATGAACACTTAACTCTACCAAAAAACTGGTGTGTACCTGCAGTTGAACAAATTTCTATGAATATTTGTTGGAATTCCAAAACACTAAGCACAAGTAATGAGAAAGATTTTCACTGAATTGCTAAAATATTGGAAGGAAGGATAAATTGCCTTCTTCTCTCCACTATAAAAAACCCAGCTCCTTTAGTCACTCTTCATAGGACTTATTCCCTAGACCCTTTGCCAGCTCTGTTGCCCTTCTCTGGACACGCTCCAGCACCCCAGTGTCATTCCTGAACTGAGGGGCCCAAAATGGGACACAGAACTCAAGGTGTGGCCTCACCAGTGCCAAGTACAGAGGGACCATCACTTCCCTGGTCCTGCTGGCCACGCTCTTCTTGATGCAAGCCAGTACGCCATTGGCCTTCTTGGCCACCTGGGGCACACTGTTGGCTTGTGTTGTTTAGTCCTGTCTAGGTCAGCTGTTTTTTTCCTGAGCTCAATTTTGAATGTAAATTCTTAGAGGCTGAAGACATTTTACTTTATAAACATGCTTAACCCCCACCTCAGGACAAAGCAGGAGGATATTGGGTATTCAGTATATGAGCATTTTTGATGACCTGTTCTTCCATGCATCCTCTAGATCCAACTTAGTTCTGTTTGGCCAGAACTGTTTTCACCATGGTTGCTACATTTAAGTCTTTAGGATGTGCTATGGAGAAGAGTGTTATTTTCTCATTTTCTCTGCACAGAGATGGTGACTGGGAAGGATTTTGCAGGGTACCTGAGAAGGATTTTGTCCCTTTAGAACCACTACATTTCTTCATTGAAGACTCACACAATTTAAAATTCCTCTATCTCATTCATCTCTGGGGCAATTTCTAAATTTCTAAACTAAAATAACTGATCCTGCAGTGACAGTAACTGCTTACATATTTTTTGCCTTGCAAATTCAATGTTTAAAAAGTCAAAATTATTCAATTGGCCTGAAACTGAATGTATTTTCCCTGCTGGTAAATCTATCCATCATTTACATAGTATTATACTATGAACAATATACTCCTAAATGTATGTTCAGCCAGTGACTAAGAAGATACAATAATTCAAAATGGGCTTAAGTCATCTCACATACAAAGATTCTGATATACTATGAAAAATGTAATAACATTGTTAAAAGTAAATGTGCTGTAAAAACAAAAGCTGCAAACCAATGGATACGTAGCTGTGAGAAAATAATATACCATATTTTTAATAATATACCATAGTTTTAACATATTTTTCAGATCAATAGAAAAATATGTCCAATTACCTGCTCTGTTCCTCTTGCCCTGTGTTTCTGTATGTTTGTGCAGACACAACAGAGGCAGAAGAGTATAAAAAAATGAAAATGTAGTTTATAAAAAAAAATATTTACATGAGTTAATTATTTAAAGTTAGGGATGTAAACATCACTGTTTGCCACAAAATACCGTGAACAACCATTACCCTTCCCAATTAGTGGATTTAAAATTACTGTCCAGAATGTGTCAAAAAACCTAAGGAAAGTATTTAGAATCACCATCAGAACATTAATTTATCACTGTTATTGGTTGGGGTTTTGTTGTAAATGGAAAGAGATTATTAAGGTTTTCTTTTACATCATATTCACTTTTAACACCTTACTAACATTAGTTATATAATCAATATTACATTTTGTTTTCATGAATAGTCAAGAGCAACACAGCAGTTTCTTTTTTATGAATCCTGTTTGTATAAGTAATTTAAAATCCGCATTTCCAAACTTCAAAGCAAAATAACCTTGCTGTACCTCTCAATATTTCTTTTTGACTAGCATCCCACAGGTTTCAAAGGTCTATGCAGAAAAATTCCCAGCCACAATTGTGATCGTCCTGAAGCAAGCAAATTAAATTTTGCTTTATTTTCTGATCCTTTATTCTATCCTCATTTTGATGCAAATGAAACTGCATGTGATGCTACTGAAATAGCCTTGAGAAGTTTCACTGTTTTTGCTTTCCTTTAATAAACGTAAGTGGCCATCTTACAAATATTCATAACTGGATTAGTCCAGCATACATTTAGAGACCTGCATGTAAATGTAGAAGAAATGAAAGCTGAAACTGTTCTAAGTCAAGAGAATCCTCTTTGCTGTTGCAGAGACATGATCATACTGTTATTCTAAAACTTTTTAGAATCTTCCTTTGGCCCTAACTGAATTATCCCTTCACCCAAAGCCCAAGTAAAGGAAGATGCTGACCCCAAGATTAGCTCAGCTGGTCAGAGCATGGTTTTAATAATGTCAAGATTGCAGGTTAAATCCCTGTATGGGCAATTCACTTAAGAGTTGGATTCATTGATCCTTCTGAGTCCTTTCCAACTCAGACTATTCTGAGATTCTGTTATTGTCTATTGTGGCTAGTACATCCTTATCTGCAGCATTTCATATCTATGTAACAAACCTACTGCTACTCACATAGCTATATGTTCCCAGAGAATCCTTGTGTAGCCTTTGAAGGCTCTCACATGTAATGATTAAAATTATAATTATCTTCTTTAATTCAGAGACACTGGGGATGCTCTGAGGATGCACCGTATGGTATATTCATGATCTTATGCAAAAATTCTCACTCTTACTCACTCTTACTCACTCTTGAACATTTTTCCCCATATTGGGCAGTCTGTGTTTATTTCCAGCTGGCTATAACTAACTTTCCATAAAGAATGTGCTTCTTTGGATCAGATGAATTCTTGCTGAGTGCATTTAGGTAGCCTGTATTATGTTATTGATACAAAACTTGTTTTTCTTTTCAAGAATCTACAAGACTGCAGTCTTAATGTGAATTACTTCAATTTCACTGTTTATTAAACTATGAGGCTACTTATATAGGACAACATGATGATAAATCCATTGATCTTCATCCTTTCTTTTTTCCTTGTAGTCTCATAGGTATTTCTTAGTAATCTTGCTAAATTACAATTATTCATGTCTTTTCCCACCTAGATGATATTGAGGAATTTCCATTCATTTGGGTCTTGTCCATGTATATGTCACATATGGACTTGCAAAATTAGATTAATTATAAGTGAAACAAGAAAAAATATATAGTAGTGTTCTTACTTTACTCTGGACCAGCCGTAAAACATCATAACTTAGAGAATCAAGCTATCACATTTGCCAGGAATTCAGCATGAGTTTCTCAATTAAAAGAGCACATATTTGATTTCTGTCAAACTATTCATGTTTCAATGAGAAGTAGACTACAGTGCTAGGCAATCAGCAGTAAAAATTTGCCATTCCTATTCACATTAAAATGTCAACTCCCAGCTTCACAAGGTCCATGAGAAAAGAGTCTTGTTAGAGACAGAAGGGTTACTTTTCTGATGCTACTACATCATATATGCCAGTTTAAACACATATTCTGTAGACTCAGTTTTGAGGTAACAAGTGCTGCCATAGTGTAGGTGATGATTTGTCATTGCTTTATTGTTGAGATGTTATGTCACCATCTCAGCTGTTTCATAATCTAAACTGATAGTGGATATTTTACCTGACATGAAGGTAGGAAATGGAGAATGAATTGACATGCTAGACATGTACAGCACAAGTTGAAGTCTGATTTTCCTTTCAGGATGTTCAAAATTCCAGAAATATTGAATTAAGAAATACCTCCATGTCTTAGCTTTTGATCATCCATGTTACTAGAAACAGGGTAGATGCCCAAAGAGCTTTAAATGTATACTATCAATGATTTGTTGTTTCAGCTTTATTCTCTCTTTCTCCAAAAGAAAAACATTTCAACCACAGGTGTACCTAGGGGAGTCTGTCACAAAACTAAAATGCTTTATATCTTTAAAGATATGCAGGCACTTAGGTTTCCATCAATAAAGAGCTCATTATTGAATGTGCTCAGACAGTCCTGCCATAAAGGACAGCTTCTCTGGTAACCTCCTGATGCCTATTTCTAGCTGCCTCACTGAAGTTTGCTGTGTGAGCTGGGCTGCTATGCATACAAAAAATACGCCTTTATGTATTTATAAATTCACTTGCATTTACTTTGTCAAACATGTTCTATCTTTAATGTGCAAGCAGTTCTGAGAAGAGAAGCTAGGATAAGGACTCCTTGCTCCACGAGAGCTGGGAAATAATCCCTTTTTCTGCTCTCACCCTCTGAATGTCAGGAATGTGAGTATTCAGTTTCACAGTGATAAAGTTTAAAGTTCAGTCTACACTACATCTCACTGTGCAGGGCACATTTCTCAGAAAGACAGAAGTCTTGCATCCTTCATCTATTTGACAAATTTTGGTTATGATTGTATTCAAAAAGAAAGAGGGATAGCAGCATCACAACATACTGAAACAAGTGCCTATCTGGTCTGACCTGTCATATCCCAATGATGCCATGATGATTTTTTGCCTTTTCTTTTATATCTTTTTATAGCTTTTGTATTCTTAGTGTTTTTTAGCCTACATTCTTAGACTTGTCAGGCTAGGGGACTAAACATTTTAGAAGCTTCGTAGTTAGGGATCAGAAGGCCCCAGACACCAAGGTCCTCTCCAAAATGCATTTTGTAAACTTAGAAACATCCAGGGAAAGGTTCCCTGGGGAGGGGGGCTCATTCTAGCCTCTCATTGGGGAATTTATGATAGATATGCCAATTAGTAAGACCTGTAATGTTATACCAGATGTTTTGTGGGGGTGCATTGCGGTGTGCATTTCAGGGCATTGCATCTGGACGTGGTGCACCTAAGGATCCTTAAAATAAATACAAAGGTAAAATCCCTTTTTCCCTTCTAACCGTGTTTGATTCTTGATTTTAAGACCAGGAAAAGGCATCACCAAGACGTGATTAAGAAGTGTCTGAGTTCATCCATGGCAGAGAAGCAGTTTGGGTAGTATTAACCAATGATTTGACTCTCACTATGAATTGTATAGGAAATTCAGAGGAGTAAGATGCAAGGTTTAGACCATAGACAGAGAAACTATTCACAACTTATTCTGATATGAAATAGTAAATGCATTTTTTACTTCTTTGAACATGATTAATAATTAATTATAATCTTGGGGTATTGTTATTAATGTCGAAACAGCCAACCTTAAAAAAAGCACCCACATACAAGTGAGTTCTTGAGTTAAATTTTGTTCCTTAATATTTTTCTAATAAACAATCACAACTCTGCAAAAGTTACCAGTGGAGTATTAGTATTTTATAGTGTATAGGATGGAACATTTTTATGTAGTTTCCATAACAACCAGAGTATAAATTAATCTTAAATAATTTGCATTTCACTGCAGTCTACATTGTGGATGTCTAACTTTGCATCAAAGAATAGACAGATACAAGAAAAGCACTTTCATATTTTATTATTTTACCCACTAAATGAACTGCATAGTCATATAAAGGTTATTTCTGTTAAATGGCAGATCTGAGAAATAAATAGCCATCTATTTACTTAAGCAGGCATCTAAGTTTCTTTCAGGAAATTTAAGCATCTAAATATCTGCCATCAGGTACACTCAAACTGCCACTATGTTGTCAGAACAGATAATCATTGAAACATCAAAAGTAAATTTTAAGTTGCAACATTGGTTTTCTCGAGTGCTTTGGAATTTATTTTGTGTAAACCTTAATAATTTTGCTTTTGCATGTTTTTGAACACCTCTTTTTGAAAAACTGTCTCATAGTACTCCATGATATTGGAACACATCTTACTTGTATTTATTTGTTAAGAAAAGGTTTCTGTCTCAACTTCAGGTGAAATCAACTATCTGCAATGATCTATTCACTACCTGGTTGTCTTTTGTTAAAGTATCTCATTTTTTCTACTACTGAAAGAAATACTATTTCTAGTTTTGGTTTGGGGTTATTTATGAATTGCAGCTTCTCTTAAATCTGTGTGTATTTTTTTAAATGCACTATTTTCTTCTTATTTTATTATATTCTCATAGTTGCATTGGTCTCTGAACCAGTATTAATGCCTCTCATGTTCTGAATTGAAGATAAGTCTCTTCCTCTAGGCTATGCTCAAATTTTCTTAAAAAAAAAAATTAACATGAAGAAATATTTTGCTAGGTGTTTTCATCATGTTTATGATTGTAAAGAAGATACCTGTTCTACCTGCAGTTTTACAATTCTGCTCACATTGCTTATAATGAACTTTCATTAATAGGATATACCATGAGGTCAGTTGGGAAAATATTTTTAACTGGACAAGCACCAGTTCAATTTGACTTTACTATCCAGATTCTAACAGGTACTGGGATTACTGAAGAATTTTGTAACTGTCAAAATTGTCACTCCACATTTTTAGCCTGATTTAAACTAAGAAGTTACAGTCATGCATAGTTGTCACTATGCTCAAGATGATGAAGTCTTAATTCTTGCTCAGCGCCTGGGGTTTTTTTACATATGTGGAAATACGAGGAATATACTGTGGTTGTTCTGTACCTTCTTCAAGCATCTTGAATTTGAAGAGACTTCTAAAACTAGCAAATGTGTCTGAATTTTTTTCCTGTGAGAGTGGCAAGGCAGCTGCATAAGTTGCCCAGAGAAGCTGTGGATGCCCCATACCTGGAAATGCTCAAGTCCAGGTTGCGAATGGGGCTCGGAGAAACATGGTCTAGTGGAAGGTGTCTGTGCCCATGGCAAAGGGGTTGGAAATAAATGATCTTTAAGGTCTGTTCCAATGAAAACAATTCTGTGATTCTATGATTGTATGAAATGTCTGTTCCTGTCTTGATTTTCACCTTATCAGAATGTTATGTTTGTTTTCAGTTTGAGAAAAAAGTTGTCTTTGTTAATAAAGAAATGAGCATTGCTCCTGGAACAAGTATTATCTTCATGATAATAACATCAGTAATCAACCCCAAAGAAGGAAAAGAATCCTTCAGCTGTAGGGTGGGGAACTCGAGAGAAGTTGAACACCTGCTGTGCTGAAGGTCTCATTCTTGACTCTGATATCAATCACATCAAAACTGTGATTATTTAATGTATCAAATGAACCTAATCTCAAAACAGTAATTTAGATTTGTTTCAACTCAAGGCAGCGAGAGAAATAATGCAATCCTGGAATAGACCATTAAATTGAATGAAGACCAAAACACTACAGGAGCATATAAGGTGTATGTTAGGATCTATATTACTTTCTTTCCAGTTATGACTATAACAACTCAGATTTAGAGGCATGTGAAAAACAAAGGAAAAAAATCTTTTACTGTGGTCTGTTGGCATGGAGTCTCAGTCAGTGTAGGCCTTGTTAATGTGAATGTTGTCTACTCAAAAGTCATCTTAGAGAAATCTATTTGCTAAAGGGAGAGGTTTTATAACTCTCTTGGGAAGTTTATGAGGATTCATACTGCATCAGTGCATCTGCTTTTCATACTACAAAACAGTGAGGGATAGACCACCACCACCTGAACTCATATTTCTAACTCACATGAGTAAGGGCCTGTCTGCTCGGACATCCATCAGAACTGCATGCTAATACAACTATCAGAGTTCAGTTGGTATTTCCCCCACCTGTACCTAAATGCTACCTAAGGCAGAGTGTTTTTCCATAATACAGGTCAACATGTTGCAACTATAAAAAATAGTTAAGCTGTATCAAATATTTGCATTTTAACATTGCCATTGCAACAAGCCACGTAATTTAGGAAGCCTTAAATAATGACAAAATTAGTTCTGTTGCTATTTTTCTTGTTCCTATGTTCTACTCTCCAGAAATAAATTATATTCTATCAAGTGATTTATTTTACTGAATTTTGTCTCTTCAAGTTCCCCATAATAATGAAACTACTCAATTTTTTATTATTGTTTTCCATATACATTAAGCCTCTACTTATCTAAGCAGGAAAGATTTTTTAAAAATATTTAAAATTACAATATTTTTGTGTTTACCTTTGGGATTCTTTTAATTACCATGACATATAGAAGCAATATAATAAGGCAAGGACATAAAATAGAGAGAAGCTGTTGGGCAGATAATAATGCATAAGAAATAACTTAATCTGATATCGAAATGTCTTCAAACTAGTCATTAATTATTGTCTCACACCAAGATCTCAGCTATGGCTCCTATATCACAGGTACAGGAGAATGATCATACAAACTATAAAATCTACATATTTGAGAGTTTTCAGAATAACAAAGCACAGCATCTACAACTCCTTCTGATGTTTATTTATAGGTTTTATGCTATAGGAGGTCTTTGTAAAGCTTACAAAGACTCCAGATGAGATGAGAGTAAATTCAAATTCTACCCTCTTATCTACCTTCTTTCATTCACCCAAATCTAATTGATATACGTAGAAGCAGCATGTGTGTGTGTAAATGTCTGTGTAGACTCAAAAGAATAAGCATAATTTTCATATGACAGCTTTCACTGTATATTCCCATCAGCATTTTTCAATGAACTCTGCTGAAGTTAAAGGAACTTTGACATCTACAGTCATTATAGCTAACAACAAAACAGTAGAGAGGTTCATTGATTCACATCTTAGAGGGGCACAGTCTCAGTTCACATGCTGCTGCAGCACAGTATTTCTAGGGGAATGCTTTTAGAAGTGCTTTCAGTAGAACTGAATAATCATTCTGAACTGTCATATTCACTAAAGCAGCAGAAAGCTTGACCTTTAATCAAGAAGAAGGAGCATCACAGAACATCACTTTATTGTGCAGATAATGTACAATTCACAGTACTGCATATTACAGCTTCAATTCTTTGATGACTACAAAGCTTGTTTTTCACTCAGCTGCCTCCTGTTGTAGTACTTTCTAGGTTTAGCTACTAATATATTACTATTATATTTACAAAGGAACAAAATAAAGTACACTTACCAAAATTGTGAATTTAAAGGAACATTTAAAATATGTCTGTATATGGAGGGGAATGTTTCAAGTGTTCACTTTCAGCCCTCTTAGCAGAGTACTTACAGATAACTGGCCTTTTCTAGATAGGTCATCTAATCTGTTGGGTTTATTAATGTCTTAATTTTTGGCAAAGCTGTCTGCCAGTCCCTGTCCTCTTTTTATGTTCATTTCAGGTTATTACTCATGAATCTCAGCACTCAGTAATCTCCTATTCCATTTATAAATGTATTCTTTTTTAGTTATGACATGTGTCTTTACTTCTAGATAACATTAGAAAAACCTGTTGCATTGGTTTGAAAACAAACCAGTGGGAGATCGCAAGTCAGGATTAAAATTTAATAGGGAAAAAAAAAATAAATTAAATAATACAAGGAAAAAGCACTGAGAAAGTCAGATACAACCTGACACCCTGTTAGAGTGGTGGTAGCAGTCCAGATGAAGTAGCTCAGTTGAAGCAGTGATCCTGTGGAAGGTCTGGTCTCCAGCTGAAGGTCCAGTGATAGCTCTTGTCCTCTGGGAACCCAGCAGACAGGGCTCCCTTAGGCAGTTCCAAGGCCAGGTTATATCCAGGTGGGAATGCTTGGCTCCTGCCTCCTGGGTAGAGCAGCTCACAATAGGATGAGATAAGTCCATGAGTCATGCAGTGGTTTCTTGATGGCCCCTTGTCTGTTATCAGGGGTGGGTCATAGCAGGAGATAACAGCTAATGGCCCACAGCTGGTGGTAATAGAATACATCTATATTGGAACTTAGGACACCTGTATGCCAAGTAGGGCAAGGGACAGTTTGGTAAGGGTCTGAAGTTAGAATCTGGTCCTTTTCTAATTTTTTTCTCCATTTCTTTTCTGTGACTGACCTTAGGGTAGTTTTGATCATGTGTTTTCAGAGTCACTGACAGCTACTCAAATGTATGCATAGCACAGTAACAGACAAAGATGCTATGTTGACAAATGAGAGACATTATTTTAATTAGCTAAGTAATTGTTTTTTCCAATTTAATTTATAGTAGGGTTGGGTTTACATTTTTTTTCAATTTTGGGGGCAGGGGGGCAGCAAGTGACAGGTTTTACTTGCTTTATAAGTTAAAGAAGTCTCATACATTGAAAAATTGAATTCACTTTTAAAGATAACTCTTTGTGTCTGTATATGGCCTAAGTCACTTGATCAGTCAAAACCTAATTTTTATTTTCAACTGTCTTCTTGTAGATGAGAAGCCAACATGATTAAGCCTTCTGTGGAAAAGTTATTCTTTGCAGACATACCAAGGACACAAGCAAAGAACAGCACAGTTTTCAGTCATGTCAAGTCTTGTCTGTTTAGTGTTCCTTTAAGAGATGAACTGGTTCCACTGCACCCAAGAGATGAATCCAAGAAAGATTTTCTGCATAGGTCAAATAACCTGTGCTCAATTCAATATTTAAAATATGTGACTCTACAAGCAAAATCTAAGCTCCTGGAACAAGTATTATATTCATGATAATAACATCAGTAATCAACCCCAGTAATCAAGATGTTATTGAAATTATTTTAGTGTTATTTTCTTTTCTGTGGAGTTTATTTTATTACATGCAAAGATTACACGATGCTCTCTGGGCCCTGAGCATTCTGCTGGGGTGCTGCTGGAGGGGCTGCTACAGTGAGGAGAGCCAGGAGAGTTAGGAGCTGCCAGGAGAGTGCAGGGCTGGAAGGACACTGTTCGACCATGTCCAACAAGAAAAGCAGAGCAGGACCAATGAGGATGATGGTGGTCAAGGTCAGATGCAGACCAGGAATAACCAGATGGGTCCGTAGAGATGAATCATGCTCGATATCAAGTCAGAAATTCAGCCCACAAAGAAACTTTAGGATCAGCCAGGTAAGACACTGCATAACTCTGTTCAAGCTCCAGTCCTTTATTTTGATAATCTCCTGGAATTTGCCACTGAAGCCTGTTTCTGCCTGGCAGAATTTTTATTTCAGAAACTATTAAATGATATGTTTTTGTTCTTTATGTAGTGCTATTGTTTCATGGAATCAACATCCAAAAAAGTAATTAGGTTCTAGGACATTCAGACTGGAAGAAGGAAGTTTTCCTCCTTACAAATATGGCCCCACACCAGGTGACAGTCATATTTAGTCTGGCAGAAGTTCTCTTCATCTGTCTTCTACCTAATGAATATTTAATCACCTTTCTGTGAACCACTGAATCTTTAATTTAATTTTAGTATACACATTTCACCCATGACTGCTGAAAGTTTAATACAAGAGCAGTCCTCCTAACAGGAACTCCAGCTCATGAATCCTGCTTTCTGTCTCTTGAGTCCTCAAGGTGAGTGTTTTCACCTCAAGGCAACCCCAAGATAGGAACATTTTGTGGGCTGCTGGATGGTACAAGTTTGAATTTTTTTGGGAAGTCAAAAGAATTAAAACCATATAAATCAATTCCTGAGTGAGTGTTCTAGCCTAGGCTATTACATGAAATGGAGTTGCTATCACCACTTCTGGAGATGTTTTAAAAGAATTTCCTGTCCACAACTGCATTTTGGGAAAAGCCTAATTCTGCCCTGTACTCTGAGTGTTTTAAGACTGTCTCTGAACCAGAGATCCTGAGAGGATTTTTGGTAGACGTAAACCAAGTCTTTGTTATTAGATGTACAACAAATGCATTACTTCATGACACAGTGCATCTAGGAGAAGCATAAAGCAGAGTAAAGGATTTTTAGGGACAAGGAAACAGCATAACCCAAGGACACGGATATCTGAAGGAACAGTTTGTCTTTTTTCCTCTTTGATATTTCCCTCAGGCTTGCTGATGATTCATGTGTCTGCTACTTTTCTTTTCCCTGACATAACACTCTTAAGAAAAGAAAGGATATCACATATAATAATCATGGTCTGGTCTGTGTATTATCATTTAATAATATATAACAGCCAATCCAACATGGTGCCTGTTACACAGAGAAAGGGCTACTGTATTTGGTTGTCATGTGCAAGAAAGAAGCTTTAAACTGCTTGATCCAATCCTATTCTGAATGTGGGAAGTCCTCAGATGCGATCTGCATTTTCTTCAAAAGTAGTACTGCTTAACACATCTACTTTTTTCAACTTCTGCACTATATCCAGTAGATTTATGTTGAAGATTTTTCTTGAAGGCGTTAAGGATTTGATTAGCTGGTGGTCTGTGCATTAGTCTTTGGGCAACATTACAAAGAAACAAGAAAATTTTCTCTTTCAGGCCACTTCATATTTCCTACAGTTCACCTCCTTCTCTTGGATGGTATTACCAGATAGGAATTCAGAACACAGCTCTCTTACCACCCATATTAGCCCTTAGGATGATGATGAATCATGACTTCCACAACCTTTATCAGTTCAGACCCTGAAGGAAACAACATAGTTTCTAATTTTGGATTGGTTATCTTGATTTGAAAATATTTCTTATTGAAGATATGTTCATTAAAATAAGCTTCATTTTAATTCAACAGAACAAAATTTTTTCAGAGTCCTCATTCTAGTTCTTAAAAGAAACAAAACACATATACAAACAACCTGGTGTCACTTGTCTCCTGTTATATTGTGGTATATGAATTTCTTTTGTTCTTTTTCCACGTTGACTATTACAACAATTTATGATCTCATTTCGGTTTTATCTCTTTCATCTGCCCTTAAAGAAAGTTTTTCTATTCAGTACTTTCAGTTATTGATATATTCATTCTCCTTCCCAGTAATACTTCATTTTAAAAGGATAATACAGTGCTATTTTCCTTTTAATATTCTGTAGAAAATAAACCGGTGCAAGAAACAAAACCATAATATATGTATAGGTAACCTTAGGTTATTGAAACTTCTGTTTATTGGATTTTTAGGAATATTTGTAGTTGTATTTCTAAATGCTGGAAAAAATCTCATGTTCTTTTTGTTGCTAATGAAATGTTCATTTTTATTAACTCGTACTTAATCTTTTGTTCAATGGCAGACATTCCAAGTGTTGAACAGAAGAGTTAGACTTTATTTTGCAAATCCAGCTATAAATAAATAGTCTGGATTTTTATTTGCAGAGTCTAGAAATTCATCTGGTTTTAACATTCCTTATTTTCTTTGATACTCTATTAAATCTGAAAGACATGAGTTTTATTGAATTGTTGAAAATCATATGTGAGAAATCTTTAATGACAATGTAAGCATGAAGAAAACCTATATATTGTACCATGTCAACTGCTTGGAGTTGATTGGGCAGAAATATTCCCTTCTGTTGTTAAAAGATGTGAAGATACAATTTGAATTTTTACAAAAACTGGTTTTTATCAGTTAGGATACTGAAGTGAGGAAAGCTAACAAAGTAACTTTGATACTCCTCTGTCTCAAAGTAGAAATACTTGAAAGATTATGATGATTATTATTATTATTATCACTGTCATCATTATCATTATCATTGCAGTTATCATAATCATTACTAGTTATTTGTGGTGTATGTTTAAACGAACACCTTTATTCAAATGTGAGAAAAAAATGTCTGGAAAGTATAAATAAGGAAATATTCTACATATAGATGAGAAACTGAGTGATAAAGTTGAAAAAAGTATATAAAAAATTGAGAACACTCTGTATGCACACATGAAAGTCTGTTCTTTAAGAGGACATTAAGATTATAAGTCAAACACTCAAAAGTTAAGAAATGTCAAATCTGCATTTATGTGTGTTGCATACAGACTACAATAAAGTCATCTCCTATTCCTTTTAACTAAAAGATATTGAGACCACTTGGTCACAGAAAACTCATCATGCCTCCCCATTCTTTAATGCTTTTCAGAACTCCTTTCTTTTCCCCCAGTGTTACTGCAACTTCTTGCTCATATTTAATTGGGCAAAATATTGTAATATTATACATATAGTTCTTGTGTTTAAGAATATCTTGTTTAAATGGCCCTTTCAGCCTTGTGCTCAAACTGCAGATTAGACTAGCACATTAGACCTGCTGCCACAAAAGTTCCTTCCAGAAATGTTGGCACAAATGTTTGTGCAGCTATGTTATTAATTTTGTTAGCAAAACAATTGTGGTAAAATCAAATCAGTTGTTCCAGAGTCCACAATTCACAAAAAGTTTATTTTTCCGCGAAAATCGACTGCTGAGTTCTGTAGATCCTTGCTTAGACAGAAGGATGGAGATAGTGATAGAAAGGAGGGCTGAAACACTTCCTTGAAAACAGCATCAGTTTTTATTGACTCAAGATTATTTTATTTTTCAAGATGTCTGAACCAATATACTAACTGGCTTCTGAGAGAAGAGATAGCTCCTCCTCCTTTCTTCACTGAGTTCTGCTGCTTGGCTGATCATTAGGTGGGCTTTTCTGGTCACTAAATCAGCAAAAATATTCTGAGGAGGGCAGATTACTTTTGGGTTGCCTCAGTGCACAACCTTGATGAGCAGACAGACACAGTCCCAGGCAGAGCAAAGGAAGAGGCAGGGATGTGCAAATGGGAGCAGGGGCTCCTGACACCTCTTCTAGCAGCCTGTGCATTTGTGTAAGTGCAACCTTTGCAGGAAAGCTTGTCCTTGCTACCACACTGCCCAGCCAGCAGATGTGACTATTCTTCATAAGCCAGCCCTCAGAGGGTTTTCCAAAGCCATAACTTCTCAAAACAAAACATCCTTGTCCTAGAAGGTGTCATAACCCTTCTTATGGGAGAGCAGTACACTAAAGTTGGAACAGAGGACTCTGAAATGCTAAAAATACATCTGAATGGATGTGACTTTGTTTAACTCAACAAAGACATTCTTCATGTAAGGAAAAGAAAAATGTATCATTTTCCCACTTTCAGATTGCTGACAGTGTCAGTGGGACCTGTCCTCTCAGTGATTTATCTCCTAAAATATAATGAATAATGTTTTTATGGCACTATTAGGTGCCTGAGAAGAATTACCAATAAAACAGACCCAAGAACTGATCCTGGAGTAACAGTATTGGAAACATAAGGGAGCATTTCCCATCCAAAAGGATGGTTGGAAAACACTTATTGGACAATTTCCAACAGAGGAGTCTTCCAGGAGAACCTGTAAAAACTGAATTATTTCCCTGTAAAAACACCCATTTTAAAATGGGTCTGCTTAAATCTTACTGGTGTTTTAGCTCCCTGCTGCTCTGTACAGGTCTTCAGCTCAGAGGTAAACAGCCTAGAAAACCATTCTAAATATGTGTAATTTATGGCTTTTATATTAAGAAGACATTTGGAGTGTGATACTTTATCATAAAACATTTCAAACTACCAACATCCACCATGAGAAAGAGTTTCTTTTCTCTTCTAAGCTTCAATTTTGAGATTTTCCAGTTGGTTAATTAATATGTGCTATGTCTGCTTCAATCAAAACAGAAAACTATAATAACAATCAGACAGAATTTTTATAATTGTTTTTCTTTTTAGGAGAATACTTACAGATACCACCAATGTATTATTTTCTTATACAACCCTTGTTTTGATTTGTGGTCTTTTGTTTATTTTTCATTACACACAGTTTTGAAATAATACCACTCTTGAGAAAAATAGAATATTGCTGTTGGGCAGATCAGTCTCCTTCATCTTGATCTAGGCCGGTGTTATTAAAGAACATGTATTTCTTACTCAAATGCACAGAAACTTCACTGGGGAAAAATACTTACCCATGAGAATATGAGGTGTATCTGTATTTTCTCTGTAACAGAGTCAGTCTACCTGCTTGAGTCATGTTAATATGATAAAAATAGTATTTATTAGACCTTTTGAATCAAGAGAAACACCATCTGTCTTGTTAGATACAGCTTTCTGTGATAGGATATGCAATCAATAATTTGTGGAGATTTTACTCATCATGGACTACCTAAATAAGGAACACTGTGTTTTCTTCTTACAATTTATAATGAGAACAAAAAGCTTTAACTGTTGATAAAAGACATTTATGTTTTTGAATATACTACTACAGCAATTTCTAGGGAGTAAAAGTGTGGATAAATGCAATAATTTAAGTTCACCGTGTTTGCTGATGGCATAACTGACATTGAATGAATTTTGCAGGACAGACAAAGGAAATAAATTGCTGAAAATGCAATTAGAAATGTGACAATGTTTAGAATAAGAACAAAAAAAAAAATCACTGTGATGGTGAACATAGTGATTTTGTTTGTGACACCTTTAAAATGGATTATAGCATACTTGCAATTATGCAATATTTATGAGGTTAATTTACTTTCCTAAGACCCAGTGCCTTTGACTTGACATGCAACAAACTACATCCCATCCATGCACAGTTGATGTAGGGCTTCTCTGCACAATAGGCATGTGTCTCTAATACACATTTCATTGATCTGATACTAAAAGAGAATTAGTCAATTTAAAGACACATTGTCAACCTGTCACTTTTCAATTTAATTCTTCCCTTATTGGCACAAATATCAATTCAGTATACGATTTAACTTAAGAAGCATTGCATTTCTCAAGTCAGGATCTTTCACTTTTCCTTCTTCACTTACTAGAACTGACAAGTATAATTTGTCTGCAGAAGAAATGAAATCATGTATTGAATTTGGTATTGATCTACTATCAGTACAGGCAAGAAGATTGCAAAAATTGTTTCCATTAAAATTCTGCTTTTCTTTCAAAAGCTCTGCCAGTTTTAGACTCCTCAATTCATAAGTCTAAAAATTGTGCATGTGTGTACGTGTTTCAGCTGGGGAAATCCATAAGGAAGTAATTCTGAACAAACAGCTGCTGAAATGTAGAAATATCTGCTGTTTTATGTCTTATGGAATGCACCAAAATAAAGACCATCACTTTAGAACAATAGTTTAGCTGGGGAAAAGACAAAGCAGCAGATTGAGGGAAACATGTTTCAATATTTAGTGGACTGTTCTGAGCAAAGTCACTCCAAATTTTCTTGGGAAAATTTATTTTCCTCAGAAGTAGATATTTTTAGTGAAATTTATTCATTTCCTTCAATTTTTTTTTTTTTGCCAGGGTTTTCTTTCTGGTACATAACTGACCAGCAGTAACAGGTATAGAAGTTCCTATAGTACAAGAGGCTTGTCCTGGAATTCGCTTTTATCATTCCTGTTAAAAATTAAATAATGTTGAAATCTCAGAAGCTGCTATAGAGTCATACCTGTAGAGATTTAATTTTTAATAATTACCCCCAGATATTTCTAAATAATAGATTTCACTATAAAATTGATCATCACCGAAGGGATATTATATATGCAGTATTCAGAGCAGTTACAGGAAGGAAGTTAGACTCCATTCACAGTCCCCATAACTGCCTTTCTACTTTAAAATAAGACTAGAGATGGTCCAGAAGGTCTCAGGAGTGAGTAATTCCAGAACACAGTGATGACAGTGGACTGGGGAAGTGAGTGAACTCAGTTTAGACTGAAAGATGACCTGTGCCCATAGATAAAATCACACTGTGAGCTAGGAATGGTTTTATCACAGTTTCTGGTCCTGTTTAAGACTCTTTGAGGAGAGAAATCAGATTGAGCTTTACCAACATGAACCAGAAAGGTCTTGGTCCAAGCACCCCAAACACTCAGAATTTAAACAGGCTTACAAAAGTTGAGATAGCATAGATCATTTTTTTTTTTCCCAATGCTTTGAGTGGTGAAAGCAATTATTTGCAGTAGTTTTGGAACCAATTACCAGAATTTTGATAACTATTAATTTGAAGTAATAAAAGGCAAAAAAGAAGTTGTAGTGCATAACAGAAAAGAAATTTTTCCACTTTTTTTTTTTTTTTTTTTTAAATGGTCAGTTAGACAAACCTTCCACTCTGGAGCCCTGAAGGAAGATAAATTGCAATTATGGTAATAAATGATGAAAAGTTATTTCGACTGTCTGTAGTTCTGACCAGCCTTGGGCGAGACATTTAGTCTTTCATAATTTGTAAATGCAGACCTGTGAGACAAACAAGTGGTGTCACACCTAGGTAATGTTTCTTAAGCTGTGTGCAAGGTGATGTTACACACAATAACATGGGTTTTTTCAGTGCACACTCAATAATAGAACTACATGTTCTTTTCTGCCATTGCTTTAATATTTAATGAGAAAAAGTAATAAAAACACAATGAAATATGTAAAGGTATGCAATATGTAATGTGTCTGCCAGTCCTTGCATTGAAAAAAATCCCACTGAAAGAGCTTTTTGCGTGATGACAGCTTGTTGTATGACAAGAAACTCATAATGACCTCAAAATGTGCACTTGCAGCCCAGAAAGAGAAACCATCTTGGGCTTCATTAAAAGCAGCATGTCCAGCAGATTGAGGAGGTGATTCTGTCCCTGTACTCTGCTCTTGTGAGACCCCACCTTGAGGACTGTGTCCGGCTCTGTCATAGGAAGGACATGGATCTGTTGGAGCTAAACCAGAGGAAAGCCGCAAAAATAGGTGGAGGGCAGGAGAACATCACTGCTGAACACAGGCTGAGAGAGCTGGGCTTCTTGAGCCTGGAGGAGAGAAAGTTCTAGGGTGACCTTATAGCAACCCTTCAGGACCTAAAGCATAATATTTACAAAGGCATGTTGTGATAGGACAAGGGCAAATGGTTTTAAACTCAGAGGGTAGATTTAGCTATTTGAAGAAATTCTTTAGCAGGTGAGTGGTGAGACTGTGGAAAAAATTGCCCAGAGAGGTAGGCTGTGGATGCCCCACCCTTGGAAATGTCTAGGAAGAAATACAGGTTGGATAATGGTCTAGTGGAAGGTGTCCCTGCAGTGGGAGGGGGGTTGGAACTAGATGATTTTTAAAGTTGCTTTCAACCCAAACCATTCTATGATTCTGTGAAAAATGACAAATATATCTAGCCAACGGTTCAAATTCTAAGAGATAATCTTGGAACCATAGTGATAGGGATGGGCTTTTTGCTTGATTGCACTGAAAGGTCAAATAGCTTCCTTTGGGTACAGAGACTTTGAGATTGCTAAACGTTCCTCCAGTTACTGATAACTGAGCATTTGATGTTATAAAAGGGAGGCTTTTTTCTTGGATTGTAGGAGGATTTATAGGAAAGTAATAAATTACTGTGTTCGACATCTAGAAATATATATTGAGCAATCAGTGGCTGGTAATAAGATTATTCAGAAGATGGTTAATATGTATTAACTGTAGTGTAATAACCAAAACACAATGAAAATGCCCTTTCCTCTGCTGACTTTTTTTCTGTTATCTGGTAGAAAGCAGAGCAGTGTGGCAATGTATAGCTCTCCCTTCTGACCTTACTTTGCAGTTAAGAACCATTCAACTAGGATGATAATGATAGCATAGGTACAGAAGGGGAAAATGGGGAAAAATCATAAAGCAAAGTAGCAAATGTCAGACTGACAAGACTTTTATGTATCACAAGGCCCAAAGAGGGAAAATGTCTTGTCTTACTAAATCTGTCTCTTTTACTACAACATATATCTTCAAAGAGCATTGACTGCTGCTGCACACTGGACTAGTGAAGGAACTCAACTGTAACTGTACCATGTAACTGAAATTGCTCATTCCAAATGAAAATTACTTTTGGTCAGAAAGAGTGATAGGTGTGCTATCAAACAATTTAATAAAATCTATTCCTTTCTTTCACCAGCCAAGGTTTTCTGGGAAGTAGCTTCATAGAAAGCAAGTACAGTCCCATCTCTTATATTCAACTAAGAAATAAATTACAGCTACTCATTATGCACAACTTGTTTTATTTTAACATGCCCTGTCAGAAAAAAAAAAAAAAGTAAAAAATGAAAATAAAAAATAATATTATTTGAGTCTTAAAAACACAATTCAACAGAAAGAAGTTTAGTTGAAGTAGCAGTATAGTACACTATTCCATGCACTGCACTGTGACTCTCGTATGTCCTATAGCACCAACTTAATTTCAGATTTTCAAAATTCACAGCTACGTAAGTAACTAAGAATGATATTAAATAACATCAGATATAGCATTTTCTGTTGTAGGTTTTTGTTTGAAAACAATCTACACATTCATCTAAGGTACATCCTTATGCTCAGGGAAACATATCTTGCTACATTACTTCATCACTAACATTCTCGATCTGATCATCTTCCGAATGTCAGTGTAAGATATATATGGGTAAGTTAAACAATACTGGGCCAAGTACCGAACCTTAGGGAACCTCTAACTAGGCCCTGTGCTACTGATTACAACCCTCTGGGATCTGTCATTCAGCCAGTTCTCAATCCACCTCCCTGTCCTCTCTATCAGTCCACATTTCCTAAGTTTGCCTGTGAAGATGCTGTGAGAGACAGTGTCAAAAGCCTTGCTGAAGTCAAGGTAGACAATATCCACTGCTCTACCTTCATCTATCCTGGTAGTTGTTCTATTGTAGAAAACAATCAAGATGGTCAGCACAATTAGCCTTTAGTGAATCCATGATGACTGTTCCTGATCATCTTCTTGTCATCCATGTGAAGAGAGACAGCCTCCAGAATGAGGTGCTCCATCATCTTTTCAGTGACTGAGTTGAGTCTGACTGTCCTGTAGTTCCCTGGGTCTTCCTTCTTGCACTTCTTGAAGACTGGGGAGACATTTGCTTTCTTCCAGTTCTCAGACACCTCTCTCAATCTCCATGACCTTTCAAAGATGATCAAGTAGCCTGACTGCAATGCCTGCCAACTATCTCAGCACTCATAGATGCATCCCATCAGGGTCCATGGATTTGTGGATGTCAAGTTTACCTAGGTGTTCTCTAAGCCAATCCTCTTTGGCCCAGGGAAAGCTTTCTTCCAATATTCCTTTGCCTTGATCTGTTGGGCCAGAGATTCCTGAGGACTGGTCTTGCTAGGGAAGACCAATGCAAAGAAGGCATTTGGTAACTCTGCCTTCTCTGCATTTTCTGTTACTTGAGTTCCCCTCCACTTAGTAACAGGCCCACATTACCTTTTATTTTTTATTTGTGTTTCAAATGCTTCATTTTTTTTTTTGCTCTCATTCCTGACTATTTACTGTCAGAAGTGGACAACTCTGACAGTTGGAAGACTCTGGACAAGTCTTCCTACTAAGAGGAAAACACTGTCTTTCAAGCATTGCAAGATGCTGTTATGAATGAGTGTCTGAGATCACTTAAAAAGTCACTGGCAAGGGTATGAGCAAAAGGCAGATTTAATATTAAGCAAGAGCACGACAAAGTTCATTGGCAAGATTCACTCTACTGCTTACAGGACAGTCAAGGTATACCATGCAAAAACAAGCAACATCAAAACCAAACAAAATCCAGGCAATCAAAACAGAAATGAAGCAATTGTGTGTGCCTGTGTTTAGGTGCATGGGACAAAAGACAGTGAGGGCAAGGATAAAAAGAAACGGCCTAAAAGCTTAACAGCACTCAAACTGAACTTTAAATTAACTTATACCTTAAACCTAATAATTTAACAAAGGAACTTATACCTAACTTAGACCTTAAACTTAATTTATAACATAACCTTAACAATTTAACAGAGGAGTAATACTTAGCAGCATTTAAAGTAGCTTCAAAGTTATACTTAGCAACTTACCAAAAAACACTTAGCAACATTTAAGTAAGGTTAAGTTGTAAGTCACAAGTTTATTTACAGGCCTAACTTGTTTCAATATCCGAGATACTTAAATGTCTAAGAAAGCAGCATTTCTCCCAGCTTTGCTATAGCATAGGCACACATGCATGCACACAGACATAAAGAGTCAGTGCAAGAAAGGTACCTGTGAAAAATTCCCCTCAGAGGCCAGTGAAATACTCACTTTGGATGCTTTTGCATCTCCCAGCAGACGAAGGGCTGGGCCTCAAGGAGTGAGGGTATCAGCCCAGGATTTGTCGTTGTTCGACGATCCTCCGAGTATAGCAAACTGAGTTTGTGAGATCTGAGAGGTGTCCCCCTCAGAGGCAGGTTGCTGGTCACAGCACGTTGCAGTCCAGGAGTGCCCAAAGGGCCCCGCTTTAGACCGCTTGTTTATAGGGTCACAAGAGAGTGGGCTTCAATCATAACAATGTTTCATCCTGGCCATGGTTTGGGTCAGCACTTTCTTTGACAGTGTGAGAACAGGAATATTCTGCCATTCAGGCAAGAAAACCTTTTTCCAAGGCTGTTCATGAGGAAAACAGGAACTCAGAAGTTTCTGGGAGCAGACAGTGTTTCTGATAAGCTTGGGAAGAGCTAAGCCCAAGTGCTGTTTTCAATGCTGAGGCCTAACAAACTTTTCTCAGATTGCACTTAAGCCTGGGAAAGGAGGTTTTGGGGGGAATGCGCCACTACAGATGCTCAGTTACTACCAGTCAATACCAAGAAATTTCCTCTAGCTACAGTCTCCTCTTCTGAAGCAGCAAAAAGGAACCAACCTGCTATGTAGTCCAGTTATCCAGAAAGTTGTATGTCTTTCGCTGCTAGTGTTTTCAGTAAAAAAATGAAATAACTCAGGAGGTATTTTGACAATTGCTGTAGTCAAGTACAGCTATTTTGTCAGACATTCTTTACAGACATTGGAAGCATTGCAGGGCTTGTAGGTTTTTTTGAGAGGGAAGGTCATCCTTGGAAACTTTAATTTATGCGCTTTTAGAAAAAATTCTCTTTTTCCCCTCTATTTGCCACAGAAGAACTAAAGGCATTAGCATTTATAGCTCAAAAGTGCTTCACAAAAAGTGTCTATCACTTCATATTGCTAATCAACTCTGACACTAATTTCTTCATATTTATTTAGTTAGTTTTTTGCAAATGGAAAAAAAGAACAACTATAACCATGTCTTTCAATTAAAAAATTTCTCAAACACCTGCAGATTTTCATTTGAACTTAAATAGAAAAGTAAGAATTTAGGTTACAGTTGTGTTTTTTACTGAACTGCATTCTGTTGGAAGTGCAAGATGTAAAAATATATACTGGCATATTCTCATTCTATATACTGTCAAAAGAGCTGTAAACTAGACTACACATAAGGGAAGTAATGCAGTATTTAAGACATAACATGGAGCTTGTATATAATCTAGATTTAAAAATTACATGCCCCAAGCTAAAAAAATATTTTGTATTCAGTTCTGAATTTTCATATCTTCTCTCCTTATCAAACCCAAGCAGCTCAGGCTCAGGGTTCAGGTTTAAGAGAAAAATCCATCTCCACCCCTCCAGCTCCACACTTACACACATCCCACCCCAGATTCTTACACTTAGGGAAAGTTTCCCTAACCTTTAGAACCCCTCCTGAGTTCAGAGAAAAAATGAAATGCATTTATGTCATCTTCAGTTCTGAGAAGCTCAAGAGAAGAAATGGCCAAATTAGAAAATCAAGGGACAAATTCACATGAATGTTAGCAGGAGTAACTCCATTGACTTTCATGAATTCAGATAACTTCTGGTAGACGTATTTCACTCAAAAGTCTTAACAGAAACAGTAAAATATATTATTGTAAAAAAAAAAGATAGTATATATCTTAATTTCCTGATGTTATTATTTAGTTTTAATTATGGAGAAGAGTTTATAACTCTTTTACTGTGGCACATTTAACAGCTAATTTGTAGCTGACTGTGTTTCATTAGAAGACCTTCACGGTCTTCTATTCCTTCCTTTTAAGTGTGTAAAGATGGATCACCGGGCATCTTGTATTTGCTATTTATTTTACTTCAGTCATTGTACCAGGAGCTACTGGTGCCCCTCCACAGCAATTCCTTCATGCTTTTCACTGCAATTATCACTGTTTTCATTTATTACCTCACCTTATGGCTAACAGGTGCAATCCAAAAATACTGATTGTCACAGCAAAGAGCTATTTCCATGTTGCAGAGGTAAATCTTTGCTGAAGGTGGTGTAGGTCTGGAAGACTTCGTCATCATCCTGAAAACACGGTGTAAATAGAATTGCTCTGCCTGGGTGTACACAAGCACTCCTGCTGGGCACCTTTCCTCAAAGGCCTTCTGCACACAACCAACCTACCAGGTGGCAGCTGAATGTGGACATCTCTGAAGTGAAAACATGTTAGAGCCACCTGGGACAACAAAATACCATAGTCCCAAATTATCCCAGACAGGTGCAATTTTGCTGTCCATGAGAGATTTGTGCCTGTCTTTTGCCTTAGGGACAACTGTGTTATAACGAATACTGCATTTAAAAAAAGTTCACTAAATAGTCGGTGTTAAATAGAAATAAATTAAAAAACAAATAAAGTTGATTATTGATGTAAGTTCAAAATTCTGTGTTACTACTAATTAAGGACTTGTGATTTTATTAGTAATAAAGTTCATTAATGTTAGTGGCTATTTACACTATCAGTTTATATTTATATATTTGTCAGTATCTTCTGCCAAAACCAGACCATATTTTCTCTCCTTGCAATTTTGACACAGTAGTACTTGATAGCAACAAAATGTCATTGAAATAATCTGTGAATGATTAAGATTTTGGTTTTCAAATTTCTAGCAGTTCTAATATCAACTCCTAGGTTCTTCTTCCTACCATTATTTTCAAAATCTTATGCATATATTTTGTAAGAATTAAGGATCTCTCAATTCCATAAGGAGACTTAAGGAGCTGTTTGCTCACTTGATGTATATCTTGATCAGTTAAACTCACTGGATAGTCTATGTATGTTTAGTCTACTGCTCTCAAAACAGAGAGCTTGTTAGCCAATCCATTCTCAAATAGTTTTCACCTTCAGTTTCCTCAAAGATTTCTTCTGGCCACCATAAAAACACTGTTCTTTCTGTTCTATTATTTCTTATACATTCTTACTATTAATAAATCTTAAATTTTAATTATCATAATGAGCTACTTTCTATATTAAAAAAATTGCAAACAGACACCTTATTTATTACTAAGCAAAACAAAAAATGTTATCATGAGTACATAGTATATTTTACATAAAATTCCCTGTCAATTTTGATTTCCCAATCATATCATTCTCAAGAGGAAAATCTCAATCTCAATGTAAAGCAGCTCTTGCAAAGCCATATATACAAAGCCTATTTATTATAAGTGGATATTTTTAACCACACAAAAAATTTGCTTATAGTGACTTTTTTTCATTTGTGATTAGTTTTCATATTGCAAGCCTTTATTTTTTTCCCAGAGTTGGAAATGGAATGAAAATATTTTCAAATTAAGAGATAAAGCTCTGCTATGATGGAATTATTGTGGAAACTACACAATGTAAAACAGACAATGACAATTCTGCATCTGACCCTGGATGTACTATAAATAAAGCTGAATTTAGAATAAATTGAAACACATTGAACTACACAAATTCATAGTTAGGCATCAAACAGTTTGAGTGAAGATCCGAAAAATATATCAAAGATAATGTTATTATCCCACTATTATCCCATTTCTGCATTTACAGGTCCACATTAGGAAAGAAATATTTTGAATTACACATTTAATTTGCCTTTGCTGCATATATTTCATTTTATCACTGTGTGCAAGTTCATATTTACATATTACTACATCCATTGCCTTACCTTAAAAATATCTAGGTTTCTTTTCAGATTAGCTTCCCCATATTTTCAATAATAGATTGAGGATAATTGCAAAGTGCATATTGCTTAAATTACTGCATACATTTATGTATGTACCTAATATATGCTCAGCTTTATTTAAGCAGTGACTTAAAGGGGTATCTATCATAGTTTGGTTTTCTATTATAATTATTTAACAACAAACCATCTTTTACTCCTCAAATAGTAAGTACCTTTAATGATGTTTAATTAGCTCATATAATTAGTTTCATTTCTTTCGGAAGAAGGCCAGTGAATTTTTAAACTTAATGTTATTAGGATAATGTTTCTTCTGAAACTTATTACCATCAGAACATTTTCAAACAGGGAAAATATTGCTAAACTACAGAAGATCTTTTCCAGAAATTGACTGGGTCAGAATCACAAAATGGGTAAGGTTGAAGGGGGCCACAGTGGGTCATCTGGTCCAACCTCCCTCCTCAAGTAGTGTCATCCTAGAGCACATGGCCCAGGATGGGGTCCAAACATATCTTGAATATCTCCACTGAGAGAGACTCCACAACCTGAGAAGCCTGCTCCAGTGTGTGGTCACTGCACAGTAAAGGAGTTCTTCTTCATATTCAGGTGCAACCTCCTGTGCCTCCGTTTCTGTCCGCTGTCTCTTGTCCTTTGCTTGGCACCACTGAGAAGAGCCTGGATCCATCCTCTTGGACACCCTCCCTTCAGATACTGATAGACATTGATGAGTTTACCTCAGTCTCCTTGACACTGAACAGGCCCAACTGTCTCACCCTTTCCTCATTTTAGAGATGCTCCAGTCCCCTCATCATGCTCAAAGTTCTCTGCCAGGCCTGCTCAAGGAGCCTCATATGTCTCCTGTACTGAGAGCTCGGAACTGGACACAGCACTCCTGATGTGGCCTCACTAGGGCTGAGTAGAGGGGCAAGATCACCTCCCTCAACCTCTTGGCAATGCTCACCACTGGCAGAATATATAGCATAGACAGCTCCAGCAAAAATTGTTCCATTCTGACACAGGTCTCTACAGAGCTAGATTTAATTATCATAAGCTAATGATCAGATGTATTTTTAGGTTATTAGAGATTAATTCAAGTTTAAAAGACTGTTTGGACATGGAGAAAAAGATAGAGACTTCCTAGAGGAGTGTGGTTGCTGCTGTAAGTCCAACAGATGCAGGATACTGCCTTGTGGTAGGGAAGCAGAGAAAAATCATGCAATGGATACTTCACATCAGAGTCCAACATTTTGTTTTGGAAAAGCTCGCACAAGAAACCATGCACTGTCCTTCACATTTGAAGAATAGCAAGCTTGTCTAACCATTAGCACACTGAATTGAACCAACAAACTGTTTATACCATTACACTGAACAGAACCAGGATGCTGACTCAATTGCTCACCACATGGCAGGGGGAGCGTGGCCTGATGGATGGAGGGAGGGAGATGGCCAGGGAGTCAGATGGCGGGGGGGGGGGGGGCAGGAAGGGGTTGTAGGGACAGGGCCAAAAGGGATTATGTGAAGAAGAAGCAGGGGGAGGACCGAGCCATGTGGTCTCCACCATTTTGTGCGACTACGGACTTGGAACCAGCATCTTGGAAAACATGGGATTTTACAACTGAGGAGGAGGAAGTGGGAAAAGGGATTAGGAAAGAGTCCAGGATGACATGGCCAGTGTCATCTCGGGGAGGGAGCTGAGGAAACTGAGGAAGGCCACAGAGTCGGTGGCAGCCCAGTGCCTTATGGCAGTCTGCACCTCCTGATTTACCCAGCACTAGGGAAAAGGGGTTAGGAACAGGGGGTGAGCGAAGAGGGAGAGGGTCAGGAACACTTTTAACTGGGGTTAAGTCCTTGAGCTTTTCCTTTTCTTTCCCCTCTTTTTTTACTGAATCATAAATCAAAACCAACAAAAGATAAAATTTAATCACTAAGGTGTTGCCATTATTCCTTAGCAAAGTTAATTTTCACCCCAGAGTCCCAAAATGAAAGGATTTTTACATCTTCAGGAGACACCCGGGGAAAGTAATGGAAAAGCCACCTAATAAAATTCTTTAACAGGCCCTTGGAACATTTCATCCCTTCTGCCTTCAGGGATTCCCCAACTTGGAGATAAACCTCCCTCTGGTGTGTGGAGAACTTCACACCCATTTCACCAGCACACTAAAATCCACCCCCAACCACGGCAAAAGGAAAAAATCAAAGAAAACTGCCCAGGGACCAGAAATTGAACCAGCAATCCATAACCTGGGGTCCCAACCCCAAAGGATGCAGACTTACAAAAAAACCACCTAGACCAGAGTCCAGTAGCTGATCCCGGGAACAGAAAGCACATGGATGAGGTCCTCTGCCTAGGACCGATCCTCCCAGCCACAACTGAGGAGGGTTGCCGGTCCTCCCCAGAAGCACCACTGAATAAAACTCAGTGTGCTGCACACAGGAGTCGTGGTCACCCCAAAAGACTAACGCCTGGTAATCCAAAAGCACCAAAAACATCTCGCAGGAGCCCTCAGCGTGGAGGCTCCATGTTCAGGTGCCAGGTGACACTGCTGGGGCTGCCCGAGGCAGCACAGCATCCAGCTGCAGATGTCTTGGTGTCAGCTGCAGCAGGCAGGGAAAGCTGGCTCCTTTGCAAGGAGCAAGCCCCAAAAACAGATGATGTAAAAGCATCAGCAGAAGCAAAGGATGAGCGAGGGGTCTTTGCACAGGTTCCAGCTGGTTTATTGCAAGTAGAAGGTCCAGGGACAAAGACAAGGGAGTGAGACAGAAAGCAGTATTTTATATGGGGGTGGAACAAAGGGAAACAACCAATGGGAACTGACCGAGGAGGAGGAGATAACAGAAGAATATCCAATAGGGATAACTTAAGAGAGGGAATTACATGAGTAGACCAATGAGGTGTCGAAGAAGGGAGAACTTTCCAGAACTAACACATAAGCAACTAGGGGAAATACATAAACATGAACTTATGCATAAAACTGAGTGGAGAACTCCTGAACCAATAAACTCACTGTAACCAAGGGGTGAGTATTAGACCTGGGTGTTCTGGAGGCCTGTCCACCAGTCCTCCGAATGTTCTGCTGGTGTGGCTGCTGCCTCAGGCACCACAACACACCTGCCTCTGTCCTACTACATAACTGCTGCCATGTTTTATTCTATGGGTTTTACCAAAACACACTCTTCAGACAATGCTCATGCACCAGATGAGAGTATTAAGGTCCTTGAATCATTCCTATTGCACAAAATGAACAAATGTCAATAACCTTTGCTACCTTCATCCTACAAATCCTAGAATAAAAACAGCACAGAGAAAATTATAATTATATACTCCAGTTCCAGGAATATCATATGTAGCCCAGAAGGACAAATGCAGTGCGGTCTGAACATAGCCTGTCTCTTGGTCCTAGACACGTTGATTATTCCTGTTTTATTTAGCAGGGCATAAAGCAGTGTGGATAATCAGTTGCCCAAAGGTCAATCTCACTGTCTAGCAGTTGTATTTACCAATAATTAATTTCTTTGAATTATGAAGAATTTCTTCATAGGAAGAGGATTACCCATTGGAATGGGCTGTGTAGGGAGATAATGGAGTCACCGTCCCTGAAGGATGGTCTTTAAGGAAAGACTGGACATGACACTTTCTGCCATGGTCTATTTGACAAGGTGGTGTTTGGTCATAGGTTGGACACAATGATCTCAGAGGCATTTTCCATCCTAATTGAGTCTGTAATTCTGTAATGATTTAGCAAAGGTGCTTTCATACACACTACACATTGTGAACAATTATTTCATAAATCTTCAAAATTCTTTTATTCTCCAAACAAGGAAAATCTCATTTCCCTTGCTGGAGAGCAAAAAAATGTGTTGTGTGTGCAGATATACATGGATTAATGAGGTGATTTATGAAGTGGTCAAAAGAACAGTTAATCCCTGTCTATACTGACTAGGGATATTACTAGCACAGATTCATTCTCCCATTTCCTATCTTTCTAACAGTTTTCTTTTTCACTATAGTCTACAGTGAAGCAATATCCCTTGACAGTATTGTTTTAATGATTTTTTTTTTTATCCCATGCAAGGCAAAGGATGTAGCAAAAAACTTTCCTTGGAAGGGCATTGGAAGGGGACAGACTGAGGAATAGAACCATCATTTACTAATGAAAAGACATCAAGACAAACCAGTTTCCCTGTTGGTTTGGTTTTCTTCATGCCTATTCTATAAGGTGAGTCTGTTATTCTAGGAGTCACTGGATAACCTGATGAACAGGTTTCTGATTGCTGCCCTTTACTCCCTCAGGTGCTGCTACTCTGACAGGTCATTTTACTGTTGCAATTCAAAGATAGATAGATAGATCGATAGATAGATAGATAGATAGATAGATAGATAGATAGATAGATAGATAGAGAGATGATGTACAAATCTATGTATAGACATATAAAGATTTAGCAGAGTGACAACGTGTCCTTGTTATTAAGAGGATATTTCAAATGTTTCAATTTTTTAAGTTTCAAATACTTCATATCAAAGCCCAATTGAAGAGACAAGCGACAATTGCATTAACCAACAGATAGTATATGAAATACACTTTTCTAGTCCAGAGTTCTAAGATAGTGAATTTAGCCTGGGGGTAACCAAAGAGACAATGTTTAGCTGCTCATTACAGTTGCTTTTTGAGATTATGTATTGGATTAGCCCCTCAAAATGTATTCTTTTAAAGGATTAAAGAGAGGTAAAAACCTATCTATTCAATTCAGACAGTAAGAAGTCAGTTCTAAATGATATTATCTCTGCTGCAGAAACTTGTTTATTTTATAAGAGCTTGAGCAGCAAAGCGAGACAAGTTTGGAAGATATTTATAAGCAGCAGAACTACCCAGGAAGACTACAAAAGACATAAAGAATACAGAATATTGACTATGGCTTAATTTAGATCTTTTCTGAGGAGACCATCTGCAATGGACAGAGTAATCATTTATTCTTCCATGGACACTGAAAACATATGTTATTTTTCTGCACTGTGTAGGATACCTAGAAGTTAAAAAGCATGAAAGTTGTCAACCTGACAAGTTTCAAAAATGACTGCATAATTTATCTTAAACTTGGTCTTGCTATAGATGCATCATAAGTAAGTGCAAATACACACTAATACAGGTAGATATTTTAGATATTGGTAAGAATGTCTAGTATGTGGAAATAGGTGAATTTTCAAAGGAAAGTGACTACAGTTAGGCAGAATCATGTGGATGGTTCATGAAGACCTGGATCTGATTTTTTACAATAAAATTTTTGTGAACCTAGCAAGTTTATACTATTTGGTACTATATTACTTAGTACGTTAGTATTTCTAAATAGAGATATTATTATTCACTGTTTTCAATGAATATTCACATTATTATGTGATCATTATTCACATTATTTCACTGAATATTGTTCACTAATTTCTTTTTTCATTGATAATTTTAAGATACAAGAAACCTAAAGAGCAAAGAGTAAAATAGGAACCCTTATAAATCTATACCACAGAATCATATAATGGTTTGGGTTGTGTGTTGTAGGGACTTTATAGATCATTGAGTTCCAACTTCCCTGCCATGGGCAGGGACACCTTCCACTAGACCAGGTTGCTCAAAGCCCTGTCCAACCCGGCCTTGAAACTTTCAGAGATGGGGCATCCACAGCTTCTCTGAGCAAGCTGTTCCAGTGCCTCACCATCCTCCAGGCAAAGAATTTCTTCCTAATATCTAATATAAACCTATTCTCTTTCAATTTAAATCCATTCCCCCTTGTTCTGCATGACCTTATAAGAAATCGCTCTCAGCTTTCTTTTAGGCCCCCTTTAGGTGTTGGAAGGCTGCTCTAAGTTCAAGCCTCACAAGGTCCATTTGAATGGCATCCCTTCCCTCCGGCAGGGAACTGGAGACTGCACCACACAGTTTGATGTCATTGGAAAATTTGCTGAGGGTGCACTCAGTCCCACTGTCTGTGTCACCAATAAAGAAGTTAAACCGTGTTGGTTTCAATACCAACCCCTAAGGAATGCCACTTGTCTGCAAGTATCTGTACCAATACACAGGGATAGGTGTGCCTGTGTGGGTGTGGTCCCAGGAAACTAATACAGAGTGTTTTGGGGAAGAACAAACTGGGAAATATATTGGGCCATAGAAAACTTCAAACAATAAAACATCAAGTATACTAATTATGTTTTTCTGGCACCAGAAAGAAATAAAAGACAGCACAATAAACCATAATATACAATCTGGTACAGTGAAACCTAACAGATAATTTTTGTCCCCTCTTTCATACAAGTAGCCTCTTTGGAAAACTTTTTTGATTCAATGCTTTTCCCTTGATTTGTGGAAAACACCATATTCAATCAAGTATATAAAAATATATATCCTTAAAAGTCAATTTTTCATACATGGTTGAGACATTTGAGGAGACTATTTCAATTCTCTTTAAACTGAAATTTTTAAAAATAAATCTACTAGTGGCTAAATTATATTACTAAACCCCAATTTTAGTAATGAAGTTTATGTTATTATATCTTTTGATCCTAGCAGCTAGGTCATCATAGCAAGTTTTTTTCACATTTTCATACTTTAAATTGAAAAATCCTAGGTTTCCCTTTCAATGCAACACTTATGTTTAAATGGACCTCAGCCAAGGCTGAACACATTGGCGTTCCAGCCTCTTCATATTTCCTTAACTTCTTCTTTTCTACAAAATTCAGGCAAAACCAAACATATAAATAATACTCCCCATAGTTTAAAAATCACACTTCTTTGCCGACTTATCTTACAGTCTCCACAGGACCTACCTTTGTTCTATGGCCTTGTGGAAGACAGCTAGCAAGCAGGGTAAGTTGGTACTACCTGAATTTTCAGTCAGGAGGGACGGTTGTTTTCTTCCAGCGTCAGAGGCAGTCTGATGCTTGTCAGTGTTCTCCTGTGTGTACACAGCAGGTGTAGCACATTTTGTACTCCCTGTGCTCACTCCCGCACTGATGAAAAGAGATGTTGATGGCATACAGATCCCTAGGGGACAGCCCAGCAAGGAACTAGTTGGAGGATAGATAAACAATAAACTCAGAATACTTGCACTAATTCTGTTCTCCTATCAAAGTAAATTTTATAGATGCAGTAACTTGTTCCCTGTCCTTTAAGATAATTTCTGTATTTTTTCAAAGAGAACCGTAAGCTTTCATGAGTTCGTCATGTCATGCTATACGTGACTGTACCAGTATCTGAGATCTTTCACAAGGGCACATCAGTACTCCAAAAGTCTTACTTCTTTGTCTTGCCTCCTGAAAATAAATGTTTTCTACATAGTAGCTAAAGAAAATTTCTTTTCATTTCTTGCATTCATTTCTTGCACTTGCTCTCTGTAGGATTTAGGCTAGCTGTTAAATGACACCGATAATAGGGTCCTTTACATTAAGATCCATGCAAAAGTTGTCTTAATCCCCTAGAAAATACATCCAGCTTGTATTTATACAAGATAATGACCAGGCTTCTTTTTCCTCCTCTGTGTGATGTCAGAGTAGGAAGACAGCAGAATACTGTCAGGAGTGGAATGTGGAAAACCGCACATATGTCACCCCATTTTTTTCAGTCCTCCTATTCAAGAGAGAAGTGACAAAGAACATGAAAAAAATATTAAAAAAATATTTAATGTCTTAAGGGTTAGAGGTCTCCTCAGGGATTATATCGCTCCAGACTTACTCATAGTGATAGTTCTTGCACTTCTCTTAGAAGCATCTTATCTTGGTCAAAATTCGGACATAAAGCTAGAGCTTAATTGGGAATAGCAGTCCTGTTCCTAATATTAATTCATCATTTAGAGAAAGACATCTGCAACATGAAAAAGAAAAATTCCATATATAATTCCAAGGGGTTTAGTTTGGACTGGTAAGAATATCCTACAATTTATTCCACAATTTTCTTAACTTAGAATCACATTACTATTCAGAGAAGAATTGGAAAATATATGATATATAGAGCCAAGTAATTCTAAACTTCCTCTTGTGACTGGTTGTGATGGAGGTGAATAAGAGCTATACTGCATAGACTTTCTTAATTGCCTCAGGATCCTTCGAAATAGAGTTACAAAATTGGCATTATCTCCCTAACTACCCATTACCTGAACACAATTGCTTTGGAAGAGATTGCAGTGCTGCTGGCTAGGAGGTTTGCTACATATGCTGACGGGATAAGCAAGCAAGAAATTAACTTTCTCAGAACTGTCCACCAGACTCCAAATACCTGTTATTGATGGGTGACAAGGAATAAACCCAGACTGCTTTCCAGCATGCAGATCCAAGATGAATAATAATGTCCATGTGGAAAGCAGCTGTGAGTAGCAAAGCAGAGGGTGAGCTGAGCAAGACAACTTCTGAATTGAGTCCAGCAGACAGTAAAACAGACATCAGAGTTCCTCTTTCCCTGCATTACCTTTTAATTTATAATAAAGCAGATGAAGAGAGTGTTACATGTTTAATTATAGTTAATACATTTTATCTCATACCTCATTGTTTTGCTTATATGGGAGTTAGGTTTTCATGAAGCCACTTCGGTGTTTTTCTCTTGCACATTATTTCTTATTCATCTTAGACTAAGCCCTGACTTACACTTTTAAGGATCATTGCAAATGAACTGTGTGTTTGGGATATATGCCAAACAGCAGCTTTCTTATCTTTTTAAAAATGTAAAAAAAATTAAAAAAAGAAAAGAAAAGTGATCACCCCAGATGCGCCATCAGCTTTAATTAGACCTTTCTTTATCAGAAGATGATGTCTATGTTTTGAGTGGCATGCTGGCTCAGTTTCCTCACTTATTACTAGTGGGCTTTTTTCAGACCATAACTCCACATTAGCAACGTGGTATAAATGATGATAATGATACTCTCAAAATTAACATTTATATTGAGAAAAATTAGGTGCAAAATTAGAAACTGGAGCTAACAGATGTGAACACATTACAAAAAAAATATTTATAGTAAATTTAAAAACAAGCAAAGCTTTGTTGTAAATATCACAGGACAAAGAGTTAGGTAACCAGAGTCACTTCTCAGACACTAAATAATGTTCCATTCTTCTGGGAGCTTTGTAGCTGATTTCTTCTAGGTACATATAGTAGGCTAGTAATTCAATCAGTTACTCAGCAATGTTACTACTGGGCTGAAAGAAGGAAGCTAAAGAGTTGCATGCTGATAGAAAAAGATTTGATCCCACTGTCTTTCATTACTTTCCTATTTGTGTTAGAAATTGTTTCCAAAGTGCAACTGTTATTTCATTTATCCTGACAGCTGCTGAATTCCTGACCGCTGCTTTATAAGCTGCAGCCTAAAGAAGAGACCCAGAGGCAGCCCTGAACAGGGCCATTTTCTTCATCTGCAGGAGAAACTCCGTGTGTTTTTTCTCCTCCAATATAATCTAAACTCTGTGTGTGTGTGTTGTAAAGAAGAACTGAAGGACAGCTCACTGTTATGGAATGAAAACATATAAGGAAATGTCTGTGGGCATTTCTTCTAAACCAAATGTATAGAGAAAATGCCTGCCAACAGTTGACAAATTTCATCTAGCAAAAACAATCTCTTAAACTATTTGATTGTTTATGTCAGAGGCATCCGTGATGGTTTGAAAATTATTGTACCTCTGTAAATATTTGGGATTCTTTATGCTAATAGTGATAATGAATTTATATAAAATGCCAAATTTGCCTAGGTGCCAGAAATGTTCAGGCAGACCACTCAGTGTGGACCAAAATGTTTCTGATTTTTTTCCCACTCATGTATGTAGTTTTTCATGTATACAGTTTTAATGTGACTTGTAAAGAAAAAACAATGTATCTATTCCTTATTGCTGTTTAAGAAATGGGAAAGTGGTGATAGAGGCTGATTTCAAGGATTATGAAAGTCTTTGCTGACTACAAGAAAATCATGCATTAAAAGTCAGTGAGGGTAGTGATGAACAGAGAATTCCTGAAGTTTAGTTGAGTTAGACTAGCAGCAAACATTTAAAAACATAATTGGAGACTTTTCAGTTAGAGGTATATAAAAACAAAACAAAGAAGGAAGAAACCAGTTGGTTTGAGGAAAGAATAAGATTAAGGATGATCTTAATAGTGGCCTTTAATTGGGCAAGTTGTTTATTTCAGACTTAAAAACTGTGACACAAAAGTAAGGATATAAAATTGGGAAAAATCACAACTGAGGGAAAAACATGACCCTCTGAGGACTGAAGAGACTGGATAGAATTCCATAAATATCTATTTATCTATCTATAATTCTAGAGTTCTGTGCTCCTGTTACACTTCTTAAAAAAAGAGCAATTTTGAAATTCTGGGTCCTGTAATGAGTATTTTTAATAATTCATTTTGGAGAAGAAGGGTGCAATCAGACTGAAATATAGCAAAGTAATGTATACATATAAGAAGGGGATGGAGTATTAATCAATCCTGCATCTCAGTAATGAGGGAATATCTCTAATTGTCCTAAAAGAAAAATGGCATATCATGGCATATCATAACACATCATATAATAAATATAATTAATACAATTAATATATAATATAATTTTATATGATATAATTACATAATATATAATTATATTATATGTAATTAATATACAAATATTATTATTGATATTATTAATATTATTGGTATTATTGGTATTAATATTATTATACTATATAATTGATATAATTGCAGTTTAGGGAATATTGAAACTAACCTAATAGAACTTTTTTTCAATGACAGTTTTCTAAACAGAGGAAATTCACAAATTTCATCTCTTCGAACTTCAGACAAGCATTTGATATACCAGTGAATGAGATGCATATATTAAGCTGGGGAAGATGGACTTAGGTAAAACTAGAAGGTCATATGAAGGGGATTTTGGTAATGGAGAACTTTAAAAATTGAATCATTAGCAGAACTTTAAAATTGAATCAAAATTAAAAAAATTAAAATTGAATCAAATAGCATAATGCTATTTGAATAGCCTAAAGATTGAGTTTGGGATCAGTATCTTAAGTCAAAATTTTGATCAGCATCTTTATCCAAAATACTAGGAGTGTATTAATGAGTATCACTAGCATGAAGGAAAGAGAGCTCTGAACAGTACAAAGAAGGAGAAGAATGATGTTTAGGATTGAACTTGGAGCAATAAAGGTGGTATGAAATTCAGTTTTACAAAGTGCAAGTTCATACTTTTGGGCATCAAACCACAAATATTTTTCTACAAACTGTGCCTGATCAGTTTGGAATGGAGAGTCACCTTGCTGGACAGCAGTCCACTGTGACAATATGTTTTATAAATCAAAAAGAGTCAAGCAATGTACCAAAATAAGTTTTTCCTGCAGAGATAGAAAATATGAGTGTCATTGTACATGAAAGACGTTAGTTCTCATTTGAAACTGGCTGTTTAATATCAGTTGCATACGTTCAGGAAAGATTAAGTGAAAGCAGAAGAGATACAAAGAGAAGCACTTAAGATGACTGGAGGGTAGGGGAATGTTTTTAAGATTAACTTAATAGATTTATGTATGGTACATCTTGTTTACAGTAGCTGGAAAACAGACCTTGAGGATGCCTGGGGTCCTTAATCTCTCAAAACCAACTTGGTGAAACATTTCAGTGATGACAAATTGAAAAGATGAAAAAAACATCTAGAAAAAAATTTGCTGGCATCTCTTTATAATAAAAATTTGAACAGCTATAGAGCTGACAATGTATTTTTTGCTAAAATTATTATTAGTTATTAATACTTTCAAGATAGGACTCATCTGAAATATGCAAAATTTGATGATAACATAATGAATATCTTGGCTTTATACTTAACTGGGGATATGCCTTTCACAGACTCATACAATCAATTAGGTCAAAATGACCTCTGAGACCTTTGACTGAACACCATCATGTCACCTAGACCTTGGCATCAAGTGTCACATCCAGTCTTTCCTCAAACACCTCCAGGGACGGTGATTCCACCACCTCCCTGGGAAGCCCATTCCAATATCCAGTCATCCTGTTTGTGAAGAAATTCTTCCTAATGTCCAACCTGAATCTTCCCTGGTGCAGCTTAAGACTGTGTCTTCTCATCATAGTGCTAGTAGCTTGGGAAAACAGGCTGACACCCACCAGGCTACAGCTTCTTTCAGGTAGTTACAGAGAGTGATAAGGTCACCCTTGAGCTTCCTCTTCTCCAGGCTAAACAACACCAGCTCCCTCAGCTGCTCCTCATAGGACTTGTGCTCCAGATCCTTCACTAGCTTCGTTGCCCATCTCTGGACATGCTCCAGCACTTCAACGTCCTTCCTGAATTGAAGGTCCCAGAGCTGAACACAGTACTCAAGGTGTGGGCTCACCAGTGTAAAGTACAGGGGAAAAATCCCTTCCCTGTTTCTGTTGGCCACACAATTTCTGATACAGAAACCAATTTTATATATATATATATATATATGTGATACCTTCACTTATGCACAGAGTTGTCTTGGATGTACACTGAAAATTGTTGTTCCTAAAATTACTTAATGAATTAACATACATCTGAAGAGCCTAAAAGTACACAAAGAGTCCTCAAGAACAAATCACAGGCAAAAGTTTGGCTAATTATCAATTGCCCTGTACAAACTATACTTGTGCAGTGTTACGTGCCAATAGTGGATTAATTTAATATACCACTTTTAAGGTTTTCTGTTGTGGATGAAATTAAGGGGAAAAAAAGAAATCTTGTAAATTAACTAAGAACCCTAAAAAGGAATTGTAACCTGCACAAAGGCACTAAGTTTGAGACTCAGGTAAATATATCTTTTCCTTCCTGAGGCTGCTGCAGAATGCCTTGTTCAGTAACTCAGGGCATAATACAACATAGGACAGAATAAACCCCATTGGTTTTCCTCAGCTCTGTGCTCTCTATTGATGTAGAGGTCGAATTGGAGTTTCTCCACCAAAAGAGTTTTAAAATAATTTTATTAGTCTTCTGGCTGGTTATCCCACTGTGAGAGAAATATTTTATATACCCAACTAGATAAACATCATCGTTGTAAATAGTTATATACACAGATCCAACAAGTGTCATAGAACATAGAAAGGTGGTTTGGACTGGAAGGGACCTTAAAGATCATCTACTTCCAACCCCTCTGCCATGGACAGTGACACTTGCCACTAGACCAGGCTGGTCACAGCTCCATCCAACCTGGCCTTGAATACTTCCAGAGATGTGGCCTCCACAACTTCTCTGGGCAACTTGTTGCAGTGCCTCACCACCCTCACAAAAAAGAATTTTTTTGTAATATCTAATCTAACCCTACCTTCTTTCCATTTGAAGCCGTTTCCCCCTTGTCCTGCCACTACCTGCTCTTGTAAAGTCTCTCTTCATCTTTTTTGCAGGCACCCTTCAGTTATTGGAAGGCTGCAATAAGGACACCCTGAACGCTTCTCTTTTCCAGGGTGAACAAATTTTTCTCTTAACCTTTCCTCACACAATAGGTGCTCCATCCCTTTAATCATCTTGTTGGCCCTTCTCTAGACTCATTCCAACAGATCAATGTCTGTCCTGTGCTGGAGGCCCAGAACTGGTTTCACTGCTACAGCTGGGGTCTCACCAGAATGGAGTCAGAACACCCTCTTCTATATTGGGTTGGGGGTTTTTTCAGTTTTTTTTCTATGTATTTGAAAAAAAAATAGGCCTAATGGTACCGTTCAAGCAAGGCACAGACGTAGGGACTGTTGGTCCCAGTGGCAGCAGGTGTTGCTGCCTCTGCCACTCTCATTCCCCTGTAATCAGAAACACTTGTAAATTTGACTCTCCAGGGTTTTTGTCAAGATGCTTTTCCATTCTCATTCTACCTGCTCCCTTTTCCTCCCATTCCTCATTGGGAATAGCCTAGATCAAGTCTTTATTCTTCAGCAAGCAAAATTCAACCATTCTTGTCATAGAATAATACAACCATAGAGTGATTTGTGTTGTAACATAAAAGATTGCCTAGTTCTAATCCCCCACTCACCATAAATAATATCTTCCTAAAATCTAATCTAAGATAAGGGGCTCTTTCAGTTTAAAGCCCCTTGTCCTACTACTACATGCACTTGTAAAAAGTCCCTCTCCAGCTCTCTTGTAAACCTCTTTAGGTCCTGGAGAGTGCTATAAGCTTTCACAGGAGCCTGCTTTTATCCAGACTGAACAATCTCTCTTGTCTCCATAGTAAGTTGCTCCAGTCTTCTGATCACCTTTGTGGCTCTCCCACAGACTTGTTCTAATGTGTCCATGTCTTTCTTGTGTTGGGGGCTGTAGAACTGGATGCAGCACTCCAGGTGAGGTCTCAGGAGGGCAGAGTAGAGGGAATGCATCCCCTCCATTCATCTGCTGGTCACACCACTTTTGATGCAGCCCAGGATACAGCTGTCTTTCTGGGCTGTGAGGATGCATTGCTGGGTTTTGTTGAGCTTTTCCTCGACCAACACCCTCTATCCATTTGCCTCAGGCTGCTCTCTATTTACTCATTACCCAGCCTGGATTTGTGTTTGGGGTTGTTGTGACCCAGGTGCAGAACTTGCACTTGGCCTTGTTGAACTTGGTGAGGTTTCCATGGGCTCACCTTTGCAGTCTGCCAGTGCCTCTCTGGATGGCACCTCTTCCATCCAACTGGTTGACCTCCCCACACAGCTTGGTGTTGTCAGCAAACTTGCTGAGGATGCACTCAATCCACTGTCCATGTTGCCTGCAAAGATGTTTAATAGCATTGGCCCCAACATCGACCCTGAGAAATGTCACTTGTCACTGGTCTCCACTTGGACACTGAGCTGTTGACTGCAACCATACAGCCAGTTCCATATCCATCTATCCATCAAATCCACATCTCTCCATTTTAGAGACAAGGATGCCACACAGGACAGTGTCAAATGTTTTGCACAAATCCAGGAAGATGATATCAGTTGCTCTTCCCTTACCCACAAATGCTGTAACCCGATCATAGAAGGCCACCAAAGTTATCAGAAAAATTATATTGCTAAGGTTACTAGAGATAAGCAAGGAAAATACAGGAACAATTTCATCCCAGAGAAATGTTTATGTTAGGTGCTGAAATGTAGTTAAAATAGTTTGGAAACCCAGCTTCTGTAATATAACCCTGACAAGGACCAAGTCAAGCCTCAGCTCTTGACTAGCTTTTCAATGTATCGATATCATGTATGGGTCTGCACCTTTCAGTCGATCTACATAAGATTAACCAGTCTTGCAGTTTTATATTTTATGTTCTGTTTATTTCCATGTGTTTTTAATAGGGAAGGTACTTGCCCATGTAAAACAGTTATTTGGTATTAAACTCATCTCACGTGCAGATATATCACTTTTTGTTATAAAATTAATTGGCACACGGAGTTAACACTTAAAAGCAATTTTATGGACTATCTATGTAATTATCTGCCTGTTTCAAGTGGGTTTTTCACATTGCATTTTTAAATAGATATCAAGTAAACACCTAAGAACATAATTAGCATATAGTTTATGAGACACTTTGTCTGTACAACCAAAAAGCAGTTCAGCTTCAGAAGGGTGAATGAGTCCCTTTCAAAAGGCAGCACCTAGGGAATGGTGAGGTTCACTATAACAAGAATTTTATGCAGAGAAAAAAATGTGAGTTAGTATCACTGTAGTCTACCTCAGTATTTTGTATTGTGCTGTTTATTGTAGGTCTCTGTCATTTTGCGTTTTGCCCATACCATGATTGAACTATATTAGAAAATGAACAAGGACTTTTTCAGATACATATTCATAATTCATACTGTAGCTACTGGGATTTCATTATGCTAGCAGGAGAAATGATAACTAAATTAATATAAAGATCTCTTCAGCATCAGTGCTCTATTATTCTCGGCTATTATTTCTTCTTTTTTTGCTTCTTATCTGGAATATTTGCATCACAATTGTTGAAAGTGTCTTTGGCTGTGCAACTCAGCTATGAGCTGAGTTGTATCAATGGCAAACCTCTCAGGTTGAAAGTACTTTTTATATTCATATTAATGGTTTTGCAATGTGCTGTGATCAAGCAAGGAAAAACGATAGGTATGGAAATACTGTCTATTGTTGTCCCCTCCCTTCCATTTGGGTATGTCTAAAAACCCATGTTTCAAAATACCAGCTGAAACAAGAGAGAGTCAGTAGACTGAGTACTTACTGCTGTGGGTACTGTGAACGTGTGGGAGAAGAGATGCATAATAAAGCCTTCTCCTTGTAGCATATTATTGAAATGCCACAGGATGAAGCAGGCAAGACAAACCTATTGCTGCATATAATAAAGCTCCGTCTGCCAACACTGACAGCATTTGTTATCTGTACCTTTCCCTTGCACAAGTGTTTCCAGAAACTTTGATAACATTTTTATTATTCTGTCCTTGCTACATTTTTCATAAGCAGTATTAATAGCTGTATTTTTAACAAGGAAAACTTGAGGTTCACAGCCATTTTGCATAAACTTAGTAAGCATATTTATGTACACGTGTCTTGGGAAATCAGCATGTCAGACAACATTTACAGAGGAGGCACAAATGCTTAGCACCTATTCTGTCCCCCTTCTAGATGGGGGACTTTAACTTAAAAGATCTGTAATTTTTCTTTGCAAGCACACAAACTGCAGTGTAACCTATACAAGTTCAAATAGTCAGATGGACACTATCTTTACACAACTGTGTATGTATGAATGCTGAAACCTGCACAAGTCCATTTTACTGCCTTACTAATTGCTGCTCAGTAACCTCTCAGTGTGACATCCCATCCACGGCTTGCACTGTATTCTGCCTCTGAGGACTAGAACAAAGTTATTTGACTGAAAAATGCTGCCCTACCTTCACATGGCCCCTTTCTCCAATCACAACTTGTCGTTTTTCACACCATATTAATACCAAATCTCCTTGGTTATTACCAAATCCTTGGTTATTGCCAATGACTCTTTTCTGTGATTACCAACAGTCCCTGGCTGGCTCCACAGCCATCCAGCTACCAGTGTTTAAGACATTCACACTGGCTGCTTATCATCTGGGATTCAACACTCTGGTCCAGTCAAGTCTCAAGCACCTCCAAGGATGGAGATTCCACAGCATTCTTGGGGACCCTGTTCTGGTATTTAACCACTCTCATGTTCTGGATTCAGCTTCTCTGTGTCCTCTGATCAAATGCATCAGCTCTCCAAACCTCTCCTCACATGTTGTGCGGTCCAGACCCCTAATGATTTTGGCAGGTCTCCTCTGGACTCCCTCTTTCTTCTGCTGGAGTTGTCCAGTCTGGACACAACTCACCAGGTGAGGTCTTACAGGTGCCAAACTGGAGTAGAAGATCACTCTTCTAGACCTACTGGATCTATCCTTAATTATCACAGCCCAGATGCAAGGCTTGCAAGGTTTTTCCATTTGTTTTTGTTCAAGTCCAGTCTATTTCTCCAGTCTGTCCTGGTCCCTCTAAGTAGCAGCCCTGTCCTCCAGCATGCTGACTGCCCTCCCCTCCCCAGTTTGGTGTCATCTGAAAACTTTCTGAGAATTCACACTGTCCCATCACGTATGTCTTTAATGAAAACTTAAACAGTATTGGTCTCAGTACTGATTTCTGACTGAGGGTTTCTTCTGTTTTCTGAAAGTTGGCTGAACTTCGCTCCGGTGATAACAACAGTGACCAAGGCCAGCTGTCAGGTCTGTTTTCCAAACCACCTTTAACTTCCACTTACCCAGACATTGTATCACTGATTTGGTGATAAGGAGACTGAAGCCAACTGCTAAAGCCAAGACATGCAGCATCCACTGGTCTTCCCTTGCCCACAGAGGCAGACATTCTATTAGGTGAGTCAGACTTGACTTGTCCTCAGTAAACACACTGGCTGTTCCACATCACCTTCTTGTCCCTGAGACAAGAGTGTGTAGAGCAAGCTTGTAAGAGATTTTGCTCCACAATCTTCCTGGAGATTGAAGGTAGGCTCACTGGAGTTGACTGGATTCCCATTTTTTAAATATATTTAATAAAGTCAATATCCATAATATTTTGATATGTTTTGAGCAGTATTAATATTAATGTGTTCTCATCTGCAACTTCTGTGATAAAGATATGTTCTATAGAAGACAGAAATTAGTCATAATGAAAAAAATCTATCAGATACTTTCCTTCAGACTCTGTCTACATCCATTTACACCATGATAGTCTTGTTGGCCTTCAGGAAAGTCCTTTAGGAGGTTGAAATGTATCCTAAACTCTAAATTCAGCTATGTCAAAATAGCAGTGAACAGTTTCACTTCAGATGTAGAACCACAGAATCAGAGAATGTTAAGGGTTAGAAGGGACCTTAAAGACCATCTAGTCCCAACTCCCCCTGTCATGGGCAGGGACACTTCCACTAGACCAGGTTGCTCAAGGCCTTATCCAATCTGGCCTTGAACACTACCAGGGTTGGGGCATCCACAACCTCCCTGGGGAAGATGTTCTGCTGTATGACCACCCTCCAGGTAAAGATTTTCTTCCCGATATCTAGCCTAAATTTCCCCTCTTTCAGTTTGTACCCATTACTCCTTGTCCTATCACTACAGTTCCTGACAAAGAATCCCTTTCCAGCTTCCCCTTGGGCTCCCTTCAGATCCTGAAAGGTTGCTATAAGCTCTCCACACAACCTTCTCATCTCCAGGCTATCATCATTTAATCAACAGTATAAGAGGGAAGGAGAAGCACAAAAATTAAATACTGTCACCTATTCTTCTATTTCCTCTATCCGAGGCAGCTGATTTCTCTCTCTAGAAAAGAGAAGATGGGAAAGAAAACTCTTTGTTAACATACCCCTTCCTCCGCCTTAGGAAAAATTGTCTAAGATGATGGTGCTGGCTACTCATGCTGCATTTTTCCTGATCTTGTTTCTTGGTTATAAATTAATGTCAGAATGTTACATATTTTAGTGATATATAAAAATAACTCAGGAGTATCTAACTATCTAAGATTAAAAGGAATGTCTATGCAGTAGCTAAGAAATTATTGTATGGTTCATAACCTCAACAGCTAAGAGGAAAAGAAAACATCTTTTGTTAAAAATTTTGTCCTGAATTAAAAAAAAAAAAAAAGAAAAACAACCTAACAACCATGCTTTAATGGAACCAGATGACCTTTAAGGTCCTTTCCAAAGCAAAACATTCTGTGATTCTATAGAATGCCTTTCCAACATAAAATAGTTTCTTCCTGTTCTCTCAAACCTCCACTGCTAGGCTTTTAACATCCCATATTCAAAATCACTAGCAATGAGTAGTTGCTCAGAGAGCATGATAGTCTTCATAACGGATTCTGGGAAGTCTGTGATAACAGCACGTTTCCCCAGTTTCGGTGATCACCCTCCACATACACGTTTCTACTATAGTAATGCAAAAGAAAATCATTAAAGATCATCACAGCAATACCCTGAAGAGGCGTAAAATATTTTGAATCTTTTGCTTTTATATATAATCCATAGTAAAAGTATAAAATTGTCATAGGTAGATGTCAGACCAGATACATAACCCCAAAAGCATCATGAGAGCTTAGAAGAGTAAAGCTGTGGATTTGGATCACTGAAGAATGGAGAAGTAGAAGACTATACTTGTACTTCTCTCCTTAATTAACTTGAAATTAAGATTTTCAGCTTCTTTACTTTGGGGACAATTTTTTTTCTGGGGTCCAAATGAATCTCTGCCCTGTCCTGGTACCTCCACTCTCAATCTATAACGCTCTGAAGGGTCTTCAGTTCTTCTTAGGGTATGGTAAATTGCATAGCAACTCCAGATGACAAAAGAATTCTTGTTTAGAGCTTTAGCTATGATCTTCAAACAAGTGCTACTATCAGAAGAGAAAGAAAATATGAGAGTGTTCAAATAGCTGGGCTCTTGAGAGTGGTTAGACTATTGGTATACTTCCTAATTGCCATATACAGGAGATAACCCCCTTGATCAGAATTTGAAAAACACTTAGCTACACATTTTTTTTTGGCTATAATTCATTTTCCTATCTGTAATACTTGGGGGTTAAATTTGATATTGGTATTTCCTGTCATCTTTACATCATTGTGGCTTTTTTTTCTAAAATGGGTGACAATAGGACATTTACAAGAAAAGAGCTGTAATTAAAAGCAAAATATTTTGTCAAGAGAATTTTGTAACACAATGAAATATTTCAAATCTGGTTCAATAAGCCGAGTAATGTTACACATGAATATTCCAGGTACAAATTTTCAACATTTTAATGAAAAATAATTTATGTAAGGCATTAGGAAGAAATGTAATAAAGGCATTTAATTATTTCTCCAATTCTCAGTAAGTAGTAATGAGCTGCAATTTTAATTAAATTAAGTGCATTATTTTTTAGAAACCTTTTATAAAGAAAAACTTACTCAAATATAACTTTAAAACATGCCCAGAATCTTTTAAAAATATGCATGGTAGAACTAATACCTTTATGATGATATTCAGAATGTAAATGTGCAATTGTTTTATGTTGTTATCCCATGTGATTTAACAGTATGAAAATGATATGTAGGATTTTACTGAAATTTATTGACTAGGAAAATTATTATGCTCTCAGACAGGAAAAAGTATTCATCAAATTAATTGACCAACTTACTGTTTGCTTAGGAAGCTAATTGATTCGTAAATGTACATCCTCTCCTAAGCCCATCTGCAAATACACCACCCAAGTGAAAATATCAACAGAGTGAGTGAGTTTGCATAGAGCTGTAGTCATCAAGTGAATGTGAGCAGATCTAAATTGGTACTGCTAAAATTAATTGCCAAGGGCTAGTTGCACATCATCTTTGACAGTAACATCGTAGTCTCTCCAAATACTTTCTGTGTTGTTCCTGAGCATTAACATGTTGAAGTTCTGTTTAGCTACATATCAGTATTTCCACCTGCCATAATCCTCTTCTAATGCCAATGGAAAAGGTTCAATTGTATCAAAATCACACTATGTTTGGGGTGGAAAGCCTAAATCAGAGGCTGCTCTTGCCTGTGTTCTGGAAGATGGATATCTGTGCTCACAAGTGTCTTCCACCCAGCTGGAAGCCCTATCTTTTGACTGCAACCAATGCTTGGATTAAAAAAGTCACCGTAATTCACTGTGGTTAATTCTTTATGGTAAATAAAAGGTAGGTTCACTCTTATCAGACCAGATCTCCAGCATGTTAGCTGCACATCCAACTTCAAATGTTGGTGGTGCTTTTAAAAGCAAAAAAAATGGATTCATTTTACACTAGAACTTTCAGCAAAGAGTGTTATTTTATTCAGTATATTCTTTGTACTGATATGGTATTTAATTGACTAGTTGGTAAGCAGCTCAAATTCTAAGAATAGGTTAGGAACATTTTTTCAGTTATTTTATTTTATTTTATTTTATTTTATTTTATTTTATTTTATTTTATTTTATTTTATTTTATTTTATTTTATTTTATTTTATTTTATTTTATTGTTACAGACTGTATTGGCATGTACTGCATGAGTTATTGAGCTAATTACATTTCCTTTTGCCCTCAAAAACAGTATGATTAATAAACAATATGATCTGAGTGATATTCTGCACAAATAATAGGAATGAGTGATATTGCCCTTGCAGGGATCTGAGATAGGCTAAAGTGAAGGTTCAGAAGGGACAGGCCTCCCTAAAAATAAGTGATATAATTCTAGGAATAATTTCCAAATTTTTTATCTGGTTTTATGAATAATGCAATGTAGTATTGCATTATTTATATTCTGTACAATGCTCGAAGTATCTATTACAAATATTCTTCCCTTCTGGTTATCAGATTAGTTAAACCCCAATTTTCGTTTGATGAAAGGGAGATTTTCAGAGAAGAGAGGCAATAATTTAATGAATTTTCTTCAGCAGGCCTTGATGATTTTTATGATGCCTCCTTCCTTCATTATTCATTAGTCAGTCAGACATGAATTCTGATTCTCACATGCATTTTTTATTTATTGTTTCTGCTCCCTAATATGATGACTGAAAATTTTAATAAGATAATAATGAATAGTAGATGGGAAATACTGAATAATACATTACTGGTTAAAAAACAAAATCTCATAAAAATGCATGATAAAACATAAAATTTGGGAAACCACAATTTTTTTTCCTGATATAGTAGCTGGATGAACACTCATTATTGCTTCTTTCAGAGCATTCACCCTGGTAAGAGTTCAAAATGAGGGAAGGGTGTTGAAAGCCAGGTAAAAGAGGATAAGTGTTCTTTTAAAAAGAAAATTAAAACATTTACAATCACTTCAAGTGGATTTCAACACTTTTATATGGGAGTTCACTTCATGTATAATTATGGTTTTTCCCTCAGTGTTCCTATGAGGTATCTTAATGCAGGTGGTATGAACATAAAACAATGCTTTGTTTTTGTGGAAAACAGTTTCAAGTACACGTTTAGAACTACAGGATAAGTTATTTTCTATGCCAGTCCTTAGTTCTGTACTTCTCCAGTGTACCATACCCTTAAATAAAATTGCTTTCTTCTTTAAGAACAAGGGAAGTCACAAAGTTTAAACAGTGAAACTCAAGTTTCTCCTTCCTTTTTGGAAAATTCTGCAGTGATGAACCATAGACACACAAGAAAAAAAGTGGTAAAAGAGAAAAGATCTTTACATTACACATGAAATTTGTAGAAATTTAATTGCACAATAAAATCTATGTTCAGAAAAATTTAACTTTTAAGACTTTAATCTGCTAAGAAAATACAGAAAATATCTCAAACATATGTTTGACATAGTGACAGTGAAGAAGGAGCAAATGTTTAATTCCAAGGCTTCCCATGAAAAATATATTGTCATGTCTCGAAAGTCTTAAGGGCAGCTACAGCTGCCAATGATTCAAAATCAAGTGGAAGGTGCAAGAGGCACTGGAGAGGTTCAGTGAGACCCTCACTCTGTTTGCATATTTCTTGTGATTAATATTCTCATGATTAATAAAGAACATTGGAGAATTAAACCTCTTTCATACCTGCAACAAACTGTGTGTTTAGAAAATTTCTGCAGCTGGGGGGTTGCATCTAGCATTCTTTCTCATCCAAACAGCATAGTAACGTACCCCATAACTTACATATTTCTTGTCTGCTCTGTGTTTTTACATGTTATTGTCACTTGTTCTACAAGGGTAGCCCAGACATTTCAGCGTATCCTGTAAACAACCCTGAGCTCAAAACAAAGTTGAGTAATATTGAGTAAAATGCAATTAAATATAATTATAAATAAACACAGGCTGCACTTTAATAAAAGTAATAGACTCACAGTTTCATAGTCTCTTACTTGAAAAATTATTTTTTTATATATAAAACAACAATGTATTATGTCCAGTGAAAGATAACTTTTTAATTCGTCTTCATTCTGCTTCATGTGTTAAAGATTTAGCATATTTTTTCCAATGACTAGCATTTTAAGCAACACTAAAATGAGATCCATTCTGGAAAAAAAAATCACATGCCTTGGAAAATTATGATGTTAGGAACTCCACAGAAGGCAAAAACTTTGATACAATCTGTAGGGTGTGAATAGATTTAAAACCAGAGACAAATTTGGAACATGATATAGCTCCACCAAAAATCATGCAATTTGGGAAAACACATTCATTATCAGAGAGATAATGACAAATCTCATTCCCTTCTCCCCAAAGAAAACTTTTATAGGAACAGAATTTAGTGCAAAATGTTCATCAATGTTAAAAAATAACATTTACATTAGTTTATACATCAAAAATCTGTAGCAGTGACAATATATGTAATATTAGGACTAATGTTTCCTTGTAACGTTTTTCAGATTATTTGTCTTAACTTCAGGAATGTTTGAAATGCACTGGCTTGAAAGAACAAAAAATGTTATAATGAGAAACTTAAATCCAGGTTCTGCTTATTCTTTTTTACAGAATGAAATTTTATTTTAATGTGTTTTTTTTTTTTAATTTTAATTATTTTATTTTATTTTATTTTTATTTTATTTTATTTTATTTTATTTTATGGTTTGCTGTAGCATCTGTAGCCCTCATCTTTGGTATGCACCATATATTGTGGCATGAGCTGTACAAATTTGTAGCAAATATAGAGCCCACTTTTTCATTAAAATGCATAAAAGATTAGTGATATTTGTAAAAAAGGAGTAATCCAGTCAGGATTATCACATTTTATTTGATTTCAGTCATATGCATTCCTGAGAGGAAAGTTTTCATCCACAGCTTACCCAAGCAACTTCCCTACTATCATATGGTTTCAGAGAGACTTTCAAATCCTCAGACACCAACTACAGGCACTGTGATTCATCTGCCTTCTCTTTTCCATGACCCTCTCACAGCTGAACAGCAGTTTCACAGGCAGGGAATATTGATGAGAGTATTTTTTCCTTTTGCAGACGAGCAAGCACTAGGAGGTGCAGGACAATCAAATCAATTTAGTACCCTCAAATTTAGAAAAAATGCAGCTTTATCACTCAGACCACAAAATTATAGATGTAATTTGAGCTGACAAAAACTTTGAGGCCTCTCTTAGCCATTTACAACTCCTCTATGACTTGCTAGCTTGCAACATTTGCAAGGATGTGTTAGCTCACCAAAATCTAAATTCTGTTCTATTCATGTTTGCATGTAGAAGGGGAGGTAATGGTTTACTGCATGTTCTCTTGAGATTAAATCTACTCTTTATAGACAGAGGATCACAAATTTTGATATATAATTTCTGCTTCTTTGTGGAGATTTACAAGTCAATGCAACATGAAAAAATTGGAATGCCAATGATAATATATCTTATATATTCATTTCAGTTTTTAATTCAGTAATGATTAATATGAAGTGCACAGAAACATAAATCCAACTTCAGCTAAGTATACACAAGTAGCTCAGCATAAGAAGACGAGGATGTATTTATTCATAACAGAACTGGGAAAGCTGGGAAAAGTGTTATAGAAAACTCTGGCCTGGACGTTGCCTAATATACGCAATGAATGTTTGGGTAGAGGTTTAGACTTGTGGGGACTTTGGCAGCACCTGCAGCAGAAGTTTTTGCTCATCACGCCACATGCTGCATGACTTGTATTGTTATCTGCCTTGGCCTATGTCTCCTCTTGGCTTCTGATTGCCCTGACTGATCTTCCCTTACGCTGTTTTTCTTTAGAAGAAGCTGGAAAAGAATGGGAAGTTTTAGAAGGAAAGAGCATACTTGAACAGCTGCCTACTTTTACTAAGCAATATAAGTCAAAATTTTTGAGCTACTACATATATATATATGTGTATCTTAAATTTTTAAGGTTTATATATGTTTTTAAAAACATGTATAAACTATTCTGCAGTGAGTAAATAAGTCTAAGGGAACAGGAAAGAAGAGGACTCCCATAGAATGTAAAGAAGGTGGTAACATGCTGCTTTATAAAACCCAAGTTGCTTACTAAATAGAATGAAGGAATACATCTATGCAGAAAACACAAAGTGAGAGAAAATGCTCTGAAAGCAGTGATTGAATGATTCAGAATAGCATTTTGGGTTTTATGAGTATGTAAGTAAGGGAAAATGAAGGTTCTGTTTTCCAGCTTCTATTTTCTGGTGGTTTGGTTTTTGGGGTTTTTTTTGCACTTCATGTAGATTTCAAAAGTTCAGAAATTTTCCTTTTTTACTTTTTAAAAATAATGTTGGTTTATATTTTCCATTACTTCATGGAAATAGAATTTAATAATTTTAGTGTTTTGCAAGACCACCTTAAAGTTATTTTGGAGGTTCCAGGTTGACCATAATTTGCAGATCCACACAGTTCGGTGATGTGTAGGCAATGAAACATCCTATTGCAGAAGAAGGCAGTGGGGCTTGTTAATTACTGCCTAGGCTCAGAAGTTCTCTGTTATTGCCCAAGGAGAATATCACTCTCAAAAAGCTTCCTTTTATGTTTTCCAGCTGGGAAAGATAGTTTGCCCTTTATATGGAAAAAAATTCTGGCACCCAGAGCTTAAAGACCTCATTGTCTATTTTAAGGTTTTAGCAAAACCACCTGCACAGTACCAGATACCTTCACTCAGTTTCTAAACTGAAAAGCTACTCCTGATCTCCCCTGTGGGGAACAATTTCTCCACAGTCAAAAATTGTATTTTGTCAGTATTATGCAGACAGGCAATTTTCATATTATTTCCATATCTATTCCATGCAGAGGTCCATGTATTACCACTCTGCTCAGAATATGTAGACCTGGTTTGTGTGATCACCAAGTATATTTATTTTTGTTGTTTTCAGAAGTATCATAACGATTTCTTTTTGAAATATAGAAACAACATTGAAATTAGAAGTCTAAGAAGGAATTACATAATTAAAATGTCAGCAATGACGTATCTTTTAGAAAAATAACATAAATCTTTTTTTTACAAACGTATCATTACATTTCAGTGGTAGCTAGTTTTCCCAGGAGTCGCTGCATAATTAGAAAAATTTGCTGCACACATATAAAAATAGCTTTTGTAGGTAAATTCCCTCAACAGGATTTATTTTAATAAAGGAATCAAATTGAAAATAAACACTTTAATTTTATGGCACAATTACTACCAGTGACATATTACTGCAGTGAACTCTCTGATTTCCTTTTAGTCTAGCATCATATTTCACTGCCTGCCCCTTCTGTTGAGTACACACAGTACTGTAATGCTGCTCAGTAAAAGAAAAATTACTCATTGTTGGTTACTACTCATTAATTTGAACTTTTAAATTACATTTAGATGGTCTTAAATTTTGAAAATGAGTAAATTGAAGCTCAGGGGGAGATGGTTTCTACCAAGGGAATGCTGGGGTAGCTTTATATGTTCCAGTACTGCAGACATACTCCTGTTCTGCTTGTTTTCCAGTAAGACCTTCCTTGAGGCCTCATCAGCAAGCCAACAGCCACATTAGGACTATGCTGTGCTCAAGTCAATGTGCTTTGAGAAGAGGTACCAGCATGAGCTTCTCTGTGATCAATAGGATGGCAGTGTTATGGTGGTTCTGGGGTTTCATCCAATCTCTTTCAGCTGACAGAGGAACTGTTATGTCTTTGTAGCTGTGTTCATAGGGCACCACAATTATCTTTGGTTCTAGCAGTGTAATCTTTTCCAACAGCATGCCTTTTATGTTCTCTTATTCCAGTATATCTCTTTTATCCCTGAGGGTGTGTCTGTGTTTGTTTGGTTTTTTTTTCTTTCAATGGCTACCTGATAACCAGTTCTTATTAGCTTCACTTCAGGGGCAGTTGTCAGAGACTGTCACTAAGGCTCCCTGCAGAGCATATTGTGCTGGGGCTATACTGGAAATTCCAGATATGTTCAACTCTTCTACAGATCTTCCTGATAGGGCAGCCTGAATGTCATTAGTGCCAAATGTTGTCCTCTGTCCCTTCCCTCTTATTCTGAGACATCCCCTTCCATGAAGGCTTGCAAAAGTTTGTTTCTGGAGGATGGATGATCCAGGATTTGTCTTCAGATGCAGTTGTCACATGAATAGTGAAGGTGAGCCCATCATTACTCTACTGCAGCCCCTCCTGGGCCAAACAGTGGGATTACTCTATTTTACAGGGATGTCAGGCAGATAGACTTGGCTACCTTAAAATACTGAAACTTCTCACTGAATTTGAAGCATTAGCATAACTGCTAAATACCAATTTTAGAGTTGCCTAATATAGAAATTCATTCTAATTTTAGATGTTAGAACCATTAAGGGATGATGCTGTTCTCTTACTAAATGCTATAGAACACAAATCTTCCTTTGATAAGTGCCTGCACTTCCTGCTTTCTCAGTTCCAGATCTTCAATGGAAATCAAGCATGAAAGATTTCCAGCCATAGGAGGGCACTTTTTCTTAAACCTATACATGAGCAAAGACCTCAGGTAAAACTGGGGCCTCTTTACATTGTGTTGTCAACTTCTAACAATAACTACTATAGCACTATGTTATAAATTACAGACGTTTTTATGGCACACCGTATGCTTTCAAGACTGTATTCTGTCAATCAGCTGAATGCAGTTGTGTGGTGCAGCATGGTGTAAACACCTGAGGTTTATTAGCAATTAACATACAACTTTATTTTTCTTCCAAAAGTACTCACTAATAAAATTGAACACTGGAGATGAAAAAAAGCTTTGTGATTATTTCCATTGACTAATAGATAATGAAACTAATGTTAGTATCTGATAGCATTTAAATATCAAACTGCTTCTAGTTTGTGAAAAGTGTAAAAATAACTGTTTGTGAGACCTACATTTTCTCTGCATTACAGGAATGTGTGTTTATGACATATAGAAGATTAGGATTCACTTGTTACACTCTCTTTCCAGCAATTCTAAAGCACTCTTATTTTTTGTCCTCTCCCCTAAATCCAGTCTGACTGCTTGCATTCTGTACTGTGGAGATTCCTGTTGAACTGGAGCCTGGATGACCCAGTTTTGTCTATTACATAGCACAGGACACTTAGAGGTGTAAGCACCTAAGAATGAAGGTAAACACTGAGTTTTTTAATATCTCACTACACACTAACAATAGTGACATATTCCTTTGTGCCCTGGAAATTTATAGCCATCTGGAAACACCTAAATATCTCTTTTTAGTGGCCTTTTCTCATTCAATTGTACTAATGGGATTTCTGAGGTTGACCATGACAACAAATGAGGTCTAGATCACCAAAGTAGTCCGTGAAGCAACAGCAACAGCAATGAATCCTATTTCACTCACAAACAGGAAATGAGAACAGCCTGAGGAAGAGTGGGAAAGGGAGGACTGTGTATCCTATGTAAAATATGGTAATGGATGGGGCAGAAATACCCTGAGAAAGTTACAAGGGACAGAAGGCACCTGTGGATGCAGGCAGGAATGGCACAGCTATGTGTTATAGGCTGCAGAGTTTAGCTTAAAGTCCTTGTTTAAAGTCTGGGTGCCTGAGAACACTGAGGAAATGAAACAATTTGAGAGAGGTGATGATCCTGTATTTAGGTACAGGTACAGGTGTGAAGAGGACTGAGAGTAGGAAGGGCAGCTCTCCTTTATTACTGGGGTTGCGTGTGGAGAAGAAAAATAATGCAGGCACACTCTTGACTACTGCACACAGCTCTGCAGATGCACACTGGATGACATAATCTATTTTCAATAAACTCTAGTTTGTTGCTACATGACAAAGAATTAAAGAAAACTATTGAGGGATAATTAAATGGAACATGAGCCAATTCTTTATGGGATCCCTGAACAGGGCTGCTTTACTTATGGCACATCAGTGAACTCTTTTTTTTTTTCCCTTATACTTTAAGAAATAACTAAACTTGGATTTGATACAGAAATGCATTATTTTATGCAGTCAACACATTTGTGCTCAATGTGTTCATTTAAAGGGTTGTTTTAGCCACTGGGTATATTCCATAGAATGAAAAGAGTTTAGGGACCCCAGCAGTGAAGGAAGAATTATTTACAAGGGGGAATGGCTTGTAGCAGGTACATCTGGCATCATACTTTAGAGCAGGGGTCTGATTCTGAAAGTATTCACTGGAAAAGAATGAAATTATTATTGTGAGTCAAATCAAGTAGTACAGGAACAGAGAGAACAAGTCTGTGGAGGATTAGTTTTGGAATAAAGAACTAGAATTGCAGTAGAAATAGACATCAATGTACAGATCAATTTTCTGGGATATAAAAGTGTTTGCAGTAACCTCCGTGAACTGAAGACTGACCCCAGCATTCAAAGCAAGGACAGCTTTAAGTTTTATTTTTTCTGATTTTTGCTTTTTAATTGAGAAAAGTACAAGTTTTGATTTAATAGATAGACACCTATGCAACCTGTGAAATTTTTAGCAAAGAAATTGGAAGAATAATGAAAAGTAAAAATCCAAATCCTAGGAAGCAAAAATAAATTAACTGTAAGGAGGAAACTTTCAGAAATTCTCTAATCCTGGGAGAAGAACCAGGGATGGTCTGCAGCAACATTCAAATTAGAAAACCTTCACCAAAGAGGTTGTATGATGACCCTACTGTCTGTGATGAGCTACAGAATTCAGAAACACTGGCAAACAGAATATTCTTCAGGTTTATATCTGAAGTAGTACTGCTGTTTAAAGAAAATAAAAAAATAAGGGCGTCAGAGGAACCCAGGACAGGCATAAAGGAATCTCTGAAATGTAGCTCAAAAAGAAGCACAGCACCTACTAAAATTTGAAGTTAGTCCATGTAATACATGTCAAGTGTCAAGTTGCACATTTGAGGTAGAAAAGTAACACTGCTTACCCTGGCTGCTTCAAGCAGTACTGGAGATGCACAGCTGTAATTAGCCAGGGCTGTGCTATTTTTTCTAGGCCATGTCACTTCTGTCTGCCTGGATTTGTACTGTAATATTTTCTCCCCATTTCAAGTGCTCTTGGTTATATAACTGCAGTGCAAATTGTGATTTCAGGGGTTGGTCGTATATCTTGCCTGTATATAGAATGTCTAAGTCTTGAAAAATGGTATGTTATTGTTCATATTGCTGAAGATAAAATTGAGACCAGCTAAGTAAAACAAAAAAGGAGTACAACAGAGAATTTTCTTATCTGCCCTTTGCTCTGAGATTCTCCTTACTTTATGAAGCTGAAATTCTGCTTCAGTTCAAGGATACTTTTTGTTTGCTTTTCAGTGTTTAATCATTACTTAATATAGTACTGTGAATTAGTTTATGAGGGCACCTGCAAAAAGACTTTCCAGTTTTTCCTCATGTGAGTGTACTCCTGGTAATTTTGCTTTGATATCTTAAAAAAAATAAAGAAAATACAGTAAAAATCAGCGTTCACTAACTAATTCACTTTGGGTTTCATTTAAAAACATCGCTCAGAACTGTTTGCATATGAATCATCATTACAGTAACAGATTGAATGAACATCAGTTAATTCATGACCTCGTTCAATCAAAGCTTCCCCAAAAGTTCCCCATGAAATTCAGTTCATTGTTTGGCCAAACTTCTCAGATTGTAGGAGTTGTCGTTTACCTTATTAATTAAGACCCATGTCATTAAAGTTGGGTTCTCAGAAGCGCTCAGTGATGGCTTGGCTCTTCAACTGAAATTATCTGTAAAGCTTACACTGATATCAATGAAATGGGAGTTCAGTCACTGCTAAAGAGCTGTTTGCAAATTCTATCGATGTGTCACTGTAAATTGGTCTGATTCTCTTGACTGAATTCTCTGCGGTAGAGTACACACAAAAGGTGCAAACAGCCAAACAGCAGGGCCAGCTTCAGGCAGTCATCTGTTCCTCAGCACAGCAGCTTGCCAAGGGCGGGCGCCAAAAGGGCAACAGCTTTTCCTACTTGCCTCATCTATGCCAGAGTCTGGGAGAGGCAAGCTGAATCTTCTGTCAGATATGGGCAGACTTCATCCCGGAGCTTCACTTTCCCTTTATCCCCCTTTTGCCTTCCTATGGCAAAAATGAGCTGGTCACAGGCCCAGAACTTTGCCTTCGGGACATGAAGAGTTCAGCTGCTGGTGGCTGCAACAGCATGTCGGATACCAAAAGAATCCTGTTCTAAATGCTATTTTTGTTTACAGTGAATTTCTTTCCTGATTCTACTATTCCAAGCATGTTTTTCTTTGCTTAATTACTTCTGATTCTGGAAGTGTCTTTTAAAAATAATTTTTAAATGTTAATTTGTTTTTTATCATAGTATTATTATTTAAACTTAGGCCAGTTTCAGGCAGCTGCAGCTTGTTATTACTCAGAGCTATATGCTAACCCCTTGAAGCAGACAGTTTACCTTAAAGGTGCAGTGACATGCTCACAATTTGATATATATATACTTAGAAGCTGCAAAAACAATTCTCTTAGGCATGGTGATGGGAAGAATGCTGTTGAACCTACTTGTCAGCAGATAATTTTTTTAAAAATATTTTTGTTCTTAAGCTTTTCAGTAATCCAGGGGAAAGAGTCTACTGGAAGGGAAGGGACTCAAGTAATTTTAGCTGAGAAGACTTCACAGTTATCTTTCACTAAAATAGATGGTGTTGTATTTGTCCAAAGAGCATTGTGAAATACGCTCTATTCTGATCTATCAAATTACTTCACATTCAAATCCAACAATGGTACAAATCTCAATTAGTAAATCCGAAAAATTCAAAATCTGCAACCTGAAGTATTTCTCAAAGGAAAGTTAAACATGTATTCTGAAAAAAGGTTTTACAGACTATAGCTAAAAGAATTATCAATGTATGTATATCGCTGTTTTCATGAGTAAGTTTCTAATGAAACACGGTCATTGAACATCACAATGCCTGTTATCAGTACTTTTCTATATTATCCTTTTATTCCCCCTTCCAAGGGAAGTAATTTTGCAGATTTTTTTTCCAGCTGGTCTTTGGCAATTAAAAATGTAGAAGTAAGAGGAACATAGATACTAAGAAAAAAATAGTCAAATATTTGACTACCATCAGTCAAAATAGATTATTATTTTTCCTCTCTTCTTTTAGACTTCCTAAGATTAACACACTGTGAATATATTGATAAAAATTATGTATTGCAGGCTCTGGTAATTCTGAGACTGTTTTCAACAAGCTTTCATCACAGCAAACAATGTTTTGCTTAAAATAAATTGCAGTTTTATGGCAGAGGTTAGTCCTGAACCAATGTTTCCATGTCTTAAAATGCATCTTTAATTCATGTCTTTATAATAAATTATGCAGCTCAATTATGTTTTGTTAATTTTGTTTCTTCTTTAATACTTTGATCCTGATTGAGAAATCCTCATAAGATTGCAAAATTTGTGTCTATTCTATAGTGTTGCCTGACTGTCTGTGAAGTCTGTATATCCATTTAAAAAGAAACTGCTGGGCCAGAATCAGAAGAGGCTGGAAAGCTACAGCATCTAACTTGTAACAAGGAATCTAAACTTTTGTGAGCATTTGCACTCCTTTTTCCAGAATCACAGCTAGTGAGGCATACATCTAAAGAAATTATATTCAAAGTCACAAGCTCCAAACACCAAGATATGCTATAATAATTTTTAAAAACTGGGGAACAAAAAGAAAGGCTAGAATGGTACTACTAAAAACTGTAGCTCTGGATACATCTACACATCTTAAGACACAAAATATGGATCCATCTTTTTCCATCTTTCCACGCTCCAAATGGAGCACAAACATGAAAGTGATTGTCCTTTACAAGGACAATGTGCTTTGTGATGTGGGTTGACCCTGAACATCACCCACATAGCTGCTCCCTCCCTTCTGTCCCCACCTCAACTAGCAGAGAGAATATGAAGAAGTAAAAGTGAGAAAACTTGTCTACAATCACTTTCATAGGTGACAAGGACAGTTTAAAAGGTGAAGAAAAGAGGAAAGAAAACAAGTGATGGAAAAGCAATCACTCAGCAACTTCCACAAATACAATGTCCATCCAGTCTACAAGCAGTGAGCCTCTTTGAAGCCAGAAAAATCCAACTCCTCCTTCTTCTGCAGACTGACAGCTGTGATGTAGAGCATGTTCCTTATGGCTGGTGCTGTATGGACTTGGGCTACTGCACAAGCTCTCTACTATTTGGCCTGTTCAACATCTTGTTTCTGCCTAGGATCTCACTTAAAATAGTTCTTATTTTGGGTCACTAGGCAGAGAGGTCTCACAAGCTGACTGTAATGTGGAATACACATTCTCCAGAAACCCACAAAGCTTAGGAAAGCCTGTGTTTCCTTTTTGATAGCTGAGTGGAATATAGTTGTTCTCTTATTGATCACATCCATGTAATTGATGTAATTACATGCAGCATGTAATTACACCTCTGCTGCCATTTCATACCCAAAAACTGGGTCTCCTGTGCAGGTCCTTTTACACTGTTTGGGGGGGGGGGGAGGGGCAGGTAGAGGGGGTGGTTTATGGCTAAATCAGCTTTAAAAAGAATTTGGATTGTTATTTGACTTTTCTCAAACATTTCCTTTACTGCTTTGCCCACAGAATGACATCAATACATTACAGCTGATCAGGGCCCTCCACGGATCATGTTGTTCTGGTATAGTCAGGATAGTCCCGTGACAAATAGTAGGGCTGGTCTTCTAGAAATTGGGCAGTTAGTTCCAGGTGTATTGAACATCTCTACATATGAAGGCAAACAGAATTGAAAAAAAAAAGGAAAAAACGCACGAGAAATATCAGTTGGGGTATATAACTTAACTGCCTTAGACTCCGTTTCACGTTGGAGTTCTAGCATGTTCAATATGGCAGCACCCAATGGTCACATGGTTTAATTCACACCATGAGAGTCCACTGTTTGCCTTCACTGGGTTTTGCACTCACTAGATGGGACTACCAAAGAGTGATTGAGTCTCCATGTTCACTCCTTGGCTCTCCAGCTGACAAATCAGGTCATGGGAACCCAGTAGCTTTGGTAGGGGCAATATTGCCACTAGGACTTGGTAGCAACTGGGATCTCCTGTTCCTCAACAAGCATGACACCTATACCCTTTTGGATCCTCAGACTACCCTATTCTGAGCTAGTCATTGCAAAGGATAGAGCAGCCTTCAGGCCAGTCACAAGGTGATGCTTCTGCCACTTTTTCCTTATTAAGCTCATCTCAGCCTCCAACACAAAAACCTGTTGGGATCCTTCCGTCATTTCAGAAATCGAGAGAGGTTCCTCCCCCTGTTACCCTGATGGCATTAGGGTATACGGCACTCCACTTATCTGCTGAAGTCTTATATCCTTATGTTTCTGATGTCCAGGCTATCAAATCCAGAAGAAATGAGGGAAACCTAATTTCTTTATCACAGAATAAAGGAGTATGATGATAAACACCTCAGTTGCGGCAAACCGAAAGTGGCGCAGAATCAGAACTCACAAACCAGACTGAAAGTTTCAAATTCAAGTGAGGCTTCAAGTGGAGTTTAGGTAACACCACCAGCACCCACTGTGTCAGTTTCATCCAAGTCCTACTATGGGCATCATGTTTTAACAATTCCTATCTGACACTGGGGGTCTTTTCTTCTGGAGCAAGGAAAGCTAGCACAAGGACTATTCTTCAGTTGGTTTAAATTCTATTCATATGTCAGTGAAATATAATTCAACATATTTTCATTTCTGTCTTTGAAACCTTCAAAATCCTATACATGCCAAATGTCTCTATTCTCTTTGAAGGCATTTAAACCATTCGGAAGCAGGCTACTTTTTTTTAATAATAATAATTAATAAAATATGTCTTCCTTTCATTCTTTCAACTCCACTAATGTTTCTGTGTGTTCTAGTCCAGACTGCTTTTCAGGAAGTGTAGTAAGTGGATTACATGACGAGAAGATTATCTAAAAGGTCAGAACACTGTTCATGTTCAGAGAAAATACTTTATTAGTGGCAGGGAGACAATCCTCCTCTTCCTTCAGCATTACCAATAAAAGCAAGAAAATCAAAGAGGAAAAGGTGGTACAGATATAGTCTCTTAAAGTATATGTAATTTCAGCTCTGCAAAACAAAAGCTTTGCTATTTCTTTCCCTCCTTCCTGCCTTGCCACCTTTCCACTGTCCCCTCAGCCTTGCTTTCCTCCTTCCCCTCCTTCTTCCTACTTTCTCTCCCTCTTTTCCTCTCTCCCATTATGTCCCTTCAGTTTATGGACTTTACAACTGATTACATCTTCTTAAGTGTTGAATCTCCTGATATGCAAATTCCTTATGCTATTTATGGAATTCACAGGCTCTTCAAACTTCAAATATAGAGAAGCAGAACTTGTCAATTTTTACAGACTGGTGAGTATATATTTCACTATCTATATTTAGATGTGCATTTATGCAGTTCAGACATTTTCTGCAGTTGCAGAAGACAGAGGTACAGAAATCTATCTGAAGTCTTTCATGTTTTGATTAGTTAATCACTGTTAGTAAGGTCAGGTTGCAGATGAGGTCCAATATAACTCCCCAGTCTTAAAATTTTTATACTTTGTAACTTTCTCACAGTAATATTACCTCTGAGATGAAGTACTTCATTTTTTATGGGAAAATTATACAGGCACCTGTGAGAGACTTATAAGAGGAAAAAGATAAATTGCCTCAGGTTTTATACTGACTCCTTAGCTGTCTATTTGGTACCTGTCCTAAATTTGTTGAGACATAGAAGGTCTGCTTCCAGTAACATTTCCCAGGTTGATAAATGCTTCTGTTTTGTTGCCAATTTGAGTTTTTTCTTACTTTAATATAAATTCTTTACTTCTACTAACTGCTTAGGAGGGGGTGTCAAATACCTTCTTTCTGAGATCATTAGTTAAACAAAGCCATCAACTCTTCCAGTGGCAGTTTGGTTTGGTCATTGAAAACAACTGTTCCCAAGAGAGAGAGAAAATTTGTCGGTTTCAGTTTCCCTGTCATCAGTTTGAAAGCATGATTATAGTAGCAAAAAGCAGGGAATTGCACTAATAAAGGCTAATGGCATAATTTATTTTGCTGATAAAGTTCAGTCCACAATGTATCTGTTCCACTTTTTAAAATTCTATTTTACTTCTCTAGACTCAGCTACTGAAAATTATGGATAAGCAAAAAAGTAGATCAATCCGTGTTCCATGCAGGGAAAGATGGATTATAAAAGCACTTTTATTAGTAAAAGATCCATTGCCTGATACTCAAAAATCTAGCAACTATTTTAAGTATAGATCTCCCTGCATTTGTTGATTTCAGTGTGCCTCTACAGGGACTGATTGCTTTAACCGTACTAATCAAATCTGTACTTCAGCAGCTAAACAAAATTAGGCTGACTCAGTTAATTTCCAAGTCCAGAAGTCCAACAGGGGAGAAAGATGGAGTTAAGCTTAATTGTTACCTATTAACCTTGACTAATACGTTACAGTAAAATCACAAATATACATTATAGTAGCTTTTCTTCTCCCTGTCCTTGCAGTCTGAAATATAGATGCAGTCTAAATCCCATTGACTTTCAGTACGATGTATTCTCCTGAGTTCATTAGGTTTTGCTGACCTGAGCTAGGCACTTCAATAAGAAAACTTTTTTCTTTAAAGAACAACTTTGAAAACCGCTGGGAAAGTAAGAATAAAACTTCATGTATTAAAAATATAGAATCTACTTCGCAGGAGACAAATGAGATGGAGTATCAACGTATGGTGAAAGAGTACAGAATAGATTGAAAGTTCCTTTTCTTAGACAAATACCTTATATTCTACATGATCCTGTGTTATTAGGCAAAGTTGTCAGATACTTCTGGCCTCTATCTCTTGAGAAAAAAAAATGCAACACATTCAACAAAAAAAAATAAAATCTTACAAGGAATAATGGGGAAATAATTGCAATCAATGCTATTTTCACAAAGTTAGAAAGCTTTGAATCCATATGAAGACAAAAGAAAATATTAACTGCAGCCTGTATTAGGGATGGAAAACTAGATAACCAACTGGGAGTGAGAAAGGATAAAACTCACCTATCTTATACGACACTATTTTTAGAGCAATAATGTTGAGTTGGTAATAAATACTTCCAGAGAAATCATACAGAGCCTAACTGTATAATAAGCTAACTTTGCCCCAGTTCAAGAGGTTGTTAGAAACAAATAATTCTGTTATTTTAGTAATCTATTTAGTTCTTAGTTTTCTATTTCATATATGTTTATACACACCTCCCAATATTTCTGTGAGTACCTATGGAGCTCTTCAAAGCAAGCATTCAATAAAATCAGGATGTACAGACTTGAGATGCCTTCACCTACTCTAGTAAGATGTTTTGTAGTTCTCTGTGTGTTCCATCTACATTTCTCTACATTATACATCCTTGATATTTTGTAAGAATAGCAGTTTCTTACAAAAATAAGATGCATGTTAGCTGTTTAATTTTTCCTCATAATTCTATTCATTGCTATGTTTGCATTATTATTCTTAAGTGAGCATACATAAGTTCTTAAAATACAGTGGTTATAATAGTTTTTACTATGTTTAACCCAAGGTGATCTATGATTCTATGTTGAAAATGTAGAAGCTTTAATGTTTACTTTTTCATTAAAAAAACCCAGTGTTTTAGAAAATTGTTAAAAGCATCAAAAATCTGGGGACTGGCAAGTTGCTAAACTCCCACAAATCATTTCTATCAATGATTCTGGTCCATATTCTTTTAATTCACTAGCATTAACATTGTTTTAAAGCTAGGACCTATTCTTTCTCTAACTCTAGGGCTCCCTACACAGTACTAACACGTTTTAAAGGAATAATTTTTCCTTTATGTAAATATTAAAGAGAAATTTAAAACATATAACTACTTTAGCCTCCCATACTGCAATAGCATACTGGTTTTCAAGTCCAAGCAGAGGAGAAAAACATGCTAAATTTTAACCATGTGTTTTAACTGCATATTGTAATTATTTGCCCTGACAGAAAATCTGTAATCAGAGTGGACACTTCCTCAGTGAAATTTTCAATTTCTTTTCTTCCCCGAGAAATAAATTCACTAAAATATCTGTAGTGGGATCTTTGAGTAGATGGTTTAATAGGCTTTGACAGCAATTCAATAGCTATATCTGGAAGGCCTGTTCTTTGAAATTATTTCTTGGTGTATGACAACAGATTAATTTAACATTCATTTGAGAGGACAAAATTCAGTGCTACCTCAAGAGCTGAATTACTTCTCCTATTGTACTTCCTCCATAATTGCAGGCAGTCCATCAACATCTAAATCAATGTCAAAAACAAGGTCAGAATACTCACTGAAGTATTTCAGGTGATCCCCGATTGAAAATACTGTAGAAAACATAAAATAAATATACAATAGAAATAGATAAAGTGGAAATTTCCATATTTTCCAATGTCTTTCCTTACTATGGATACCCTGAATTGTTACTAAGGTGACACTGAATGCTGAATACTGTAGATTAGTGCATATGACAAAAGTATTTCAGAGATCTTTTTGCATTGCTTACAAATGCCTGTTGAATTCCAACTAATTTACATGACTTAGAGATACGACAACTTTGTCCAAGTTATTTTCTACTGGAATATGTTGATTCATTCATTGTGGCAACACTGTCCTGTTTTTATTTATGGTTAGAAAGATTTGTGCCCCTTTACGTAGGCAAGAGTGCTGTCTTGAGAGCTACTCTGTTCCCTTGTTTCTTTTGTTCTAGTCTCTTCTTCCATACCCACGTCTCTGCTGCACAGTGCAATCTCAAACACCATGTTATCATATTATGGATATGCTGCCATGTGACATACACACCAACTGCAGCACATAATACTCAGTTAACCCAGGATGTGACATGCTACCAAGCTGAAATTGTTGGTCTTCACAAGTACATATGTACATATAAGTACAAATACTTCAAAGAGAATAGAAAATCATAGAGAAAAATATTTTGATTTTTCAGTCTCAATTACGTTGTTGTTAGTGTTGTGCACCTCCTTGCAGCTGGTGGGACACACTGCCCTGCAAGTGTTTCTGAAAAGCAGCGAATAAATGAGTTTGGTTTGACATAGATATTGGTGTTCCATTTAAGGATGTTCATTCAAGTCAAGGATCTGATTTTCACAGTAATTCTATGCACCTGCTTTGCTTGTCAGGAACACAGATCACAACACTACTTGTCCAGGTTAGGAGACTGCAGTGTCTGAATTAGGGATTCAAATTCTACGGTGTCTTGCTGCGCTGTGACAAGTGAACTTGAAAATTGGAGGTAACAGATAACCTATAAAAATAGGTAAAGTAGCATTTTGTTTACAGAATATAACTTAAATAAACTGGGTTTTTTTCCCAAAGATGTCTTGAAAGGTTAGTCTATTTTTTAAGCTCTGCTTTTTATTTTTAAATATTTTTAAGGCCAGAAGGGACAGATATTCTTCAACATTAGGAAGAAAAATAAACCACTACGAGTTCCAATAACCTAACCTTCGGCAAACTGTCTCTCAGGCTTAAATTCAAGCTGAAAAATACTAAAAAGGAAATTGAATAGGCTTCTCCATTTAAAGTTCTCAAAATAAAGCTGTACATTGTGTACGTAGTGGTACACTATACTCTGCATATCTCTCTGAAGTTCTAAAGTGTCAGCCTCTTCTCTGAAACCTTTGCTTGCTTCATTTGGAGGAATTGCCGAAGAATAAGAACACCTTTAAAATCTCTATAGACACCTCTGACAATTGATAAAAATGTACTCGTCAATCTTAGAATGAAGATTTTAGGAAAAACAGTGGCAGAAATGTAGTTCTGAATGGATAGAAGAAGAAGAAACATTTCTTTGCCCTCTTACCTCCTGATGATTTGAATGTGCAGCAGATTCTAATGCTTGAGTTATTAGAAAAATTACTAAAGTCAGAATGCAATCCAATGCCAAAAGAATTTTTCATGTATAAATGTAAAAACTTTTATAGTTTTTTAATATTTTTTTGCATTTAATCTTTTTTTCTAAATATTTTTTTTTCCTCAGTAGGCAACAGACAGTGTTATTCCACAGACAGAACATGAAAATTGTAATTACAAAATGCTAGTAACTCCATCTGCCATCGAATATAGTTAAATGACTTTGAGTAAATATTTTTTGTCTAGTTCACTGCCCTCCTGAGTCACTGGAGGGAACCACCACTGACTTGGACAGGCATTGGATCAGGCAATTACTTTTTTATGCTTTGCCTTTCCTGCATGTGATGGTGATGTATGTTCAGTATTTTAAAAAGTTTCAGAATCTATGGATGATAGCACAACAAAGGTAGAATATTACTGAGTATCCTACATGACGAGATAAAATGTCTATTTTCTGACACAAATTAATATTATCACAAAGAGTCAGAAATTATTTGTGTGCCCCTGAATTACATACCAAGCTGTATTCAGTCTATGTATTTCTTTAGTTGTAATAGGTTTGAAAAGTCATGGGTAAGAGAATTCTAAAGCATTTGAGCAATTAAAAGCTTATCTTCGTTTGTGTTTGGCCTCAAGCAACATGAGTTAACTCAATTCTTCTTATTTAATTGATTTCCAGTGCTGCCTTGAAATGTTCCCTGGGATGCTCATATTTAGATGTCAAACTGTTTTCTTATTGTTGAAATGCAGCCCTTCTCTTTTGGAAGGTGTAACTGCTTGGTAGTAACAAATTATGTTACAGGGTCTTCTAGTAATTTTACCCCTTGAATCTACAATGCAAAAGTCTACAGGATGAAAAAGCAGAATCAGGATATTTTTTATGAACATTTGATGTTTACCTATAGGTGCACAGAAAACCTTAAACCAAGTTTAGCTTTTTTGTCTTAGACATCAACCAAAAGCTACATCATCCACAGTAAATTACTTGTTTGTGAAAGGTCAGTTAGGAAATTTGGGCTCCAATCTCCAAGAATTCCGGCTCCTTTCTTAACTCTTGGCCTTTCTTTCCTTCCTATCTGATTACAGCTTGGTCCTGAGATCTTCCCTACTGTTAGGAGTGATGTATTTCTGTTAAAAGTTGATGTAGTAAATGAAGGGAGCACCTTCTCTTCTTTTTCCCACTAAGAAATTATTCATTTGCTATGCTTGTTTGCAAAGTTTGTTCAGCCTCTTTTGACTGGTTTGGCTCTGACTTTTCATTCATAAGAAGAGAGAACTGAAGGACTGAACAACAGTAGTTGAGAGGACTGTAGTTCCCCGAACTCATTGCTGAGTACGGTGTCTGGCAGGGATCCTCTGAGAGACGAAAAGGGTGTAGTTGAAATTGTTTGTGATGAAAAGTATGATTGCCATGTAAAGCTGCTAACTGTAGGCTTGTTCAAAATAATCAACAAAAGTAAAACTGCAAATAAATACTTCTGTTTGACATTACTTACTTTAGTGCATTTATTAGTTCCTTATATAACATACAGCCACAGAAAAGTATGTGTTTTCTAAATTTAAAAGAAGATTACTGTGATTTAGGAGTGTGGGCCTGCAATTTACTAGGACTGCAGTGAAACAAAAACAACTTAGGCTTGATTTTCAGGGCATTGTGTTTGCAAAATAAGTAGTATTCCTTATTTTAAAGAAATGGAAAATGAGTAGCACTGATCTCTGTGTAAGTAAAGGAGGTACTGTCAGGATTGATTCATTCTAACTCTCCTTCCATGGAGAAGTGGAATAGAAAAGAAAATGGGAGTATGGTAAAGATAGAAAATTACTTTACATGAATTACATGATGTTTTATTTATGTTTGGTGTGGGGGCCTGGTGAAATATGCCCACCTGTGATCAACAGCTGTTTGGAAAACTGACTGATACTGGTCACCATATGCATCAGTTTTGTAGCAAGAAGACTATCTTGCATTTGCCCTTAACAGATTCACAATTAAAGCAATATATTTTCTTTCACTTCTAGGACAAAATGCATCAACAAAGATTTTGTTTGGTAACTTTTTTTGGCAGTTAGAAGAATGCTTTTCTAACTCAGAAGAGTTATATCAACTGCCTGCCTTCAGAGAGAAAAAATACCCTATCCCTATTCCATTTCATTTTGCCACTGTATATTCAAAAAGACAGAAGATGTTGTCTCACTTGAGATTACACACTCCACGTGTGAGCAGTGTTTAAAAATAAACAAGGACTTGGGGATACTTTAACCCAATGGTAGGACTTTGCGCATAAGTATCTGCATCCCCAGTCCTAAAACTTCTGACAGCCTTATCTCATCCAAAAGAAAGGTTTCTCCAGCTCAGATGTTGCAGAAACAGATGAAAGGCTATTTCTGAGGATGTCCTTACAAACCCCATATTATTTCCATGTAAGTTGCAGAACTGAAGGAAAGAGTCTGGCAAAATAGCAGGATCTTTTTCAGCAATACTAAAGTTGTGGTGGATTATGCAGGACCTCATGGACTGAGAAAACTTGTGGTAACTCCCAGGCCTCTGTAAGTTATGACAGTTGTTGGTCATCTGCTGCCTCATCTGTCCTAATAGTTGGCTCACCACAGTAATTTATGAAAAAAGCTGGTGAAATATGATGGAAATGCATAGATGTACCTGATGCTGAGAAATTGTTCAATATTAGAAAATTTTAATATGACTAGCTGGAAGAGTGAGATTGTCATCAGTATGTTCAGATATATGCAAAATTATTAAGGTGAAGGTTTTAAATATATTAAAAAAACATTTAAAACATTAAAAACTGCTAGATATCCAGATTTTTTGCACTACATATAGTGTAAAATCTATATTTACCCATCAACAATTATGTCTGATAAAAGGGTGAACACATGCACAGCCTTTTTAAATTCATATTAAATGATGTCACCTACTGTGATCTACATCCCCTTCAATTCTTTGATGATTTATTCACTAGCCATGAATTCAGTAATATATCCAAATATTACAATAATAGGACTTCTAATACCTTTTTGAGCAGACAGAATTATTTTGAATGAATTTAGAAATGTAAGATATTTGTTTTAAACCTCTTTGATGGGAAAGTGTATAAATGTAATCAGCAAGTTTAAATGAGCTTTATTGATCATTAGAAAGCTTTTCTGCGACTTGATGTCATCTGTAAATATGGAAGGAAGCTTTGGATATAGATTTCCCTGCTCACATAATGGAATCAGTTAAGATTATTTATATCAATCAACACTAACTAGTCTCTGTGAATAATGAAGAAAGATTCTGACTGATGTCAGAAGTTACACTTATCTCTGGGCCCTATTTTCAACTGCTGAATTTTGCCAAGACATAGGAAAGTCAAGAGTTACCAGAAAGCAATCTGAGCCACTAGCTTTCAAAACCCAATTACTTTTTTTTAAAATACAGAAACATTTGAATAAAGCCTTAGAAAACAATGTGCATGTTCCCCTGAAGCTATGCAGGGATTCTATGAAAAGTGAATAACCAGACTCAGCATACTTCTTGAAGGAAGAAATATTTACTTACTATTAGAAGAAAACAAAAATAAAGGGGAAATAGGGTAATATTTTGTCTTGTTAAAAGAGAAAATCTTAGGTAAACTTCTGTTGTCTAACTTCTCTCCTAACTCTGTAGCTTAGATACATGTGAACTTTTGCAATTAGTCCAGATTTTCCTTTTCAGTGAGAAAGTCCTGCTTGGAATGCTGTGATCTGCCACTGAGTTTTAGATGTGTTTCCAGAAGATACTGTATTTTAAGGCACAAACCATCTATAAGTACTTGGGAACAGCACCAAGCTAGGAACTAAAAGAGTACTCCTGATTCTTCCCATTCAGTTTCCTCTCTCATCTCAGGCAATCAAATGGGTTTTATATTTTTCTTGGTTTTTTTATGTAAAGTATGGGGATAATAAAGCTTAGTTGAGTGATTCCAGATAGATCTCTGCATCTGTTTAATCACATAGTTCTTTAAGTTTAATCACATAATTCTGGAAAAATTAAATTAAGGATATCTTTCTATGGAAATAAATTGCTTTTAAGTAGGAAAAAATTTGAATCTGAATGTGGAAAAGCTTGTTAAGTAAAGACAAGCCTCAGAGATAGTACTGATCTCTAGACCACATAATTCAGTTAAAATCATCGAGACTTCTAGTAGATCTGTACAAACACATGGTATTTCTGTAAAAACAAACTACAGTTAAAAAACAGCTACTTAACCTTGCCACAGCTGGCCCACAAATGTTGTGTGATGACAGGAAACTCTCTGAGGCGGCGGAAGATCTTTTTCAGGTTGTCCTTAGGTTGGCAGTGCCTGAATCAAAGGATTAGACCCTGCATTTGGACTTTTCCCTATTATGTACTTTACATTATTCAATATTTGGAACAAAAAGATGTATTCCAAGGAGACCTGAGTGCAAAGTGGACCAGTGAACTCTCAGATGGGAATTTTGTTTACTAGCCTGCTAATTAGACTGTTTTCCATTCATTTTCATTCTTTCATTTCCATTTCATTTCATTCAATATTTAATTGCATCGTCTACATACAGGACACTTCAGCAAGGTAACCCTGATGCATGGCAAGTAGGACCACTAAAACCTGTGTTTAATTTCCCTCAGGCTGCATAAGTCTGGAATCCAGGTTATCTCCTGTACTGTGAACATGATCAATGCAGCTATTCTGCAAAAAAAATGAGGCAATATGATCTTGCTGATTTAAGAATCTCTCTTCAGGACTCCAACCTCTGAGTCCTGAGGAGGATGAAAGTATCTAATGTATACCCTTGAGTTAAATGCCAAAACTTCAGAAAAGTACTCTGAACATCTGCCATGGGTAGGAGTTCTTTTGCTCCTTTATCCCCTTCCTGCCATAGGTACTTTCCACTCAAAATATTTGTGGTTTTTTTTAAACATATGTGGCTGTCTGTATCAGCTAACTGTACAAGAAAACAGCTTAAATACTCTGTTTGACTTGGCACCTTCTCTTTAGATCTGGTAAACTCAAACTTGCAAATATAAAAGATGGAATTGGAACTAATAAGCAGCTACATAGGTTTTAATTGATTTTAGCCTTAATGGTTTAATAATTAGGAAGCAGTCTTAATGTTCCTATCTGATACCTCCTCCTTGGTTTCTGATGTTTATCAGATACTCTTAAGAGATAGTCATCAAGCTTTTCATGTTTTGTCTGTTTTCAATTATTATCGTGGTAAAGAACTGTCACTCTAAATGCTGAGCTAGAAGCATTTTAATTTCCTTACCTACCAAAGATTTTAGATCCATGAACACATAGCTCCATGGACACAGAGCACATGGGCCACAGACTGCAAAAAAGCACCATTCTAAAAGCTCAGTCCCTCTCTTGTTGGCATGAAGTAATGAAACATTAGGGCTATAATAGGTTTATTAAATTTGTACAGAAATGGCTCAGATGTACCATATTAAGTCTCCTGGTAGTGCTGTGTACTTGAAGTATTAGGATTTTATTTTTAAAATTTTATTATTATGGCTGAACCCTTAAAAGAAAATGCAGTAGATTCTTTAGAACTTTATTAAAAGAATAAATATAGATACAGAGATTTTGTTGAAGGAAACTTCCTTTTATGTAAGGGTGAACTGAAACCGTTTTAATATGCCTCAAAATGCTAGATTTCAGAGGAAGGGCTAACTGTTCTGGATTTTGTCATAAATCTGCATCATGGAGAGACGTTTTATAAAAAGTAGTAGTCTTAGGTATCTCTTGTTTTTGTATTTTTTTTTTTCCTTTCAACTCAAAATGTCTGCAGTGTGGTACATTTTAATGATCTTCCCTGTTAGCTTTCAAACTTCTGTGTCCTTTCACATGATTGCTGTCTTTTAATTTAAAACACAGACTGCAGACTTCTGGGCTGCTGAATCTTTGTGAATCAAGAGCCATCACAACCATATATAATGTGTATATTTTTGTGGATGTGTCTGGATTTATATCTGGTAAAGGTAATGTTGTTGTTCTCCATCAGGACTCCTGTACCAGAGAGAGATAATCCACAAGGCAAAAAAAGGTGAGAGAAATTTTCAGTTGACTTTTAAAAGCTGTTGAAGAACGAGAAGTTCAACTCTGAATAAGTGAGATTTTTGCAATGATGAAGGTTCTTCAATTTCCTAATTCCTATGTCTACCATTGTCTCTGTTATTCTTCACATCTATCCACAAATTTTATCTCAGAATCAATCTCCACACTGCATGGCCTCTGCTGTGAATTCCCATCTTTTTTATTTCAGTGCTGCAAGTATCCCTTCTTGCACTTCCTTCACTCTGTTCACCAACATGATCCTAGTTCTTCAAGAATTTTATCCTTTGTCCTCTATGCATTGATATCCATTTTTTCTAGATTTCACAGTAAGGATTTACTCTCGTTTTTGTTGTCACATTCATTGTTCAACAGCCAGCCTCTAATTTCTCCAGTCCTTGGAGCAGAGGTTCTGTTTATCCTGATTTTTACTCATATGAACTCTGCAGCAGAAAGCTGTGACCGTGGGACCAAATAAGGTGCTCGGACTGGGTGAAAGCACAAACAGTGCTGAGGATAGTGAGTAAATAATCTGTTTTTCTGCTGCTTGCTGTCAGAGTGAAGTGGCTTTGTGGGTCAGCTCCAGTGGGATGACTGAATGAGATAAAGTGAAAAGGTGTAAAAAAAGGTAGAAAGACTTAAAATGTCTTATGATGCACCCAAACTTGAATTCTATTTCCTCGCAAGTGTGTGTGTTGTGTTATTGGATCAGAGTGGGGAAAATGAAACTATGAAGATTCTTCTCCCACAGCTACTGAAACAAGAAAGTTATCTAACATGAATATGATGTCATTAAAAGACATAACATATACAACTAGAAGATAGATGCAATACACTAGAATCCTGGGAAAAATTCTCCTATAAGTAGTATGAAGCTACAGAGCCTTCTAATAATATTTATGCAAATAGGAAAATTATTCCTCTAGACTACTTTAAATTTAACATAAACACTGATGAGTGGCAACAGTACATTAACTAGTTAATAGTGGTTAATAATGTACTGCTGCTACCTACCCCTGAGTGCACAAGTTAACGTTGCCACTATGAACCCAGCCTGAATGGGGTGCCAACAAAATTATTTCTCCCATTAAAAGAAATTACTCCTGCAGGTAGGAATAGCCTGAGGAGGGCCAAACTACATCTGTAACACACTGCATTTCTAATATTCACTTTGTGTTATAACAAATCTGTATGGTAAATCCTGCTATAATCCCATTAGCATGAGAATTCATATCAGTAGATAATTCACCATTATTTTCCCAGATGTTTGGATCAATGCTTCAAACTGAACCTTTTTAATATACTGGTGTTAAAACTCCTTTTAAATTACTGTCATTTTGAAACTTTAGAGATATACAAATTTCACTGTTAGTTTCAAGGGGATTTGTTGGTTGGTTGGTTGGTTGGTTGGTTGGTTGGGTGTCTTGGCTTTTTTGGTTTTAGTTTTTTGGTTTTTCTTTAGAGGAAAATGCTTCTTATTCATATTGGTATTCATAATCTTTTGCAAGCAGTTTGAAAACTAATGGGTCTTTGGGTAAAGAATTAAAATAATTTTTTTGTATTCTCTGTCTGCAGTGCTGTACTAGATATTTTTTTTCCTGACAGGTTCAAGCACTGAAACAGTGTATAGGAAGTAATGGGGCATAGCTCAAATCTGGGATGAAAAGTAACAAATCAGAAGTGAATATTGCTTGGAGTCAATTCTTGTTGTGCTCATTTTTCCTGGATGTGTAAGGAGAGCTGACAGGCAGAATTGCTTGCATCACAGTTCACTGGGTGAACCTTGATGAGATGGACATGTGATTGGCTTACCACATTTTATTTGCCCTAACATGGAAGGTACACAGTAGCTTTAGGGTCCCAGGTAAATGGCATTTCATCTGGCATTCTTCATTTAAGCAGATTCCCAAGGATAGATGAGTGATTTGGCAAAGCAGCATCAAACAATGACATTTTATGCCAGGTTACATGGCAACAATTCACTGATACATGTTAGTGTAATGCTGTATTACATATTGTGTGGAATTTATTTTCTCCCCCTTCATTTTTAGTAAAGAAATATCAACAGTCCCTCCATTATGTGCAGCCTCAGTATCATTAGCAATAGATGCATGAAGCTGGAAAGCAAATTATTTTTGTTCCCTTTGTGGTAATCCCTTGAGAATTGAACAAAGCATGACAACCCATACACCACCTGCTTTATGTTTCACAAAAATCAGGAAGGCTGTCAAATAGCTCCCTCCCTTTGCAGTAGAAGCATGTAGGAATACTATGTTTGTATGTGAAAAAAAGCAGATAATAGATTTCAGAGGCTAATTATTAACTTTTTTTGTTTATTAGATATTTGGATAGAAGAAATAATAGACATATGATTAGTAAGAAAACTTCAGCATTCACACAGTAACTTCTTTTATTTCTATTTGAGTTAATTATGCATTTGGTACGGGTAAGCATTTTAATTTCAGAATTACTGAGAAGTCAAACACCCCATGAAGCAGGTATTAAGAGCTATGTGAAGCACTGAAACATCTGTGCGCTGATTTTGGGTAGAATAAATCATGCTCTAGCCTTTGGAATGCTAATTTATTAATGCAAAACAGAAACTGAGAGAGTTAAAACTGTTTAAAGTAACTATGAATTATAATCTCAGAGTAAAAGCTTGAGTCATGTAGATCTGTTGCACTTGCTTAGCTTTAATCACCTTGGTGTCAATGAGACTGTTCAAACTTGCTTAAGGTGAAGCATGAACAGGGCAATAAATCAATTTGTTTATATTAACATACCAAAAACCCAAGGCATTTCACCAAACCTATCCAAATATACAGAAAGTCTAAGAGTGCCAATACTGTAGTTTACATGTCTTTTATAAAAATACTTTTTTCAGTATTTAGGAATGAGTGGCATAAGCTATCGAAAATCACAAAATGTAGTCATTTCTATTGAGTTTGCATAGCTTCTTTAGTACTCTTTATCATACCTGCATAACATTTAGGTGACTTTAAATTCCAAATATGCCACAGACATTGTCCAAAACTAAGCAAATAAACGAATTTGTTCTGTGGTGCCACATTGAATTGCAATATCAGGCTTCTGGCTCTTGGGTTGCTGCATAGGTATTCTTGTTACAATCAAATGAAGCATTTTAGGACCAGCATTTATTAGAAAGTTATTCCTCAAAAGAGAAAAAAGAAATAAAAATAAAAAAGATAATCCTTTAATTGTTCTTTCATTTGGTTGGCTTCCTGCCTTTTGTGACATCACTACTAAGCATTGTATCCTTGTTTGATTTGCATTAGACCCTTGTCTTTAGGAGTGTCTCTTTCAAACGCCAAGTGTGATGAGCTGCTATGAAGTATTTATGTAGTACTATGTAGGAAAAATGCAATACCAAGAGTACATGATGGTGGGGGGGAAAGGGGAACAAAAATAACCAAGGTTAATTTTACATTAGAGATGTGATTCTATAGTGAAACTGAAATATTTCAGAAACTTGAATATTCAGAAATATTTCAGCAGAGAAAACTTAGAAAATTGTGATTGAAAGTAAGAATAGCTTTAGGATGTCTTTATTTTATCAGTAATTTATAAGAAATTATTTATATGGCAGGGAGGCTAATTTTATATTATATAGAGTCTGAATATCAAATTTACATAAGCTCTTTAAATATGTTCTCTAGCTTAGAAAAAAAAACTTGCTCTTTTGACTAGCCTGAAATTCCACAATGACAGGTCAGTCATAATGGTTATGGTGGTTTCTACTGGCCTTAAAGATGTAAGAAATCTACAAAGTCCCCTTGAAAAATAAAAAGTACCTGTCTGTCAAAATTTTAAATCTCCTTCATTGGCAATCTATGAAGCACAAAGTGATTATCTTGGAAAATATAAAATAATATAAATTATTGCAACAAGCAAAGGTAAAAATTAAGGATTACATGTATATCGAAATACAAATTTTCTTATTGCTATGCATTCTAATTGCTCATCTGTTATCCATTCTAATTGCTGACCTAATTGCAATGCTGTTACAACAGCATTGATACGTTTCTTGTTTTCTTTAAAACATGATTCAAATGAAATAAAAAGAGGTAGTCCTTTTGGTGTATTCTTCTGTCCTTTCATTTTAGGCACCTAAGAAGTGATCCCAAATATTATTGCCTTATGATTTATTAGGTCTGTGCTAAAGCACAAACTTTTTTTCTCTTGTGTGCATTGTAACTACAGGTTCCTTCCACCTCTATTACTGCAAAAGAAAGCCGCATTACTTTGCCTTGCGTGGACATTCACTGAGAATCCAGAAACATGTGAGTAAAGATTGATGTAGTTTCACTCCTAGATTATCAGCATGTAGTTAAATAAAAGGAAATTTTTTTAAAAATTGTAGTGACGCATAGACCTTTGGGATAGGCTTGCTCTAGATACACCAGGAAACCCATTTGGTATTTCAGATGAGTACCTATCTTACCTTCCAGTAGGAAGATTTAATATAAAACAGCAGGGAAAATGTAGTTTGAAGTACAATTACGTCTCCATACCATCTATTTGTGCAATACAAGACAAGTAAGAAGTGGCAACTATTAACAGTACAGGATGCTTTGAAAGCAACACACATGCACACTAAGAATAATGAAATCAACAGCACTCACTTATTTGTATCAAGAGCAGAATCACATCTTTGGCTTTGAAAATTAAAAAAAAAAAATAGATTAGAAATGAGGGAAAGCAGGATTTCTCAGATTACAAGATTCATTATTTTTCTTTCATGCCATTTATGAGAAATGGTGATTGTGTGATATAGATCATACCATGACTCATTTTGAATTCAAATGTGATGGTTTTTTTGCAATCCATGTACCTTCTAACTCCGCACAAAATTTATTCCACCCTGATGAGAATCATTTTGATTATCTGACTTTCATATGTACAAATGTTCAGTTCCCACACATTATTTAATAGGTCAAAAAATGCTAAAAATCTCCCTTATTCTTTCAAACCTGTAAGAAAAAATGCTCAGGACACATATTCTTAGAAGTTCTTTATCTCAAGTGTATCTACAAGGCTACTTTTCATATCAACTATAGCTGTTCCTTTTTACATCCGGGCCATTAAGTTTTCTAAATTGCTCATGAGTCCTGAATCTACTTAAGTAATTTTAAAACATGCTCTTACTATGCACTTTATTCTTGAAAGCATATTCTAAACAAACTCATAAACTGCAGAGAGTAAACCTTTCAAAACTGCTCAGCTCTCAGCTCTTCCATTAGTGTTACTGTCAGATATATAAAATGAAAATCACAGAAATCCTTTCTGTTGTTATATCAGGTGTCAGATATTGTCCTGCTAGTTAATCTTTGAAAGTAAGAGGGAAGCTTAATAAAACTATAGCTAGAATCCTTTGACATGAATCCTGCTCTTACCTGTGGATTATAATGTAATCCCATTATGACCTTTCAATATCCTTTATCTATCATGAAAAGTGATGTCTTAAAAGCTTCTTATTTTTGAACCATAGTATATACATGGGTTTTTCTATTGTTAAAGAATGCAATTTAATTCTGAACATGTTGGAATAGAGAAGTTTCTGGGTCTAGATCTTTTATTAAAACTATTTACAGTTTTCTGTTAGGAAACATTTAGGTTGTCATTTTAAAATAAGTATGGCCACATCTGCTTGAAGGATCTCAGGTTTTGGCAGTGTATCACTCATTGTTTGGTGATCTTGGGCTGAGTAAAAGGTTAGTCAACAGCCTGAGTGGCTCAGGGTGCAGAGACATCTCCTCTTGAGTACTGCTCACATATCTCCATCATCCCTTTGCCTATTTCTGCCAGGATGCTTCTCCTGCTTTGTCTTGAGAGCCCTTCCCTTTCCTCTGTCTTTTTGCACAAGTAGAGATGCTGTGATATTCTGCTACATTTTTCCATGGAAAGAATCTTCACAAAATCTTGGAAGTATATACAGGCACAATAAATAAGGCATTGTTTTTTTATTTAGATTCAGTATCTTTTTGCACTAAACTTTTGTGCTAGTCACGAGTAGGGAAATGCAGGCAATAGCTCTGGAATCTATATTGGTCTTTACAATTTGTCTTGAGTGTCATCAGGCAGGGGTAAACAATTATATGAAAGGATAATGCAAGAGAAGCATGAAAGTTATTCTTCTCCTACAAAATTAACATTCTAGTTTTTGGCCTTTATTTCATTCTGCCGTATTCTTGGTTATGCTATAGAGAATTCTATGATTATATTAACCAAAAAGTACAAGTTCCAATTCACTGCTACATTTAATGATTATTTTATATTTCTCAAACCTTTCACTATTTTACTCCATGACATGTGAACAAAATAAAAATTTATATTTTCAAAAGAAAAGTTCTTAGAATATTGAATGACAATAAGAAAATTATCTTTACAACAGAAATCAAGTTCTGATAATTGCAATGGCTATTATCTGCCACTGCCTGAACTAAGAACCTAGTATCAATTTTCTGATATTACCCAACTCAAATAAAATTGGAAGATACTGTCAAGTCCTTCAAGGCTTTTCAATCACTACTTTTTTCCAAATGGACTGAAAACACTTTTTTTCCTTTTAAATTATAAACGGGTTGCCTTTAAAAACAAAGATGAGGTTTCTGTGATGAGATTTCTCTTACCCACAGAATGTTCAAGGAAAACTTAGAAGACACAAGGTGGTTCATATTTTTTTCACAACACAGCTGATTTTCTTTGAAAGATAACAGAGCCTGTGTCAAAATTTCCATCAAGATTTAAAAATATTTACAAAAAATTACTGCAATAGCTAGCCCCTAATGAAAATATTAAAAAGCACATGACCTTTCCTGATAAAACCTTCTAATGGCAAGGCCATTGTGCAGAATATATTGTGGTAAGTTCTTTTTATTTTCTGTGTATAATATGTTTATGATATTAGAATACACCAAAAATAAAATTAAGGAAGACTGAATGTATGGTAAGAGCTAAATGAAACATACCTTATGCTCAAAGGCCAAAGACAGGCTCTATATGAAATACAACATTATGAAAGGCAATTTAGTCTGAGAGAAATCCTAACTCTTTCTGAGTAATCCAGTACAGCTATACTTCTGTCCTGAAATATATATTTCCTCAAGCATACCTGGTGTTTGCTAAAAAGTTTCTCAGTTTCTGAACATATGGATTCTTTTCTAAGTTATTTCCTCTGACCTTTGACCCCCAGCTTGGTTCCAGACACCCAATTACACTTGTGAAGTATTCTGTCCAGTTTTGAACAAATGCTAGAAAATTACCTAACATTTTTTAAATTATAGGACATGAAATGGAATAAGTGTGCAAATAAGACATACTTCATATGCCTAGTACCAATTTCAATGATGATTTATTTTCTACACGACCTTCATTTGTTTTATTCTGCCTGTCAGCCTGAAGCAAGATCACGACAGTCAGTGTAGAAATATCACCGTTTAGTCAAGCAAAACAATTATCCTTTGCTTTTTCAGACTGGTGAAGTTACAATAATAAGCTTGGGGGAAATTGATAATGAGATTTGTAAAGGATTTAGTTTTGTTGTTCTTTATTGGGTTTTTGTGTGTTCTTTAGAAAGGTCTTTGCTTCTTTTCTACGATAGCCTGGACACTCAAACATAAATACAGAGCCTCCCTCTGCCCAGAGAGAGAAGTCAAAAAAAAGGACATGAAGAGAGTTACAAAATCTTTGTTATTCCCTGCCCTTCATCTCAGGAAGAAAGGAAAGAAAATAAATAGGAAAATTTGATGACAGCCATTTTGACTCCTGCCACGATGATCTGCATGGCTCCAGCCACTGACCCTTACCAGAGTTGGAACTAATGACCATTCCTCTCTAGCTTCTACACTTCTGCCTTTCCATCCTAAGAGTGAAATAGTCTCAACTAGACTTTCAGGAAGCACTCCACTCATGTTCTTCTCCCTGAGATGAATGAGAGAAAAAAATTCACCAGACTGAAAGTATTCCAGGCTCACACATGACCTTGGGATGTGGAACTAGTAGGACACTCAATCCAGACTAATCTAAAGAAAGCGCTGACTTTGTTTCTGTTTTCACCTATCAGGGAGTAATTTCGTCAGCAGTTGTAGTTATGGGTTCATCTCCAGAGCAAGGCTGAGAGCATTTACAAGTATAATGACAGCGCCATCAGCTGCTGCCCTTCTTTCTGGAAGAGTGTGAACTGTTTCAAGGCTCCACCTTCTGCCAGTCCTCAAAACATACAAAGTTCACAAGTTGTCTCCTTCAGCTTGAGGAAGGTTGCCATATGTCAGAATAAATCTTGGTTTAATCAACCAGCAAAATTCAAGTTGCATGGTTCAGTGCATATGCTGGGTGAGAACAGTCATATTTGCAGGTATGTGTTGCAAAAGAAGTCATTACCAAATCCTCTTTCCATTTAAAAAAATCGAAATAAAACAACAAAGCAAACAAAAGAAGAACCCAGAGAAAATTATAATTTATTTAAGGAATTATAGTTTTTTTTTCAAATATAAAAGTGACATCTTTGACTCATGTCATTAGTTCCAGTGCCAAGATAAATGCGTCAAATATTAATAAGATGAAATAAACTTTCTTTTATAAGGAAAAGATGTCCTTTTTCTTGTGGTGTTTAGTAGTATACCTTCTCATAGTAGCTGTAACCTTCCACTCGATTTTCTACTCTTACAACAAGAACAGAATAAAATAAGTGCCAGATGAGAATATGTTATGGAATCATTATCATTGTGGTGTAACAGGTTACTTCGTGTGAGAAGGAGAAAATATCTTAGATGGAGTCTGTTGGGGATTACTCCTGCTTATATCTGCAAAACAGTAGAAAATGTACATCTAATATCAGGTAATTACCTTTGAGTGGATGACTGAACTAATCCCACTGTCTTCTGAGTTTCCAATTAAAAAAATAGTCTTACCATGTCCTCAAGATATTATTTCAGAAAATACAGCTCATTGGAGGGTCTATAAAATATGACCTATTAAAGATACTGAAACAGTTGGGTTCCTATACTCCAGAGAATCCTGAAAGGACATTTATTAACAACCTTCAAATATGTAAAAAGTTTCTGCAAAGAGGAAACTAATAAACTGCTTCCCAGTGGTTTTTTGGGATAGTGCAAAGACTAATTAGATAAATTGCAGCAGGGGAGATTTAGCTTTGATATTAGAAACAACAGTTTAATGATGTTCAAATACTGAAATATGTCACAGAAGAAAGTAGCAGAGTTTTCATCATTGAACATTTTTAACAACAGGTCTCTCATAAATCAGGAAGTGTTTGATTATATTTGACATTTGATCCACAATAAACAGTGAGATTGACAATCTTTTGAGCCAGAGATCAACTAAGTAGTCTTTAGAAACATCTTCCAGCCCTATTTTCTATTAGTCAATATTAATTATAAATCTAAAGCTATCTGTTGTGCTAGATACATAATATAGAAGTCTGTAGATTCCTTAACTTTCTGCATTTTTCACTTGTAATTTCTTTAAAAACTAAGGAACTCCAATTTGGACCAGTAACAAGAACTACATTGAGACCCAAAAATATTCCTTCTTCAATCTGAGGAAATCTAAGTACTTACTGATTCTCCTGGTGCTGTCCATTGTAAGATCCAGGCTATGTTTAGAGCTATGTCAGGATGTCTTGATGCACCTGTGACTATGTCAGCAACAGTGTCAGTAGTCAGTGACTGGATGCTTTTCTAGAGCTTTCCGTCCCCACACAGAGATTTAGAATTAGAGTGATTAAATTTGATCGCCTCTGGCTTCAAAATTCTTGAGGTTTTAAGCAGAGGCTGTATTTGAACCTGAAAAACTCACATTATTGCAGTTCTAATCTGTCATACAAAACAGAACTAAGTAAACAAATTAAAAAATATTCCAAAAACCTTTTAAAAATGGGATTAAAAATTTTAAAGATTTTTATCTTTAAAATGGGGAGGTAATTGTATGTACAGATAAGTAAGAAAAATTAATACAGTACGCTGAAAAAAAAGAACCCAACAAAAAACCCCCAAAAACACCAACTTGAATTCAAGAAGAATTTGCAACATTTTACTTCTTTATTGTATTCTCTACCCTATTTTATCCTAGTCACTCTCTGTTAGACTGTTTTTCAGGGACAATACATTCCAAGTTGCTAAACCACATTTTTTATGTGCATATAAATACATGCAACAACAATTTATATTTTGGATGGCAATGATATAATTCTGAATTTTCTGAGGAAACTGGATCAAATCTTTTTTGTGATCTGTTGATGTTCATTGAGTATATAATTTTAATGTTTTGTCTATTTGATATCAAGTTGCTTCTGCAACAAGGCTCTGACTATTAGTGAAAATTGTACATCAATGCCCTCAGTAGCCCAATTTTATTTATTTTGCATATTAAATATGGTTTGTTTGTTGATATTTGTAAAGTCCGAACTGATCAGATAGTGATAAATTCTGAAAGAGAGCCTCATATAGTCTATGTGTCTGTTAGATTCCAGTATCTGGGTAACAACAGACAAATATTTCCCTTCTCAAGATACACTTTTGTGACCTTAGAATATTTTGTGATTTGAAGCAGAAACATGAGTTAGGTATTTTCTTTGTTGGGGGTACTTATTTACAGAGCTTGTCCTTAGGCAATAAAAGACATAGTTCAAGTGCAGTCTTTACACTGACAATTCTTTTTTCAAAGAGTAGGCAAGGAAAACAGTTATCCAGCTGCTGGATTGTTTGCTTCTCCTGGTTCTTTTAGAAATCTTAATTGCTTAAAGAACAAGAGTTGAATATTCTGCCTCAGTCCTTGAAACTATGTTGTCTTATTTACCTCAGTATTTGGACTTGGCCCTTCAAGTATTTCTCTATTTCAAAACTCCCAGTCACAGTCCTCAAAGATTTGCCTGAATGTCTACTCTGTTTTGAGCAGCAGCTCTGCAGTTCAAAGGAACTTTTCAGGTTTACCTGACTGATATTAGAAGGTCACAGTGACACATAAAAGATGTCTTAATGAATTATCGAGTTGCCATTGGATAACTTCCAATTTCAGGGTAGTCATATATGCATTTTTGTGACTGGAATATGGAGAACTAAGCATCTTTAAACATCATATATATTTGTATAGAAATTTAACAAAAAATAATTGAGGAATGTAAAAAAATCATATAGTTGAAGAGCAGTGGCAGAGCAAGAGCAAGAGCAAGAAGAAATTATTTACATTGAGTCTAAATTCTCTGTTCGATATGTCCTCTGTTAAATATCTGAATACTTGATTCACCTTGCACCTAAAAGCTGTAGTCTCTCCAGTAAAAGATATGCACATTCATGGTAAATGTAAAACAACCTTACCTAAACAGAGTGTCTTGCAAAGGCTTATCCCTTCCATGGTCTCAAAATGCTAACACAGAAATTAGTGAACTCAGGACAGTCAAAAGCACCTGTGAAGAGCACTCTTTTGTTCCAGGCATAGAGTAGCATGAATGTTCAATACATTTTGGCTGCATCCTTCATCTCTGGCTTCCACAGTGTAAAGTATCTCATCTTCAGAAGAAGAGGGAGATTGATATAGCTTTGCAGTTTCTGTGCCAGCTAAAAATTTACCCAGAATACTTCAATTTGTCTGCTTTATTTTGTATTGTCAAAGGCTTTTATATTGAATTCTGCTACCTGACTCTTTGAAATAGCAACACAACAGCAACAGCAACTGTGTCTACACAGAAGATGAAGGAACAAGTCACAAAGCAGCCAGATATTTGTTCTCTGTTTCTCTGTCATATGCATACACACACCTATTTACCTAATTTTTCTTCTTTTATTTCCTATAATTTTAGATGTGTTTCATCTTCTATGACTTCTTGAACCATTTTATCGTAGTAGGTGATCTGTTTTGATTAATATGTATGACTGGTTCAGTACGATCCTATATTATGCTAATCTATCAGCAAACTCTTGTCAGACTAATGATGTTATAACTCAGTGTTACAACAGCTGCTGACATCAGTGGTTTTGGCTGACTTGGTCTTTCTTGATATAATAATATTAAATTATTGTGGATAGTTACTACATGATCTAACTATGGAAAAGGATGGAAAGGAAACATTGTGCAAGACTGTGTCTTCTGGCATATTTATCTGAACATCTATTTCTCTCTGATTCTATACAGTAATTATTGCAGAAGAACAGGTTTCATTTTTTAAAACACAAATTAGTTTTATTGACAAAATATGCTTCAAGGCCAAAAAGGAAAAAAATGAGGAAATGCTCAATAGGGAAGCCACATTTGTTATTACTTATTTTACAGTTACCATGACAAGAAGTAATTTCCTATATGCAATTTACAATCAGATTTATTTCACAAATAAAAGATTTTTCCTTTTTTTTCCCATTTTGTGCTTCAAGAAAAAATCAAAACAAAAATTATCTTTCCATATCTCTTTCTTGTATGCTATTATAGACATAGTTGAAAACAAACAATCTGTAATGTTTTTTACTTCTTTCTTCCCTTCCCTTCCCTTCTTCACAAATTTCTCCAAATATGAAACAAAAACGAAAATCCATCTGACTTACACACAAACCTTTTGAAACCTATTTCCCAAAGACTGCCGCACATCAAACACCTATGTAAATTGCTGTTTCTTACAAGGCTGGATAAGGCAATCTTCAGACTGCAATAGCCTTACTGAAATACTGCAGGAAAAGTTTGAATTGTGGGTTTTCTTATTTCATTTGGAATTCAGAAGTAATAGAAACTTCAATATTTCTGTTATCTATGACCTCAAGCTATTTCTGACCAAAGAGAATTAGATGAGTTTGAGCAACGTCTTCATGTAAGCGCATGATTAATATTTATCTTGTTTTTCCCTCTTAAGGCTCAAACATCAATAATTTGATACAACAGGTTCCAGACTGATCCAGCCTTATATGACATGTCAAGGCAAAGATTGATAGTATACAGCACTTTTCTGTTCGATAAAAGTTAGCATTGAAAATATGAAGATACATCTATATTAGCAGCTTCTGTGGTGTGATAAAAACAGGCCGCTAAAGCAGATGATTCATTGCTCAAGGCCTGAAACCCACACTGCACGTGTTTCATTACCCCTTGTGCATAGCAGTTATTCTGGAGTAGCTCTGGGCCATTCTCAAAGACAGACTTCCAGTAACAGCTGGACTCCACCTTGACGCAATTCCTTTGGTGAAGTTTCATCCAAAAGGAATCCATACCTCAAGAGCACTCTGTGATGAAAATAAAATGGGCAAAGTGGAAAGAACTGGGAGTTTCATTTCCAAACTCTTTGCTGACCCTAATTAAATTGCTAATGCAAATGCAGTCTCCACACAGCTGGCATTTTTTTCTGTTTTCCTACCTTTGCCTCCTCATTTGAAATTCTAGCAGGATAAAAAGACACTGCAAACACTTTATTTTTAGTGGATCTAGGATTCAATGTTTATTTAATTTATTTTTCTATTAAGAATTTGAGTGCTTCAGTCCTGAATGAATACATTAAAGAATATAAATGCAAACAGATCACTTTCGAAAGATTACCAGGTTTGTGCACAGAGTAAGTTGCAGCCGTATTTTCACAGGGTTACTTAGAGGGTGATTTCACTGTAAATGTCATACACTGAAATAATCTCTTAAGAGATACAACAGCAGAAACATCTAAGAGCTAAAACAGCATATCATATCAGTGATCAGCAACCTATGAAGGTTAAATATATACTGTAACTGTCTATTTCATCTAAAACCTGCCTACTAAAAGGTGTGCCAGATCCATAAACTGCAGTAAAGAAGTCCATAAATATGAGTTCCCATGATGGATGGTGACTACTTGGAATATTTTGTTAGGACAGCAATCAGCATTTTTAACATCCACAGCCTTTGCTCAGCTAAATTTTATTGAAAACCAGGATGTGAATGTATTCAAAATCTTGTAACTTGTCCATTTCTTTTGTTTTCCTTTTTCATGAACTATTACTAATTCTATTCCTTTTAAATTTCCCATTGAGTTTTATAAAAATGTTCTGCAGAACATTTGCACTTAATTGCAAAATCAGAACTTTGCGGTCGCGATTACATTTGTTTGGTCGCATTTCAAAGACAAAGAAAATTCTAGGATAACCCTAGAATTGCTGGATTAGTGTATTAGTGTGTGGAACTCATCTAGACTTCCAAGGTATGCTAAGAGATTCAAGTTTCAAAAGTTGAAAAAGTACTGCTGATTGGCAGAGGATATCACTGTCATGAACTGCTGTTAAGATCCTTATACATGTACCTAAAGGTGAGACAAGTGAAGAAAATTTCTAGAGAAATGATGGAAAAGCATGAATGAAACTATGAGTTTCTTCTTTTTTTGCAGTTCCTTATCTTGTCAGAATGAGAAAGGGGAAAATTATTCAAAAAAACCATACTTCTTTTTAGCCATTCTCCCTTAAGCCTTAGTTATTTATACAGATTAATGCTGGCAAACAATTTCTGCATCAAACTCCACAGGCACAAAGGGAGACCAAGGCAAAATAAAGGAGTGTAGAAAGCCGGTGTATAGACTTAGATTTGTGTTGAGTAGTTTCCATACAGTCTAAAATGTGTATAATTTGTATTTATTTCTTTATACAGGTATACAGTTGGTTGTTAACAACCAACTGTATCAGCAAGAGTTATAACCTTTAGCAGCATTAGCACTCTATTTGTGAAATGAAGCTTCATTCCAGATGTATAATAAATGTCATTTTAACTAATCTTCTACTGTTATTTATGCTGCTTACACAAAGTACTGATTCTTTGGGCCACAATCAGATGGCAAAACCCACGTACTACTCAAAGTCAGTACTTGGTCTCTGTTTTCACTGAAAGATGTTTGGAGATGTCAAATCACAGTAGCCAGGACTCACTTAGGCCAAGTGGGACTCTGGCAAATCATGAAAACTTCATATAGTGGATCTTTACTTTGGGCAGCTATGATTTCCCCTCTGTTTTTCAGTCTTAGACATGAATTTTCCCTTATTGTAAGTCATACAGGCAAACAATAGTGATCCTGAAAATTTCCAAGGGTCTTGTCTGATCATTCTCAAATCTCTAGTGAACCATTCTCCACAGCTCAGGAAAATGAACAATTTAGAATTTTCAAGAGTGAGAGTGAAAGGTTATGCCAAAGGAAAGCAATTCCAGAAGAATCACTATGACACCCTGGGCAAAAAAAGGAACAGTGAGTATGGATCCTTTTTCCCCCCAGATAGCCTTATATTCTTATTATTAGCATTTCTTATTCTGTTGCATTGAACCAAAGGGGTTTCAGTTCTTTTAGGACAGGAATGGAACTTGATGCAGCAATGATTTTTCATTAAATTGAACTTAGAGTAGCTTATGGTGACTGCCAACAAGGCATAAAGGGAGAATTAACTGAGGCCTTATTGTCATTGCTTTGTTTAAGCCAAGTATTCACTGGAGCTTACTCAGGAGAAAACAAATAATATATTGGAATGATTTCATCCTACCCTGTCAAGCAGAAATAAATGCAGACATTGAATCTCAGGGAACCTTAGATAAAATATAGAGAGAAGTAAGCTCTACCACAGCATAACTTTCAGATAAAAATATTGCCAGAGAACTAGTATATCTTATAAAGCCAGGCCTTTTATTTCCTCTTTTAGTTAGTGAAAGATAAATATTTGTATCCACAACAATTTAGGAGAATCATAAAAGACCTAAATGCTGGTTACTGCTTCTTGTCCAACTGTTAGGGTTGATGAAAGTTGTGCCACTTTGAAAGACCCAGATAAATCAGATTTTCTCATTTCATTTTATGACTCTTGGGCTATCCTCCTCTTTTTTTTTAATGAGCCTCTCTTCTTCTCATTTCATTACTCCTGAGAGATTGTCAGTGTGGACAGAACAACCTATAATGGGAACTTGAATGATCTATAGGCTAAAAATGTAAACCAGGAAGTATAAGCAGGCATCAGAATTTAGTGTAACAGAAATATAGATACTGAAAAAAACCCTTTTTATTAATTTTCTAGTAAAAGAAAGAGAGACAAGAGTCAAACAGGCTCATTGTGTGATGCACAATCATCAGGCAGTAGAGCCACTACAAGACAAAAGCCTTATACTCATAAACAACAGGAGCCTTAAGTGTATTCATTCAACATGTTTTGAAATCACTTCTGTTGTGGTTTTGGGACTGGTAGAGTTTATTTAGCCAGGAGTAAACAGTGTAAGAGAGGATAGTTGAAGAAAATTACAATGGTTAGAGCAGAGGATGAAAAGCTGTAGTGAAGCTAAAACTTCACTTAAATAACTTGAAGAAGAGGGTACAGTTAAGCAGTCTCAACAGAGAAAGTTTAGTACAAATTCATACAATGTAAAGTAATGCTTTGTTGAGATAGCCAGTCTCTGACAAGGCATGAACAGAAATATCAAGCTAAAAACTTGTGGGGCACTTCACATCTGAACTCCACCAGCGTTCTGGTAGCGTTTGGTGAGGAATCTCAACCAATAGAAAGCAGTACTAAAGTGAATGGTCTTGCAGTGCTAACACAAACACCACTGAGGAACAGGCATCTATTGTATACCTTAAAATATGCAGAAATTTTAACCCTTTTTTTGTAGCTAGAGAGTTATTAAAGAAACAATAGACTAGATGTTGCCTTTAGCATGAAATTCAAGTTTATTCTGCAGGAAGGAGGTTGACATCATATTCTTCTGTAAAATGGCATATCCATAAGCTATGGAGATGCAGGAATGGGAATATTCTCCAGCCTCGTTGAAGAAGTAAGGTAATTTGTACTAGAAGTTATGTAAGAAAGAAAGTTCTTAATTCTGTAGACTATTTTAGGGCTATTAGGAAAAAAATTATTCTCCAAAGAATTATTGGGCAGTGGGACAAGATGCCCAGGGAAGCGGTTGAGTCACCATTCCTGGAGGTATTCATGCAGATGTGGCACTTGGGGACATGGTTTAGTGCTCGACTTGGCAGTGTTATGTTAATGGTTGAATTTGATGATCTTAGAGGTCTTTTCCAACCTAAATGATTCTATGATTCAATTGACCTGAATCAGGAGAGAGAACACTTCTTCAGAGGTCTCTTTCCAAAACCAGATTATTATATAATGTCAGAAAATATATCTGCCTTTGGCATTATGTTATCTTTTTATTCTAACCAACCTGAAAGAAAAATAGTAAAGAAATTTCATGCTGTATAAAACTTGTTTATACCTGTTCTTCTCTGATAATGGTTCACTCAGTAAGCTCCAGGTTTAGGACTGCATAGTAGCAGTAAAAAAACAACCAAACAAACCTAAACCAAAATCAAAACCAAACACACACAACAATAATGAAAAAGTCTACAAAACCATTGCCCTGCCTAATTTTGCATGACGATTTTAACTACAATTTAGTTAACGTCGACTGCAAACTCATTTGATATCAATGTGTGTGTATACTTCTCTTGCCCTGTTGCTGAATGGGGCTCCTAGGCAGTGTTGTATAGAATCATAAACCATCTTTGTACAAGAGCTGAAAAAAGAGGCAGAAAGTTATGAAGAAATAAAAAACCAGAGAAAATATGAGCTCTTCTCATGGTACCTGACTGCAGCTTCCATTAATCTAACTCAGAGCTTGTGATTTGAAGAAAATGCAAAAGGGAAAATATAACACATCAGCCAGTCTGGCAATAACATTGCAAGGAACTGGAAAATACTCAGCAGTTTGAAATATATATATAATGGCATTTGGTGCAGAAAAGCAAAAGGGAAGTCATCAATCTTTCCACATGTTGCAGGAAAAGCTACATTTAACATTTACAGTCACTAAAGTTTTCAGCAGAAAATGTAAACTGCAATATAGTACTAAATATCTTGTACTTCAAAACAAACTAACTTTGAATAAATCAGTTTCTCTGTCTGCACAGACTGGGCAAACCAAGCTCAGATCTCAAATGCAAGCTTGGTCTAAAGTACACAGAGCCACAAGAAAAATACAGAGTGATCTCTGGAATTGCAAAGATGTTTAAGAACAAGAAAGATAAAATGACCAATTGTTATCAAGCTATTTTAAATTCCAATCTTTTTATTCATAAACCATATTCAAATATTTCATTTTCTATCACAGCAAAATAAGGAATTTTCTGTCCTTAACTAGGTAATAAGAGATATTTGGTGAAATTACTTGAACTGAACTGTTTTAACTTTAAATGTTGAGAGTTTTAAATGCAAATGCAGATATTAATACACTCTATTAGATTAACATAATTTTATGACAATACCTGATTTTCCAGAAAATTTGTAGCAAAATAATATATGCCCTCAAATTCAAATTTCAAGGCATAGATGACAAATCTGTTGGTTTGGGTTTTGTTAAATTTGGGGGTTTTGTTGTTTCAAATAATTTCCATCTGGTTAGAAATTCCCATCTAGTTATTCCAGTGAAAGTCTTTAAAACATCCAATACATGCTCAATATATTAGTAATATGAGGCCTTCTTTTGAAAGTTCTAACAGTCAATAATATAATTAAACAGACCAATGCTGGGGACTATTTAGTGCACAAACTAATTATGGGGGCTTTTTCCACTTTTCTAAAAATACACAGTCCTTTTTAATAGTCACCCTTCAAATAATCCATATTAGTGCTCTCATGTACATGGGTTATATTCAAATTAGATTCAATATATGCTTTAAATGGTAAATAGGAGAAAAAAAGGCACAATCCCTGAATGTTTCTATAAATTTTAAAATATATCTTCAGTTGCCTTTCCTTTATTCTTTCATTGCACAACCAAATGTTTGCAAAATGTACATACGAACAGTGAAATCTGAATATTCACTAATGAATTTCAAAATGCAGTATCATGATATATGAGATACGATATATTATATATTATATATTATATATTATATATCATATATTATATATTATATATCATATATTATATATTATATATTATATATCATATATTATATATTATATATTATATATTATATATTATATATTATATATTATATATTATATATTATATATTATATATCATATATCATATATTATATATTATATATTATATATTATATATTATATATTATATATTATATATTATATATTATATATTATATATTATATATTATATATTATGGATTATATATTAATACTTCCTTTTGAAATAATCATGTTTATAATTAGATACTGTATATATTTTTAAATTAACAATTATACATTTTTATATAAAATTATATAACTTATTTATGATTAATTATATGCTTTATAAAATATAAAATATTGTTATTATATTGACAATAATATCAGTGGGATCTTTCACACAAAACTCTGACTTTAAAATAGGAAACCTTTACAACAGTTGTGGTGTCCCTCTGAAAAAAATGAAAAACATCACATAACTCCCTAATTAAGAGACTTCTGTGGTATTTGTAATAGAATTTTTCTTAAAGCAAAGTACACACCAGAGAGTTTGATAGAGCAAGAACTTTTGTGCCCCCTACAAAACTAATTCTTTGCCACTGCTGGATCTCTCCTTAGCAATACATCCCCACAGGGTAGTTCCAAATCTGGCTGTTTCTCCTCCTCCTACCAGGTCCAGGCTGGACTGGAACTCCTTCATTTTCCCATCCTGGAGGAGGGGAGTGATGGAAATCCTCAGTCCTGGACCAAAACTTAGATCCTGTCATCACATCATTTAGCCTTACCCCCAGCAGTAGATGCAGCATATTTGTGAGTCCACCCTGTCCAAATAATGGGCATACTAAATATTTTTCACTGAAGACATTGTCCATAGTTGGAAGGGGAAAAAAAGAGATCAGGAATATTTTAATTTTATTAAATATCTTTATCAGTTATTCACTCACTGCTAGTTATCATACAAGCCTTATCCAATTTGTCAATTATGTGAATCTTTCCATACATGAGATGAATTTATCAATATCAAGCATGATGAATGTTGCTGGTACAAACCTTTTGGCACAAATAATTAGATGTCTCCCATGGAAGGAAAGGAAAATTCACTCATTCAACTGTTTTTTTTTTTTTTCAATAACTTAATTTGAAGCATCATTTTCATTTCCCTGAACTGTTGTCACCATTTAATCTAGAGCAAATTTGGAAGTTTAAACGGGGGGTTTTTTTTGAGTCAGAAGATATTTTTAAAATCAAGTTGAATGACTTCTCTGATTCACATCTGAAACACTCTACTATACACAGATGTAATATAAAGATTAGGTACAGATATTAATATTCCAGATGTCTTTCTGTAAAAATAATGTAAATTAAATTAAATGTGCATTAATAACATTTTAATACAAATTGGCATTATTCTACCCATGACATTAATGCTTTGGCATAATGGTTATAATATCTTTTACATAATATGATCAAATTATATTAAAAAGGAAATAGACAAGCAAATGCATTACAAAGAAGGGCTCATATATATTAAATCATGTCATCATTAAAGCAGTAATAAAAAGCACTCATACATTAAATTGAGTAAAATATAAAAATTGATGCTCTTATTGGCTAGATGTGTTTTCCTTGAATTTTAATAATATCATGATGGCTGCAAAAAATATGACATATTTTCATAGCCTACCCATGCTTTTTCAAATTACACAATTCAGACTTTCTGGTGAAAAGTAAATTGTTCTTTCTGACATATTTCTGAATCACATTATTAGTATCAGTATTTCCTGCTTTGTTTCTTAACCATATGACTTTTAACAGGTGGGTTCTGAGAGTAGGTAACAAAGACTGTGAAATACCACTGTATTTTCCAGATGCTTTTGTAAGAAAACACAAGACAGGACCTTTCAGAGTAAAAACTGACTTGTTCATGAATTATTCAAGACAAAGTGAATCACACCAACATTGATTAATTTAGTCCTGTTGCATGCTGGACATCAAAATCTTTGTAAACTCTGGCATGTTGGTCTTGCTAAGCTTTTTCTGTTGCTGTGTCATCTCCCTAAATATCTTCAATCTTTCTATTGAAGATAGATATAAAATTCATTTTAAAGATCTTCTGAGTTTCTCAGAAGTCTCTTCTCTTACTACCTTCCCATCTTTCTGTTTTAATATCAAACATTATTTGTACAGCCTTTACTGTGCCACAAGCCACCAAAACTAGTGGTTTTTCTTCATATCAAAAGGCTTTCTGCAGAAAGATGCATCCAAAAAACAAAACTGAATAAGAGAAGTCACAGGCTCTGTTTTCTTGAGAATCCCTGCCAGAAACCTATCAAAATGGAATGAAGACAAAGAAAAAAATTATTGAGATGATTAGCCATATCCCTGATAATTTTTCTTTTTCTGTGTAGCATTAGTTATTCCCACATAATAATTCACTCAGTACTTCAAAAATGTTCGATTGTTTGGAGTTTTTTATTCTACAACAGTGGAGTGATTGAGTGGGCTCATGAAATTGCTCTGTAGTTTTCAGAGCAATGAAAACATTTACATGCTTTTGGTTTTTTCTTTTGGGAGAAATCATATCCCAGCATGTAAAAGTCATGGTTTAATTGGTCTTATTTGGCAATATGAGATGTTCTGAAAATTTATGTCCAGTCCTTCCTCATATGTTTTGCTGTCCAGTCCTTCCAGAGAAGGAAGGATCCTTGCTGATTTCAAAGTCTCGGTATAGCAATTTTATTCATTTCTTCAGAATTAAAAAATTACGAATCTGTTTCTCTTCAACATTAAAAATCCAATAAATATTTTAATTTACATAAAAATATTGACATTTAATCAAAATTTATCTTTCAAAATTTTGAAGAATTTAAGGAGAGCCTAGATTTTAAAAAAATATTAATTGAGTAAAAAAAGAACACAAAGAAAAATATTGAAAAGTCATCCTTCTCTTAGTGGTGCTTTTTGGTGGGGAAGTTGTCAAAGCCAGCAATTCCAGAAGTTTTTATCAGTCTGTCTTCTGAGGAAGAAACCAAGTCATAAACAATAGGTTTTCTGAGTGAGCTAAAACACACAGTCGTAGAAAAACAAGCCAAAGAGAACAAGCACATTTGGATGTGATCATGAAGTAATTTACTAGTATTTCAAAGTGCTTCATCCGGTGGTTACAACCTCTTTGTCACCTCAAGTGCAGACAAGACCTCACTGTAACATTTTAACTTTAATATTGGTAGCATCACTGTAAGATTTACTGATTACCCACTTGATGTTACAATCACCTCATTTTCTTTAGAGTTTCTTTTGAGAGGATTGTGACCTCCTGCCATTCTATTGTACTGTGTACAATTTATGTGACACCAAAATGCCTCCAGGTTCAATGTGCACTATTGAGAGTAAAATAAATTATTCCCGTAAGTTTCCTTTTGACTGTTTAATAGCACAGGATAAGTTCAAAAGGAGAAAAAAATGCCAAGAACACAAAAATAGTATCAATTATATCATATTTCATTTGGAGTTCAGTTTGGAAGGATATATATTTGGATGGGAACATGCATGCTTTGAACAAGTGAAAAACCCATTAATCAAGACAAATACAGACAATAAAACTTAACACAAATCAAAGAAAATATTAATTTACTTGAATGTTTTTAGATTTTTTCCATATCAAATTATTTCAACTACAATTTCAATTAAATGCACACTTTTTAATATAAATTTTTAAAAAACTGCAGAGAAATGCTTTTACATTTTTTGTTAATGATTAAATGATGAAAATAATTTCACAGAATGATTGGGATTGGAAGAGACCTCTGGAGCTATCCAGTCAAGTTCCAAATTTGATTTTCATTAAATTTGGAACAGAAATTGTAGAAAGCTTTTACCAACACTTAAAATATCAGAAATAAATGAAAGCAAAATAGTACATCATGGCAATGTCCAAAGCTTAAAGAAGGTCAGTAATACAAACCTTTAAAAATTGGACAAAATTTTCCTTGAGCGTTAACTGGTGGTACACATTTCACTGGGATTGTAATTGAAAAAAAAAAGAAATGGACCATCATCAAATTCTAGGTTTTTAGCTGGGGAAGGGGGGTTGTTTCTGGGGTTCTGTGTTGGTGGTTTGGGTTTTTTGTTTTTTTTTTTTTTTGGCTTGGTTTGGATTTTTTGTGGTGGTGGTGGTGGTTTTTGTTTGTCTGGGGTTTTTTTTTTCTTTGGTTTTTCAATTTGCTATTGAAAGATACACCATTATAATCCTGAAATATTTGACTTCTTGGGGATTAATTAGATGTCCATGTGGTAGGTAGACAAAAAGGACAAAATGGATTAGAAGGAATGGGTGCATTGAGGTTGGATAGAGACACATAAGGCCAACAAAATCTGCAGCAATCCTGCATAACCACAGAGCAAACATTCATTTGATTCTCGACCAATGTGGTTTTTTCATCATCCCTAAAGTCATAGAGGCAGGTGAGCCTATGTTTGCATTTCAGCTATAGTGACTGGAGTAGGGGGTTAAATTCACTCCTGTTTCATTTGTTTTAGACAGTCAGAGCATATGCTTGAGCAAGTAATTTTTTTGTTTGTCACAACTGTTTGCATCAGTTTTGTGTGAGTCATTCCTGTGGGTACAACAGAGAGAATAGCAAGCAATCAACCAAGTAACTTTAAGTTAATGGTGGTTAAGAAAAAGCACTACATATGTGCTTGATTTTTTTTCTTCTAAGAGTGACTTACAAAGGTAAAATAATACTCTAGTTGAGAAAAAGAATTTTAAAAACCCTCAGCCCTTTTTTCTGTATCTTATTGAAAACACTGTCATCTTGTGAAGTTGAAGTACCATGTTCTCAGGTTGCAGATGATTCTTTGCCCTAGGTATTCTTAATTAATTTAAACCAGACATTGACATGTCCAAATATTAAAAAACACACCTTTTTTTTTGGGTTGTTCCTATAGTGTGTTCTATGGACTAGATTTTCTTTCAGGGCACATATAATTTTGTGGTTTCATTATATACTAAGCTTAAGCAAACCTTAAGGTGCTTTTTTGTTTGTTTGCTTTAATATGTAATTGCAATTTATTTCTTTTATTTCTTTTCCAAAATATGCAATAGGGCCAGGCTTATGAAATTATACCCAAATTACCTGTGTTTGAGATAACTTCTACTTTGAGGTGTCATAATTTAATTACAATTTGTGTTTAAAGATTTAAACTGATACAGAAAATAACTTTTAAATTCTTCATTAATTAAAGTATATTTTTAATATTTTTAAAATCTTACGAACATAGTGTCCTTCTAAATTACTGTCTTAGTGTATAGACTTCATAATCTGGCTATAATTATTCTGTGAACCCAACACTATCAAAATATTTCTTCACTATCCTGTTGGTTTAATGAAAAATCTAATATAGTTTTAAGATAAAGTACATTCAGAAATTAACATTTTCATGGAAATTGTCATCAAAAAAAGGCATCCGGTAGCAATGCTTGGATTTAATGATCAGTGTAGCCTCCAGACTGTGATACCAATCATCTCCATAAGTTGTTATGGTCAAATTCAGTAGGTGACTTTGGAAATTGCTCAGTAATCATCTGTGTGAATTGAATCATAGACTCACAGAATTGTTTAGATTGGAAAAGGCCTTTAAGATCACTGAGTCCAAACATTAACCTACCACTGTCACATCCACCACTAAACCATGTCTGTAGTTTCCTGAAATGCCTGGGCTTGTAAAGTTCACCCCAGGACGTGACCTAAGGGGAATGCAAATTTCCAGTTGTGGATTTGGAGAAACATTTTTTCTTTTAGCAATTCAGGGAAAAGCTGAAGTCTGAAAATAGCTCTGAGTAAACACTGCCGTCATTTGCTCCCAGCTGATTTTATTGTGACTGCACTGGGCATTTAACTGCTGAGTTTATAATAAAATTTCAGAAAGGACCTGCTGAAACCCAAAAAACTCACAAATTATCAGGCAATTTTTTTTCCTGAGCTTTAGACTTATGGATATTAAAACCTTACACATATTACTTGGTAATATAATCTGCAGACAACCATTAAAATGAAATAAGAAATTAAAAATCCTTTATGCACACTGGAAAGTGCATTCTGTCACGGGTAGCTGGAAGGATGGAGAGGATATGATTTTAGCATTAGCCTTCTGTCTTGAGCCCTGGCTGCAGAACTGGCACTGTGCTCAGGATGGTAGTGTGCTCCAGACAAGAGTTGCTTCCCAGCTACCAATATGCAGAGAGGGCTCCAGGTGCTGCTCCATCACTGCAGGGAACATGTGCTATGTGCTCTCTTCCAAGCATCCTTCATGGCTGGTCTCTCCCCACTGTGCTTCCAAGGGCATGGCCCAGCAGAATTGCTGAGTGAGAGGTTCACAGAGGCCGAGGTCCGACATCCCAGCATCATCAGGACAGCTGATGGCTGAGACTGGAACACAGCCCTTAACAACAACAGTTGCAGGCAAGACACACAGCTTTGTTTCAGCCTGAAGGCACTTGACTCATGATTGCAGTCCTTCCCAGTCCTTACCTGTTGTTTGCAGTAGGAAGTTAAGTTTTGGACATATACTAAAATGCACAGTATCACACTGGGGCAAATTAGCTATGAGCCCCCATATTTTTCAGCTAATTATTAACACAACATTCCATATTTAAAAACATAAATGCACTGGGTTTTCTTAGTTTTCACAAATACTGACATTATTTACCATTAACCTTAGGGAAATTCTAGCCCCAGGTTTTAAAATGTATTCTCCTGAATTATTCCCTATAAAATCAGGATCAACAGCTTTTCAGGCACAATTATCTTTTTTTTTTTTTGGTGTTTTCTTGGCAGAAGAAAAGGGAAACAGCACAAAGGTATAAGGATTAGTAGATTAATGTATTTTAATGACTGTGTACTCAGATGGAAAATGTTCTTTTTGGAACTAACTCATTCCTGGTGGATCACTCAAAGTTCATGCAGCAATTAACATTAATTATTTCAAACATATGCTGAAAACTTTTTAACAGCAAAGTTAATTATTGAATGCAAAAGGAATACACTGATGTAATAAATACAAGAAAATTCAAATCTAAGGGGAATGGTGCCAGCAATTAGAAGAAGAAACTGTGATCCATTCCTATAATAAGTGCTAATGTAACATCACTTTCAGACATCTTTGCCCAACTCTAGCATCTCACAAAACAAATTTGGGATAATGTGCCTATGGAGAAAATACCTAACTTGCCCTGCATGTCCCATTCTTCTCTGACTCCTGAGACTAATATTTGACACAAAAGACATCAGAAAGTGTTTTACAGATTCCTCCTTGGTATTCACATTAAGTTAGAAGAACCAGATTTCAAGTAGTATGCTGTGCTTCAAAATGAAGATTAACTGATTCATAATAATTAGTTTTCTAAAAATTCTGCTTCTTCTTTTGAAGAACTGTATTGCTGAGAAAGATTTTGGTTCTTTCTTTCATAACAGCAGATCCAAACCAAAATGTTTGATTATAAATAAATTATAGGTAACCTTTCAATATCTGCTATTAAAATGTTTAGATTTCAGTGATGCCACCTTTCTTTTCTCTACATTGATTGTTTTTTTGGAATTATCAAATTTTTAAGAAATCATAAAAATAGAGAGGAAAATATTAAACAGAAATTTCTCACAACAGCCTCTAACCTACATAACTATATTTTCCATATATTGTGAGGTGAAACCTAGTAGAAGTAATTTTTTTTTCTGTGATTTCCTCAATTGTATATCTTGTAGTTGTTTCAGCTATTTTCCAATAGTCATAATGATTTTAAAATTTTCCAATATTTTGGGGTTTGTTGTTATGCAAACAGCTGAAAGATTAACCTTTAAAATAGTTGATTCATTTCCAAAAAGGCTCATAAAAGTTTTTATTTTTGGTTTTAATATGTTATAATAAATTTCTTACTTTAAGGAAGAGGTGTAATAATTTTGTAATAGTATTATATTGTTAGCAAATAAGTGCAAGGTAGGCACTTTGTTTTGCTTTTGTTTTCAGTTCACTCTTACAGAATAATTAACTAATAGAACACCAATTTTCAAAGAAATTCTACATGCTCAGAAATTCTTTGGCCTTTCTGCTCTTTGGCCTCTATGCTCTTTCTGCATGCACAAAATTTAACACCAGAAACTTCTGAAACAAAGCTCGCAAAATTCAGTTCTGTCCTGGATTCAAAGATATTAAACTTTGACGTTACTAATACAAAGATTTAGTAATAGTGGGGATTTCATTCTTTTTAGCTGTAGCTTTTTATGGGGAGCAGAGTTTTCTCCTGTTCCTTTAATACTTATAAAAGTTAATGAAGATAACATTTGGCTTGAATTATGGGGAGATATTAATTTCATATTTATCCAGATGTTAAGAGGAGCAAGGTTTAACTGGAAGTTGCAGCATCACATTCCAACACAATCTGATGTAGCGTGTCCTGTAAAAAGGCATTAAATAGAAAGGGGAAAGAAGAAGCAGAAGCACAATCAGCAATGAAAAAGAAATAAGTTCTCCTATCTGTCTCTATGCAAGCAAAGAGAATTTATAAGGTCTTCTGGAGGGATTGTTATGAGCAGTGCAGCAGAAACGTGTTGTTTGACAGCAAAAGTAAACAGACTTGGTGATGACATAGGGAGAGCTTGTAGTGTGGGAGCTTCCCTGCAGAGCATGGAGAGGAAGGAGGCTTTCCAAAAAGATTAAAAAGTTTTATATTTTTTCCAGAGGGCTGACATAGAATTTTAGCTGTGATTAGGAGGAAATGGGACAGAAGCAGCCCAGACTGACATATTATTGTATGGGACTAATTTTGATATTGTTATAATAACTTCCTTCTGCTTTGGACTTCACAGAACAAGCTTCTTTCCACGTTCCATTTAGGAAATTCATGTGTCTTGTCAGGACAGCTCCTGAGAGATATTACCCCAGAAACTGGATTCGGCTAGCTTAACCCTCAGCAGGTTCCAAATATTTTGCTCAGTATACATCAAATGAAATACATGTTCTTAATTATCTACTTAGTTCATAAACTGCAGGTTGTTTAAGGGATGATAAATACTGCTTTAATTTTATTGCTGTTTTACATGATGTTTCTTAATATGATGTTGATTTAATTTTCTGCTTTTAAATAAAAGTGTAATTTGCATTGATACCATTCTATTATCTCGTCAATGTAACACAATCTTCAAACCCCTATGTCGGAAACCTTTAGATTGACATCTTACCAGATTTCCATATCATTGTTTTTTTATTGAGATCCTTTTAACATTGTCTTGACACAGTAATATCTCATAGCATAGTTGCATTGAAAAAATTTTCCATCAGTTTGACCTGACATTGTCTCCCTGGACTTGTAATGACACTTAAAACAAACAGAGAATTACTGTTGCTATTTTGCAGAGAAAAAAAAATGCTGCACTCACAAACCAATTTTGTTTTCACAATACAGTGATCTGCTTTAATAACTGCTTTTAATTTCATATGGCTTTCTTTTTTCTCTTTTTTTCCTTTTTTTTCCCTTGCTACTATAAAGAGTTATAAAACAAAAGTTAGTCTCTGCTTATCTGAAAAGGCTTCACATATTGAAATGTACTTAATTTTAAATAAAATACGTAAAAAATATGCAGTTAGTTACAAATGAGACATAAAACTACTAGAAAAGACTATATGAATAACTATATCAAAACTTTGCAGTTCCATTTTCATGTTTTAACAGGATGACCACATTTCTGTTACTTTTATATTCCAAGCTAAAACCAAGATCATGAAATTTGGACTAAAGGGGAGATAACTGGAGTGAGAATATTTTCATATCTTGGTGTTTGTCGTTAAGATTAGTCTTTCATTAGTGGCTCTGAGATAAAAATTGTCAACTAACAAAATTTGTCAATGGTTCAGATTTTGAAGGTACTGTCTAAACATATAAGGGTCAGACTATCAGCAAGAACCAGGTGACATTAAAAAAATGGGAATAAAATGACATTTAATAGTGCAAAATAAAAGCTATGTCTCTGTAAAGGTTAACAAGGTTGTGTTATAAACCTCAAGCTCAACACTGAACATAAAATCTGCCTATGTGAAGTGATCATGAAAAAAAACCCCAAGGCTGTATCAGGGCAACTATTTCAAATCGAAAAAATATGAATACCATTATACAGTATAATGGAATACAGGACTGTATTTTTCTTGCTAATATCCAGAGAGATTAACTGGAAGGCCATCAGGAAGCATTACCAGGAATATTTCCAGGAGATAGATGAAGTGTCTGTCATAAAAAGGGAGCAAAACAATTGTGCCCTTCTAAGAGCTAGGAGAGAATATGGTTTTCTCATCAAGATTCAGAGAGAATGAAATTATCTCTTTTCACAGAGAAGAAACATTTTGGTTAGAGAACAACGATAACACAAGAACAAAGATGTGTTTGCTGTTTATAAACTTGGCTAGGCTACTCTGAGAAACTGTCTGCCTAATTAAAATTCTGTTCTTCCAAACAAAATAGAGAACTGTCTTTCTCTGAAGAAGTTTTAAGATTAGATAATGTGGCTAAATGGATTTATATACCAAAACACATCATAGATGTGCAGTTTTATTAACTGTGTGACTTTTCCAGCTAGTGAGACAGTGCAGCTGGGGGGAAGGTCGTGTGGGTCAGGGTAGTGGTGTCAATGCTGCAGTGTATGGTCCAGGGCTGTGGGGACCTGTGTTTAGAGACACAGTCCTGGATCCTGGGGAGTGCCATTGGGTTCCTCCACAAAGTTTTTTTGTGGTTACCTCTACTATTCTTAAGTGCCTTTGAGTACAGAATAGCTTGCCACAGATTCTTGCCTTCTCAAACTGCGCAGTTTTATTAGGATTTGTTGCAGCCATTGTCAGTGCTCCCAAACTTCCTGTTAGGTAACTTCTGGACATGTTGATCTCCAACAGACTGAGTGTGTTCTTTGTCTATATATTTCTTTAAGTGCACCAAAACTACTCTGTTGTTTTCAACAGTTTGTACCATATTTCAACTACTTCCGTTTCAGCAAAAAAGTCAAAGTTCATCAGCTCATGCTAAAAGCTATGCTAACTTCAAGTAACTGATGATAACTGCTACAGCAGTGGTGCCAGGAAACATAGCTGGTTTTAGTATTGAGATTAAAATTATTATTATATGATTTCTCCCAGAGATCTACTCACCACAGGTGACTGGACAAAGGTCTCTTAACAGTACTAAGAACCTCTTCTCCCAAGTCCTTAATGTGGACCTGCTTTTCACAGATCTTTGCCAGTTTTAGTGTGAGTGCCCATGCTCACACTCATAATCCACAGTAAAGCTGTGCATTTTCTAGTTCTGGTCAGATGCCATCAAAAGAGAATAAAAATGGGAATTTGTGAAAAAGCAATTGAGAAGAGTGAAGAGTATTTAACGGAAAATGGATGCCAGCAGTAGTTCTCTTAGCTGATGAACACTGCCAGTTTGGTTGAGGTCAATGCTTGTGTGATTGCCTATTGCTTTTGCATTTATGAGTGAAAAATTCAGAAGTATCTCCCTTTGAACACCAGCTGATGTATGTGCTTTAATGCAAACTGATGTGAAGTGCCTCAACAATACCAGGTGACTGAGTCGTGATCCACATTTTATGCCAGTCTGCTTCTGTTCATCAGGAACATGAGGCTGTATTTTAAGAGGCAGTCAAGGAGCACTTTTTCAATAATATAAATTTAAACTTAAGTAGACAGGTTAAGGTGAGGTTAGGGTTAGCTGATGAAACCTAGACTGTTGTTGTCTTTTTCACAAGTAATATACACATAAGAGTGCATCTACAGCTTACAAAGATCATTTTAAGCAGTCAAGCCAAGAAGGAGAAAGGGGCATATTTAAATGCAAACCAGAACAATTCAGAGCTTTAAAACATCAGTCAAGACTCCTTAAACCATGCTGCTGTAACTGATTGAAGTAGCCTCAGAACTTTAAAATGAAGTGAGCTGACACTTCAGGACAACATTGATTTAACACATATTGGTCCAGGTGAACTAATATTGAACATAACAGGATGACAGCATATTATTTATAAGTGACAGAAAGCAGTTTTTACAAAAAGTAAGTCTAAGTTGTTTCTCTAATTTTGGCATGCACTACAATCACTCTTCTGCAAAGTTTTATTAACAGTATCAGCAGCTTATCATTCCAAAGGACCATGTCATTACAAAAAAGGTGGTTCTGCAGAGGTCATAGAACATAAATGGCAAATATCATTCTGGTTAGCTCTGAATATTATTTTGTTTGCTTAAGAAAATCAATACATTTGTGAAATTTTTTGACAGCTGACAGTGTCATTATTATAAGGATATAATTAATATAATTAAATTAATTATAAGCCATATAATTATGGTTTCCTTATTTATGCTTCCCAACAAAAATGATAGTACAAGCTCCAAACAGGAAGACTTTTCATAATTATTGACTTTGTCTGTCCTTGAGATCAGAGGATTTTGGAAAAGGATGTCTGGCAATGGCAAAAAATGTTATAAGAACGTGGAGTAAATTATCAAAAGGAAAAGAAATATATTAAAATTTCAGTCTTGAAATAAGCACATTTTCTTTTTTTTTTTTTTTTGAAGGATAACTATTGAAATGGAGGAACATGCTGAATGCCATGCTGAAAGATATATCAAGACCAAGGTAAATAACTTTTTGTCAAAATACATCTCAATTTTTTTGATGTAAGATTAGATTTCCAACAATTTTGCCACGTCTGCATTGTTTATTATGTAGAGGATTAAAGTGCAAAAATTTCCAGAGCAACCAACAGCAAAAAGCCAGTTTGACTCCCCTGACTACATGCTGTGTTAGGGCTTTATATCTTCCAGTTACCCACTTTCAACAAAACTCCACATAAAAATTTAACCTCACTCTTCTTGTTCTTATTTACCTTTCTGCTTTGTTCTCAGAATGAGGGACTTGGTGGTCATAATTCCCTCTTTGACATTTACAACTCTGAACAGGATGTGTCAGCTTCAGCTTGACCACAAAGAAATTCTTTGTGAAAGAGAATGGAAAGACTTACAAGGTTCACTACAAGCATAGCCTGAAGCAATGTATTTTTTGTACTTCAGTATAAATACATATACTCTTAGATTCTCCTCTAATTCTATGGAAGTGTGCTTTTCAAATCATTTTGCAGACATGAAGAGCAGGTCTGAAACAGCAAATCATATTTTTATGAGCCCCCTGACTCATTATCGTAGGACCATTTCAGTTTCTTCTCCATGCAGCTTCAAGCCAAACCTTTAGAGTGGAGGCTGGGGTCTAGAAACCCAAAAACTTTTAAATATGGCCCTATGTGCATATCTATGTACATGCACCAAGGACTGAAAACAGTATAGAACTGTGAAAAATGCTGGTCCTACTTCCCTGATCAAATATTTATGAAAGGGATACTATGTACTATTTATTGCCTGGCACACTGTTTTTCTGCATATACCTTAATGCTCTGTGGGTCTTCTGCTAGTGGAAGAAAGCATATCTACATATTCAAATATTTGCTCTTAATAAATCTGTCATGTATGGAGACTTTGGTGTTTTACAGCGGGCTTATTTATTACAAATTGTGTAAAGTAGAGTGTGGATTACTGAATGAGCTTGCATTCAGTACTTTTTGACCTAAATTATGCTTACAAATTAACCAAATGGAAGGTAAGCAGGAAGGCTAAGGGGATTAGTTGATTACAGTATCACAGTGAGCAGGTTAGCCCACACTGCAGTGGGATTTGTATGTTATTTTAAATGGGAAAGGAGATAGAAACAAGCAAGCAAAGATTAAAGCCAATATGCTGTAAGATGTTCTCTTGATACTAACTTTTTTAAAATGGGATGTCCTTAAGCAAAATTTTAATTTTTTTACCACCATCTAATCTTCCTACTGAGAACAGAAGAGTCTTCTCTTTGTTGTTCAAGATGAGGTTATTATCTTGGTCTTTCACACAGCAGAGATCAGATGATCTCACAAGTAACAAAGTAGTAACAAAAATAACCAGACACATGATTTTACAGCTAATCTTTACCGTCTATTGAAATCAGACTATGTATAAATAAAATATCTAGATTTATTAGGGTGCTTTTCCCATATTGTAATTACATTATCAACACACTAGTCAGTAACATATTTTGAAGTGAAAAGGGGAAAAATCCTACCAAATTTGAACCAACTTTTTTTCTGATCATGTTTAGTGATCACAGAGTTTAAAGGATGGAGACAGAGCAAAAGGGAAACAACAAACTGCTGAAGTAACAAGGAGACAAATCACATGAAGCTCCAACTCTAATTCACACCATTCTGTCAGCAAGTGTCATTTGTTGCTGGTGTAGCACGTAAAAGATGAGATACAATAACCACCACAGAAAATAAAGCAATTAGCCAATTATCCAGAGACTACATTCCTCTTCTACACTTTCCTATAAACTTGATGTTGACCTTAGTTGTCCTACATTAATGGAATAAGCCTGGTGTCAGAGAGCTGGCCAAACTTGTTCTTTACTATCATTCTTAGCATACATCCATGCTATAATTCTATTATGCAAATGGATAGCTCTACATTTCTATTATAAATGTATAACAGTGGCATCAGAATTATATAATTAATAATTAAGATATTGCTATCTATTTAATAAAGGTCACATTTTCAACTATTAATTGAATGTGAAATGTTGATTTGCAAGTTACAGGGTGTAGAATCCTGTGTCAAAGCCCAGTAGCTGTCACATACTCTAATTCTCATTCCTTTCAAACATCAAATCCTCTTATGTATCCCATTCTGTAATGACCAGAAGGAGATCCTGTCTACATTGGTTATTCTTATTACTGATGTTTTTTCTGAATTTAGTAGTTGAAATTAGAAGCACATTTCTTTGACAGTTTCTCTTAGGAGTGTTCTACCTAATTGAGCTACAATGTTGTACTTTCTTCATAAGCACATAAAAACAACCTCCTATAAATTAGAATCTTTGTAATAGCAATGGGTTCCATACTATAAGATCATGAACCTACTAAAACATAGCTTTCCAAAATACATAGCATCTTTTACTTTGTGCAATTTCTGGTAAAGGATTCCTTACATTGGTGTCTGTTACAAAACAAAGGTTTTTTTTAAACAAATGTATCTACAAAGTGGACTTAACTGAATTGCTTTCCTGACTGCTTCTATCATGTTACCTTCTATCCACATGAAGTCACAAATTAAAGTAGTGTAAGTAAAATTAATATAAACCAAGAGAGTGTATCATCTTCATTATATCATGTATGCAAGAATTAACAACTTTTCACAACAGCTGTCATCCTCAGTGTGATTTCTATAATACAGACTTACTTCAGTTGCCAAAGCATCAGCACGTAGTGCTACTTGAAACACAGTTGTACCAGAGACTCTGCACAAGAACAGCAAACACAATCTAGAATCTACAAATGACCTTTGCCTACTTAGTACAGCACAGCAGCTGGAGGCCAGACGTGACGCTCTGGAACATAAAAAGTGGTATTAGGTGCCTTTATTTAGGCAAATTAATCGACACTGCTCTTCTATCCCTGCACAGACCAAGCTTCTGAAACCAAGATGCACTATTGAAATTTGAAAACTGCCATATAAGAATGCACAGTACACTACCATTTTTGTTCTAAGCAAAACTGCTGATTTTACTATTTTTATGTTCCCATGCAAACACAGCATTTGACTATGAGCCTTTAATTCTAACTTTAATAAGTAATTGGGTTTTAATTTTTGGAAATGCTGGATTTAGAGTATAATGTTAATTTCATGTCATTTCATGCTGTTGTATCCTGTCTTCCTTTTATTATGAAGTTCAGAAACTAAATTGTTCTGCTGCTGCAGGATCTGAATATACTAAATAAAACTTCACTAGCAACATTAAATATTCTGGAAATGTATGGAGGAATTACTGTTGTGTCAGAAAAAAATCCCAAATTTATTTTAGTCATAGGTTTAAGATGACTTTCACTGTCATTTTCAGACCATTCCTTTCCTGAACTCATTTTGTCACAAAAGAAAGCCAACATGGATATGCATCTACAGTCATTACTGAATTGAAATAATCCAAGCTGTGAAAATGTCTGCTATTAAAAGAAGAAGCTATTGAAAAGACAGGTCAATGTAATGTGTTTATAGCTCTTACTACAATTTCTAAACTTCGTTAGGCAATCAGAATAAAACTGACAGCTATTATCTAGGTAACACCAACTTACCCATTAGGAGAACAGATAAACATTTTGTCACCTTTAGGACTAGTAAGAAAATTTATGGTAGGTCATGAGTCTGACATATGACAATTGGCATATGGTAAACTGCTAAATTACCAAAATTCAGCAAGTAGCTAGTACTTTAATGCAACCAGATTTTATGGACTGTTAAGAAGGCAGATATAAACATCCACAATTTTGATCACCTTATTAAGATTGAAAGCCAGAAAAGTCTAATTAAGAATATGTTTTGTCTACAAGGTCAAACCACTTAGAAGAAAGATGAAGTACAGCATAATGATGCTCAATGCCAATTAAAGCACTAAGGGACCAAAAGCTCTTTAAACAGTACTAGAAGCAGTGAAAGAGTAGTATTTTCACTGCAATTTCTTTGTGGAATATTTATGGCATGATGATCCTACACAAAATAAAAAATGCAAGTGACAAGGAAAAATCTTTTCTTGCATTTTAAATATGCTAAGAACACAATAAGTGACTGTTTTGTTAAACAAGGGCATTTTATCCAGCTTCATATTTCTGTTGACAGTATGAAAATACACTAAATCATGTTTCTATATGTAGAACATGAATAGATTTTCTTAAGATTTTGAGTGTTGCTTTTTCAAATTAAATAAAACTATGACAAAGCGTGAAAAGAAGGTAAAGAGATGAGGACAGGAAAAAATGTTTGATCTTGTTTAATCTAATAATGTAGCATAAATTTAGCCCACTTAAAAATATTCTAATTATTTTATAGAATGTTAATAAGCATCTTTGGAGAAAATTTGTAGGTATGGGGGACAAAACTTTTCTATGAACTTCCACCAGGAAGAAAGTGCTGTATAAACAGACCAAAAGAATGAGGAAAAAGAAAATAAAAGAGATATTCTTCTAAATGTGAATGTTCTCTGATTCCTTGTGTCTTTGCAGAAAGCATTTAAAAACAAGTAGGTGGCTGGCCTGCAGCACAATCTGTAGGACAACTTACTGTGACCCAAAGTAGAAAGCTGCCTTTCAAAATAGAGCACCAATGAACTCAATCATTCAAAGAATTACCAGGAATTTCCAAGAATAGTAGCTTATCATTGAAACAGCAAATGCTTCCCAGATAAAATGTTTCAGTACAAAACAGAACATGCATATGAAGAGGGAAAGTAGGAAGACAAGACTGCTGTAGCAGTCTGGTCTCTGTCTCAATATCTCAGACAGAAAATCTTTAACTGTTGTATTTATGTGAGTGGGTCAAGTATTCCCCTAGCAAAGAAATTATTCTGCCATCTAGTAGGCCAGGACCTTGTGAGATCCATGTGTTTGCGTTATTTATATTACTTGAAGTTATACAATTTCCTTCTCTAGAAAACCTATTGGGCTAAGAGCAGAGCAACAGAAAAGCTAAGCTTACCCAGAGAATTTCTCTGTGGAATATCTGTGGAAGCATTGAGAGGCCTCCTGAATGGCTGACATGGGACTCCGAAACATTAATTCACAGGTGTTGACTGAAGAAAAAGAGGAATACCTTGACAAACTGAAGAAAATATAGAGAATAAGAAGGATTTGAGAATTGCATAACAAGGTAAGTCTGCATGTCACAGGAACAGGACAAATTTAAATGAATTGGGTATTATGAATAGCATAAAAGTTCATATATGTTAAATTTTTCCACGGTATGTACAAAAATATATTAATTCTTTTACAACTAAACTGACTCTGTAACCTTTACTTTCTGAATCATCTCCCAAGGATTTCCAGTTATTTTATTTTCTGTAAGTATAACTATGTGGATCCCTATGACTAAAGCTAAATAAAATGGTTTTGACAATGAAAAAATTTGTGAGATCGTTATTCATTTTACTACCTTGTCTCTTCAAGTTATTTTGTTTGGGTTGTTATTTTAATTAATACAGTTCTTTAAATTAAATATTTCAAAAAATCAGTAACAGCAATGCATTTGTTTTGGTCACACCTTTTGAGGAGGGGAAATTATTCAAAGTAATACAAACTGTTATCCCTTCTCCTTTTTCATCTCTTCTAGGTATAAGAAGGACCACATCTAAGATGTGTACTTTTGTACTCTAACTCAGCCTGAGGAAGAACTGGTAGAAAATATCACTCAGATGTTCCATTAGAAAGGGACATTACTTTTTTTTCTCTTCTTTTAAGGGAAGACTTTAAAAGGCTTTGTACATCAGATGCTTTGATTTCTTGAAATATGAAGAATACCTGAAGATTAGTTTATGATGATGCTGCTTTGAGTACTTTCAGGAAAAGGGTTCATGCTGAATCATAGTTGACTGTAAGTTTTATTTAATTTTCAAAGCTACATATATATGCATTAAAATCAGGGTTAGAATTGTAATATTTCACTTGCCCATTCATGTCTGCTTTGATTTAATATGATGGGTACTTCAATATCTGGCTTACTGAATTACTTATCTTCGTTGTCTATTTGAAGTAATGTGTATGTGTATGCATTTGTGTGCATTTGAAAATATAAATATATTAACTGACAACATCTGTTTGGGGAAGGAGGAATGGTGACTAATAGGGGTGTTTTTACCACTTTGTTTTCCTAAATTATCAGCATATATAATTGGAAGATATATAAAATATGATTCTATGTCTTAACAGGTGCCAGGGGGACTTTTTTAAACATTTCTTTTCCTTCCCTAAAGCTGACTCTGAAACAGATAAGTTGCTATCATAATAACTGAGTTTATATCATTTTTTCTCTGTGTAGACAGGCAGTTTACTATGTAAGCAAGACTTAAAAAGTAACAGGGCTCCTCATTGGCAATTTGTTAATCTTTATCACGTCTTTCACAACTCAGGTCTTGTTTACCTAAATACACTGTTTCTTATGTCACAGTATGAGATGGCCAAAGACTAATTGTAAGTCAAGAAACACTGGCTTTTTTGAAAATCACATAGTTGTGACAAAACGCAAACATAATTTTACTGTCATGGTTCCAGGTCAGCTCATGAGTGGAGAGAGTCTATGTTCCACTGATTACACATCACAAAAATATGGGAAATTATGAAGTCATAAAATTCTAAAGCAGTTTGAAATCCCTGAACTCAGAACTTTTGCCTTAAATTCTACACTAGCAATAGACATGCCAGTTATCTGGATTACAAAAAAAAACACAACTATTTTTGCATATTTTATGAGAACTCTCATGGTATATCAAAGTCACCATACTACCCATGCCTACTGCAAGATTAACCTTATTTAATAAAGAAATTTAACATGTATGATTAAATACTAGAGGCTAGAGATAAATCTTTTGAGATAAATATGTTGTAATTCAGCAACCGTGCATGTGGTGGATTTATGATAACTATTAAAACCCTTGGACTCATAATTTCTATCTTTTTGATACTTACAAAAGGGGTCCTAATACACCATTAACATAGACAATGTTTTGTTTTCATAGGGGGATGGAATTCCTTAACAAGAAAAGTACATGTCATCTCACTTCTTGGTCACTGAAGATTGCATATTGCCAACTTTAATTTCATTATTTTTTGTGACCAGTTTCTTCTCATGGTTCTATCACTGCCATTCTAGAATACAGTTTTCCTTTCACTTCCGGTCTTCTGTTAGGGTCAAGGAGACTGGAACAGTTTGCCCAGAGAAGTTGTGGGTGCCCTTATAAATATCTAATATCTATATATCTGAACAGAATTTCTGGTGGACTAATTTATGTCTGATTCTTTTCACCATGTGCCTGTGAACCTCCAGAGTTTATAGTAACATTTAAAAATCCTCAACAGGAAAAAAATATTTTTATACTGAAACATATCCAACTAAATAAATAACTTGTAATCAGACACAATTTCCTCTGAGTTATTCTGCATCAATTCCTGCTCTTGTTCAACTACACATAATTAGTGATCAGAAAAAAGTATTCATCATCTTGATTGCAATAATTTACTCTTCTTTCAATTATGTGGCTGCAAAATTATGGATAAATTGATCTATATCAGAGGCTGTGAAAATTTACTTATTGCATCCTTTTCTCCTTTGATCATTTATTGATATGCCTCTCACAAATTTAGTCAAATTAGCTCCATGTTGATTTTTGTGAATTTCGATTTCCATTAATTCTGGTTTTGTGTGTAAAAGTGTATTAAAATGAAGCAATTTTTAAAAATATCACTTGAACATTACAGATAATGGAGACGATAGCACACAATCTTAAATTAACTTACAAGTTAAGGTGAAATGCAAGGAAATCTTAACTGGGTGATAAAAAGATATTCTTGCTAAAAACACAATTATGTTCTCAGGTGGTCTTATTGGTCAGTGGTAGACTTAGTAGATGCTCTGAAGAATGTATTTCGAGAAACAAATTCCTTCTTTTCCAGATGAGTAGATGGAATCTTCTTATTCTTGGGGTGTGGAGTGCTGGATTTAAAAAAATATTTTTGCTTAGTAGTTTTTCTCTTATAAGAAAATATAATTCCTCCATACTTTCAATCATGGGTTTAATTATTTCTGTATTCATCAACTCAAGCAAATCTGACCAAGTTATGAGCCTTTAAAATTTCTGTGTTATGCATATTTTGTTCAAATTTACAATAATTGCTTCAAATTTTTAACACTGAGATATGGTTACCCTGTTAATCTTAACTCCTACTAATTGTCATATAATTCCAGGGAAGATACCTTTGTAATAAATTATCAATTGCTCCATAAAGTGCTGCACTTTATGAACCATACTGTCATGTTTTAATCATAATGACATATTCATTGATTACACTCTCTAAATCATGTAAGATGCAGGATTTTTTTCTAATGACATTCTGGTTCCTTAGGGTTTACAGTTTTTAGGTTGCAATTTTAACAACATATTAAGCATACAGTTAACATAGCAGCTGTTAGCTCCATCAATTGCTATATCACATTATGTTTTTCTTCTATTTTGTGAACTTTGCAAAAGCATCTTGAAAGTCACCAGCATTTTTTTTTATTTCAAAAGAATGAGCATATTTCAAAGCAATTGTTTTTTAATGAGAAGAAAAATATTACACACTTTGTAGTGCTGTCCAACTGTGTTGAAATCTTTACATCCAAGTTAAAAAATTAGTTTACTTTTACTTTGTAATCCCTAATAGAAGAACTGGTAACAACAGTAAAATTCTTATTGCTTCCAGAATGATTTTCAAATGCTTACTTTATGAGCATTTTTATATTTCAAAATAGATATTCGTAATTTTAAAATCAATAAACTATTTCAAAATTTTACACTTCCCTTAGATTATTCTTTAGTTCGTGGAATTGGAAGCTAACAAAGCCAAAGCTGCTTAACTATTTAAAAAATAACTGCAGATTAATAATCATACTATCACTATGCAGGTAAAATTGTCTTTAAGATCAATCTCTTGTCTGTCCATGGAAGGTGTAACAGGTTCTAACCTCGAAAAAAAAGAAGGAAAATCTAGTTCAAACCAGTAACTCATTGGGGTTTTGTGAACTGTAGCCAAAGTATTTTGAAAATGCTAAAAAAACAAACACCAACTTGAAGAATAATATGTTGTACAAAACTAAGGGGTTCATATAGTGACACAGTCCATCCTACTTTGATGGATTTTTCTTTTAGTTATTTAGAGATGCCTTTAATAAAGAGCTTGTGTTACAGTCACAGTGTATTTTTTCCGTCTTGCAGAATAGAAACATTCTTTCCGTTCCTGCTGACCCAATTGAGTGCTGCTTTCTCCATAACAACCTTACGAACCATCTTTCTTCGGTCTCCCATTTGATCTCGTAGCTTGAGATCATGCTTTGAAAAATGTCATATTCAATATAACCTACATAGGCGCATTCTTATCCATGTTTCTGGTCTTCAGAAAGGAGTTTTTCAAGTTGACATTTTGTATATGTCTTAGAAAAATCCTACCAGTTTTTCTGAAAGACATGGAGGCAACTTCTCAATGACAGGTCTGCTAAAGACGCCTTACCCAGCAAGGCTGCTCTTGAGTTGCTCTTTGGTTACTGGTTACTATTAGCTTTACAATCTTAAAAAATATTTTATTTCAGAAAACATTTACATCTAGAAGTATGGATTGTTAAGTCTTTTCCAAAATATTTATAGCAGCAAGGAACCTGTTATACATCAATCAGTTCTACAGTCATGTCTTTCTCTTCAATATCCTTCACTCACAATTCCAAAACTGGTTGAATTTCTAGAAGTAATGAATGTAAGTCTTTCTCTTCTAAGAAGATCATTTCATAGGCAGATCATTCTTGTTTCTCTGATAAGTTTTATAAATTTCCATACTTTCTGGGGTTTTTTCATATATGTTAAGGTTTTTATCTTATATTTAGGTAGCATGTAGCTATTGTTCTCTGCTATATTTTCCTGTCCACCTTCTGTGACCAAATCCCAGCCACTCTTAGCATATAGATTTTCATAAATTCAAGTATCAGCTGAACAGATTTGTTTACAGGAGTGAGAAAACAACCTGTTTGTTTTAGCTTCTCTTGAGAGCTGGGACATGGCATATTTTAGTTCATTCATCTGTTTCTTTAAAGAAGCACAACTGACATATTTCAGCTTAAAGGTCTGCTTGCTCTACTGGCAGCCTTTATGTTTTGTATGCATTCAGTCTTACAAAAATCTGCCCAATAAATCATCCACTTATAACAGAAGAAAATAGAAATACTTCTCCATTCTTTATTCTACCAAAATCCACTTCAAATTAAGTCCTTCTGTCTTTGTTGTCCCTGCTAAATCTCAATTCTTCCAGTTGTTATAAATGGGGTTTTTTTCAGTGAAATATTTTCTTATCAGTGATTTACTAAGGTTAGATTACTGAGAAGAATATCCGACAGCCTGTGTTTCATACTAGCATTTTCAAGAACACTAGAGCAAATTAAGAGGTTTTCCATCTATAGTTAATATATTGTGTGGGCTTTGGGCTTTCATTGAGTACATCCTGTCCTGAGAAAAAATTAGGTGCCCAGTGTTAAAAGAAGAGACAATGAGAGGTTTGGGGTTCATCCAGCAAACTTTGCTGGGGCATTTAGCTTGGGCTATCGAGGGGACAAAGAGTGTAAGAACACAGGTAAAATGAGGCAGTGGTATAGGTTTTAGAGCTCTGCAGGTAGTGCCAGGAAAGAGCAGTGCTGAGGACTGAGGAAGAAGCAGCACTAGACGTAGAAAAGACAAAAAGGGAAGAAGAAATTTGGGAAGGCAGCTAGAAGAAGGAGGTTGCAAGACCTGATTTGTCTAAGCTACAATAAAACAGCATTGCTTTGTATTAAGCTGTACTTCCTGATTCTATAAGAGAACACAGGCATGAAACTCTTTTCAAGCTCTATGGACAAACATAGTAGTGTGGCAAGTCTTGTTCTCCACCCATCCCTGACAGAATGTGAAAAGAGAAAAAGATTGACCAAAAATGATGTAGGTTCTGATTTTACACTCCTAATTTATCAAGTTTATAATAAAGTCAGTGAGAAAAGAGGGAGGAAAAAAAAAAAAGGAGGAAAGGGCTGGGGCAGCTGCTTTCCAAGCAGAGATCAAAAGGATCCTTGGAAATTTGAGAGGAGAATGAAAGGAGGGCATGAGCTCATGGTTTACAAAATCAGGAAGATAATCATTAAATGGAGCAAGAAATAGAGGTTCTCCAAATTTTGTCATACTTGTAAGGGTATGGGGAAGGAGATAGTATCTGCCCTTTCAAGGGTATCTGATCAAAGGCCTGTTAAAAGCAAAAGGGAATAACAAGAAGAGGAGGAAGACATAAACAAGAACGTAAAAAGACACAAACCTGGCTGACAAACTACAATGGAGGCAGCAGTAAGAATCAAACCTGGTCAGTCACACTAGTTGATAAGGGTAGGTGAAATGTTAAAATGTTTTTTTCCATGAAATTATCTGATCATGGACCTTGTCAGATGGGATATTAAGAAAAAAGGACAAAATAGACAGAAACACAGACTTGAGACTTGACATACAAAACTAATGGAGACAAAGACAAGTAAAAAACCTTACCAGCCACGCTACTTTTGGTGGGTAATGAAGGAAATGTGGGCAAACCAGGGCTTTGCAACTGATAAGGATGCAAACCTGAGTATTGTCGGAGGGGCAAGCTGATGAGGGAACATGCATGGGAAGGAAACTGGGAGTAACAAAGTGGAGAATAGAAAAAACAGAGTAAAAAAGAGAACAGTTGTATGTAAAATGTGGCTGGTGAGTATGGTCACCTGACTGAACCCTGCCCTGGACAACCATATTCTGTCCTGTGTTCTTATTAAATCCTTTCTAAACTATCTGTCTGAGTAATCTCACTCTATCCCATGTGTACATGCACTGCAACGACCAAGTACCACCTACTGCTGGAGTGGACTAGCTGCCAGCTATTTCAGTAAGACCAGAGGTCTCACACCACTGCCAGCTACTGGAGCAGGTGGGGGTGGGTGGGGGGGTGCTTGGCCCCAGGCACTAGGGCTGGAGCCATTTGTGCCCCAAAAACAGCTACCAGGAGGGAGTGGCACGAAGGATGTGAGAAGCTCAGTGTTGGTGCCTGGAGTGGGACCATGGATCACAATCTGTGTGATTGTAGGCTACTATGGGGGACAAGTTTCTGTATCTACCTTAAGTTAGGGGGTGTGCATGTGTCCTTTGCTAGCAAACCTTAAGCTGGATTAGGCAGCAAGGAGAAGATCCTGGGTCAGGCAGGAGTATCAAGTAGGTGGAGGGTATTTGAGGCAACCTGTGAGCGCAGGATGCCTGTGAGATGAGTGTGCACTGTTTTCTAGTGAGCACTGAGCTGGACCAGTTGGTGAGCAGGAGACCCACAGGCAGGTGAGGGGGCCTGACCTGCAGGGGTACAGGGCAGACAGAGTCACTGTGCTGGCACTGGGGGGATCCAAGAATGTTTGTGTACTTGGCAATCTCAGGAGTCTTATGTGCCCTAGTGCCCTTCTATCTCTCCCAGCATGGAGGACAGGGATTTGGCTGTGTGTGCTTGTGGTTGATGCTGGTTCTAGATGTAGGTGCTGCTGGAGGTGGCACCTTGTCTGTGAAAGTCTGTGGCCATACCAGTATCCTCTGTGCACGTGTTTGTGTCTGTGGGGTAGATGTTCAGTTCTCCACTCAAATCTCCAAATGGGAATGCAGCCTTTTCATTCCTCAGTATGGATCCCTGCTTCTGACATCCTTTAAAAGTACTAAAATGAGGGAAAATAAAGGAAACTACATTCAGATCAATTTAAAACCAAGAAAATAACATAGGTTTCACGTTTGAGGTGGGGGAGGCTCCACCTTATTGCCACAGTACATAGTATAATCTGACAGTCCAGAGAGTCTCAGCAGTTTCAAAACCAAAATAGAGAAATGAATGAGAAATGATCCATAAGAAAAAATGAAAAGACTGGGAAGGAATGTGTCCACTATCCATAATGTAACAATTGTGATAGCTGGAGGAGATGAAACAGAAGGAACCACAAAGAGACAGCAGATCCACGGGTTCCCTTAAATCATCTCTTATCAATACTCTCTGAGACAGAATTTTAGCTTAAACAGACATAGTGTTTTTATCTCTGTGTTCTAATTAACTGTAGGAAAGGATCTAAACAAACATTGCCTTTTGTTCTTGAAGAAAATATGGGGAAAAATTGCCTCTGGCAATTCTTGTGGGTGTATTTTTGCGAAAATTAATCAGAAATAGAAGAGTAGTGCTCAAAATAAATATATACAACACCATCAAACTGGCTACTTGAGTTATTTTTTTCCAAAGAAACAGGAATATGCAGTACAGACACACTTTAAATCACCTCAAGAATTTAATATTCCTATCCTTAATGCTAGTGTGAGTAGTAGATAGATATTAACAAGTTTTAGTATAAGAAAAAAACAACCTGTGCAGAAAGTATGTGATCCGGTAAGTTTTTTTCATGTCAAGTCAAAAACCCCTACCTCTCTCTTTGGCTGTATAATAAATTGATTTTTTCCTGAACAAACTCTGCGATGCTCACCGTTGCTTTTTTCCCAGTAACATGTTGAAAGCTTGTTTTAATTACAGCAAAGGTAACTCTTGTTGAAAATTTTCTTTTTATTTAATAACTTTTTTTGCTTTTATAAGTTCAGCATATGAGTGCATGGTGTATCATAATCATTGTCAACAACTGCCAACAGCAGAAACTGCATCAGTTAATACATACTTTAGTAGGCACTAAAGCACCGTGAGTTAATATGGTAAATCAACATCAGTGTAAGTGTGACAATTTACACTATTTAAAGATTTTATACTGTGTCTAAAACATATTTCTATTTTCTGTTCAATTTTCTCCAGTTAACTCCCTCTTCAACCAGTCATGTTTATCATTCTCCCCTGATTCCCTCCCTACATTTCTAATTTCAGAACTAACTGTAACATACTCTCTCTTGTAATTGGTACTCACCACTTTCTTGCTTCAGCATCTCCTGTAACTGCTATTAACGACCATGTTCTTTCATCTTCTGGGTTATTAATGGTGATGTCCATCCATTCATGATTTGCAGATTTTTCATGCAAGAACTACTCAGAAGTGCTGATACAACTCTAAAATCTTTGCCATGAATTTTAATCTCACTGGTTGAAACAAACCTCAAGATATTTTTCTGCATGGGTAAAACTCAGAGAAAAGTAAAAAAATTTATTCATTGAAATTTATTATTACTTTTGAGAGACTGTATTTAACTAGTTGTCTTAAGTTTAAAGCATGATTATGGCTTTACTACATATACAACAAGCCTGCAGGTACTTTTAAAATTGTAGAGGTTTTTTCAATAATGAAAATGTAAAACGACTCTTTTTTTTCTAATCTTTTTTCTTTCCCACCTGTTTTTGAACTCTATTTAACTTGTGGTGTTTTTCAAGGATTTTACCACTCACTTCACTGGGCTTTCGCCTTCAAATTTTTATATGGATTTCTCTTAATAACATTAAAAATTATGTGGACCGAGTTAGTCATAGTGTATAAATAAAATCTTGGAACAACGTTAAGATACAATTTTTTCTATCTGAGACTATCTTTCTTCTGAATCCTTATTAAGTCACTTACCTTACTACCAAAGAAAGAGAAATAATTTTTAAAATTATTACAGTAAGAGGAGAATCAAAAGACTTTTCTTGTGTAAATCCAGCTTACCCATAGAAGAACATAGTAAAATGGTTTCCAACTATTGTAGGTAGTAGAGAAGGATAGAGTATAAAGCTGACCTATATAAATAGAAAAAAATTTATTAAAGATGTAATGGTAATATTTCTAATCTTACATATCACAGCTAGTTCTTAAGAGTAGGTTACTGTAACGAGACTATCAGCTATTTCAGAACTTTACTCTGGCCTTTAAAGAGATAAGATACATACATTTCCTAAGGAAAGACGTGTAAGTGAGTAGCATACAGATTATTTTCCTAGCTGACAGTAAAAGTCACCAGTGAAATATTGCAACATGTAGGAACAAGAATAGCACATGCAGAAGAGCAGGAAAATAAATGTGGATTTTAGGGATTTTGGTGGAGTTTTTTCCCTAATGAATGGCAACAGCCGTAATGTGAATAAGCATATGACTTTTAGAAAAGGCTTCAAAGATTTTCTCAAGCAGAAGGAAAAATAAATATCTTTCGTTTAGCTGAAATCAAAGTTATATCTTTTTTTGCTTTTATCATTAAATGAAGGACAGTCTATATGTGCTGTGCAATATGCTCTAGAAATGGGTTTATATTTTTATTCCTAAAATATTCACCAGATGAAATCAGTGACTGCCACACCCATAAAAGTGCAATCTTAAACCAAAACTGCAAATCATATCACTGTTGATTAGCTAATTCCATGGGCAGTTTGTAAAAATAAACAATCACCAACATGAAATAGTACAGGTGGGCCTTTGTTTTTACAGATGGATTTTCATTTAATAGAGACCCATGCTTTTTCTCATTCTCGTTAAGATCTTTAAGTAAAAGGATTAAAGACTAAATCATTGAATGGAGTATGGATTCTAGGTAAACCAGAAAACTTGCGGTGAAGTCTCAACTGCCCCAACAGCCAGCCAGCAAATTCTTCAGGTAGTACATCTTATTTGAGATGTAATCAGGAGTCTCTTTCTAAAGAGACCTTCTCAGATGATTTGAGAAATGCATTATGTATGACCAATAGTGTTGTTGTTATAGTTACTATCCCAGTTATTGAGAAGCCTAAATATTACCTATAGACCTTGAGATAAAAAAGACACACAAGAAATTACAGCAAAAGAGCTTAATTTCCTAAGAAGATGCAAATTAACTCACTCGTATCAAATCTAGTTTAATTGTAGAACACAGAAATTATGAACAGGTGGCAAAACATCTGATGGCATTGAAAAACTGTCAGTTCAAACTCTCAGGTTGAGAAGGGCTTAAAGGGTCTCTTCCTACTTCCCAGAGATATTTTCTGCCATGCTACTGATGAGAAAGAGATAGATACATCCCAAGTGCAGCTCTGAATTTCCTTGCACCATTCAAACATATCCTTCTCTCTGATATTTCCAACTACCTGTCATAGGTATTCCAAATCTTACAACGATATTGTCACTCCAGCACCAGAAACATTCTAGTTTTCACTTGGTTCAAAAGAAACAGGACGTCTAAGGTCAGGTTTATGAGTCAATCTCCTAATCCTATAAATGCCTCTCTAACTTCTCTCACAGAGTTCGGTGATAGAACCATGAAATTTAAAAGCTTTTGTTTAATGTCCCTCTGTTTACTAACATTTTCTAAATTAAGGTTTTTAACATATTCAGAACACAACAAACAGACTTCTTCAACATTTGTTTCACCCTTCCCAGGTTGCAAATGTGGTTTCTAACCTCACTGGATCAGTTCAGAAGTTCAGTTAGTGCATCCTGACATCTGGATTTCTTCTTTTGGTACTTCTACTGGAGCAGTATTTAGAGACTGCTCCAGAATCTACCAACTTAAAATCTTTTGGTTTCTGCCTACATATACTCCTTCATATTAAAATCTATGCCAAAACCAGGTAACACGTCTTTTCTCTTTATAACCATGATGTGTTTAAAAACTGCAATTGTAGTCAGCATTTTGAAAGACAAAGCCAGTAAAGGTCCTTGAGATTTATACTCAAGGTTTGCCTTGAAAATATTCTAATATTCACCAGTCAATGATTTTCAGTTTATCAAAGCCTGCCAAATCTGATTGCATCTGCCCAGCCTCTCCAGAACTCCACTACCCTGCCCACAGCCAAGGAATTTGGCCATTTCAGGCCACTGAGGGGGAGCCCTACTGCTCCTGGCTCCTGAGTCCAGGAAGCCACTGGCTCCCACAACCCCTTGACACCATTGCAGCACAATTCATTCTAGTTTTATCCTTTTTTTCACTTCCATGTAATTTTCCACAGCTTTTACTAACTTCCTTGCTTTGACAATGTAGGTAAAATATTCACTAGCGATAACGTATCAAACCTTTTAAAAAGAGAGGAATTAAAGCTACTCTTGTTGTTTTGCAAAAAAAAAAAAAAAAAAAAGTCATTTTATTAAGGAAATCACGTTTTTTAATTCATTTTCTTTCTATTCGCATATCTTCCTTTTTTTGCCTTCTACTTAAGGTAAGACTAATAGGTAAGTAGTAAAAACAATCACTCTCATTTTGCCAAGTTAGAGAATTCTTTTTCTTATTCTTACTATGTATTATCCTGGATTTCATTTTGAAGAATCTGGCTACTGGAAATGCTATTTCTTTAACCACTTCCTTCCAAAGGTTAAGATAGGAATTACCTGGTCCTTCCAAGTCTTCTTTTTGCTGGCTCAGCCTTGAACTTATGCATTGTGTGTGTGATAAATTCAATATTTTGTTTGGGATATATAAGAGGGGCTTATTTTCAAAGTCACTGAGTGTAATAACACTGTACTCAAAGACACATCCCAGATGTAGGGCCAGAAAAAGGTTTCAGCTCATTGTAGCATACTCATATCATTCTCATTATAGCTTTCTCACCTCATTCAGTAGTCAATGGATAGAGAGGGGGATCTTCAAACAGACAGTTGTACCTTTATAAATACTTTTTCCCCTGAAATTGGTGAGATATACCTTCGGAATTGAGTCAGACTGTCTGGCTCTTAGAATAGAGATTTTTTAAAATCTCAGTCACAAAAAATAGCTATATATTTAATTAATGGACCTGTTTAATTTGAGTGACAGGCTCTACCTGTGTATTTCAATTTAGTTTTCCCGTAATCACAAAAACCTTAGAATTTAGAACTGAAAGGGAACACTATCATTTAATGAAGAAACGTAAAGATTACTTTAATTTTTTTGAAGAGCATTTCTCTTCATAATTCTTTAATCAAACTTGAGTTCAGGCAAAACGCATTTTTATTCAAACATTAACTGCTATACAAACCTGAAAAGATAATTTTGTAATCCTTTTATCAATTTAAAACAAAGGCTGCAGTGGTTGAGTTTAATTAAGGAAAAGTAAATTGCTTTCTGTTAGCCAAATTAATATGTATCTATGAACCATGACCCTTTTCTTTCATTTACACTGGAAAATTACTTAAAATGATAGTCCTTTTCAAACTATTTGTATAAAACAGGAAAATTAATATCATGATATTAATCCAAGCTGGGATGGTAAATCATAAGTTTTTTCCTATTATTTTCTATAAAAAGTTATCTGAGAAAGGGTGAAAATTAATTTAGGCATTACCTTCACTTTTATTCCTTCCATTTATAAACTGAGTATTTTCAGTTAGTCAAGATCAAATTTGTACCTGGAATAAACTGTTGTATCAAGATTTATTTTTTTAAATTCTAATCTGACATAGCATTATCAATCAGAAAATCATTACCTTAACTTTATAAATGGGGTAATTGAGGAACAGTGAAATAATTGTGGCTTGTCCTCTACCATTTTGTGAACAATAATTAGTAACGGATGTAAGAATATAAACTAGAATACCAAAAAGATTATTACACATCTATACCTTAAAACTCCTTAGTAGAAGTGATACTAAATTTTAAGCAACATTTTCTCCAGTCAAATCAATGGTATCTTTCAAATTAAACCTTGTAAACACCATTGTATAAAATATGAACTTCACAAAATACAATCCGATCTGTATTACCCTCAACTGAAATATGAGGTCCTCAACATCAGTATTACAAAAAAAGATCGTATCATGGGAAAAGGGAATTTGTTTCCTGCTATTCAGAATATAATTGTAGCACTGGAATTGAAGCTGTAATTGCAATTCCAACTGGTTGGATCTACATGACTGCAGTGTACAGTCTTGAGGCAAGACTTGAAATTGGATTTGCCATACATCTAGATAATTTATGAGCTTTAGTGCCTGCATGGTGACATCTGAAGCAACTCTCTCAGCATTATGGAAGAGTGACCCTTCAAGGGACGCTTCAGAAGACTGTCCACTTGCTGTTCAGAGGATTGCACCACTCTGAAGCAGACTTGGTTTTCTATTTGGTACTAGTCCATCTCAAATACGGCATTTCAGCCTTCCTGCAGCACCACATCATCAAAATCAGGCAGTCAAACCAGATTCCAGAGAAACCTTCAGCAAAAATTTTTACAAAGACAAATGGGATTCTTAGGCATAATGTGATTCTAGGAGCAAAATCCATAAATTTCACAAGCTTTAGAAAATGCACATCAGGTAAGAATGTGTGTAGCTTTTATGGCACAATGAGAAACAAACTTTGTTCAGAAGGGCAGCAAGGGTATTCTTGTTATTCAGAAGAGAAGGAGCAGTCTTAAAGAAGGTACAGTTGATTCTGCCAAAATCATAATATGCCTAGGAATTGCTCATGCTTGAGGGTTTTTCCAGGATAGGAGGTCAATCATGAAACTATAACATTCCCCTTTCCAAACCATAGATTTACATTTAAAAAATTACATCAACCACCCACAGAACACTGCACTTAACTTTTTCACTGATTTTCATAGAATCATTCACACTATTTTACAGTTTAAAAAGTTAAAACTGATTTATTCTTATTTTCAAGGCATCCTGGACAGGTTTTGTAGTTTATTTTACTCTTTCTGCTCCTCTGTTCTAGGGAAGTTCCTTTATATCTGTTTTTTTATACCTAGCATCATCTGTCATACTGCAGAAACTAACTGCCACTTCAGGCAACCCAGAAGTCAGAACCCAGAAGATCCCACTTACAGCTTGGTGGGATTTGCAAGTTTGTTTTGTCAAACTTGAATAAGTAAGTCTGTAGGAAGGTGACAAATACTGCAGCCCCTTCTCTCCTTTCTACCCTTAGCAACATTCTCCAGCACATTCCATGTTTTGTGTCACAGGATATGGGAACTGTTTCAAACCCATGCCTAGACACGTGCTTGTTTCATTTAGCACCCAAATCTAATTATCTAATTATTTCTAGTCATACAAAATGCAGTTTCAAGAAAAATTACTTCTATTCTTTAGCCCTGTAGAAGCATAAGTTAAAATGCCATTTCCCATATTTTATGAGAAGACAGAATCACCACATGATAGTCTAGCTGTAAATTGTCAAATTTTCACCTTGCACTTCCCATACTCTGCCAATAGATTGTCTTGTGTTATTGCACAAAATACACTGTGTTCCTCTACATTATATTTCAATTTTTTTGTTTGAAAAGATCCTCCATGCTCCATTTGTTAGAAGGAGTGGAATTTGCAAGATTCCATAAGAATCAAAACTAGAAACAATTACAAAATACCAAATCAAATTTTGAAACTGTGTCCATTTCTGGACTTCTTTGTACAAGGAAGACAAGGAGCTACTGGAGAAGGTCCAGGGGAGGACAAAAAATATGATGAGGGGTCTGGATATCTCTTATGAAGAGTGACTGCAGGAGCTGGACCAGTTTAGTCTGGAGAAGAGAAAACTGAGAAGAGATCTCATCAATACATATAAATACCTCAAAGGCAGGTGTCAAGAGGATGGTGCCAGAGTGTTTTCAGTGGTGCCCAGCGACAGGATGTGAAGCAGTAGCCATAAGTTAAATCACAAGAAGTTTCATCTCAACAGGAGGAAGAACTTCTTTATATTGGGTGTAACAGAGCACGGGAACAGGCTGACCAGGAAGGACATGGAGTCTCCCTCTCTGGAGACACTCAAAACCACCTGGACGAGTTCCTGTACCAACTGCTCCAGGTGACCCTGCTTTGACAGGGGTTTGGCTAAATGATCTCGAGAGGTCCCTTCCAACACTAAAAATTCTATGATTCCATGATTCTGTCATCTGAATACTTCACAATTAAACCCATAATTCTGGAATTCCTCTTCTCTTCTTAATGTCTTTAATTTATTGCTAACAACAATCATATCAATAGAATTTACAAAAATTAAGAAAGACAGAAATAACAACAGAATAAAGGTTAACTTATTCTCATACTACAAAGAATAGACTGTGTTACTCTGAAGTGCTAATATACTCATCTTTGTTTCTTCATTGTTTAACAAACTCGCTCTGTCATAGTTTTCTTCTTTCCAGCTTATAAAGTTCTTTTGACTTTGGTTATTTTCCTTCCTGATATAAGTATGGTGAAGAGATTTGGTGTAAGTTTTCTTCACTATTTTGTTTGGGGTTTTGGAGGAGGAATTTTTTGTTTTTGTTTTTTTTTTTTTTTTTTGGTTTTTTGTTTGTTTGTTTTTTGTCTCTCTACTAGTAACTCACTCCCAATCCTATTCCTCCTCTAACAGTTTCCATCAGGTGAGACAGATTCCTGCCTCTGTGCCTTCAAACATGGAGCCAAAGAGTGTTTCAGAATGTTTCTTAGGTGACATCATTCAGATTTGCAATTATTTTCTGAAATCTTGGACAGAAACAGAAGGTTTTTTGACTAACACAGAAGCACAGTATATCTGACTGAAAATGCATTACTTTTTCTCAAGGCATCTCTGTAATTGCATTTATTAAAGACACACCTGTTTAAAATTTCATAATCAATTTATCATTCAACAGATTTAAAAAAATTCTACTTTTTTCTACATAACAGGTGCACCTGGACACTAGGGATTCCAGGAGTCTTAATGCAATGAGAATAATAGATATGGAGCCTTGTGAAAATGAATGTAATTCTGTGAAGAGGTCCTTGAAGCATCATAAACTATGCCCATAGTAGTTAAGCATTTTGCCTCAAATGGATAATTTCCTTCTTTTTGACATATTCTTACAAACTTGTATTTGTTTACAAACATGTATAAATCCATGTATAAAAACACTTGTATGTGTTTATATACCAAATTGACTAAAATATTTTTTCTCAAGTGACCTTAGCTTGATTGCATGCCATCTTGTGATTTCTCACACTGCTTGAGAAGTACAGTCTGTGACATGACATGGAATTGCATGCAAAATTAAAATTTTCTCTCTTCCAGCTTTTTAGCATACTAAGATCCACCCTCCTTTGGAATCTAATCCCCTACCCTCGCTCCTGCATGAGATCGTCATGATTCATGCAGCTATATTTATGAACAAGCAGTCTGTTCCAGCACCTTTCTTTTGTGGATTTTTGCTCTTTCCCTTCTTTCCCCCTTCCCTCATCATGAGAAACAAACCACCCTTTTTTTTTCTCCTAATAATCACATTTTTTCCATGGGATCCAACATCTACTAGTAAGGATCAAGCATTTGAAAGCAGTTATGTCCCCTCACGAGATCTTGCTCACCCTCAGCCTACTGGTGAAGGGGGGAATGTTGGAAAGACAGCGCTGATGTTGGGCCAGCGCTGCTCAGCAGTTGCCAAAACACTGGTGTGTCATCAACACCTTTCCAACTACCAATGTACAGCACTGTGAGAGCTGCTCTGAGGGAAATTCACTCCATCTCAGACAGACCCTAAATATGCAGAAATACTCAGGGTGTTTGCTGACAACTCTAACAGGATGAAAAAGGGAAGAATGCTATTAAACAAAGTTGTTACAGCTAAGGAAGGCTGAGACCAAACTGTTAAAATATTCACTAAATGTCTGACAGAAAAATGAAGGTCGTTTCATTCCAGATTATATCACAGTGCACTTCATTGCATGCAGCACTCATCTAAGAGACTATGTCCTTATGACTTAGCCTATTTTTAAACCCTGGATAAAATTATGCATTCTAAATCTATATTTTTTTCACTTTTCAGACTCAGCACATAAATAAACATTTGATATATCAATTGCTTTCACCTGTTTTAATTGCCCTTTTAGTTAATATTTAACACTGTGGTGTGTCAAAATGAATTATTTTATCAGCAGGTAAAAGCCATTGCTCTCTTACCAGAAAGTAAGTAATTTTCTATACTAACTCCAAAGAGTGCACACTATAAAATTTAAATATTTGCACAAAAATATAGAAAATCTACAGCTTCCTTGCATCCCATGGGTATTGTTTTAGTTAATAAAATTTGTATTAAATTAAAGGCACTTTGGGATCAACCAAAATTGATACAAGAAGAAAAATATTAAGGAAATTTGAAATCAAATACTAAACCTATTGCTGGTATTGATTATGAAATAAGGAAGTATTAAAGTCAGTCTGGCAAGCACAGAAAGATGCTGAAGAATGTATTTATTTCTAAGAAGCAGAATGACAAAGTTTTGTAACTGCAACAAAGTATCTTTTCTTTTCCTTTGTAGAAAAAATATAATTGTGAAGTAATAAAATATCTAATGCTTCAGGAGAGAAATCTTGGAGTGAGGCTTCAGGTGAAGGAGTTGTTTATTTGATTACTTCCTCCATAATACAAAGCACAGTTTTCCATTAATACTTGCTGATGAAAAGATAGGGATTACGGATTTGGGTTGAGTTGTTTTTTTTTTTTTTAAAGAAACAATGAGGTTTATTCTTGTGGCTATGAACTGAATTCAAATGACATGCTTCCTAACAGAAAATTTCAACAGTTCCTGCAGTTATCTTCATCTACCTAGACACCTGTGGGCAAAACCAAAGTAGTCATTCCCTTTGTACTATTGGTGAAAAAGAGAAGGTTCCAAAGGACTAATCATACTTCCTATTTAAGAAATTATTTTTTGTAGGTGAGCCTCTTTTTCTCTTTTAGTTTTTTTTTTACTGTAATGGAACTTACACGATTGAATTAGATAGGCAAATTCTGGTTATCTTAGGATGCAGTTCTTCTGTCCACGCAGAAAACGTGCCCCGAGTCAGCACCCTAGGATGTTTAATCACTCACCTGGGGCTGGCAGATGAGGTGCAGAAGATCTATGCCTTTATGGAGCAATAGAAACCTTAGGGCACCTCCAAAAGGGCTAAGACATCTGTGTCTTGACATCAGATAATTCCTGTGATGTCCTACTCATATAAACACTGCACAGGGTACACTAATTGTACCCTATTTGTACAGTGACCTACTCAGTAATACATATTTTTTCATCAGTCTTATGTTATCGATTTAGGAAAAAATTTAACCTTTAGATTTCATAATATTTAATTAACCTAGAAGTCCCAGAAAAAGTGTTTGTTATCCTAGAACTGACTGAAACATAATGTTATTTCTCGTGCTTTATTTACACGTTCAAAATCTATGTACACAACAAATGAAGTTAAAACACCATCCTCTGTTCCCCTTAAAATCTTCAAAGAAAGAATGGGGAGCGGACATAGATAAAAGATGTGACTTTCATAAAATACACTGATTCTTTTTTCTCTTTTTTTGTTTCTTCAGGTGAACCCGTTTCAGTAACATATTGCACGAAATATTGGCAAGATCCCTGGTGAAGCTGTGACTGCCATCAAGTAGTGTTGAGAGTTCTTGATTTCTGAACAGGATGCAAAAGCAAAGTTTTAACATGAAACCTGAGACTTAGAGCAATGAAATTTCCAATTAAAAATATTTTCTTTTGCAGTAAAGCCTGTACTATTTCATGTGCATTAGTGTGTTACTCTTTTAAGTCAGCACAGTGAATTTCACCGCTCTCATGAAAATCCATTCTTTCTCCATTTACCATTATATGTCCTTCAGGCACGGTAGGATTCACATAGATTTGTAAGCTAAAGAACATGTCCCGGTCCAGTTCTAAGCAGGATTTTTTAGGCATTAGAAAGGGTATAACTTGTGTTTACAGTACATTTCACTGCACTTCTGAGTTATGCTTCCATCTTAAGCAAAGTAAAATTTGTTCCTTTTGAAAACTCAAAATTCACTTTATTTTGAATAAATTATTTTTTGAATAAAAAAGAGAGAGCTAGGTATATTCTGAAATGAGCATGTTATAAGACCCTCTATCCTCTGTTAGGAATTTTATTTACAGTCATTTAAGAATAAATATTTAAATTTGACTTGAAGACAATTGCTCTATTGTTAGGATAGCTTGTAGAAAGCTTTTTCCTCTGGTTAATATTGTTTTGCTGCTCACCAAAACACCCATTGATTTAGTGTTTGATAAAGAAAAGAGGGACATATTAAACCTATATCAGAGATACCCTGACAAGTATTGGCTACTTCACCAAGTATTGGCTACTTCAAACTATAAAACTTTTCACTTTTCAGTTGGCTTTTTAAAATAAATCCAATCGAATATTACATATATATTTAGACTATAAAAAAGGAAAAATAAATAGTATACAATTTCAGTACCTGCCTTAAAACAGGGCTTATTAACCAGTGTACAACCATTGGAAAGTTTGAAATCTGAATTAAATGTTTAATTGATCGCTTTTGATCATCTCCATTTGAGGGTCATGCATTCAGATGCAGTGACTGTCTGCTCTGATTAATTTGTGTTTGGAAGAAGCCTTGGATCTCAATTCTCCAGATTGTTTCAATTTAAAGTTTTCTTGATGTTGATCTAAAGATCCTTCTATGAAAAAAAAAAAGCAAAGGAATTTTTCCAGAGTAATTTAGTTCCTGCTGCTACCAGAGGATTTGATATTCCACAGGGTTTCTCAACCAGATCTTTATTTCCTCATATGTTGTAAAAGGCCCTAGTATTGGTGTTTTTTTACAGAGCTCCACATTTGCACAGAAGTAATTTTTCCTGGGCTGTGCATGATTATCTAAAAGTACAAGCTCTGCAGCAATGTAACATTAAAGAATTTACACAGTAGAATAAACCCAGTTTGTTGCCGTCATTTTAGTAAATCTATAAAATAATATTATTAGATTTCTTATCTCATTGTAAATTTATAGTAACACTATTTAGCATTTATCCAGGACATTTACAAATTAGTTACATTCCAAAGCACTTCATAAACTTTAAATAACTAATGTCATTTGTAGAAGGCAAAGAAGTTAGGGTTTTTTTTTTTTTATTTCATGACATTTAAAAAGTAACATAGCAATTATAGCACAAAGAGGCTTCATTCCTTAAAAAAAGTATCTTCTTGTGGTGCATTTATATAGATGTGTTGCAGACATAGAATATTCTATATCTTTTCTCTTTATTTTATCCTCAGTAGTTTTTAAAGAATTTTAAAACATGTTGGTAGTTTTTAAATTCTACATGTGTACAAGGGATATATATCTCCACACAGGTAATTCAGCCTTTTGGTTTATGGATAGACTAGCAAATATAAGGGTGTTCTTCATAATTTTTTTATAATGTTTGTGTTTTTCTGGGCACTATATCCGGATACTAATCTGTAACTGAATAAAGTGTCATATAATTAGTGCTGTTGTTTGAAAAACAGTCCCAAAATACTATCAAGTGCATCTCTCCTTATACAGATATAAGTAATAAATTTTTCAAAGTCTGAAAATGCTTTATAAATGAGGTGATCTTAGAAGAGTTTTGTAGACCTGTGTTTTCTTCTAATGCATCTTGTTAGTAATTAGATATCCTTGTACTCTTTTCCTGGAAGTCCTAAGCTATTTGCATATAGTTGCAATGATGTGGACTTAGAGTCTGTTGAAAGCATCTGAGGGTTTCCAGTAAACCATGTATTGCAGCCCAGAATGGAGAGTTTTTCCTGGTAGGGATCATTTATTTATTCTCATATATCTAGAAGTGGATACAAAACCCATCAAAATAAATCTTTTACACACTTAATAAATCATCGCATTTCCAACACCAAAAAATTGAACAATCTTTTTCAAATAATACCTTAAAGACAGTTAAAGACACAAAACTGTGATGGGGAAAACCTGCTGTTAAGCTTTTGACTATTTCTCTTTGCATCTTCCATTGTTAAATGATTTTGATCTCTCTGATAAATAACTTAAGCCAATATCAACATTATGACTGAGACTGACTCTGTATCATCAGAGACACCACAGCAGCCTTGTACTGGTGACAAAATCATCATTGCCAGTACAATTGTCACATAGCTCAAAGTCCAAAGGCTTTGCAACTACTGACAAGAACACTTCTTATGTAATATGACTTTTGCACAAAACTTGATACATTACTCATTAGATGAACGGTTTGCTCAGGCACAGTGCATCAGTAAATATTCTGTATCTACCCAAACATTTTACAATTTTTCAAGATGGAATTTAAATCAGTTTAGTTATTAATGTTAATTTGTTTTTCCAAATTCTTGCAGGTTTTTTTAATAACACAATATCAGAAAATATTTTTTCCATTTGGTTATTCATTTGTAATTAATGAAGCTTAAACATACACGATCATGTCCAGTCATTTGTACTGCCTAATCAGGGCTAGCATGTTCGTTTTGGCATGAAAAAGCATCTAAACAAGAGCAGCAAGGTAGCCTTCATCTGGGACAGAAAAATTTTTGATGTTAAAGCACATGCTATTATCATTAGGTGGCTTTGACACTAAAGCTCATTTCTGCCCCTATCTCCAGGACGGGTGATTAATCATATCAAACAGTGGAGACCACTGTGATCAATATGATATTCAAACTAGAAAAAAGTCTTCTGGAATATAGGCAGATGTGTGGAATTTTACAGTAGTAAATAGAAATTTATTGGATGCTTTTGCTCTATAAAATTTGAAATAGAATGATTTTTTGCACCTTTTCCTATACTCTCTTTGGTTTATCTTCAGCTTTTGTAATTATAGAAAGCATTTATAATTCCTATTTAAATTCAAGGATATATTTCTAATATATATGGAATTGCTTTCATATTGTGTATTTCTAGATCACTGTTCTTTAGCATAATATATTTTGATAACTATGACAATAATGAAACACAGTGTTAAATAGCATATTTACTAGTACACTTGAAGACACCTAATAAAGCATCAGTTCAGAAAAACGTCTGCCGGTCATCAATTCCCTGAGTAATAAAACAATGCAGAAAATCTGTCTTCCTGTTAATAAGACTAGCATGTGAGTGGATTAAAATAAATTATCAGTTTCACATTAGGTTTCAGCCTGAGGACAGTGTTCCACTGGCTTGAAGTCTAGCCACATTTTTCATTTTTTAACAATCAGTCAAGGCTGAATGCAAAGACTCAGGAGATGCCTCAAGGTCTGAACCCATCTGATCGTTATACACCAGAAACTGGCCAAGGCAGAAACCCTTATTTACTCAAACAAAATTGATTGCTGAAAAGTTATTTGCTGGTTTTACATTTTGCCTAGAGATAAAGAAGATGCATTTCCTTGGCAAGCATGGGAAAATAGCCTGGCATGTTCCTTGACATTTGAAGCCTCTCCACCTGCTGGAAATAAAAAGTTAGATATGCCAGCAACAAGAAAACATGTCTCCTGTGGTGCAGGCTCCGATGTGTGACTGCCTCACACCTCGCGGATCCTGGCTCCGCCGGTAAGGGAGCTGGACAGCGCCCTGGAGGAATGCGTGCTGTCCGTGGTGCTGAACACCAGCCCGAGACGCTTCTCGTTGGGTTTGAGGGCAGCTGCTGCCAGCCTTTCTCCGTGTCCGAAACAGCACGGAGGGCGTGGTCCATGTGGACTTCTGTAAGTCGGTCATCAGTAATACACAGAACTGTTGCTGCATTTTGTAAAACACGTATGTCTTTGCCAAGGCTGAAATAATAACCTGCTGTCAGCCATTTGCTTCCTTTCACATTTAGGTAAAACTTTTAATTTATATAATATATATATATGTGTGTGTGTGTGCGTGTGTGTTTATTTATTTATTTATTTATTTATTATATTTGTATTTTATACACAGACACATATACATTTGTATACATATATATGCACAAATATATACACACATATATACATATAGAGAGAGAGAGACATATATATGCACATATGTATATATATATAGACACGCATATCTAAATTTTCATATATAAAAATGCCTTTCTTGATGGAATGCTTCAGCATATTTTGCATAGGATTATTTCCTTATTTTTATTGTTATCTCACGCAACTACATTAAATAGAAGATAAATTACTGAATTCTGTAGATAGTTCAGAGCTCCAGCCTTCAATGAAATCTTTATTTTACTGAGAAGTTATGGATCACATGCAGCAGTCAATTAATCTTCCTACTTTCTTTGAGGCCAAAACAACTCAGCATAACATTTGGCTTTTAATTCCAACTGTATTTAAAAAAAAAAAAAAAAAAAAAAAGAAGAAGAAGAAGAGAAAAAATATTGCAATCTCTCTGCTGAAAAACACTTAAACACTTTGATTCAGGGGTAATGAGATCCAAATGGTAGCTGAATGGACAGGCACTGAATTACTCCTATTTAGTATCAAATTTTACAGGCATGAACATATAACTAGGCCACTATCATACCACTGTCATTAGAAAAACTTCTAATATGGTTCCATTTTCATTTGTATAATTCTGTTCTGTGGCTTCAAAGCATCACATGCTCTCCAAGTTCTCTGTGAATTTTGCAAAAATAGAGTTGCATTAGCATTTGCTGTTTAATTTTAAAAAGATGTTCCTCGTCTCCATAAATATATCAGAAACACATTTCTAAGAAAAATCCCTGAAAATATATATTGATTATTCTTAAGCTTATTATTAGAAATGTCAGAATCTATTTATCTTTAAATTCTATAATGGAACAGGAGCATTAATAAATAAAACCAAAAACACTTTGTAGAATGTTACCTGTGAAAATAGAAAATGACAAACAAATTAGCATCAGACCTAAAACTGAGCCTTAGATTAATTGCTGATATCTTCTCCCTATGCACTTGTTTTGTTAAAATTTGCACTAGTACTTGTGCATGTTAGTACAAATATAACAAATACCATCAACATTACTGAATATACTTCCCATAGGTCTTCATAACTTTTAAATGGAGTCCACTTCATCCCCCTAGCTGGTTTATATTCTCCATAGATCTTTTTAATAATATCAGATGCTCACATAAGAAAATGCAATTATTTATTTATTTGCTTATTCATTTATTTATTTTATACTTGTCATTAAATAAATCATTGTGACTAAGCTTCTACACATATGTGTATTTATGTTATATATAAATGTAGGTGATTAATCACATAGGCTTATTCCATGTACTTAAAATATCACACAGCATTACCTTATATGATCATGCATTTCTTAGAATCACTGAGTGCTGTTATCTTTATTTCTCATTTGCATATGCTAAGTTTCAAGAACTACACTCAGTCTGCCCAAAACTTTGCAAATTTCTTATACGAGTCTAAACTCCAACAGCAAAACAGAAGCAATACAGTGTGTTCCCACAATGCTGTCAAAATGAAAGACAGAAGAACTGTTGTTTTTTTGCTATTTCCTGGACTTATTTTATGTGGCTTCAGTTCTGACTTTAATGTTAATCAGTAATAAAGTGAATTCCTTTTGACAGCTCCTTAAAATTCTCAGGAATGTTTCTGCAAAATGAAATCATATTGCTCTCATAAAGTGTACTCCGTCTGACAGTTTGCTGACTTTCTGTCAAGGAACATACACTCACTTCTGGGAAGCTGAAGTTTAAAAAACCAAAAAAAAAGCACAGAACTAAATTTTGCAAAATGTACTAACTCAGTTTGCCCAGGAACAGGATGCTGAATTATACATACACATACATGGAATTTGGGTGGAACTTTGTATGAATTTTCAAGCATTTGAATGTTCAAAGGCTTTGTTTAAGACATTAGAAAGTTTTCAGAACCCATTCTAATAAATTTCATCCACTTTGACTCAAAAAGTATTTTAAATTTAATGGGTTGATCTAGATGCACAACACTCATATTGTGGATATGTTATTTTGCAGAGGGAATATGAGCTGTTCAGACAGCTAATATACATTTTGAGAAAGGCATAAGAGCTGTAACACCTTAACTGGTTTCCTTCCAGTCTATTTTCCCATAAATCTGGGTTGAACCTAACAATAATGTCTACCCAAGTGCCTGCTCTCCTGTTTTCATTTCACCTACAATAAATACAGTTTAGGTGAAGCTTTTCAACACTCATACACAAACCAATTATAGTAGAGAAGCTATTCAATATTCAACACTCCCAAAGAAGGCACAAACATGAAATTATGCTGTGACTCCATGACTCCATTCAGAAAGGAACAAAGCAGTTATGTCTGGGTAACTTTTACTGAGGAACGTGACAGCTTGTTACATCTCCTTCCCTTCCTGTAATAAAAAGGTGGATTGTTCTGCATGAGAAACATGACCATCCTTCAGTTTTCTGAGGCATAATGACCTAAGCTGGCACCTTTCATGTCAATCATATCTTCACCTGCACTCTATTTCAGTGCTGCAAGCCTAAGGCTCACTATGAAAAAATATAGAGAGCATTACTCCCCCAATAGCATGTTTGAACGTTAAATATTCTCTCAGTTCATAGTGCTCAAAACTTATTAGTATCTTTGCTTGCCTGAAGCAATAGCTACTGCTATATTTTAATAAAGCAGAGTATTTTCAAGGTCTCTAAATACTAATGATTACACTAGCAAACAATCCATTTGCATTTGAAGGTTACCCTCAAAGAAAACTTGTAGTCCTTAGCAATATCCAGCACCATGAGATAATTGAACAGAAAGAAAGAGGAACATCTCAGGCAAATGTTAGGAATCACAGTTTGCAGTAAAACAGATCAATCAATGAGTCAGATGATAGTGAGAAAGTGAAACAGTAGAATTCACTGCATTTTAAAACAGTAGAATACATTGCATTTAAAAAAAAAACCTTTGTACTTAAAGCTGGTTCTGGTTTCCTTTCCCTTAGTGTTGCTGTGGCTGTTGAGGCCAGGTACATTTGATCAAACGAAGCAAAGCAAAGTGTGAAATATCTGTAGTTACTACTCTTTAAGGATCCTTTTGAATACCACCCCACCAACACACAAAAAAAAAAATTAAAAAGGCTTCTTGCAGTTCTAACTGTAAATAGTACTCACAGATCTACATTCCATATGTAGTGAAGAAACCAAAGGAAGCTAAAAAATTCAACTCTGCATATGTTATTCTAAAATACAAGTACATATTAGAAAAAAAGTGGTATATAAGGTCTTCTGCAACCACTAGACATTCACAAAGAGAAACACAATATTTTTTTTCCTGTTCTTATTCAAGTCACAAAACTATCCTAGCCAGGCAGGGAAATGACTAAGAAAAAATGTCAGAAATTATGTTATACTAATGCCCTTTGGGTTCCTATAAAACAAATTCAAAACCACATGTGTTTTGAAAAGAATCACTGATTCTCAACTGTCATATTTCCCTGCCAATAAATCTTCAGACAGTGTAAAAGTTGTTAAGCAAGTCAGAAGAATCCTACATAGGTATTTCTGGAACAAATTTTTCCATATCCTTCAAAAAAGTATTTAATCTTGAATTCATATGTCAGTTCCCTTCAGAGAAATAGCTAGATCAGGCATTTTTACCTATACTTTACATTTTGTCTTTTCATAAGTACTTTCTTTGAACCTAAATGAATGTTAATATTTTGGGGTTTTTTCAACTCAAAAAAGAAATATTGCAAGAGATGCAATTTTGTCTTGGTTGAGTGAAATAAACATTGTTTTGTGTTCAAGTCATGTGATATTTCAAAAGTCTCTGTTTTATTGCAGAATGGGAAAAGAGTTGCATCTGTGGAAATTCCCAGCAGAAAAAAAAAAAGCCAAACCTATTTTACATTCAACCTAATTAAGCAATTTCAGTGTCTCATTGATTAGCCTTTCCTGAAGGTGGGAGGATAGGGAAGGTGAGAATGGGAGATTTCAGAAGTGCGGTTTAGTATAAAACACCCCAGTCAAACCCTTCAGTCATTAGATAAAATTCAGGGCTCTCTAATTTTAAAAGGGGAAGGGATCTGTTAAAATTATTCTGCTTTCCTCCCAGGTCCAGTTTTTCTGCATGTTAGGAAGATTACTAAAGTCTTTCTGTACATTCTAAGATACTTCTTCATACCAGCTTGAAGTTTGCTCTGTTATAGGACGTAAGTCAAGCAAATATTTTCAGCCGCAGTTTTTCACCTTGCCTTTAAATATCATACAAAAGGACTTTTATCTTGTCTTTTTGTAGACAGGAGAGACAGTGCCTTTAGAAAAATATTCAATGCTTTGTGCCCTCAGGGTACATTGGTCCATCTAGGCATTGGTTCTTGTTATCATTTAATATGTAACTATCTTATTTGATAAATCAATTTGCTGACTGTTCTTAGATGTCAGCATTTCCCAGAGCAGACTACAGACCGTTCCAGTAACTCTGCTCTGAACAATTTCAAATCTTTCCCTTTTTAAAACAGACTGCAAAAGTAGGCAGAGCAGTCTGACCGCAACTTCAAATACCATAAACAAACAAAAAAATATTCCTGCATGTTGTGACTTAAAAAATTGCACAATTGCATCAAAACGTAAGCATTTCGAATGGAACATGAGCTATGGTGTGATGGTTACATATCAGCAGTGGTATTGCTGTGGTATTACAGTTCTTCTGCGAGTGTAGAGATTCGCAAGTCTTGAAATGTCATTCTTTTCTATGTCCACCTTGTGCCTGGTACTCCTACCAAGTTCAGCACACATCTAGAAGAAAGGAATACTTGAAGTAGAAGGTATCATTCCATTTTGCAAATATGGCAGCATCATGGGAATTTCTCAAGCATTTCCAATTTTGCGTAAAGATAACTTCTGGTGAGGTTTTTTTGGTTTTCATTTTCTGAAATTAGTTTATAAATTTCCCTATTGCATTCTGCACTTCTGTTAACAATGTACTGCTTTGGTAGGCATTTGGTAGGCTGTAAGATTTGAACGTGAAATGTACTCCTCTAATAAAGCTAAATAGGCTAGGATGGAAACCAGTTACTTCTGAAAGCCAGGAGAGTCTTGCTCTTCATAGCATTACAGTCATGGCAGTCTCAGTGGTCTCCTTCTCTGTTAAACAAACAAAAATTTAGGAAATCCTCGAGTCTGGGATTATTTTCTCATAGGATCAGTTATAAAGTAAAGATCTAGACCTGTAATAAGATTTTAAATATCCCTAAAGAAATTTTCCTTCTTTTCTGGAGATATATAATTTGCTTTAATTAGCTGGAAACAATAGCAAGCGTTTTGCTGAAATTTCTTTGCATTACTGGAAAAAACAGATCTGGTGCTTTTTTTTTTCTTTTTACTTTTTTTGCCTATTTGATTGCATCAGTTTATCATATTCCAGTTTCTTTAGAATGACATCACCTGCAGAGACAGCCCTGCTTTTATATTTATCCATGTTTTATATTTTTTGTGTGTTTAAATTCAAGAGAATTTCTAAATAAGCACAGACCAAAAATAACACTGTTTCAAGTGATTCTCTTATGGTACAGCTAACTGCTCCTTAATGTCACTTCTAAAATAGAAATTCTTAAAAATTTAAATCAATTTACTTAAAAAATGTCAAGTCATCAGTGCTGTAGGAAACATTACAAATTCTCAAGACTAGAACACTATTTTTGAAGCAATACTCTCAACCCCTATAAAGTATTTGATCAGGCAAGACATTTATTTATGTTCGAATTGGGAAATGCAGTCACCCAGATAATTAAGTGGCTGAAAAATATTGATCTGCTAGGCATAATGTGGTCAATGTCAGAAATGTTTACCAGAGTAACGTTAGCATTAATACATTCCACTCCCTTGTAAAATTATTGGGCTAGGTCTTAAGACCACATCTCTTTCCAATAATCTTCAAGGATTCAATAGAATCTTAGCTCCTACTATTTGTGAGGAGTGAAGCAACATGAAAATGTTTAATACAATTTTGAAACCCGTGAAAATATCCCTTGAGGTATACTCAGCATGATACTGTAATATCTGTCATGATCACTCTAATCATGAATTTCACAAGAAGTTTATGAAAAGCAGAGTAGCATAAATTAAGACTCTGTGGCCACAATGAACATGTAGAGCCATTAATAAAGACAAACCAAAATATTGTTATGATTTTTTTCTGCACAGTGTGCCAGAAAAGGTACTTGCAGTGCTAGTTTGGCATGTCACCATAGCTGTAGCATATTTTTATCATTACAAATAAATGTGAAAATTCACAATGCAAAAAAAGACACTGAAAGCAATAGCAGACATTCTTTGCTTTTAGCAGGGTATGGCTTGTGTTGTGCCATTGCAAAATTAGATTACTATTAATTTATAAAAGTATTATTTAAGGCTGCTAATTTATTTAGACCAAATAGACCAACCAGTTTTTTTCAGTGGATTTATTTCTGTTGCACACAATTTCTCTCTACATTTCTGCATTATCATGAAGTGTGTGACATCAAGATCCATCATTCTGTAGGCTGGCACCCAAATGGTTCTATTCATGTGAAGCAAGTATTTGCACTTGTTGGGCTTTATCTATAAAATTCCAAGTGATATAAAGAAGGCAAATAGCTGATTAAACACAAGAACTGTGTGGTAAAAACTGCTTAAGGTGCTGGTTCAAAAGAAAGAGAAGCTGTTCTTCATGTAATTAATCTGTGGAGTTCCTTGCCCAAGAGTATATGTTAAAAACCCAGGGAGACTAAAGAAGTGCCTAGCTTAAATCATGGAAAAAGATCTGTAGCGGGCTATTAAGTATGAAAAGATCCCCATTGAGTCAGAAAGTCCCAGAACTGCAATTTGTTTGAGACTAGACAGATAGTCTGGGGAGCTATTGCTGCATACTTGTGCTTGTATTTTTTCCTAGACCTCCACTGTGGACCATTGTCAGAGTGTCATAATACTGAGCTAAATAAAGTTTTAGTGTGAACAAGAGCCCATTTTGCGGTTTTTGTGTATTAACAATATCACCTGGAACCTATAGTTCTAGTTTTACTTCCAGATATGTGAGGTAAGACTACAGGAAAAAAGAATAAGTCAAAGTTATCTAAATGTAATTAATTTTTTATATTACTTGAAGTTAAGATGTCACATACATGAATGTCCTTTAAATACATTAACACTAAGTTTTCATTAGCATGTAGGTGGCTGAGGAATTCTTTTTGTCCATTTGATTGTTATCCATTTGTTTCAACTTCCTTTTTTCTTTTAAAGTAATTGTTATAATACTTTGCCAGCTTCTCTTGATGCATATCTTTGCACTTTTTTCGCAACAATGGAGCTGTAGGTTTGCTTGTTTTGTTACTGCATCATTCCACAGAAGGTTCATGCCTGTGCAGAAGACATTAATACATTTAACAAGTGGCAAAAATGTCTACAAAAATGTTATTAGAAGAGAAGCTTTATTAGAGCCTTTGTCAACAATGTTTCTATGGCTGAAATGTCTTTCTTCTCTTTAAAGGACTATTAAGACTCATGATTTTTTCAAGAACTTCATTATTTTGTGTCATAGGTTAAGAATTAATATAAATTTTAGTGAAATTCCTGGGTTGCACCAAAGAAGTGTGACAAGTAGCTTGAAGGAGGTCATTCTGCCCCTCTACTCCACTCCCATGAGACCCCACCTTAAGTACTACATCCAGCTCTCAGAACAGGAAAGGCATGTTGGAGTGGGTCAAGAAGAGGGCAGAGAAGATGATCAGAGGGCTGGAGCAGCTCTCCTGTGAGGAAAAGGTGGGGAGAATTGGGATTGTTCAACTTGGGAAAGAGAAGTCTCTGGGGACACCTTACTTAGGTACTCTTATGGTACCTAAAAGAGGCTTATAAGAAAGACAGGGGCAAACATTTTAGCAGGGTTTGTTTAGATAAGACAAGGAGTAGTGGTTTCAAACTGAAGGAGCGTCAATTCAGATTAGATTTAAGGAAGTTTTTTATGGTAAGAGTGTAAAACAGCTTTTTGACCAGAGAGGTAATGGATGCCCCATCCCTGAATACACTCAAGGTCAGGTTGGATGGGGCTCTGGGCAACCTGACCTAAGTGAGGATGTCCCTGCTCATTGAAGTGGGGTTGGAGTAGATGATTTTGGTCCCTTCCAACCCAATCTAGATCTCTCCTCTCGATTATGTGATGTGTCTTTGAAAGTCTGACAAATTCAGCACCCAACAAACATACATCAATCCAATAGTACCATCTGAACTAACAAGTATGCTGAGCGTACCTGCTTCCACACAGACATAGGCAAGTAGAAAAGTCTGTGAGAGTGGCTGCTTTTCATATCCTACTACAGCTTGGGATATAGAAGACTTCAGTTTGGATTTCTGTTTTGAAATAGACTACTCAGAGTAGAGATCCCCAGACTGTTGCTCTCCATCCCCTTACACAAGGTGCAGGGATAAGTGTCAGCATCACACAAAAATGTAAGATTACCACAACCACTTGTTTTGCCTTCAGTCTTCTGTGACAAGGTTAGTCATCAAACACCCCTTAAGCCAAGATATGTATGTCTGTCTCCACGCTTCAGTATTTCCCAGTGGTTATCAGCCACCCACTGACTTGGATCAGGTCAGCACTTACCTGAATTCTGCTTTTTGGCTTGTTTCTCCTCAAGGGCTGGAGTCTATATTCCAACTTCTGAAACAGCATCTCTAAGTTAGGTATCATGATGTTTAACTCCTCTTCAGAGATCCATTCCTTACTGTCAAATACTATTTTCAGTCATGAACTTTATTGCCTATTAAAAATTACAGCCCATGTCAAAAAAATTTACATTGATTTTCACTCCTGAGTGATTTTATTATTTTTGTTGGGCATCATTCCAGTTTTACCACATAAAATGGAAAAAATGCTAAAATGGAGCTTCTTGAGGGAAGAAACACCTGTGTATCACAGAAGAGAACCAAGGAAGAATAGACATGCAGTCATTTGCAATAATGTTTTTAAGTTTATTAATCTAAAATTAGGATGTGCTGAGTGCTTTATACCTGAGATGAGTCATATCCAAAGCTCAGGTCTCTCACTTCATTAATAAAGGGAACCTATGGCATGAAATGCAACCAGGGCTATACTAAGAGAAGCATTAAAAACTGGACTGTCTAAAATAAAATAAAAGGTCATGGGAAGATATATCTCCTAAGCCAGCACAGTCTACCTTTCTGGAAGGTTTCACTTTGAGCAACCCAGCTGAACGAGGTGTTATGCAGAAACTTTAATTACCAGCAGTCCATACATGATGCAGAAAGAACCACGTCTCTGGTGAAATTTGTGGATTGCCTTTGCCATTTCTGTGGTGGTCTAAATGCCGTCTCATGGAAGCCAGCATAGGTACTGTCAACTAAATGGGGAATGTGTAGTAAGCTTAACCCATGAATGCTACTTCTAAAGGCCAGAGTGTAACCAAGTGGCCTCGAGGTTCTGTGTATCACAGTAATACTCATTTTTAGTTTGTTCCTCTCTTTTGGGGTTCTTTTGGTTATGGTTTTGGGGGTATGGTTGTGAGGGTGTTTTTTCTGGAGAAAGTTATTACAGTGACCAGATCCAATCTGAGATCCTGTACTAAGGTTAATTGTGACGGATAAAGAATGCCACAGAGTATTACAACCTATGTGAAAGGTTATACTGAAAAGGAAAAAGCATCCAAGTTGGAAGTCTAACATCTAGACATAGTCTGATTTATCAATTAAATTTAGTTACTAGACTTCAGCTGATTTTTGTCTGCTTGGTATCTCTGGCCCATTATTTTTAAAATATTATAAAAAATGTAAAAACCAAACAACCCAAACTCTTATACTCTTTTTATACCCACTGTTCATCCTCTGTGTCTGTATCAAATTCTCCCACAGAGTTAAGACAGAAGTTTAGTATTGTTCCCTCAGATGCTTGCTCTTTTGTAGTCCCAGATGTGAGAGAGTTCATGGACAGGCCTTCCCAAGCAGGCTGTTATAACTTTGCTATGCTATGGCCAAGAAGAAATACATTGCTTGTTCTAAGCTGGCACTTGTAACACAATATTGCAGTGTGTTCAACTTCCTTCCTATCTTCTTCCTCAGTCAATATACTTTTGATCAATCGCCAGTCTTAAAAGAGAAATATACTTCAGGGACCTTTCCAAGAATGGATTTGATCGAAAATGAAAAAAATTTTTAACTGACTTTTCAAAAGGGATTGGTTTCCTTAATATTGTAGACCACAATTAATACAATTTTCTTTCTTGTTGAATACATTCTCAATTCTTAATCTTCCCAAGTTATTCTACCTGGCCAGTGAAAGAGAATTTCTTATGGTATTTGCAGCATTTTGCAAAAAATTTAGAATCATTTAAGATAATTCTAGGAATAGAATAATGAAAAATTATTTGTGCCTGGGAAATTTATAGTTCAGGTTGCTCAAGACAAGGGAATATTAAATTAATGTTTGTACTGCTATGATCAAATTACAGTATAATTTTTTTTCTGGTGAGCCCCAAAAGAGAAAATGTATTTTCCCCCATTGTTTCTAATGCCTAATTTTATATTTCAATCAATAGAAAAAAAAAAAAAGATATTTTTTCTGTGAAAAATGAAATTAATAATAAAGTAAAACCAAGACTAAAAACTTTAGAGTATTAGATAATACCAAACTTTCCATTTTTCATCAAGACAACTTTTTTTTCTTTTTTTTTTTTTTTGTCAGTATTTCCAGATTAATAACTGCAACTGGCTGACCTCCTAAACTGAGTATTGCTAGCAACACCTACTATGATTTCACTGCCAAAGACTATAACTGTAAATATTTACAACAGTTTCCTATCATGCTGCCAGATGACTGCTGGGAAACACGCTGGGTTCATTTTTTGCTCTTGCTATTTATTTGCTGTGTAAAGGATGATTCATGTCACACCAGTCTGCATTCCTATTCAGTTTGGTGATAGGTTCTTCTGTACCAAGTAACATCACTCTGTTTCCCGTCGGCTGTCTGACTGGTCTGAGCTAGCATACCTAGAGACAACCTATTCAGCCAGTTAAATATACAGCACCTCATGAAGGATGAAGGCAGAAGTGATTCTGCATCCTCAGCATTTTCTCTGATACATTCCTAATTCAGAGCACCAAAGACCATGGTACCACATGTGTCTCCTCATTCTCACTTCTCTTTCTGCAAACATGGCAGCTGTAGGGGACTGTTACATATCCAACAGATAATTGGTACAGTGTTCTAAGTCGCCTTGATCTTCCATAGACTTGGAGACTGTCAGCACACTGTCACTGCATTCCAGCAGAGCTCCTATTAGTTAACTGTACTTGACAGAACCTCAGAAATTGTATATTTTAAGTTCAGGAGCCTGACATGATAAAGGTTATCACTTTCTTTCTCGATAATTACTCACAGCATTGATAAACATGTATTCCTTCTCCAGTTCATCAGAAGACTGATGGGAATATGTGTCTTTATAGTTTAAATTTTAAAGTTCCCAATGCTTTGCAGAATCATTTATTGTTGAAGTCCTTGGCTGATAATATAGTTACAGGCCTATATATACACATATGTATATATTTACATTCATCTTTGCCCATTTGGCTGTTATCTCTCATCTTTCAGAATACTAATGAAGATATATTTGATCTGAGGAGGAGAGAGAATTCCAAGTACCAGGACTGGAATATTTTTTAACTTCCTGTGCTTTTATTTATTTGTTTATTTATCTTTCTATCTTTCAATCTATCTATCTACCTATCTAGTGCTTTGAACTTCAAACAGTACAGCTCTTTCTCATCAGAAACAATTGCACCACTGCAGGAATTTGTTGTTTTAATGACTCTGAATCAGGACAGTAGAGACAACTAGGCTTATCAAAGTCATCAACAACATTATTTTGTGAGTTTCCCTGCTATTTTATATGTGCATTGTTCTCTACTATATAAGTACTGGTACCTGAAAATGGTCATAATCAGTGCACTTGAACTCAGCAGAAAACTCTTGCACAGGATTGTTAAAATCTTTTGGGGATTTGGTTATGGCTGTTCAGCAACTACAAGTAAAGAAGAACTCCTTAAAGTGTCATATGGAAAAATACAAGAATTAAACTAGTATAAAATCTTGATACATAATTCCTAGCAGTGTGTGGCTGTCACAGCAGAACTTCCAACTTTGTGTGCTCATTATCACAGAGTAGTAGAGAACATTTTTGTTGCAGTAGACTCTTTCCAGGGAGGTAATAGTTATGTTTCTTCGCATTTTCTGATGTGATTTTCTAGAGACTTCCATCTACATTTTCAAAAGTGGCTGGTGGTTTGAGGTATTCAAAGAGAAACAGTTTGGAGTGAAACATGGAGTATCTGCTCACTGAAAACTAGACATTTAGAGCTTCCTTATGCTCTTGCATTTGAAAAATGGAGGAGCACATTACTCCAAGGTTACTTGCGAAAATGTAGCAACATGACTTCCTGATAGTAGGGAAGATATTTTACTCTCATGGGAGGAACAGATGACTTTGATGGAAGTTGTCAAAATGTTGGACTACCAAAGGATTGGTCATATTACTTGAGAAGATAAGAATCTGTCATTCTGTTCCAGGGAGAGCATTCTGCTGTCACGGAGAGTTGCAGAAGAGCAAAAAACAATATACATGATATCTGGGCAGGATTTTGATACATGCTTCCTGAGAAAGTTGAAGCTGAGGAAAACAGTCATTTTTAAGAATCAAACTTCCAAAGAACAGATGAAATGGAGATGGATGGAGGATATTTTACTTGCCTCTTTGTCCTCTGCAGTCAGTTCCTGTGACTTTTAGTCATATATCCTAGCATGTGCATGGCATAGGCCCGAGTTATGATGTGAAAAATCAAATTTATGCTGTGGCATCATGACCAGCCACAAATCCACTTAGACAGCTTTAAGTGAAAGATGTCATATGTGCAGAACTAGTAAGAAAGGTTTTAATAACTCAGTCACTCAAAACAAACAGGTTCCTTTATGATAAATAGACTCTAAAGATACCAGAACAGAATCTCAGGAACCCATACAATAATAGACAAAATAGGGATAAAAGGGAAATCTTTCCTTGAACTTATTTTACTGAGGGAAAAAGCAAGACATGTCAGGGAGAAGGTGGCATACATGTTATGATGGTGTTGGATTTAGAAAGGATGGGATCTGATGAGAAGGAAGTCAGGTAGTTTTAAATTTCAGCATTTTAGTAGTATGTAGGAAACTTCAAAATGTTGACATTGGAATAGAATAATTTATGACAAGAAATAAAGACCAGACTGTACAACTTCTAAGAAACTACTTCAATATTTTTATTGTGTGCAATCTGTTAGTTTTGTCTGCTGTGCTTTACATAGTAAGCACTGAGTAGTAAAGTAGGAAGCATTGTCATTGGTCAGAAATGCTCTCAACAACTACAGAGGAATTAAAGAATTCTGAGAGTAGAATTTACCTCTTAAGGATAAGAAAATTCATGGTCTTGTGCATACATCAAATGTTTCACGCCATATTAAGTAATTCTCATCTTTCACTATGAAGAAGCTTGTTCATAGAATATTTGACATTGAAGAAGGAAAAATCAAGGGCCTTCAGGGGCTTCCTGCGGGGATTCTTCCATAAAATTGGCTACATTCATAAAGAGTCTAAAATCCAGAGACCTAATGCAAATCATCTAGCAAAATGATTTAACCAATTCTTTGTTCTGTGGTCATGTACCAAAGATTACAAAGTTTTCTTAGCAAAATAATTAAAATATTTCTGAAAGTAGCTGGCTACACATTTCAATTATTTGAATACACAGTTCTCTGACAATTTAGATAAGACAGTATTGTAAAAAAAACTGAAATAAGCTATTCTCCCTCTACTTATTTTGAGGGCCTCACTTTGTACATTTGTGCAATAGGGGTTCAGCTGAGATATTTGGCCATTTTGAGAGAGATTTTCCTAGAATTTTTGTGCTATCAGAATAGTTATGTGTATGCAATGTTATTTGAGACATTTGATGGAATTATCCTGGTGGATGTTCCATTTGCTATCCACCCTGTGGATAACAAGAACTGAGAGGGGAAAAGAATAATAAAGAAAATGAGAAGAGCATATGTATCTTTGGAGGTTACCTAGTCACTCATATGTCTTTGCAATTGATATCATAATTAGTCAACTTCAAAATTTTATCTCAGTTCGACCACCACAATATATACTTAATTTTGTGAGACCAAGAGAAAAATTGTGAAACATGAAGACTATTCACAAATTTGCCATTGAGTATAATGAAAACTCTCTTTACCAATAATGTCTTATTCTGTTCTGGCAAAGGTCTGACATTTGATGCTTTATATCCCTCTCATGAGCAGCTTGCTATAAGTGATTAATTTAATTACATGATCTAAACAGACACTGGCGAGTTTTGTGTCAGCTTTATGAAGTATAACGGACTATGTCATATGTGACAATGCCTACCAGGAGGAGATTTTCAGCAGCGTTGAATGCACTTCACTCATATTTTCAGTAGCAAGAAAAAAATTACAAGGGAGCTAAAGTAGCATGAAAGAAATTATCTAACTATTCAAATGGAAAGAGAAAAGAGAGAGATCTGGTCACTAACAGCTGACCTGCACTCTTATGTTCCCTGATATATTCAGAAAACTTTACAGTCAAAATATCCAAAATAAATGTAGTTACTGTACAGGGTTGGAACTAGATGACCTTGAAAGTCCCTTCCAAACCAAATCATTCTGTGATTCTATATGCTTCTTTTACACTGCTAAATGAAGTCCCACTTAATAAAACCTAAGTATTCCCTACTTGATACATAATTATCTTAAACAGTTTTATTTTTTTTTTAATCCAGACCTATTTATGCTTAGTTTAAATCAATTTTTTCCTACTCTTTAAAGCATTCCTGTGGCATTATACGCTTTCCTGTATCTGGCTATTTTATTCAAAATAAGATGGCCAATCTCTGATAGGACAAGTCCAATTTGTCTATATTTTATTCTGAAAAATGGACAGTGGCATCAGATGTATAATTTGAAAGTCTTCAGGAGATCCCTAAGAGCAGTAGACCAGTTTAGAAATGCATTAGGGAGTTGGGTGAATACTAGGACAGCAAAGTTAGAAAGCTGGAATAAACTGGGGCAGATAGAAATTTGCCTAATAAAGTAGTAGAAGAAACAAAGAAGTTTCTGGTGAAATTTACTTGTTAGCTGTTCTGCTGAAAAACAGGTCTAGAGAGAATGGTAGAGAAATGACTGGCCAAGGCAAAGTTGGAAGGTCTACTGAAAGGTTTCATTGAGAGATACTGGTGTGATTACTGGCTGTTTGAACGGAAGGCCTTCAAAGAAGGAACTGACACTGCTAGTGCCATAAATCAGCCTCTCTTGCTGGGAGAGGCCCTTTAAAGTTCTTAAAGTCCTTGCAAGGAGCTTGATAGACGGACGAGGCAAACTCGCAGTAACTGCTTCTTCGATAGTTGTTTATTCTAGTGTTATCAGCTTAGAAAGACACAGTAGAACAGAACACTACAAGAAAAGGCGAGAAAATGGCTGCTTATCAAGATTCCAAGGCCTTTTTATAGGTAAATTATCCAATTAAAAATTGAAACGACAGATATTTTTACTTTTCATCCAATGCTCAGTAAATCACTCCGACACGCAGGCCGGAACTGCGGCATTTTTCATCCAATCATCCTAAAGTACCTCTGCTGCAGAATATGGAGGACTAGAAGAAGAGGGAAAGAAATATAAACTACAAGGGTTCCTCCATTTTGGAACTTTTACTATTTATCTATTTACTACATTAACAAACCTAAAACTTCTAAATTCTTCACCCTGTGACATCCTTACATCATATTCTATCACCTAGTTCACATCTGTGTAGATTTTAACTCCTCCCAGATGGTAGGGAGTTTTCTCCATGGATAAAGGTCAAAAACCATGCTGTCCAGGGGGGTTTTTCTCTCCAAAACAGGCAGAGAAATATTCCCTGCACTCTGGGTTCCCACAAGGAACCAAAATTAAAATCAAACCTATTTCTAGGAAGTTTAATTTTGAACTCAAATTGTGTGCTAAAAGGCCTTGCTAGACTTCATCTTGCTCTCTGCAAATGAAGAAAGCGTTGCTTAGTGAGGAATCTTTCAATACTGCCTTTTTCTCAATCTGCTCTGTATCAAGGTTGTGGACAGCTAATACTCCACCCTGTAGTTAGGTCATTCATACCTGAACGTATTTATTGAAAGTTTTGCAAACCTCAGAGTATTGCATAAAGGATTATGAGCAATGGTAAGTAAAAATCTAAATTGAGGATTTCAAAACATTCCTGTATAGCTGATTTGAATGCATGTCCAGAGACATGCTGAAATTAGTAACAGTTTGCTTTGAAAGTTAAGATATTTAATTTTTTTAGTCAAAAATATCTGATTGTTCTGGTTTCAGATGGGATAGAGTTCATTTTCTTCTCAGAAGCTCATACAGTGCTGTGTTTCAGATTTAGTATGAGAATAATATTGATAACACACTGATGTTCTGTTTGTTGCTGATAACACACTGATGTTCTGTTTGTTGCTAAATAGTACTTACTCTAAGTCAAGGACTTTTCAGTGCCTCATGATATGCCAATGAGGAGCTGCACAAAAAGCTGCGAGGGAGCACAGCCAGCACAGCTGATCCAAACTCATCAATTCCAGTTCTCCTGCCCATGCCACTTGGGAAGAATGGGGGTAGATAGTGAGCAGCTGTGTGGTACTTAGGCTGGGGTTAAGCCATGACAGTCATTTAAAGTTTATTTCTGTGTTTTGTAGTACTAACAAAGGCTCTCAGAAACTTTTAAATAGGAAAAAAAACGTAGTTGGTTTCAGTGGAATAAACTATCTAGATCAAGCCCCCAGGTACATTTTGTTGTCTTCCCAAGCACAGAAAAATTATTTGGAATGATACTTCAACACTGCGCTTTTTTTTTTTTCCCAGTTTAGTAAGAAATCAATGAATAGATTATTCATTTTGCTGTATACGAAATTCTTACTCAAGCTACCTAGCTACTTCACTTGGCCTGGAAGAAGTAAATGGAGTTGTAGCTCTTCTTAACTCTGTTAAGGACACGCAGAAGTAATGAACATTTAATTCTTTAATGTCCAGTAATTGATGCAGGATTTGGGGTTCTACAAGGCATTTTAAAATTACTGCCACTGTCGTAACAGAGGCAACAGGTGCTGTCGAAGGGACTAGAAATTCCTTAGGTGCCATTTTCTAATTGTAATGTTTACATTTGTGTTTTCCATACTACATGCTTTGCTCAGAGCTCAAATCCACAATCATCCATGTTGTTGGGCATTTTAGCGTAGCAGGCTTAGACAGCCTGGTGGCTTTATCAAAATCATATCTGGAAAAAGACGGAAATAGCACAGCATCATATTTAGCCTGGTACACTTTTGTTTCCTAAGCAAAATAGTAAGAATTTGCTTATAGAGCACTACATAGTCAGCACTCAACAAAATGGAAAGTGATTTTTGTAGTGAAATAAAATAAAAATGAGACACGTTTTCTTTCTCAGGTTCTTCCTCTGCCCAAAAGACAAAAATGTGAGGAAAGACACATAAGTATGGCTTCTGTTGTTATTTCTCCCTAGGAAAATTCAAGGCTGCCTTACATTTAAATTTTTATATTTGATCACAACACAGCATAATAATAGTATGTTATGATAAGATCAGTAGGTCATCTAGTTATTGTTCTTGTCTGAATAAGAATATATAAAAACTTGCTGTTAGTGGCCTGTAGCAGGAAAGCAGATGCTGAAATACTGCTAAGTGACATTAAAAAGGATTGTATTAATATCTTTCTCATTTTCTCAGTGCAGACATAAATAATATACAAATACTAGAATGGAAAAAGGAGATGCACGGCTTGCGTACATTTATCCTTGGGTTCAGTGCAATTTTGCTGTGCATTGACACATCACAGCTTTCTTTAATAATCTTTTTCATCATAAAGTACTGGATATTGAATGAGCAACGCCAGAGCAATCTAGCTTCCTCCACTTGTAGTCTGAGAATACCCACATTTCTGGGAAGCATTGAAAGAAAGCCTAAAAAGATTCAGAAATGCTCAGTCTCACTGTCACTCTTTTTCTGTCTCTGGTGTAGGTAGGAATTTGAATTTGGGTTGTGGGAATTGCTTTGAAGTTCTCTGTTCTTTATTCCTCCATGTCAGCATTTACAAGGACAGAAAATTGGAGAAGCAAAATATAAAGCCCTTAATCACCTTGATCAAGATAATCAAATGACAAAGGCTTGAAGAATGGGCTGTAGGCTGAACAAAGACAGGAAAAATTCCAATAACACTCTTCCCCATTTCAGAAACATTCATGTGCCAGCAAGAAAGGAAAAGAATTTATTCCCTGTTATAAAAACACTAATTTCCTAAATGGAGGTCAAGGACCTGATTTGAGCTTGTGATTCCTATCTGACTTGAAAAATAGACCCTGAATTCTACGTGGTCTGGTGGTAAAAACAGGGCAAAAAATGTAAGCAGAAAGAATAGCCTTTATTAAAATGAAGTGAAATATGCTACTTTTTCCCATAAGCCTTGCCCAGTTAATTCCATGAATAGTGCGTTCATTCTCTGGAATTTAAATGGTGTCTTCCTGCTGAAACTTTAGCTCATGCTAATTAATAAATGCTGTAGGTGGTCAGACTCTTGAACTGCAGAATTACGCAAACATCAATGGAGACTTTAAATAGAGTCTTACATCAAGTTCAAGTAATATAATGCCTGGGGCATTGCACTGGCTTAGGGCAAGCAGAGAGATTGCGTCCAGTTGTGAGTCCATCTTACCTTCTGTGACCTGTGGCAATGGCAGGGTAAGAAAGTGACATCAGCTTAAAGCAATTACGCCTGATCCAAGTTGATAGCTACTCTTGTAGTCCAGGGAGAACTGTTGCACAGGTCTGGCAAGTAGGAGGCAGAAACAAGAGTTAGAAGATATCTGAGGGAAAGAGGAGGGTTAAAAATGCCTCAGAGAGCTAAAAATGTCTCCCTGCCATTCTGGTGACGTTATCTAATATATGACAAATACCCATATGTGCAAGCCTTCTGTAACATTCACAGAATGCTCAACAATTCTATGCTGCAAACTCTAGTTTCATGTTTCCTCTTGTCCCATTGCACACTGCAGCCTTGCTACTGTGTTAATGTAGGTGTGGGTTGGACTGGGCATTTGGCTGCATGCATGCAGAAAGGAAGTCCTTTGAAAGGTTTTAAACGGTCATAAAACCAGCACTGAAGTGTCCTGTCAATCCTCCTTTTCCTGGCTGTACAAATATTTTGATGTTTATTTGTAAGGAGATTAAGTTCATGTTATGGAGATCTTTGCTTACAGAATCTTTACTAAATCCTGTTTTCTACTTGTCATTCAACACTAAAGGACGTTGTTTCTTGGTGTCTGTTGTCTATGGCCTATCCTTGTGACAGCTACGTGCATGTTGTTAAATGAAATTAGGAAGATGTTATCCATGGTAACAGCTGAAAACTGAAATTTAGCATTTCCTGAAAATACTAATTCATCTAGACTCCTTTTCAAAATCAAACATGAGAAGGATAAGAAACATGCCATAGGAAGTTAACTAATACATCACAGGAAGAATCTATATGTCTGACCTATAGGCTAATCTCCTAAGGACTGCAATGACTTTTGCAAATTTTTGCAAATTTAGGAAGTAGGTAGAGATTGCATCTTTCCTCAGTTGATGGACTGGTTTCAGAGAAGTAATGCAAGACATTGAGAACTTTTAGTTATTCTCCTCAAGGCCTTGTTCTGATCTTGTCTTCTGGTTGTTTATGCATTGTTACCAAATCTATACTGTCAAAGATCATGCACAAGGACAACAAACTATGGCGATTTTTTCTTATCTTCATTATTTGTGAGCCAAAAAATAAATATTGGGTGCTTTTAACTTCTTCCTGATCTTTGATATTTTTGCTATGTCTTTCTCCAGAATATCTTGCAAAGAAATTTCTACTTTAGGTCTTTTATTACTTACAAAACCAAGTAATGGAAAAATATATGGTATGGGCAATAAATTATTATATTTTAGTAAAAGAAATCTATACTATATATAATCTATATTATATAGAAATCTATATAATCTAAAATTAGAATTAGGAAAACAATAGTTCTTCAGATTAATCCTCATTCTCTAGGCTTCCAACTGTCTCATTGCAAAGGGAGAAGTGTGTGATTTGTTCTAGAAAGATGTGATTGATATATTTATAAATGGAACCCTATAACGCAGTAAATGATAAGGCATTTCCATTGATTGTCCAGGGAGTCCTTCCAGTTCTGGTGGAAGAAAGTCTGTTCAGTATGATGATAAAATGTATGATCGTGACAGAATTTAATATGACAGGCTGCTATCATTTCAAATGTACTAATATTGAAAAAAATATTGAGTAAAAATAGAACTTACTACAAAAAAATTAAAAATTTTCATTTCTTTAAATATTGTATGCCATTCCTTCACTATAGCATGTTTTCGTTTTTAAAAACTATAAGGATTTTTAATAGAATTTTAAATTAAGACAACAAATATCAAAGCCCATTTTCACTAACATTTGAAAATTCCAACATACTACCAGAGCTAAAAGTGTGCTTTGTTCTTTCTAGAGCAGTTTATAGAGTGACACATATTGTTAAGGAAAATATTTAAAACAAGTATTTGGCCAGGAAATTAATTCATTTAATGATAACTTTTAGCTGCAGGTAAAAAGAAAAATGTAACAGTAAACCTACTAACAACTTCATCAACATGTTCCTGAGAAATATTAACATAACTGAGATAACTATCAGGAGTGAAGGATCAGAAATGGTTGACATCTAACCAAAGCAGTGGAAACTGGTGAGTCCAGGTGGCTGGGACCTTAACCTACAGAAGAAAGATGATCAGAGAGAAGGTCAAGCTTTCAACAAAGGTTATCACCAAAATGTAAGGGTTATTGTTGAAACTCCAACAGAACACAACAAAGGAAGACATGAATATCGTCAGTCTTAGCTCCAGCACTGACCCAGCTCATGTGGTCTCCAGGGTCCTGGGGATGCACCACCTGGGCTTTATGAGATTACCTTTTTATAGATATGTTTTCCCCACCGTGGTGCTAAGTTTTTCATGTTCGATGCTAGTTAGTTACCATGTGCCATTCATTCTTCCAGACCATTCTGGAAATGGGCTGAAGGGCTTCAGGGGTTTTTGGTGGTCTTGATTGCCCCCTATTGGACCGACCTTTCATCATCAGTCCATACATGCTTCTTGACCTCATTCCTGAAACTGGACTGCAGTGTGTTGTGCTTATCTCCAAGAACCAGAATTGTTTGTCCAGAAAAGTGCTGCCCTAACTCAGTGTAGCCCCCAGCTCCAGTTCCATGCTGTTCTTTCCTGCCTGCTTGCACGGCGTGTTCTCACCGACAGTCCTGGGTTGGTTCCATGGCTGTCTGGTCACCGCTGTGCTACGTGTGCACATTAGCCCCTTATCTTCTGGGCTTCCACAACTGTTACTTGTTTAAACAGTTCCTTCTACTTGTGTGAAACTATTTCAGCTTATTAAAGACAAAATACTTGACAAATTGTAAAGACAATCTGATCCAACTGTAACTCCATCAAGATTTATGATTTTGTTTATTGAAGATGTGAGGAGAAGAGTTTGGATGGAACCAAGTTCCACCATAATCTTGTTCAACTTATTAGTAGACCTCCTAGACCTTGTTGACTTGCTTTTATTATTTTAAAACTAAATAAATGTAGAAGCTTATTGGCCTTTTAATTCTAATATGAAACATTCTTATATTGAGAAAGTTATCGCAAAAGAGAAATAAAATGCCTTTAGGGCTTCCCAGTCTTCCACAGGGGCTTTAACTGCTGCTAAGTGATCTCATGCTTCAGTGGGCGTATGTTTCCTACAGGATTTTTTAGAAATCTCAGACTACTATAACTCTTAACCATATGACCCTGGGTTTTAGGAACAGAAAAAATAGCTGTTACAACTGGATTGTCTGACTTCTCATGTTCTTTCACGTGAATATAAAATTAGATACAACTAGCCATAATGTTTTTTCCAGATTTTTGATCACGGTGCAAAAACACCTGGCCGTATCACACTTAGATTTCCACAGTAGCATCAGATACTTTTAATCATTTCACAGACTTTACCAATATACAGAGGACTGCTTGCATCCTCCAAGATCTCCCCATAGTTAACTTACATTACCCAAAGTTTATCAAGTGAAAAAGGACCAAGGCACGATTACTGACATTGCAATCATTAAATATAGAAACAATTTGCTTCTAGTTATTTTAGAAACATTGAAATCCTCTTATATGCATGCCCTCACACCAAAGCTACAATCATTGTGGTCTATTGCTCTAGTGGCATCTATTTTGAATGTGTTCAGAATGAGACCCCTTGGGTGAAAAATGTACTTCAGTTACAAAAAGGAGTGAAAAAAAAGTAGTAGGATACAGCAAAAGTTGAAAAAAGCTGCTGCCTTCTGTTCCTTCTGACTTCTTTTGTAAAAAGGACTCTCTCTCTCTTTCATCTTGCCAGACAAATAACATCTGAAATCTTCAGGTTCTGCTTAAGCTCATCTTAATCTTATTAGAACTTCTTTAATAACAGAAAGGAAATTGAATTTGCGCAGAAGTAGGAAACATCCTTATGAAAACCTCTAGGCACCCTGAAAATTGTTTAAACAAATCATGTAATTAAATGTGCAAAATACATTTTCAACCTCAGATTGCTAAAATAGGTTTAAAAACTCTACTCTGAAAAATAACCATACAATTTTTGTATTGTCTCATTAAGCTCTATTACTACTTTAATTATCAAAAAAATTTTATAATGCAGCTTGTCCTAGATGTTCAAAGAGCATCAGACTCTTCATTTCTTCTTACCTCTCCACCTCCTAAATGCAGAGTAACCCAGATATTGCAGTGAGAATTGCCTTTCCTGTGTAACTTGACATTCAGTACTACGGAATCATGGAATTATGCTAGCAAACAAAGAATGCCGCAGATTGTGAAAAACCTGAAGGGATGAATCTGCATGCTTTGATTATAAATATCCTTGGGGTTTCTATTTTATACAAACTTCATCAAATTAGAAAGCAAAGCATCGTAACGTATCATAGATTGAACAACTCTGCTTGTGTCGGTAACTAAAGCCATTGAAGTCACAAAGCCACTGAAGAAGTTAAAGTCATTATGAGACAATTAGGTAATGTTTCAACACACAATGAGCACAACTGTTAGTCACAGGATGCTACCAAAGCTTCATTTCCAGTGGTTTGTTCAGAAAGACTAGGAAAAGGAAAAAAAAACCAAAAAACTACCACAATACATAGAGCACATTGCTTTGAATATTCCCCCAATATTTAGCTGAAGAGACTCTGAAGGGAAAGTTTTCCATTTTCTGTTTCTGATAATTCTCGTTAATGTTGTTTTATTTTGATTTTAACCAACAGATGCAGGATCTGCAATGTGCGTGCATCTGCAGATGCAAATTTTGTGCCTCATGCATATTTCATAAACAACCAGCACTGAAATGAAGAAAAACTGCTTATACAGAATCACTCTTAGGCCATATATTTGTTAATTTTAGTACACTTCTCCCATGCAAGAAAGAAAGAACTCTCAAGGAGAGCAAACAATGATTTAAGAATATAAGTAAGGGGTAAGAATATAAGCAATAAATTGAACAACCATCAGTGATTTGAACATACAAAATTGTTGTGCAAGCTTATATTGTCTCCCCTTTTAAATACAGCAATTCATCATAGACCCAGTTTCTACTGTTCTCATTCCCATGGCCTCAATTCAACAGAGTCCTGAAATACATGAGCAACTTAAGTTGTTATGTGGAGGTTAATAAAGCAATAAAGCAACATGTGATATCAGCCAGGATATTTCTAAAGTATCTGAGTCACCATGCTTGGAAATATTTAAAAGACGTAGATGTGTCACTTAGGGACACACTTTAGAGGTGGGCTGGGCAGAGCTGGTTTGGCGCTTGGATTCAATGATCTTAAATGCCTTTTCCAACCTAAATGCTTCTGTATTTCTGTGATTAAAATGTTCTTGAGAAAAAGTGTCACAGCTGTGAGGATCTTTGCATGATCACATGTTACCATACACTGGCAGCCCCAGTGTTTCTTCTTATGAGTCTTCAAAACAAACTTATATGTATGTGCACCACTGTTTGAATGTTCATAGATAACTGGATTACTATATAAAATGTATGTAAAAATGTAAGAAATGTATTAGAAACTATATTTAGAGCTGTTTAAAACCTGAAAATTTTCTTCTTTCATTTTTTTACTGTATAGCACTTCTAATATCACATTATGTGAATAGATAGGCATTGACATAGATGTGCTATGAGAACTAAAAAATGAAATATTGGAGAAAAAAGTACCCCACTTGAAATCATAAAAGTAGAGGAAATAATGATTTTTTTAAAATAAATTATGGATATTTTAGTGTAGTTTAGTATGGTTTCCATATCCAGGAACTTTTCTCTGGCAGACAACTAAAATATCTCCTATCTGAATTCTCCTCTTTACTGTACTTGTTTAAAAGGTAAACTCTAAATCTGATGTCAAATTACTGTCCTGGATCTAACTGAGGAACAGTATGAGGAGACAAGGAGCAGAAACTCTGGAAAACTATATTGTCTCTAATTAGTAAAAACTGTCCGTTTTCAAAATCTTTCTCTTTGGGATGTAGTGGCTCCCTTGCTCTTCTACAGCTATGGAAAAGGAGCATTTCTTGCCATCTTTGTGTGCAATTATCACTCTCAGCCCAGTCCCAATATCACACCTAATTTCACCTTGTTTTGCTGCTCTGCCTGTTCCAGACAGACCCCATAGCTCCTGCTGCCCGTGTCCACACTGGCTGCCTGCTGTGAAGTCTCAAGCATTGACCCAGATCAGTGAACTCCAGATCACCCCATGCCAGAGAGAGATGCTGAGTGACAAAATAGGCAATGTGGAAAGTCAGGAAGTTTGTTCTTAAATGCTGAGTCTGAGCTCCAAGATGACTTGACAGTGCAGATAGTACCATAATATCTATGCACACTAAACTACTCAAGACAGAACATAAAGACAAGGCATGCTAATGTGAGCAGGAGAGAAGATAGTTTCACTCACCCCCTGAGAAGTCAAGTCCAGAAAGAATAGGACAGTTGCTACCTTTCCAAATACACTAAGGGCCACATAAGACAAACACAAGAAATAGTTTTGTCAGGGATGTGTTTTCTAGTATTTGATTTTTCCGCTTCAGTTCTCAGCCCAGGAAATTTAAAGCTAGACAAGATCAGAAACAATAAATTTTCATCAACCTTATGTTTGTCTGCACAAAATCTTGTATGCTGTCTTAAACAATACAGAATACTTTGACAAATATGCAACTAAACCTACAGTAAACTTCAGAAATGTCTGAGGATTTTTCCTTACAGTGTCTGAAAGGTTCTCATATGGTCAGGAATAATGTTTGCTTCTCCACTGGTTAACAATACTTTGATGTCGTATTTTTAACACATCACAGAGGCCACATTTTTTTTCAGTTCTAGCTCAGCAATCAAGGTTTCTAGTAACTGGCATGTTTAAAAGTTATCTTTTTCTTGCTTCATATGGCAATATTTTTATTTGCTTTTTTGTTGTTGTTGTTTTCTCTAAAAAAAATCCCATTAAAAAAAATAAAGAAAAACTCACTGTCTGAAATTGTTTGGAACAATTGTATTGAAATACAAACTGAGCACAAGAGGTCAATATGTATGTTATACACTCAAGATATGAAAATTCTCATGATGTAGTTAACAAATTTTGAGAGTCTATAGAATAACACTTAAAGGGAAAAAATTATGAAAACCAGTATTTTTTAGTATTTTCTTGCAAGTTTTAGTTAAATAGTAAAGTATTGGTGAAATAGAAGAATATCAGTAGCTTGTGTATCCATCAGAATAATGGAACCAAACTATGGATCTACTTGTTATGATGCCACATGCACTTTTTTAACTCCCAAGACCAGTAATGAATTTAGAAAATATTGAGATTCCCAGAAAGCTATGCCTTCTTCTTTTTTTTTTTTTTTTTTTTTTTGCTTAATAGATAAATGATATGAGTTTATGGCTGAAATTGGAATTTTACTCACTGTTTCTCACCTGGGGAGATGAGATAAAGAGACTGAGCTACAGAACAGGAAAAACATGAACTTCATCACACAGTTACCCTGGTATGGAGAGTGTGGCAGCTCCAAACTGACTCCTGGCTTCAGGATTTCCTAATCATTGCTGTTCCACAGTAGCATAAGCCCTGCATTTGACTTTATGCCCTAGCCACAGACATATGGGCATGTTGTAACAGCACAAATGCTAATGGCTGTAAAGTGAAAGGGAGTAGGTTTATATTAGCTATTAGGAAGAAATTCTTTACTGTGAAGGTGGTGAGGCACTGGAACAGGCTATCCAGAGAAGTTGTGGATGTCCCACACCTGAAAGTTCAACACCAGGTTGGATGGGACTTTGCACAAACTGGTCTACTGGAAGCTGCCCATGTGCATGGCAGGGTGGTTGGAACTAGATGATCTTTAAGATTCCATCCAACCCAAACCATTCTATGACTCTACGATTCTGTGATATAGCACACATATGACATATTCCCTCTTTACTTGAGGAAACTATAGAGCTGCTTGGCAGACCCAGCATAACAGTTGCAAAATAAATAAGATCCATCACCAAAGTCAGATTTTTATGGAAACTGGTCAGCAGCAGCAGCATCAGTAATGCCTGGCTACCTTGATTGGATGAACTGTGTGTGCCAGTTTGGCCAAAATCTAGCAATATACCCTCTGAGAGAAAACCAGGTTACAACCACTCTTCCCCCCACCAGGTTTGGGGGAAAATTTTCCTCAAAGGAAAGTGAAAGAGATAAAACCTATTTATTAACAAACACATAGGAAAAGGATAATAATGCTGAATAGTAAAACCCCTTGCTATAGAGAGAAAACCTGGGAAGAAATTAGAGTCCTCTTGTAGGTGTGGTCCCTCCTTCTCAGAGCTGGCGTGAGGGTGGCCGTAGGCCCCCTCCGGGCCTGAAGAGAAGTTCTCCCAATGTGTTCTGATGTTATTGAAACAGTCCAGAAGAGAGAAAAAAAAAAAAGGGAAAAAAAACCCAAAGTCCCAGGAAACACACTGGAGAAAAAGGGAAGGAAAAAAAACGAAGAGCTGGCTGAAGAAACAGTCAGGGTGCTCCCTCCATGCTACTGCCACCGGGGAGAATGCAGAGAAGTGTCTATCTCTGTGTCCTTGGGAACTGCTTTGAAAAGCTCATTTGTTGTTTTGGTTTTTTTTTTCCTCCCCTCTCAAGCTCAGTTTAAAGGCACAGAAAAGGCACAAAATTAATTTTTTGGCATAGAGCCGTGATAGAGGACACACATCATAGAGTCTCTGAAAGGTCTCTCAAATGACACACTGAAATGCAGAGGAACCCATGACATTTTCCTTCAGAAAACTAAGATCTTCAAATAGTTTAAGACACTGAACTCTAGGTTCTGACAAATGTCTCCCATATTACCTAAAGCACTTTCTAATAAAAGCTAAAAATTGAGACTTTTTGTTCAGATGTATGCACAGAATGTATGACAGGTGACAAGACAGGTGTAAAATTTTATTATATTTTAGTAAAGATAAGAAATCCTGTGAATTGCCTTAGAGGATATCTCTAGTTCAATATGTTACTTAAGTTAACAAGGAGCTTATAACTACATCCTGATATGAAGAAGGACCATTATTTCTGGGATTTCACTTTCCATTGTTAGGGGCTTAATCATTTAAAATAAATCATTGGAGGGTACTTTTTCCTGTATTCTTTTTTAACATTGTTTTGAAAAAAATTTTTTTAGTCAAAGATGAGTCTCAGATTTACTAACATAAGATTTGACAATACCTGCTAATCTCATCTACGTCATATAATCGCTCAAATATACCTTTTTCAGTCTGACAGATATGAGTAATATATATTCCTACAACTGCAGGCTTCAAGTATTGAGCTCCAATTTCTAGAGTTTCCAATCAGTTTGGTGTTATTAATTTTTTGTAGTGAAAGTTTCTTCATTCCATGAAAACACATTCTACATCCTTCAAGTGGAAGAAAACACTATTTATGCTATTCCATTTTTAAGTATTGTGTAGTATTTTATCATACAGCGGAAAAAAACCTACTAAGATTCTGTTTAATATATAGTGTAATATTTTTAAATGTTAACAAAGTCCTACTCAGTCTCCCATATTTCCATTTTTTTACAATAAAACCATTATGGTCTTGCCATATTGCTTCAGGAACATTTTTACATTTAAAAAGAACACTTTTCCCAAAATTTCTCTTGAAACAAAATTGAAATAATAAAACAATTACACATGCCAAGCCTCCACTTCCCTGAACAGCACTTTCAAGTATTGAAAGGAATTCCATAGTTAATTCTTTCTTCTATTCCCTTGTTAATCTCTTCTTTCAACGTTAAATGTATTCATTTAGTCATTGAAAACACTGTGGATAGGATTCAATTCACCTGACTTTAGACATCTATATTGAAGGTCTCCATGTGAAGTACTTAGTTCAATTACATTAAGCAAATAGAAAATGTATATTTAAAATCATAGAATTGTTTGGATTGGAATGGACCTTTAAAGATCACGTAGTTCAGCCCTCAGTGTAATGCACAGAAATATCTTCCACCAAATTTAAATGAGGTTGCTCAAAGTCTCATCCAACTGACCTTGAAAACTTCAAAAGATGGGCAAGTTGCTGTTGCCCAGCTTCTCTGGGCAACTTGTCCCACCTGTCTCATCCCCCTCATCATTAAAATATTTCTTCCATGTATCCAATCTAAACCTACCCTCTTTCAGTTTAAAACCATTGTTCCTTGTCCTGTCACTACAGGTCCTGCCAAAAAGGCTCTCTTCTTCTTTCTTTTAAGTCCACTTAAAGTACTAAAAGACCACAATAAGGTCTTCCAGGAACCTTGTCTTCTCCAGGCTGAAAAACTCTCTCAGCCTTTCTGCATAGAAGTGGTATTCCAGACATCTGACCATTTTCATGGCCTTCCCATGGTCCCACTCTGACAGTTCAATGCCTTTTTTGTACTACAAGCCCCAGAACTGAATGCAGATCTCCAGGTGGACTCTCACAAGAGTGCAGTAGAGGGGAAGAATTACGTGCTTTTACAAACTGGCCATGCTGCTTTGCATGCGACCCAAGGTGTGGCTGTCTGGGTTGTAAATGCACATTGCCAGCTCAAGTCCAATTTTTCATTCACCTGTATAACCAAGCCCTTCTCTTCAGGACTGCTCTCTGTTTATATATCCCACAGTCTATACTGATATTGGGGATTGTCCCAACCCAAGTGCGGGACTTGTCTTGTTGAACTTCACGAAGATTTTCAATTGAAGCCTGTCAAGGCCCTCTGGATGGCATCCCTTCTCTCAAGTGTATCAACTGCACCACTCAGTTTGGTGTCACCCACAAACTTGCTGTGGGCACACTCAGCCCCACTGTCTGCGCCGTCGACAAAGATATTGAACAGCTTTGCTCACTGTATGGACCTCTGAGGGATACCCCTTATTGCTGGTTTCCACCTGGACATTGAGATATTGACTGTAACTCTGGAGCTGGTCATCCAGTCAATTCCTTATCCATCAAACAGCCTATCTATCAACCCCATATCCATCAACTTCAATTTACAAGTAATAATGTGTAATGGGACCACATCAAAGGCCTTAGAAAAATCAAAGTAGATGACATCAGTTGCTCTGCCCTTATCTACCGGCACAGTGGCTCACTGATAGATGAGTCAGGCATGACTTGCCCTTGGTCAAGAGATGATCTCTGTCTAATGACCTCCATCTTCCACATATCTTGAAATAGCTTCCAGGAGTAGTGGATCTGTACTCATACCAAGCACAGAGGTCAGACTGACTGTTTGGTAGTTTTCAGGGCCCTCATTTTCACCCTTTTTTAAAGGGGTGTGATGTTTCCATTTTTCCAGTCACTGGGGACTTCATCTGAATAATCCATCTGATTTAGCTTAGATGACCACCATAGGGCAGAATTAATCTCTCCTATATGAAACAATCTCTCACACAGAATATATAGAGACTTTAGGGCAATAGTTTAGATATAAATATTATAACATAAATACATAAACTACCTGTTCTTTTATTCCCAGGTCCTTAGTGCTATCTTTTTCAATCAAAAAGTCTTATTTTTTCATTATTTCTTCCCTCTCCTCGGCATTCACATATTGGGAATTGGTCAAATAGCTCAGTAGCCAATCCACAGAAAAAACAAGACGATCTTGACTTCTATCCACTCCAGTGGATGGAACTGATTAAGCTAAAAATTCCTAATGTTTTTGAAGAAAGACTTGTTCAATGGGTACACGCAGAAGAAGTAAAATGATATAAGAAAAGTAGATGCTGACATTTTCATTTTGATGTCAATCATTTCTATGCCCTGCATGAAGAAAAAAGAAGCACACAAAGAAACACAGCATCTTCTATCAAATTTTTATTTATCCATCTATGATTTAGATTACACTTATTAAAAAATAGTATTGTAGATGTCTGTCTGGAATTTTGCCAGGCTGACTGTAAGACAAAGGAGTTAGGGATCAGGAAGCTGAAAAAGTACTGAGAAAATTTAAGGAATGCATATGTATCTTCAACCCAGATGGAGCTTTGCACATGACCTTGATCAAGTTACCAGCTAGGGAAGCACAAATATATAAGACCCTGTAACCCATGGCCATAAGGTTTATCTCTCTGTGATCAAACCCCCAATTTTGTATAGCACAGCTGGTGGCTTTCTGTCAGAGAAAATTGCTGCTACATGTGACAAAGTACACAGATTGAAGCCAAGCATGATAAGAAAAACAAAAACACACACTGATGTAAAATCGTTGGGGGAATAATAGTTACCAATTCGAAACTAAAGGAAGAAACAAACAAAACCAACCAAACAAAAACCCCACAAAACCAGAAGGACAACTGACAAGTTTTCTTGAGCACCAAAGTCCTAAGAAACCACAGAGTATCGGTAGATGGGCATTTAGCAAGATTGTGGATCAGCCCTCTGCAAGGAGTAGAGGCAGCACTTTTACAGCTGACTGATGACTGCCTGGCCAGAAAAGACTCATCTGGTGTCTCATCAGGGCCAGTGAGCAAATTAATGCTAAGTGTAGTAGCATGAATTTTCTATCAGCTGTGTATATGAGACAATAATGAATTGCTTTGAACATTTAAGCTGTGTATCCTGCCTGCAGGATCTCTGTGAATGGTAAAAGATGCCTGAACATAAGTGATCCAATTTTACACTGGGGAGCAGCTTCTGCACATGAAATATACCCCCTCCCTCTGAGGTTTTCTCTTACTTGTACATTTTAATACAGTCTGTGATAGAACTCGGTGTATGCTTGCTATGGCTCTGACCAAGATCATCGAGTCTGTTTGCTCCAAGAAGAAATAGACAATTCTGAAACTCCAGAAACCAGATTAAAACAAAGCCTAGGAAATTCACAATACGTTTCTATGCTTGTGTCAGCACTATTTCTTCTTCCTGGTAGATTCTACAAAGTTGACATTAATTTCTGAGGTAATTGCTGTTTTCTGGAAGTGCAATTATGTCTTAAAATGCCAATGACAATTTGCCAAAGTAACCAATGTTACTATAATTAGTCCTCTACATGATGAAGGTGTTTATTTTTTTTATGCAGTCTTCCTATTTCTTTCATTTTCTCTTAAATCTTTTCAACATTTCATCAATTTCTACTGTGTCACTAATGAGCTCAGATCTATAGTCTTCCCCACAGGAAGATTCTGAGCGTGAAACACATCTCTCAGGTAACAGACATTTCAATATCTTTTCTTTTGATAACACTCTATACAATAAGGGCTAAAATGTTTGATTTTCCATGTATATAATATTTTGTTAATTTTATTCACTGTATAATCTACTAGTTACATGACAGCTCACTGAAATATTGGTAAAGGGCATGTATTAAATCTAAATGGCTTTGTACTACTAGAATAATGCCTTTGCCAGTAGTTCTTAAACATTTTATTATATAGATATAAATATTTATGTCTGCGTATGTGTTTATGCATATATTCCATTATATACACCTAATTAACAGCTTTATTTTGAGCTTTAAGAAAAGTACTGCAGCTTTGACATCTAAAACATTTTGCCAGTAGACTCAATCAATGTTGTGTGTTTTATCATCTACTAAATAGCCACAGGCACTGATCAATACAATGGCAGAACCACTTGTCATTAATCTCAATGTGCTCTAGGTCAGCACCCTGTTACTTTCAACTGAGAATTTTTAATATATATTTAAGTTATCCTTTTCTTATTCTTTAGCATTGTACTTTTCCCACCCATCCCCTAACACAGGAACTAAGATTTTTTTTTATGGTGATTTCTATTTGAACCCAAAAATAAAATTCAAGATTGTCAAGGTTTTGGCTCCTTTCTTTTAGCAAATCCATTTTCAGCACTGCAGTGCTGCATTCTTGAAACAATAACAGTAAAATGCAGAGGGTCTGGCATCCATTTGAATTAGCATTTCTAATAGTTATTATCATTCCATGTATTACAAATCTGTGGGGATTTTTAACATTAAAATATGGAAAATCATAAATTGAAATCATAAGCTTAATCATAAACTCATGCCTTGAAAAATACAGGTTCAGACATTTATTCTAGACCTTAAGGGTTTTCTAGCAATAAGCAATTGCCCTGAACCCAAAAACATAATAATATCTAAATAGCCATCAGATTTTCTAGACTTTGTGAATGGCATTCACTTAACATAAGCTACTTTAAAGCAAGACATCAAAACTAAGAGGTTCTTGGCCTATACAGAGTCAATAGGGAGAGATCAACCTATAGAGGAGAGGGCTTACATTAATAAGTTGAAAAGACAAGATAAACGACCATACAATGTCAATGAGACAGAATATCAGATTTCTTATCCAACCTTACAAGATCTGCTCAGCAGACAGTAATCTTTCTGTTTTGCAGTCTTTGGTTCTAGCAAAAAGTGCTTGTATTCATCTCACATAACTTTAGCCATTAAGAAAAATTAATTAATGCAATCACAGTATGGGTTTCTAGGTGGAATCAATCATCCTTTGACAATGCCTCTCTCATTTCCTTTCCAGTGGTTACAGAATGAGATAACCAGAATAATTTATAAGCTTAACATTTGGATGGCTAAACTTAAGGTGACTTCAAACCTTGACAAACTGTAAGTGGTCCTCACAGAGAGAAAATTTTGCATCGTTTAAAGCAAATAAATAACAGATCTTCCACATGTTGGTAATACGCAGAAGCTACTTTCTTGACTGTCCAAATAATTAATGTGAAATCTCATCACCAGAGTTGATAAACAAACCAAACTTGTTTGAAACAGAATCACAGAAACAAAGAATCATAAACAAGTTTGAGTGGGAGAGAGCCTGTAAAGGTAATCTAGTTCAAACTCCCCTGCAATGAGCAGTAGCATTTTTAACTAGATCAGATTGCTCAGAGTCCAACCTGACCTCAAATGTTTCCAGGGATGGGGTATCCACCATCTCTCTGGGAAAGCTGTTGCAGTTTTTCACCCCCCTCAAAAAATTTTTTCCTTGTGTCATAGAACATCATAAAGTATTTAAATTCCTGAACTGCCTCTACAAATTGAGTCCTATCCTCTGTCATAAAGTACATTTAATATTATTGTCAGAGTGTTTTGCCCAGAGTGGCATTACACACCCCAAATTTTCAGAAAGAAGATAGGTGACATCAGAATAATTACAGAATCATAGGATGGTTTGGGTTGGAAGGGACCTTAGAGATCCTGGGCAGGGACACCTCTCACAGACCAGAGTGCTCAAAGACCCGTCCAACCTGGCATTGACACTTACAAGGTTTAAAAATTCGCTTGGGATAAGTGTAGCCAAATATCATCCATACAAAATGTAATTAAAGCCACCTTATTTTTAAAGGTTAATTAAAAGTATAATTGATTATAAGAAACAAATATTTACAGTTTTCTCATAAAAAGAGCAATGATTTACCAGAACAGGAGAGCTACTTGAGTATTTCTGCTGATAAAACAAATCCTAATACAAGAATAGATACAAGCAATTAATCTGTCATGATTTAACTAGCTTGACAGTGATTAATTTTGAGTAATTGTGCTCATCTAGTAGGCTTTTACTTAATTATCCTAGAAAGCAAAACAAAGAACAGTTTACACAGATGTGTGTATCTGTATTGGGCTCCACTTGAACTGACTGTGACAGAAAGCTGAAGTATCAACATTTGCCATTCAAGGCTGAGAGAGATGGCTCTTTCTGCCAGATCAGCATGAGAGAGAATAGTCCTGTGAGACAAGGACTCTCATTTCCCAATAAATTTGAACAATGTCTGCTGTATTGATGCCCCGTGATCCTTTTGTTGTTCTGCTTTCAATCACACTGTAATTAAAAAAAGTCTTCAAAATATTTCTGAGGCTTAAAATCTTTCTTGAAACAAAGAAACCCTGAAGCTGAAGGCATTTCTTCCATTTATCTCGAGTAAATGGGCAAGAGATATTTCTGTATGTACAGAAACTATCTCTGAGAATTATTCACAATAATATGTACAAGCATCCTCTTGATATCTTATGTGTAATACAGGACTTGAGTGTAACACCAGCAAACGGGCATCACTGGTCGTAAGAAGAGGCACAGAGGAAGGAAAGCAAAGACATCCTAGAGATGCTACAGAGCACAAAACAGCAGAACCTGTTAGTGACCCAAAACAACCTGTACAGAACACGCACTTGCCATCATCCACACCCCAGGACCTCTTCCAGCATTCTTCCACACTGGGCACAGAGCCTAAGTCTATTCTGCAAGTGAAAGTTGGGGTTTTTTAAAGGGAGTGCTAGAAAGTTATATAGAGAATATATGTATATAGAGTATGTCTATATCATTCACAGATTCCTCAGCTAGCTCCAAAACTAGAATTATTGGAGTCTCCTAAACCATGTGCTCTGTCAAAGCTAATTAACTGCTACTGAAAAGAGGAGGCAATCAGCTTGGGAGCAACCTTTCACTGACACAGCCTTATCTTTTCAGGTATTGAAACTTCCAAACTACGTTAGTATTTTCATTATATTCACCACATACACAAGCGAAGGTGTCTTTTATGGGATGATATTGCCTAAAACACACAAGGACTGCTCAGCTGCTGTTCTGGGCTGTCAATGTTGCCATTCATTAAAAAAATGTAGGGTGAAGAAAGATGAGAGCAATGCCATGTCTTAGTGGTGTGGTACTGAAGAAGCTGAACAAAGGAGAGTCAGGGTTGCTCCAGATCTTGTTTTATTTTCTGAAACAAGAAGTGCCACATGCCTGACAGGCATGAGTACCGATGATCCTGAAGTCAGTGATAGAGGTAGAAGGTAAATGAGGGAGGACATAGTGGAAAAGGCAGAGCCATGAGGTCCACCTAAACAAGTCTGGGAATGTTAGTTTTAAAACAGAAATATCCTCTACTTTGGCTATAAGAACTTCCAAGGTGTTGTTTGTGTAAGTGCATGTGTATTGTGTACAAGACACTTGTAAATTAAATATTGTATTTGCACTATGGAACACTATTTATCTCATGCCTCTGTCCATCTGATAACACAGCCCCTCAATTTTCACAGTATACAAAATATAGAAGACACAGGGGAGATATCATTAGTGTCTATAAAAAACCCAAACTAGATGCCAAGAAGACAGAGACAGCCTCTTCTTAGTGGAACCCAGTAACAGGGCAAGTGGCAACAGACACGAACAGAATTGTGGGAAATTCCACTTTAAAATAAGGGAGCTTTCACTGTGATGGTGGTCAAACACTGCGAGAGGCTTCTCAGTTCAATAGTAGACTATCCATCCTTGGAAATACTCAATCCCCAGCTGGCCAAACTGCTCTAGCTGACCCTGCTCTGAACAGAGGTTGGAAATGATGATCCCCAGAGGTGCCATTGCCATTCTACCTCAGTTGCTCGTGACTCCACAGTGTGTCAAACATTTACACCCTGCAGAGAACAGCAAGTACTACTGATTTTCATTCCTAGACCAGACATACCTTACATAATTGAGGACATAAATATATTATGAATCAGGGGATTCCTGAATAGTTTATCACCTGTCATCTTAGATTAAATTTGCTGCAATTTTTTTGTGTTTTGAATTAGGCTATAGGGTTAAGTAAAAAAAAAAAAAAAGATTGCATGAAATACTTCTTAATAAAAACAATATTTGATCACAGTCATTTAAAGCTAATGCAGAGAAATATTGTATTAGGTAACAGAGCTGATTTGGGATCCAAGGAATAAAATGACAATGGAGAATACTAGCAATTGAGCTATATGTTTGATTTTGAGTTTCAACTGAAATACAAAATGTAAGATAGAATGACATAATATAGGATAAAACAACATATGTAATTACATCCTGAGCTCTACTGATCAGCATATGCTGTTGTACTAAAGAGCATATTTGGTATTCACTCCTACCTTGTTTTAAAGAGAACAATCTGGCCTCAGAGAAAACACCAGAAGAACTGGTTTCTTACCACATGCCTGGGGAAACATTATCAAATAAGTAACATATATGATTTTACATGATAAATATAGATTTTATAAAAATACTAAAGGTTAAAGGAGTAGGATGTTTGGGGTTTTTTTCTTTTGGTCCAACTGTAAGCATTTCTAGACAAGTGCTTTTATTGGTTACAATGACACTTTTCTAGAAATTGGATCCATCAAAGTATTGTGAGTAGCAATATTTCATGTTGCAGAGGCAGACAACTAAGAATTGAGTATCATATCAGAATATGTAGTAATTTTTAACATATCTATAAAGTAGACGTGCATGTAAACTAATCAAAATACTCCTAAATCCTTCCCAGTTTGCTGCCATAAGATCCTTAATTTTACTTTACTGGCTGCACTTACACCTATCCTACATTCAAGGCATAAATTTATGTATTTTACAGATATTTCTTCTCTTTCATAGATGCATTAGGCTAATACAGCAAAAGGTCTGGTCTTGATCTAGAGCGTCTTCCTGATTTTGTAAATCAACAGTAGGAGACTGCAGCTATGGCCTGGTTTCTGGTCTCACAGCCCAAAAAGCCAACTGCATCCTTGGCTGCAGCAAAGGAATTGTGTCCAGCAAGTCAAGGGAGGTGATTTTCCGCCCCTACTCCATTCTCATGAGACTCCACCTAAAGTACTGTATCCAACTCTGGAGTCTTCAGTACAGGAAAGACATGGACTGTTGGTGCAGACCTAAAGGAGACCCACAAAAAAGATCAGAGGGATGAAACACCTGTCCTGTGAGGAAAGGCTGAAAGCTGGGTTTTTTCAGCCTGGGGTAGAAGGCTCTGTGGAGACATGGCACCATTTCAATACCTAAAGAGAGCTTAGAAGAATGATGGGGACAGACTCCTTAGTAGGGCCTGTAGCCTGTAGTAGGACAAGAGGTAATGGTTTTAAAGAAAAAGAGGGTAGATTCAAACTAAAGAAAACACTTTTTACAATGAGGGTGCTGAAATACTGGCACAGGTTGACCAGAGAGGTAGTAGATTACCCATCCCTGGCAACGTTCAACGTCAGGTTGCATGGGGTTTTGGACAACCTGATCTAGTTGAAGAGGTCCCTGCTCATTGCCAGAGTGTTGGACTAAGTGATCTTTAAAGGTCCCTTCCAACCCAAACTATTCTATGAGTCTATGAATAGTGACAACAGTGGCCTTGGTCTGGAAAACCTCTCTGCTTTTCGCACCACTGTTCAGCTCAGGAAACCTCTTAATTTTCCATTCAGTGTGAAAATTCCCTGAGATATTCTGATAGTGAAAATCCTGTTCCTTCCCACCAAGAACTAGTTAACTTGCAGGACGCTGAGAGTATGTTCATAAACTTCAGGCATCAGACAAAAATGCAAAACACATGAAAAAAAGGTACTGTTTTGGGAAACAGAAGCAAGCATGTTAACTACTCTGGAGATGACTTGGTTGCTGCTTTATGGATTGGAAATGAAAATGGAATCAGAAAGAGATCAGAAGCAATGCGACTGATATGGTATATGTGTTTTCTATACCTCCACTGATGATCTAGAAATGAGACGGAGTGCGTTCTCAGAAAATTTGATACTAAATTTTAAGGAGCGGTGATCATGCTGGGTGACAGAGCCAAGATGAGTTTGAGTTAGCAGTTCTCACTTATTGCAAGATACATGTCAGCTCTTGGGTCATAGTATGACCAAAGTGTGGATAGAAGCCTGAAGGGAATTTTTTCCCTGAAGGGAAGCTCTGTTTAGCATTGGTGAGGCCGAACCTGGAATGCTGTGAGGTATAATTAAGACAGCAGTCACAAAATCCATCTTGGGAGCTTTCATACAGATATTAAGGAACTTGTTTGGAGTTTGAGATTTGGCTAGACAAAACCACTCATCTAGAGTGAGTAACAGTCCTGCTTAAAATAGGAGGCAGGAATACGTGACCTATATAAGTCCCTTCCAACTCATTCTTGGATGACTGTAAAATACTGATTCAGAATATACCATTTTGTTCTCCTTGGTTTTGCTTGGCTGAACAACTGAACAGAGAAGACAGGAGAGTTAGATCCTATATGTAATGTAACATATTCCACACTCCTGATATAGTAAACTAGGTAAAAAAAAGAAGTAGCTGTGTACTCAGAATGACAGATTTTTTATTTAATTTTTCTTTTAACTTTAGTTCTCCAGTAGAAAAGAGAATAATTACAAAGCATAAAGAAACTAAAAAAAGAAAGCAAGATCAGATGTGATCAGATATACTGCAAGATGTTTCTTACCTATTTTTTGGTAAAAAAGTGGTCTGAATCAACCAGTCTTTGTTATTGTTATTAAAAATCCTAGATTTAATGATCATATAGGTAACACAAACTGAATTCTGTTGTATTAGTTTCAAGTTTAAAAAAATACATAGAATTTTTTTTAAAGAAACCCGAAGTATAAGAGATTAAATAGATTAATATTTCCTAAACATAAAAAAACTTGAAAAAAGTAAATTTTTATGTCTTTGCAGCCAAAAAATAAAGAGAATTTGCAGGTAAATTAGCAGATGACATGGATATATTTCAATATTTTAAATTACTTCTATTTAACACATCTATCAGAACTTAAAATAGATGTTAATTTTATAACATTTAACCCAAAGAAAATACTATATGTATTCTCAGAGAATATGAAATATGTTAATTAAATTAATACATTAAATTAAAATTATTATTATTAAGCATTCCTGCAGTTCTTATACTAGAGCGTACAAGCCTAAAAGTAGAAGACAGTCTTCTCTTGCTTCAGTTGTCATATGAAGGAATAAAAAATGTCTGATACTTCTGATACAATAAATCTCCAGAATGATTGGTTCCCTCAGAAATTTATATTCTTGGACCGAGAAACCCTCAGGAAAAAACAATGCTAAAGTGTGTTGCCATTGCCACAATCCTTAACTGCAGCTCTATTCAACTGCAGAGTTCAGGAGTATGAATATCTCCACTCCTCTGGCATACAGCTTGTCTGAGCTATAAAATACTGCTATACCCATTCATCATGCCTCTTGCTCAGATTTTTCATCTGTGCTGATGAAATTCTACAGTATGTGTAACTTTACTCCCCTGAAATGACTGCAACACAGGTATCAAAGTTAGGATCATTTCAGAAATAAATTTTGTAGTTAAAATGAGTAAGGGCGGTTTTTTCTAAAAATATTTTTCAGTTAGAAAACAGTAACTTGTTAGAACTAAAATTGTTGGCAAAAACGAATTAGCTTGAAGAAATCTTTATGAACAATACCTCTCAGGTTTGCAGTAGAACATTTCAAAGAAAAAAACTGAAGAGTCATCCTAGCACAGTCCAAAGGCCAAGACTTCAAACTGAACAAAGCTATGACTTCAGGTTGCATCTCTTAACTATCCCAGCCAGTACATTATGCGGTCAGGATGCTTCTCTCTCTCCTCTGGCAAAATGAATTTTTAATTATTTGTGCAAAATTTAGATAGGTCCAACATTAGAAAAAGAGAAACCAGTCTATGCCAAATCTGCTGACTAGTACATTCAGGCACCTTGTGAACCCTTTTTTCAAACTAGCAAAGAGACACTTTTATCTTTTCTTACTTAAACTTCTCTTATCCATATCACAGAGGAGTATTCCAAACACTATTTTTTCTACTTCTTTTTTTCTTTTATCTTGTGGCATTCTCATTCCTTTTTTTCTGTAAATTTTCAGAAGCTGTGTGTTTCTCTGAAGTTAGCCAGGAGACCAGGAATTATGTCAGATTTCTTCATTGTTGGCATTACTTCTTTTTCCTCTTCAGCTGATTATTGGTGGATTCACAGTTCATTTTTTCTAGCATGTGCCTGGCAACTGGGCACAACTCAGCCTCTTCAAAGTAGTAAAATATCTGCCTTCACATAAAACGTGTGTCTTGAAGATCCTATTAGAGGGTACCTGAAAGGAAATTTCTTAAAAAGGATAGTGACTACTCAGGTTGTTTAAGTTCCTGCTCAGATGGAATTTGACCTGAAAATTTTGAATTTTGATTCCAACACCCTAAAGTTCTCATCAAGTTACAAAACACACCTGGAATCTAAATATAACCCTTTTTCAAAAGCAAAGAAAATATAGTTTTTGAGAACTACTTCTAAACTTCGCAAAATGAATTCCATTGTAGTAACTGAGAGAGCCATTCTCCAATGTACTGTTGGTATCTAGGGGTGTACAGAGGTACTTATGACAAAAGAATTAGACAACACTCTCACCAGGACTAATTTTAGTTTGGAAATAAAGAATAACCCCATTACTTGCAAAAGGAGTACATGAAAAGTGAAAAAGGGAGCAAGCATTTATAACAATGTGAACAGCAATAAAACAAAATGCTTATTCACTTCTGTCTGCATTTTTCAGTCTGCATTTGGAGCACTCTGTCCAGTTTGGAGCCATTCAAATACAAAGCAGACAAACAGGAGATTGGCTGTGGAGTGCCACCAGGTTGGTCAGTGTGCTGGAGCACAGGATGCAATAGAAGACTCTAAGGTAGTTGAGTTTGTTTAGTTGTAAGAACTAAAGATAATAAGGTAAGAAGGTCAATAATTTTACTGATGTCTTCAACTACATATTGGATAGTTATGGAGAACAACTCAAACTCCATTTGGAGAGGTATCATAAAATAAATTCCTACTAAATATTAAGAAACAAAAGTCACCATGAAGGCAGCCAAATACCATGTTGCCCAAAGAGATGTCAGAAGCTTCATTGTTGGAGATGTTGGAAAGGCAGCAACCTGAGCAACCTGACAAACACCGAAGTTCCCCTGCTTTGAGTCAAGGGTTGGACCAGACAATATAAGGTGTCCCTTTCATGCAAATGATTCTTTGGTTCTGTCACTCATCCTTTTTCTGAGGAATGTGTCCTCCTGATACGTCTCAGTTTTCTTGGGACTACAACTCCACTCCTGCCCTTGCATCTTTCTCTGTGTACCCAAGAAGACCTGCATCTATATGTTTTTCCACCAGCATTCACAAACATTTGGTTCAGTTAGAAAAACCCATATTTGTTCTCTTTGAGAAATGTATCCCTTATTTCAGCGTGACCCAGTGTAATGACTGTACAGGAAACAATAATCCACAAACAATTAGAGTGGTCATTTATCTCTTTCTAATGTATGTTGGTAATCAATAAAAATTACCAGCTATGCCATTACTTCCAATAACAGTGTGCCCACTTTAATTACAAAAAAACTGATAGTGAACAGGATTCATTTAAGGCTGACAAATTAGGATAGGCATTCACTGTATATGTTTATTCCCATACATTTTATCACAATGAAGAGTTGTCAAAGGAGATAAGTAGACACTGTGTAACTGAAAATATTGAATGGTTCAGCAATCCTTGACCATAAAATCTTGTTACAGACTGTAACATACTTTATAAAACCCACAGAAACAAAATATTTGAAAAAATGAAGTGGACCTGGGGCCCTGAAATTGAAATCATTACTGTAATTTCCCAATTATAGACAGTAGGACAGTATTAAGTATTTCTATTAAAAACAAAATACTCTTCTTGGGTCTGTCTGTAAGACAGCAATTTTCAAGATCAGTAACTGTCACTGTTGAACCACAAGATATTTGGCGTGGTCACCAAATAAAAATTAATGGCTACTACTCAGTTTTTCTGAATTAAACTGATATTTCTCTGGCCAGAATGAATATTCTCCTATGACATCTTAAAAAAATCCCAAACAGAAGAGCTTCTCACAGAAACCATATGTTTCCATACTTCCGTATACTTTCCATACCTAAAGATATTGTCCCAGACAATATCTTTATCCATCTGCTTAAAATGGAATAAGAATTCTCTTGCATCTTTAAAAAATTCCATTTAAAAGAATATGTTTTGAATATGGCTGTGAAGAATCTCTTATGCAATGAATTAGAGAAGAATAAATGAAATAAAACAAAATCAGATTTCTAGGAAATAGACACATTTGCAGGAAAGTGCAAAAAGCATATGTGAATTCTGCATATGGACCTTATTTTGGTGGACATGTATGGAGAGGGTGTTTCTCTCAAGGTGGATCTCCCCTAGACACTGGTGAGAAACAAGATGTTTATGTCACAGATTTAAAATCAATAATATAGTGCTTTAAAAAAATTGCCCAGTCTGCAGTTTTTGTATGGCCGTCTAACAAGGGGATTGACCTTATAAAACATTCCTTTGAGTACCCAGAACAATTATTTACTTACAAGTAGTTTTTAGTCAATTAATGTTTAATAGGAAAGCCAGCTAAGAATACTGCATTTAATTTTAGCCCAAAATAGGTGTTTTTTTCTGATACATACTCCTTACCTCACTTTTCTTCCTGATTTCCTCCTTATAAACAAAATAATGATGTGATAGCAGGATTCAGCATGGCACCTGGTAGATTGGGGGTTAAAAGTATGAGTCATGAAAGCAGAGACTTTGTAGGACTGATGTCAGTGATTACTCTTGCCAGACTAATTAGCCAGATTTGTGAATTTCTCAGATTCCTCAGCTCACATCCAGGACTGACTTTTGCAAGGCAGGAACCTTGACCCTGGGAAGCATTCAGTTTGTATTTGAACTGGAGCTGAAGGAAGACTTCATTACATATTCTGATTAAAAGTGGCTACAAAAGGCCTTTTCCTTGATCTAACCGAATACTGCAGTGATCAGCACGCCATCTTTTGATATGGAAAGGAAGGTATCTTTAAAGTGCAGAAGGTCAATTAGAATTGAATACTTGTACATTATTCCAAGCAAGCTCAGCTAAGGAAGTTACCAACTGGCAAAGTTCACAACTTTGGAAAGCAGCTAACAGCAACTGTGTTTCTAATTTGTCTTAGAAACAGAAACACAAAAACAATACATAATGTATTGATTTAACAATCAAGAAGAAAAGCAATTAATGGGAGGAAAAAAATTGACATGGGGCAGTGCTTTTTTGTCTTAGGATGTAATTGATGTCCACTTACAGAGCATCTTTACTAAAGTCAGGTATGGGAAACAGGTTTGACTTTTGTGTAGAAAAGTTCCAAATAACAAGTGTTTTGCTCACAGAACTATTTGTTTACCAGAGTTAGGTAAGAAAATAGTTTTGCAGGGGTTAAAATAAGGCTGGAATAAAGTTAGGAAATTTACTCCAAAAAAACCAAGAAGTGTTCAGCCTTTTAAAATATTTATAATGGTACTAATGGTAAATAAAGTACATTTTCTTGCTCCCCCTGCCACAGATCATCCATTAGTGCAGACTTGAGTGAGCTACTCCATAAAACCCTAAGCATACCAAATAATCCATATGAATATACAGGACTGACAGGTAAATAAACATCATCTGACCTTAAATGTATTTCTTATTCTACTTCTTACAGGTTCATGCCATTTGTATTGATTTTTTTCCAGACAAAGTAATAACCACAGCATAAGATCACTCTCCAGTGTACTACCTTTTTTCATTTACAAGTCTGAAATATTTTTCCTAGTGACTTAAATATTTACCCAAACAAAATTAGTTCATTTTGACAGATGCTTAGTGACACATAATTCTGGATACACAGGGATGGCAATAAGGGATTTTTTGTCCATAAAAATCTTCAAACTAGCTCAGTCAGTGGAATTTAAACTCATGCTTTGATGTTGGGAAAAACAGAAGTGGTTTAGAAGGTCTGAGAAAGGTAAACTTGTTAAAAATTGCAGATCTGAGTAGCCCATTCATTATCTACTTCCTATCTCCTAAACATAGCCAACAGGGCCTCCTGAATGATCACAATTGATATGATTGTAAAAGTATCTCAAACTATGACAGCCATTTTTTTAAATCTTTAAAATAAGTGGGTTTTTTAAAAGTTGGGAAAATGTAAAAAATTTATACTATTTTAAATTAATTTTTAAATGGACTGAAATGGCCATTTAAATTTAACTTAATTTAATTTAATTTAAATTTAACTTAATGGTCCATTAAAATAGTTCAAATATTTATGTCCCTACAGGGACTAAAATAGTTTTACATTATATCCAACATTAATATACTGGTCGCAGGTCTGCATACAACCATTTCTACTGCAACAAACTCAGTTGGTTAGTTACCTAAGTATCTTTTCCTGCATATTCCTCTTTTTCAGTGGATATGCATTTTTTATGCAATACAGATATATAGACAATCTGAAGTGTCTTTCTCTACTAAATCCACTAAAGCAACTGAGCTGTAGCAAAAGGGGTGTAAGCAAATCTTTTGTGATCTCCAGTAGCCAGATGCTGCATATAAATATGTTTCAATGTCCAGAAATCATAGAGAAAGGATATTAATTTCATGCCATCTTTCAGGCATACCCTTATAGCAGACAGGCAAAGACCACATAGCAGGTCTGAATTCCCCACTCTTTCAGGTATTTAGACTTTCATAGCAAATAGAACTGCTAATCACTTACAACTTCAACCACTCAATGGTAGATATTTCAAAGAAAATTACATCTTTAATTCCTAATCTTGTCAGATGCTCCAATTATTTCAGTTTATAGAATTTGTCTTGTTTGCATAAAACAAGGCACAAAAGAAAATGATATGCAATTATTGAATCAAAAAATGCATCGACACCAATGGATACTAATTTGTCTTGCATGGCAGGATCACCTCAAAGATATTTATCTGTCCTCCCTTTAACCACTTTACAGTTAAAATAAGTAACAGAGATTTAGCATTAGGATCTTGGGGTTTTTTTGGGGTTTTTTTAAAGAACATCTGATTCAACATTATCTCATTAATGTGGAAAATGCCCTGAAGAGCCCAAATCCCAGTAGAAGTGCCCTGGAAGCAGACCCACCCATGTGCCTGCATTGCTGCTGCTAAGCAACAAGAACAAAAAACAAAACACAAGTCAATTCTCATTTAAAGAACTGATGCTAATTTCATTCTTGCTTCGGAAAAAGAAAGAAAATTAATGCAAACTGAAAAAAAAACCACAAAGTTTTTTTACTAACTTTCTGATAAGAAAGTAGGTTTTTTATTAACAGCTTTTCTGAGCAAAAGGGAATAAAGATTTGCTGCTATAATTAGCCACATGGATCAGCAGTTCACATGATGATTAGTACAATGAAGTCTAAATCAGTGATCAGACTGAAATATTGCTCTATGTGTTCTCTGCAGAAAAGCAAGTGTGAACTTCTACCAGAGTTTAATGACACTTTCAAGAAATTCAAACCTGATGTAGAAGTTTAAAATTAAAGAAAAACAAATGCCCAATATAAAATGTAAGAAGACAGCAAATACCACATTGCTCTTAGGCTGTTTTCTCCCATACCCCATTTATAATATAATACAATACTTTTTGTTTTCTGTGTCTGTCACAAATTGTGTCTTAGTGTAAATAACCTTGCTCTTGAGTACTGCCTGCTTTGCCTTATGACCTTTTCGTCCAGTGAATTTTTGAAAGCAATTGTCACAGATTCACTATTTGGAGTTCTATTATCTGCTTGATTTCTGTCCTAAAACAGATTACTTGTAAAAAAAAATGTGTACACAATCCTATAGCACTGGCTAGGTACACAAAGGCTGTGAGAGCTGTTTTGACGTTAGAAAAAAGCAGAAAAAATATGGAATGAAATGCTACATTCCTTGAAGACAAATTCCTGTTTCACCTCATGGTAAGGACCCCTGTAGAGCAGGCAGCAAAATAACAAACACCTGGCAAGTGTTTGGGTATCAGAAACTAATGGATACCCTGTGATTTCTGATAAACTCAAAGATGGATTGGCAAACTCTGTCTGGCAGCTTCTACAAGAATGGTGTGAAAGAAACTCTTCTGAGATATTTTACTTCAAAATATTTTGATATGGAATTGATTTTAGACAAGGCAATTGTAGCAGCATGGTCAGTGGGCTCAGACCACAACTTGCATTTCAGGCGTCTTTCTGGTGAAGAATATGTGAACCATTATATGAAAGCAATCCATTCTGTGACAACAGGAGCTCTAAAGAAATTTATTTCCAAAACTGGAAGCAAAACTAGTGGTATGGTATACCAGGCCCCTTTGCAACTGATGGAACGAGGTCAAATTTGTTTCTTGCCTTAATTTCATTGTCAGGAGGACCTATGAGAGATGTTTAGCCAACATATTCCATTTGGGATTAGAGGAAATATCCTTGAAGCAACTTGTAAGCAGCACTTAACTGCTAATGAAGAGATCTGGACTGCACCTTAATGGCGTACCTCTATATCCTACTTGAGTGATGTCCAAAAGACCTGAAGTAGGAAAAAAGCCTAAACAATACTGAAAAGTGCTGGGGGTAGGGAAGAGGGAGTCATTATTTCCTGTGTCACTATTTTCTCTCAAGGCATCGTAAGGATGAAAAATTCAAGAAAAGGAAAAGACCAAGTAAAAATGTACATGGTACCTTGTGAGTTATTGTCAGACTGGGAGAAAGAATAGACAGTTCTCACAATTTGGACAAGAGGGGAAGAGGCAAAGGCAAAGCCCAAATTCCCTTTCCTGATCTCTCCATTACAGTTCTTTTTTTTCATGTAATTAATTACACTGGTTCATATATCTCTTAATTTTAATATGATTTAATGGAACTAGCAATGGATACGTGTATTCTTGGAAACTGAAGATGAGTTTTACTTCTGTGGTGCCCTAAAGGCACAGTCTCACATGTATGATTCAGTAAGATTTCCACGTGACATTGTCAATGTACACTTGATTTTCTATAACCTGATACATCTTCTTTTTCCTGGTATGAGAGAGCACTAGGTGAATTTGAAGTGTATGCCATAATGCATGCAAGCTCCTAAGAAGCCTTGATTGATTTTTAATGGTCTATTGTGGTCTTCCTGGTAAGAGATGTTGCTTTTATTCAGTATAGCAAATTCATTATCTTATTTACATGTATAGCTCCTGTTACCACAAGAATCCGAAAACATCTTACAATTACAGTGTCACTGACTTTATAAACTTCTCTGTGTGAGAAAGCAATTCCTTCACAACACTTGACAGATGGAAGACTGAGATTCAAATCAGTGGATATGAAAGGAGTTGAATTCCTGTTAAAACTAGAGAAATAACACCTTGACAGTTTGAAAATCTTCACCAGAAGATGAGATCTGTGACAAGAAGACAATCTGTGACAAGATTCACAGAGGTTTATATACATGGTGACATTCAACATCCACAGTGAGTGTTAATTACCTGACTAAAGAGGCACCTGGACAACTAAAGTTTCCAATAGCACTTTCTCCCAGGGTTTGTTGCTTGATGTTTATGAAGTTAAGGCAAAAAAAAAAAAAACCCCACCAAAAAATCCCTACCTGGCAAGATTTTTGTCTCCAAAGAAGTAGATATCTGAAAATCATTTGAGTATCATTGGGGTCCTTCCTTAATATCCTTTTGCCAAGTCACAGTGTGGGCTCTGCCCAGGCAGCATATGCAGTTATCAACGTAACTGCGTTGGTCTGACAAATTCAGATGAATAAAAGAGAGAATGTCATGACATCTGAGATGATCTCAGACGACTCTGAGAGTTTCTAAAATTTTCTTCTTTTAAGTGATCTTCTTTGCAAAGAGTTGTGATAACGAAGAAAAATACATGATTATCAAAGTATTTTTTCAAACCTCAGTGGAGAAAAATCTATTTTTATAGACTTATTTGCAATTACTCCACTAGTTCTTTTCAAAAAATCCATTTTATACCCATGAGCTAAACAAATCCAATGAAAATGTAAGACTTTTATTTTTTTCTTCTATCAGCAATACTTAGAAAGAAACATAAGGAAATGTGCTCTGGGGATTTTTCCTACCTGATTTCTAGTTCATTGAGAGCTTAAAGTACAGGTGACCTTTCAATGTTCTGAAAGGAAACAAGCATGAGTAATATAAGGAGGTGTCTCAACCCTACCTCAGGCCACAGTTTAGAAGAGCCTAATGGCTGACCCATGTAGACTTCCTCCTGAGATACCTGCTGACCCTGCCAAGTGTAGATGAAGTAATTAGGAAAGGAACAGAAGATGAATGAGGTGAAGAAGGCTAGTGCTGGCTCAAGGTAAGACTCTGCTATGCCTTAGAGAAATGTCTTTATGTACTTTGAGAACTACTGGGCTTCTGAAAGAGAGAGAAAGTTCACAAAACTTCTCATCAGGATAGGAATATCGGTCACAAGTTCACCACCTCATAAGTTCCATTCCAACTCTGTCAAAGAGGCTGCTCAGATGGCACACTAAAGGACCAAAAAATCACCTGGCGATGAATCCGTTCTCTCCTTGGATGTGCAACCTCTTGAGTGATAAAGAACCAGGGAATGGTTTGCCAAGTTCTTTGAAAAATAAGGAAGATGCAGAAGGGGATTGGATATATATGTCTTTGTTCCTTTAGATCTGATTCATTTCAGATCATAGGTTCTGTAAGCCAATGGCCTCACCATAGTTGCTTACCAGAAAAGCAGTCATAGCTGGTTGCCAAAAAATCCTTTAGTAGTATTGTTATGTAAACAAACATATCTTTGTTTTCACAAGAGACCTACTTTGTTTCCTGCTTCTACTAGCTTTTCCACTTTGGGCACACTGAAAAATACATTTCTAAGATTTACAAACAGGCCAGCACCATTAATATTAACTCTTATGCACAGACACTGTCATGAAAAAAAAGTGAATGAGGACAGTAAACACTACAGAATTGTCTATCAAATGTCAGTTTCATTAAGAGTTGCAATATTAACAAAAATGCATAATCTAATGCATCAACTATTTGCATATTTATTTTATACTCCTAAGAAACTGAGACCCAGAAATATATCCCTCTCTTTATTTTTAAACTGTGGAGACAATGGTGATGTAAAGCAAACAAATAAACATCAGTCATTGCATATGATGGACAAAGCTTTCCTTCAGCTCCATACTTCAAGCAGCAACCCATGTACAGAACAGGACAATCCTGTATAATCCCTAGTACTGCTCATTTAGAGTCATGGGAGGCATACTGTGCTTTGACAATACCTTTTATCCAAGAAAGAGAAGGAAATACCTGTGCCTTTTTCCCATATGACTTTCTGGCTCAGTATCTATGTATTATCTAGTGGTGTGGCTTGTATGTGTAGTTATGTACTTGTTAAAACTATTTATCTACACTCCTGCAGATGTTGTATTTATACACTCCTGTTTCCTGTACAGTGCAGCCCCAGTAGCTGATTTAATGTGCTGCACATCTTTCCATGTGACTAGAAGGGTTGATTGAGCTAACAGAAATGTAAAAGTATGGTATCAAAAAAACTTTCAATTCATATGTCATTGCACATATATATATATTTCTGTTGTATAAAAATCCTTTTACTTATATACTTATCCTAATATTAGTCTACTAGTAGAAGGTCTGGAAAGACGTAACTTTGTTTAGAAAAAATTATATCTCCTAAGAATTTAGGTTAAGAAAAGACATATATACTGGGACATCAAAACTCAAACACATCCCTGCAGTTATATCTATCTGCCGTATTTTCCTATTTACCGTATTTTAATTATCAGAGACTGGAATTTTTTGAAAAATTATTAAATAAATTTTATGGTAAATCTCATTTTCATTCCCAAGTAATTTAAAAAAATATTCGTGATTCTTTCTTTCTGAAGCAGAAATAAAACTCACCTGAAAATTCAGTGGAACTATTTTAAATGTCTGCCTGGAATTATTGAGAGAGTTCAGTTTGGAAGCATAGGTTCAATTCATATTTTCAACATAAGTCAGCAATGTGCTCCTGCAGCAAAGAAGCCCATCTGTGGTTGGGCAAGAGTGTAGACATCAGGCCAAGGAAACTGTTTATTCCTCTCTCGTGAAATCTCATCAACTACTGTGTCAATTCTTAGGCTCCACAGTACAAGAGGGGCATGGATAGATTGGAGAAAGTCTAGCAGAGGGACATTAAGTTGGTTATAGGGCTGGAACTTGTGGCATACAACCAAAAGAATAAAAGGTCTGTTCAGTTCAATTTTAAAAACAGGAGAGTCAGGGAATATATTAATGCTTTTAAATGATAGAAAGGCATAGAGAAAACAGAGGTCAGAAATGTACTGTAGAAGTATGTGAGACAATGGGCACAGCTTGGAATATGGGAAACTGACTTGGTTAGGAAACAAATCATTCACTGTGAGCATAGTAAAACACTGGACTAGTTGCTCAGAAAGCTGTGAAATGTCCATCCTTGGAGACACAAAATATTTCCCTGTACAGGGCCCTGAGCAATTTGCCCTACCTAGAGTTTCTCTGATCAGGAGGTTGAAGTAGATGATCTTTGGAAGTCCCTTCCAAAATGCTTGATTCAATGGTCCTAGGATTATATAGAATACACTGTACAAATTCTTGTAAGGCTATAGTTAATATTTTAATAAATCTGGTGGTTAAACAAGCAACTTCTATCTGTAAAATAAAGCCTTCCAATATTATTGTTCAGGTTTCTCACCTCATTTCAGCAGTATTTTAGATATCGAAATTCCTCCTCAAAACAACACAGTAGGATAAATACCTTTGATTCATCAGCTCTGTGTTATTCTAAAGGAAAGTTTTGCAATATTCACTGGGAATGAGCTTTTATCACATGTCTATAACACTGGAGAATAGTTTTAGCTTCTTTGACATGACCTTGAACCTGGGCAGTGCAGAACCCCTCTGTTCCTGGAAGAATGTCAGTTCAACCAGCTAGATCTGCTGGCCAGCATATGGGCAAGGTCAAAGCATCGTCTCCTTTGAAGCCTCCTGGGTACAGCAGCAGAGACAGAGCAGCTCCTCAGTATTTGCATAGTGCAGTCAGGGGCTTGCCACAGTTTAAGCACAGCTGACCACACCATCCTTTTTGAAGAGTGAATTGCTGTTGAGCAAGGTGAACCCTCTAGCTCATCAGGGGAGATATGGAAAGGAGAGAGGAACTACTACAGCAATAGAAAATTGTTGTTTGGGCTCTGTTCAAAAGCTCAGCTTTTAAAAAAAACTTCTTCTAACTCATATGCTTGGATTTAGATTCTAGAAACCTGGGTTATATAATCTAGATAAATTTCCTGCAGTTTTTGTAAAATTCTCTCCTGTTAAAGATACTCAAAATAGCTCTAAATTAGCTTTTTCACATATCTAACAGTAAATAGTTTTCACTTCCCAAATTATCTTTCAGTAATAAAATATATTTCTTTAGCAATATATTTCCCTCTGCATAAAGAAAGACACAGAGTGTGATGGAGCAAAGGAAAGTCCATGAATTTGGCTGTGCCACAGAAAGGATAATCCTGTGCTGGGACTGGCGTCAGAGGGCTCACATCTGCTTTAATTTAATATTTATTCCTGAAAAACTTTTCAAATGTACCTGAATAAATTTTATACAGCAGAAAATTTTAGAAGTCCAGGATGAGGAGTAGTGTTCTGTTGAGGGACACATAAGAAATTTTCAGAGTAATGGCTCTCCAGGTCTGACAGCTTAGCTTCATATACGCTGTCATTTTGAAAAAAATTCAAAACAAGTGTTGCATGGGCATCCAAAACCAAGCTGGAACTGGGAACCACTCCACGTTGTATGACTGCATGCCAGTGTTTGCAGTCAGGCTGGTGTTGGTTGGATTGGTTGTAGTGATGTAGCCAAGAGTATAAATCTGTTCCTAACATTTTCCATAGTGTGAACTCACTAGGGAAGCTTTTCAGGATGTTTTAGGGGAAAAAATCATTTAAATATTTAATAACCTTTGACATTTCTATATATCTGAGTGCCTAAACTTGCCCTCTTACATTCGGGTATGATAATTCTTTTGTACTGTCTACAAATTCTTTCTCAAGCAAGGTGCCTTTAAGAGGACATACATTGTTTTGTTTGCATTCAGTTTTTCTGAGAAATTCTCTGAATTTTTACACTTGCCAGAAAATCAACAATGTTATTTTGTTGTTGTTTGTGTTTAAGTCATAACACATTTGATGTTTTCAGAAGTATTTTAAAACTGGGTTGGTACCCAAGCTGCCGTGCAGATAAATCAGTAGTTGCAGTGCAGGGGTCATAGCACTTTTCTTGAACCGTAAAAATGGGATTTTAACCAAGAGTGCTAAACATCACAAGCCATTTATTCTGTGTTCACAGCATAGTTGAAAGAAACGTGACTATGCTACCTAATAGCTAAATTCCAAAGAGCAAGTTTTATTCTAGAATGTTGACAGTAGAATCATGGCTTGATTATGCTGGTATTACAGGCCATTAAAGCACTTTTGAGGGAGAAAAAGGAAAAGGGTAATATCATAATATGTCTTGAATTTCAACATGCTAAGACAATGTCAGACTATGAAAAATGATTGTTAGATCCAGGTTTGTTAGAAATATTTTCATTTAAAGGTATTGCAAATTTGATTTTTGCTTTGTCCTGGTTAAACAGGGGTCTGTATTCAGAATTTCAGCTACCCTGGGCAGAGAGGTAACATGTTGATTTTATTATGGAAAGAATGTTGCAATGATGTCTAAATTAAATGCTTATTTCTAGAGGACTAAGTAGTTTGAGGACTGTGGTTTCTTGCCTCTGACTGTCCATGAGACCAAGATCTGCCTTTCTTGCATTGTAGGCTGCTGATCATGAATAGCTGGATGCCCTGAATATCCTATATAGTCTCATAGTGCTGTCCCAAGACCAAAAGCACGTGTATAGATTATCTGTGGGATGCTTTCCAGAGTGGTCCAACCTTCACGTGTTACATCAGTTTTGGAAACAGCTTGTGACTGGTCTCTGCATTGGGCAATGCAACTGAAGGAAGGTGACTTAGGATCAAGCTGTCTCTTCCCTCTGGCTTGACCTTACAGAGGACAGGACAGATGTCGTCCATGTAGTGTGGTGGTGAGAGCATGATAGCACTAAAACCTAGCATCTGCTAAGGCTTACACTGAGACTGCCTGCCACTGGCACCTTGTTTAATCAGCACAGCAACTCTTGCATCTGTCTCATCCATCTGTCTGCTCTTCAGAGCATTAATAAAGCCTGTGGGAAGCGCCTGGCCATGACCACAGGTTCAGGCCTAGGATTAACATGGCAGTTTTGCTTCTCCCAGGGCCTGAGTGGAAATACACTTTATTACAAAATTTTCTGACTTCTGTCTATATGTCAAGTTGAGCAAGCGTATTAACTACCATAAGTTTATACAACTGGATGATGATTTAGCCACTATGATCCTAATAATTTGGTTGGACCTGAAGATCAGAGAATCACAGACGGATAAGGTTGAAAGGGATCACAGTGGATCATCTAAACCATCCTCCCTACTCAAGCAGGGTTATCCTAGAGCACATGGCACAGGATTGCTTCTGGACAATTCTTGAATCTCTCCAGTGAAGGAGACTCCACAACCTCTCTGGGCAACCTGTTCCAGTGCTCAGTCACCTGCACAGTAAACAAGTCCTTCTTCACGTTCAGGTGGATCTTCCTGTACATCACTTTCTGCTCATTGTATCTTGTCCTATTGCTCAGCACCACTGAGAAGAGCCTGGCTCCATCCTCTCGACACCCTCCCTTCAGACACTGATAGACATTGATGAGGTCCCTCTCAGACATCTTTCCTCAAGGCTGAATAGGCCAAGTTTCACTCAGCCTTTCCTCATAAGAGAGATGCTCTGGTGCCTTGATCAACTTTGTAGTCCTCTGCTGGACCCGCTCCAGGAGCTCCATGTCTCTCTTGTACCAAAGACCCCAGAACTGGACACAGCACTCCAGATGTGGCCTAGCCAGAGATGACCAAAGGAGCAGGATCACCTCCATCAACTTGCTGGCAATGTTCTTCCTAATGCACCCTGGGATACCATTGGCCTTCTCAGCTACAAGGACACACTGCTGGATCATGGACAGCTCGTTGTCCCCCAGGACCCCCAGGTCCTTCTCCACAGAGCTGTTTTCCATCAGGTTAACTCCCAGCCTGTACTAGTGCCTGGGGTTATTCCTTCCCAGGGATAGGACCCTGAATTTTCCTTTTTTCGATTTCAGACAGTCCTTTTCTTTCCATCTCTCCACACTGTTGAGGTTCTTCTGAAAAGCGTCACAGCATTCTGGGGTATCAGTCACCCCTGCCAGTTTTGTATCATCCAGATCCCCTGAATTAGTATTTTTAATAATCAGTACACCAACTGAGCTTAAAAACCTGCATTTGGAACACTGCAGTCAACGTAATATCAAGAAACAGTTACAGAAATGACCTTGAGGGCTTTCAGAAATGCCATCCAAGTTGAGACAAGCTGTTCCTAGATGGTGTGTTACCTCTCATCCCTTTGCTGTGGTTACCTGCCTCAACCCCATCCCCCACATTCCCCTGTCAATATAATTTGATTCATTAATTATCTGCAAAGAATTCAGACTGCGATTATCTGTAAGGAATCCAGGTGACTGTGAATTTCCTATGCAAGCGAAGTACATGCCAAGAAATATTTTTTCAGAATTATTTAGAAGACTGAAAAAAAAAAAAAGACAAAAAAATAGGTAATTGATGAAAAAAACAATAAAGCAAATAAACATACGGTGAAAACAAAAAAAAAAATTATGGTAAGATGTGTTATATCTTGTAATGAGAATAAAAACTGCATTGCAATAACACATGGGGACAACATAAAATAAAAAACAAATGAACAAGCAAACAAACCCACCCCCCCAAAAAAGAAAAGAAAATTGGTGGGCAGCTGAATCACTGTTGCACTTGTCACTGAACTTCAGTACTGAAAGTATTTCATACTTCAGTATGAAAAAAAAGAAACCACATATTTCAGATATTAATATAAAAGGATTGAATGGGAGAAATTCTGCACTTGTCATCCTTCATAGAAAAATTTCACCCAGTTTGTGTGTCTGAAGTGGCTGTGTTCATACACATGATTACACTGTAGACCTGTGTTGAAGTTAGAGAAGAGCCATTAAATTAACATGGTGTGGATGCACAATATCTGCATAAGAGGGGCTGAGGTGTGGCATTGAAAACTGAGGGTGCAAGAGAGGTGGAAAGAACAGGGAGCAGCTGAGGAGAAAGGGCAATTTTCATTTCTCAGGGATGAAGATCAGGGTCAAGGCAATTTATACACTGCAGTTATCTTTGTACTCCGTATCACTCTGCTTCACCCTCTTCTGTTCTCTGACTTACAACCACTCTTTCAATTCTTTTTTAAGACCACTTTTTCACATCTTTTATTAACCTGGAACTCTAGAAAACTTAAATTTTCTGTACAGTTTTTTAAATGTTACATTATTGTTGGAGGTTTTATGGGGGGGTGGGGATGTCAGAAAAAATTTCAAAAATTATTCTCAAAATAAGCAAGTCAATCTGTGTAAATATATCTGTGTAAATGATAGGCAGAGGGATGAATTCTGGGTCATGGCATCAGGTGAGGAAAAGAAGACTTCACTTCGGAAGAATAAGTCTCCTTTAGAGATCAGCCTGAGAAAATTAAGTTTTCTAAGCCCCTCCATGAATCTACCTGCTCTGCTAAATGGCAGAAAGGTAGGGGTCTGTGGGAGATCCAAATGAGTAACTGAACTGTGCAAAAAATCAAATATTGAGAGAAAGACACTAAGAAGTGTTAACTGTGGATTTTGGTATGCAACTGCCCTCCCCACATACAGCAGTGATGACACATTAATTATAAAGTAAAGTTGCATCAATGGTCTTGGTTGAGATAAACATTATTAGGCCAGATCATCCAGTTCATCAAAGCCTTATTTTTATCCTAAGTCTTCACCTCAGCATATTTTAGGCAATTATGAATTACAGAAGAGATTCAACATGTTTCAGTCTTTTTTGTCTCTCTGATCTGTATCAGTAAAGAGATTACCTTTTCTTTAATCTGCTCCTTTATCCCCTATATCCTCAAGTTAGGACAGGAGAAAATTGTCCCAAGCTGGGTCAGGGGAGGTTTAGACTGGTTCTTAGGAAAAAAATATTCACCAAACAGGTTATCAAGCCCTGGAATAGGCTAGCCAGGGAAGTGATTGAGTCACCAGCCATGGAGGAATTTAGAAGACATGTAGATGAGATGCTTAGGGAAATGGCTTAGTGGTACCACCAGGTAAATGGTTGGAGTCTTATAGGTCTTTTCCCACCTAAATGTTTCTGTGATTCTAAGTTCTTCTCTGTGCCACAAAGTCTTTGATCTGGATTTTTGATTAATTGCCAAAACCCGGACCTCTCTATCTTTTAAAAAGAAGTGGAATGAGGTCCAGAATATGGTTACATGCACATCTGCTCACTCACATCCATGTGCATATGCCTACACATACAAAACTTGAAGCAGCAGTTCTCAGTTGCTGAATGTTAAGCTAAATGGACTGGTTGATTAACGAATTTTTTTCTCCATGACACCTGGAAAATAATTAGTCACCTGTGGTACCATAGAAGAAGCATAAACACCAGATGCTTACACCATTGAATACCTTAGTATTGTTATGAAATATTTAATAAAACAAGTAAGAGTGCAATTTCCCTTAAAATGTTCAGTTAATTGCATTTACCATTGTTTTAGAAAAACAGGTTTTTGTTTTCATAACTGTAGGATTGATTGGAATTAATATGCACAGATGCACTGGCTGATCTGCATCATTAAATCTTGAAAAGACTATTAAAATTTTATATCTTCCTATCTATACTTATTATCTTTCTCAGTAAGAAAAATTTACTATTAATGGATTAAGTATTTCAGCAAGATTGTGGAAGCAACTTTGAAACTGTAGAATAAAATTAAAATATATAAATAATAATAGTTAACAGAATATCAGAAGATAATTCCAGTGAGGTTGCCATATAATATATGAAGATCAATTTTACAAGTGAAGTGAAAACTGTGGGGTGCATACCCTTGCAACTGCACTTATAAACACATTTAGTATGTCCAGCAAATGTCACCAGCAAATATATAAATTGACTCACCATAATGGAGTGCTTTTTTCACAGTATTGATAAAATGAATTTAACAATTCAGTCCTGAATCCAAACCTAGATTCAGGTTTTTCTTGAATTCCTTGGAAAGTGTCAGTGAGGAGAATCACATTCACTGTTCTGTGAGCACAGTCTCTCCACATCCTCAGTTACTGCATGAGGTAGGAAAAAAAATGCAACATATTCCTGGGTCAGTCCTAAAATTTGTATATTCTACTAGAAATGTTTAACCCAAAGTTATTTTAAAATGAGAATTGAGTTTTCTCAACAATAGAATTAAGAAAATACCATTTAAAAAGAAAATTTATTTTGTGAACACCTTCAAATTGTTTAAAAAATCCTCATATTTTAAAAGCTTTTTAGCATAATGTTAATATTTTTCCTGGAATTTAAGGGAATATGCTTCTATAGCTTTTCTACAAGGACTTTACCCCTCCAGAAAAATTCACCTGCTAATATCAGATCCTAAAAAATGCTATGACATCTTAAGCTACAGATAACTACTGGGGATGCAGTAAATATGCTTCTAGAGGATTTTCATTTAAAAATTAACTCCCAGTACTTCAATCTTTTGGAAGACTGTGGCTTTCTTTCACATTTTTTACTGTATTGATGGATAAATATATGCAGGGAGTACATTTTTGATCACCTTGCTGAATAATTTTGTTTTGTAAAGACTGCATTTCACTGTTCACAGAAAATGCTAGTTTAGAACATTGTATCTGTAAATGATTCCCAAAATGCAGCATCTCAGTGCTAAGACACTGGTTTTTATTATTGCTGCAATAACAGACATAACTATATTGTAGAAATAACTACATTATAGAAATGACTATATTATAGAAATGGAATAACAGTCTATTGCTTGCTTTTGCTTTATGGACAGAAATTCAGTCCCAGCATAGGTTCATTTTGTGACTGTTCAGCACAGTAGGTTAGATGAAGTATTAGCAGTTTAAAATAGGCACGTACACTTCCCATTTCTGTGTAGTCCTAAGATTTTTCCTCTTGTCAGTTGTCATCATTATGCAATCAACACAACACTTTCAACATTAACCTCCTTGTAAGTTTTGTTTTGGCTCAAGGACATGCTGAGTAGCCAAACCTTGATCCTGTGCCCAATAAAATCAAAGTTTCCTTTGATTTCAATGGCATAGGCAGAGATGGTAATGAAACAGCAGGATCTGTTGAGTAAATTACAACAATAACAAGTAGGGACATTTGTGAGACTACAAATATCTATTGTGCTGTACTCTGAATGTTTGGAAGGTATACTACTCACAAAATATAATGACCTTACACAGACAAATGTACCCACTGTTTTGTTTGAACAGTAGAAAAATTCTTTTCTGAAGTATTTGCTCTAAATATATTGCTCACTCATTCAGTAGTTTGTATTCACTGCTTCTGCGTGTATTCAATCTACAAACAGAAGCAGTCATTTCACCTTTCATAAACATTGCCTTCCCACTGCAAACAAGAACAGAACAATTCATACTAATTATCTTTTATTCTGAATGGCTTGGGGAATAATGACTTAGAAATTTTCACAGGTATTTTGAAGAACTAAAAAACTAAAACTCCTGTTTTGTAGATTGTGAATATTCACCATTTGCACAGTCATAGTTACATTGCATTAAATTTTTTCTCTCCACTGATTAAAGAAACTAACACAGCATGAAGTCTACATTGTGCAATCAAAGACCCCATTATTTTTTTTTTTTTTTTAAATCTTATAATAATTATTGAGGCTTTTAAGTTTTAGGTCTGTTTTCCAGGGAGTATCCATGCAAGCAAAGCATGACTGTGCTGATGGTTAAAGACAAAATAGAAAGAACATGAATATAGACAAGTCAGGAAAGAAGAAGGAAGAGGAAACAACACTTGCCTCACAAAAAAATTTAAAAAGGTGATCATTTTAGAGGTTTTTTTGTTTAGTCAGAATAGCACTCATAGTTCACTCCAAGGTAACCCTTTTCCATTCTCTTAAACTTCCAGTTCAACTGGTGCCCTATCCTTGCTGTGCTGCTTTTGCTCCCTGCAAGACTAAAACCAGCTGGAGTTCCCTTTCTCTTCATCCGTCACCAGTTACTGTTTGCCGCTGCCTGAAAAAGAGACGAGAAGTGGAAATGCAGTCTTCTCACTACACTAACAGCCCAGAATTCAGGAATCAACCAAAGGGAATCACTTCACTTTTTGAAAAGCACCTGTAGCTCTGTCTCTGCAAAAAAAAGGGCCCTAGAGGATGGTTAGAGGTGCTGGCAGTATCACCCCCCGTCTCTGCAAACTGAACTTCAGTTTGGTACATAGGCTCCCTCAGGTTTCTAAAAACCATGATTCATTTCTTCAGGCTGCTTAGTTTTCTGAAGATTGGGCCCTGAGTAAATGTAAGGTAATTGTAATTATAATAAAATGGAAGCAATAAATGCGGCTGTAATACAGTGTTAAGTGACAGATAATTGCTAAGTACTATAGATACACTTTTGCCTTTAATTAGAGAGAAGCAACCATCTCATTTATTCTAGTTAAATCAGAGATGTAATTTTTGAAGTTAGCATCAAAGACCTCATGATTTAACCTTACCAAGTACACTACTAATAATAATTTTAAGTGTACTTACATTAAGCAATAATAGTGGCTTTTCATTTTGTTACAGGGTAATAATTTGGTCTTAGGATAGATAAACCAGTAGAAGGAAGGCCAAAGCAGTGAACTGCAGAGTAACACAATATTATTATTATTAACTCTCTGCTACAGCAACCATCATTGAAACTGATGCTATTGAGCAAAAAAAAAAAAAAAAAAAGCTGTACCTGAAGAGTTTTAAAACAAATATTTTTGAGGCTTAAGGGATTGGGTGTCGAGGTCTTAGGGAAGATTTCAAGTAGCAGTACTAAATCATCCTGATCTGTTGAAACAAAGTACTGCTACTGCAATTAGTAGGTACTAAAATGAATGGAATAATTTTTTGAAGTCAGAGCAATTTTCTAAGCAAATAAACAAAGCACTGCTTACTTCATTTTTTCTGGGGTACAAAAAGGAGAATGCATACTTTTCCCATTTTTTAAATGGTGTTTTGAAAATAATGGCATTATTTCTTTCCTTACTTATTAGAAAAGGCAGTGAAGATATAAAAATCTTTGTAATATTAACTGGCATTTGCTAACTTTGTGCTATAGTGTAACATTGCTTCTTCTGGTAAATCTGGTTTGAAATCACTGAAGCAATGGAGGTTCCATTAGGTAAATCATGTCACAATGTACTAGACCTCACTCCTCTCCATTAGTAATGATGAGTTTCCATTTGTTTCATATGGTATTTCTCTTTCTGGAAATACACTTATTACCACTCTGTTGTCAAACTGAAAATATTTATTCTAATTCTATCAGTCTTCTTCTTGCACTTATCTTTTCATTAAAAGTAAATCTGAAGTAAAATTTTACAATTGTGATTATTGAAAAAGTCACTGCAGGTAATTAAGAACTTCAAATGTACATTTAACAATTGTCTCGCTGAAGAGCTTCATAGCACAGTACTTGGACATGTGGTTCTTTGAGGTATTCTGATCACAAACTTACACTTTACCATTTCAGAAAGCCAAAAACTTTTCCAGAAGACAACAGTCACTTGAAAAGGATCACCACTAGCAACATACATTATTGTTTTGTGAATCAAATGCAAAAAGCCAAATGGCTGAAATAATGAGATGCAGCGCTGCCATCCAAATTTCTGGGAAAAAATGGAAAATTTTACCATGTAATGCTTTTATTTTGATTGCTTTTTCCTTCAAAGTAAATGCTTCGATCTGGTAATCATCCTTCATTCCATCCTGAAAACAGAAGATTATTTTATAGAGTTCCATTTTTTTCTAAGAACTAAAGGTGCAGGATGAAAAATAAATAACTTCCCAGTATTAGAACCCTAGGAAATAATGAAGCAGTCTGGGCAAGACAAAAAGATTTCTGTGGAAGTTTCTATAGAAATCTTTAGATTTCTCAGAAGTGCAACCTTATCTCAGAATAAGCACATCTAGTTTCCAGAAACACTGGACCAACAAAAAGTGTTGCAAGACAGAGGTCAACCAAGCCTGACTTTTCTCCCCTGAGACAGAATGGAGATGGCACATACCTCTGTTATCAGAGAATCATAAAATCATTTAGGTTGGAAAAGACCTCTAAGATCATTGAGTCCAGGCAAAATAAAAAACCAACCTGCACAAAGATACAGACTACTCGGCTGAGCTGGCCACAGTTATGCAGAGCCAACTTGGTTACCCCAACGATTGTTGAAAGGTGCTTCTCTGTAGTTGCTTATCAATAGTCTCGCATTCCTTCATACTCTTTGTAAAAATCACTTTACCTAGCTTTAAATGCAGAAGGAGTCTCCCATACTATATATTTCTTCTGAAACAGTACATAAGGAGCTACATTACTTGTGTGGACTGATGCCATCTATCCTAGTGTGCAGGATTTTGAAATTCAAGCATCAGAAACCAGCAAAATACAGTTTTCATGCTATTTATATTCCTTTTAAAAGAAGATACAATATGTATTGAATTCCACTCCAGTACTTTGAAGGCAGTGAGTCTATGAAGTCTGCACTGGTGAACTGGTAAATTAGAAAATCAGAACACAACTCTTTTTTTCTTGTACTCTTACTGCATTAAATGAACATGAGGATTGAAAAATGAAAAGAGAAAGAATGGCTGAAATAATGAGATCCAGCACTGCCACACAAATTCTCAGGTGTTGAAGGACATTTTTTTTAAACTAGAAGCCTCATTAATTTTCTTTTTTCTTTTGTAGTAAAATACAACTCACTAATATGTGGAGGAAAAGGGTAGATTTTTTATCAAAATCACTTAAGTGATTTAGGAGCTGAAATTGCATTTAAAACCAGTAGCACTGCAACTTAAATCTTTACATAACTCAGACAACTTTGAAACTCTTTGTAAAATTCCCATTTGGAAGGGACAAGAGGATAAATTGCTAAGACAGAAAAGAAATGTGTAGTTTAAAGGTAATCTCTGCTATGTATATTTACATATAGTTCAAATACTATATTCAGTTATTTTCAGTCCAATGTAGGGATTTCTATATTGTCCTCTCTCTTTGGACTTAATACAGTGGTAAATTGAATATGATAAAAATTGAGTGTGAGTTGATAATAACTGTCTTCTGTCCAAATGCATACACAATCAGGTTAAATTCATAAGTTCCATATAGTATAGCTGTAGCTATAATATTAAGGGTTTTTTAAAATTTGGTCTCCCTTGGGTTCTCTTTACCTCATATATTTTTTGTCCTGCTTCATAACAGCATGCCTTTTATTTTTTTCTGAACAACTCTTACCACTGCATCTGAGATTTCCTTTTTGTTTGTTTGTTTTTGAACACTAAGACTGGCCCAAAATTACTTTTCTGACCAGAAAACTGTTTTTTCAATTCAGATGGAATTTGTACAATAATTTTATCAAGGGCAATATTTTGAAAGCTACATTTGAAAAAGAAACATAGGAAAACTGTGGTGGTAACTGCCTGTATTCAGTGCCTCAGCAATGGACTTGAACAAAATTCCACCCTCCCTGTGAGCATATACATATATATTCAACTTTATAGAGACTAGAAGGATTACAATGAAAAAGATACTAAGTAGTCCCGTTCTAGAAAAGGGATAGTTTGTTGAAGAGAAATTCACATGGAAAAAACATTCAAAGTCTCTTCTTGATACAGAACTTAAATTTGAACTTATACCCTTTATTTCTTGCATGAATGTGTTAATCTCTAGCTGTTTAGATATTCTGATGCAGATCTTTCACAGTCTTTGCTTGTATGTTTCCTCTTTGTACAAAAATACTTAAATAGTCATTATGCCAGACCGTAAAAATTATTCCAGCCTGGCAGCTAGGTCATTTGCCTTGTTGATGGATTCCAGCTAATGCACTAGTAAATATCTAAAAATTTATCTGAAGTGTGACAGACGTTGTAGGAGGGACTGAAAGCACTTTCCCAGGATGTCCCCACAGCTTAGAAAACTGGTGTTTTCTTTTGTGTCAGATGGAATATTTCAGAAACAAACAAAACATTTTGATTCAATTTTGCAGTGCAGAAAATAAAAAAGCATTTTAAAATTTGGATATATACCTACAGCTATTTTCTGCATGCAGTTCAGACAAAGGAAGCAGGGACTTGTTCAGCCATGCCCAGCACCCTGGTATCCCATCTCCCATCCACAAGGAATTATGGTGCAAATAAAAATAGGCGGGGAAAGGGCAAAGAGAGACATTTGCTAGAAAAGATGTCTTCACAGCAGAGTTGATTTCAAACAGAAAATTTGGAAAGTCTGTATGCATGTTGTGAAAGAGAAAAAAAAAAAACAAAAGGCTAATAAAGTGCCTTGGTTGAAGTAAGATCTTAGAAACACATAACATTTTCCTGAATTAATAAATGTTTTAAGAATTTGAAAAGCCTGAATTTATAAATGCTTTACACATTATCTGCAGCAACAGCAACTTTATGCATGCATGAACTTAATGAACCAACCCACAAACACAAAGAAGATTATTAATAAGACATTTGCTCAAGGCAGGCTAAATGAGTTGCTTCTGAGAACATCAGAGAGAGCTTTCTAATGATAGGCAGAGAGGCACAGCTGCTGATTTGTTTTTGTACAAAGATAGTGGTCAGTGAATTTATTGCTGGGTGACAAAAGAAAGACTTTTTGTAGGACTTTGTGTATAAACATTTAAATACTTTCTTCATCTCCTCTCTTTTTACTTTCTTTTTATGCCCTTCCCCTGCCTCTTTCCTTTCATTGTTCCTATGATTTTTCTACGGTTTTGTTGCCTAAAATTAATTTTATTCACTCTTTCTGAAATATTTGAACTTTTTTCTTAACAACTACTGGTCCAGTGTAATCAGAAGTGAGCTTGATATGCTTCTGAAGCTTGGCTATCATTTTGAGTCACTTCTTTCCATTGTTGTGCTTCCTTTTTAATGTGCTTATGGGGCCATTTGTCCTACGGGTGAAGGGAAGTCACTTTATTGGGATAAGCCAGAAAAGACCAAAATTCAAGGTATTTCACAACAACCTTCGTCTTCTAAGAGGCATCATTTCTTTATAAGGGCTGGGTGATGTGAACTTCTTGCCTTTGAAGCCTACCACCAGTCTTTCATAAGTGGTCTCCACAAGGCTTGTGTCACTAATTAGATGTAAATGAATTGTTTGTCCTCTCCTTCTCAAAAGCTTAATCATACAAAGCAGTAATCTCTCAGTACTCAACAACCAATCTTACAGTGCAGCCTAAGTTGATTAAAACTTACATATTCCCCACACTAATATTTTGGAACAGAAATATTCTTCATTATAAGTCGAAATTTTCATGTAAAGTGTAAAAATTTACTAGTCTTTACTAGTTTATGCCAACCTGGAATCAGAAATACTGAAGCTTATATTTTCACTAATCAAAACTATTGAGAAAATTCCTGAGGGAAGGTTTTCTTTAGTTTTCTATCTCAGTAATGAATTATAAAGATCTGGTGACTTTAAAACAGAAGATAAATCCAAAGTACAATCACCACCACCTCACCCCCCAAAAAATTATCAAATCCCTTACACACTTTGTCTGAAGTGGATGTTTAGAAGATGCTATGTGTGAAGGCTCTTTATATGGTGTTTGTGATAATGATATTTACTCTATTTTCAGCATCTAAAAAGATATATGTGTCAAGGATAGACTCTTCTACAAACACATACTTTCTAGAAGACAAAACTAAATAAATCCAAACCAAGATATTAATATGGATACTTTATGCACACATGTATAGGAAAGATAATGTTGAGAAGAAAAGTCATAATGGAATTCACACAAATGATATCCACAGAATCAGTAGCTGATTGGAAACACCAAATTTACTGTGGAATATGCATTCAGAATCTTGTGTAGACATAAGCAAACAGGAGACTCATCATAAAAGTTTATTTTCATAAAGTGGAAGTCTAAGACTATTTTGCTTCATGATAAGCCTGATCTTTTGATCATGGGTAAAATAGAGAACAAATATTGCCATAAAATCAAAATCCATAACTGTTTCAAGACCAGAGAATAAAATACTTCTCCTTTCAGCTGACAGAACTTGTTGAGCTTAAAAGAAATCATAATAGCTGTATTTGTGGACTGCTACTGTAGAAATTTTCTCTAAGCATTTTTGCTCTTTAAATGGAGCTCACTGATGAAGCTCTGCAGACTCTCTCCAGTTGGGTTAAACAGGTGATTTCATGGCTGTTATTTATGCAAATTTCTTTAAGGCAATAAGCTTTTCTTTTTTCCAGAATTCTTTATGTCTCTATTGTGTTTTTCACTATACTGATCCTGTCTAGTCAGAGCAAGGTCTGGTTCTCTACTTTACTGCTTCCTCAACCCAACGGCACTCTCTCTGTGATACAATCCCACCTGTGATTTACATCACCAGAGCTAAAACTTAACAGTCCATGAAATTTATTGCATATTGTTTGATTCATTCGTGTTGAGCCATACAGAACACAAGCTAAATTGTAAATTTATCTCATATTGTTTTCAGACTGAATGACTGGTCATAGTTCACATGCAAATCTGGAGCTGCAGTGAGAATTTTAACTGCTTCATAAACTCAATGTCAGAGGTTTTCTGATGAATGCACCCATCTTCTTTAATGGCTTCATTTATTTATTTATTTTTCTGGAACAAGCTTGATGCAAGTCATTCTTTGTTACACATTTTCTGTAGCTCCAATGCATCAGTTTATTTTTAGACCTCTTTCTCTTCTGCTAAGTAGCATGAAGAACTGACAATAAAACCAAAATATTTCCTTCCACTCAATAACATCAAATTTCATGCTTCATTTTTCTGTCCATTTTCCCATCTGTTGAAAGCCTTACATGATTCAGGAGTGTGTTTCTTGATGCACACTTTCCTCTCTGTTTTTCTTATTTGAAATTGCTGACACTATTCAGGTCCAGATAAATTTAAAACTGCTTCAGTCAAAATGCTGGGGTGTCGTTAGGAATGTGTATATATACCTCAGGAAGGGGACAAGAAAAGCATGAGTTAGAAGAGTGAAAGTGTTGGAAAGAGAAGGCCTTTAGGGCTTGTTAATTGAAACCTACCAAAACCAAGTCTACTTCTTGCTGAAGCTATATATGTTTGATACAGAGATACTGGAGGATGGAGCTTTTGCTAAGAGCATGCATCCAGTAGTCAGAAAACATTAGTCTTTGCATCTCAGCATAGTTGAGTTGAATTGGTTTGGTCATTCTCTGTCTTTTGGACTGATATGAAGAACAGAGGGGAAAAGAGCCCTAAAGATATTTGCATCAATGCAAATATCATCCCTCAGGTAATTACTGCTGCATAAACCCTGGAAATATAAAGAAAGGACCTGGCCTGAGGAGAAGGAAATAGCTGAGCTGCGTTGAGCTTTTCCTCACCACATACTCTTCACAATGTTGGAAATGTCACTTAGGGCAAGATGGGTAGCCCTATGCTACTCAGTCACCCACATCCTTTCTTCCCTGACTTCTGTTACTGAATAGTAGAGGCTCCAAATCTCACTGCATCTGAAAGAGTAGTGATATTCATTGAGTGATTTATAAATAATCCCTAAATAAAACTGTAGCAATTCATATGCAGAACAGAGAGAAGGCATATGAAAGGCCAAGTGCTATCTGTTGATTGTGCTCTCAGCATGCTGTAGCCTCCTTTACAGCACAAAAAGATAGCAGTGATATTTTCATTTCAAAATCAAAGGATTACTGTAATCCATCTTCTGCACAATCGATTTTGTTAAATATCCTTTAAATAAGACACAGAACCCCAAGGTTATAGAGGAGCTTGAAAAGGAATAGTAACTCCATATTGTCCAGTTTCCAAAAACTGACCAAAAATAATCATGGACCTGGAAGAAAATCAAACAGGCTGACTTTATAACCAGTTGTAAGGAGGTAGTTCTGGTATTTCAGAACATAATGATCACAAAAAGTTCTTCTTCTACTGTGCTAAGTCCAAACTTACAAGGCTGCCAATTTTAAGGTTTGTCATAATGGTGCAAGAAGTGAGCTTCAAAGTGGGCAGAGAAGATTACTGCAAATTATTGCATATTTATAATGCTTTCAGACAAGTAACATCTGATTTGTTACTGATAAGAAAATCATATCTTCTTAAAGAAAGTGTCCAAAAGATATGATTCCCCATTTTAGTTTATCTGTTTGCACAAGGATAGCTCTTCGGCATGAGACTTGAACCTTCTTTCTAAATGAGCTGTGGAACTTTCTGAATTATCTACTAGCTTCCTTTTTCTATTGATATGAAATCAGGATAAACAAGAGATTGCAGTGTTTCATTTTGAAAATTGTTTTTCTGAAATTAATAACATACTTTAGCAATAACAAGTGACTGTGTGACTAATTTACAACTTCTCAATGTTTTTAATCCATTTATTGCAGGATGTGGGAGTACTGAGTATACTCAAAGCTATTTCTTCTCTGTGAGGTGTAGTACAATTTTAACTAGCCTCACTACTTCTCAGCACAATCACTAAAATAAATGTGTGATATATAATCACATTTTTTATTTAAGTCAGCACTTGAAATAGCACATCAGGTCTCAGGAGAGCAATTAATCAACTATGATGAATATGCAGAAACTTTCTAATCTTAGCCTTCTGAACGCAATTTTTTAAAATTTTGATTCCTTAAACTTCACATTCACTGTCTGTGAAGGAGCATCTTAAAGGTTGCATCCAGACTTGAAATGCATATAAGCCTATTTATAGCTTAATTTGCTACAGGTAAAGATTTTTAAAAATAATTAGATTAGGTAGATATGATTTTCTTAGAAGAAAAAACTATGTAAAAAAAAAAACCAAAAAAAACCAAAGCAAAACAAAAACCTAAAAGTGATAATGTAACAGGCGAATTATTTCCCTACCAAGGGCTTCAAAAATTTAAGCAAGAAATCCCACTAACTTTGGGGCAAGCAAAAGTACGTCCGGCACTCAGGGTCATGTCTGACCATGTTTGCCAGTATAGATACAGCTTTGTCCTTCATTTCCAAAATTATGACAGATTTGCAGCTAGTCCTTGTCATTTGTCATCAACTCCTTTATGCCATAGTTTTATAGACTAGAGCTGGCTAAGCCATGACCATCTACCTCACAACTGCAGAAGATGAGTTCATGAAATGTAAGTGCTTTTGGGTCATTAGTTAAACATTACTATACATGGAGTTTTAGTGCAAACTCAAGTTATATGTTGGAGATTATGAGGAAAATTATTTTAAAATAATCCTCATTAGAATAACTTTTATATCAAAATTAATAATGAAAAGTTTTGAAGAGGACATAAAAATTTTGGATTGAGATTCTTTTCTACCACTCAAAACCATTGTATAAGGAGTACTTTACATGATATTTCTTAGTGTTTTGGTTTCGTTCCATGCAATTATTTTATTATTTTTTATTCCTCAGTCCAAGTGGGAAACGAATAAGCAGCAGCTATCACAAAAGAACTTCCTTATTATAAAGTTTCCAGGTGTTGAAGAAAATCATATTCGCAAAAGTGCTAAGAAAGGAAACACCCTTTTTGAGGAAAAAAGAAAAGACCAAGGCACTGTGGAAGCCTTTGACCAACACCCTCAATGTCCTCATGCTCAAGAGCTCAGCATATCCTATATGAGTCAGATTAGCTGTGCCATTCCCAGGTTCTCTCTGCACAACAGGACTAGCACATTGTCGACAGTGAAACATCTGGAATTTATGGACATTTCTGCAACAGCTCCAGTCACTCTGTGGGAGATTCAGATATCATTGATAATTATTTCCAGGGCTTTCTACTTCCTTTTTTATCCTCATGTGGAAAGGATTTCCCAACAGAAAATCTGTAGACATTTTCCTCCAGGTAGGAAGTGTGGAGAAACCTGAGCATCCAGGTGAAAATCTGGTCCCTTGTTTTTTTACAAGGAGCGTTCCCTCAAAAATCAAGGCAAGATTTGCTATCCCACACTTTGATAGCAAATAATGCATATCAAAGACAGAACTTCTTCCTTAGCTTTGTCAACTATTTAAAATTATGTGCAATTTATTTTCTAATTACTTCTTGCCTGTTGTTTATTATTTCAAAAACCACTTCACTTGAAATTTTTCTACAACCATAAAATGTATCTAATGAGCTTGTTTCTTCCAATGTTTTTCATTCATCATAGACCAGAAAAACTTCACTAGACTTAATTAGACTTTAACCGTAATTTGCTCATAAGTAAGATTTTTTAGCATTTAACAAGGGCAAAATGTATAGGAAAAATAATACAACTCCCCAAAATAATGCTCCTAATTTCCTCTATAAAATTACTCATCTTCTTCAATATACCATTTCAGTCAATTCTTCATAATATGTGATTTATAACTTCAAGGAAAAAAAAGAGATTGATCATTCCAGATGAACACCGTTATTTTAATTTACAAATTAGAATCTTTCTAAGTTACAAAAAATGGTCATCTACTGACATTTTAGAGAGAAACTCTAGATAATCATGTCTGTGGCAGCATGTGAAGGTCTTTTTGGTACTTTGTTAAATGCCTTTGAGAGCTAAGATTTAAATAAAACCACATTTTTATAATATAATCTTTAAACTTTGATTATTTGGCATTAGATCGAACTACAGAGACTTAGCTATATTTTGACATTTCACTTGGGATTAACAGAAACTAAAAGTCAGCAGGATACCAATAAGGAAAATACTTAATTTAAATTCATTGATGTCTAAGGGGTTCGTGTGTGTGTGTGTGTGTGTTCATGAAACAAGCGGATTGAAAAAATGAAATTCTCAAATAGTTTCTCCCACAGTTCATACACAACATTAATTTCTTAACCAAAATTACATTGGCAACTAGTGCCTGCAGTGTTATTTTGTGCAAATCACTAGTATTATTTTATTTCAAGTAATTAAAGCAGATTAATATATTCAAATAAACAAACTCATTTACTTTTGTTATCATGGAAGAAAGGTTTAAGACAAAGCAGCTAATAAATCAAATAATTGCAATAATGTGCAATGTCTAATATAAAAACTGCTTTTTTTATCTCTAACAGAGGCAGAGCTGTGTTACAAATGTCTCCTTTCACAATTTCACTGTTGTGTTGTTTAAGCATACAAAAAGGGATGAATGCCTATGTATAATAAGATGATTATAAATCGCTGTTTTTAAATGCATACAGTTCAAAATACCATTGCTTTTCAGAAAATTAGAAATGCTGAGAAAATTCACATACACAAACATGCAGTTCAGAGATATGAAACATCCTATTGAGATAAAACAAAGGTACTGGGGAAGCAGTACACCTGGAATGCAAGGCATGTCAAGGAAGAAGAAATATATCAGTAAAACTAATAATTTTATTTAAGAATCTTTAAGGAAAAGGAGCAGTAAATACCTACATGCCTACAGTTTTGCAGAGTAACGGAACACTATGAACAAGAGGTATCTCTGTACAATAAATAAGTTCAAAAGAAGTTTTGTGATTCCAGCTGAGGTGGAAGAAAGAATACTCTGTCTAGTAGACAGAGTGGAGGAGTCAGCTCAGATCATTTTAGAGGAGCTAAAGTTCCATTTTAGCTGAAGAGTTATACCAGCCAAATAAATAAATGTAATTTCAACACTTGGACTACTGTGAACACAGTTTGCAGAAACAGATCTTTTCTTGCTACTGAAAACTACACAAGGAAAGATAAATAGCCAATCTTCTGCTTTATTTTGGACAAGGAAATAACTTGGCATAACTCTTCCTGAAGTACCTATAATGAAACAAGAGATAGACAGATAGAGAGATAGATAGACAGACAGACAGACACAGATGTGTACATGTATACAAATGTATAGACAGAGAGACACCAAAATTGCCTGGTTTTAACAATACATTTGTACCACTTATCTTTATATCTATCAGGGAGACCTCATTTAGGCTTTTTAGTACCTGAAGGGGGCTTGTAAAAAGGAGGGAGTGGGACTTTTTATGTGGTCAGATAGTGACAGGACAAGGAGCAATGGTCAGGATATTCTGTGATTTTGATTAGATTAGATAAAATATGAGGGAGAAATTCTATACTGGTGGTGAAGTGGTGGAACAGATTGTCCAGGGTAGCAGTAGATGTCCCATCACTGAAAGTGTTCAAGGTTAGGTTGGATGGGGCCCTGAACAACCTGATCATGGCCTCCCTGCCCATGGCAGGGGAGTTGGAACTAGGTGATGTGAAAGATCCCTTCCAACCCAAACCATTCTATGATTCTCTGAAATAAAAAAACTAGCATTTCTTTAGGGGAGCATTCATGAAGCTCAAACAGTGCAGTGGTAATTTCTCTGTTTCCATAAAATTCCCGACATTTACAATCAGAAAGGTATTATTTTTTTCAGGCAGGCAGAAGATAGAATTACGTACAAGTCCATCAGAGACATAAGGTTTTTTTCTCTTTTTGTAAACATCTGTGCAATATGCACTTAGTCACTAGCCATTTTAGCCATTTCTAAAGAATGGATTGACTTTTTCAGCCAGAATATTTCACATTTTTATCTCCTCCAGACCTGAATCTCTCCAAGATATGCTTCAACCAGTGTTGTGAGCCCATTCATTTTTTAAATCAAGACACACACACACACACACACACACAGAGATACATCTCATAGAGAACTGCCACTGTTGCGTACCTGCTTCTCAAAAACTATTTGGAATATGTTTATTCATTAAAAAAAAAGTTATCCCCAGAAAAGATTTCAAATTGGCTGGAACTTGAGTTTTACACTAAGGAACTTGTGGTTTTGTTTATTTAGAAGAGTTGTCTTAATTTGTAACATCAGCTTCCAAAAATACTTTATTATTCATTCGAATTCTTATGCATTTTAAATACTGTTCAAGCAGCCATGACCTAATATGGTCCTAATGAATACTTGTATTAGCCAGACTGAATGTCCATTCTGTTTCATGATGCAGTTTTGCATTTTCTGCTCTTTTTTATTCAAATAAACTTCTGATAAGTGGTGAATATGAGCCAGTATTTAGTTTTAATTAATTGCATAGGGTAATCAGATATGGCCAAATGACTGTGTGGTGTCTACAAAGCTTATATATACTCTCTTTTCTTTTTTGTATTTTTCAGACTTAAATATGCATAAAATACACAGAAGATAACTCAATTCAAATATACAGCATAGTTAATAAAGATGTCAGTAATGACCTCGTACAGAAAATGAGGCATTTATTATTCTACTGACATCCACAGTTGTTGGATTTTTTGCTTCTGAATGCATCATTCTGAAGCCAGCTTAAAAGTTAATATAGCAAATTGACATAGATCTACTCTCATTTATTACATTTCTGTAAGTGAGAACAGATCTATAGGAATTCTTCACACAGCTAATTAGATTTGCCTTTGGCAATGTCTGTGGTGTCTATCTTGAACATTAAATGAACTGTTGCCATCAAATTTCGTTAACAGGACAGCAGTGCTTTATCTGATGCATTTTCATGTTCACATTTCAACTTCAGACTAGACTGAGTTCCTGAATAAACAGGTTCAGCTCAATTTAGCTCAGCAGAATTGCACCCAAAATAAAATCAGCTTTGGATGTGGCCTGTTGTGTCATTTGAGGTTACACACTGTCTTAAAGTCTGAGTACAACTTTCACAAAATGATCTTTGCAATGAACTCTTTGAGATTTTAATTCTTGTTTATAACAAATCCTCAACATTTGGTCTAAATATAAAGACACAAGATTGTTGATGGACTGTTTGAATTTCCATGAGAGAAGAAATTAGTCTCATGGAAATGAGCAGTATGAAATAGTAATAACAAGATCTCTCAGTACCACTGGACCATATGCTAATGGAAGTGCAAAGATCTGGAGAAAAGTGCCTTTACAACCCTGAATTATACGTGGGAATACAAAGAGACCTGATGAATGAAGGGAGAATAGGAAAAGAAAATGAGGAAGCTTGAAAAGAACTGAAAAATACATAGATGTGAAATACAGTAAAATCAATTAGAAAGATGTAACCCAAAGCAGAATAAGCTTTTCAGTGATAACATTCAGAGTTTAGCTGAGATAGAAGTGTCCTGAGCTGAATAGTGATAGACTTAGACATTTCTTTTATCTTAGCTGGCTCAAAAAAAATGTGTGGAATGTTTCATTTGGCTTCGAAGTGATAGAATGTCTCAGTAGAATGGCTTATAAAAGCAGCCTTGTAATTAATGTGAGCTGAGACCAAGCTACAGGATTATACATTTACCTATTTCTGATCTCCTCTATAACACAGAGAGACATAAATGACTCTCCAAAAGTAGTACCTAAAGATGCCTTCTGGAAAGGCAGTGCCCATTTAAGAGATTAGAAAATTCTTCTTTGGGTATGTGATGCTAGTTGAACTTGTATTATCATAGAATCATAGAACAGCTTGAATTGGAAGGGACCTTAAAGGCCATCCAATTCTAAACCCACTGCCGTGGCCACAGGCACCTTCCACTACACTATCCAACTTGGCTTTGAACAATTCCAGGGATGGGATATCTACAACTTCTCTGGAACCCTCTTCCAATGCCTCATCACTCTCACGGTAAAAAATTTCTCCTTCAGATCTAATCAAAACCTAGCCTCTTTCAGTTTAGGTCTAATTTTAAGACAGTTTAATTTTCAGAGAAGTGTGTCCAATACAATGAGTTAGGCAGGCAGGAAAGAGGGTCTTTGGCCCATTGCTACAGCTAGCTGGTTTGCTTATACAAGAAGCAGGTAAAAACCTCTCCTGTTTGTGATAAAAGCTAAGTACAGCTGATGGTCACTTTGGGGATAAACGGTATCTCCTCAATGTGGAACTTTAACAATCCTGTTACAACTAACATTCATCATATATAATTGCCAGTATGAGGTGGGACAGAGACTTTACAATTGATAATTTATATAATGGAATTCTCCTCAAAGTGGTTTCTCAACTGGTTTTCTCCTTCAAATTTAGTACATCTCATGATGTGCTATTTGGAATCTCACAACTGAGCTAGTTAACTCAGTTTCATCTTTAATGAACAAATGTGCACATGGACTGCAAGTATGTCCTCCAGAGCTTATAACCCTGCCCTGTTCGCCAGCACTCTAAACACAGAGCATTAAAATCTGTAAGATACAAAGAAGAAATATTTTTCTCTTTTTTCTTCCCTTTCTCTTTTTAACAATGCATCTTTAGAAGTCCACTGCTGAAAAAGTGATAGAGGAAGCTTGACTGGAGCTTGCCCATGATTACAGCAAAGAGAATATTTTCATTTCCTAAAACTGTAAACTAGATATCAGCATTCTAATTAAATTGAAATAAAAATTTTTTTTGAAATTAATAAATTATAAATTATTATAAATTAATAAATTATAGAATGGTTTAAATGTTTTTCATGAGGAAAAAGCATGTATGAAACTAACAGCAGTCCCGTCTCTGGGAAAGCAAGAACAAAGAATCACTTGAAATTAAATACTTCTGTACAATTCCTTGGTAAACTACATTTTAAAAGCATTAGTGCATGCATTGAGAAATACATCTTCAAGTGTAAATCATTGTGGATAGTCATTTTATGTCCAGAGACTATGTTGCTTCATAACAGATTTGAATGGAGCAGGGTTGTTTCGGGTCTTTTTTATTTAGACTGGTCACAATATTTTTCTCAAGTATTTTAACCAAACAATGGAATCCTGTTTAACTGAAAGCAAGTGAAAAACCACTATTATACCTAGATTGAATTCCACAGTAGGATGTTAAATGATTGATGTCGAGTAATTTAGCTACAGAACAAGATGTGCTGTTGGGGTTAGCTGTAGCATCTTTTTTCATTTCCTTGTAAGGCAAGCCTGTTATTTAAGGAAATAAATGGACAAAGGAAGAGTAAGGTTATACACCTCAATTAATAGTATCTTGCAGGTCCCTTGACTCTTTGTGTTGCATGCTTTAAGCTGGCAGAACTTTGTACTTTGTAAGAAAGAGAAAACATTTGTAATTGCAAGGCATACTAGAGGAAAAGTCAATATTTTTGTGATTGTTGAATGTGTTCCTCTCTTGCTATGAATAGTTTCCTGAGACATAGCTAAAACCCCTTGCTAGCTAAAAACACTAAAAAACCCTAACAAGTACAAAAAAAAAAAAATAAAAAGAAATTCTGCAGGCTATCACAGTATCAGTAACAGAGAATTTTTTGGAACTTGATCTTGACTTGACCAATACTTCAACTGTTTAAGCTCTATAAAGGTGTTTGTGTACAAAATGCTTTGGAAGCAGTGCCATTGCTTACTGCCTGGCATGGGGATTTTGATATCTTTTTTGTCATCCTTAATAATTCCTAGCACATTTTCATGGTTATCCTGTTCAGGTACTTTAAAACTGTTACCTTATCCTGCTAAGTTGTTAGGCCAAGTTATCAACATTCAGCTCCTTGAACAAATCCCTGTAAGTCAATCACTCTACCCATCTATATTCTTTCCAGCTCCTGACCCTTTTTAGGAAACTGAGAGCACAGAGTAGGGATTCAGAGGTTTGCTCTTACACGTGGTTGAAAACCTGTTCCAGTTTTATATTCAATCTTTATTGAACCATGAATTTCAGACCTAACAACAAACCTGTCTTTAACTGTCAAACCACATCATAATTCAGGTGAGAAGAAAGACTCACACTAACTCTGTGGTAATCGATGATTTTATGTTTTAATTACTGTTGACCAAACTATGCAAGTATTACCAAACTACTCTTTCCTTTAAGCTGAGCTGCTAAGGAAAACACAGAATTACATGAAGCACAAAACCTGGGGTTTATATCTCCTTTCCAAATATATTATCTGTTTCAGCTACTCACTAAAAGCAAAGATTATTTCTTTTTCTTTCAGTTCAAGGGTAAAAGTGATGAGCTTTTGTACTAGGTAATTTCATTGGGCATATGTCAAGTTACACCAGCAAAGGATATGTCCTTATTGCTACCGACAGACATCAAAGAAAGAGCTCTCACTATAGCCAAAATGTTTCCATAACTGAATGACCAGTATGTGGGCCCTGCAAGAGAGAGGAAAGGTAATTTGTGTTAGAGAATGACTGTCAAGAGAGTAAGTGTTTCCGTTCTGGTTTTGAACCATAAGATGGTTCAAAGGCATTGTAATTTTACACCAGAAGGGACAGACACATGAACTTTAGAATCTGCTCACTTTGGAAGAGCCAATAATGATGATAAAAGGAGATGGATCCATCACCACCAAGTGCTTAGAGCCATACTCTGAGTTGCACATCTCCTTGTGAACAAAATTAACTCCTCACTAATTTTTGTGACTTAAGCAGTAAGCAACCTTAGCAGAGGAAGATTGGAAGTCTATGGCCAGAAATCTGAGGTGAAACATTTGCCTTAATGTACTTACCCAGTGTCATTTGAGCTGCCCTAGGGCAAGCAACCTGGCCAGCTGTTGCCAATCCAGGATGCACTGCTCCAATTAAGTCCTGTGACATATGCACAAGCTTTGTTTGGTTGCCTCAGATACCACAAAGAATTTTAAATGTCACTAGATAACAATGTGGAGGCAATTGAATCATCAAATGGATAGAAAACAGAGCTGAAAATGGGCTTGAAGTGTGTGAATATTCATGCTGCATAGAGGAATATACATTGCATTCATTTAGGCAAACCATGCCATGAGCACTCCTGTTGGAGACAATGGCAATGTTCCCATTGATTCAACCAGATGAAAATCTTGCCCTTAGCTGTTCTATGACTATTTAATCAAATAAATTGGACCACAGTGAACACCTATGTGCCCTATGATCCACTCAAGGAAGATCTTTACCTAAAGGTAGCTTTCATTTTTTATGAACTAGCAAAAGGAGGCTGGCTTCCTACCAAATTTATTTAACTTTAGTGTCTTTTTCTTTCTCTTCAGCTCATGCCATTTCCTGCTCTTACCCTTTTTATCAGTTTTACCTGAAAAGTACATATTGTAGATGTTCCATCCCATTTTTTCTTAGTTGTCTGCCAGAAAAAATGGAAAAAAATCTTTATAAACCTCCAAATATTAGCCTTTTCTAATGGTTTTACTTAAGAAAAAACTAATGTTTGGGAGCAGTGGTCTTGCAGGTTCCCTGTTATTCTCCAGACCTCTGTTGTGGTGTATCTGAGAGTAACTTAGAAATTCAGAAAAAATGGTAATATTAATAACAATTAGTCATAGTAGTAGCAGTAGTAATGCTAATGAAGTTCTCTCTGCTTCTGGAAAGCTGAAAAGCAAATTTGGACACTATTTGGAGGAAGCAAAAATGGTGAGCTAAGAAGAAGCTATTGTCTTCCTTTTTAAGGACAGCAGTGGAAATTAAAAACTATTTGGAAATACAGAGATCATTTCAGTGGCTTACATCGATAAATGAGACTCAGAGTCAAACCCAATCAAAGGCAACTAGCAGCGTTCCAACTAGGGTTGCACTGACCTTTATTTTGATGTGTTATGCTCTGCTGACTTTGTGGAGGAAGGGCATTTCAGACAGAATTTTCAGCTGGTTCACTGATTCATATTTGTTTGCAGGGCTGATATATTATTGGCTATATAAATTGTTTAGTGCCACAAGTGTGATTATTAGCAGCAGGAACAAGATGATGACCACACATGGACTGCCTAATCATTATTTATCTTAGGCTTAGCAAAATAAAATTCTAGACCATTTATTTCAGCTTTCACTTAACCCATCCTTATTTTGACCTGTGTCTGCTGTTGTTCTGAAGACACAAAGCATAGGGACTATTTGTTTTTCACAGAACAAAGACATTGTTCGTGCCTCAGACCAAAATGACAGCATATAGTATTATGAGCAATGACATTATGGAGACAGGCTGATGGAACTGGGAGTACTCACTATGTATTGAACATGCACCAGCTGTCAGTGCCTGACAGGGGACATTCAGTGAGTTGCTTTGTTATCAATACTCAAATTTGCCTCGGTCAGTTTCCAATGTCTTGTCATTGAAATCTCACTCTGTAAATTTTTCTTAACCTTGCAAACCTTTAAAACACAACATAGAAACCTGCAGAATTGTAAGATTTTTCATGGACTCATTTTCTCAGAATTTCCTACAACAAATTCAGAATGAGGCTCTACGCTTTAATTTGAGCTGTGTGAATTGTGTGTGCTGTGAGTACAAAACTGGTAGAGATACTTACCTAAAATTCTAGAGGTAAATCAAACCAAAATCTTTTATGGGTTGCAGTTTTCCTAATGGTATCACAGGGGACGAAGTTAAGGGGGATCAGAACAGGAAAAGGGATACAGACTTAGCAGAAATCTTTAATCCTGGTATGCAGTACCATTCCTAAACAGATTTAACCCAGAGAATTTAGATCCTTGTGGCTTGCAGCCTTTTTATTTTTCTGGGTTAAATTTAGTCAAGATATTCAAAAGCTGTGATGGAAAACCAACATTAAAGATCCTGTTTAAAAGCTAGGAGACACATATACCTGCAGCAGGATTATTTGTGATCAGCTTGTAAAAGATCTAGCCTCAAATGCAGTAACTCTAACCAAAGTATTAGTAGTCCGATCATGGATATTGCCTCAATTTAAAACTAATGTTCAAAGAGTAAATTACACTGTGTAAATTGCTTATCCACTTTCACTCTGTAACCAGTGTCATATGAATTTTCAAAGAGCTGGTTCAACTGTCCTATTCTTCTAATAACTGACAATATTTTTATGACAAGAAAATTCCCTTTGCAAGAGTGCCTTCACCTTTCCTATCTTTCCTCTTTTTCTGTTTTTTTTTTTCCTTTTAGCATGAGGATGTTTTGTTAAAAAAATAAGCAGATAAAGCTATTTTCTTTGTTTCCTTTTTGTCCAAGAAGGCATTTTAATTTGATCAACTGTTTACATCAGCAGCCTAGTTTTAGATCTGAAAGCTTATACAACCAAATCAAATGAGGGCATCTATCTCAACAGCCTGAGCTGCAAGCAGCACTCCATCCCAACCAACTCTCATCCTACATCACAAATGGAGCAATAAAACAGCAGCAAAAAGTTTTCTAAAGTGGAAAAAGCTACCTGTAAAAATATTCTCTTAATATTGAGCATCTATATTTTTGTGTGCATTTTCTTATCTCATCATACTATAAATGTACTTCCCTCTTTCTCTTGTAAAAGATAAATGTAATGAAAGGTAGTACTTAAAAATATAGAAAATGCTTTGTCTCCCTATTTAAAAAGAAATACTAAATCTTCCTAACAGATAAAATTTTGGTTCAAAGAAGGTAGATAGAAAAAAATTTAAAGTTTTTCATGCATCATTGACATTTTGCATATTATCTTAGTCTGCTACTTAGAGAACTGCCAATGAGGGACAATTGTCCTTAAAGTGAAGACTGTACAGGTCATCAGTTCTGAATTTCATTTTTCTTTATTTTTTTCCCACATATCTATTTATTTTTGGAATTAGCATTGGAAAATTACACCCAAAGTATTTTCTCCTATTCCTCTCTATCTTAGTCCCCAACATAGGACATTCCTTTCATGCACAATATTAAGATGGCCCTACTAAATCTGAAGGTCAGGTCTTTAATCAGGTTTTAAAGGTTCTTTACTGTATTTGCATAATGCACATTGCTAAGCCATAGCTAATGTGGCAGGCTGAGCTAGACCCCAGGGTTTTTTTGGATCCCAAACTTTTCCCATTTTTGCTGTCTCTACAATTTTAAAAATATACTCATTTACAGCTGCTTTTTAAAAGAAAAATGAAGCTTGCAAACCTGAAAAAATAATGACATTCTGCTGCTTTTGCTTTTAAAGGGGGATATTTTCTTCTGTATTCCTAATGCAATTTTGTAGATTTGGGTGTTGAAGGAATCAATTTTCTACAGAGATGGCAATATCTTTCAATAAGAAATGAAAACTCTACATTTTTCTGCTCAGCAGTTGGTTCACTCTGCACAGTTTTCTTTGTTTTGCACAGTTTACTGTGGCAGTCAACATTCTCTTGGCCATCACTGCCACAAGCACGTACAATTCATAATGCAATAGAGATTAGCCTTAGAGCAATATCATCACACGGAAAACAAATCAAAACAAAAATTTTCCTACTCATTTTGCCTTAAAATCCCTGTCTCATTGTCTGCCCTAGCAGAGCTGGAATGCATGAGGCTTTCCTTTTCTCATGAAACCTTCTCTGTAGAGGACAGGCAGATTGGATTATGGTCTGCTGCTGGACAGATGGAAAAACAGCACCACAGACCACGACATGGCACTTCCTTATTTAAGTCCAGCTCCTAATTTTAGAGGTGAAGCCCTGGGGGGAGTGAGAAGAAGTGAAGTTATACCCTTCCCTCCCCTTTCCCTATTTCTACAATGTGAAAGGCAGAGAGTGGCATCACCATGTGACACTGGTTGCTCTTGAGCAGGTGCTCTGTGTTGAGCAGGTCTTCCTCCTTGTGGTTGACAGCAACTTGCCTTGATGTTCAGAGTTAGAGGTTCATCCTCAGGATAAGTATTTCCTCTAAGTAGCTGCAGTGACTGTGCCACCATTTGGAGGAGCTCAGACCACCCCATGGTGAGCACAGGGTACAGAGGCTCCTCTCTGAGGATTCTGGATTGTAGTGTAACAGCCATATAAACCAGGGATCAGTTCTGCAGCTCTGGAAGTATTTTCTGAGCTGTATTCCATGTCCCCATTTCCTCACTGCAAAATCAAAAACATAATTTCCAGTATATTTGGATTATTTCCAACAGCACTTAGGAAAAAAAAGAAATGGGTCTTCAAGGTGAGCTTCTGTGACAGCTTTTATAAGGAAACAGTTACTCTTTATTTGTTTTTGGAGGGTCTAGCTGTAATATCTGCTAAAATTCTATAACAAAATTTCACTGCTAGTGCCCATTAAATTAAATGTTTATGATGTGACCTGGGAAAAGATGAAATACAGACAATAATATTTCCAGAAAACAGTGACTACATTATGTCCTGCATCTCAGTGACTGAATTTGATCATGCAGAGAGTGGTTGCAAGCACAGCTCAGGGGAACTTTGTCATCCTGATTTTAAGTGATGTAATAGTTCTCTTGAACACAGGCAATAAGAATTTAGGTCACCCTTTTGGCCTTGAAACAGCTAATGTAGAGTCTGGCTCACAGTCATACCAAGCAAGGAGCTATAAGAATTTGCTGCCTCCATTTGACCACTGATTCTTTTGTCAGATATCACAGCTCCCATTGCAGAGCTGGCTGAATAAATCCACAGCCATAACTTGCTGTATTTATAGAGACCATCACTGAGTTCAATTGCAAACATGTCTAAGATTAGCACAGGGAGGGAAGGACCTTGATTCTAGTTCCAATGTGGAGTTAGCTGAGATGGTTGAAGAGATTACTTCCCCCCAGGATGGGGACAGCAAAAAGTCCATTGCAGGTAAACTCAGTAGATACTATGAATGCAACCTAGATCTCTATACCATGCAGTATTTAGCCAGAAATATTTTAAAGCAGCATGTCCAAAAGGATTAAATAGTTCACTGAAGTCTAGCCCCTGGAATACCAGCCACTGTTACATAAGAAAGATTTCATATTTAATTCACCTTGACACTGATTCACTCCAAAACTTTGAGTTGGATTAGGACCCTAGTCACGGTCCAAGTTCACTATGAAACCTTGTCCCAGGTTACAATATAGATGTATTCTATTACCAGCAGCTGTGGGCCATTAGCTGTTACCTCCTGCTATGACCCACCCCTGATAACAGACAAGGGGCCAGCAAGAAACCACTGCATGACTCATGGACTTATCTCATCCTATGGTGAGATGCTCCGCCCAGGAGGGAGGAGCCAAGCATTCCCACCTGGATATAACCTGGCCTTGGAAGAGCCTAAGGGAGCTCTGTCTACTGGGTTCCCAGAGGACAAGAGCTACCACTGGACCTTCAGCTGGAGACCAGACCTTCCATAGGATCACTGCTTCCACTGAGCTACTTCATCTGGACTGCTACTGATGCCTTCTCCAGCCACCTAGAAACAGAGACTAGACAAGAGTAAGGGAATAAAGATAGGTATTTATTTGAAGGGCCTTCAAGGTACACCCTGGGGGAGCCAGAGGCTGCTTCCAAAAAATGGACCCCAAGATGGACAACAGGTCACGAGTTCTTCACACTTTTATAGGTTTGGTTCATTTGCATATCACTGTTAATTCTCCAATTAAAGCCCCAGTTTAATGATGTCATTCCCCTCAGCTTTCTTCCCCTTAGAGTCTTGGGTTTACACATTTTGGGCCTAGAACAGCCTGGCTGTCCTTGAAGGCAAAGCCTGGAGAGGCTTTGTTATGTCTACCTAGCACGAGAGAGCAGAAATTACAGGCTACAAGGAACTTCAGAGTTACACTCTAAGCAGTGCAGGATTTGAAAAATATAAAAGCCAAAACCTAAGGCATCACTACCACCCTAACAGGGTATCAGGTTGTATCTGACTTTGTCAGTGCTTTTTCCTTGTATTATTTCACTTAATTTTTTAATTTTTTCCTATTAAATTTTAATCCTGACTTGCGATCTCCCACTGGTCTGTTTTCAAACCAATACACCTCTGAACCTGTAAACAGGGCCTAGTGAAGGCAAGCAAATGTTAGGAGAAAGAAGTATTTTTGTCTTGTAGGTGGGAGATCAAAACAATAGACAGTGACCTAGACAGAACAGCTAAAATCTTCTTCAGGGCTTGAGGACTGTGTTTCTTCCTGCGACCAGCCTCACCTGTGATGAATTCTGGGTGTCAAGGGATTGGGTGTGATTCTCCTTTTAGGTCCCTTCCAGCTCAAGTAATTTTAAATCTATGAGCATGGTAGATGGCTGAACCATGTAACTAATGGGGAAAAAGTACTAACGTTCACCAGTAACCCACAAAATGTATGTTTTCTGAAAGTCATGCAAAACAAATGAAGCAAGCTTGAAAACTGATCTCCAATGCCTTGAACCTCAGTATGGCCAGACAAGACCATTTTTTCTTTTCTCAAACTTTACTGATGAATTGAAAATTTGAGAGCTACTTGTTCTTTTTTTTTCCTTCCATGTCTTTGCCAAATTGCACTGCTAATTATTAGTTAAGGGCATTGCACTTGATGTAGATATTCTTTACAAAATAAGTGCAAGTATTAAAATGAGATGTGGCCAGCAGTGCCAGCATACCTTGAAAAAAACAAATGGTGCAAGCTAAGATGCTGAGCAATATATTTGCCTCTTGTTGACAGCAGAAAGGGAAAACCTAGAAACACATGTTAATATATAAACAACTTTGATAGCATAAGGAAACAAATTAATTCAAAGATTAGTATGTACTTTTTTTTTCTATATTGGACATTGAAAGTGAATGTTATATGCAAATCCTATTTATTCAAATCCTCAGAGCCTTTTCTAAATGATATAATCAATGCCACTAGGTAACACATTCTCACTAATTCCGATACTAAGGTCTTATACATCAGAGTGACATACTATTAAATCATTTTCTACTTGATTATATTTGTGTCTATGAGCATGTTTTGGATAATAGCAACACTTTTCCAGTTCTGCAGTAGTTAATAAGTTCAGATACTGCAATTCATTGCAAAAAGATTGCACTGCTTAATTACATTCTTGTGAGGATGTAGATACAAAAGGATAAAGGTCTTATCTTAGCGTATCTATTTCCCCACAGGGAAAGAGACTGTACTGTTCTCCAGTACACGCACATTCACAGATGTATTAGAGTTGTGTTCACATTGAGAAAGGCAGTAGCATAAATATTTCAGTAGAAAAATACATTCCTAACAGAAATAACGCTGGTACAACCCCTGTATGTGTGCCAGGCTCCACTGACAAGAGCTTTTTCCTCATTCCCATGATTACAACATCAATAATCGTGAAATCCTTTGGAACTAATGTGGCGTATGAGTGCAATTCTGAAGGACAATCGCCTCACTGGCTGAGGATAATCTGCAAAAAGGTGATTGGGGCAAATGGCTGCATTAACAGCAATTCAAGTAGATGCTGTGGATAGAAATGGATGTATCATGCCTGGTGCTGATTATTATGACACTCAGATATATTCTTACTTTCAGTATCAATGGGCTATTTAAAAGTTTATCAAAACTTCAACATGAATGTATTCTGCTGAATCCATAATCTCTTTTAGAAGGCATATTTATGAAGACTTCCAAGCTTTTAGATGTGCTCCATTTTTTGTTCTGAAACTCCAGATAAATGGTCTAGAGTATATTTACTCTATTTTAGTGATGGGGAAAAGAATTGGAAAGAGAGATACCTTACAGCATGTTTTTACTATTTTAGGTATTTTATTCATTACTTCTTTTACTTAGAAAAAAAAAAAATCCTAGTATTTCCTTCTTCAGAGAAGTTGTTAATATGGTTTTGTGCTAATTACTATAATTCCTCTCTAAGTCCAGTTTTATTTCACATTATTCCATCTATTTGGACAGTATAAGAGCAAGGTGTTTCAGATACTACAACTCTGAAACACCTACTGGTACTGTGACTTTGCCTGCAATGTTTTCTGTTCTACTCCATTTGCCTGAGAACTCATCTTTTTGAAATGTGATTTCCTATTAAATGGACATCTCTAGTGGGCTAGAAACTGAGTCCATCATTTCCTAAACTGCTCTTCTTAATATAAAACAGTAAGTGCAAAAGTAATTCAAGTTTCGTTTCCAATTGTTGAGAGTGTCTATATCTCTGGAAATCCCTATTCTGAGAAGACTCCTTGAACTTGAAATGATAGCAGATAGGCTGGTTATGACAATTGCATATCATCTTCTAAGGTACATTCGCCACAGACTGTACTTACACTTAACAGCAATTTCAGCTAATTATACCTGCTGTAGGCAAAATGTTCCACTGTGGTCAAAGACACTGCTGACACACACATCTCCTGATGAAGGTGTCTGGGATTGACTTGGGACTGAATGAATGTAACTTCTGTCTCATCTTAGGGATCCTTTGAATTTAGGCTGAGAGATAGCAAATGCCTCACATATTCTATTGCTTGAGTCTTCTGTATGTTGTTCCACTAATTACTTCCTCAGAGAGTAAGTACAGGCAGAAATCTGACTCCAAATTTCCATTATTATTTGAATGATGGTTCATTCAGTATGATTGGGTCATACTGTTCAGAAATGTCATGGGAAATTTCTAACTGTTCTGTACAAGGCTCTGAAGTTTCCCCACGGGTCTCCTTTTTGGCATGTTTGGCTGAAAAATGTGACATGGGTGGACGTAGGTTAAATGCTACAACCTTGACTAATTCAAAATTCAGCAAAATGAATTGTTGTTCCTGGATTAAGGGAGAGAGATAGAAAACTTCAAATATGGGACCAAACCTGATTTTGGTGGCAATACTAGTGAACAGCCATCTATACATGGTAGATGCTTTAGTTGCTACAGAATAAGCCTAAGCAATTATTACATGTCTCTTACCTAAGGCAGATACTTTCAACAGAAATGGAAATCCATGAAAGTAAATCTAATTGTTTCTAAGTATATCACTGGAATTTAGGTCACACCTTGAAAAAAAGACAAACATTCAATAAGAAAATGAATGGATGATAGTTCACTAACTTCTTCATTTGAAATTCCTGAAATCAGGGAGTTGTTCTCCTGATGAGATACAATTAAAACATGCCAAAATCCTGAAAAAAAATTAGTCTGTTTTGTAGTTGCTTATGCCACAGCTGGAACTGAAAGTTGACTGAAACTGCATGTTGATATATATCAAGGAACACAGCAATTCAGCTTTACTGAGCAGTCATACTGCATGTAGAACACATCCTGAAAGATTTCCTCCCATTACCACCTTCCTGCAAGGTGTCCTTGCTAAACACTGCCAGTTTTTCAAGTATCAGAGAGTAAAGGTGGGTGAGATCAGACAATCTGAGCTTTGCCAACTGCAGGTCTGGCAGAGCAGCACACATACTGCAGCTGGTGAGGTGCACAGAACCTTACCCAGCCTCACCTGATGCAGAGATGACTTCACTCTGGTTTTATTCTGCAGTGTACATATCATATTGGAAGGCAGAGTGGCATGGTTCATAAAGGAACAAATAAAGGAGAACTAAGTTGAAAGTATTTGGGGGTTGGAGTTTGGATATAGATTTCAGTGGAGTTAGAAAAGATTGAAGACCTGGGGATGTGGACTTCAGTGATGGTGGGAAGATAGCATTTCTTTTCCAAGGACAGCTGTTACACAGAAGTACTCTTTCCATGGAGGTCTGATTGCTGGGAATGGGAAGAGAGGGGAGGTTCTTGAAGAAGTTGGTAATGAGACTGGGAATCTTAAATCTAGCGCTGTGAAGCATCAACCAGATTTCCTTAGGTTCTACAGGTGGTGGGAAAATGGCATTGCAGCAAAACCACGGCAAGAGGGCAGAAGAGTAGGAACAGCCCTTCAAGTGGAAGCAATTAAGGAAGGATCCATGTGAAGGTTCTTTCAAATAACTTATGATCTGAGTGTCCCAGGTTACCAAAATCTGATTAAACTGCAAATCTCTCAGTGGTATATCTCCCCATGTATCCAGGATATTTCTTATGTTTTCCCTTGTTCTCACTTGTGAGTTTATCACTGCAGACACATTTAAATGAAATTGGAGAATATTAATTTTTATGTGTTTAGACCTGTAAAAACCTTTGCTTACAGCCATTAGCTTTTCAGTTTGTCTCCTTTTGTATATTTTTTCTTCCTCCCTGTATTATAATTTCCCCTAGAAGCGTTGCCCAATTTTTACTGCTTTGCTATGATCTTATAAATCTGATTGTTCTTTATTTTCTATGTCTCTGCTATGGCAATAACATATTTTTTCCTGATGTGAGGTGTGCATCAATGTTTCTTTTTTTTTTTCCTCCTCTGGTTTTACTCCTTCTTTGGTAAATGGGTTGTAAAAAAACCTATAATTTTCATTTCAGATGCCAGGAGTGAGTTGACAAAGAAGACTTTCTGCATACCCTACTGCTCTGCCTGGAAGCTAAAGAAAAAATAATCCTTTTGTACACCACATGAAGCAGGTGAAAGTCTTTTGCAATGAGAAGGATGTGAAAACTTTGTGAAACTGATGCTGTTTAATACTTTCCCATGGCATAGGTTAGCTCCTACATGTGTGCACCAGTTGAATTATACATTTTCTATTAAAGCGATATGCTTCAGAATGATTTTGTAGCTGATGATACCCTAGAAAATGTACAGTTTGTCACTGAATTTATTAGCAATGCATGCTGCAGTCCTAGGCTGGGTGCTGCATATCACAAAATACAGAGAGGCAGGCCTTAGTCTGTTCAGAGACTGCTTATTTCTAAGACGCAGGCATTTAAAAGAGCAGTAAAGGGCATATTATTATGCAGGCTTTCAGGCATATTAGGTCTATTTGGAGAAATATGATACAGATATACTGCTAGCAATCCACAAAGAGGCTATAGGCAGGCTATGTGCTAGACAATGTGGATTTTACTGTGTGGAAATAAAAATTGGTTCTGTGAATGCCTAGAGGAAATATATGGAGTCTAGGAGGAAGGCTTGCTAAGCTGAGTTTAAAAAATGAAGAAATTGTTGCACCCATTTTGGACTTTGGGGGGCAAAGCATTTACTATACCTTCCAGATGTCTATCTAATTGGAAAATGGAATTTCTCATTTAGTTCAGGAAGCGTTACATATGTTTAGTTCCTGACAAAACCTTTTCCTATGGGCACCTCATTCTTAATAATTCTTGCTGGTTTTTGTCACCATCAGGAAATACATTGTTAAAAATGTCACCATGAAAGGTATTTAATTTCCCCCACAATACTGCTCATTTCTTGTGTGTTCTTTATCAATCAGAAGAGAAATCTAAATTCTTTATAACACAGAAGAAAGCTCAGCTTTTTTTTTTTTTTTTAAGGTTAAAATTATGTTGGTTGTGGGTTTTTTTTGGTTTTTGTAAGGATTTTCATTGTGATGCCCTCATTCCCTGAGGGAATGGCCTGAAGTTGTGTCATGAGGGGTGTAGGCTGGATAGTAGAAAAACGTTCTTCCCCCAGAGGTTGGTTGGACACTGGAACAGGCTGCCCAAGGAAGTGGTCACAGCATCAAGGCTGACAGAGTTCAAAAAGCATTTAGACAATGCTCTCAGGCACATGGTGTGACTCTTGGGGTGTCCTGTGCAGGACTAGTATTCAGACTATGGTGATCTTAGCAGGTCCCTTCCAACTCAGAATATTCTGTTACTTTGCAATATTCAAAATCACAGACATGGGTAAATTAATTAAATTCTTAACAACTCTAACTTTAAAAATATAGTCTGTAAAATTACTGAGTTGTTATATATTAAGAAAAAGTTAATATACTGATTAGATACTTCCTCACTGACTTGGCCAATTTTTCTGAAATTAAACCTGGAGTAGGAGGGTAATACCTACCATGAAGAAAATTTATAAAGGTGAATGAAGGTGAGAAGTGCTCTTAAGTCACAAAAACAAACAAAAACGTGAAATTGAGAGCTGGGCAAGAACCAAATGAGCTGGGAAATCTAAAGACAACATAGCTTCAGAAGGGCTCTTCAGATTTCACAGTGACTCAGAAGCAGAATGTCTCATAACCTATAAGCAGAGGAATGTGAGAGTGAGAAAAGTCCCCTCCCCCCTTTATTCTGCTACATAAACTACTTAGAGTACATAAAAAATACTTCATCTATTTATTACATAATAAAAATTCTGCATCCCACTACTTAAACAAAAGCCACGTGAACAAAAAACTCTACATGATATAGACAAATACTACCTGCTTAGCAACAAATGGAATAAAAGCAAAGGAGATCTTGAACAGAGCATGAGAGTCACTGCCTCAGACCTGCTTCTTGGGGTGGGGTTTGGATTATGCCTGGTTCCTGGAACAGAACCCACAGTGGACTTGACTTAAAAGTGTCAGCCCAACTCTGGAATTGTTTCTGACACTTTGAAATAACTATCACATCATAAGCAAGTTTTTTGCTGTCAGAATCAACACTGGAAAAATAAGTGTTTTATAGATTGTGCAGCTTCATAAAAAGAAGCATCTGAGTGGGGATATAATTAAATGTTTGTCATCTTAAACATTATGTGCAAATTTAATCTGATTGCTCAGCAGCAATAACAGTGTAGAGGGTATGCAGTACAAGGATATACACAAAAAATATGAAAACAAGAAAGCACATCCTTTGCAAGCACTGAATAACAATCACCAAAATGGACTCTACAAGGACAGGTTACTGACGCAAAACTAAAGCAACCGTAAAACTTACACACCTCCCAGAAAACCAACAGAATGCAGATTAGAGATATTGCTTCTGCTTTCCTATTCCCAAACTTCCTAGGACTTACTATTTCATAAAAGAGCTCTTCAGCTCCTTCCACATGATTAAATTTTGGTTCTCTCTCTGCAGCAGGGTAATTGTATGCAGATCTGCAAGAATTTAACATTGTTATCTCCTTTCAAATCTTTAATACACTTAACTAGTTTTCCTTTAGAAAAAACAACAAACCAGCCCTCCCCCCAAAAAAACCTGTATATTTAGATCTTCATGTTTGAAATATGTTATTGCTTACTTTGGCAACAGAAATGGAAAGTTTTGCTGGAAGGCTTGACAGATTACCAAAATGAATCCCCCCATGGGTTTTAAAACCTTTTGGAGAGCTGAAAAATTCAATTAAAATTTTGTGTTACCATTTGTTTATACAATTTATATGACACAGTATCAAAGCCTTGGATCTGCTCTTTCTAGTATAAGCTTTAAGCTTACAGAAGTGCTTATTGAATGTATTTCCTTCATAAATCTGTCTGATCTGTTGACTCGGTTTGTGCATCACCCAGGGGAGGAACAGGAAGTCAGGACATCTGCATTTCAAGGTGTCAGTCCAGTGACTGTAATTTCTTCTGTGTAGTTCCAATGAAACTAAAGTTGAGCTTCAGGTATTCCCCTCATATATACCCAGAGGGTGTATACCCATTCCTTTCCACATATTTAGCTCCCTCTTCTTCCTACTACAACAAAAAGGAAAGGTAACAAGGAACCTGTCATGATCTGCAACATCCTGTAAGATGGAATGCCACACCTCGTTCACTTCTTCCAGTCAAGAAGACATGGATGAGACACCAACTCCTTTGGCATCATGTATTTAAGAACCTTATTCAACTAACAGAGAAAAGTAGATCCCTCATTCACTCACATGAGAGCACACAACTATTTGTGGTTCTATGTGCAGGGAAGTAGGATGTTGCACAGTAGCAATGCACAAGACAAGGCAAGAAGAGAAATGCAGCTGGAAAGAAAGTGCAGTTAAATTTTTCTTAAAAAAATAGAATGTGGAGCACATTTCTCCTAACACGGTGGATGATAATCCATGGTAAAAGAATTGTTTTGGCAGAGTTAATTGACTGGAATTCAGATATTCTATGATCTAAACTATTACCCTGATCTGAGGTTTTCTACAGCAGTTCTACATAGCAAGAATCTCTTTTATATATCATGAAAAGACATTAGATTATAAAAGGTATCAGCTGCTCATGGTTAACATTAGAAGGACTCACAGGTTTTCTATTATTATGATGCATTTTCTCTTCTGGGGAAGGGATATATCATGTTATTTAAAGTCCATATTAAGGGCAAGAATATGGACTGCCAGAATAAGAATCAGCTGTAGATGCTGTATGAAGGTAATTTTTTGGTCTGTGCTCAGGTGCTCTACCAAGTGAAGCCAACTCCATCATGAGAGGCATGGAACTGCCTCGTGTGTGTTTTAACATCCTACATTCATTTTGACTCACAGCTGAAAATACTGCAGGTCTCAGATGGTGTAAAGGCCACTAAATAAAAGTACAAAATGAATGATGTTTACAATCATAGCTGGAGAAGGAACAATTTTTAGAATATACCTATTGCTTTTCAGATAGGATTCAGTTAGTTAGGATGGCAGAAAATATCAATAATTATCTATTCTCTGCTATCAAAACTACTCAAATTAAATGGCTTATGATCTGTGCATAATCTAGCAAGAAACTAATCTTCACATTCTTGCAGGCAGTACACATTTTGCAATATGACATTCTTGTACTGCACAATAACCACAGGGAGATATTATTTCTTTCCTGTATATTCCTAGAAATAAGGAAAGGAGGACACAAAAGTAAATAAATTTCTGGCTGGTTTCACTCAAAATCTTACATGGAATCTTCTGATAGCTTGAAAAGAGTTTAGTAAAAAGTTGGAAAAGGAGAGATTGAATAGGATAAGTGATAAGAACTGAGGTGATGAGAAACCCTGAAAGATCAATCTAGTGAAGTACACTGAAGTTCAACAGAATCTTTTGAATTAGACTACTCTCAAACCACTTCAGCTGAATGTGGACCCTGGAGTGCAATTTGCAGTGGTACCAAATTGATAGAAATTGTTTTTCTATAAAGCACCTTGGTGTGTTAGCTTTGATTAATCAGAGGCAATTATCACAGTTAATGGAGCATAGCTACAAACACTGAGAACGCAGTTACAGCAAAGTTCACAGGCCTCTTGCACCTAAAGTTCCACAGCAATGTGCTCCACAGGCAGGCCAATTTGTGCATGCTGAAGTATCTTTTCTAAGCACCAGAGTTATCGTGTGTTTGCTTCAATACCAGATGAGCTTGGTCACAAACATCTCTGCACTTTGGAATTTTGAAATAACTTGACTATCAAGAATTAGAACAGGCTGCCCAGGGAAGTGGTTAAGTCACCATCCCCAGAGGCATTTTAAATATATGTAAATGCGATGCTTAGTGGCATAATTTAGTTGTGAACTTGGCAGTGTCAGGTTAGCAGCTGGATTTGATGATCTTAGGGGTCTTTTCCAACCTCAACAGTTTTGTGATTCTGTAATTGTGGGGCCAGCTTTCTGCAAACATTTAGGCAAACAAGATGTATAGGTTTGTATTGGTTTGAAAACAAACCAGTGGGAGATCGCAAGTCAGGATTAAAATTTAATAAGAAAGAAAATTTTAAAAAAGGGAAATAATACAAGGAAAAAAGCACTGACAAAGTCAGATACAACCTGACACCCTGTCAGGGTGGTGGTAGCAGTCCAGATGAAGTAGTTCAGTTGAAGCAGTGATCCTATGGAAGGTCTGGTCTCCAGCTGAAGGTCCAGTGGTAGCTCTTGTCCTCTGGGAACCCAGTAGACAGAGCTCCCTTAGGCTCTTCCAAGGCCAGGTTATATCCAGGTGGGAATGCTTGGCTCCTCCCTCCTGGGCGGAGCATCTCACCATAGGATGAGATAAGTCCATGAGTCATGCAGTGGTTTCTTGCTGGCCCATTGTCTGTTATCAGGGGTGGGTCATAGCAGGAGATAACAGCTAATGGCCCACAGCTGGTGGTAATAGAATACATCTATATTGTAACTAGGACAAGAGGTTAATGCGCTGGTGTGAGAGTTAATCCAAGCTAATAGTAGTTAAAGTTGTTGGAAGGTTTTGTGTATATATCACATTGCTTCAAATTTTTATTTTCAGATAGTTTTCCATGTAATGTAATCATTAATTAGTTATTCTAGTTAATACATTTGGTAAAATGCACAGTGCCCAGCCGTGAAGGGATTTCAAGCTTTGGATTCTCTGTACAAATACAACAGAGCTATTCATCTCTCCTCTCTTCCAGAATTCATTTGTTGTTTTGCTGCTTTCAGAAATTAAGCAAAAAATCAAAAATGAAATGTTTGGAGCATTCTAAATTAGGGAAACTAGTTGAATCTGCCCTGCTCTGACTATTCAGCTTTCATCCTCCAGCCAATTACACTCTGTTACTGACTGGTTAAGTCAGGACTTTGTTGTTTTCTTACAGAAATAAGCACTGTATCTACTGTCACTCTTTCATCACATTGTGCAGGACTAACCACTTACTTGTCCTCAATCTGCTTGAGTTTACAGGAAGAAGTACAGACTTTGACATGTGAGGCTTTCCAAAGAAAGTAACACCACCACAATACCCAAACAGCAGCCCAGTTCCTTCAAATGCTTGGTTTTAAGAAAATAACAGAGAACAAGTGACACCTCAGTAGAAGCTGAACAATTTAAAGCAGAATGATGTTAAAAGAAATTTCCATTTTTCAATCAACTTTCATTTTCCAGACAAATTTCACTTCATAGAATACACACACACAAAAGAAAAATCAACCCCTATAAATTCTGCAGCCTTTAATTAAAAAAAAAAGCTTCCTGGGACCCAGAGCTTACCTGTAGCAATATGTTGCTCAGTGCAGGAGTGCTGGCCTCCATATCATCCCAAGATCTGCAGGTTCCAATGCTGTAGCACAGAAACCCCAAGCTGCCTGGCCCAAGACAGACCTGCCCCTCAAAAGAGCTGGGGCCCTCTAGGTTATGAACCCCCCTATCCTGTAACAGTGAACAGTATTTCATCGTGTACCTTTATGTTTCTTTGGTGCTATTTTTTGTACTTAATGCCAGTCAGGAATTCATTAGATATAAACAAAAAATCAGTTATGAGAACAGTACCTTGAAAACACATGCTAATCTAATAGAAATATAATTGTGTGGGAAAAAAATATTAATTGATTTAATGTTATAGTAAAAGGATAATAATAAGGATCAAGGTCTAAGATATCTGCTGGGTGATTAGAAGTCTGGCTACAATGACTAATTTTTCCAGCTGGTCGTAATACCATAAATCCAAAGTTATGATTGCTGCTTTTTCACAGGAAATGTCTTTGGCGCCTATGTTTTCAATACAGAGAGTAAAACAAAAAACTGTCTGAAGATTTTGTCCATCACATTGCTTTGTGACTCTAACTTCTCATGGCTTGTAACATAAGGTAAACATTAGACAGTCTCACTTTGTATATGAATCTGAAATTACTCTGTAGCTAAGGATGAAAATCTGTTTGGCATGTTTGTCAAGGAATTATGCAGTTGCATATGGTCTTCAATAAATATTTTCTACATTTTAATGGTTATTTGATATCCTCAAAAAAAATCAGGCATTTTATTAGTTACACCACACATGAACAAGTAAGTCCTGAGATATTTCGCATCTGACTGTGCAAACTGATAATGAATGTGGAATTTCTCATCCTGCAGTTACCAGTACTTATAGATGTACAGTCCAGTTCTTCTGTACAGAATTTTGTGTGCAAGAAGTAAAAATATGTTCTCTTGTTGTCTGCCAGAGATCTTGCTGTCATTGCTGGCTAGTTAGTTAAAGCTGATGATGATTTGCAAGAGTAGCAGAACACTAAAAAATTCCCTGAGTTAGAGAAGTCGGAGAGATGAAAAACGCAACACTCTGACTTATATCTCATTTAGAGTATGATTTCTGACATTTTATTTGTAATTAGAAAAAAAACCCAAAGAAACAAAACACCAGAAAGTCTGTCCAGAAGAACAAGCTTAATAATAGTTATGAACATTTTTAGGATATACTCATAGCAAAAAGATAATAAATGAAGAGTTGTTCTGTGTAAACTAAAGAGACCGGTCAGTCAAAAGAGAAGTGGGTATTAGTCAACAGTGCTACACAGAAAATATTAGATACTTTTTTAAAAAAATAATGAGAAACCAGTTCAACTGTCTGTAATAGAAGAATGAAAAAGATGAATGTCTGAAGAAAGGTCCTGACCCTGCAAATAGTTACACACAGCCCAGCTTCAAACATGACAAAAAACAGCTGGCTGAAAGTTAATTAAGTGCCTAAGTATTGGCCAAACTGGAGCAAAAATAGCAAAAAAATTAAAGAGGGACTGCATACACAACTAAAATGTATTCCAAGAACTAATAAAATGGATGAAAAATCAGCTTAAAATAAAAGATAAGTATTTCATACTATCAAAAAAGTCTTTTTTTTTTCTGCACTGTCTCCTTATTTTCTTTCCTTGTGCATGCTAGATTCAGGCTGCAGCCCCTTAAGGCAGGTGACCTGTCTTCTCCCTTGCAAGGCAGAAAATGTAATTTTGGCTGCTGTGTAAATAACAACAGCTGAAGGATTACCCAGCAGAAAAAAAGATAAATAATTTTATGGTAGCTGCCTCAGATTCACAGGGAAATGAAGCTAATTCAAATAGCAACAGCTTCAGTACTGAATTGCCTATGGAAGACTGCTATTATTATTAAAACTAGTAAACATTTCTCCTTTTTTTTGTTGTTGTTTTTCTTCCACTATATTTACATAATTTTTGTTCTTTTTTTTTCTTTAAAGCAAAAAAACTCTAGTCTGTTACCTGGCTAGCACATACACCTCAATCACTCACAGAGTGCACGCACACGGCTTTAGGAAGGTGCGTGATAATCCATTTACACAAAGCACCACCGACACTGCACTTAAATGCCATTTCAAGCAGGTACAAAGTTCACATCACAGTTACAGTGTCTCTTTTTCTTTGCCTTCCTTTCAAGCCTCCGACTCAGCTTCTCACGTGTCTCTTGGTTTTTTTGTCGCTCCTTCTGCTATCACAGGAGATTTTGAATTGAGATGAGACTAAACTATTTTTAGATAGTAAGCAAATCTGTGCAAGGTCTCAGTTATTTCATGTTACAGGGTTTCATCCAGACTTTTGGCTTTTGATTTATTTGATCTCACACACTCTGAGTTTTGCTTTGAAATTTAAGTTCAGTAAAATTCATAAATTCAAAGCAAAATTCGTCTGAAAGTGTCAACACCCTCTTTACCACTGCAGACAGGCTGCATGAAAGAGGTAGCTGTAACAGATTTCAGTATTTGAACAGAAAAGCACAGTCCAGAGCTGGTTCACTATAAAATTTCACCAAGCATTACCTTAATCTAAACCAAAATTTCAGGGTTTGGCTCCAGGACATTATGACCGCTGGATTCCAGTCACAATGTGTAATATTTTCTGCTTGCTTCAAAACCTACTGAATTTTGTAATGAAAATCCTACAAATTAAGTGAAACAGATCAAGGTTTCCATATTTTAAGGATAAGCAGATACTAAGCAGCACATTGGGTCTTGAACCACAACCTGTCCTTGAATACTTCCAGAGACGGGATATCCACAATTTTTTCAGGCTACTTTTTCCAGTGCCTCCCCACCATGACAATAACAAATTCCTTCCTAATATCTAATCTATATCCCTCCTCTTTCATTTTATAGACATTACTCCATGACTGATGAAAATGTCATCCTTGTGGAATCCTGAAGATTTCCTTTGTGCTCTAGGTGGAAACCTTCCCTTTCCCCTTGTTCTCTCCTTATTTTGTGAGATCTATTGTTATATCTTAAGACTGTAAGCTCTTGAAGAAGGGACCAGCTTTTTGACAGTTTATCTGGTCAGCAGAAAAGAATTGATGTGAAAGCAGCCTTTAGCTTTAATACCATAACACGAATAACACAAATACGTGATAGAGCTGGATCTGCTGGATGTGCCACACCTTAAAGGAAAGTATTCAAACCTGAAAAGAATCCTCCATTTCTCTGTGGGGACTTGCACTTGACTAAGATGTCTTCTGTAGTCAGCATTTCCAGTTGTTGTTCCTGGCACTTCATTAAATTCAAATTCTGTCCCTCACTATCCAGCCCTAAGAAAAATCCTGAAGCAGTAAAACTACTCTGCTTGATTCCTTAAATCTGGGATTTTTTACTTAGTGCCACATTTCCTTTCCAGACACCACAACCACTCTTTGTCTTTGGCCTCATGTAAAGTGCTTACAGATTTTTTCATGCATGACTGCAAGTGGGTCAGCTCCAGGAAGTCTAATGCCTTTCCATGTCTGTTCTAATGCCACAGCTCCTGCTTGGCTCTTCCCCATGCTATGTGCTGCCTCCTCAGACCTGCAGAGATTAAATGCATGTTACATTGCCAGCTGTTCTGAATGCTGACAAGTACACATGCTCACCATCCTTCTGCACAAAATTCAGTGGCAGACCGATGCCAAGGGTCTCAAATGCTTCTGGAATTCACTCTTGACTCTTGCACCGTGTTTCCAACGTGTCTCAGTAAGTCTGAGTACACTGTCACAGTAGGTCACTCATTCAGTATAGGGTATGGTGAATAACAGTAGCAGTTATTAAGTACAGTTTTCAGAGTAACCTCCATTTACCAGGTCAGGGCTCCAACAAATGAATAAAAATAACAGATATGGAGTAAATGGTTTTGTTTGAAAGGTTGAGTTAATGTTCACCCCAGCTTTTTTCTTTACAGTAGATATTGTCATTTAAGAGCATATCCAATTTTACTTTGGAAGGATGCTATTTCTTCTTTCTGTTCCTGACAAGAAATATTCTTTAGCTGCTCTATGGCAAAGATATAATGTCTACAGCATGGTACTTGGTGACTCCTAATGGAAATATCCAGCCCACTGAAGCCTGTAAAATTTTCTGCAAATTAGAAAGAAAATTCTTTGAAGATAAGGATTTAAATAATTACACTTTTTCACAGAAAACATTAAGTTACAGAAAATTCTATGCATTTAGGAGGTTAAAACTGTAAGATTATGTATATAAGCACTTAGTCTTCAGAAAGGAAAAAATCACAATCATACACGCTCCTCAGAAACTGAGTAATTTATTTCAACCTGTAAAGATACACTGGTCATCTGCTTAATTTATTCTGCTGTAAATTCTTTCTGCTCAACAAACACTGCCATATGGAGGCCTACAAAAATGTGGAAAATTCTAGGCTAATATCAGTGCTGTGAACTTCTAATACTTTCTCAAAATTTTTAAACAACATGCTAGATTCTCCTAAGGTAAAATTAAAGTAACCAAGCCTTTGAAAATATACAAGCTTGTACACAACATGTCATTTAACCTCACACTTAGAGAAATATCAGCCTTTTGGCTTCTATGTTTTGCACAGGGAAAACTCTCACAGAAAAAGAGGTCAATTTCTCTTACAAATGACTTAACAGTCCTCTTGGCTTGCAAAGAAGTTTGAGGAAAAGGTGCCAATAAAGTCTAAACCTCATGTGTCAGGTAGTAAATAATACTAATATATCTACCATATGCTATGTCCGTATATTCTGGGGATTTTCTAGTTTTTGATTGCCAGAGGTCCAAGTAAAAAACCCATCTGCTGAAGCCTCTGTATTCTGCACCTAACTGGAGATAACCATGGTTACAATGCCAAGTGCTAAGCATGAAATTGCAGGCTTTAGATGCAGCAAAAATGATATATTGGTGCTCTGGCATACACAGACACATCTGCACCAGATTCCATATTTGTGTACTGAGAACAGACTGTTTACAAGATAAGGTGACTGACATTCTTAATTACAGATGCATACTCTAGATAAAAGAAGATTATTATTTGCATAACCTGATTGCTTACTCGAATATTACACGGTGCTAGAGCTAATAAAAAGGCTTTAATAACTTTGAGACCAAGTGGCAAATATTTTTTATTTTCTATTTTTCATTTTTATCTTTTTTTTTTTTTTGTGGAAGGCACAGGATATAGTTTCTTGCAAAAGAGATCTCTCCCAGCCTTTCCATACATATATAATTTTAAATTAAGTGGATATACATATTCATACATACCTATACTCTGCAACATATTTGGGTATAGCACTTGAAGCAGAAAGGATTCTCATAATTTTTCTCATCACTTGACAGAGATATTTTTATTCTGTAATTTAACACAAGCTTGTTATCCTATCACTTATAAATTAATTCTTTAGATATGACAATCCTAGGGGGGAAAAAAGGAATAGAGAGATAGGACCAGGATTGTTTTAGGTTCTTTTCCCTAATTCTTTCCTTCAGCATTTTGCTAATGAGATACACAGTAAAATTACATCACTCATGAATTATTTAACAACATGCCCCCTGGAATTTCTAGAGCTTGAGTTTAGATGACTCATGAGCTTGAAATCAGGGCAGCTCTAGGCATTTTAGATTTCAGAACATACAGAAACCCTGTACACATTTTTCTACATCCATTATTTTTCAATAACTAGATTAATTTTTTAACTTCAGCTAGCTGGGGAAATTAACATGTCTTTGGAACGACAGCTGCAGAAAAGTGATCTGAATATGATGGATAACTTTCTGTTAAGATGTGGATTCAGGTAAATTTCTGAAAGCAAGATGCAGAAATCCTCACACTGAAAAAATATCACTTTGATTTAATGAATAAGAAAGTATGACAATTTATGACAGAAGCTTTGCCCAACTAGACTAGAAATTATCAGTGTCAATTACGGATGTAGTTGTGTTTATAAAATCAGAAGTTCACTGACAAACTCCTATCCTCTCAAAATGTAGACATGTATCAATATTACCTTACTAGCTGCTAATATTCAAGAAGCAGTGAGTTTTCTATCACCAGCAGCTTCTAAGATGTTTTTTCCTCTTAGGTGTGTTCTCCAGGGCAAGCTTGGATGTTCTGTCAGTTAAACTAACTATGAAGTACACACTGGAAGTAAATGGCAAATTGAGATTCCCCAGCTGGCAGTCTTTAAGTTTGGAATCTAACAAAACTGATGGGAAAAGGCAGCATAAAATTCAGAGAGGGCTCTACCTCATAACTACATCTCAGATGATTCACCTGCAAGCAGAAGAACAGCTTGATGAAGATTAGTGACACATGAAGAAAGCAAAAAACATTTCAAAAGTTAAGAATTGCAGGTTACCCTTGCTCAGTGCCGTTCCAGAGTAGATTTTAGGATCATGCTTTCCATCCATAAAGTGGCCTGAAAAAAGGTGGTTGATCCACTACAAGGAAATTTCCTAAATTGCAGTTCTGGTTATTGGGAAAGACTCCCCAAAAACCATCCAAATGCAGGCTGCCATTAACTGCCAAGGGCAAAGACCCTCACACGAGCAGGGCCAGTTTCTGTGGGACACAGCTTCTTTTGGCTGACTGAGGTCTGAGTGTGCAGTGGGCAGGACCAGGGCAGTGATTGTCCCCCTGTCCTCACCACTGGTGAGGCCATACCTCCAATCCTGCATTCAGTTTTAGGCCCCTCACTACAAGAAGGATGTTGATGTGCTGGAATGAGCCCAGAGAAGGGCAGTGGAGCTGGGGAAGGGTCTGGAGTGCAAGTCTTATGAGGAGTGGCTGAGGGAGTTGGATTTGTTTAGCCTGAAGAAAAGGAGGCTCAGGGGAGACCTTATTGCTATCTACAGCTGCCTGATGGGGGTGTAACAAAGTGGGTGTCAGTTTCTTTTTCCAAGTAACAAGTGATAATCAAAAGGAAATAGTCTCTCATTTTGACAGGGGAGGTTTAGATGGGATATTAGGAAAATAATTTTGCTGTAAGAGCAAAGAATTGGAACAAGCTGCCCAGGGAACTGGTTGAGTCAACATCCCTGGAGGTATTTAAAACGTGCAGATATAGCACTTAGGGCCATGGTTTAATGCTGGACTTGACAGTGCTGGGGTAACAGTTGGACTCGATGACCTTACAGGTCTTTTCCAGCCTAAATGATTCTATGATTCAATTAACTCTGTAGCCTGATTCCCTCTATTAACTGCTATTCATGTTCACCAGGAGCTGTGGAGGCCAACAACAAAAATTGTCATGAACCAGCTTGACAGTTTGTTCATCCTTCTGCTCTGCTGAGACTGCCAGTGTGTCCTTTGGCTGTGCCCTGAAGTGAGGCAGAATAATATATATACTCACATTTCTCTATTGGTGAGCACATGCACAATCATGTCCACACAGCAATACTATTTGTGGCATCAGAATCTGAGTGCAGCCCTTAGCTTCCAGGCACTCTGATGTGATGTGGAACCCACCTGATCAGCAGAGGAAGCCGCTTGAGTAGGTGAGGGTCATGCATCTGCATGATCAGATGGTTTTGGGACGGTTCAATCCAGAGATTGCACCCTTGGCAGGCTATCTCAATGGCTGCAGTACTGCACAGGGAAGAAAAGGTGTCTTCTCAGATAATTAAGACCTAAACCAGAGAGACATCTCCGCCTTACTGACAAACTTGAAGTGAAAAGGAAAGCAGAGGAGCCACAGAGCAGCTGATATAATGTGTTGCTTGTGCCCTAAGCCCTAGCTGACATAGGCAGCTCTGAGGTGCCCGTTTGGTTTTGGACTCGTCTTCAAAGTCATGGCACACAGCAAGGATACAACTTAGAAGGCACCAGAGGACATGTGTAGGACTTCCATGGAGATATTTTTATTCCTGAAGAGAAAAAAAAAATTAATCCTCTCCAGTGATTTCTTGTTTACTTTCTAAAAGAAAGGCACCTCACATAGTCAAAGAGGTTAAAATGCCAAGGTTGACTTGACTGGGCCAGCAGGAAGACTTTGACATGGACAAGACACTGCAACAAAGCCAATCCCTTGTAGTTCTGTGCTCCTTTAATGAGATAGAGTTAAAATCTAGCTTATTTTCTCTCCTAAAATTCATTAAAATAATTATCTTCTGAACCTCTCACCACTTCACTATGTCAGCACTGATTTATTCTTTATGATAATAAAACTAATGGAACTTTATCCTGCAATATGTTTGTGTAGGATAGTTCATCCTATTTACCTGCTCTGACTGTTGTTTTTCTGGCAGACTGTTCTTTCAGGGTTTATCCATCCAGCTGGACATTTGTACAGGGTCCAGCTCTCTGACTGAATTGTCATTGCCATGAGCCATTACTGCAATGTAAAAAATACACAATCATTCATCCTACTCAAGGCCAACGGGTGACTGAAAATACAAAATCAATATGACAAACAAAGAGCGAGCAGTGGAGAGTAAAGCTGCAAAGCTATAGGTAAATGATTGCCAGGCTCTCATCTCACTGAGATGCTTTTTTATGAGGCATTGAAGTTGTGTGTATATAGAATGACAGAAGGCTGTAGTCTCCAGAGTAAGAGAACCCCTAGAGTACTGGCAGATCAACAAGAAATAATTAGATAGAAATATGCAAGTTAAATGAAAAAAAATTGAATATTACTCCAAGCTGTGCTTATAGAGAGAAATACGTATGCTTTCTGAATTTTAAATAGACACATGAAAAGATGAGTTTTCCTATAGTAAATTGCAAAAATACTGAAGCAGTTTCTATCTTCTCATGTTTCTGGACTCTTTGACAGAGTCAGTGACAAACTAGTGACATAACTGAATGGATTCTAGTCTAACCTCTACACTAAGTATTGTTCAGGATTCACTCTGTACCACAGCCTTTCCCAAAGGCTACAGCAGCACAGCAAGATCATAGAGCAGAATAGATGAGCTTTTTATGTAATTGCCACTAAGGAACAGAAATTTCTGACAGAGGCAGAACCAGCACAGCCAGTTCTGCAGTTGCTCTCAGGGAGCAATGCCTTAGGCATGTCAGATGCAAGCTGCAGGCAGGACCACATTCAAGAATTGACATTCTAACACTTCTCTTCTTTCAGTCCTTTTCCTGCATCTGCAGTTTCTGCTCTGGACTCACTGATATATTTCTCAACTTCTCAAGTCTTTTTACAATGACATAATAGTCAGACTCTTACAAACCCAGTAGTATGTATTTTTCATGAGGATATTCATAGATTTTCCATTAGAACAGAAGAAAGCACTATTATTAGTCAGCATCATGCATATATATACAAGTAAATGTTTACTTCAGAATTTTCATTTGCTGAATACCTCATTATTTGAGCTCCACCACTGCCTGCTCTCATTATCCCATGATCCCCACATGACTGGCAAGGGACCAGGAACACAAGCAGAGGAAACTCCTTGCACCTTGTAAGGAAAGCCACACACTAGGATTATCTGTGTATTGCTCTTAGAAGTAGTATTTTAAAGAGGCATATGTAATACAAAGGTCACAGGGGTAACTGGGTACCTATCAACTCTGTGGTACCAAAATGTGTTTTCTTCAGTGTAATTTAACTGAGATAAACACAGAGTCTTTTGGATCACAACATTGTCATCCCTTTTTCTCTTACAATGACTATCTTACTTTACTACTTCTGCATCCTCTGTCTCTTCTTCTGGATAACTTGACTCCAAGTAGCCCACAAATTTGTCTCTGTTGCACCTTGCTGTCTTCTTTTTCTTCCTTTTCTTTTTTCTTCTTCTGCTCCATCATTAAAACCCACTGGTACACACAGGTGGGGTGTATTTTTTTGTTTTTCTTTTCACCAAATACTAATAGAAGATTTTGAGCAATCACACAACAAAATTATAGAGCTTATCTTCTGCAAGTTTTACAAGTTTTAAAGAAAAAAACCAAGACACCATAAAGGCAAGACATTTGATGTCAACATTGTAAGCGACAGTCCTAACACAGAAGCAGACACATTTTTTGCGATGTTTTCGAGGACATGACTGCCAGCAAACATTTAAAGAGCCATTTAAAAGAGAACTTCCTTACCTCTACTTATAAGGAGTTCTTTCAAATGACAAGTAAATTAGGAGAGAGTAGAAAAATGCCTGTCTGAAATTGTAACTAGTCAATGACTAGTAGCAGATATCCTGAGTCAGTGAAAGGTAGGTGCTGACCTCCCAGTGCTGCCCAGGAAATGATAGATTGGCTGTGGATAGGCCATGAAAGCTTTTTGATTTGAGGATTCATGTCACATACATCAACTAGTGTTAATGCATCTTCTCTCTCAGTTTTGCCTGCATACTTGTTCACTTATACTGTTGTGTCTGTTTAAATTAGGCTGGTAGCATCTACAAATCCTTCCACATGTTTGTAAAACTTTATGGATCTCTTTGATATCATATAAGTTATAAATGCTAATAAAATACCAAGCTATTTAATTTTTTATCACTGTAAGTGCTTCCTTCAGGACATATTAGGATTACCTCCATTCTGCACTGTTTAGTCACAATGGTATAAGAAATCAATAAGTAAAACTATTATCTGGAATAATTTTCAGTTGAGAAAGTTACCAACATGATTAAAAGCAGTAAGATGAAGTTTCTGGGTTCATGGTACTGAGATGTGCTTCTTAAAAATTGACGTATTTTTCTAATAGGAAAATTTTTTTAAAAACCCAAACACCTTACCCCCAAATTCTTTTCTTTATTCCACATATATATGTGTGTTTGGCTTTCTTTAAATAATTAGGTGGAAAAGTAACCATTCTTCATTGAGAGAGTGAACTCCGGCTTGCTTTTATTATTTCTGTTCTTTAAGGGATATCTATTGCCACTTACTTTTCAACAAACTTCAGAATTCATTTTAATGTGGTTTTTTTGGTCAGTGGTAGACAATAGCCAAGAGACAGATACAGACTTTGCCAGGAAGCAGCTGAGCCAATTTGTTGCTTCCTCGTGGTCAGCCCTGTTCTGTGGAAATTCCCAGGCTCTACTGTTAAACCAGTTCATCCTGAAGGAAAGATTTCTCCTCCTTCATTAAATGAATAGGTATTATTTGAAGTAAACGGCTATAACAAGGTTATTTTTTCTGCCCACTCCTTAAAGGTGAGATTTCATTTGCATGCTCACAGTCTGCCCCTTGACATGTATATACTCATCCACTTTTCCATTTTCCACAGGAAAGCATGCATCATGCCCAAATGGGTATAGGGCCTTCTTCCATAGTTCAAGGAATTAGAGAAACACTGAAAATACTGTCTTTTGCATGTTCAATCTTCTTGCATCACACCCTTTTTTAAGGATTTACTTTAAGCAAAATGAAAATGACCTGTGAAGATACACTTAAAAAAAACCCCAAAAAAACGATGGAAGCCCTTCACAACAATTATCTGGTTAAGCAGAGAAAAATCAGGAGATCTAGCTGGCCAAATTTCCATTGGATTTGTGAAATAGGGAGGAAAATAAAATAAAAGAAAATGTTTTGTCTAACAGTTTGTTTCCCATCCCAAGTAACTGCTTGTTCATCATAAAATATTGTTCTGAATTTAACTACGGAGTTGGGAGACTTTTCTTCTCAGTGTGGCCTAGTGGGCCCTATAGCTAAATTATACCAACATGGATTATAAACAACTGAAAAGACTTGCAGTTTTTATGGGAAAATATTTGCTAACTAATCAATACATGCTGTCAGATTTATAAGTCTGTTTTACACTGTAATAGAATTTTTATATTTGGGTTAGGTAGTTTCCTCTGTCGGTTCCCCACATTGTACATTAAAGTCGACTAACAGGACAGATTTTTTAAAAAAATACATAGATAAAAAGGTTCATGATTTTGTGTCCTTTGATCTACTCTGATTTGAAGACTTGTGTGAATAGTATTCAATCAAGAGATTGAGTAAAACATGTTAACATTATTCAGGGAGCATGTGTTATTCAGGTTGGCATGTAGTTAAACCCAAATTGGTTAAACACAAATGGTTATAACAAATCAAAAATCATGGAATTTCAGTAATTAATTTTAAAGCAACTCTATCTACAGGGAATTTTTTAAAAATTTCTTTCAGCAATAACCTAAGATTATTGCACACATATGACCTGGAGAATTCTATACAACATGCCTAAATATTTTGAACAGTGACATAAATGCACTTTAATACTTAGCAACCTGATGTTTAATTTTCATCTCACAATTAGTAAATCAAGAGAAAATCAAGTGTTAAGTGTAGTCAAAATGAAATTGCATGTAAATGGTACATTTTGTGTCATTTCTATGCCTGCTAGAAAAAGAAACCTCAAAGTGATCGTACAAAATTCTCTCAGGGAAAATTCAATAAAAATATTTCAAAGAGATGTATTCCTCTGAATTTTTACAATCCTCTCTATTTAGATAAAAAATGAGAATGTGCTCTCTGTTCTTGTCTAGGTCCCTCAGACCAGAGCAAACTGTCATGCAGTCTAGGTTGTCTCAGCTAAGCCATAAACTGCAAATATGAAACACTGCACAGAGACCAGACAATCCACAGATGTTTTTATTTTAATTTTTTAAAGGTGCAAATATAAGGCTTTCTGATGAGCATCCCATAGTCCCAGTGGGGCAGCAGTGTATTATGGGATCCTCTGTTAGCACACTGCTGGCATTCACACAGGGCTACCCTTCTTGAATCCACCAGAATGAATTGATTTATTTCCAGGATCCATCTCTTTCTGAGCATGCAAACAAGATTGATACATCCTATAATGTTGGGAGACATTGACTTACTCTGATGTTTCAACACTGAAGACCCCAATGCAATGAACCTTTTTGTGGGTCTAAAAGGAAAAGAATGGTGCAAACCACGAGAGCTTGCAGAGGGTAGGATAGCAATTGTCTTTATGCCTCTGCAGGAAAATCATTCTTCAGCCAGAGAACATCAGGATGGAACAAGGCTCCAGGAAGCAAGGGAAAGAGCTGTTCAGAAAGGCCAAAGACAGATCAGAAATGATCTGAAGGTGAGTACTGAAGTAAGTTGAAAGGACAGATAAACTGTAATGCCTGTGTATTCATCATACAGTTCTGTGAAACCAGCTCCTACCAAGCACTCTGGACATGATTTTTATTTATGCGTCCCTGTTATAAATACACCTGGCCAGAGCCACAACTGACATAAATCAGCTTGACTTCAGTGGAACAATACCAAATTACAGCAAGTGAGGATCTGGCCCCATAGAAATATTGTATGTCCTTTTTGTGGCATTCTGCTGGTTCTGAAATCAATATTTCATTTATCTTCTGTCCCTGATACAATACCACTGCTGCCCTTATTTTGTTGCTTTGAGCCTGCTGGATGTTGCAGTATTATGCAACTGTGGTATACTTTCATTTGCCAGAAAGCACTCATTTTTCAAAGCAGTTTTCCAAAAGCTTTTATTTGTTCTATGAGCCATTTAATATTCCTCAAGTTTGTTCCCACAAGCAAGTTAGTCCCATTAAAGGTAGCAGAGGTCTGAGACCTGACCATGCTCTATTCCCTGGCTGACACATCTCCATTTCCACACACACAGTGTCTAATTTCAAACAGCTGTTTATCCATTCCGGTGTCCTACCCTATGTCACTGTTTCAACAGGCAAAGTCAAATGCTGTCACTTATCTTTGCCATTTATTCTGTACTAATCAGAAGGGGCATAAACACAGGATTCACACTACCATTAAATAAAAAGCAAAGAAAATCACATACAAAAATAATGAGTAACATTTAAAGTCAGAAGTACATTTACTCTTTGAGCTACCCTGGTATCACTGATGATGATACAGAGCACAGAATCCAGTGAAGAGAATTAGAAAGATAAAAGACCTGAGCAAATATCAGTACAATTAAAAGTTAGGAAAAAATTAATACTAACAAAGAAAGTGACGGTGTATATTAATGGAGGAACAGATAATGTATCATTCATTTCAGGAAAAGTGTCCCCACAACCCACTTTTGGAGACGTTCTAACAATCCCTAAAGAATAACCGCTAATACCTCACAAGCTCTGACTCACCTTCCATAGCATCTACCTCCACCCATCATTTTTTAAGGGATTTTGAGATTCTACCTTTTTTCTCATAGCTTCACATAAGCTTAGGTGCTATGTGAATATCTCATTGTAATGCTGGACTTTTAGCCATTGAGAGCTTTGTATATTCTTGTTCCTCATTCAAATTTTTTTTAGCTATTCTTCTTACTAGAAGTGTGAGGCTAGGGGATTGGTACTAAGCACAAAGTAAAGCCAAAAAGGACAATTATTTAAGCAAATGAGGAAAGAATAAGAGCTCTAGTCCATCTATATACCTGGCATTACAAGAAGTCTTGTATAAATATGAAATAAAATATAACCACTAAATACAGACTTTCTAAATACTGGTTATACAAAACCCCTCTCACAGATACAATTAAATTAGACAGAAGGGTATCTCAAGGTCCAATTAGCAGCTACAATGACACTTGTGGCCTATTTTGTGCAAATGTCTGTAACTGTGGTGATGCAGAATTACAGGCTAATAAATTCAAAGTATTTGATGCACTTTTCATGAGCTACAATACTGTTAATAAAAGTTTGGGGAAGTGTCTCCTGTTCCATGAAACACCTAGTGGGAGGTCCTCTTAGTGCTCTGCAAGCAGTGCTACTAAGCCTAAGGCGCCCCAGTGCTCAGAAACATCCCCACTGGGACATGTTTGCCTACAAGCCATCCCAGAGTATTCACTGATATACTTTGCCTTTCCAAAAAGAATCCAAATCACTTCAGCTAACCAAGTCATGCTCAGAATAAGGGGAATTTCATTGTTCTGTTTTGTTTCATTTCATTCTGAATAACTTCCTTTTCTCATCCTTGGGAGATTCATGTCTTGACTGGGACAACATGACACAAGCTTGTGTGTCGTCCAAGATTTAGCTGGACAGGGCTCTGAGCAACCTCATCCCCCATGGAAATTGGGCCTGTTTTGAAAAGGTGGTTGCCCTAGAGGACAGCTATGCAACAAATGTCCCTTCCAAACTTAATTTTTCTGGACCTGTTTATTTTTCATATCAATACTACCAGTTTGTGAGTCACCAGTGTTCATGAACATACTCTGTACAAAATAGCTTTTCAGAGAAATTTTTTCATTTTATGCAAGCATGTCCTTTCTCTCCAGATCTCAGAGAATCATTAAGGTTGGAAGAGGCCTCTAAGATCATTAAGTATTTCAGGCTGCACTTTAGACTGAATTATCTTAGCATCAAATACCTTACATTTTTGCCATAATGGCTTTCATCACTGATTAATTTTTCAGTTAATAATTTCAAATATGTACTTGTTGCAGACAAAAGGTTCTGTATACTCTACTACATGAGTAGCTATACTAGTCTGAGTTTTTTTATTGCCCAGAATTTCTGTTAGATTAAGCTTTTGTTTAATAATATTTTGATAGATGCGGCAGGTAGTATTGACTTTTTTAAGTAAGACAGAGAAATGTTATGATTCTGCAGATGTTAGAAATTTACACATTTTTACTAGCTGATATAAGCAACATCCTTTATCGTTACCAAATAACTTGGGTATTCAATGCCAAAAAAGAAAATTTTAAAAATTCACTTACAAAATCTACTTTTTTCTGTTAGATCTGCATTCCTGCTGATGCCATGATGAATTTTGTCTTTTCTTTTATACCCCTGTTATACCTTTTTGCAACTTCTGTATTCTTGGTGCTTTTTGCCTACATTCTTGGACTTGTTTGTTAAGCCAAGAGACTAAACATTTTAGAAGCTTCGTAGTTAGGGTGCCAGGGTGCCCAGACCCCAAGGTCCTCTCCAGAACACATTTTGTAAACTAAGATAAAACCATCCAGGGGAAGGTTCCATGGGAGGGGGGGCTCATTTCAGCCTCTCATTGGGGAATATTTGATAGATATGCTAATTAGTAAGACCTAGAATGTAAGACCAGATCTAGAAGAGGGGGACTTTGCGGGGGCGATGGTGGGGTGCACAGAGGTGTATTCGACCTGTTCGTGGTGCACCTAAGGATCCTTACAATAAATACCAAGGTAAAACCCTTTTTCCCCTTCTAACCGTGTTTGCCTCTTGATTTTTAAGACCAGGAAAGGCATCACTACGGTCCCTATAACAACTGTTGCAAAATACCTAACTGCTCTGTTAGTCTATGCCTACCTCTTTCCAAAGCCAAGCACCATTAATTCATTGGAAAGTTGTTGATTCTGTCCTAGCTTATGAACTTTGACACATGCTAGAGAATGTTTAAAACTGAAACACGCTTTAGCATGTGTATGGTTTGAATATACATTATTTGCCTTTTCAGGATCTGTAGGTTTTGTTGGTTATTTTTAAAAATTTCCTTATAGAAGCAGTGTTTCAAATTCACACTCTTTGCCTATGCACAAAATATTCATAAGCACAGATGTTCAAAATGTACTCTGAAGAAAAACACTGCTGAAGAAATAGTTTTGGAGCAATAAAACTGTTGTTGATTTTATTTGATTAATAGTCTCAGGCAGAAAATAGGGGGATTAGAAGTGGAAAAAACCAAAATATCTCATTTCAGTTTTGTCAAACAGAAATATATAAGTGCATTGTAAAAAGAAAACAGGCATTGAATATGTTCAGTAGACTTCAAGAAATTTTATTTATGTACATTTTTGTAAGGCCACTGAACCAAAATATCTATTATTTGCACAAGTCTACTCATGAATACTAAGTGCTAAACCTTCCTTTTTATTTTACTCTTTTTTTTCCTTCAGATGCTTGAAATAAGATATCTCCTTAGTATGTCTGTCAGTCTTTCTATGTCAGAATATTTCTTCCTGATACATTCAAGTACCCAGTGTTTTTCTGGTTACTGTACACTGAGGATTTCATAAACAGGGCTTTCATCCAACTGCTGCTCTAGGCAAAGAGACTGCCATGGACATCACATATCTTCATCTCTATTATGCAGCCAAGTGATGTTTCGGGATTTTCAACATCCCATAGCTTTTTTGAAACTCAAAACAAATACATTTTGAAACCAGATTTGATAGACTTGTTGTCCCCGTGAGCTGGAAGTCAAACCTGGTGGTATTCAAAGAGGATGCATAAACACTGACTACACTGAAACACCTAAAGACACATACTTAAGGCTCACTAGGTGGTAGAATGTTGCTCTCACTTTGTATTAACCAGTTTTGTATCTTACCCATCTCAGTTATGTTCAGTAATTCAAAAAGAGGTAGCCAGACACTACTTTAGATTCCACGGAATTGTACACATGTTTGAGGACAAATCCAGGCAATCCCTTGAGCAGCTCCATTGCCCAGAAATAGTGCAAAATTCAGCTATGCATCATTGATTATTGATTCTGTTCATTCCAGAAAGAAATTGTCTAAAATTTCTAAATTCTCTTAACATCTCATTAAAGTACTCATTTTTTAGAAGTTAACTTCTATAAAGCATCACATAAAGACAATGCCTTTTTTTTGTTTTTGACATTTGAAAGTCCTTTGAGAGTCTACTGAGCAGTAATATCATATTTCATTCATACACACGGCTTTTTGGTGTGGTTAGAACCAAGATGCTCAAAGGCATCTCCAATACTAAGATGTTACCTGCAATTATCCTAGCAACTTCAAATGCTCTGGATTGCTAATATTCTCCTGGTTTGGAAAGAAAAATACCAAAAGTGGCATCTACCTACATAATTTTTGGTGTTCTACTGCAGTGGCGAGGTTTATTTCTTCAAATTTTACCTGCCAGATACGCCTTAGATTTTTGTCTTCATGTACCTGATGATGCCAAACTTGAAGGTGCTGTTGGACCCTCTTGAGGGATCAGCAACAATAGACAGGGGTCTAGATAAGTTGGAGCATTGGATGATGAACAATGGGATGAAATTAAACAAGGCAAAATGCTGGATTCTGCGCCTAGGACAGAGTAATGCTGGGCAGAGATTGGTAGAGGAGGATCTGGGGGTGCTGGCTGACAGCAGCCTCAGTAGGAGTCAGCAATGTGAGCCTAGGCAGCCCAGAGGGCAAATTCCATCCTGGCGTGCACCAAACTCAGCACCCACAGCTGGTCAGGAGATCATCCTGCTGTGTTCAGTGTTGGTGCTGCCTCACATTGAGTGCTCTGTGCAGTTCTGGGCCCCACAGTTTAAGAAGGATGTGAAGGTCCTTGAACACATCCAGAGGAGGTCAACAAAGCTGCTGACAGGGATGAAAGGAGTGTCCTGTAAGGAAAAGCTAGGACCTTTGGGTTTGTCTAGTTTGGAAAAAGGGAGGCTGCTCATTGTTCTCTACAACTTCCTGAGGAGGGGACATAGAGAGGAGGTGCCGAGCTCTTCTCCCTGGTATCCAGTGACAGGACCTATGGAAATGGTTCAAAGTTATGCTGAGGAGACATAATCTGAACTGTGAGCAGCATTTTATTACCAAGGGGGTTGTCACATTCTGGAACTGGCTTCCTAGAGAGGTGGTCTATGCCCTTGGCCCGTCAGTGTTTAAGAAGTGTTTGGACAATGCCCTCAACAACATGCTTTAACACTCAGTCTGCCCTGAATTAATCTGTTAGTTGGATAAGGTGATCATTGTAGGTCCCTTCCAACAGAAATAGTCTATTCTATCCTATTAGACTAAGTGAAAATCTACCAGTTCATAAAATATTATGTTAGAAGTCATTTCTTTGGATTACATTTTTTCTTGCTTGCATACTGAGTAGAAACAACACTCTTAGTATTCATGGTAAATCCATCACAGTCAAGCAAAAAGCATGGAGTTCAAACATAAAGTATCAAGCACTTCAAGCGTTCCATTCCACGCACAGAATAACACATACATAGCAAATATGTGTTTGGAGGAAATCCAAACAACTTATGGTTAGCTGCCTGACAGCTGGCAGAGAGGCAGCTTACCTCATATTTACCAGGTTTGTCTGTGAGTTTCAGTCCAGTGAGTCAGAGGGAAATCTGAGACCTATTACCTAAGAATAAAAATATAAAGATTTCTGGGATGCCTAATGCTTTAAGGTTGCCTGCACTTTGAGCAATTTCCATCTCCCCAGTGAATATGAATTTTCTTGACTCTCCTTCAGAACAGCACTGGCTATTCAGAAGAGCTTTGTTGTGTGCTATAGAAATTTTCACAATTCTGTGTCAGAACTTCAGAGAAACATTTGTTAAAGGATGTTAGGCTAAGCAGATCCTTCAAATTACTTGCTCATAAAGAAAATCTCAAGTGAAGCAAAGATTCAATCAGAAATGCATATGAGTAGAGTGAAATGGAAATAGAAAACAGAACCATTTTAAATTGCCAGTTAATTAGTCAAGTCAAAAGAATTATCCTAGTATTCTTTAAAGAACATCTGTTGTCCCCGGTTAGTTTAGGTATGCCAGAATAACAATGTGTTTTCACTGCACTCAATCACATTCCAGGTGGCATTTGTAGACTGTTTACAACAGAAAAAAAGTAACCACCTTGGCAAGGATTGGACATCTGGAGATTTGGAGACTCAAAGTACAGGAGTGGAGTGGTCTTTTGACTTTGAGGTACCAGATACAAAGCAGGAAAGGTAAATGGAATACTAAAAGATATTTCCATTAATTTTCATTTATGCTAGCTGAGGTGTTCAGGGATTGAATTTTGCTGAAAGAGGCTGAAAATGGGCATCTCATTCCTTACAGTTAATTTTAGTTCTGGCCATCTCATTCCTTATGACTACTTTTAGTTCTGAGCAGTCTCAAGTATTGCTTGTGCAGTCTGGTTTAGGACTGAGGCAAAATTGCCCTGTATGCAGCAGAGAAACAAGCATGCACAGGGCATATATGAACCTGTTCACTCTCCACAACATTAGGAAAGAGAACCAAGCAGAGTGAGTAATTCTATCTGCACCCTCTTCTGACACCTGGGGCTTATTTTAAGGGTATATGTGGAATTGTGACTGGATGCAGGTAAGAAATTCCAGCTGAGGTACAGGAGACTGTCCATCCCATTTCTACAATCTGACACCTGTACTTTGTGAGGCTGAGTCTTCAGAACAGGTAAGCGTTAACACTGAGGAGACTGTCATATTATAGTGTAAGTCCTGTGCCTTTACCCAGAACATAACAAAGAGTCTGAAACTGATTTTTTAAGGTTGCAGCAGACAGCACAATGTGTGAGATGACTGACAAAAGTAAAATATGTGGACTAACAGGCCACTAAACTTGCCTGCAATTGCAGTGAGCCTGTACCAGTGGGTGTGGACAGGGAGGAGGCTGAAGATAACCCCCTTTAAAAAGGTCATAAGGAATGAAAATGGCATGATAACCTATACTGCACAAATTACTGCCAGATAACTCCCGGATGAATGAAGTTAATAAAGATTTGGACTAATTAAACTATATCCCATGTGCTTTGTCACTCTTTCTGCAGGTCCAGCACAATGAATAATTTAAAATGAGACTGCAAAATAGAGCTGTTTAACTAGCCTTTTAATCCTTTCTCAAATTAGTAGCACCAATAGCTTTATAGGTTTTCTCTATTTCCCTTCTAGCATTATTTAAAGCACACTTGTGTTTTCCAGGTAGGTTGCAATTGATGGCCAAATGGGACTGCCATTTCAGCTAATACAGTATTAGGAACTCTTCCTAGTAGTTCTTCCTTTGATATATATATAGGTAGCAGGACAGTCATTGGGGACCATATTTGAATGAATGCTGTTCCATTAGATGTATATCAAGCTATATTTAGGGTTGGTTCTTTATACTGTGTAGAATTCCCAACATTCATTTTACATGCTTCTGTTTCTAATGGGACAACTAAATGAACGTAAGACGCACTAAATGAACATAAAAGTAGTCCAAATGTGGTTTAAAAATAAAGATATTAAACAGGTTGAATTTCCAGGAGGAAGAGCTCTCCATAAAAATCTCCTTTTATCTCCAGAACTTGTACAATGCAGATATCAGCAGTGAAAACCTCATGTCTTCAGAGAGCTGAGTCAGAAAGTTCAGTGTCTATAAAGTTGCTTTCAACCTACAGCCCAGAGACATCTGCAAGGCTGTCAACAATTTTTAATGCAACCATGAAGGGTAAGCAAAGACAAGAAAGTTTCTCTTTTCAAAAGGCTCTGGTTCAGTCCACATATCTGTACTTCTGCTGAGAAATTTTTGCGTATCCTCAAAATAAAATACCTGCTTTAAACCAATTTAATGTGTCACTTGCCTTGCCTGGGTTCATCAAAGAAGGTGATGCTGATGACTGTTATTGAAATAAGGACATACCCTCTGAGAAAAAGACAGAGCCTGCTGATCCATCTCACCTGCTGCAGAAAATTACATTTGACTCTCAATAATCATTGTCTTCGTTACTGGCCATTACCAGGATGAATGAATCTGAGATAGAGGAAATAATATTAGCTTCATTCCTACAAATAAGAAAACGTGGAACAGAGGAACAGAATGCAAACTGAGAAAGAGGTCATGATTTTTCAAAGCCATTTAATATAATATAGGATGTTTAAATGTTCAAACTGCATTTTACATCAGTTTCAGTTGCACTGGAGACACTCAGCCCATGTGCAGATCAACTCTTGGGACGTAGAGTCAAACATTCAGAAACCAAAGACTACACAGTAAATGAAAAGGAGTTTTTTTTAATCTCTTGATTAATTGAAAGGGTAAACTGACAAAGCTAGAAACAAAACCCCCAATTTTTAGAGCACAATTCAATTGATTTAATTTAACTGACTGCTATTCCTTCCTTTCCTGTGTTTCTTTGAAGGACTAAATGGGCCTAAATGGTCAAAGGTGTCAAATGACCATATGATAGGACAACATTAGATTGTTGAAAAATGCTCAAGTGGTGAATACAGAGGTTTTAGAGTACTTGTTTTCCAAGGTCTTTCTTTTTAACCTTTTATTCCCTTATTTTTACTGCAAAGAGTATTTAGAAAGAAAATTTCCTGCTTGATCAATTTACAGAAATACTACTCTTTATTGGGTAACAAAAATAAAATAATTGTCTTATTTCTAGATGGAAGGACAAGAATGTTGCAAAGGAAACTGAAGACAAAAGAAAAGAAAAAAATATTTTCACTTGGAGCTGTAGACTCCTACTTGCAAACTCACTATTAAAGAAAGAGAAACACATCACACAGTCTTATCAGCCCCTTCGAGACTGGGCAGACGCCAGAGTCGGGTTCTTCAAGTCAGTGCTGTTAGCTGCCCTTCTGGTCACGGGTCACAGGATTGTTACAAAAGATGAAATCTCAGCTAGTTAAATCAGTTTCTGTATTTAAATAAGAGGCAAAAGAATAAAATAAGAAAGAGGAAAACATCCCTAAGAAGGCAAAGGAAGCGTGAGAGGATTGTGAAGAGAAAAAAAAAATCCTTTTCTTTGTTCTTATTCATAATGAATTTTAATTAGAATCTTACAATTGCTTTAGATTGATTTCTAGCATACCTTCATTTTGAGCACCAGTTCCAATGCTAGTTACCTCAGGCTCTGGATGACATTAGAAGGCAGAGTTTTTTTCACTGTTGGTTACATTAACTTGTTTTTACTGTAGAAAATTTGGATTGCAAGATTCTGCACAATTTGTGTGGCATTTGTGACTATTTCTATCTTATGAAATTAAATACATAAATTAAGGAGATTAGCAGCTTGCAAACAAGACTCTCCTCTACTTAACAGAATGTAGAATTGCATGGAGAGATGCCTTGTGCACAATGAATGACACTGGGGGGTTATGGAAAACTAGTGAGTGATCATGCAATGAAACCCCCCAGTAAAGTGTTCTTATTAAATCCCAGCTGCCATGTTACCAGCTCCCATGAGTATCCCAGGACTCCAGAGGCTGTTCCTATCTCAGTACCCTTGCCTAGACACCCTGCTTCCCCCGGATGCCTGGCTCCAAATATTCCCTTGGACAACAGGTCTATTTGTTCTGGGTCCCTCCCTGATCTGTTACATTATGCCCCTACTCATTCCTGGGTGCAACTTCACATAAACGCTCGTTGGACATTTTCCTGATTGCCCACTATATTTTCCCAGCATTCTATCTTCCAAAATCTGAGTCTCTAACTTTTGGTCCAGCAGCTTTTTTGGAAAGAAAAAGACACATATCTCATATTTTGCTGTCTTTCTGATCCTTCCTCATCTCTTCTCTTTCCTCCAAATAAAAGATATTTTAGTATTTCAAAGCAAAGCTTCTGAATCATATGAACAAAACAACCTATTTTCCCCTAGCATCATTCTCAGAAAAGCTTGAAACATTTTGATGCAAAGATTCAGCTGGAGGCAGAAATTGGCATGGAAAAATTCATCACAAACAGCTAGAGTCTGGCTGAGTTATAAGTAACTGAAAAAAGGTATGTATCAAGGAGATTGCTTGGCAACATCGGGGACAGGCAATGCTACTTAGTTTTGCCTGAAATAAGAATGCTGCTGACAAGGAAAGGAAAAAACTGTAAAAGATAAATAACAAATTCTAAAGATGTCATATAAATAGAGAGAGTAAGCTGCTGTACATTAATATACAAAAGCCACTTTTACAGTATTAGATGTACAAAAGAAAAAAGCCCATGTGTGGTGACTGCAGTGAGTGTGTTTCTAATGCAGATGGACACGGGCCTGCAGATCATGGGTGCCAGCTGTGACGCCCAATATCCATCTCTAGCTAATGCCCCCTAAACTGTCCCTAGTTTCAAAAATCGGTTTTATCACAAGGAAATCCCAAGGGCAGGTGGCAGGGAGGAAGATAAGAGCTGTCACCTGCCAATGACCTGGAGGTTTGCACAGCAATCTTCCCCTTTCCTGGGTGTTCATCTCTCATCCAACACCTGTTTTGGTGTGGCCCTGCTGTGCAGCCTTGGCTCAGATCTTTGAGAGCCACTGGCTCTCACAGCTCCATGACAAGCCCAAGGGATCAAGTGGTAAAAAAGAGATGTGAATATGCAAAAAATGCTAAACCAAAAATCAGGGAATTGTAGATGAATACGCAGATATTTCAGGAAGCAGTAGGCATGGACCCCTCTGCACCTGACTGATTACCAGCAAAAACACATCATGCCCCTTTTGCAGGTGATGATGATCAGCCTAACAACTCACTAACTCCAGCTCTCCATTATGTGTTTTATCTGCAATATCTGCTCTGGTCTTAAAAAATGCACAGAATTTCTCCTTACATCACAAAAAGTTCCTAGATAAAACAATACAAGGAGGAATGGTGATAGCACAGGTATGAAAGCAGTTGTATTAACATAAAATGACTGTGTAGGGAAAACTAGTAATATTCATGTAAACAATGGTTAAACAACCAGAATTTAGGTTACTCTTCTTTACCCCTCTTTTGCTAGCATGACTTATTAACTGAGTCCTCAAGAAAAGTCATCCCGAGGAAACCTTGACAAATCTGTATTGTAGTATTTGAGCTGAAAGAAACAGAAAGAACACAGTGCAGTGTATAAGTCCAGAAAATTGCAGAGCTAATCGATTCAGTCACATAATTTTTCCAGGTTAAATTAAATCAACAGTCAGTTCATAGCACAGAAAACAGTAGCAAGATCCAACTCTGAGCAATCATTGCAGGTCTGATTGCGCATTCTCTGCACACTCACTTGTGCAGAAGTCATTAGACATTTTGGTGCACAAAGAAATTGGGATTAGGTCTTCTACAAACTCCATAGGAGCAAGAGTAATTAAAATTTATGATTTTTCAGTCTGGCCATCCAGCCAGCTGATCCAAAGATTCGTATTTCAAGCAGAAACCTTTTGTTCAATCTCTGAACCAATTAACCTTGCCAATTCCTCTGTATTCCTGCAACAGCAATAGTATATTTAGGGAATCAAAAACTCTAATTGGATCCTCTGCATGTATTTAATTCCCCACTCAATTTATGTTGCCTTCACATATCCTCTAAAACTCCTCATCTGTCTATTAGTACTTTTCCATAAGCACTGGAGGTACCCAATGTGTCACACAAAGGCATGAAAACATCCTCTAAGTGATGTCTCTTTCCCCCAGAAAAAAACCCTAAGGGCTTCTGAACCTCTTTCTGAACCTGTATTCATCTTGATCAGCACTAAGCTCTATCTAAATTATTCCTATCACATTATCTAGGTCAGATTAATTGCAATGTAATCAGGAATATATTTTTCATCATCAGACCAATTGTTACACCTTATTTTCTAACTTGTGGCAAAACATTGTGGAGCTATATTCAAACATCATCTGAGATGAGAAGCCCCTGAATGCCCCACTTGCCATCACTTTTCAATGCTCCCTTACCAGACTTGTGAGTATCTGAATAAACCTTCCCACTTCACCCAAAAATGACCAGGACTGTTATGAAATTTATAGCGTTCTCATGGTGACTGACCTCATTGCATGGGGTGCAGCATTTCTTATGTTAAACACTTTTAGGTAATACAATTTTCATTTATTCAATCCTCAAATGCTTAAACTTCCAATATTGGTCCAGAAGTACATAGACAATGGCAACATGCGGCCTTAAGAATGAAACTAAAACCTCTCTGAACTGTAACTTCACATTATACAAAGGAAACCCTTTCAAATGACATCAGTAAAGAAATGGCATTTCACAACAGCTGAAGATTCAATTCTTTTTCTTTTTTTTTTTTTTGTATGGATCAAAGTATCTTCCATCATTTAAATTATTAGTGATCCTCTTATTTTATTTTTCCACTATCGATGTAACAATTTGTCTCCACCTGTAGCATGTTAAAATTGCCTACAGTTTATCCATATAAAATTTACCTTCAGAATTCACTGCCTTTATGCATTAACAGCAAGTCTCTGATTCAGAGATATGCTCCCTGAATGGCAAACTCACATTTTACTTCTTTTAGTGACACCCTGCATTCTGACTGGTGTTATATAGCACACATCTTCATTCCCAACAGATATCGATGACAGATCACAATACAAACAGAAGAAAGCAAAGGAAATCTAAGTTTCTGCCTCCTATGAGGCAGAACATAAAAATAAAGCAGCCTCTCAGAGATAATACCATAGGAATGTTTATGGGGTTTTTATAGTTTTTGAAATCAGCCCCTTTATGACTGAGAAGAAATATTTCATGTGAAGTGCATTTGTCAGCAGACAATGTAGGTGTAAGTCCACCTATCACAGACATTTCAAGATACATCATTACACACATGTAAATGAGACACAAAACAAAGTTTTCCAAATGCAAATATTGTCACCAACTATGATAATAACAGTGACATTCCTTTAGACATATTCCTTTGCTATCACTGCTAAAAGCTGCAAACAACTGAAAAAAACCAAAAACCAAAACCAGCCAGAACAACATAAAACAATAAAGTATTATAAATATTAGCAAGACTATGAAAGAATTGAAATATAATATATACAGTTTTTCACCAAACCTCCAATGAATTTTCTTTGGCAGGTTGCAAACAATGTATTCCAGTTTCCACTGGTGCAAAATTAATTTCAGTACAAGCTGACTTGGTTCCAAGGAAAATTTCTGACAAACATCATCATCACTCAGTCATATTTTTAGTATTTTGTTTCAATATTTTTTACTGGTTTTTTGTATTTCCAGTATCCTGGTACTAAGGTCGCTTCAATCCATCAGATTTGTCTTCATCACTTCTGTTTTCTCCCTGCTTTTTTAAGATCAAATGCAGTTTAAAGATCCTTACTGTCCCAGACTTTCTGGGAAAATCAGAATATTAATAGGCTGCAATAAAAGGAAATCAGATGCCAAAAAAAAGACAGCTTTGATAAAGAAAGGATCAGAAAGACACAGGGAGAAAAAAAGTAGAGAGCAAAAGAAATCCATAAAGATGAAGAGGACAGTTGACAGATAAAATCTGGAACCTGAATCTGCAGAGTATTAAGCTTAATTCTCTGGGTTGTGGGAGGGAAACCTGACAGGATTTGCAGCACTGCCAAGAGTAGCACTCTGTTCTGGGAATGGGGAAGGACAATGGGGGAGATGCTGTGAGGCCAACAAGGACTGGAGTCTTCTGTTTGGGAAGTATGGGGTCCAAAGCCAAGCCTGAGCAAATATGGAAGGGAGGAAGAGTTATGCCCAAGGACATTCCTGCAAGTAACTGATAAAGTGCATCATTCCTAAAATATGCCCCCATTACAGGGAATAAGACTTTCCAGTGGAAACTTTTAATGGTCAAAGAAGTGACTGCAAAGCAAACAATAAATTTGATCAAACAGCTTCACCTAAGAATGATGGAGAACAGACCAGAAACAGAAGAAAAATAAATATCTGGTATCCTTGAGAAAAGAAATGGCAAGAAATTAGAAGTGACTTAAAATGTGAGGGGAAAATGTAAGCTCCTCAACTTGGAAGAGCCTATCTGATCTCACAGTCTTTTGGTACATCATCTTATTGAAGAAATCTGTCTGTTGCTTATTCCATGACACTAACCAGTGCTATTTATTGAAAATGTCAACTGAATATTAATTTTATTATTGCTGTAAGAGTGAATACACATTTTCTCCCATATGTTTTAATTATAGCTATATTAAAGGGCTGCTGTAGGCATACTGCACATTTAAGTAGTCACCATTTACAGATGAGCTTTCCAATTTTCTGTGGAACCTTTTTTTGCCATTTAAGACTGAGGTCTGAAGTGTTACCATTAGTTTTACCATTTAATCTATTTGATAAATTTCCTTTTGGCTTTGGGCCAGACTACAACAAAATTACTTTGGGAAACTACTCCAACAACATGCTTAACGTGTCTTGCCTTTGCTATTAGCATTTGTGGACATATCTATAGGTATCAACAGCCTAGATTTAAAAATGAAAGAAACCCAGTTTTTTGCCAAAAGTCCTTATTTATGTAACTCTATTTCTTGGTAGAATTTATTTTATAATAGTATGGAATGAAAAAGCACCCTACAAAACCTAATAAATTTAAAATGTAATTTTTTGCAGGTTTTAGAGCCTGTATTTTACTTTTAAAATGTTTACATAAAAGAAAAATGTAATAAATAGCAGTGTTCTACAAAGTTGCATTTCTTGACAATTCCAAATTAAAGGAAGTACAATATCAATATTTTACTTGCATAGTTCCAAATTAATTTCCCAAAATTTTTCTTTTTTTAATGGAAAATGTTCATCCATCATACAATTAGATGTGACCATAGGATGCAACCTAGTCCAGTAGCCCCTCATTTTTTGTAGCCAAAAGCTCACTGCTGCTGTTTTCTTTCCTTAGCTTAAGCTGTCTCCACTGTTGAACCACACTGCCAGTCCCTACCTGTGCCTTAGGGTCACCATGGTCTCTGTGCTCCCTCTCCCTCCCCAGGCATTACTGCAGGATAACTTAGCTTAAAACTTTAAGGATCACTTAAAAGCCCAGCCAGAGAAAGCTGTATCTGCTGAAATTTGGCCTGGCACAAAATCACACAGCTTTTCAATTTCAGCTCTACTTCTTAACCTACAGGTCATTTTGGGAAGTAAGTTGCTATTTCATAACTACTCCCCCACATAAACACCAGAGGGACATCTATCCAGCTTGTCTTTTGAAACCTTAAATGGAAGGAGGTTCCACAACCTTCTCAGTCAATTTACTTTAGTATTTAACTGTTTTTATAATTTTTTATTTTATAACTTATATTTTGTTTTCTTTGAGTTGACTATTATATGTCCAACATTCTGCATATGGAAAACACTATTTTTCACTTTCATTTTTTCTGTAGCAACATTTGGAAATTGGTTACTCGGCCTTCCCAACATGTTGTCTAAAATGAACAATCTCATTTCTTCTAATGTTTCTTTACACACAATGTTTAGACCTCTGATCATTATTTTGTGACTTGCTTAAAAGGCCCATGCCTTGTGGAAAAATATGCTAAAACTGGACATAGTATTCAAGCTGAACTTCTACTAGGGCTGTCAAAAGGGGAAAAATTGCTGTTTGAGCTTTACATGCACTTGCCTACCCCTGTGCCCCCACGTGAAGCAGAATGATTGATATCTTGCACTCGCCAATGACGCTCGGATGGTTTTTCATGTGAACTGCAGGAGCAATGCAAACTTAACCTTAAACCCATACATATATGCCTTGAAGCTCTGGAGCCTTGACACACGTAAATTTTTACCAAATCAAGGTGCCAGTGCTCCATGATGTCAGAGGAGTTTTGAATAAATGTGCACTGAGGCCTTGATTCTGTACAATAGAGGTTTGAACTTTGAAAGGTAAACACGTAGTTACACGCATTGCTAGACAAAGTACGTTGTATTTAACACAACAATGACTGTAACAGGGCTCCCCTGTGTTTATAAGAAAAAAAGTCTTAACAGACACTGATGTTCCTAGTGGTCAGCTGCTGAATGTATGTAAAGAGGGATTTTTCCATTTAATTTCAGCAATATTTGGTGACACATGGAAAACAAACACTTACAAGACCTTGTTATTATGTCTACTCTCAACAGATGCTACACATCTTAACTACCATGAAAAATCCTAAATTCGAACTTCACTTTCATATGTCCTTCATTGCTATAGCTGCAATCCCAATGCTACTCAAAACTGTTACAGTCAGAGCCACCAAGTCCTGGATAATCTTTGTCACTGGTGAGTGCAATTTAGTAGTCTCAGTAAAAATCCTGAGGTGCTGGTTTATTTTGTCTTTAATTCAAATCCTCAGAATTACTATGATAAGAGTTTCCCATCTCCTCCATTTAAAACTGGGACATAATGCTGATCTCTGAGCTCTAATTTAAAGCAAATTTCTTTCTGTCTATAGTGTAATATTCTTTTATAAAGGTCTCATGCAAGGTACCTATAAATAATGTTCTGGTCTGTGATTACTTTTCAGGATAAATTTAATCTCCATGGGGTTATAATGTACATCTCATTTTCAGAGTTTCTGCCTACACTGTAGATTTTCATCATGATGGGAAATGGATGTGAGGAACAACAAAACTTTGTGCGAGTCCAAATGCTGTGGCCAGCACAAAATATTTGCATTATCATGACAGCTAATTATAATAACATTTTCAGTGGTTTACACAAATTATCATTTTCTCTTTGTTGAGCACAATGGAAACCATTCCATAATTCTATTTCTATTCCTGTTTTACTTTATTCACAATATCTCTTATTCTTTGCTTTAAACACTAGCACAGGCCTCACATGATCTCATGAAAACATCAGCTTTTGCTTAAAACTATTATTCATATTATCTCAAGCCAACTGATCTCTTTCAGTTACATCAGCTTAGGGTTTGCTGTTGCTGAACATTGAGTCCAGCCTAGGATGTCTGTGGTGTTCAGGAAGTGCCTTTCCTCAGATATCCAAAGCAGTGGTTCTGAGAGGCCCTAATCAAAATGGGTAAAACAAAGCACATACTAATTCTAGACACTGAGAAATATCTACATGAAATGTTGGCTTTCAGCCTTAAATTCATAGCTTCTTTTAATGTTCATTTTCTCCCTGAACACTTCAAAGTACATGAGGAAGATGATGAGGATAGAGCACAGCCCTGTCCTGTCTGGAGGGATGGTAGGTAGCTTCTTTTTTCACAGATTCCTTGAGGCTTCAGAAACCAAAGGGTTTCCATCTAGTCAGTGACCTACCATTCATTAGGAATGTGGAAGTACAGTTTTTCAATAAGAAAGGAAATTTAAAAAAAAAAATTGTAAGGATAATATGCAATAGATGCTTTCTCTTTTAAGACAGAAGTTCAAAAAGTTATCTTGGTATATATCTTGTTCCTCAGCAGCTCTAAAAAAAAATGTGGTCACCACCTCTTTCTTCTGTGTATTGAATTATGTATGTCCCTGTAGGATCAGAAACTGTATTACAAAAAATTACTTTTCTCCAATACTTCTGAAAAAGATCAGGGTGATCTGGTGAGTTCTGCATGTCTCCAGAGGGTAAGGATGAAAACTTCTCAATCATCGCCTCAGTCTATTCACCCTTCTTTAAAAGGTATCCTCAGGCTGGCCAGAACTGTGGGAGAAAGAAAAAAAAAAAAACAAAAAAGAGTGAAATATGAGATCTGTTGTTTTTATCTAAAAAGGTCTTAAAACCCCATAAAGCATGAGGCAGAAAAATCTTTAAAAGTGCTTTAAAAAAAAATAAACAAGGATTTCCCATGTAGCATCAAAACAGATATAGCAAGGTATAAGAGGCCCAATAAAAGCTAGTGTATACCACAGAGTAAATGTTGTGAGCATTTTAAATTTTATGAAATTAAGAGTTCCAGAGGCAGAGAAAGATGATACAAAAAAAAGAATAAACAAATAAAAGAACATGAAGTTAAAAAGAAAACAAAACAGAAATACTAGAGCTAATTGCTCTACTAAAAATGCTCTAGATACCTGAGAAAAAATCCTATGTTTTAATAAATACTACATAGATAGATAGATAGATAGATAGATAGATAGATAGATAGATAGATAGATATTATATGAATAATATTATATAAGTCTTTGAACAATGTCTGATAAAGATTTCAGTATCATTAATGTAAATACAACAGAAAGAATAAGTGCTAAGATGGAATTTTATCTATGAGCTCCTATAAGCTAAATAGCAGAGAAAGTAGACCTCTACTAAAAGCAGAAAATATGCAAAATCCAGTCTAGTTGTGCTTAATTTCTTTAATTATCTGGAGTATATACATACTGGTATCTGCCCCATCCTCAAGGCTGACTCCCTGGTGCAGTTATGTGTCTTCACCATGTGTTGGTCAATGAGGTGACATGTTCTCACTTTCCACAACAACATAAAGGATTTATCTCTCAATTCAATCTGGAAAATTTATATGGGAAATATTTTTGATGAGGGGAGTCTTATTCAAGACCTAGTGGTGGAAACTTACATCCTGTAGCCACCAAATTTGCCTGCAATAAATACTCAGGGAAAGTTTTGCTACAAGATACTGAGAAAGAATTAATGTCCAGTCATGACAAGACACGTTTAAAGTTAATAAATATTAACTAAAGCTATCATACTATGCAACTTTTAAATTACTAAATATAACAAGCCAGGAGAGGTTTAGAGGCACAGATCCTGAGGGCATTCTAGCTTTCCTTTCAACATGTGTGCTGCCACATTCCCAGGTTTTACCCCTTTCTCTTGGCTTAGCAATCTTCATGTATAACTGAGCTGCAGAGTTCTCAAAGTGATATGCACCAGAGAAAACATTACAGCAGGAGAATCAGAATGCAAGATAGGATCACTCAAGAGCTAATATAGTGACATGGATGCTGTCACACTGGAATGCATTAATAACATCATGTTTCCTGATATGATAAACTAATAATGGGGAAAAAACCCCACAAGAGAAAAATAATCAACATAGCCTTTGTATAAAAATAAAATCCAAAAATAAAAAGCATTTTGAAGCAAAAAATTCATAGTAAAATAAAACCTTTGGATTTAGACATTTTTGTGAGTTGCAGCTGAAACCTTGAACTGCTGTTTCAATATGAACACAATTAATGCAATTTCATCTACTGATGGCTATTGGATCAGAGCTTCTTGTATACCAGCACAAAATAGTGCCCTCACAGAAAATTAATGACCAAAATCCCATTAATTTCTTTGGGACTGAGACTGTCAGCATTCTTTGTGCCTACTATTAAATTCACTTCGAAAAACTCTGTTTGTTTGGCATTTCTTTTGAGAGGTACATTCAATACTACAAAGCTCTTTGAAAAGGCAGAGCAGATCTACTGAATGCATCATCAGGAAAATAGTTTGAATTTGGTTTTTTTCTTGGAAGAGCTGCAGAGGAAATTGAGAAAGGGTAGAAAGTGCAACATCAAAGAAAATATCCTGATATTCATTTTAGAAAGGAGCAGAATGAAAAGAAGATCAGAAAGTAAAACAGTGAATTGATTGATTTTAAAAATCAATCAAAATACAAGAAGATGAAAAAGCAGTTAGAAATATTATATATAAATTCAGTATGCTATATCTAATACCAAACAGCCAGAAAAGAATCTTGTATTAAAGGATCCGAGTAACATAGTATGTGAAGATGGAAATGCAAGTAATCTCACTCAGAGTAATTGTTCAACAATTTACAAGACACTTGGTGGTAGCAACACCATCTGTCTCTCTGGCAAGAATGTTCCTGGGAATCTGATCTTGAGAATTTATATAGATCGAAACATTCCCCTTCTCCCTTAGAGAAAAAAGGCTCCCTAGCCCTTTTTTGGTGTTATATCTGGAAAGAAAACACCACTGTCAAGTGGCAAAGTGGGGCACTAGCAAAGGGGGAGGGAAGTGGGATGAGTGGAGCGGCAGAAAAATTCCAGGGGAACAAGATGGGAAGATGTGATGCTATAGGAATTGTATTCTCCAATATAGTACTCCCACTAAAACCATCCACCACTCCCTGTTCTCCTTCCAATTGGAGGCACCAAAGACCATGAGTTGAGATAAGAATAATTTACTGGAAACATCAGTGAGATAAGAAAACAGAGTAACAGCTACAATATTAATAACAAAAGGTATAAGAAAATAAATTATTCACACAGAAAAACTCCCTGATAAAAGAAAACTCTGGACAGCTCCCTCCACCACATTTTCTTAACCAGCAGGAACCCCTTCTTCCCAGAAGAGAGTCTCTTTTGCCAGTCTCCAGCAATGGCACGAGGTAGTGTAGAAAAACCTTCTCATCCTTGCCATGCCTCCTCTGGGCTACTGCAAAAAATTAACCCTGTCCTGTCTGGAACCAGGACATGAAAGTAGTATCATTAGCTGACACAAAGCAGAATCTGATTATCCCTTATAAATTATGGGGCCCTTAGAAATCCTTGAGATTTGGCACCTTGGTCAGGTACAGAGAGAAGGAGCCACAAGCCTGATCCTGACAAAGACTTGCCGTTGAAGGGCTATCTACCACGACCAATATGCAATACCCCTTCCCTCTCAAACAGCTTTGCCTCTGCCCAAGAGATGGGGAAGCTAATAAATATTCTTAAGATGTAAAAATGTATTTTAACCCTTTGATTCCAGCTTATCATATCCCAGTTTTACAGGGCTGCAAATGTGCTGCTGTGGCTGAGGTGTTTCAGCCAGGGCAGCACAGCATCCACAGCCTTCTGCAAAGCTGGCAAGAGGTAAATCCTTTGCAAGCCAGTCATCTTCCATGGCTTGTCTGCTGTCAGAGCTGAAGACTGCAGTCAGAGAGTCTCAGGAAGATAGGGTGAAATCCAAGTTAAGCATACACCACCAAGGTATTATGTCACATAAGTGTAAACTGTTTATGGAGTAATAAAGCTACCGTATTTTTCAAACTTAGTCTCACCAAAAATGTTTCTGTGTTTCCAGCAAACTAAAAGAGATGAGTATGAAAAAATAATTTTGAATTAATACATTTGGTTCCATGAATCCACTAGGAAAATGTTAGAGTATCTCTAGATCCTCAGCTACTCTGAGGTTATCAAAAAAGCCGATCAATTCAACCTTATGTTCATTCAGCCCATAGGGTGTTGCTATAGCACTAACCAAAGCAGAGCATTTTTCCACACAGCCAGAATTTCTGTAGAGTTTATTTGAAACTTTTGAAAAGAATAAGGATTGAAACTCAAAGTATGCTTATTGAATTATAATTTATGAGCAACATATTACCCAGGTGTTTTGGACAAGATAGTGAAAGGGTAAATCAAGAAATATGACACACTGCTTTCCATTAACCCCCTGGCACTTGCAATTTGAAGCTCCCCTTACTAAAGGCTAATCCATTTTGCTGTAGTGCTTAGCATTTTAAAATCTCTGCTCCTCATGTCAAAATATTTATACGCATTTAGATATTAGAAAGGCAGGTAGCAATTTTGATCCCTTACTGTTTTGCACATTGTCATACCCAATCAAAACAAACAGCAATGCAAAGCATACCTACTGAAAATACAGCTCCATAGTATAAAAGTATATATAGTATATATAGTATATATTTCAACCCTTATTTTCAGACAAATACGTTTGTCCAATCTCCAAAATTCTGTAACAGATCATAGATACTCACAACAAAGCTGAAGTTTAATACATCTAGGTTCTAGCAAATACTAACAGTGATGTTACTTGTGAAAATGGCTTGCAATTGTTGATTAGAAAGTACACTTATGTATAGCAGAAGCAGCCTACCTATTGCTTAGTGCTGACAGTGGGATAGGAAACATTTTGCCTGTGTCATCTTGCAATATTTGCAAAGAATGGCATTCTTTTCCTGGATGAAACCTAAATACGTCAAGAAATGAATTATTCTGTTAGGAAAATGTTTATGAACTCAGTCAGATCAATAGGTCTTATGTTTCACGTCCATAACAGATTATTATGAGAGGAGCAAAGAAATATAAGAGTTTGAGCATCATTTGGATTGTTGTTTCCATTTACTCCCCAGTGAGCAGAATAAGGGAACCCTACTGTCATTATGATTAGGAAAATAAAGACTGTAAAAAACATCCTCCATAATTTAGACAAAATTGCCCTTGCTTCCAAAATATCATCACTCTTTCCCATACAAGCAAAAAGCAGATAATCATCTGGAGCTGATGTAAGTTTTCTCTAGAGTGTGTAGTCTAGCAGTCTATAACATGATGATATGCATTTGTTTCCCCTGATTTGAAAGTTTTGACCTCTCTCATTTAAATTTTAGAAAATCTCATATCACTGAAAATTCTCCAGTTAATATGGATGACTATCAGCTGCTTAAGATGGGGCTGCTCTTATGATGAGTTTATATTGGATCCTACAGAAATGACATTAATTATTAGAAAATAAAGTGTCATTTTAGTCACTGATATGGAGAGCAGATGCTACCTTCAAGTGACTGCACTTGTGCATGGAGCTGAAACAGAACTTACTGATGGTATTTGTCTCTTTCCTCTTGAAGGAGCCTTTCATACTTAATGCTACAGAATTCCCTTCTGTCAATTAACACCTGTATGACTTCCTGAAAGAGCAGAGGGAGATGGAAGCTTCTGTGATTATGCCTATGAAAAGCATATAACTTCCAAGCTCACTTTTGCCAGGATGAATGCTATATTGGTATCAACACCAAGTAAAATGCATGTGGAACATGTCTACATGCCTGTTCATTTTATAGTGTTGTCAACAGTCCCGTGTCTAATTAACACAGTCATTACTCTATGGAATATAATCAATGTTTTCTGAGAAGCATTTAAAAGCGTGCATGTTTAATGTATGTCAGCTTTCCTAAACTAAACAATTTAAATTTTGGATGAGTATACAAGTACATTTATTTCTATTTTGGGCTGGTCTTCACATGATCTCAGACACCACTGGCACTACCGGAAAGCAGCAGAAATACTGGAAAGCATCTGACATCTTCAAGGTACATTCAATGGATCTCACTTTTACCTGGTCTTTGTCAATAAATTTACCCAACCACCTACAGCAAATGAAAAAAAAAAAATATAACCAAGTGTCAGACTTTATGAAACCTCTCTGACAAAAGAACACGATGAGAACAGCTGATGTTTTTACCTTCAGTTTTCTTTTTGAGAAGACTGTTGAGAAAATCTTGAAGTTGGCAGAACAAAAATAAGTAGCAAAACTAGTGTCCGAGAAAATAGCTGAGAGTCTGCACATCAGGAGTCCCATAGCAAGATTTGCAACACCTTCTCTGTGACACAAACTGCAGGTCTCAAGCTCTTTAATATCTTGCAAATATAGCAGGGTACTCTCTATCGAATTTCCAGAAAAAAGCAAATTCAGTGAGGAATGCGGGACAACTGGAAAAGTATCAAAGAACCAAGCCATAAGGGCATGTGATAAAAGAAGTCTCTCAAACCTGTATGACAGATCAGAATAAAAATAGAAACGTATGCACTGATAGTATATGCATTGATTATTGTGCCTAAATATATAAGGCAATCAGATCATGGCTGCAACAATCGTTGCACGGTTGCACATAAAACTCAAAAATAAAAAACAATATATAGTGTATAGCTGTGTTAAAAAATATGCTAACTCTGTGGATGTATGTTTGGCTTCTTTTTACATTGCGTGGCTTCATACATGACATTAAGGCAATTGGGAGAGAATAATGCACATACTAAATTCCAAAGGAAATAAATATAGGGAAAATGTAATTACTTAAGATAGAATATGCATTTTTCTTAAATTTTTCTTTTTCTTAAACAAAAGAGTAATATTGCATAATTAAAAAACACTATTCATTCACTGCATAAGAATCAGTTCCTTGACACAGTTAAATTCAACCATCAGAAAATTGTTTAACAGAATATTAAGAAGTTTTCAGAGCAGAGGAAAATTTCACAATTGGACACAGTTTTCACATGGGTCTAGATATGTGATAGTTTAAATTTGATCCCTGATTTGTTTTGAATGTGTAACTTTGACCCTATACTAACATAGGAACAGGAAGGAAGGAAGGAAGGAAGGAAGGAAGGAAGGAAGGAAGGAAGGAAGGAAGGCAGGCTTTCACTAAATATAAGGAAATTATTATGCTTCTAATATAATGTGTCCCTTCCTTTGAGTCAAATGTTTTTAAAAAAAAAATGCATTTGTTTTTATTTGTAGGCAGGTTTCGGCTTTTTAAAATATTTTTAAACTCTGTATGTTTTTAAGTCTTTTTCACTCTTCCCTTAATATTTAAATATGAATGTAAAGGCAACCAGTAAGTGTAAAGAGAGTTTACCCGAGACAGAAAGGGAGAAAGATTTGTGGATGTCAAAATTTTCCAGAAAGACCCTTTCGGTCATGGAATATTTTTCCAAGAGAAACAGTTTACATTCTATCAATGGGAATACTCAAAATTACATTTTGAAAAACCCTTGTAACTGCCAGCTTAAAAATATAATCTTACTTTCACAAAGAGATAGAATAGATCACTCAAAGGCATTTTTCTTCTTTGATGTCTATATTTTGTAATTATGCAGAGACTGAATATTTCACTCCATGTTCAAAATGTTAATCAGAAACTCAGTCAGGGATTCTGGTCCTTAATCAGCTTCTGAACCTTAGTTTTAAAATCACATCTGGAATTCAAGAGCTCTCTGCAGTGAGCGACATTATTAGCTAAAGCTTTTTTTGCCTCTCAGTTTCACTGAGAAATACTTGGCTACATTTTCTCGGGGAAAATAAACCCATTTACGCTATCTCAGAGGATGTTTTTTAAAATTTTTTTACAAATCGGATTTTTGATCTTTTTTCAAAGGAATTTAGTTTATATCATTTAAGTGGCCCGTCATTTTCTCTTGGCTGTATTTTCAGTTTTTAATCATTCATGTATCTGTGCATTTAGGTGTAAGTTTACATATGTCAACTAAATATAAATCAATCCTTTAAAAGTTACTGAAACTAAGAAGGTTCATCTGCAAGCATTTAACTGTAGCTGGCTTAAATCCTTATGATCCAATCTTGTTTTCCCCAAGTACTTTGCAAAATTAGCTATTGTCAGACAGAAGTAATTGCAAGCTTGATCTAATCCTCTCTCCATTTTATTTCAGTGCTTTTACCCACATTAAGCATGTGTTTTATTCCTTGCTGCATATGACATCCCATTAATATAAATCCCATAGAATAAGTTCTCTAGTACCAGCACTTATAAGGAGATCTCATGTAAATAATGTCCCTATCTCTTCTCTGACTCTTACCATTAATCTACCATTAATTCCAGCAGAAAGTTACCTCTTTTTCCCAAACAAATAAACAAAACCCCCTAGCTTATATTCTAGTTAAATAGAACATTCAGGAAGATATAGGATATGGTAAAGATATGACAGGCCTCATTTTAAAAAGTTATTTAATCCCCAATTTCCTTCTAAAAACATATTTTTTTTTCCAAAGGCAAAGCTAATATCTGTTGGGTTTTTTTAATAATATATTGAACAATAATTCAAAAACAGAAGCTTAGGCGATAAAATCCTTGAAGATAAATGTATAGATTGATTTTTTTTTTCAATTAGGAAACCAAGTATTTCTTACAAAACATCTTTTTTCAGATGTTGTTTAGTAAGAAAAGGAAATTTAATCTTCCCTTCATGTAAAAATTCTACAGAATTTGTTAGAACTGCTTAGCCTCTCTGTAACTATGTGATGCAATATAAATGTTAGAGTCTGGTTGAATTTAAAAATATTTAAATGCCTCACACTTCATTAAACATTATTTAATTACAAAGTTCCTTGGAAATGGGTTGTCTTGTTCCAGAGCTGTCATAAATCAGTGCAGCTTTTCAATTTAGGCATAAAATATTCACTTTGGGAAAACCAGAAGCAGACTGGCCAGACCTGAGTGTTCTTTTTACCGGCTTTCCTTTCACTGATTTCTTGTTGATTTATGTGACTCAGAAAAGCTCTGACTTATTCAGCTCTGGAAACAAATACGTATTGAAGAGAGTCATCAAAATATGTACTTGAAACAGTAAAGTACTTTGCCAATGACACAAGCCAGACGCGCAGAATGATAGAGGACCATGTTTCTGATCTCAGGGAAAGCTAAAATCCCTGCAGCTCTTGAAGCAGGGGAGAGCAGATGGGAGGAACAGGCAGGATCACAAAGAGTTGGAAAGCATAAACAGGTTTGCAGAGAGGCAAGTCAGGTTGGGATTTTGAAATTTGATTTGACAGAGACAGAGAACAAACCATGTGTTGTGCTTAGCTTTCTGGAAAAGAAGAGATAGGCACTGTTCCCATGAGTTTAGTACCTCTGTAACTAAGACACAAAAACAAGTAGGAAGATCAGCGGAGGAGTAACACACTCAAGATCACAAAGACAAAAAATAGCAGGATTCATCACAGATCTTAGGTGTTGCAAGTACTTATTCAATGTCCAGTTTACCAAACAGACCACCCGTCCCATGAGAAAGTGAACAAGAATCACCATTTGCTGCACTGTTGTCTTGCAGTAAGCTTGTTATCATTTTTAACATAATGACAAGTGACGCTTTTGCCAGGTTGATCATAGAATTCAAAACAGACTCTCCTTTTCCTAAGAAAAGTAATACCCAGTTTTGGCAGTAGTCCATTTAGCTCAAGCTTACTATGTACTATATCAAATCTGCTTCAGTACATTTTAATTTTAGACTTTGTTGCACTTTTTTTTTCCTTTGCAGATTTCAATTTTTCTCCCTTCAGTTCCACTAAATTTCAGTTACTCCATCTTTTGGAAACAATGGAAAAGAGATTATTCCTCCACTGATGCCTGATTTAGAAACTTCAAAGACAAGCCAAAGAAAATTCAGAAGAGGACTTCTAAGTAGTGTAAGACGTATTATGACAAGTCATCACAGACCCAAGAAATCCCATTTCTTAAAAATGGAAGGAGAGAGTGTCTTTGTACCTGATTGCCATTGGATTCCACTTGGTTACAGCTTCAAATATTGGAGTTATTCAACACAAAAGGGTATTAAGCAGTTTGAAGACTCTCCATTCTGCTGCAAATACAACATGGAATTTCCCCCATTAATATTTTCTTAAGTTCTTTACTAAATACAATAGCAACATACATTAGGCCTACTCTGCAGTGGAGCTCCATGTAGATTTATCCAGGCTGACTCTAAAAGCTTTACTCCAGCACAGCTAATCCACCTGGCCATGGTGTAATGCTGATGTGACTGGATCATCTCTAGAACCAAGTTACACTGTGCTAGGAGATGTAACAGCACATTAGACCCCCTTTTAGATCCCTTTGCATGGCGCCATGTCTTAAATATACAAATTCTACGAGACTCCCCAGCTCAGGTAACAGAACCTTAAATATACCTTGGCTCTTACCATCATATCGTGTTCTGAAAGTGTGTGTCTACATAAGGAAGGTTACTCTTTCCTCTCTTCAGCATTTTCTATCACTTATGAGCATACGCAGTCTGTCTGAATAATCATTCCCTTTAGCATGTATCTGATGTTTAGTACCTCACTTGTTTCATGCATTCTTCATGGGCTGGAAACAAGCTAAGAAAGTCCTCACATCTAACACAATAGGTGCCTCAGTTCTGACTGGCAGCTTAGGTATCCTCACCGTAAAAAAAAAAAATATTTACAATAAAAACAGACCGCAAAATTTTACAGTTACATTAAGTTGTAATGTCAGATTTTCTTTGAAAAAAGAAAATATGGTGGAACTTTCTGAAGGGAAAATTTGGAAGTGAATTTACATTTTTCCTGTCAAACAATTAGCATAAGTTTTTATGTTAACTGTTTATTCAGAAATTCAAAACACAGTCATTTAAAACAAAGAGAAGTCATATTTTTACCAGCAAATGACCACAGATTAAAGGACCACAAAAGCAAAGTGTGGTAGCAGAGAGAGTAATTCAAATGGAACACAAATTCAAAAATTTTAATTCAAAACACATTAAGAGTAGAGGGAAGACATAAAATTCAAAATGTGGTGTGCATTTTACCTGTCAGGGTCCTTTAATCTAAAAAAAATCACAGAGTATTTAAATAGTAATGTAAATTCCACAGCATGCAATCCCCATGACAGCTTCTCTAAGAAATAACCAGCTGACAACTTAAAGTAACAACTACTCCCATGCTTAAACACTGAATAAGGATATATGCCTGTGCTGCACACTGTCATGCAGCATGTACATCCTCAGGCCAGCCATAAATACAGGAGCAGAAGTGCCAAAAGCTGCCAAGCAGCCTGAAAGCTGGAAAAATTAATTCACACAGGGTTCTATTCTACTGCAGCTAGACTCCTATGGGAGTGCAAACAAATTCTCTTACAGCTAGCCTCATCCACCTCATCATGGGCAGAATAGGCACATGTTATTGTCATATATTTATATATATATATGTATATATTTTAATACATATTTGCATAAGCTAAAGGTTGTTAATTTTCATCTGTTTGTGGATGTTAAACGTGTGTTTTTTTCTGAAACAATCAAGGAAGACATTGGAAATTTTACTGCTTGAAGTTAAACAGAAGAAGATGGGCATGAGAAGTCCAGACTTAATCATTGTCATTTCATATCAACATTTTGATATATATATTGGTTTTGGTTTGCTTTATTTTTGGATTAAATTAAGCAAAGCTCCATGCAAAACTAAATGAAGATTGCCATTTATCTTCCCAGTGTTGGGTCAAAAACCATTTTTTTTTTACATTTCTTAAATTTTCCTTGCATTTGACATATCCCTGCAAGGCTTGTAAGTTTCAGCAAAATGTTACTCTTCAGCAGAAAAATCTTCAGCACACAAAGCCAACCAAACAGCTATATTAACACCAGTGGGACCACTTCTACTGAGGAATCACTAATGTGATGCATTACTAAATGGCACCAGAGTTTAATTAGGCCATATCAATAGCTAAGGTCATTATAAAGCTTTTATAGTTCCATTAATTAGTCAGCCAAAATTATATACAGAAAAATGTATAAAACACATTCTGTTCATAACTTTATCTGATGGTTTCTCTCCTTCATGTTTCTACCTCAAGTAATATAATGGGTTAACATTTAACATGAATGTTGAGAACTACAGACTAAATGTGTTTGCAAATATCATTACATTGAAATAACATTTTACTAGAGAATGTAATGATGACTAATAGGTATGAAAGAGAAAACTTGCTGCTTCATTTTCTAACTACAAAATATGTAGGAAAATTAGGAACATAGCTGATATATTAGCATTCAGGAAACCATTTAGGGATATAATTGGTACTTACTAAACCAATTAGTGTAAAGTAATCAAGTGTCAGTGAACATAGATGATTCTATGAATCTATGATATATAATTTACTGTTGCTACTTAAAATGGCCAAATTTTTTGTTATTCTCAGTAAATGAGTGCAAACAATTGAAAATAAACATTGATATTTAGGGCAGAGTTTCTTTGGAAGGGTTTATCTTTTGTTGAAGATCTGTCTGTACAAAGTCTGTCAGATGAACGCAAACAAATGCCCACATTGAGTCTCGAACTGGCTTAGCTTTTAACCTACATATTCCTTTCCTTTTTTTCCTTACCAGTCACATATACACTCTTCAAGCAGATACTTATTTTTGGTTTGAACATGGGCTTCTTAGCACAGCCAGCTGTGAAGTTTAAAGGAGAACCTGTTCCCCTCAGGTTTGAAATTGCCCTCTTTCCAAGGAGCACATTGCAATCTATGAATGCAGAACACCACAGGAGGCTTGGGCATCTGTACATAACAGAGCATGAGAAAAGCTTTTGCTGATCTCCTGAAAAAGAGTGGATTTTACTTGACATGATACCAACTAGTATAGTAGTTGGTAGTTATATGGTAGTTCCAGACCTTCAAACAAATGGACATAAGATACTTTTCTCAGAGAAATGCTGTGCATGGCATGTTGGTTCAATTTCAGGACTCTTTCAATTAGGCAAGGGAGGGATAAATTCTTCAAAAATAGTTCAGATGGAAAATACCAATCTCTTATCTGCTTATTACAGCAAAAAAACTGTTTGTGGGTTTAGTGATCTGAAAGGAAGCAAAACTATTATTATTGTTAATAATTTTTTTTGAGCCTCACATATTTTTGCACAGCAGTCATGTGATTAGAGATGTCTTAGGTGAATGGAGACACTGATTTTTTTCCTTCCTTAGCCCCATAAAATCCAAAACCTGTAATGAAGAATATTTTTCTGTACAAGATGGGTAAGCCACCATGTAGGGGTAGCTAGCAACTGATCCCTCTTGCTCAGAAAATACAGATACATATTGCTTCTGTAGAAGGTTTTCTGGTCTGGTGTGCTAGAAGAATGTAAAACAGAGATGTGATTCTGAAAATAGACCAAAACTCAAACTTCTCTTTTGCTAGAAGGTAGCACAAGAGCACACCAATCTCCGTGATTCACTGATGACTTCCTCCTTGTGCTCATCCTTTTGAGTCCCATTTGACTTGGTAAAACTCCCACAGCCCAATGTCATGGCTACAAGGCATCAGGGAAAGGACACAGCCTCACACAGACACTGGTTAATGATCGCAGGAAGTCTGCAGGAGGCTCCAGAAACCGTTCCAGGTGTATGAGGTGTAGAGATTTGAGGTGCTGGTTTCTTTAACTTCTTCAGAGTTAAAGAAATAACTCAGAAAGCATAGGTTTCAACTATGCATTCACTTCTTTCTTGAAAGACTCTTAGTCACAAATATTTAATTCTCTCCCTTTTACCAGACTCTGGGCATCCATGAATTGTGGGAACCATTCTAATTCATCATGATGCTAAGCTTCACAAGATCCAGTGGTTTTAGGAAATTCCAAACTCTGGAGAGCTATAAATCCTGACATCTTTGATTAAGTCTTGTGAGACATTTCTATTCAAGCAGGACTTATAGCAGAAGAGCCTGGATTGTTACTTTAACTAAGTACTGAAGTTTTCCCTGCCAAAGTGGCACATCTTTCCTTATGTGCCATCTCAGCTTTCATGCTCTCTCTCAGGGAACTCTAGAGAACTCCACAAGTTGGCCAAAAGCAATGGCATCAGTTTCAAATTGTTCCTACCTTTAAAAAAGTAAGGATAGTTCACATGTAAGAAAAAGCATAGGATCTGTTAGAAGTATATTATATTTATTCTGAAATTGTTTGTCTACCACGGGCATTCTGGGCAATTAAATGTCTGCATTTTGGGATCACTGCCAAAAGAGGAGATTCAATTAAATTAATTGCAGTGATTCCTAACAGTAGTTAACTGGCCCATCTAATCCATTTGAATAGTGCATTTGGAATTTCCTGCTCACGTATTTGTGGTTCACTAGTATAGCATTTGATAACACAAACAGCTTGTAGTTAATTCTCTTTTTTCTGGTTTATTGCTGAATTCTAGACACTGAATTACTAGATCTGACTTGGGCTGGAGCGTCTACCTTTATCACTTACTGTTAAGCTGTGTGGGGGAAAAACATAGAGGAACCAAAAAAATTCTGTCTGTAAAAAATTAATCCAATCATTTCTAGAAATACAAGCAATGTCACAACTGAATTAATAGTCTCTAAGGTGAAGGAGAATCTTTCATCACATTATCTGAATGAAGTGGCATCAACCAATTAAGAAAATGTGTTGAGTGTAGCATGTTTATTCAACTTCCCCTATCTGAAATAAAGACATGTAAGAAAAACATCAAAAATTAAATGTAAAAATATAAAAATGTAGTAAAAAAATCCATTTGAGAATTCCCTACCACTGGCCTTGAAAGATGAAACAGAGAAGGCAGTCTGTAATTTCTCAAAGTTAATAACCTGAAAAAAATTAAGAAAATAAAGTAAAATATAATCCAAAAACATTAAACTTATTTTGGACTGATGTTTTCAGAGATTTTTTTTTTTTAATCTACTTCTTTTTCTGGTTGAACCAGCCAAGAAAATGGAAATCATGGAAAAACAGTTCCTAAATAAGCAAACAAAAAAATCTAACTCTAAAACTACTACTACTGACAATAAACTAGCTTTTGTCCTCCATATATGAGTGCTTGGGTGAAAGTATATTTCATACACTAGAATATGCCTATACTTTGTCCTTTTTTGCAGCCAGACCATGCTTACATATGATCTTGAAAATACCTAGTGACTCCAGGGCTGTACTGAGGGCCTCGAGATATTCTGGCAACACAAATCATTCAGAATACTCACTACCAAAATTACCTGTCTGGAACAGGCTTATAGCAAGGTTCTCCTGGGACCAGTTAACAAGAGCAGAAGGGTATGCGGTGTCCATCCACACCAAAGTCCCTGCCATTGGATGGTACCCAGGAAAATGCCTGCTCACCCTCTGGCTCTGCTCTTATGCTGTGTTTTTGCCTTGGAAAAAATGGCAATGGAACCTGAGTATCTTGTAAAAGTTGATATAATTAACTAGAGTGCATATGGGAATTTGCACAGAGGAACAAGAAAAAAGACTGTAAAACCCTCAAAGCTATTGAGTCATACAATAGTTACCAGCTTCTCTCAATCACTTTTTCTTTGTCAGAATTAATTGAAGTACAAAGTCATAAATTACTAAAGTACTCACCTTTACAATTCACAATATGTTATCTTTGTGGAAATGCCCTCCCATTTTATTTATATAATTTTCATTCTAGTATATATTGGTTTATGTGAATTGCTTGTTAGTAAGTACATTCTGGGTAAAAGTAATATAAAAATTTTCATCAAAGGTACAATCAGACAATTGCCATTCAAAATTACCGCATAAAAACCTCATAGATACAATCACAAACAATTAACATACAATTACAACATGAAAACCTACCAAGTACAGATACAATCACAAAGACAAGTACAGCTGATGGCAAATCTAGAAGCAATTACACAAAGCCTTTGAAGAATTGCACACATTTATCTAAATTCAATAAATGTATATGTCTTAGCAGCAGCATAATCAAGTAGGATTATTATAGCCAGTGAGATGGGGCAATTTGATTTGCATAAGTAGTTTTGCAAATTTCTAATATTTAAAATTTGATTTTAAAATGAAGTTGCAGTTATTAGTATTCAGGTTATTCACTTTCTATCTTACAATCGTTAATTATTTTAGAGCCAACAGAAACTTGAAAAATACTTCGCATACGTGAGAAACTACAATCCTTCCACAAAAGCTCTTGGCATGTAATCTTGGCCACAATTTGCAACCAAGATGTAATACGGCAGGCAGTAAAAAGACACAACGTTTTTGTAACTGCTGGGTCCTTGAACCTGCACACTTACACCACGATCCAAAATCTGCAAGCCAAAAGACGCATTGCAGTAACTTGCAGGGTTGTTGGATAAAGTCTTTTCCTAAGGAATGGCTCTTTTATTTCACTGGTCATAGTCACCATTCAAAAAATGAGTGTTATTTTGTCTTGCCGTGCTTGGCATGGAAATAAATATGAGATTTATTTGAATGACAAGTGGATAATCATGATGTTTATTCCTCAGTGAGCTACTAAAATAAATAAATCTAAGTTTGCTCAAAGTGATACTCAGAAATTTCATCAGAAATGAGCTGGTAGCTCATCTTGAAATATATAATTACCAATAAGGCATCTTTGAAATCATAATGATAAGCATTTTAAATTGCCAGAAACATAACCAAATACACAGAAGAAAGGTAAACCAAGATAATGATATGACAGTATTGGCAAAGGGGCACACTGAAACGCATGATTTTACTTTTACTTGACAAGGACTTGACAGTCTTTGTGATAAATATCAGAACAAAGATTATCTCTGGCATTGAAATTAAATCAAAGGCTTGTGGATAATTTTAGTCTGCCAGCTCCAAACTATACTTGACATACTCTTTCATGGATCCTGCTCCTGTATCAAGGACATTGCTCTGTACAACCCCTGCAACATTTTTCAAAACAAAAGACTCAGCCTCCTGAGTTGTGAAGTTGCTGAATATTAGATTGCTGTCTTGGGGTGACTGGCCAAACCGGCACAATTGCTTAAAATAAAAACCAAGCATGCCAAACTATCCCTTAACCTTGTGTACTGCCCAGCATCAGCTCTGCTGCCAGATCTTGCTTTTGATGAAATCAGTGAGAGTAGCATTTTGCTACTCTATAACAAAAGGTATTAAATGACATTTAACAATGTTACTGGTGAACTACAAATATAAAGTCACACATTTTCATGTCTTCATTCCAACTCATGCTCTAAAAATCCTTTCTCCATGCCAGGTGTTATATCTAAAAGATGCGCGCAGCATTATTTTTGAAACATCAAAAGCTTTCAATTCTATTCTAAATATCTACCTTGAACATTTCTTTTCTGTGCACTGCTTTGTACATTCAGTTTTTAAATAAAAGAAGTCCAAAGGGTCACATTCCTTTATAGTCAGCCAAAGCTAAGTTTATAACATGGACCTGTTTTCTCTGATTCCTGTCTAGTATTGCAAAACTTTGTACATAACTTAATGCTGTTTGATGGAATTAAGCTTTAAACGTTCTTCATCCCTGTTTCTGCGCAGAATTAAAACAAGGGGCATGGAAAATTGTTCAGCTGGAAAGTGAGGGAGGAATATTTGCCTTTTGGGGATTATCTTTGACTACTTGGCTCTAAGAATAAAATTTTGCACCTTAATTTAGACAAATTCTAATTGACAAATGCAAATATTTTGATCTACAGCAATGTATTGCTACTCATACTGTAAGATATTAGTAGTTTAATCATGCAACTAAGAACCTTGTTGAGTCATTTGTTCTCATTTCAGTCTTTTCGTTATGGATTACCTGCATCTGCAAGATTGAATTCAGATAAATTAATTTATTCTCTCATTGCTACAGAAGATGACCTTAACTTTATGGAATTAGTAAATACCAGGATTCCTTGGTGTGCAATTGTAGCTCTTCCACTCTCAGTACAGATTGCAAAATAAACAACATAATGAAACAAAGCAGAGAACTCAACAGTTGGTAAATCTACATAATGCACTCTACTTGGTATGCACACTAGAGCAGGAACAAAAAAGGAACTGAAACCAAATTGCTTGACCTATTTTAATATTTGATGAAGAAATACTAAGCCTAGAAATATCATGTCTTCAGGGACCTTGTAGTTGATATTATTAAAAAACATTTTAAAAATAGTCTGCTATAGTCTATCATAATAAGCTTTGGGTAATACTTTAAGAGTCTATTAACTTTTGCTCAAATAATCTTGAATTACAATAGAAATCCTTTGAAAGCTTGTATGATAGTTGCACATATACCACATAAATTCCTTCCCATCCTTTTGTGAGTGTTTTCCCCTAGATACACTACAGCTTTTAGTGTCTTTGTGTTTTGTCCAGAATTTGATATTTTAACAGTAATGGAGGGGAGTCAGATCAGTTCTAACCTTAAAAGAAATCACTCTATGTACTTTTGAGGAATCCAAATCAAAACTATTTTTGAAGCAAATCTCAGGAATTTTTTAAAGTTACTTATCTGTAACTTTGAAACCACAGTAGAGTAAAAAACATGGGGTTTTGGTACAAGTAGTATAATAGTAATATTTATTTTTCCAACTCATATTATTTTTGTGATTTAAATTAGATGAGTTATCAATACAAGCTAAATTTTTCCCAGAGAATCCAAACATAATTTTCATCAAAATAACATCTTTTGTTAAAGTCTAAATATTGGTAGTGGTATCTTGGTATTGACAGTGTCCAGTCACTTCAAATGAAAGACAGACTTGAGACACTGGATGGTTTAAAGATCAGAAAATTAATATTTCAAAATGATCCCCCCTGTAAATGTCAGATACTGGATTTGGAGGAGCCACAAATCAAAAATGGAGATTCACATCAGCCTGGTGCTATGACGTCCCAAAACACACCCTGCACAGGATCTTGGACAGAGCAACTGGACATATAGGAGATGTCCCTGGGTGGCCAGGACCCAGGTCCAGCCACGGGTATCAGCAGGGACTGGTCCAGGCACACGAACACTTTCCCCAGTAAGCACATTCATTAATACTCCTACTGCCATCACTACTTTAAAAATTGACTGTTTCATCCTACATTTCAATGTTCAAGAATTCCATAATCACTTATGTTTGGGAGAATAAACTGCTGCATACACATCAAGGAACAGAGATCATCACACTCACTCAATTTACAGCCAGCACTGAACAGTCTGAGCTACCCTCTATGTACCTGGCAGGCCAGAACTTTGACCCAGCTGTGTGGTAAAAGGTCATGATGACACTGTTAATTTGAAAATAAACAGCTTCCTGTAATGTTATAGAATTGCTGTAGCAATCAGTCACATAAAGACAAAAGCTCATGTAGATAAAAGCATATTCATTAGCTCATAAAGCCTTATTAATCAGCCTTGTAATGGTAGCAGTTTAAAACCATAAAAGAAATGTGTAAGATATTTGTCTGCAAGCTTAAAAAAAGATAAAGGAATGAAAACCCACCCTCATAGCGCGATGTGACATTAGCACCCTGCTACTGGGAAAAGGAATTTACAGTCTAAAAATAGCATCTTCTTTACAGTATGTGAGTGATTTAATACTTTTGCTCTAGTCTAGCTGACGTATGATAGCAAAAAGTACTTTCAGTTTACTTTTTGTTGCCCTGGTTTTGGCTGGGATAGAGTTAATTTTCTCCCTAGTATCTGGTACAGTGCTGCCCTTTGGGTTTAGGATGAGAAGAGTGTGGATAACACACTGATGTTTCGGTTGTTGCTGAGCAGTGCTTTCTCCAAGTCAAGGACTTTTCACTTTCCTGTGCTCTGCCAGTGAGCAGGGGCACAAGAAGCTGGGAGGGAGCAGAGCAAGGACAGCTGAGCTGAACTAGCCAAAGGGATATTCCATACAATAGAATGTCACATTCAGTATATAAACTGTGGGGAGTTGGCTGAGAGGCACCAATCACTGTTTGAAGGTGGGCTGGACCTCAGTCAGTGGGTGATGAGAAACTATAATGTGCATCGCTTGTGTTTCTTGGGGTTCCTTACTCTGTATCTCTTCATTAGTATTATTATTGCTATTATTAATAATAGCATCAGTATTATATTTCATTTGTTTCAGTTATGAATCTGTTCTTATCACAACTCATGCCTTTCTTCCAATTCTTCTCCCCACCAGGGGCGCCAGGGCAGAGGGAAGTGAGCAAGTGGCTGCTTTGTACTTCGTTGCCAGATAGGGTTATACCACAACAATTGCTCATGGAAGTACGTGTGACTCTGACTGAGTGGGATCCTATGGGATCCATTTGTAAAGAAGAAATCCTATCCAAACTGAAGTCAGTGGCTACTGATTTGAAAACAGAGGATGCCAGTGCTTTTCCTGATCACTATGTCCTAGACGTCTTTGATGCAAAATTTCCTATTCAGATTTAGATCAAATTAAATTCAAGGATTCTAAAAAAAGATGAAATCTGTCATTTTTTTCCATGGCAACACTCTATTTCTATATTTATTTAATATTTGATACTTCCCAACACAAGGCAGCCACTCTCATTCTTTAAACTGACAACAAAAACTAAAGATCAGAGACATTTAAAAAAATTGTGCACTCCTTGATTTACTTCCCTGTCACACCCCACTTGCCCTACAAACTTCTGATGAGTCTGCCTTGTTCCAAGGAAGACTTTTTGCACATAGTGCATCCTATTTTACTGTACATAACTGAGGCAATTGCAGCCATTCATGAATCTGAAAAATACCCTTCCTAATCACTAAATCTCCATTAACTTTACACATAATTTCATAAGGTAGAAAAGTTTGCAAGAGTCTATAAAAGAAGAAAGGTATGATTGATTTTCCCTCCCTTCTTTTTGCTCCCAATTTTGTAACAAATGTATAACAGATTTACTTGGGAAAAGTAAGTTCCACCCTCTCGAGCAGCCATGAGCAGCAGAAGTAGTGCATGGTCCTTGACACTTGCTCACCTCCTCCTCACACATATCACCATTTGTTCTGACTTGCATAAACCAATATTTATCTTGGACACATCGTGACATGACCCCATCAGGGCAAGGAAGGCTCACGTTCCATTTTAAGTGCTTCCAAAGAAATACATTTTGGGACATCAGAGAAGTTGATAGGGTTTTTCTCCTTTTCACCAAATATTAAGCTGAAGAAACCACTATTTTACATACTCAGTTGCTCATCCCTCACACTGAATTAATGGTAGATCTCACATTGCCAGTGTGATCAGCCTTGTACTTTCTAACAAACATAAGATGGTGACGATTATGCCAATTTCATTTGTTGCTTTGTCAAAAAATATTTTTTATATTATTGCAAAACAACAGTGACATCCAGAGGCACAAAAGCCTAATCAGAAGTGATGTTATCCATTACAAAGTGTTCAAAATCTGAGTTACTCAGGATTTCAGTAATTTTGATTCTTTGCAACTCTATGAATTTCAGAAGCATATATAGTATATTAGCAGCCCATGTAAACTTCTTGTTTTAAATCTTCCCCAGCACAGCCTTACACTTCACTGGAATATGGCTGACTGAGACAATATTAGGATACTGGCATAGAGAACCATTATGTCTTGTCATTGATAGTTGTCATTGATAAGGCTCTGTGTGAAACTTTTTGGCCCCAGGTATTTTCCTGCACTCTTTTTGTTGAGAAGAGGCAAGAAATTGAAGTACTTGAAAAGAAATTCAAGTACTTCCAACTGAGAGACAAGAACACTTTAAAATTGCATACAGCTCGACACCTTCCTGGAGCACCAAAGCTGTTAATGTACAGCAGGTTGCTAAAAGCACACCTACCAGGTCTGCAGGCTATAGGGTATTAGGCAGACTGCAGTGCACTTCTGAGTCATGAAATTGTGAACTCAGCCCAGCCCACTGGCAGCAGTGACCAGCTTCAGCATGCATTTACATGCACAGTAAATGGCTCCTTTCAACACAGTGAGTGTTTGTAATGAGGCTGAAAGCTCACCAAAGTCTGAGTGCTGAGAGTTTTGCCTTAAAAAGGGACCAACAGATTAGAAGCTTTAAGATTTTTTCTATTTTTTAAATTTTTTTTATTTCTATTTTATTTTTTGCCAAGTGGGTTGCAGAAGAAATTAATGCATATATAGCCCTGAAGAAAAAAAAAGTATCCACAGCACTTACAATTACCATAATCTTAGAAAAGTTCAAGTCTCAAAGCAATGCACTTATTGACCAGCTCCTCTGCTGGCCTGAATCATAATAGCTCCACTTATTTCAGTGGAGCTCTGTCAGGTTACATCAGCTGAGGACTGGGTCCTATCTTTCTCCTTCTCAATGTTCCTGTCATTTCCAAATGGATGTAAGTGCTGTATCATTTTTGAGCTCTTTAGCTCCTCACACATGCTGAACCCGCGCTTGCAATATGAAGATAATTGCATATATTCAACATTTCTCTCTACAATATTGGAGGAAAATACAGGTCTATTTAACTCTACACACTCATTTCCTTGCCAAGGAAGAGTATTTTACAAGATGCCTTTTAAGCAATCCTTTTGTGCCCTGAATAAAATGGCTATTGTAATAACCACAGTATCATTTGGGCTTTCAATAGAAATTTTCTCCTAGAGTTGCTTCTGGTTGTAAATATTGCCTGTGAATATTTTATTTTAGGGGGTTATCTTTTTTCCCTACTAGTACAGGCCTCACACAACACTTTTTCCCAGAATTTCATTCAAGGGAATAAAGATTTTTAGGAAAATGCTTTTCAGTTCCCTCAGACTGTCAGTTGGCATACAGGTGATTTGTTTACAAAAATGCAATACTGCTTCCTGCATCCATCCAGCTGAGAGATTCCTGTAGCTTGTAATTTATTGGTTATTCTTGCTATGAAAGAATATATACATAATCCCTTCATTGTATTAATTTCTGTATAAAAGATAGAATAATTACAATTCTCTTATTTGTGATCATACAGATGCCAGTCCTAGTCATATATTCTAAAAACAATTTACGGATAAGCATGTGTGAAATGCTACTGTATAAATAAGACTCTTTCCCTTTGACCACTAAATGATGATCAGTTGGCCTAAATTGTTCTTCTTTTTAATTATTTATGACAATATATTTTTTCTGAATTCAGAAATTTTGTATTTCTGGATCTAGCAGAAAATAATTTATAAAAATTAAAAAATGGGCTTACAGTATTAGTTATATACCATGGTTGAAGAAGAAGAAACAACTGGAGTAGAAAAATCCTTGCACACATTTAGCAGTGATGAAGAAAGTGGTTTTATGGAGAAATATTTTCTACCTCAGGAACAAGATGTTCAGCTACCACAAATCAACAGTGGCACGTCCCTGATTACCTGAGCTAAGAATCTAGCCCACATGTTCTACTATGACATAAAGTATCCTCACAGATACAAGAAAGAAACAATATCTGAATTCATTTTATAAATTGAAATAATGGTGGGATGTGGTGGGTAGGATGTTAAATAATTTGGCCAAGGTTCCACAAAAAGTATCTACTCAGGCCAAGGCTGTCTGCAGTTTGTTTTTCTCTATAACATTATAGGCCTTGCCAAAGTCACTGTACTCAAAATTTCAAAGTAGGATGACCTTGAACCAGTCAACAAGGATTAATGTCTTAGTACAACTAGTAAGTACATATGTCCCACTAATTATTTTACACACCCAGAAAAAGAAAATTAAAGAAATCTGTCTCACCATATATGAATCAGAGAATCATAGAATGTTTTGTGTTGGAAGGAACCGTAGAGATCACCTAGTTCTAATCCCTCTGCCATGAACAGGGACACCTTCAACTAGAGCAGCTTGCTCCCATTCAAGTTGGACTTGAATACTTCCAGGGATGGGGCATCCACAACTTCTCTGCGCAACCTTTTCCAGTGCCTCACCACCCTCACAATAAAGAATTTATTCCTAATATCTAATCTAAACATACCCTCTTTCAGTTGGAATCCATTCTCCTTGCCCTATCCCTACATGCCCTTGGGAAAAGTCCCTCTCCAGACTTCTTGTTGGCCATCCTTAGGTACTGGAAGGCTGCCAGAAGGTCACCTTGAACCCCTCTCTTCTCCAGGCTGAACAATCCCAATTATCTTAGCCTTTCCTCAAAGGAGAGGTGCTCAAGCCCTTTGATCATCTTTGTGGCCTCCTCTGGACTAGCTCCAGCAGTTTCCTTGAAAAATACTAAGTTAAATTTAGCCTTTGCTTACCATGATGTCACAGGTGAGCAGAGAGGGCATAAAGAAATGAAGCATCTTTTTCAAAATAGTACAACAGATCATTTATCATGATGGCCCTTTCTGGTTAAAGGTCTGTATCCCTGTAAATCCATGACAGAGATAATATTATAAAGGACAACCCACATGTACACCTGCAGTCTACCCTTGTACTAGTAATCACCAGCTGTCTTCTGTGTCTGTTAGTCATAAAATAAATGAACTAGATTCCTTGCAAATGCACATTTTATTCTGTCCCTAAACAGATTTCAGAGTAGGCACCAGGCAGGCACAGGTCATCACTAGAGATAACGTGTGCTTGGCAAGGGCATGATCACCCAGTCCCAGACAGAGCAAGTGCACCAGAGTTTCAGACCATCATGGCCTGAGCAGCTGGATGCATCATACCTCCCACATCAGTCATGGCCCCCAAAATCCTGAAAGCTCTTCTAGACCCTACTGTGCAAGTCACCTTTGCAAATAGATTGTAACCTCCTCCAGCACACCTCCTCTAAGTGGAAGATGTGTATGTAACAAAACCCCTAACCTTGTAAAAGGTTCTGTGGATCTCAGCAGCAGAGAAGTTGAGGCTTCTTTGGTTTATCTTCCCAATTCTGAATGATTCACACTAAGAGATTAATATGGAATTAAAACTGAAGATACATGAAGGCATTACACCATATCCTCACGTGCACTGAAGTCAGTTATAATCTCTTTATCTCCAATTTGCATGTGATTAAGCTTCAAGAGTGTTCCCTGTCTGCCTATGGTGTATCTCCTATTTCAGTGCCTATTACCAGGCATTTTTCTGAACTGATAGTGGCTTATCACTATCAAAAAGCAGCTCAAAGTCCTTAGGAAAATCTTCAGCTTAGCAACCATCCTTTTAAAACTGTAAACGGTACCTGTTTTCCTTCATCTTTATAGCTATTAATAGGCATACTTTTCATGACAACAGGATTGTTTGCAGGCTTTTAAGATATCAGCTGCTCCTTCTCTTTCATCGTCTCTTAAGCTGTAATTTTCTGTCATATTATAGAGGGCTATCCTGGAAATAGTCACAAAAATGAATGATTTGTTGCCACTGAAAGAAAAGAAATAGCTGTAAAACAACAGAAGTTAGATTTCAGCCAAATGCTCTTTAAAGAAATTAAGAGGGAAAAAAAGCAAACCCTAAACAATGCCTACTTAAGATATTTTTTTTCTCCAGGCAGCCTTTCCAAAGTCTGGGAAGATAAGTAGAGTCCTATAAGTGATTGTACCTTCAAATAGATTGTGCGGGTGGATAAATATAGGGAAGCAGCGTGAGTGATAGAAATAGGGTGGGCTTGGGTCTGTATTTAGAAATTTATTTTCTAGCAGAAAGCAGTAAATAAATAGGATGGCTCATCATTACCTGCTTTAGGCTTGATTAGGCTAAATATACTTCCAGCAATCAAAACAAAAAAAAAGTCTGCGTTAAGTTTTCCTTTCCTCCGAGAAGACTCTCCTGCCCGCAGTTGATGTCAGGCATGAGAATGTGAGGGGCCAGGGGCCAGCTACTACATTCAGTCTGTCTTTGGTCTTCTCTTGGGGAGAGAAATGTGGTAGCTATTTCCACAAGTGCCCTAATCCCAGAACCTGCCAGAAGGCTCCATTTTATAGCTGTTGTATGTAATTAAACATCCCAGTGTGTGTCTTTTCTGGTCCCTGCAGGAGGAGCAGGCAGGCCCACAGCCCAGACTGTGTTCGTGTGTGCATGGCAGACTCCCACGTGCCCCAAAACAGCAGGGACAGACAGACCCTCTTCCTTCTCTATCTGAGCAGAGCACTGGGCCGAAATTATATACAGCACACAGACATTAAGTCTGTTCTGATTTTTTAAACTGAGCAGCCAGGGATCAAACCAACCCATTTCTCTCAGTTACCCAAAACCTGCGTAATTATAGCCAGTGAAATTAAAGCATGGTCAAACCCTTCTAGCAGAAAGACCACTGAAGCCCACAAATACTCCCAAGAAGGTGCATTTTTAATAAATATATTGAGTCAGGCAGTATTTGGTCTGCCAGTAGTATTCACTTAACTTTACATGGGAAAGTAAACTCAATCAACATAAAAAAAAATTTAAAGTTTGATTGCAAGTACAACCTTCAAGGCCAGGCTGGATGGGGTTCTGAGCAACCTGGCCTAGGAAATGTTCCCTGCCCACAGAAGAGGTGCTGGAACTGAGTGATCTTTAAAGTCCCTTCCAACCCAAAACATTCTATGATGTTTCAGCTACAGTTAGTGTGCACAAACAGAAATAAGCTTCTTATACTGCCTCTAGACTTAAAATACAGTCTTATTAATTACCTTCAGTAAGAGGCAATATTTTTAAATACTCTGAATAATTATCATTATGGTAGCTACGGTGATAATTTCTGGTAGTCCCACCCATAAAAGCCATTGTTATGTGCTGCATATATATGCTAAAATATTCTACCAGATGACGAGAAGAAAATTATTATAATTTTGATTTACTTGTTCAAAAGTAAACATCTGTAAACTAATTACAAGATACACCTATTTTGCAGATTCTGTGAAGGAAAAAGACTCACTGATTGCCAGTTTTGTCTTCAGTTCTATTTGATGAATCACATTTAATTACAACATAATTAGGTAGCACCTCTGGAAAAATATGCCATGTGATGGTTATAAAGAATGAAAAGAAATGATCATACTGTAATTCTGAAATACATCATAGCAATTCTTTTCATTAAGTTTCTGTGCAAAGGATGTCTCTTATCTTAATTGTCAGTGTCAATACCATAGTTTTAGTATTATAGTTCCTAAAAAACTAATTTCAATCCTGAAGTAAAGTCTGTGTTCACTTAAGAAATCATCCCAGACCCATTTGACTTCAAACATTCAAGGAATCCCATCAGACTACTAAGTGTAAAGAAATAAAATTCTGTGCTTTCTAGAAGCTTTAGACAAAATTGGAGCCCTCTAGCATAAATCTGATTTAAAACAATACATTATGTGGGTTTACAAATATCTTTTAGTCTCTAGTGAATAGAAATACTGCTAAAAACATTTGCATTTACATTATTGCAGCTTTCAGTGACTTGAGGCAAAATCAGGGCCCCGTGTGATTGAAGAGTATCAGCATTTAAAGAAAAGCAAAACAAAAAAAAAAAAAAAAAAAAAAGAGAGTCCTTTCTGGATTTATGTAGAAAGGAAACAAACAAGCAGAGAGGATTTATGAAGGAGAAATCTCTACACTGCTTTTCTTCTTGGCCTGATGACTACACAGCAAAAGTAGTAACAATACATGTGGATAGTTCAGTAATCCCATCTCCACAGGAAGAACCTCTCTGGAACAGCTAGGTACACCCCTAGGTATAAAATATTTTCCCTATTGGTAGTGCATGTGTTATTCTGACAAGTGAGCTGCCTTTCCATTTGGGATATATTTGGCAGTCCAGCCACACTCTGCCTGGTGCCAGCATGCTGAAATCTGCTGTAAGGACTCACACATCCACAGGTTGGGGTGCTGCTGTTGGTCCTAAGAGTGTAGAAATGGTCCTGACTCGTTGCTTTGCTACTCAGACTTTACCTAGATTTGTTTGACAAAAATTTATTATGAACTATGGGTCTCTCTAGGATTTTTGTGTCCTGCTATATCTTTCAGCAACATCCAGAATGCTGGCTCAGGCTGAGGAAGTCATCGAGAAAACATTCTCTGTGAGCACAACAGACTTTGTAAACCCTTATTTTGCATACTGTTGTAGTAGTTCTGTTATTTAAATAGCTTCCAACAGTGATCTTTCAGAGAGGAATAGTCAGTTCCAAAAATTTCATTGATTTGCTTAATAACCTCTGCGTCTTAAGATTGCATATTGAGCCTCAGTTAATTTTTGCACTGGATTATTAACCTACAGAACTGGCATCCTTGCATGTTTCTCTACCTCAAAAGGCTAAACATCTGCAAAGTTTTGTTGTTTTGTCCTGGGTTGGGTTTTTTTTCTGATTTCTAGCATTCCTTAGTAGAAAGTTGCTTTCTTCCATATCACAAGATATCATGAGGTTCATTACCAGGTAAAAATGGCAGATATTTTAAAGTGTGGTAGAAGTCATGAAGGTTACCAGTGTTACAGAGTGAACAGCAAGGAATGAAAACAAGTTGGCTAAACCTTACCTGGCACGAATTTTTTTTTTCTCTGATGTTTTCTATACAGGGAGAAGTTGGAGCACTAGAGGCTGTGCTGTGTTGTTGGCAGCTATGGGACAGCCAAGACCCTCTCAGACAGCTCCTGTGAAATCCTCCTCTGCAAAATCCTGCTGTCTTCTCTATCCATGTACAGTAGTAGAGAAGAAAGACTCACAAGCAAAGATTTTTGAACTAAGGTGTGCTTTCAGTTTTCTGGGAGACTTTGGTTTGCTGCAGTGAAGACATTTTTAAGCCCAAAGGGGTTTCAGAGGAGCAGGCAGCTGTGTACCTGCACTAAGCCTGCAGCACAATTACTCAAGGAAATAAACCCAAGGCCAGATAAATGTGAATTTTCTCTTCACACTGTAACCTAAAGGAAAACCAACTTAAGAATCCAAGGATTATTCTTTTATTTTCTCTCCAGGCAATTCACAGTATGAGCCACTGCCAGGAGGTTGCCCAGTGCCAAGGACCACAACCAGCCCTCTGCAAACCCAGATATGCATCTCTCACAAGGGCTGGTGTACTGCATTATTGTCCATAAACTCAAAAGTGCTGAAAAAGGGCCTAGATATTGCCTACATGTCACAAGGAGCATAAAGTAATAAATGTTTTTATGAAATCTTGCATCATTTTAAACAGATTAAAATTGCAAAGGTTCTTAGACATAAAAACAGTAAGAAGAAAATCAGGCATGTGTAATGCTAAATTTTTTATTGCATTACAAGAAACTCAGTAGTACATTGGCTTTAAGTATCTTGGGCTCAAGTGAACATAAATGTGTGGTTTATCTTTTGCAATTGCCTGGTTTTATTACTGGTTTTTTTTTAAACATCTTATTGTTAAACTCCTGTCTGAGAAATGCTATCCAAAACTGTTAAAGTTAGGTATGATAGCAAACTGAGACCATAACAGAGTCAGCTATCAATGAAAAATAGTATTTTTCAAATTTTTAACATAGATAAATAATGTCAACAGGAAAGAAAAAATATAGAATTGTTTAAAAAGAATTAAAGTTATTTTTCTTTCTTATGTATGAAATGAATGGAAATTTTATGACATGATTACAGAAATACTGCTGGAAAGAAATTATTGAGAATTTTATTCTGAAGGATAACTCCAAGATAAAATGCTAAGATCTATATACTGCGGAATATAATTATGGTAGAGGAAGGAAATGATCACAGCCATGAAAAAGAAATATAAGCTTCTTTGGAGAATTAAGTAACTTCATCCCCAGTAAGTTCAGTACATTTCTCATCAGCATTAACAGGAGTTATGCTCAGAATATGAGTAAATTTAAACAAGTTAATTTTATACCTCTCAATCCAGGAAGATGATTTTAGGATGAAGGATGAAGATTGCTAAAATCTCTCTCTTAGGATGAAGATGGCTACCTTGTCCTTGTGAAAAACCCACTAATTCCTTTCTTTTGTAATCTTTTTTCCAAATCAAATATTTGTGAATGGTTACTCCTTGTTCCAGCATAACAATCAGAATAATATTATATCATAGATTTGGGTCGACATAAGAAGAAGATAGCAAGCTTCCAAATCTGTCTTCAAAAGATTTTGATCTGAAACAAAACAAAATTTGAATGAACAAAGTTATTTTAGAAGGTAATATGCCATCATTTTGGAAAGACCAGCCACACTGATCTTATGGCATTGGCCTGAAGCATCATCTTGCATTTCACATGTTGCACCACCTCCGGATCTGTAGAATCAATCTAGTTAGATTCACTAACAGCTTTTAAGTATCTTGGTTTGAGTTCTTCTCTTTCTTTGTTACCATAGCACACATAATTCTAGTCAGATTGACTGCAGCTGGGGAAACAACAGCTGCTCAAAGTTCATCATCATGTTGGTGACACATAACTCTCACTCTGTTTAAATGACATCTGCCTGTCTCATTATTACTTCTGCCAATAGCTTTAAAAAATAACTCCACTTACTGGAAAAAGCTCCACAAATCATAAAAGTTTCAAACTACATTAAAACATGCTCCTGTTCTCTCTTCAATTGTAGCAACTTCAACCCAACAGATGTTCAAGAAAACTATGCTCAAGAACTCAGAGGTAAATATAGAGTTCTGGGCCAGATTTCTCCCAGGTAGAAGAAAAGCAGTGCCAAGTGTTTTATCTTTGTGGCTGTCTTCTTCAAAAGCCTCATTTTCAGAAATGTTAGCTCTTTATAGGTCACATTATGCCCTGCTGCAACTTCTGTTAAGATAAAATGAAAACTTGTCCTTACATCAAGCAAAAATCACACTCAATCAGATAATTATTCTGCAGATGTAAAATATACAATATGACATATATCACTGGCAATATATAAAGAACAGTATGAATTCCCCAAGTAAGAATTTAAAATAAAAATACCCTGGTTTAAGTTCTGATAGTAGCAACTATACCAGAAAATAAAATGACCAGATAGTGCTTAACAGCATGTACTCTCAAGAACAGTTTAAAACTTAGAATGAAATTTTAATAAGGTAAAGGTTAATTGGGAAACATACCTTTTCTCTCTATCCTTCCAAATTTAATTAAATATCACAAAACCAGAAGAGACTTCGTATGCTTTGTTGAAGCAACACTAGTCTGATTGAATCTGAATGAATAATTCTTGAGCTCAGCTCTGCTTTCACTTTCCCAAAGCAATCCTTCTGTATCCAGTTGTTTCTCACTACCAATAAAATCTCTTCCTTTTCCTGAAAGCTCCCAGATATATCATCCAACCAGTTTTTACAAGAAAGGAGCTGAGTCTGCTCCAAGCTGTGAGTTCAAACCTGTCTATTTGCATCTGGATTTCAAATGGAACAGGGATAGTCTTTGCAGTGTTCCTTGGGTACTGATACAGAAGAAATAAGAACAGTATTTTTCACCAGCAAAGCTTCACTGTTCCAAATCTCTGTAAGATGAGGGAAATGAAAGAACTTGCAGCACCTAGGAGACAAATCTTTCTTTCAGTCTTTCTTCAGAGTTTGATAATGCTATGCTGAAGACGATTTGGGGGACTTAGAGATTTCAGTCTATCTGGTTTAAATTACCACATTTAAGCACATCATAACAACACATCCAAAGAAGTTGCAATAAAAGTCACATCAAAATTTTAAAAATAAATCAAAACATTGATTCCATAAAGAGTGAGCAGAGAACATTACAACACTGCATGAATATTTGTTTGTTCAAATTTTCCCACGCCAAGAGTCTGGTATTCTATGTGTTCCACAGAGCTTTTTAACTAGCCAGAATTTTGTTTTTCCACAAATAAGTTTCCATCAAGGAATTTACCACCCAGCTTTAGTATCATTTTGGAGATAAATCATATTTTTTCTATTACTGGATAAAATGTGTCAGAATTTGGACTTGCCTCTAGCATTAACTTTGAAAATAGCTCTGCATATATTTTACAGTCACACTCCCATTTCTATCTCTCTCCTTTTCAGAGCCCTGGAGAAGAAGCAACTTACAGTTGAGTAACCATTTACACCAGGACAGAACGATGTCCCTATTGCTGTGATCACTGTGAAGTTAGAGTAAGGACTGGACCAAAGGTCCACTCCAATCCTGGCTACGTTTTAAGTTCTTCTTATCTTCCAGATTTTGAGAAACTGTGTGGCAGAAACTACCAACACTTGCACTATAGATAACAATAAAATGTGGCCTATATCTTGTATTTCTGTTCTCTATCCCTCTGAATGTGAACAAGAGTCACACTCTGATCTCCAGACCTGAGGAGAAGAAATTGAAGGAGCAGCAGCTTAGCAGTAGGTATACAAAAGCTTGATATCTACAGAAAAGTAAATTAAATATGGCAGTACCACTCTATGACACTGAAACTGAATACCTGTTCAGTTTCAATCCCAAAGAGGATAGTTGTATCGAGGTTGCTTGTTAGGACTGGTCCCTTCTTTTTGCTAGCATCTGAACAAGGCCCCAGTATGGGCTGAGAGATGGCTGGCAAGGGCAAAACCACCCCAGGGACCACCACGACATGTCACCAGTGTAGATGGTCAGCTTCCAGGTCCCACGAACATTCCCTGCCACCACTTGATTTACTCATATGGATACAGCAATAGCAGCATCCCACAAGGGAGAATTTCAAACAGGCAAGAAGGCAGATAGGCACGGGTTTTGACAAATTGTTCAGCAAAATGCAATAGCAAGCAAGCTCTGGAACCATTAGACTGCTTCAGATGCACAGCCAAGTCATGGCACAGGACAAATTTATCACAAGTTGTCCACAAAAGGAAGTTTAGCTGAGTTCATCCTGTTTTAGTTTTCCCCATATTCAGCATATATTATATAGTTACACATGCATCCTTTAAATGATTCAGGAACTACCTTTTTTTGCTTTAGAAAGATGTTGTAATACTCAGCTGCGCATTCATTTCACTGAGCTTCTCACCAATGAAAAACTGTAGAGAACTTTTTAAAAAGAAAATATTTCCAGTGCAAAGAGTTTTGTAGTATGTCAGAGCTTTTTACTCTGCCATACCATCACTATTCATGATTTTAGCCATACACCTAATGAGATTGAGATTCACCTCAAAAATTCTCCTCACAGCTGTCAAGCATTCCTGGCTCCTTTTCCTTAAGCTCATCTGAATTCTCCAAGCAGCACCACTCCTGCAGTGAAGTTCCCTCATGACATGCTGACTCTCTGATTGACAGGCAGCATACACATGCCAAGCAGAATGTCAAAGAACATGCCATGATAAAAGCAAACATAGCTTAATACAGTTATGATAATGTCAAACTACTTAAAATTCTCTGTACCTTTGACAGACTAGCCATTTACTGTACATCTTTCAATGCTACACATCTGACTAGAAAAAGCTAGTTTCTCTGGCCCTTGAAGAACATAAATACCATTTGCATTTTAAACCAGGTTTAAACTATAGCTAAGTATAAGATTTTTACTGATGAGAGCAAGATGTTAATTGTAATCTTTTAGACCTACAAGTTTGTATTTCATTGCATATCTGTGTATGTTGTGGAAGCTACCCGACTTAAATAACAGGTTTTGGTGCGCTCAAAGCTTTTTAAATCTTACTGGCTATATGAGCTAGTAATTAACTAAATTACCTCTATCTACATTCGGGCTCTGGCTTTTTTCCATAGACTGTCATGGCTAGAGGAAATTATCAAGTCCAGCTAAGATTCTGCCTTTTGCTTATGAACTCTCTTGCATTTTTAATAAATGCTGCATTTTGAGCTGTTGACAGTAGAAAAACAGCACCTCTGAAACAAACATTTTTTTAAAAAAAGCTGGAAACCTCATAGCCTACTACTTGAGGATTAATTTTTTGCCCAAAATCAGATTTTTTCCCTTGGAAAGCCGAATACAGTAGTTTTTAATCAAGCCAAACTGAACTTCCTTATATCATTTAGCCAAATATACACTTTCAGTTATGAGAGAGTTCAGAGTTCCACTATTTTTCCCATGATATCTCAGGAAATCTCCAAAATTCTGTCACCCAAGCTGCCTGACAGGACAACCTTGACTATGTGGGAGCACAGCCCTCATCTTCACTGTCTTCTCACAGCATCTCATTCAATGTGAAATCTGACCTAATCTCTCCCCAAAAAGCAGCTGAGTAAGAGACTCTGTACAAGTTTCAGTAAACCATTAGAAGACTGTTTGAATATTGAGGCAATCCAAAAGGAGATTGTCTACTTGGGAATTTAAAATTGATATATAAAAACATTTGTTAATTTAGGTGTTTCTAGGTGAAATACATCTGCTAAAAGCAATCACATGCATTTTCTAACTTGATGGGATTTCTTGGCTTGTTTTACTGAATATGACATTACTAAGTATGACTTTTACCCTGAAAAAATCTACAGAATGAAAAGAGAACTAGTGTTTGTTGCTAACACTGTATGAAAAATTGATCACCCCAATACACAGCGCTCTGCAGTTTTGCTTAGATATCATCCATCTCCCTATCCCTGAGTCTATGGTAGGTTTCTCATTCCTCCCATCATACTTGCTGATTACTGCTGCTTTTACCTGAGAAACATTTAGGATTCATCTTTAGTCTTTACCATGCTGAGACAGTTACTCAGAACACAGCAGTTTCCAGAGCTATTCCTTAATTATGCTCATTGCTAAAATAATGGCTTCATTTGATAAATACCTTTAATTTGAAACTTTCATGTCTCAATACCTGCACCACGAGTAAAATGCTGAAATCCCACTGACAGGAAGGAGCACATCTAATAATATACCTCTGCAATGAGGAGATTTTTTTTTTTCCTTGTTCATTACTAAACCTTAATTTCTCCTTTGGGTTCTGCTAATTCTCAGAGAAAGAAAAGCAAAATAATGCAGAGAGGTGCCATACACAAGCATGATATGAAGTCACAGACTGTAGTTGCCATAAAATAAATGGAAATTTTCAAGATGAAGTAAAATGATGGGGACAATGGGAGCATTCCTTACAGATTCATTGTAGAAATTGCAACCAGCATCCAACAGAAGACCAAGTTTATCACAAGGAAACTGCTCCCTAAAAGACCTTGAAAAGATTAAAGCAGATCTGCTAATACTAGCTGCAACAGGAGTATTTTGACTTCAGCTAGGTTATTCTTGACTTGTGTTTTTAATGGGTAATGTTGATATTTGTTCTTTTTGCAGTCTGAGTTACATAAATTGCTATGCAAGCACATGATAATGCTTTCAAATAGGCTCATTGACACATTAATCTACAGCACTATAATCAGACCGAAGATCAGATTTTTATTTTTTTCATTAAGCAGTGAATGTCAGCTCCTTTGGGCATACAAGGTGTCATCAACTTTATGCCAGCTTTGCTGACTCATATAAATATCTACACTTGTAAGCATTCATTTTCTTGGAGCTACAGCACATTATGTACTAAAGGAGATCAGAAGTAAGCAAAATGATCTGGAAAATATAGTCTAAATTTATATTGCTTCTGCTGAGAGGATTAATTTAGCTGTCTGGGGATAGAATATATATTAAGCCATTAATGTTTATAACTCTAGAGACACAAAATAACTCATTTTACACCACCTATCATTACTACACTTTTGTTTGTATGTTCTCAAAATGTTCTTTTACCTGAGTGCTGAGAGTACCCTGAAATTATTAAGTACCTCTATGTTCAAGGGCAAAAGCATTCTGTGGTTTGAACTTTTTGAACCTTTGAGAAAATTGGATGCTTTTTTTTCAGTTGAACAGCACACACTGAAAACAAACTGCAGCTTCCTTTTCTAAGGATGTGTGCTCTTAGCTGCTTTGATGGCAGGGTATATAGATAGTATTATCTGAACTTATGCTACTCTTTCAAAGGCTCAGCTGCTGAAGCATTATTTCATAAAATCTGAGCGACTCCCTCATTTACTGAACAACGCCCAAGGGCATCACAGGAGGACAACGCTGCTTTTGCTGCAGTCTAACACTGGGGGAGAGGGTATGTGTAATTTTGGCAGCCCCTCTCTTCTTCCCAAGTCATGTGGGTGGCAAAGAAACATGGGAAGAGACAGAAAAACTGCATCATAGTGAAAGGATCAGGAAAAAAAAAATGATTCAGTCTTGGGGAGAGCTTTAAAATATTGAAATAGAATATTTTATAAAGAGGGTTATCCCTTGACAGATAATTATTCTCTATCTTTGTCTTTGGAAATGGACCTACCTCTCTGTGGGAGAGATATCCTGAATTCCATGTAAATTGACAGCTAGCTGGCTTCAGTATATATCTGTAGATTTATTGATGTGGTTTTATGATGTTTTCACTGCTTCTGAAGTCAATTTTCACTAAGTCTTGAAAGTAAAGCTTTTGAATTGCATACTGCCTCCTTTTCACAAAAGCTGAACAATGGTTCCACCTAGTTAAGTACTGAAGACAAGGAGCTATTCAGCTCACCCTGTCAGATGTCCTGATTTTATTTATCTTTTTTATTGCATTGTCTTCATTCATATTTATCATTTTGAAATACGTTAGAAAAACTTACAACTTTTGCATTTAGGTGGTTCAGGGAAATAAATGGTAATGGAATACTGAGGCATCTCTTTTTAAGGTTATCAGAACAAATTTGGTATGGGTGAGCCTTTATTCCTCACAGCTACACAAATTAAGCTGACAGCCTCCATCTTTTACAAGTGGACTCCCTTCTGTGAGAATCAGTACTGAATAGAAACATCTGGTAACTATGAACACTGTTTCACCTGAATACCAGCTTTTATGGTGTTACTTCAATAGTTCTTGATTTGATAGTTTGCTGTAATATTTTATATTTTCGCAGCTTTATCATCATAATAGAATAAAAATATCTAGATTCTCACTGCCAAGAACATTCAAACTGCCATTAATGCTTGTTCTTTGTATACTTCTAATCATAAACTGACTGAGAGAGCAAACCAGCATCTGTATGCCTTTATAAAAGACAGCTATTTTAGAAGAAAACAAGTATCTATTAAACTGGTTAAATGCAATTTTAAATTCTTTCTGAAGAGGTATTCTTAAGAATACACAAGTTCAGTAAACTTCCACAAAGTATGAGAAGTCCATTTTAAATTTTAAGCAATAATTTCACTGCATCTGTACACCTTGCAAATAAAGATTAAATTATAAACACAGCAGAAACAACTTTGCAGTTTTCTCATTTGAACTGCAGCTTTAATGTCAATCTATTCTAGTGTTTGTAAAACTATACAGTGAGGAAGATATTAGAACATTAGTATCACAGTGTTTGCTCTGAAAGAAATCAACCCAGCCCTGGAAACTTTCCATCAGGAATTTGACAAAACACTATGCCTAATTCAGTGAGTAACAGAAGTTACTCATCTTGAAACCGAGGTGTTGTGACCATGCTATTACTGATCACACATTTGCTGGTCTAAATGAAGTGATGCCTTTTTCGTTGGACCTAAAATTACGAGCCAGGCACAACTAGGGTGATAAAAAGGGATTGCCTTTATAAAGATCCTTAGGTGCACAATTCACCAGGTGGAAAATGCTGAAGATGCACACACAGCACAACGCATATACAATTTGTATAGGTTTTGCAAATTAGCACATTTGACAAGAATCACCAACTAGAATTTTAATTGGTAAGGTAATTCCCCCTTGGTTCAAGCCCCTTATAAATCTTCCCCCCTCAGATGGGAACTGAACTTTGTTTATAAGAATATGTCTTGAAGAGCTGGTCTCAACCTTGGTTGCCAGGAAAAACCAAGATAGGATAGGAGCTTCCGACCCCCAGCTTGGAACCCTTTGGAATGTGTTTTGTTTTTCTGTCTATCAGGTAGGGTAAGAAAAAGTACTGGAGCTAGCTAGAATACAACAATAGACTTAAAAATATATGTGTAAAGAATACAGAGAGTATATGAAGGAAAAAAGGCAAGAAATCAATTCAGCATCATAAGCAAGGACCAAAAGGAAATCTGAGTCACACAGACAACAGAGCTTAAACTGCATTGTCTTCCAGTCTCAGGTGGACAAGTAAGCAAAGGTGAATGATGTCTTGAGGCCCAATACTACCCTACTGCTGTCTTATGACCTAAGTAAACTTTTTAAAAGTCAGATGATGTGAACTCAGTGTAAATTTTTGTGACCACATTAGAAGTTTCCTTCTTAAGAAAAAACACACCTAGGAACCTGAGTGCCACAAACTCAGCTTTGTAATATTCTCAGCTGAGCTGTTTTGACATGTTACAGACCCATATAGGGCATCTGAGCAACCTGTTCAACACAGAAGCCTACGAGATGGGGAGAAAAACAAAAATTCCAATGCCCAGAATTTATTAATATTTTTATCCAGGCATGTGAGAGAGGACCCCAGCTGTTGGAAGTTCCAAGTCTCCACAGACAAGATAGCATTTTATCTGTGTAATGCATCCCATGCAGTTTCTCAAACTGTAAGGGCTGAGGGAAGGAAAACTTTGCTTCCTCCTTCTTTAGGCTGAAAAGCCACACTGCAAACTATCAGATTATCACACCAAAAAGCAGGAAAGTGGATACACAGTGAGTGAACTCCAGTGTAGAGCCACCGGGGTACAAACTCGTGATTTATGTTGCCAGGGAACAGTGCTGGCAGGAATGCAGCCAGAGCCCATAAATGCTCTGAGTGTTAGACAATGACTGACCAAAGCTTTTAAAGGTCTATCTGTGAGACTACAATGACCATTGTAGCACTCAAACATTAACTCTCTGTTCATCCCTCATTAGATCTGTCACTGGTGGTGGGCCAAGTACGAAGTTTATGGACTGCAAATCCTGAAAAACTGTAATGTTGACTACCTGGATGAAAAAGTTTGAGTAATCTTCCACAGACACAAGAAAATGCAGCATAGATGCGCCTATTTTTACTTAATACACTCATTTCATTGAGGAATATTATCCAATTTACAACAAAGTCTGCAAGTCAGGGACCATATCAGAGTAAAACGGACTAAATCAATCTGAGCAAACCTTAGGGATAAACTGACTTCTCTCTGATTTATAATGGTACCTTCAAAGGATGGTTAGATGTCCACAATATCTGTGTTAACCTCAAATACATATCATCTATAGGAAGTAGAACACTGTATATAAGTAATTTTGAAGGAAAAGAGAGAAGATTTCTCCAGGCAGTTTTCTGATGGTCAGTGAATTTTTTTCTGCAAGGATTACAGTCTTGCATTGGACTTTGAAAGAAAGTGATCATTTTCAGAAAAAAAAAAAAAATGGTTTTCTGATGGGACAAATGTGTATAATGGGCAGGAGCTGATGACATAGGATTAAAAACAGAATTTTCCCGTTATAAAAACCCTCACACTGTTGGCAAGATATGTCATGTTTGTCCTCTCCCTTCTTCTGAAGCATTAGACAAAGAGACTGCTGTAAGTAGAATAATGGACCTGAAGGACCAAAACCCCAATCTGGTGAAGCAGATTGTGTTTTTGTATTTGGAGCTATTTAACAAACCACACTGCGAATGGAGTCTGCAAAATCAGCACCTTGATAACCTTTAAACAGGATTTTATATTGGCCAGATGGATCATGGCAGAGCCTAGTCAAGACTGGGGTCTAGTTCAGCTAGGATATCAAAAAACGTGAGAAATTAGGGCTTGGAGGTAAAACAAACATGAAAATTACAGTGTGCGATTAAACAAAGTGCAGAAGCATCTGAACAAGCAGAGACAAATTATCCCTACAACTTGAACCAGACCAGCCACTTCTGCCACCTATTGAGAAGCTTTTCCTCCAGAGCTCAGTCTCTAAGGCCTCCTCAGTGGGCTCTCAGTCCACAATTACAGCACGCTAAAATGCTATGGGACACAAGAGATCAACAAAGCTTAGGTATTTGCTTAGCTGGCTGTTGAGCACCCATCACAAACCAATTTTGCATCTTTCTTCATCAGGCATCTAAATCTGTTTTTCCAAGGCTTTTCTAGAGCAGGTTCCTGGAGCAGCCGGCTCTGTTAGCCCTGGCCAACAACTTGCAGCTCCATTTGTAACTTGTTTGGTCTCCATTTGTTCAGATGGAGACGTTACTATGCTCCCTGCCTTGTTGCTTGCTATGGCCAACATATCTCAACAAAAAATATTAAGTAGAATGTCAGAAGGATTTGCTGTTGCAAACATAAAAAAATCATCTTCATCATAATAAAATATGAAATGCATTTTGAACTAGAGTCGGAGGAAGAAACTTCAGCAATAAAAATTAACAATGTATCAGTTTACTGCCTTACGGTCCATTGCTTATTGAGTTAGCTCAGTTTCCTCTTCGATGGAATCATAAAGGCTTCAAGTGGAAAAACAATTTGAAAGACATATTTGTTTATGATCTTTCACTACCAAGAAACCATCTTTCAGAGAGAAGTGCAGTGCAGAAGACAAGCTGCCTTCACTCAGCAGGATGTGCTGAGTGTACAGGAGTGCTGAGAAGAAACTCCTCAGAACAGGCGCTTTTTCAAGGTGAAAGAAAATCCTTGTCAAACCCTGGCAGTGAAAGAAAATTAGAAAGTATGATTAATAGCGTCATTAAAAGTAACAAAATAAACCATGAAAACTAAACAGTCTAACATCATGCAGGGAGCCTATGAATATGAAGAATCCATTTAATTTACGTATTACATTTCTAAAGGGTATGCAAATGTATTCCCCTTTTGACTGAGCAAAGTTTCCAACACTGGATTATACAAATATCCGCTATGTCCCTGCACATCCCCACTGGCACAAATAACACATTCCATGGCTATTTATGAGTTGTCAGTCCTTTTTGCTTTTTCTTCACTGTAGGAGTGGTCAGGCATTGGAAGAAGTTGTGCAGGGAAGTGGTGGAGTCAGTGTCTCTGGAACTGTTCACGGGGCATCTGGATGTGGCACTTGGGGATGTGGTTTAGGAGTGATTATGGTGGAACTAGACTGACTGTTGGATAATATGACCTTGAAGATTTTTTCCAATCTTGATGATTCTGAGATTCTGTAAATTAAGTTGGGATCTTGGCTCCAGTTTGCACAAGTAAGCAATACTGATTTCAGCCACTTGAAAGAAATACACATAGTATAAAGAAGAGAAAACCTACCTAGAAAGCTTCTTAGCTTTGTTTAAATCAAGCTGTTTCTTCTACTGTTTTCTTTTAGAAATAGCAACACGTGTTTACAAAGAAGATAAAAATAAGCCTTTAAGTTCATTCCCTGATCCAAATAACTGATAAAACCCCCTAAGAATGTTACCTTTTCCTGCTGGAACTTTGAACAAAACCATATTTTTACTATTAAATATTCATTTTGTGTGGAGGAACCTGCTTAAATTGCAACTTATTAAAGAGATACAGACAGAACTCACTGGTACTTCTGCATTACATTGATACACTAAGTTGGAAAAGGTGTAAAGGATGCTCAGTTTATTGTTTTTATGACACAAAAGCAGTAAATCTGGTTGAATGTAAATCCAAGTATATTCCAGGGAGCTACATAACTGTTAGATCAATGCAACTTTGTTCTGCAGCTACAACCAGTATTTCCAAATTTCTAGCTAAAACATTATGTATCTCTCACCATACTCCTGCAAACACACATTCTTCCAGCTCTAACTCAGATCCATTTTCCCACCCTATCATTCTTAATTTAAATTTCTTTTTATTTACACAAAGTAGGAAGGGACAAAAAGAATTTTTTTATAAATTACCTCTGTCCAGGGAGAACACTTTCTAGTTCCACAGAATGGAGAAAGAGGTAGGTCCAGGCAATCAAATCAGTCAAATTAAGATCCCGTTCTTCCCTTAAAATTCATTTCCTGACACACAAATTCCTGCCAGTTATTACTCCCAACTGACCAGGCACTCCTGTGGAGGGAATGCTTGACAAAACATTGGCGGTACTACATGATGGATCTTCTGACTCAGGGAAGACCAGACATCCCACCAGCTCTCATTTAAATTTCACACATTTTTCATTTCCTCATTCTGGTAATATCACAGATTTCTCTTGCTACTAACTCATAAGTCACCTTTTTCTGCCATTGTGCGGTCATGACCAATCTCACTTTCCTCTTCCTAAAACTCGTGTGCAGTACTTTCTCTCCCCACCACCCATTCTTTTTCATCTTTATTTTCTGCTGTTTTCTCCACTAATTCCCTGGAATTTATTGCTTCCATTCAGCATCCTTTCTTCTCATCCCTGAAATGACTGACATTACTAGAATTCATAAATTTATATTCCACATTTCATGATAAAATAGGAGAAAAAATAACCCCACCAAAAACAAACCTGAGATTTTAATAAAGCAGTCTCACAGTTATTGTTATAGAATAGAAAAGTTTAATTTCTATGATAGCATTGCTTTTATCCCAGAGGCTGATTACATTTTGCTATCTATATTGTGGTTATTGAAGATGATCAGGTCATGTTTCACACTAGGTCATCAGATTGGGTAACTGGAAGCTTCAGAGTGTGTTTGACCAGAACAATGAAATAAGCATTTTAGCAACATAACTGAACACTTTTTAATACTTTAAATTATTGTCATAATGAAACTTCTTTTATCAGTTAGGTCTTGATGTAAATTAGCAATGACTAGTTATGACTTAGAGCACTAAATAAGCAAACAAAAAAAAACATATCTTGTCCCAACCAGGGGTTTATCTGATTGCCAGAATTAGGTAGATAACCGTAAGAGGCATGATTTCCTTGGAGTTTTGTTGCTGCTTTTATCTTTTTGCTATAAGCTCTTTGGAAGAAAATATATTTTCTAACCATATAACCTTGGCTTGTGTTGTGCTGCATCTCAAAAGAATTTTACTAGAAAGGCTGGCATATTTTTCAACCTACAAACTATCCTCACACCCCTTAGGTTAACCAGCTACACTGTTTCTCTCGTGCATCCTGTTGTCTGTTTATCTCCAAATTTTTGAAAGTACATAATTTTATAGATAAATACATCTTAAACATACCTTGCAAAAGCTGATACCAAACTGCTGATAGGGAGGTCAGTTATCCCAGGTATTTTTGTATGCCCTGTACTCTTGTAAAGGTCAGTTTCCTCTTGGTTTGAAAACATAAAGGCTGCTAGAGGGCACAGTATATAGAATCATAGAATCATGGAATGGTTATGGTTGCAGGGAATATATAAACTGAATGCTAATGAGACACAGAGCATTTGATTTTGGCACAGCAGATTTATATCATTTTTCTCTTAGTACAAGCATAATTGGCTATTTTAAGACCCCAAGACAAAAATTAATGGTTCATGTTTTTCCTTATCAAATCCATCCTGTGAGACTACACAAGATAATTATGACATACAAGAGGATTTCAGAAAAAATTAAAGGAATTAATGTCAGGGATGGCAGGCTTAAAAATTAAGCATACCTGCTTGGCTGTTATAAGCAATTGTGTTTCCTTGCCCCACTGGTCTGCCTACTAGCAACATTCATTGTAAACAAGTGAAGTGCAGAAACATTGTGAATATTTTGTCAGTGTCTCTCTGCCTTTAAAATTTATTAAAGGTGGCTGTAATTATAAATCCTTACAGTATTAATTTTGTTAGGGAATTATTTAAATAACTGACTCCTTATACATAACTTGAAAATTAAGCTTTTTAATTTAAATCTTGTGAATCAGTCTTTTGTGACAGGTCGGGTACACAGGCTCTCCCTCATGGGGCTTTCCACAGACTGGCTCCAGGACACATCAACTCAACTTCTGCTGAATTGAATGGGAATTGATTCGTGAAATTCCCATGACACTGAGTTTAGCTATATGTGAATCAACTCATACAGGTAACCAGGGTGACCACCAAACCACAGCTGAATTGCAAAGAGTAGATTTATTTCATTGCTTCCATGACTGCGCCAGGCTACAGAGACACACAGGGACACAGGCTCTGCTAGGTTTAGCTAATCCTACCAAAAAGCTAAAGCAAAATGTAAAGCAAAATGTGTACACTAATGAGCACTAGATTCTAATATACAGTCAGGAAAGTAAGCCACATAGCAATCACAGAACCCTCATTACTAATTAACTACTAACAGATCTATATGCAATCTAGCACATCCCAATCAAACCTGTCATTATCTCAAACCCTTTGCAAGCCACACTGGCCACCAAAAAGGACTGTTGTGGTTTAACTCCAGCCAGCAACCAAGGCCCACACAGCCACTCCCCCACAGCAGGACTGGGAAGAAAATCAGAAAGGTAAAAGCTAAAAAATGCATGGGTTGAGATGAAGACATTTTAATAGGGAAAGCAAAAGCTGTGCACCCAAGCAAAGCAAAGCAAGAACTTAATTCACTGTTTCCCATGGGCAGGCAGCAGTTTGGCAATCTCCAGGACAGCAGGGTCCCATCCCATGGAACGTTCATGTGGGAAGACAAACACCATTGCTGCAAACATTTCCCCCTTCCTCCTTCTTCTCTCCACTTTATATACTGAGCATGATGCCACGTGGTCTGGAATATCCCTTTGGTTGGTTGGGGTCACTTGTCCTGTCCGTGTCTCCTCCCAACCTCCCATGCAGCCCCAGCCTCCTTGCCAGTGTGGCAGTACGAAAAGCAGAAAAGGCCTTGGCTCTGTGCAAGCCCTGCTCAGCAATAACAAAAACATCTCTATATTAACAGCCCTGTGTTCCACACAAATCCGAAACACAGCCCCATGCCAGTCACGGTGAAGATTAACTCTGCCCCAGCTGAAACCAGCAGAAGCTAGTAGTCCATAAGCACCATAAATATACTGCTTTAGCCTCAGAAAGGTAAAGGCTATTAATAGTTCTCCTGTAGTTAAAGCTGTAGTTAATGTTTTGTAACAAGTATTTAGACAGCTTCAGCTTGTTCCCTGACAGAATAGTGTACACCACTAATGCCACACCCTGGTGGTGGAAAGCACTGCCTTGGCTGAATGAAAGCAACTGATCCTTTGTCAAACCACCCCAAAGCAAAGGAATTCACCAGTCTTCTGCCCAAACCTGGAGAAAGGGGGTGACACAGTGTTTGCCAAGTAGAGACCTGTGTCTTCTGATCTTACTTCAAAACTACTGTCATAAGTATCTTGATGCCACTCTTCTGAGTAATACCTGAACTGTCCTGGTTTAGCCATCCCAACCAGACTTCCTGGTCAGGCAGCACAGCTGGCACTCCTCTGGGACAGGAGAAATGGGTTTCTTCTCCCTAGGCCCAGCATGAGCACCTCACATCCCATAGGAGGTGCAGTGCTCAGGACATGCAGCCTCTCCCAAGGCTGCATCAAACCCCTGACGAGAAGACATGCAACAGATACAGGGCTCTAAATGGATTTGTTTATTGATCTGACTCCAAAATAAAATATAGGCAGAAGAAATTCATCTGTACATAATACTAAAGAGTGAGACAAACTTCTGCTTGCATGTTAGGAGATCTGCTTCCTCCTGCAAAGAAACCCTCTGTTTTAAACCACACCACAAGGCTTTGTTTTAAACTGCTGCAATGTCTGTGTTGATTTCACTGAGATAACACCCCATCTGTGTTCAACCAGATGTTCCACACCTTACACTTAACCCCTAACTCTTTAGCACCAATGTATAGAGATTTGGTTTTCATACTTTGACCCTTGTAACAGCCCATTTGTGGAAGGCACACACAGTTTATCAGTATGATATTGCCTGTTAAAGAAGGTTCAGGTTCTGAACACATCTATCTGTTTGACACTAACTGCTAAATGTCATTTTCAACTGTACAAGATGTCTGTATCAGCCGCTGGTATAGGTTTATCAGGTGCTGGCTAAACGAAGTCAACAATTAAAACTGTCAGAAAAAATATATTTGAAATCCATAAAATCCTAAATTCACCATCAGACAATAGGCAAATACATAATTGAAGAACACATCCCATTGCCTTTAAAGACATTGATGACTTCCAAATGGAGGAAATTTGTGTCACTTTTAAAGCACGGAGCATTATTGTGCTAACAGCCCATTAAATCACATCATTATCATTTGTACTACTGCAGCAAGAAACATAAATGTACCTTAAATATAAAAGCTGTTTTGTAAAACTTGCGTTTGACAGGCTATAAACCTTCTTTTTTGTATTTCTCTCTTCATTGGTAGGTGAACTATGGAAGTTTGGTTGGAAAAACATTGCATTACCCAGATGGTCATATGAGGTTTCCATCTCAAATCTCTGTGCTATTGAAACACAACAGCTCTGCCATTAGAAAATGAAAGGCAAGGATTTCTTACATTAAATTTGGTTCCCTTCTATACAGATTTGAAGGTCCATCCAACAGCAAAAAAAAAAAGCTAAAAACACCTGCTGTTCAGCCAGCACCACAATTTCTGGCCTTTACCACTTCTGGTTTCCACTGATAGGTGAAAGCTGTTAATCCGTAGCTTTCCCCAGTGCTATGGGAAGTTTGTAAGAGGAGGTTAAATGAGCATTTCTCAGAATAAATCAGAATGCTAACTGAGCTTCAGCATGCACACTATTTAGATGACTTCACCAAGCCCCTCCTGGGTCTATTTTCTGTAATCTGCAATTGTTTCACACTGTTACCTTACAGATTCAGCTTAGTGCTGCAAAAGCTCCTCACATCATCCCATGGTCTTTTAATGCCACAGCTTTTGTAATGGAAACAAAATCTACTGCATAACTTGGTGACAAAAAATTGATTCAGCTGAAACCTACAAAACCATGAAGAAATCTTGGAATATTGTGTTCAAAAGAATACCCTCCATCATGGCTATGCTTTAGGTGAGGTTTTGATGTAATGATGTGTATGTAGCTAATAGAAAGAGTGGGGGAAACATCAGTTTTAAATACTAACACCAAAGCATTGACGTACTTCTGAAAAAGCTGCTTAATAGTTTCTTTATCAGGAAGAACCAACCAAATCTTGCCCTGATTCAGAGAGATACAGCAAGACCTAACTTTACAGCCTGTATCAAAGCTGACATCACAGGATTAGCCTGGGCTGTACTTCAGACTCAATGCTAATGTCCCTCTGGACAGATTATTTGTCACAATATATTACAGCTGATTCATGAGTACTGAATGCTAGGGATGCTGCAAAGCTAATAATGATAGCTATGACTCCTGGTTTACCGTCTAAACTCTGCAAGCATGTAATTCATTTCAGGAAGGTGAGAAAGCTATTAAAAAGCAGCATAATGTGACTCATTCTGTCAGGCAGTATAAATAGTGTAGGAAAATCAGAGTTTGTCAGCATCTCTCCTGGCTTTGGACGTTTCTGAGGGGTAGTTCACTTCCCCTCTAGATTGGGTGGGTGCTTCCTGTTCTTTAGTTACCTGTAAGAGAAAACTTGATTACCCATAAGAGAAACTACCTGTTATTTTGTTATTGATAGAAAGTTTTGGTTCTTTCAACCAGTATTTTACTATTTCATGGCAAAGAGACCCAAATTGAAAGCTGTTTCACTACTAAAAACCCCCCACCTGACTCATCTGCTAAGGGTTTAGTCAAAGGAACAGCAAAGAGGACTAAATCCCTTATATAATACTAGGAATTAATAATTTACCCAACTTCAGGTGTATGAGCAAGTTTTTATGTGTCATTTGCTCTGAAACTTCAGTCTATTCAGATTACAATTAAAAGGTAGAAAAGCTGCCTTTGTAAAGCATGCAGAAGTGGATTATAGATCTCTTGTTGGTGTTTACAAGACCTGCCAATTGTGCTCAAGAGTCCCAAACTGTTTGAACTTCCCTTCCCATCCTTTGTCACAAACCATGGCCCAGACTGCACTTCTCACTGGGAAGCACCCCTCAGAACACTTTTCTCTTCTGGATTAGTCTCCATTTCCAGGAAAGTAGAAAGCCATGACTAACCAGGCTCTGAACACAGTAACAATAAATTCCAGTCTCAGTTTCTATTAGAGAAAACCTTTAGAGCCTGCAAGAAGACAAAGAAAAATATGGAATCTCTGAGTCAAAGGTAACAAATACCTATGTGATCCTGCCTGAAACAGTAATTTTCATGTGAACTCCAAAGTTCAGTGTTGTCACAAGGAGTAACAAAAATATATGGAAGGGTGAATCCCTGTAGGAGCCTGTTTTGCCTTAAGCCTGACCAAAGGCGAATGTTGCCCCACTCCCATGCAGGCTTCTAAATTCTGAGTTCATAACTCCTACTAAGTTGTTCAAAATCTTGCAAATGGATCACAGAAATAGTAAAAAAATTAGCACACGCAGGCTTCCATTGTGTCCCATACTCCTTAGCTGTAAATCAGCCCTAGGCAGTCCTCCCCCATTCAGAGATCACAGAAAGATAAATTTCCCTTCCCATTTTAAATAGGCTTTGTCAGTTCTTAGAGAATGCAAACAGTAGTCAGACAGAAGGAGAAAAAATGATGGAAGATGATAACATTCTGTCATAAAATGTGTGAAATTGAATTTAAATTAATTTTAGTATATTCATTTCAGGTAAGAAATAATTATTTCCAGCAGTTAAAAATTCTTCAATATTTCAGACACAATAGTTATTAAATCTTTTCAGAAATTACCAGTAGACTTTTGAAGCTATAATATAAGGGGCCTTTACCTTAGAAAGTATATTCACTCTGAAATAGAACCTGTAAATGGATTTTTCTTATCATCCTTGAAGAAGTGTAAACTTAATCTAGTTTCTGGTTCTTTATCTCAATTCCTTTTTAATTGACATTCTGCTTAAACTAATGAAAAACCACCCTCTCTAAAGTCACTGCAGTTACTACCTTATTCTGGCCTTGTCAGGAATGACTGACAGAAAGGTGAAGCTTAAACACTGATAGTTTGAAATCTTCCTGTTAATCCAAAGTCACTAAAATCTTAGAACTCTTCAGACTGAACATATAGCTATTATTCTTTGTAACTAACTTCAAGAGGATTTGAAAGGCTAGATAATATGATTCAATAAGACCTTGGTACACTCTTAAAACTCCACTTTAAAAGACTCATTGGCTTATTAGATATTGTGATTTATTCCAGAAAATGCTTTCAAAGAAGGATCAGGGAAAAAAAAAAAAAAATGAAAAAAGTTCTATATTTGAAACATAATCTTTCCTACCTTCCTGTAATTCAAGCTGCCAGTTTCTCTTGAATAAAGCTGTTAGTCAGAGCCCAGATCCAGCAGATGAAACCCTGACTGAGAGGAAGTGAGGCTGAGTCAAGCAAGCCCCACCTACAGTAGGTCTCTCTCAATTCCCGTAACCTATGCCAAAGGTACTTTTCCTGGACAGAGATGCAATTTGGTGACACAGGGCATTGTATCTCTCAGAAGCACATCATTCAGTGTATGTACCACATTATTACTGCACAGGAGTATTGGGTCAGAGGAATATTTTCCAGTGCAACAGACTAGGGTAGAAAGAAGAGCGATGCCTTCTAATGATAGCCAAGGAGTTTGTTGGAGGAAATACTTCTATTTTGCAAAATTTTAGGGCAAAAAGTAAGTAAAAAACCTTGGCTTCAATTTCTATAGAAAGCTTTTAATTTAGGAAAAAAGGTACATTTTGTGTTGTAATGTAGCCATTCTTAACCAACCTTATTCATCATTTAACTCAATATGTTCAACATTATTAAAAAATTAAATACTAGCTGAGCAGAAGATTAACATTTTTATTTTCTTCAAATTTCTTGGCGTGTTTACATGCATTTATGTTTTGTATATTAATATTTTGCTTTTCAAGCCATCCTGGGGGCTTTTTTAATGTAATCATTTGAGCTACAACTATTGATGTACTTCTTGGAAAACAGGGCTGTAATTCATTCTCGTCAGAAACAGATGGCTGAGAAAATGAAAGCAAAAACAGCAGTGAAAGACAAGGCCACCTGGGTCCATCAAGCTGATGAGAAAAGCCTGTGAACCTAAAAGCCAGTGGTACCTGGAGCCAACACAAGTTGGCTTTCAAAACAAGAGCTAGGAACCAGTCAATAATAAAGACGGAAAAAAAAAAAAAAAGAAAGAAAAAAAGAAAACCCCTATGAAGCCGTAGGAGAAGCAGTAAACAGTCCTGAGAATTTTAGGCAATCTACAAAACCACATGAATTCACTGGGAAATTGGCTGATCAGGAGTCGTTACTGTTTCTATTTCTGCTTACAGATATGACATGTAGCATGATGCTGAGGGGAATATACACAGAGCAGCCCACAGAGACTTGAGCCCCTGTGCTGCACTTAGCAAAACTCACAAGGATGCCCATATTTCACATGCAAACGATAACCCTGTGAGACTTAAAGGTACAGTGCTTTTGAAAGATGTGGAGGTACAATCATAAAGCACAATATTAATTATGGTGAAACAAATGCCTCGTTCAAATAGCAGTGCTAGTCACGGGTTGCAGTAGCAGTTATCTGCAACCGCAGCCACTTTGAGCTTTTGGGTTTTATTTAAAAAGCTTAATTGGAATTTTTATTACTCCCAATTAAGCTTTTTAATTAAAAAGAAAGTTAAAAGAGGCTGGAGGCAAGTATTGCTGAAACTCATATCTGCATAGACTCTAAAGGAGAAAAAAGGAGTTTCGTAAAATTGCAACTGTCAGCCAGCTGCAGCTTTCAGTTTCAGCTTACTGCTGATCCCATTTACCTAGCCAGTGGCATGCTGCAAATGCAGAGACACACGTCTGCTTGGAAAAACAGGCTTTCAGCTTTAAATAGCACTATAAGACTATAAATCCTGTTCCATTCCTGCAAAGGACACATCACATGAGTAAAAAATATTACCTACTCCCCCATCTCCACTTTTTTTATTCCATTAGCAATTTGAGTCTGGTAGATATTTTCTTTTTCTGAGACCAGGGTAGATTAAGCACAAAATTAATTTAATGACATTCCAACAGACATGGGATTACCCTCAAATTTCTCTCCAGGCTTCTACATGTATAGACAGAACTGAGAACATGTTCATAAAACAGGGGCCTGCCTGACCCTTCCTTATAGAACAAAACCAATATTTTAGACCCCAAATTTTCCTTCAAACTCAGTTTATCCATGTGGCCTTTAACACCTTATGGTTTAAAGAAGGAGTGAGAACTATTATGGAGACATCTGCAAAAATCAGCTGTCAAAGTAGAGACTGGGAAACATTCTCATATCGCAACAAATAAAATTTTACATAATTAATATCTTGGACCAAATATAAAAAAATTAGTATCATTCCTTTTTGTCCATTAAATTTTCCAGGTTTTGGAAGCAAAGATATTTCATGTTTAGCTCTATTTGAGGTTTTTCCAGAGAGTAAGGTAGTATTCTATCCTGTTGGATTAGCCCTTGGAATTCACTCTATTGTTCCCAGAGAATATCTGATAAAAACATTTTCTAAATGTACCCAGTGACAAAGAATTTATTTTTGTTTTAATATATATTATTAAAGTGCAACAATTTGACAGTAGGTTGTCAGTGAACTAATTCTTAAAGTTTACATATGCTGTTTCCCAGATATGAATCTCAACAGAGCTGGTTCTTACCCCACATTTGCTTTAGATAAAAATGTTACTGTAAATTACTCTTCGAGGATAGATGTGTTCTACATAGGGTTTAGAGGACAAAGTCATAGAGGGGAATGAAGATTAGTATTGTATGTCTTTTTTTTTTTAAACATGGTTAAAGAGCAAAAAGTGAAGAGATTACCCAACCAACAAACTGAAACATTTCTCTCAAGAGAAAGAGGCATTTAATTCCACGGGAAATTAAGGATTCAAGAAAGATTGATTTCCTCTTTGTTATAGTAGATAAAGCTGTGCTTTGAGCAAAGACTAAAGGGTGAAGTGTGTGGGTAAACATGTACTGTTTTTCTTAGAACAACATAAAACAAAGATTGAGGGATCTTCACCGGCTTAGATACAGTCCAGAAAGTGTTTTGATATTTTTAATAGAAATTATAAATCACGCTGGATAACTCTTGAAACAGATAATAGAATCATCTAAGAACGGCTATGTTTTCTGTGTTCTTTATCTTTCCATCTCTTTAGTATTTAATTCAGAATATTTGTGTTTGTTTACACATCAAGATCATTACCACACATCTTACTAAGGGAATATCCTTCACAGCTATTAGTAGTCTGAGGACCAGAGATTAAATTATAATGCACAGTTTTAAAAATATGAGGGCAAATCTTACTCATATTAGAGCCCAAAGATTAACACCGTATAACACAGGCATGAAAAGCTTTGTACTGAAATATACTACTTTTTTTTTCTTTTTCTCTTTGACTTCTTAAGCCAAAATGTCTCTGGTCTGTCAACCCAAAGGGTTTCTTCTAGCCCATGAACAGCCATGTTAGAAAAGGCACAACCTGTGTGTCCCACACTATGAATTATAGATGTGAATTTTGCAGGCTGCTTCCCCCCAGGTCCCTGTGGAAGCCATGCAAGAAAACAACCACCTCTAAGCATGGTTCTCCTCTCTCTCCTGCTCACACACAGTGTCCAAAGGAAGGAAAAGCGGGGAGCTTTGGCCCCACCTCCCAAACACAAATTAGTATAGATGATGAGCAGGATAAGAGAAAAAGAGCTCTGCTGCTGGTCTGCACCAGGGATAGTCATCTAAACTGACTGACCCAGGAGCTGTACAGTTGTAATGCTGACTATAACTCAGGAGAGAGTATGATACTGCAATTTACATTAAATGATCTAACTATGATTCTAAACTACGTTAAAACGTCAGTCATTTTATAGATCCTAACCTTTAAAAAAAGAGGCCAACACATAGCATTATTTCTCCATTATTCAGTGCTTCATTAAAAAGAATTTTAAAAAAACCCTGCTGGCAATATTGCAAATACACTTAATCAGATTCATTGTTGAGCCCTAGGACATTTTTCCATATTTATTAATATATATTTTATGTATTTTCTCATAAATATGTCTCTTAGATATAGACTAATAAAATTTAAATATTAATTATAAAATATTTTTTAGCAAGGATTACAATGGGTGTTTCCATATATAAATGAGGTTATGGTGGGATTTGTAGTTTTTTTGCAAAACTATTAATTACCCAGAATCTGTAGTGGTCATACTGATAAGATGGGGACAAAGGTTTCAAGGCAAATTTAATTTGTTTTAAATGGATTATGTCATCTGATAGGTACTAGAAAATGTCTTTAGCAAGTGAGAAACCAAGGCAAATAAATCAGGTACAAATCTAAATTACTGGCTTTAATGTAAGAATTACATTATTTTCTCTGAGAGACTTGGTAAAATTTCTTTTTTAAGTTAGCTCTCCTGAGGGATGTGATATCAGCTGTGGGTGCACTACCAGCACAGCTCCAGCACCACTCAGGAGTGGTTGGATGGGTGCTCACTTCTCCAGCCAAAGGAGCTTGGCTTTGATCTGCATGACTTTGGATAACATTCAGGATGCATCCTCAATACAGTGTGGGGAGAGAGAAAAAAAAAACAAAACCAAAACCACCTTATTTAAATGAGTCTACATTTTTCCTTTCTTCTTACTAGGCTGGCTATAAATCTCTGCCTTACTTAATCTTTCCATCAGTCAATCTCAGTCAGGGAAGTCAGGGCACTTAAGAGCTGCTTGGTTCCGAGCAATTACCTGAACAAAAGACTGTCTGGGACTGGACTAACTATTGGCTCATCTTTATTCAGCAGCACTTTCAGATCATGAAAGGAGACACCTGGAAAGTGCAAGGGAGGAGGCACAAGAAACAGGACAAATTGAAAGAGAAAAAATATACTGTAAATGTACACCATAAGAGAAAAAGGTATGTGTATTTGTTGTGTATTTGTTGCTAGACCAGAGCAAAGATTTAGGTGAGAATATAGTAGCTGTTTAAAAAAAAAAAAAAAAAAAAAAAAAAAGAAGGCTTCTCTGCTTCAGTACTAAATTTTTGCTAAAAATAAGAAGACAGTGAACATTTCAACCACAAATAACCAAAGACTCCTTTGGACTATCTGAAACCCAGAATTAACTGCTATTGCAAATCATGATGGGAACTTAATCTTTGGTCTCTCACATAGCTCTGCTGATCAACAAGCTGTTTATCAAACTGCTGAATTCTTTCCCCCTCCACCACCTTGAAAAGCCTCTGACGCACCTTGTTGTGATGTGAAAAATATTCTAAGATAAACTCAGAAAATTTTGTGTGACAAGAAAATTCATTCTAGGTGAAGCAGAGCCCTGAGACAAACTGCATTTACATATATTGAGTTTAGTGCTCCACTAAGGAAAACTCCAGTGGGCAGTGACCTTGTTTTAAATGTTTTTGTAAGGATTGCAAAGACAATAATTTTTACCAATATTCTCAGGTGGAAACTTTTTAAAGTGGAAAATTTTCCACTTCATTATATGACTATAAACAATTTCATGCAGCAATGAACTTAAGGAAACATTTTATGCAAAGATTCATAAAATTTACCATTATATCACCTAATCTAAATATTTAGATAACCCGTAGATGCTGTTCCAGTTATCCTGAGCTTTAACTTCATCTCTCTCCTGCATTTTTCTTTGTGTTGAATCACTTTTTATGACTTTCAGAACTACATTCAAAGCTCCTAAATTTGTTAGTAGTCTCAAGATGGGCAGTAACTGGAAGCCTTAAGCACAGCCTCAGCTGTGATGGAGCCAGAGCTCATACTCCTTCTCCAGTAGCACGTGGTCTGCCCAGAAGGAAATTTGCAATGGGTGTCTCAGAAGTTACCACCATGCAAACATGAATTACCAGCTTTTTGGACCCATCCATGTAACACCTTTGCTAAAGTTGACCTTGTACTAAAAAGCAAGAGTTTTCACTACTTCCACGTAGCTTCAGGCTGGCTTTCTGTTCTGGGGATTAAACCCTTACATGAGACCAATCTCCACCTCTCTTGGTCTTGTAACTCTTTGATGATGCCATCTAAATAGATTTTAACTCTACTGAACTCCAAACGTCCAAAAAGCAGTTGAGTTCCACAAAAGTGAGGCAGTATGCAGGACTGGAGGTTATCAGCCCAGTGAGTGAAAAAACACTACCCTGCAGTTGGAATGTCTGTCAAAGCAGCAGTGGTGTCACTTGTGCACTCCTGGCACTTATGACAGATGTTTCATGCATACATTTGTATCATTGCACAACATGCAAAGAGGTCAAAATTCTTTTTAAACAAAGCCAGGCTCCTAGTAATATTTTTTTTAATGTTATAAAACCATAATAAATAATAGCCATAAGAAAGGAAGAGCAACTGTGGTGACCCACAGCCCTTCTCATAGTACATGGTATGAAGTGTATTTCTGGATTTAAAATCTTTCATCATTTTCTCCATCTGTGGGGCCTGTTAGCGCTCCCCACACAGCTTTGGAAACTTGGAGCAGGGTGGAGGCTGCACAGTCCTCTCACATTGTGTTGAAAGTATGTCTGTCTATAAAATTAATAAATACTTGCTGAAAGCTGAAAATACTTCTGCTGGCTGTGGAGCTACTTTGATACTGTTCTTAAAGTCTCCTTAATTGAGGAGGCCACAAGTGGACCAGAACTGCCTATAGCTCTCTGCTGACATGTATGCCCATCAGCATGGAGGGTGTTTAGTTATCTCTTTATAGTATGATGGCACTTTCTAATGCAGTATGAGGGTCTGCTCTTCACAGTTATATGCACATTACCTTTCCTGTCTTCCTTTCAATTTTTCACAAAAATTAAACTATGAAGTGTCTATGCAGAGCCATTGATACTTTGAGTACCTTGGGTTTGCATTTCAAAAACCCTGATTTACTTGGAAGAAGTGACACAGGACAAGAATCAGGAAAATCATTCTTCTTTTTACAGCAGGTGAATATCACCAGAGGCAGGGCAGACTACGGCAGCACCTTAATCACAGCAAAACAACAAGGGGCCTGTATTCTCAGAAACAGAAGGAATAGCCAGTGCAGGCATGTGATGAGCTTTGTAGAGTGCTGTGAACAATTTAGAGTATTCAGGATCTGGAGGATTCTAGTACAGGCTGAGATTGTAAAGGAAAGAGAACCTTCAAAACCACTCTTTCTCTTTATTCATTCTGTAAAATCTATGAGATGATGATTTCCTATGAGTCAGACACTGAAATAATTGGAAATGTAGGTGTAACCCTCCACCCCCATCCAACCCTACAGAATTATAGATCTGTACCAGTTGTGGCATATTTCAGGGCAAAAATATGTCAGTCAAGAAATCTGTGCTAGATTCACCCCTGCTGGAACAGAAGGTTGCAAATAATTTGAATAATTGCTACAGAGAGCAGATGGTAGAAATACTCCCCTAGAAAAGTTTCAAATACAGCCTAATTCAGCAAGGGGAGTGAGAAAAGTAGAGAAAAAGTTCAAAGAAAATCTGACATAATAATAAAAAATTAAAAACTTTTAAAGTTTTAGAAAATAAATATTAAATAAAATAAAAAATAAAAATTTAAATTAAAATGCAATTATAGTTCTAATAATAAATTAATGGAGAAATTATGCCAAAACTGCTGTTCCAATTATGAGGCTATTGCACTCTAATGGCTGCCACCAGACAAAAGCAGTCTGGTTTGCATCACCACCGTCTCTGAGAGCACCACTACAGCTAGATGCCATCAGTCTGGTGCCACATTATGCTGTTTCTGGCTTTGGCCAGAACACTGAATCAAATGGATCTCCTGAATTTCCCAGCTCTTTTCTGCTTCCCACATCATTATCGGATGCTTGGGTGCCACTCAAGGATGAGAAATGCTCCACTCCTTGAAATGCAGTAACCTCCTCATCCAGAGCACAGACCCATGAAACTCAGGGTTGAACTAAGTCCCTCATCTTTACACCCCTCTTTTTCCAATGGCAAAACTGCAGGAAGGTGTGCCCTGCAATGCCTGGGAACCCAAGACAGATCACAACAGCAGAAATGGGTCACAGAATCAGTGCTACAATATAATAAATCACCAAAGATGCAGTTCTCTTGTGGAACTTTGCTGTTGTAAAATCAGGGAGATTGAGTGAACCTTGCTGAATGCCCTTCCTCAGTGCTGTCATGAGCATTCATCATATTTGTCAGATTAATAAATTGTAGTAAGAGAGCAGAAGAACACACATTTGAGAAGGACACCATAAATACATTTTGATACAGGTGATAAAAACACACCACAGGATGAAGAGTAACTTGGTTAAATTCTTTATAGACTACTGATGATTAATTTGAACTTCGTTCCACTGCTTTAAAAGCAAGAATGAAAAAGAGATACGCAGTTTAGTCAATTCATTAATCACGTCCTATGATCTTGAAAAAAAAGCACAAATCAAATGCAAATGTGGAAAAGGAAGTTGCCACTGGCTAAAATATGTGACTTTGCAAAAGTAAAAGTCAACAAACAAAGCTTTGTACAAAGAAATAAAAGGAAAGACAAAAAATTATACAAACCTCAAAATCTGGGATTCACCATCCTTAGTATAATGTAAAACTCTGTTTAAAATAACTCACTACAATTCACATTGCAGCCTGTGTTGGATACTTTAAAGTCAATAATGGGAACATGCATTTGTAGAAAAGTAAAAATTAATAAATCAAAAATCAAAATCAATAAATCGTAAATGCTAACAACTGCATCAGAAAGCACTTGAACCTTCTACTTATATCTGCAAAATTTATGTCAAACTCCTAGCTTTTCATCCAGATATGCAAATTACAACATTTATAATAGCAAATCTGCCTTATTTGCATTTGTTTCTCTTTGGAAATAATAACCTTGTGGACTTTGCATTTGTGTACAGAAATGGTATTGCACAAGGCACATTTTAGAGACTTCGCACTACCAGAGCCATGTGTATCTACTGCCATGGTTCATACTCACAGCTGCTGTTTGCCCTACAATGATTTCTAAAATCCAAAGACAAAAAACCAGCAGAAAACAATACAGGCTAAAAAAAATCCAAGGCTTTTCTGGATTTCCGTAAGCACTGAAGAAGGCTTAAAGAAGATCAAGCATGCCAAATATTGCAACCTGTTTCACATTTCTAATCAAATCAAACATGAACAGAATAAAATTACATGTAGAGTAATGAAGTCTATGATAATGATTGCTAGATTTCAGTAACTGGTCTGCTTCAGCTTCTCTAGTTTTTCTTCTTTAAATATCACTATTAGCTGCAAAAGTAGCTTAATTTGGAAAATAAAAATTCTGTGAGAAAAAAATGACGGTGTTTAAAGATGAAGATACTCATTTATTACAAAGAAAATGCCTTGCAGAATGTTCTAAATGTACTGGAAACCTTCTGGCTGGTTCTGGTGGGCTCTTTGCTGCCAAATCAGTCCAGCTGTTTCAGTACAAACTCGAACACTGGCTACGTTTTCCAGCCTTGTTACCGCAGTATTTGATGTTCGGATGTCCTCTTCACCATTGACTTGGGGCTTACACTTATGTTTCCAGTACATTTAGAACATTCTGCACGGCATTTTCTTTGTAATAAATGAGTACATTCATCTTTAAACACCGTCAATTTTTTTCCTCACCGATTTTTTTCTTTTCCAAATTAAGCTGCTTTTGCAGCTAATAGTGATATTTAAAGAAGAAAAACTAAACAGCTGGACTGATTTGGCAGCAGAGAGCCCACCAGAACCAGCCAGAAGGTTACCAGGAGGTAAAAAACCTCTGGTACTCCTACACAGAAAGAAGCTATAGTCTGGCTGGAAGGTATTTCACAGCCTTCCCCTTACACCAACGATTCTGTACGCAGGACAAACAAAGGCAGAGAAGACGACGAACGGAACAAGGGAGGAAAGCGGGACCACAAACGCCCCTTTCCGCCCCAGACGAGCAGCAGCAGAGCCCGGCAGCGGCAGGCTGAGCAGCGCCGGGGCCAGCGCTGGGGCCGGACCGTGCCGCATCTCCCGGCCGCGCACCGCCACCTGCGGGACAGCGCTGCCTCCTCCAGCGCCGGCGCCAGCCGAGAAGCCAAGGGCACCCGCCTTTCCGTGGCCACGGACCCTGCAGAGAAGGGCTTGGCGGTGATGTTTGATGAAAAACAATCTGCAGTCACAGTGGGCTCACAGCCCAGAAAGCCAGCAGTCCTGGGCTGCGTCCAAAGCAGCGCGGCCGGCAGGTCAAGAGAGGGGATTCTCTTCCTCTACCCTGCCCTTGTGAGACCCCGCCTGGAGTGCTGCGCACAGTGCTGGTGCAGTTCTTATGCCTCCAGCATAAAAAGGACACAGAAAGTCTTCTGGAGCAAGTCCAGAGGAGGGCCACGAAGTTGGTAAGAGGGCTGGAGAACCTCACTTAAGAAGGAAGGCTGAGAAAGTTTGGACTGTTCAACCTGGAGAGGAGAAGATTGCGTGGAGACCACATAGCAAACTTCCAGTATCTGAAGAGGGGCTACAGAAAAGCTGGAGAGGGATTTTTTGTCAGGAACTGTAGTGATAGGACAAGGAGTAAGGAGTACAAACTGAAAGAGGGGAAATCTAGGCTCGATATTGGGAAGAAATTCTTTACTGTGAGGGTGGTGAGATACTAGAACAAGCCCCCCAGGGAGGTTGTGGATGCCCCAACCCCGGCAGAATTCAAAGCCGGACTGGATGGGGCCTTGAGCAACCTGGTCTAGTTCCAGGCGCCCCTGCCCGTGGTAGGGCAGGTTGGGACGAGATGATCTTTAAAGTCTCTTCCAACCCTCATGATTCCATGATAAAAGCATACCCACCCTGCTGAGAAGAGACAGGACTGTTACCTCCCAGTGGAATGAGCCGCAGAGGATAAACGCTCACGTTCAATGAATCTCCCTGTCTGTGATGTTGGCAGGTCCCAGGCAACGCCAGGCACACAAACCGCTTTAGAAATGAACATTCTCAACTTTAGTTTAATGACTGTGACAGCGGAGAGAGGAAGGAGAGATATTTGTAATTGAAGACGGATACAGGAAATACAAGATTTAGAGGAAATAATGTATTAGTTGGCTTTTAAAGAGTCTAATTCCCCAGGATGATTTAACTAACTCTGCCAAACAGCTGCACATCAGACGAAGACACCGGGTATCTTTTCAGTGCTTCTTTAAGACAGGGGGAAGGAGAATCAAGGAATACAAAAATGTACTTTATGCTATACCATGTGGATTCTGATCACCAAGGCAAAGCTTTCACCAATCCATATGACTATCCTGCTATATTATATTGGATATAATGGTGGTATGAGATTATCCCCAGTTGAGGCTTTGCAAATGTCAAGGGCAAAAATGAATGTTGCAGAAAGCAACTCCAACAGTTTGATGCCGTACACAGGTTGAAACGCACTGAGGACATGTTTTCAGCATGTTTTCTGAGGACATGCTAGATAAAAACAGCTGCAGTTTCTGTGCTACAAGGAAAAATTATCTGCACACATTCTCCAGAGAACTGGTCCTTTCAGCTAACTATTACTAATTACTAGAAACAGAAGGAGGTTTTATACAATCAATCCATTCAAACAAAATTCGAGTAGTAGATACAAGACAGAGTCTGAGCTGAGCTACAACAACCAGTGTACAGCAAAGAAATGCCCCACTTTCCTAAGAAGAACAGCACTGGGGTATTCAAGAAGGCAACAGGATCTGCCCAGAGGCAGAGCTGTCTGAGGTGCTCTGGTCACAGAACACCTCACACAATTGGGTCCTGTTCTTGACCCTTCTTGAAGTACCTCATATCCACCACCATCATCAACAATTGGAAAAACCCCACAAAACCTCTAGCAGGAGTGGACTGAGATGCTGTAAACGGCACTGGAGCAACTTGTACAATGCTGACACAAAAAGGCAAATGCAAATCTGGGACATGCGGATGTGGCTCATCAGACACAGGGTGACAATTCAGGAAATTAGGTTCAGCAGAAATCAACAAGACTGGTAAACAGAGTATATGAGGAGAGAGTATAGAGCAACAGGATTGACTTAGTTTCAGAGGAGAGGCATAATGAGATTATGTGAAATACTGTCATAAACACATCAGTGATTAATTGCTCCTCTCTACAAGAAATCAGCAACGTTGGTAAAGAAGAAGGCTTTTGTAAGGTGTAGGAAAAGTCTGTTTATAAGGATAGTTAAGTGCTGAAGGAGCTGGGGAAGTTAAGAAATCCTTGTGTTCAGAGATTTTTAAGAACCAATGCAGCACTATTTGGATTCCTGCCACTTGGACTTGTTCTTACAGTGTCAGTTAAAGAGATTCAATGATATTCCAGACTTCTTTTGATTCTTTCTTATCAATATCTCTTTAGTCGTGGGCAGATTAAAAAGCCATAATGATATTGCAACTATAGTATGACACATATGAATGTATGAATATGAATACAGAAGGAGAACACATGCACATTATTTCTTTTTCACATTTCATGAAGCCAAAGGTATTTCCACAACTTCCAGTTTGACTCACAACTTTTAACACTGAGAGAATAACCACACTGGAATCAAAACAAATAATAAACAACAAGAAATGCTGAACCTTTTTTTCAAATGGGTAAACATACATGAAACAAAGACATGTACACTGTTCATTCAGTATGTGTAGTGTTCTTACATCTGTATATTTCAAGCCTGAGTAACACAATATTGTGCTTTTATAAATTCTCAAAGACATCCAGAGAACTAGATATATACAATGTAATGCAATCATATTGCTTGAAATAGACAGTTTTATAGAAAATAAAAGATTTATCACAAAATAAATCTAGGAGCCAGTGAAGGTACCAAAAGTAAGAACCTAACACATCAGTATTCATTATGATTTGTGTACAGCAGCTCACAGATGTCTTCTGCATTACAGACCTTAAGTTTCATATGACTATGGAAAACAGATGTGCCACATGTTTAAATAATGAAATCCAGTGCTTTTTGCTATTTGGAAGTCTCAGACACTGGGCTTCAGAATATTGAAATGATACTAGAATTTATGTGGATATGAGCAGAATCACAGAAGGGTTAGGGTTGGAAGAGACCTCTGGAGATCATCTAGTCCAACCCCGCTGCTAAAGCAGGTTCATCTGGAGCAGGTTGCGTAGGATTGCACATCCAAGTGGGTTGTGAATGTCTCCAGTCAAGGAGATTCCACAGCCTCCCTGGGCAGTCTGTTCCAGTGCTCTGCCATCCTCAAAGTAAAGAAGTTTTCCCTCACATTCAGACAAAACATCCTGTGTTTCAGTTTGTGCCTGTTGCCCCTTGTCTTGTCACTGGGAACCACTGAAAAGGGTCTTGGCCCATCATCTTGACACCTGCCTCTAAAATATTTGTATGCATCAATGAGAACCCCTCTCAGCTGTCTCTTTTCAAGGCTGAGCAGGCCTCAGCCTTTCCTCATAAGAGAGACCCTCCAATCACCTTATCATCTTTGTAGCCTTCCGCTGGACCTTCTCCACAAGTTCCTTGTTTCTCTTGAACTGGGGAGCCCAGAACTGGACACAGGTGAGGCCTCACCAGTGCTGAGTGTAGGGGCAGGATCACCTCCTTCAACCTGCTGGCAATGCTCTTCCTAATGCACCCCAGGATACCACTGGCCTTCTTGGCCACAAGGACACACTGCTGGCTCATGGAGAGCTTGTTGTCCACTAGGACCCCCAGGTCCTTCTCCACAGAGCTGTTTTCCAGCAGGTCGGCCCCCAGCCTGTACTGGTGCATGCGGTTATCCTTCTCCAGGTGCAGGATCCTGAATTTGCCTTTGTTGAACTTCACTATGCTCCCCTCCACCCAACTCTCCAGCCTGTCCAGGTCCCACTGAATGGCAGCACAGCTCTCCGGGGTATTGACCATTCTCCCAGTTTTGTAACACCAGTGAACTGAGCGTACACTCTGTTCCTTCCTCCAGGCTGAACACGACTAGATCCAGTCCTGATCCCTGGAGAACACCACGAGCTACAGGTCCCCAGTCAGACTCTACACCACTGGTCACCATCCTCTGAGCCCTGACATTCAGCCAGTTCACCTGCCAGTCAGCCATTCACATCACCTCCACTCATCCTGCCCACATTTCCTGAGCTCATCTACAAGGTTGTGTAAGATGTGTAAGGTTATAGAAGCAGCACGACGACAGGAGTTCAGTTCCACTTCATCCCTGCACCCACACAAGCAGTTGGTTGAAATGCCTAAAATTTCCTGTATGCTTGTTTCCTGGACCTGACAAATAGTGTGGGCATTTAGACATCTTTCCAGGCAATCACCTTCCCTTCAGGAACCTCCCAGCCTCTTCTTTGCTTTCATACAGAGCTGGATATTCAGAAAATGGAAGATACATTTCCAATTTGCAAACTGATTATTTAGGGTCTGGTGTGGTGATGCATACTTGAATGCCTTGGTGTCACTTGAGATACACCAGAGTAGCTGAGAAATCCCTGCAGAGCCAGTATATATTTCACAAGGCCTCTGTGAGACCCATTTGCTTCTAGCGGCTGCTGGATACTCTTGATAGCTCAGACACCACTGGATGTTCAAGCATGAGCAAATTAATCAAGCCCAAGGACACTAAATTTGGATTTCAGCCCTTTCAGCTTATCCACTAGCCTGAAATGTTCAAGCCATAAGAGAAAATGCTGACAGAAATAGCTCTGTACCTCCTTCTTAAATCTTCAGACAGAGTGGGAAGAAGCATGAAAAGGGGTCAGGGACGGTGGAAGCAAGTTGGCATTTCTTGGCTCCAGGGACAAACAGAACAGAATCTCTTACTTTGGGTAGAAATACACAGTCTGAATGACAAAACACAACATAACATGGCCCTCCTCCTGTGAAGCCTCTTGAGAATATTAATGTGATCACCTTTTTCTTATTATTATAAATAGATTGTTACACAGCCCTGACTTCTTTAACCTCCACAGAAGTATTAGAAGTATTACTCCACCAGGACAATAATAACAGAGTGGTAAATTATATTAATTCTACAAATAGTGTGAGAAATTGTGGATAACCAAAAAGGTTAATCCCTGTTAAATCTTCAGTTGCTGTGCTAGTGTGGTATAAATCTGATGGTAAATGGGGTGGCAGGAGAGCAGAATAAAGCACTGCATGTAAAATGTAGTCATCTGAAAGTTCGCCTCTTACTTTGCTTTAGCACTATAATATCTCACAAAAGGCTAGTGAATTAACAATAACTAGGAAATAAGTACCAAAAAGAATAGCATTTTTCTGCCTTTTCTGGTATGCTCACTTTGGATGCAAGAGCGTAGGGAAAGACAGAAATACTGCAGCTGAACTGCACAAACCATTTGTTTTCAGTACAAGAAAAAGGCTCCTCAAGGGGTGACTAAAATACTCAAAGGATGTATTTTCTATACATCCAAACAACCCTTAGATTACTCTGTCCATTGCACTGCAACACCAGGCAAGGCAGATACTGAAAACAAGTATTAATTCTCTGCATGACATTTTTTGTCTCTCCCTGCTATTAATATTATTCTTTTGACACCAGACACTGCATAATTTGACATTTCAAATGTATGGCACAGTCACAATGATACATGAGGAAACATTTACAGAGCCTGGCACAAGAAGCAAAATTAATACTGAAAAGCAAAAGACTTGCTTAGATTGGCTGCCATTTCTCAGTTTGCAGGGTAAATATTCAGTTTAACAGTTAAACTTGGGAACATAAATAATTGATAGCTTTCAAGCAATGACTGTAGATATTTACCGCCTACCTGTTTAACTACCTGTTTTTTGCCAGCACCAATGTTATTGTGCTGCAGGCATGTCTGGCTAGATGATCAAATGTGGCTAAAAATACACTGTGAATTCATTATGTTCTTTACATAAAGAAATTATCTTTAAGATTCCAAAGAGACAGTGTTGCATAAACACAACTGAAGAAATAACCCATGGAGGTCATTCAAGGGAAAATATTAAAAAAATTGAAAATTAATAAAGTAGTGCTCTCTGCCCAAAATATTTGTTCTTCTTTTGAACAATTTGAAAAACAATTTGTGAAGACATAATTAAGGAGTACACTGAATGTTTCCACTAGGCTGCCTTGCCCCTCCACCCTCCCCACTCCCTTGGGCAGCATTCATTCAAGACACATCCTCACGCTCGGTTTGCCTCAAGCTCAATCATCTTAAAAGAGTTTTTCTGAAGGTCAAAAAGAAACAAAAAGCATGTTAGAACATTAAGGGAAGAGGAATAATATGAGTGTGAGTGCCAAGAAGGAATCAAAGAGAAACCAATCATGTCCTGGGTAGCAGAAGGAGGAGAGAAAAAAATAAGTTTCACTCTCCAAATTCCAAGACTCCAAACAATCATTTCTCATAATATAGATCAGCAGAATAGATTATGCAAAAATTATAAAACCACCAGTAATATGTCCAGTGATCTCATCACAGCTACTTTTAACACATAGGATGCTTTGGTCTACATTTTCAAGTGGGTAGCTAAAATGGACAGCTGCATTGCCAAGGACTAAGACCAAATGGGTCTTTCCCAGATCAGTATTTAAGGGTGACAAGAAAAAAGCTAGACTCCTAGAGCCTTGAGCACTGCTAGATTAACTTTCTGCAAGTGATAATATGTCTGTAATCTCCACAGAGTGCTGCTGACTCAGCACCATTACAACACGTACAATGCCTTACTACAATCACAGCTAGGGCTTTGAGATGTTTAGAAGGTTATCAGCCAAGATCTTCCTAATGTAAGATCGAGTCTCCATATAACTCCAGCCTTCTGGATCTAAAATTCCATTTGCTCAAAGGCATTAGTATATATACTTGGTCATAATAAGCTTTTGGTTGAGAAGCTTTTGTTCATGAGTGATTCTGAGTGCAGACTTGTGAAGGAGGTCAGAGAACAAGGACTGCATACTCTGTTCCTATTTGTTTCATACTCAATCCCAAATTAACAAAATCCTGATGTAATTTCTGGTCTAGTTCTAATTGATATCACCCTTCACTACATTTAGTTTCTCCTTAGCTAAAAAGACAAACTCAACAAACACTGATATAAACAATTTTTCTTCATTTTCTAAGCACTCAGATCTGCCATCAAACATCAAGCTGGGTTTTGAAATTTTAATGATAAAGAAAACAATCTTTCCTTTAAATCAGACCTTTTAATATCCTTTAGTAAGTTCTGTAAGGTTTTAATTTATTTTTTAGTAACTGCTAAAGAGCTCAATAACTGACCAATTCATTATACAATCACAATAATACAATTTATTTCTTAAGTGGAAACTAGAACCAAAGTAAATCTCAGCCACAAATTCCTATTAAGCCCTGACCCTGAAAATGAAACCACATGGAGAAAAACTGGTTTTAGATAAAGAAGAAAAAAAGATAAAGTCAGCTTACATTCCAGAGAGGAAGAAAGCTACTTCACCTGGTCCTGTGTTGAAGTGCCTCTTGTGAAGACTCTGCACAAAGCATTTTTCTTCCTGTAAAAGGAATGATCAATAAATATCAATTTTCTTTAAGAAAAATTCTCTGTCTGTAAGCAATTTCTCACCAAGTTGACAGCCCCTTTTTTTTTTTTTAGAATCCCAAAGCAGAGCTATTATACTGCATCTTGGTGAGAGCTGTGTCCTTCAGGAACACTTTCTAAGTCAAGTGATCTCTCCCCTACAAATTGCATCTAGGACTTGCATTGCAAGGATTTAAGTTGGTAATAAAGGCTCACATGGCCAGTTAGATCCTGCAGCTTGGATGGCTCCCATGAGCTCCTACCCCAGGCCTTTACTGAGATGATGCATCAAGACCTTATCTGTTCTCTTCTTAACTCAGATGACTTCCACATCAGCTTGTCAGCAGGTAAGAATCCAGCTCAGAGATTGAGACTGACATGTCTTTTGAGATAATCAAGAGGAGCAGATGAATAAATGTAATATATATATATGCTTATATTTTGCAGGTTGCCAGTATTTAGCACTGAAAAACAGAAGTGTTGTGGGAGGAAAAATCAAGACCTGATTCCCTTTGCTTTCAAAACCCTATGCTGTCTTGTGGGACCTCATCAGGGGCTATGATTCATTAGACTAAGAAGGCTATCCCAGGTAAGTAAGATTAATATGTAATTAATGCCAGTTAGGTAACTGTCTGGACCAAACAGTGAGACTGAAACAATTACACTAAGTTTTACATTATCATACAAGAAAACACTTTATAAAATGCTGTCACTGGATGTGTGACACAGTCCACATGGCAGTCCTGTCCAGAGCCAAGCAGCACAGTGGCAGTCACATTGCCCAGCAGCAGAGTCAATCAAAACACACAAACAGAGTGCTGGAAGTACAGAAAGAGATTGAAAAAGGAATCTGCTCAAGGCAGGGAGTGGGTAAGATTGGGAGAGAGTGAGAACATGGACCAAGATAGTGTTTTACTGCATGACAAATGCTAAAAAATTTGTCAGAACTCAAAGGTATGTTTTTGATATAAAATTGCCTGGTGCAAGGGAACAGACTGTATTCTGCTGAGGGATAGATCAACTCATCTGGACACAGAAAGCAAAATCAGCAGTCAGAAACAGAAGAAATTAGCACCGTGTGCATTGAGAGAATTCTGAAGCTGTTAGGAGAGAAGTTATGTGCCTCCATTCTGAAATAAGAAGGGGAAACTCTGTAGCTTCCAAGGTAATATCGAGGGCCTAGTGTATCATGTCTTTTACAATCAATCACTTCCTTAAAACAATGCCAAATAACTGCCTAAGTGAATACAGACAAAACTGTGCACTTGGAATTGTAACAATTAATAGCTTGCATGATAATCTGAAAGAATAATAAACTCTTTACAAACAGACATCAAGTAAGACTGATTTGTTCAGCATAACTTGCTGGATGCTGTTAAAACCAAGCTGCATGAAAAAAAGATTTATGTATTCTCCAGTATGAAAGATGTCAGAAAGTATTGGGGAAAAAAAGCTATACTCAGTCTTGCAGGAAGATGATTCACCATCCGCCCCTTGTAGTCACTGAAGTCAGACACATTCATTACCCATTATGCTGAGGAGTTTTATTTTTCCCCTTTCAGTGAATAAGTGCTGAATTACCCATATCACTGAGCCATCTCACTAAATGCAGTGGCTGCTGCTCGCCAAAATAATCATGAAAAGTTTATCTGTGAGGAACTCCAGACATTTAAATACATGGGAGCTGCCTCTGCTAATAGAGATTTATATTCCATTCTGAGAGAGGTGTACACAAATTCTAAAAATCACTAGTCAATACTACATGCAAATATAAATGCTCAGTGAATACTTGTGGCTTAAGCCTCTTCCTTTCATGAGAAGCATTTAGCAATCTTCAGGGGCAGGGTTGATGAAAATGTGAAAAGAAATCACTAGTGAGGATTTATAATCTTCTACATTCTAAGGGTCCCCTGTTCCATATGGATTGGATTTTGAATTGATAGCCAGAAGCCATTATAAACATCAAATTTACTATTCTAATGCAAAATTTAATTTCACTTTTTCTCTAGCTTCACGCTGTTTTTAACTTTCTCCTTTTAATCAATATATTCCACAATAGCAAAATGCAACCAGTAGGCTGGATTTTTACCAGTCTATGTCTTCCAATCTAGCTTGATACTACCTATGTATTAATGTGTTCCTGTAATTAAATCTACTTAAAATAAATAATAATCACTTAAAATGTACTGCTGCTGTCACCTAAATGTATAGTCTACTCTGCTACACAGAGATCTGGTTATTAATGTATCTTTGGAGCTTGAGATTAAATCAATTTATATCAATATATTTTTATTGATAATAAAAAAATTGCACAAGTGTTATAGAACTGTATGGAAGAATCCTCCAAGCTACTATATGTAAGTTTTTTCATGTGTTTTATTCACTGCTTATATGTGGAGTTAACTGCTTAATTGTTTGCAGAAACAGGAACAATGAGGCAGGTTCAGGCACTCTATTAAAAATAATGGAATAAGGATCTAGTTACTGGGATCAAATTTGACCCATTTAGGATTTTCAATTATTGGATGGGCAATTGACTACCATTTTATTTTTGAGCAAAAATTTTTATTGATCATGTGCAATTAAGCTCTGATAAACATAGCCGAGAAAGACACCCATCAATTCAAGGCCTTTTCAATTGTCCTTCACATTTTTGGACAATTATTTTAAATTTTTATGTGGATTTTATTCTGCTCTGCTTAAAATGGCTCTACACACTAGTCCAAAGTATGGTGGGGTCCCTGCACAGGAAGTGGTTGAGGCAGAGCTCAGTGGTGGCTATCCAACCAAGCTTCAAGAAATTATGAAATCAGTGTTTGATTATTGTACAAGAAAGAAGCAGTTCACATTTTCCTAAAATTTTGATATAGCTGATTATTGCCAGTAAGCTAAGTCATGTATTCAGTGTTTTCAAAAACATAAAAAAAGTAAGCCCAAATAATTAATCCATTTGCTTAGTAACTGGAATAAGGATAGGCCAGAGAGACAGGTCAGGTCATCATAAAGCAAATCTCAGTCCAGACTCAGTCCTGAGCATGCTGCACATTCAGCCGTTTGCTTTGGCCTTCAGATGTTTTTAGGCCATGTACCAGAAATGCAGATTTCAGTCATTTATCACTATCTGGCATTGAACTTCATCAATTGTGAATTTCGCACAATTCAAAAATAACTCAATCTTATTTCCACTCAGTCGGATTTTGTCATCTTTTATGTCAGGGGAACTGCTTGCCCTGTAAAGGACTCCACCATATGCAGCATCCTTCTCCTCACAACTCACGAAAGGTCTGAAGACAAAAAAAACATTAACATGTTAACATTAAGCCATTAATATAACATCTCAGCTTTATACTCATTGCTGCCATAAATACATAACAGCAACTGCAGTAGCTAAATGTACTTTAAAAAAAAAAAGCTAAGAAGTTGACCTTCATTTTAAAGCTTTTCATCTTGTATTAATCTGCTGAATAAAGATCTTGCATACTTTCAGAACACAGACTCGGATTAAGATTCCCAAAATTGTTCTGCAGGTATGAAAGACTACCAACTTCTATGCAACTGCCTTTGGTTATTGGAAGTGAGGTGCTTGTACACAGCATGCTGCCTCTGCCAAACCCCGCTGCAACCAATTTCACAGAGGAAGAATGTTACGCAGAAATTTCAGACAATTACAAGTGAGTAATGATTTTAATTCTGAACATATTGAAAAACCTACAGTAGATAAAATTCCCTATACAAATGGAAAGACTAAAGAAATTGTTCAAATGAAAGTGTGTTAAGCATAATTAGTTTAGGTGGAATAAATGTACAGTGTGACATAAGAATGATAATGACTCACTTTGCAGTTTCATAATCTATTTTTACTACCTTCTAGGGATCTGATTACAGATCTGCTCTAGTAACAGTGTCATTTTTCTCATCATTTCCCCAAAATCAGCTCTTGCTCTACTCAAAAAAAAGTTCAAAAAGTGTCTGTTTGGTAGCTGAAGCCAAGCAGAATCAACACCTGTGAGAGCACACCTCTTGGTCCCACCTGGTCCCTACAATCTCTTCAAGAGATACAGGTACATGATGACACAGCCATTCCAACTTAGCAGCCTTAAACTATCCCTTTACCACAAGCAGGGTGTGCACCAAACTCAGGAACTCTGAAGACTTTGGTTCAACAAGTCAGACATGGTTTGTTCGGACATTTCAAATCATTCATGGTCCTTGCTCCTAAAACAAATCTTGAGTTTAATCAAGTTTCCAAGGAAAATACACTCTCTTTCAACTAATGAACTTAATGTAACTTTAACCTACAAAACTTGACTAAGAAAAGCCCTGCTTTCCTCTTCTTTTTCTTTTATTCCTTGGTGTTGTGAATAAAAGTGTATCTAACTGGCTCAGCCTCAAGATAAATTCAATACTTCAACAATACTCCTCAGAAATTATCTATAGTGACAAAACCAGCATGTATTGCATGTATTAAAATGTCACTGAACTTTCTGAGTGGAAAGGAAACATTTTAAGATTCTCATTGATTCACAAGCACCTTCATTGAAAAAAAGAAAAGAATACTCTCTGTGAACTGCTGCTACCTACTGGAAATTAACTAGAAAGGCATTTGGTTTATATACAGCTGGAATAAGAGTCAAACCAAGGGAAAGAAAGCAGCATACTCCCTACAATACTACCCATAATATACAAACTTGATCTAATAAGAAACTAGTTTTAGTTACTTGTGCAATTACTTCAGCTATATTCATAGGCTGATTTGTCTGAACTCCTATGCTTTGTAGAATTTTTGTTTGTTTTTTTCTTTAATGGTCTCAGGTGGTTAGTTCCCACATACCACCTTCTCATCATTTCAATAAACAAGCTGTTATTTACACTAGGTTGTACAGATCTTCAGACTAGGAATATGCCTCTTCTTTTACAATACCCTGAACATCAAATGTTCCAGCACATGGCTGAGGCTACACTTCAAATACCAAAAGATGCACCTCACTGAACTCCAGCTGTCGCAGACCAGCATCAAGTTCAATGTTACCATTGAGGCTTCTTCTATGCAGTCACTGGAGAGAGACACCTCCACAGCATGATTCATCTCATCTGTTCCAGGGGAGATAAAGCATTCACTGGAACCACCTGCCTCTCTCCTTTTGAGGTGACCAACCAGTCCAGAACTGATAGCCAACCTTCCAACAACTTCAGTTAAATGAGATCACTCCCACCCTGACTGCCTGAGGCTGTATCTAATTACCAAGAAAAAAACAGGGCATACTCCAGGATTTTGATTACAGATCTGGGATCCTCCTGGACTTTGCTTAGTTTTCATTTCTGCAGAAATCAGAGCAAAGGCATGAAAGGAGGAAGCAGCCTTGTGAGCTCCAGGGTCAGAGCCTGACCAGGAGCCAGGATGCAGTCTCTGATAGCCCCTCAATAAGATTAGCAATGGCAGCTTACAGCTGTACAACCTTTCCCTGCTGGAGGTGTGCCTGCCCAGCGTGGTGCAGTGCTGCAGAGAGAACCCCGAGGCTCCTTGGAACAAGCCAGTCCAGAAGCAAGGCAGCTGCCTTGACCCAGCCCTGTGTATCAGCTTTTCATCACAGCTAATTAGTTACTTTAATTCAGCACACTGTCCTTGCTATACGGGCTCTACACAGTTCAAAGACAGCTTGGTTGTATCTTCATTTTAGATTTAGCCAGAATGCCTGGGAGCTCATACAGATTTAACTCGCTTATACTTTTAAAGTTGCCTCTGCAGCTAAAGGACTGGAAACATTTTCCCCACATGAAAATCTATTTTCTGGAGCATAGTTCAGGCTCAGGAAAGATAAGGGAGGAGACCAATACAAGAACAAGCCCTGAATTACAGGGCTAGAGACAGTCTACCAAAACACAAAAAAAAAAATTCCATATTCAGGAACCTCCATGCCTCCAAGGTCAACCCGTTCCCAGTGCTTACAGGCTCAGATAAGCTTATAAAGTAGAGGTGGAAAAAAGCATCTCTTTCTATTCCTTCAAAAATTTTGCATACTAAAAATTTCAATCACGTGTTATAACCAGGTATTATGCATAAGTTTGTCCTTTTTGATCTGTGTTTCAATGAAGAGCTTTTGAGAGGGCAGTCCCTTTGTGATCTCCAGCAATGACAGACCCTGGGAAGAGCTCCACACAGGTCTGGGATAGCTGAGGCATGGGCTCAGAGTCACCAGAACCAGTCCCACTCTGCATAGATTGATTTCTTCCAAAAACTGGTGTAAATAGCAAAATTACCTAGGGCCTCACCTGGCAGGCAGTGAATTCAGTGCCCAGTGATGGTATTTATTCTGTATGTCTCTCCCACACATCATCTCTTTCTTCTGTTGGATTTAGCCTGCATGTTTTTTGGGAAAGAAGACTTCTGGCTCACAATACACTGAAAGCCAACAGTGCAATGACTTTTTTTGCCGGTTCTGGCTGGGGTAGAGTTAAATTTCTTCACAGTGGGGCTACGTTAACAGTGTTGATAATTCAGGGATGTTTTTGTTATTGCTGATCAGGGTTTACACAGTGTCAGGGCTTTTTCTGCCTCTCCCACTGCCCCAGCTGTGAGCAGGCTGGTGGTGCATAAGGAGTTGAGAGGGCAAAGAGGCACGACAGCTGACCCCAACTGACCGAAGGGATATCTGAAACCATATGAGATCATGCTCAGCATAAAAAGCTGGGGAAAAGAAGGAGGAAGTGGGGGCGGGGGACATTGAAAGTTGTGGTGCTTGTCTTCCCAAGTCACCACTATGTGTGATGGAGCCCTGCTTTCCTGAAGACGACTGAACACTTGCCTGACTATGGGAAGCAGTGAATTAATTCCTTGGTTTACCTTCCTTGTGTGCATGGCTTTTGCTTTGCCTGTTACACTGTCTTTATCTCAACCCACAAGTTTTCTCACTTTTACCCCTTTGATTCCTGCCCCCACCCCACCAGGGATGAGTTGAACAAGAGCCTGTGTGGGAATGTGTTGCTGGCTGGGGTTAAACCATTACACTTTTTCAGGGTATTCATGAGCAGACATCAAAATTACATGGAACTTAACTTTGATACCTATATTTTCTCAGTTTCTGAGGGCACGGAGCAGCTTAATACATCGACAGAATGTAAGGCCAAATGCTCTACTTCCACAGTCATGTTCATGGTGCGCAGAAATGAGGTCTACATTCCCCCTTCTCATAATCCCCCAGGTAAAGGGAGCTCTCAGAAGAAAGAGACTCTCAGCATCATTTTTACAAAAAGCTCTAAGAACAGAAATGGGGATTTACAGGAATACAGTATTTCCTGGCAGTATGGAAGCTATTGCAAACTCATAGAATACCCAGCTTCGAGCTTCATATTGCCCCATCAACAATAAGGCAGCTGAGCAATCCTCCTTTTTTTCCTTTTCCACACAGCAGAAGAGAATCCATACCAGAAAGATTTGATCCTTTGTCCATTAGGAACAAAAACAAAATTTGCTAGAGGTGGATGTGGACTTTTGATGGTTCACTGAAGTTATATCCGTGCAATAAAACTACCTATCTTTGAATTCTGTATTCTAAAGATTATTTGATATGGTATGAAAAAGAACCAGTATTGTTCCATGGGCTTCTGAGCACAGTAATTCCACAACACATTCTGAAAGCTTCCATTTTCACCATCACAATAAATATACTAGACCACTCACTGACATCCACTGCTGAATATGCGTAAGTCTTTAACAAAGTTTACCTTGCTGAAGCCTGATATGCTATGTCAATGAAATCCAAGTGCAGTTTATTTAGGACATGTAAGAATGTCTTAAAACATTCTGAGCTGTATCAGCATGCTCTGACTCTCAGCATGAACAAAACTCAGTCACTGAATAGAGTAGCCCTGCCTGCTAATACAGTATTGGAAATAAATGTCAGACATGCTTTCATCTACACTCAAAACTGAACCAAGTTGTCTAAAGGGACAACATACCCTTTCACATACCCACTCATCTGGAATGAAACACTTTCTCCATAGTACATGAGACTGGAGAAAAAAACAAGACGAAATTAATTCCAATACTGAGAAGAACTCTTTTTGTTTTTAATTTACATATTTGCACACATTACTCTCTCTGACTTGTTTAAAGTGTCTGATGGAAATTGGCTTCACAGTTGATGACAGATCTTGATCTCATGGGACATAAGGAGACAACAGCTTGAGCTACAAATGAAAGTGCAAATACAGTTAGTTACATCATGCTTTAATTTTTAGTCACCTCACAGTATCAATCACACACAGTTTATACTGGAAAGTAAACACCAAGGAACATGGGTTAAAAATGATGGAACTAAAAGCAAGTAAAAGGCAGCATCAGTACCTTTCTAAGAAGTTTGGGGCAGGGGGGTGATGCCCCATAAGAAAGATAAATGTAGGTGCGTTTACTGTCTTCCAGAAGGATACTTTGCTCCACACACAGAGTTGGTCCAAACTGGATTCAACACACACAGTCCCTGAATGAAACACTCAGCTGTACCAACTATAACTCAGAGTTTTTAAAATACAAATAAGTTTTTTCAGAAGGGATAGGCAGTTTGTTATAGTCTCTTCCCTGCATAACTAAAATATTAGCAGATTTTTATTTTTAGATCTTTTGCTATTTGGATAGTTTTAATCGTCACTACCTTCACATGGCTTCTACTAATCATGTATTGAGGAAAAATGTGTGTTTATCAATTCATATTTCCTGCAGAATAATATGAATCCTAGCTCCTCAATGTTCAGGAGAAATGCCTAAGAGCAAGTATTTTTTTTATACACAACTTGATTAAAACTAAACATAATGCAACTGCTCATAGGTTATGAGACAGCTAAAACAATCTCCAGCTCCCTTCTGAGTACTGGGGGGAGAGAGGGGATTCAAAATGCAAAACTAGTTTCAGACTTTAAAATGAAATTATGTGAGCCATCCAGACATAGTGTAAATGCCACTGAATGTTAAGCCAAACAGGTAATCTTCTCCCCAGGGGAGAAAATAAAAACCAGAAGTTTTAAATTAATGTTCAAGCATGGGATTAAGTAAGTAAAATTACAGTCTACCCTCTGTTCCTCCAACTCCAACCATAAACAACCCAATTCTGCAAAGAAACAAGTATCCTCCTTTCACACTGATTACTAATAAAGCCAATGTTTGCCAGGATTGCATCTAGGGTTGTTATTTACACCATCTTCACAGTCAGCATTGACTGGCAAAGAGACCAGACCAGACCTGACTCCCAGCTGGGCTATTCAGCTTACCATTTCTTTAGCAAGACAGAAACAGGGAAGAACTCACTGTCTCAATGTCTCAGTAGTTTCTGACAGCAGCTGCTGACTCCTTCTTTGCAGGACAGTTGGACAAAGTCATTCCAAATTTAATAGGATTGCAGATCAGTTTCACACGCAACTCTGGTACAATCATAATAAAATCAAAGAAACGGACCATAAATGAATCCTTCAGTGTGATAGATAGAAACCTCAGCCACCCTCCAGACACACTGTGGTAGCAGGTGGCAGAACTGATGTAGGTCCAGAGTGCCGGGAACAGCCTGAAGAGTGATGCTGATGTGTGAAAGCTTTTGTGCAGACAGGAAGAAAAGTCCTTTCTCTGAAGAGAGCCCAAGACAAAACAAAATGTCCTCACTGTGTGGGGATTATCCAAGTGGCCTTGTACTAACACCCCTCACAACCATTTGTACCAATCAAGCCTTCTGAACTCTCTTTCCTTGCAGGTGCCCCTATATAGGGTACAAGCACAGGCACACTCTCAGGGTGCTTCTTACCTTGAATAACCTTCAGTCCATGATCCTGGTTCAGGAAAGGATTTAATGGCATATATCTGTGCCCTTTTAAGCAAAGCTAGAAACACGTACTAAAATTTCTGATATGGTTAAACACTCTGCAAAATAAGTTTCTTCTAGAAGAAGAATGTGAGAAAGGGTGAACTATCAACACTTCTCCTTCCTTTTAACAGACAGGGAAGGAGGCTTAGGACCAGTGAAAATGTTTGTGGCAGAGCTTGGTGCTAGCACTAGTCTTACTTGTTAGTAAGTTTAGTAATTTTAACATCAAAACATTTTATCTATTAAAAAAGTAATTTTAGTATGCAACTGGGTAGAAGAGTAGGCAATAAAGTAAAATGCAATACTCTAACATAAGAAAGCATGCCTCCATCACTGAAAAAATGTGAAAGCCAATGTAAATGTTTTACTATAGCATCCCTATTTTATAATGTTTGGACCACTGATCAGATAGGAAAAAAGCTATCAACAGACCAAGACTGCAAGAATTCAAAATCATCATTAAGGTCTGCAAAATATTACTAAAATATTATTATTTAAAAATTTCTGAATTATGATTTTAAACATCTGGACTATTGTGTGTCAATAAAGTGAAACATTCTTATCTGTATAATATCTCAGGTAAACAGAGGATAACATCAAAGGAGACAAAACCTTTGAAGTACACGAATTAGTCCACAGACGTACTTTTATTATTTTTTAATCCTTGCAACCTGTTAGTCAAATTTTGATTTTAAAATAAATTGCTTCAGAACTTGGCTCCCTCCTTTCACTTCAAGAAAATGGACAAGAATGGTTCAACAAAAATTCCTTTGCATTCGTAAAATATACCTTCCCCTTCAGCTAGAACCCATAAAAGGACATTTTCCTTATGTCAAATTTTGCCACAAAAATGTAATTCTGGCTCAGTTATTTTTATTTCTCTTCTCATCTGCTTGACCAGTTCAAATTATACAACTGGCAAAATTGAGTCTTGTTAACTGAGCTGCAGCTTAGTTCAAAGTTAGTTCAAAGGCAGCTGGGAACAGCAGGTATCTTCCAGGACATGCCCAAAGAAGAGGGGAAACCTTCACATTTTGTTGGGTAAAGTCAAACTACAAAAGTTTTAGTGATAATTAAAACAGGCAGGAATAATGTTCCATTTTGTCAGATGCATTCAACATTTTTAAACTGAATGGCAGAGTTGCAAGCTCAGGATTTCTCACTTGCTGCCTGCCAAGCAACTCAGACCTTCAGCCCTTTCTGTTTACTTCAGTCTACTTAATGAATGGCAACACAACACAAAATCCCTGATTCAGTTCTGAGCCTATTTACAATCCATCAGTCCAAGAAGAGAGTAGATCCTGAGTTTTTTGCTAATAACCTAAACTGAAAATAAGACCATCCTTGTCTTTAATATACAGACATTAGCAGAGAGGCATCATTTCCCCAGGGTAAATACAACGGAGTTTTTTTACATATCTGGTGAAGCTGCAATGAGCTTCTACATACTTTTAAAATCACAAGTTATCATTTTTTTTTTACCTCCGAAGAGTCAGCAGATGCCTAACATTCAGTTGCTTTGAAGACATAGGTCAGAGGCCTTACTCAGACAAAAGGATGTACTAGTAAGCTAGGTGAAAAAAATGTTAAGCTTATCCTAATTTCTAACAAAACATTTCATGCAAAGATTTCCAGAATGAAGCATTTGTACTTTTGTGTTGGAAATATGTCTTACATTTGTTTGCCATGTCAGAGGACAGATGAAGAATGACCTAACAGAAGAGCCAAATGGCAATTATGTTGTGTTGACCTCAGAAAAGAGGGACAACTATGTTTAAGTCTTTGTTTCAGACCAAGGAAAGCAGAGATTCAGAATTTTATTTACCATTATGTACTTTTAGTGTCCTAAATACCTGAATAGTTTCTTTTCCGTTATAGCAGGTTTTCATCTTTGCATTCATTATTTTCTAGCAAATTTCAAAGTATCTAAAGCTTTCCCTATGTTCAACAAGACCGACAAGAAAGACTTATTTCAGATGGTGTTCTGTGCACTCAGAAGCTTTGAAAACCCAGCTTATAGCTCACTATATCTCACTCAGCTCTGCATAAGCAATTCCATTGACTTGCACAGATCTGTGCCCAATTCCTCAAGGTGTGATTAAACAATGATCTCTAAAATGCTCTTGAGCAGACCTCAGAGCTGCTTCCATTTATTATTTTGTACCATAAGCAACTATTCTGCTATCCAGCATTAATTTAAAATCAATTGCACAGCACCACAGCCAGCTAGTTATCTAAATATACCTGAGATAGGTAAGGCTCAATTACACTGAAGTGAAGAATACACAGAAGAGATTCATCACCAATTCAGATGGATATCAATAAAAGATATAATCAGCAAGGGACTGCATGAATATATAACAATGTGGACCCCTTTTGTGAGCTAATTCTCTTGTATTTCATTACAAACAACTTTCAAGCATTTCTTTTTCTCATATTGGTTGATTGGGTGGAGTGAACAAGACAAAACTTTTAAACAGTGTAAGTCTGTACACAGAGCCCACGATCTAGTCCATAAAAAGTCAGTGAATTATTTTTACTGTTCTTGACAGAATTATTCCAATGACAGACTCTAGCCAACGCCCAGACCATCTGGTAAATTTTGTCTTGGCCAGGGTCTGGGTGTAGATTTCACTGGTGAACCTCTCCACATGGATTTTTCTCACCATCTCCCAGCCCATGAGAGCAGCCCCAGCAACACGGCAGATCCCAGGCACAGGACAGCAGATTGCACAGCAGACCCAGACCTGGCACACAGCTTCTGGCAGAGTAGACCCTGGCAAAAGCAGCCAGCAAGTCACCAAGAATGGACCGAGGAGCATCAAAGAAAAGGAGGGTTCAGAGTGACCAAAAATGGAGTAGGAACTGTGGCATAATTCCCAAGCCAGGCACTCTGAGAATGCACTTAGAGATGTTGTGTGATAGACCAGGAACTTTGAATGAATCTCAACAACTCAATGGGTATATGATGTATTAGAGTAGCTCAAGAGCAGTGGGAGAAACATGTTGGAGGAATATTCCTCATGATCAAGAGCAAGCCAGTGGAAACAAAAGGGAGATGCATGTGGCTTCTTTTCTTTCAATTTCCTCCCCTGAGAATTTTCTTGGGTCTTAGAAGTGTTTGGATATTTATTCTCCTTATTTGATAGATGCAAAGACAGCTGGAGTTACACATTCTTCTTATATACAGGGATTTCAATTTTGTGCCACATGTGAATGTAGAAAAGCAAGCAAAAATAAAAGACTTTGGGACATCTACAGTCATTCAAAGCCTCAAATCCACTCCATTTGTACAGTAGATTGGTTTTGTTGCTTCTTTTAATTTAAGAATAATAAAAAGTTTTCTTTAAGAATGAATAACATGCAAAGCTTTGGAGCTCTGCATCCAAACAAGATTTTAGAAGTGAAAGCATACATTCATCTTTTATTATTATTGTTATTATTATTATTATTATTATTATTATTACTACCACTATTTCTATTTTGTGATTTTCTTTCCCAAAGATTTGTTACCTGGGTGAGTTCTCACCTTATCTATCATTGGAATAATTTATCAGTCCTGTACCCATGGGAAAAGGAAAGGTTTTCTTCTTCCTTGAATGCTATCTGCTCCAAGATAAAATATAACACCTGCTGTTTTCTATCAAATACTTATGAATTGAAAAAATAACACTATATTTGATATTGTATCTCTTTGTGAATGTCCCCCAGTAATAATTTTCCATGGAATATACAATTAGCATACACACAAGAGAAGCAAAACTAAAAATAATGATCAAGCTAAGTCTGCTTTTCTAAGCAAAAGGAGTAGCAAATGTGGAAATAGGTCATTTTACAGAGTCTCCTGGTCCTACAGATCTGCAGACAGGTTTGTGATGGGTGCTGGGAGCTCTGCTGGCAGTGGCAGGCAGAGGCAGGGATTGCTGGTGTGAGCTAGTGCCCAGCCCATCCTACAGCAGGGATCTCAGCTCTGCAGCACCTGCACATGGGCCAGCCTTTGAGCTAACACAGCCTCAGGAGTGCTCACTGACTGGGAGGCTCACCTTGCTGCGTGTGCTCATGGTGGACTCAATGCTCTTGGAGTTCTTTCCCAACCTTAACAATTCTATGACTCTACGATAACACGGTGTCCAGAACCCGCTGTAGCAGGAAGGAGGGGAAACAATTTAACAGACACTTAAACAAACTAAGAAGCCCAGAGTGATTCAGGGACTGAAGAAGAACTTTTACACATTCTGCATCCCATTTTGTCAGAGGAAACAGGCTGGACCCTGCTGAGGAGGCAAGCCTGTGCCTGTGTGTGCATCCTGCTTTCTTCAACATGCACAGACACACTGGTCCCTTAGAAACATTTGCTGGCACTAGGAGTCCTTGTGCCTGACATACCAGTGCCCCGGTGTCCTTGCACAGAAGCGTTTAGCCCAGAAAAACTGCAATTTCGTAGACAATGCTGAAAGCATCCCATAATTTTCCTGTTACAAACTGTACCCTCAGCAAGAGCACTTTGATAACAGAGATCAGCACAACCACACCAGCATATCCATACCAGCATTATGTCTGGCCTGAAGTCCTGCACCTTGACCCCTCTTTCCTCTTCAGCTTTCACCTGTCTGAATTACCACCTTTCACTTTCTCTTACCGCTTTTTCCTTCAGCCTTGATCATCAATTTCCCTGCTGCACAAAGGATGCTGAGGCAGGGGAATGTGCACAAAGATTTATTAGCAGGATGCACTGCTGATGACACACATTGACTCTAATAGACAAAGTAATCTTGAGAAAAAAAACAAAAGCAAAAGCAGAGAAGGGCAGAGAAAAGAGAACAGGAGAGAGGAAAATGCAGAGAGGGGGAGAAAAACTCCCTGGAGGCCAGTCAGTAAGGACAGATGTGGGGTCCCAGGTGAGCCTCATCCTCTGGACAGTGTCTCCAGTGATGATGAAGGAGGAGGACTTTTCCCCTCATCCTAAATGTTTTACTGAAACCTACTCAAATTCCCTATGGACTGCCACTGCTTATGATGGTGTTAGCACAGACCAGAGTACACTAATAAGATGTAAGCACTGTACCTCGACTGATTTTTCAGCTTTTTTCCCACTTATATTATTGGATAATGTTTATTGAGCATTTGGACAACTATTATCTACTTGTTGTACAAAGTGTTTGGTTTCTCTAATATAAACTAAAGTCTATTCATATTTTAGTGATTGTAATTATCTCACAGTCTTTTCTAATGTAGCTCTCAACTCCTACTAAGGTAGCAATGTCAGAACTAGGCATCTGTCTGCAGATTAAAACAGAACTGAGCTTTCTGATTCCCAAAGACTGAAACCAGAATTTGTACCATCCGACCCTTGAATTCAACTAGTATGCTCACTACATTTCTGGTTATCATGTAGGGCAGGTTTATATAAGAAAACAGAATCCAAACCAGCAGGGGAACTTCAGCAAGGTGGCCAAGGACTAAATGCACATGGTGAGTAAATTATCCTCTCATCTTCCAAACTGCTCCCTCTGGATGGCATTAATGACATGCATTAGTTGTGTGCACCAGCACAGAAAAAAACTGAGGCATGTTTCTGAACAATTAATGATCACTTTATCAAGACGGAACAGGTGGACTACATAGGATGGCAGCAGCTAGACAAATAAACTAAATTGTCAAATAAACAATTTGTGACCTTCATTTCACATCCAAGGATTAACTCTAATCTCTCCACTTGGATTCTGTCCTCAGTCTTCATTTCAGCAAGGTAAACTCACAAGTGTTTGTGGTATGTGCAGCCTTGCTGAGCCACTGACCACGTTTCTCTGAATAAAGACAGGATTCAATTACCAGCATTCAAAGAGTAATAGGAGAAAAAAAGAGGACAAAAAATTATTCGAAAAGTTCCAGAAAATGCACTGAATGTCAAAGACCGCAATCCAAGCAGTTACTTTCTAACATAATGCGATTAGGTGACTAAGTCCACATATCAACATTACAGGCTGCTAAATGCACTGGGAAGCCACCACTGAACCTGAAAGTGAAGAACCAGAGCAAGACAAGACAAGGCAGACAAGCACGAGGACTCCAGTCCCTGAATAGTTACAAGTGATTTACTGACATTGGTATGGGAGGGAAGGAGACAGGCCCACTATGCTGCATCAGGATGGTGGACCAGCCCACAGTGCACCGTCCTGGGAAGCATGGGCTCTGGTGACAGGCAGAGGGGCCTCCAAGATGCCCACTCATTCCACAGAGGAAGGCAAACAAGGGCCAGTGAAGTCCATTCCCTGGGAAGCATGTCTGTGCTTATCTGGCGATCCAGCTGTGCAAAGCATATGCCACTCCCCAGGAGCAGGGGCTGTAATCTCAGTTTCCCTCGATTCTTGTGTAGAAGATGGAGACTTTCAGTGCTCCCTGGCTCTTGTAGAAGATGGGTGACAATTCCAACACCAGACTGGCAATTAGGACCACCCTATGTGTCCTGTGGGTTTCCTATATTCTCAGATGAAACATCCCATTGCAAGCGAATTCCAACACACACTGGGGATTCTACATTCCCTAGGCTGCCAGGGGAGAGAGGAAGGAAGACTTCACGTTAGGAAGGCTGGTGGCTTTTCTTATGCCAATTTCAAGACATTTCCACCCTTACTCAGAATACTCAAAATTCATTTCCAATGTGGTGATATTTGTAAATATTGATCTCCTGGGTTTCTTCTAACCCAATCTAAATCTGATAAAGCAGTACTCCAGCAAATGAAAACATTTAACAGCTGGTATTTTTTTTTCATTAAGAATATATGAAGTCCATTTGGAAAAAGAACAAAAACAGGGCAAAAAAATAGGTCAGAAGAGTAATTTCAGAAAATTGGTAACAAAAAGCAAGTCTTTCAGCTCCCACAAAACCCCATACATACAAAACCATTAGATCACATATTGTGGCAATGGAATAAATTGCCCTTTCAGATACCTCTAAAAACTCAATTGTAAAAATTTTGGATATATAGTATGTTGTTAACTCAGAAGATTACTTGTGTGACATCTTTTACAAAAAGCTGACATTCATTAGAACAGTAATACAGAGAATAGGACAACAGATTTATATTTCAAGAGGCTGTAGTTGCAGTTACAGACAGGATGATCATCCTGTCCTCTAAGTTTCACCATTACAAAAATTTGGTATAAACTAGAAAGTATCACCCAGTTAGAAACTTTTTATAAAGAAGTCTTGAAAAACAATAAACATAAAACCATTTCCAGCAAGCCTCCAGGTCCTAATTAGATGTGCACTAACCTTTGAAGAATCAATCTACACATAGTCCTCAGCCAAATTGTGCTAGTGCTTAAAACTAACAGACCCTTGCTAAAACTGTGTGATTTAAATTGTCCTGGGTTATCTTAAACTTCTCAGATGACCTCCTACTGCACAGCACCACAGGAGTGAATTGGTTTAAAGCACACGATATCCTCCAAGTACAAAGTTACTACCAGAGCCTTGTTTCTGACCCAGAAACTGAGGCTGGCTTTTTGTTACAGAACAGATGGTAGCAGGAAATCAGCATTAAAGCATGCATCTTACAATTGGCATTTAGCACTGTTTCTAGTTTCTAAATGTGGTTTTCCTCTAAATAAATGAAACCAAAGCATTGTGAGAATTGCATTTTTGTCTTCTCTTATAGATTTGCAGGTTAAATATCTCAATATACCGGCAAAATTACTTCTGCTTCTAAATCTCAGGCCTACAAATTCACTCTGGGGAACAGGAAGTCAAGCTGGGTTTTTTCCATCTTAAACATTAGTACCAGAAATAAAGGCTTCACAAGACAAATTTAACTCTCAGTTGTGCTTCTGTAAATTTCCCACTTTTACATCAAGCTTTTAGTTTTGAACACTACATCAGGTTAATTTAAATCTTAAATGGTTGTCAGGGCAAATATTTAAGGTTTTGGAGTTGAGTTTGGAGGTCTAGAGGTTATAGGAGCACTGCTGATGCAGGGACTTGGGACTCTGATGCATATTGTCCTATCAAGGGTCTCTACTAGTGGTCAGCTCTGCTCTGCACACTTGAGTCTCTGAGCATGACTTGTTGCAATGACTTGCTTTTTAGTCTTCAAACTCCTCTGGCCCTCAGACTGCTGACTCAAACACCTCTTTCTCCTCTTCCCATATTTTTTCCTGAGGAAAAATATGGTTGATATCTGAATAAATAAGATTTCCCCTGAGGACAGGTTGCAATTGAGTAAGTGGGGAATGGAATTATCATTTTAGTTCAAAGGTGAGTGCTTCTTCCCCTTGTACAGAAAAATATGTTGGTGGCAACCAGCAAAGCCCTGCAGCCATGCCCACCCTGCTAAGCACCCACAGACTCATAGGGCAGGCTAAAGCACAGCACGTTCCCTGAGCTCTGCACACTCATTCTGCCTCAGTCACCTGTGCCACAGTGAGCCTATTTTCCGTAAGGACATGCTGACCATAAAATCAGGATTTCTGATCCCCATATGGCCATAGTACGTGACTGTAAGTCACAAAATCACAGAATTAACTAGACTGGAAAAGACCTTTGAGATCATCAAGTCCAACCTGTGACCTAACACCACCATGTCAACTAGACCATGGAACTAAGAGCCACATCCAGTCTTTTCTTAAACACCTCCAGGGACGATGACTCCACCATCTCCCTGAGCAGCCCATTCCAATGCCCAATCACTCTTTCTGTGAAAAACTTTTTCCTAATGTCCAACCTAAATTTCCCCTGGTGTAACTTAAGACTGTGTCCTCTTGTCCTATTGCTGGTTGCCAGGGAGAAGAGACTGACCCCCACAGGGTTACAAACTCTTTTCACACAGTTGTAGAGAGAGATCAGGTCTCTCCTGAGCGTCCTTTTCTCCAGGCTAAACACCAACAGCTCCCTCAGCTGCTCCTCATAAGACTTGTGTTCTAGACCCTTCATCAGCTTCATCATCCTTATCTGGACATGCTCCAGGACCTCAACATCCTCTCTAAATTGAGGAGTCCAGAACTGGACACAGGACTCAAGGTGCAGCCTCATCAGGGCTGAGTACTGTGGAAGAATGACTTCCCTGGTCCTGCTGGCCGCACTATTCCTGATACAGGCTGGGATTCCATTGGCCTTCTGGCAGGGGACAGAGGCTAAGCGAAAGCAGGCACACCCATGCTTAGCTCTCCTTCCTACGTGAACACTTTTCTCACACTAAAAATTTACACAGGCTCAGTTACCATTCTCCTGCACTCCTCAGAGCTTGTGGAAAATTGCTTCAGCATTGACTTGGGTTCAGTGAATTTGGCAAAGTCAGTTTAGGATCAAGTGCAAGGTCTGGCCCACGCTGGCAATACTTTGTAACCATTGCACTGAGTTACATAAAGACCAAAGCTGTTTCATGGGCAAGCAAGGGAAACTATTGCCAGACCTGCCAATCTAGGACATTTCATTAAAACTAATTTCAACTTTAAGCCCTGTCTCCAAGTCTTTTATAAACCCATTAGTTTTAGACCAGCTCTAAAACACTGCAGCACAAATTCCAAAAAGCCCAGAAATTCTGTGCCATAACATTTTTACCTGTTTGTGAAATGCTTCCTAATAAAGCAGACAATGTCCTGACTGAAGGGAGCCCCAGAGAAATCTGTTAGATCTCCCTGCTTACTTGGATGCACAAAGCTCCACAGCAATATTGGTACATTTCTGAAAAAGCTGATGGCAAGCCACGCTTGTTTATTTGTTCGGGTCTACAGGTTCAAATTGCCTCAGCTAACTTATTTGGAACTAATGCCATTATAAATATTTGTAAATGTCAGAGATTATCCTCTTGGTTGATTTTGTATTACTTACTCTTCAGTGCTTTACAATGATACAGTGCTGTCCTATTTAAAAGTACTTTCTCCAAGTACATGCAAATGCACCAAATTCTAGAGTTTCCTATTGTTTTCAAGTAGGCCAGGTAATAACACAATCAATCTTGTCATAAGCAACACCTACCATCATATAATGGATACAGCTTCAGTGCATATTATGGTCTATTTTTATTTCTGAATTTTAGGTATATCATATTTTGTTTGAAATGTAAAAAAATAGGGGCCAGAGCTGTCTAAAGACACAAAAGCAAACCTTACTTAAAGTACTAAAAATTGCAAAGTTCTTGTGTACTTACAATCAGCATGACCCTTACTACTTAAAGAATGGAACTATATACAAGACATAACAATAGGAATTCATATATTCAAAGTTTCTGCATTTTTCTGCTTTTCCGTCCTTTTACATTCTTAAAGAAGGCTAATAGTCAAGGACACATATCACTGTAAATAATAGCACACTAAAACACAACATTCCCATTTTAATCCTAAAATAACGTGAGCAATAATTTAAACAGCAGTCCATGTATTTTTCTGTCAGATCGCTTAAAGAAAATCAGGTTTTACAAAAGCAAAAGGTAGCACTGGAACAAAGAAGAAAAGAAATTACTTTGAAAGAGCACATCCAGAAAAGCATTTCAATAATTTACAATAGTCAAAAAATTGCATAAATGTTTGGATTTATCAGCTAAGGACTGATGTTGGTGATAACACTAGATCCATTCTAGAAACAGGAGTCTCACTGTCGGGAAAGGCAGAATGAGGTAGCAAACTGACACAAATCAGGGGAAGTAACTTTGAAATTCTATATTTGCCAAGACCATTGACTGTTCTATATTGAGCAAAACAACTTACCAAACCAGCCTCACTGCAACATATACTTCTTCCTAACTAGGCACAGCTTATGAAAATCTTACCACTGACATACTTTATTGCGTTCAGGAAGCCACTATATAGTCCATGGCAATTCCATATCTATAAAATTTTCCCATTTGAAATTTCTATTTACATTGGCAACACTCCTAACCTAGATGGCCAGACATTACAAACAGTTCTTTGTGAATACAGTTAATTCCATTCTAAAATATAGATTATATTATGATAGCAAAAGAATTCTCTTCCTGATATAATACAAATCTCCCATGGAAGACGTGAGGGGTTTATCAGAAAATCTTTTAAAGTGATAACAAAAAGCAATAATTCTGATATCCAAAAATGATAAATATGCAAGACACAAAATAAATTCCTTATTGTCGCCTTGTGAATGAATGAGAACATGAGGGTTTTTATATGCTGGATGAGTTCCTAATATCTCCCTTATGGTTTATTTGAACTTTTCCAGAGAACAAAAATTATTTGCCTGGCCACATTTTATTACCTACAGCACAGATTAGAGAGAATCTTCCTTCCTACCCGAGACATATTGCAGATCTCTGTCAATGTCTCCTGAACACCCTTCTTTTGTGTGAGTCTTTCTTCAAAAATGGCAAAGGTGACCTCATGCAGATGAGGGATGAGATGCAACAAAAAACCTTAAGCATCATTAGCTATGGAGATCACACTGTTTTAGGCAAACTACCAAAGATGAGCAAGCAGTTTGCTGGAATGTTCGAAGTATTCTCACAAAATGTAAGGTGAGTTAGTGATACATCTATGAGAAATGCATAATGCAGGATCAGCACAAATGCATGCCATGCATACCAATTCAAATTGCCTTCCTAAATTCACAGAAAAGCACCTTCCTCATTTGTTTCTCTGAACAAGAATTGTTCTATACAGACAATAACTGATATTAAGAACTTTCCTAGGGTCGCTAGATTCAACATATTATGTAAATAATGGAATTCATAACTTTTCTTCATCTAAAATGTAGTTATAGCTCTTATCTGTAATATAGAAAATCCCTTCCTGCAAGGAGATGATCCTAATCAGCTTAACCTGAATTTTTGACATTGATTTGCATAGAAAAAATATTGGGACTCTGACTAGTTATGCATGAAACAGCAGTTATCTGCCTCCAAGACATTTCCTACATTGGTACAGATCTGTCACCTTGCATGACTCTCCCAGCTCCCAAATTGAGCTTCTGAAGTGGTCTGATTTTCACATAACTGTTCCAAAGTCAGCAGCTATTACCCATAACTAATATAATATGACAACACTCCTCAATGTCTCACTCTGCCCTTAGTAAGTGCCATCGTGCAATATTTACAATTACGCATGCTGGGAAAGTGTAGCTCATAAGTGTAGAGTCTGCTACACACAGAGATTCCCCTCAAACTTTTATTCTCAAGTTTTCAGAGGTAATATGAGCCTTGTGGATGCAAGTGCTTTTCAAAACCACACACATTTCAAATAGATTTCAAAGCAATGTTTTCTTCTATGGGGAATATCCTTGAATATATAACAGAAGGCAAATTGCCTTCTGTTTGCCTGCTACCAATCACATTCAGCTTGCATTAGTTAAGCCATCCTGTTTACCGGGATGCCAGCAACCCACTAGAGTTAATACTGAGCTCTGCAGCCAATTTTGCCACAGCTCTAGATTACTGAAGGGGAATATTGACAAACAATGTAATATAATTACTGCTTGTGTTCCTCAAGGTGTGTTATCCTGCTGACTTGTTCTTTCTCTCCCAGAATCAAATATTTATTTTATGACAGCTCTTCTTCTGTAACAGAGTGAGTTAATATCCTAATGCTGGGCTCAAGTGCAAACAGCCTGATTTTGTCACCCTTTCTCACATAAACAGCACTTTGTCACATAAACAGATGCACTGAACCTATAAGCACTTGTAGAGGAAGGTATTACCTGAAATGGGTCAGGGTGACAGAATTGAACCCTTCCTGTTTAAAGAGGGTTAATCTGTAGGTACATGCCACCATCACCCATTTGCACTGCTCTGGCAGTATAAAAGGACCTTGAAATGGGTACAAATACAGATGTCAGATCAAAACCAGCGCTGTGCATGCATACTGCACAGTCATTAGCAAGGTACAGAGTGTGAATGATGGACACAGGTGGTGCTCCTGTGCACAGCAGAGAGATGACAAGTGACTAATGGGTGTGCATGGCCAAATAACAGGAATAAAAGTAACCCAACAGTCAGTGCTCCACTCCTTTATCAGAGGTTCAAATGTCCAGACATAGATCCTTGCAGAGAAAGGGGGGAATGAAAATGTCCTACAACAGCAGCCCTTAGACCACCAGTGGGAGTCACTGAGACCATGTAAGCTTTCCTAATGCTTTCTATTGCAAACGTTATAGACGTCTATCATAAACATTGAGACATGACTGAGGCCCAAAGAACCATGGCTCAAAACTCAGCAAGAGAAAGTTGTCATTGAAAATGCAAGCACCACCTGAGAGAACTCACTCTGAAGGAAATTAGCTTTTGTTCTACCAATGATATGCAAGATCAGGTTAAAAGAGTTAAACATGAAACAAGTATAAGGCAGAAATGTAAAAGTGGCTTTGGGCAAAAAACTATCTCCTAAAAAGATTGGCTTCACATCACCTGACTTCTTGGCACCTTAAGGTGAGAGAAAGCACTAACAAAAGCAATATTTTTCCCTCTACCCTGAAATCTTAAGACTGTGACTTGGTCAGTCAGCTGAGTGATCAACTGACCTTCCCTCCACCATCAAGTATTTGACAGGGTGTTATTTTATCAGTGCTAAAAAGCCTGATGTCTCAGTCCATTACAGAGTTCCTGAGGGTAGAAGTCTTTTCAGCCTGCAGACATGTACAGATGTGTCTAGAGAAATCTTTAAAGACTTTTTAAAAGTAAACCTGTCAATTTCATGTACTTAACTGGTGCAAAGATTTTACTGTCACTGTCCTTGAAAGCACCCTCTGTTTGCATGGATAAAAAGGGTATTTAATTGTCTCAAATGCTAATTCATATATATCTGTATATTCACTCTGCAATGAACCACATTTTTGTTTTTGGAAACAATTTAATGGACTCATACATATTGAAGCAAATAAGTAGAAACAGAAGACACTTTTCTCAGAACCAATATGAATCCACTTATTAAAAAATGTCTTTTTCCTTTTGGGGATGTTAAACTAACTAAAGATCAGGTAAATTTTGCTTCACATTAGTTTTAAGGGTTAGAAAAGAAATAGAAAAGAAAGCAGGCAAAAAGAGAAATGGCAAATTTTTCAGATTATACTTAATTGAAAACATAGCCAAAGATGACAGCAAATGCAATCAAAAACAGAAGAATTTTAAACTAAGGAAGCAGACAGTGTATGCAATTAAATGGGGACAAATTTAGAATGAGACTAGCAGCAAAAACACCACCCCAAACTCTCCAAAATCTCGAAACTTTTTCTGTTGAACAGGAAAATGCTAAGATAGGAGACTATGGAGAAAGACATTAAGGAGAGCAATATACATTGCTGACAGTTAATATGACCATGTATTTTTTGTAGCAAAAAGGAAAAGTTTGTTCTGTAAGTGGGACTAGTCAGTCAAGATTCAAAATTTTGCCAATAAACACTTATAGTTCATAATAGAAGAAGTACTTTCTGGTCTTTAGAAAAAAGTAATTTTAAAAAGCAGTGGAGATACTGCAGGTGAGATAGAACCTTGAAAGTGTTAAAGTAGAATAACTATGAACAAGATCTAAAAGTTTTGGAAAATTGTCAATTTTTCCTGATGTGATTAAATTCAGTTAGTGCTAATTGTCATTAGAAACCCTTTTTGAAAATAAATGATGGGCAATTTATTTTACACTGTCCCTTTCTTAATGATGCTTTTATAGAATAGACAATAAATTTATTGCCTTTTATTTTAAAAATCCTATTGAAAATCCATGAGCTAGCTTGTTGTACCTTTCAGCACTAACTCAACTACAGGAAGACAGCAATTTTGTCACCCAGGAGAAGTGATTGAATTATTGATCTGCTCTCGGTGTGGTTGATCCTACATCTAAGTAAATATCCCAGCATTCATCAGCAAATCACACAGCATGCTCTATTCAGCACCTACCACTACATTATCTTTTAGGGACACCCACTGATATTCCATTAGTCCTATTTCCAGCTTTTAAAACTTGCATTCAGAGATTCCTCAAATCTTCCTTTCTTTTATGGGGATTCTCAAATTCAGATATGAGACTTAAAGGAAAGCTCAAGTACATTTGTGGAAAACCTGAGGGGAGAAAACAGATTTTTTCAGGCCACCCAGAAAGCTGGGATGCCTCATTCTCTTCTTTAACCACACTCACTAAAATGGCACATAACAATAGGGAGTTAGGATAGAAAAAGCTAGTCTTCTAATTTCACACAGCTTTGTGAGAGCACTATTCTTTCACTGTTGGAAAGCAGAAGGAAATGGTACCCATATCTATCCTTCCTGAAGAGGTTCCTGAGATAAGTGTAGAGACTCACACAATTGAGACTGATGCTGCAAATTACAAAACAGTACCTCTCTGAAAAACATAATGAGGTATTTCAGGAAGCCAGAGTGGGAACAGTGTTTCAGTGCATTTATCTAAGCAATCACAATTCACACTTCCAGGCAATAGAAGCAGTAAAATAAGTATAATCAAAGCAACTCGCTTGACACTTGTCCAGATACATTTAAAAAATAAGGATGGATGTGGTCCTAAAGAAAGAGTGCTGATCTGCTGGTCTTCACCAGCATATTTTCTTCCTTAAGTCCTGGTAGTGGACAGGCTATGCATTATTCTTTTCAATACAGAAAATGTGAATTCTCTGCAATATAGAAAGTACATACACCTGCTAGGGGTAGAGGCAAAGATGGAGCTTCACCCAGAAATCAATCATGTTCCGGTTAGTTACCTCTTCCCTCATTAGTAGCACTGGCTCTAGAACAAACATCTGGTCCAGACACATGGATCTTTAATAAAACATGGCAATAATTTGTTTTTCAATTTTCCATAACATCCAAATATATAACCAAGAGTACAGCTTAAAGCAACCCTTGTCCTCTGTATTTTCCTCTCTGAAAATGAAAAAAAAAAGTAAAATTAAGGCCAAAAAAGAAGCACAAGGGAGGGATCAAACTCAGCAGCTGAAAAATTTCTAACTTACAATTGTTGGCTGATAGAAATGTGACAGTTAGGTATCTAAGTCTGTAACACCCACTTCAAGAGATCTTGGTGCTAGTCTGGGCCTTTGAACACATACAGCACATGCCTACCACTGCTGACCTGTAATTCAACACTGAATTCTTAAGTAACATTTTTTGAGGGAGATAGGAAGCACTGTTATTCCCATTTTATTGACTCCAGAACTGAAATTGACACCTCAAGAACTAATTTGAGGCTCCTGAAAGAAAAGTTATTATACACAAGCTTTCACTGCGGGAAGTCATGGAAAGTCCATGCTCTTAAGTAACAGAAAACACTGCCTTCAGGGTGAGTTTCATCACTAACATTTTTAGCATGGATATTTAACATTCACTAAAATGTCACATTCTCCTCTTTACTTTTCTTTTTTTTACAGGAAGAGTATCCCCCAGAATACATAATACATCCTCTGTTTGTTCATCTCTGCTCTTAATCTTGTAGCTCTCGTGGAAAAGTTTCATCCATATGTCATTTTACTTAAGATGCATTTCCCCTCTGGCCATACGAACAAAACTGAGGTCCAGCCATGGATGAATTGGAGTCCAGCATTTATGTACATGGACAACCTATGCAAAATGATCAAAAAAAATCTCAAAAAAAAGTTATCTCAGAAAAACCAAAGTCCTCTGAAAATGCTTTTGTTTAGTACAAGCTACTAGGGACATCCACTTTGAACACAAATTTAGATGGTTAAATAAAAGTAAGAGAAAGCCTTGTTCCTGAGTCGGTAGGAAAGACACTCCACTGATGTGACACTAGATCATATGGCACAAGAATCTAGTCAGCAAAAAGGACAAGTTTCCCCATCTACATCACTCACTCAATTTTTTCCTAAAAGGACTGTCTGTCATGCTAACTACAGTTTTCTCTCTGCAATGAATCCTCAACCACTGCTCATTCCTTGGTATCAGGTGGGTGCTATCACTCCAGGCAATCTTTTTTAGTGATGTAAATATCTAACAGGAATGAGAACAAAACAATCAATTCATACCACAGAGACCACTGAATAATCTCCCGGCAATGACACTTCAAACCACTATTGACATGGCTGGAAAAGGACTCATGGTTTAGATAAGAAAGATGCTTTATGGTATTGGCAATCCTTTTGCCCTCTACTTGCCCCCACTACAATCTTTCTAAAACTTTCATCGGGGGAGGAGTTTAAGGAAAGATGGCTTGTAATGCAGTATCAGATACAGTGCTTCAAAAACTTCAGCTTCTAATCACATTTCATTTTTAATAGCTATCTCCCAGATTATTTATTTTTCAGACAGCAGCTTAAGTTATTCGAACAACTTTGAGAGCAATTTCCTTTACCCCATTTCTTCAGACATTTGCAGTAATTTCATAGGTACTAGCTCTTTACATTATTTTCTAGCTCATCACTTTTACTATCATTTTGACTCAGAGCTCATTTCTTTGATGTACAATAATTTGTTGTGAGAGCACAGGATATCAAAGGACAGAAATATCTTCATCATCTAATGTGCAGCATGATCTACATGTCAGAAAGAAATAGTAAGGTTATTATTTATGCTTCCTCTCAACCATCTCTCTTGCACAATAGTCAGATTGCTACATTCAAATTACAGCACACAATTCATTTCACACCAAAGAAGCTGTTTAATACCAGGCAAGGAGCCTCGTGGTGTAAAACCCTGTATTCTACATTGTACAGAGTAAGAAAAGTCCAGCTCCCTTTGACCCAAAATTCTTCACTGCTCTTTAGATTAATCTGCAACACCATCCAGAACAGAGGATTTGGGTCATATATGTAATATTTCTTATTTTCTTGCTCTGGTTTATTTTTGTTCTTTCCTATTTCGCTTTTTCTATTTGGTGGAAATCTGTTTAAGCCAACCAAGACAGAACCTCTTTTTATTTCAGGGTCAACCCATGCCCTGACAGGTGGTTGATGCAGGTTAGCCTGGGTTTTGGGCTGGATGCAGAGATGCCATAGTGTACCTGGCATTCTTAATCATGAAGCTGCAAGACAAGAATCAGCATCAACAATAAAAAGTGCAACATCAGCTTTTGTTGTTCTCTTCCCTTTTATGTCTATTTGTCTTGTTTGGTTCTCAGAAAAATGACGTCAGAGCATAAACTCGGGGAAAACAAAAGTTTGAATCCATTCCAAGTACATTTTTCTTTTTCCAAAAAAGACATTTGATAAAGTCTATAATACTATATATAATATAATTTCACTAGAAGAACTCCTTTCTTAAACCTTTTTATATACAAAGGAAACCAGTTAGGGGGCACCGATTAAATGAAAGCTTACTTTTTATTGTATTACATATTTTTACAGATTTTATTTCAAAATGTATATTTTAAAACTCCACTTAAATTATACCTCAAATCTTCTACCTACTTTTCTTCTTTTTTTCCATATCTTTATTAAAACATCAAAACAATTTGCAGTGTCAATTGTGGACCTAATAAGCCAATGTCTTCATGCTGAAATTTCACTATCATACAGTGAGCCAGACTAACAGGAGACCATTTAGGAACACTTATGAAAGTAACAGCATCAAAAATAAGGAGTTTTTTCAGTTATGTGGTAGTATGCATCTGTGGAGATGAGGGTATTAATGCCTGTAGTGGTGAAAGGCAATATTGATTTCTGATTAAAACTTGACCATTCCAATATTGGCTTTGTTCCATCACATATGATGTCTCCTTCGAAATGCCTGTGACGGTTCTGAGAGCAAACCTCCATCAAACATTGTTACCTTTCTTACATCCACCCTTGTTTTTTGCCATCTCACCCTACACTTGCAACACCTGCCGTTCCCATTACACCCAGCCACAGCAATGTTTTCATTCAAAAGGCATCCTAATGACTGCCTCATGAGCACATAAAGGATATTATTCAATCAAACAATTGTCTAATTTTCCCCTTCATTTAAAAGTATTGAGTTTTGGGGAATGCTGCTATATGCCAGTAATCAGCTGTGTCTATGCTTCTAGGTGAAACTACCACTACTGCCTCTAAATTGTGGTACCCATGACTCTTCCCCAGTTTTGGTGTGAGACGTGGCTGTATCCTACCAGCATGCTGGGACCACCCAGCTTCTGCTCCCCTCCCATACTCTTACATTCACTGGAAAATTAGGCATGTGTACAGTTCTGAAGGAAGGTATTGGCATTGCAGACCCTGGAACCATGTCCAGATGACAGCAAGACAAGTAGTGCAGAAAACACGGTGCAGTGGCCTTGCCTCGAAGTTTCTGTGATTGGGGGTTTCCTACCATGCTTACTTGGTGAAACTTGACACAGCTGAGATCTGCTGAGCCTCATCCCTCCTAAAAAAATGTCTGCTCCATGTAACCATCCATCATGATAAATACTGTCTGATAATAAATTCTCAGTCAAGGCCTCAGGTGAGTGAGCGATTGATCTTCCAGTGATAAACCTCGCTCTCTCTTATCAAGTTGTCTGAAATGTTTTTTATCATCACTCGTTTCTTCCTGTTCAATATAAAGTTACAAATCCATCGAGACAACAACAATGTTTTTCTATGTCTCTGCTAATATTTAGCACACCTGTGGGCTCTGCAAGATAGCAAGAACAATAACCACTAAATTGTAGCTTCTGGCCCTAGAATAGCCTGCAAATGTTAATGCTTTATTAACATGTCAGAGTGCAAAGGTACCCTTTAATTGCAATTCACAAAGTAAAGTAAAAACAGAAAGAGACCAAAAGGCCAAATGAACAGAAAACAACAGAAAACTAAGTCCTTCTGAAGAAGAGATTTTTTTCTTCTTCAAAGCCAGAAGTCCAAATTATCTGCAGGGTTTTTTTACCATAAATGAAGTGCACTATTGTATAATACTAATCTAAAACTAACTATACTGCTACTTCACAGGAAAAAGATAAGAGCATGATTCTATCCAACTTTACATGTGCGGATGGCAGGTACAGCAGTATTATTTCAAAGTCTACTTCTAACACAGAAGGAAAAGCTGCTAGAATTTTGGCTGGCTGCACAGAATTTTAGCACAATGCAGAAGCTTACTTAAGTGTGGCAGTACTGAACATTGCCACCCTGGCACTTACTGAAGCACAGTGTGCTCATTTCCATATCAATGCAACACATGTTTCTCCAAGACAAAGCTGTTTCACACCACTGCAGCTATTTGAACTTTGGAAATAAATGGAAAGGTTTCTGTGTTATTGTTAAAAAACAATGAAACTTATATCCTTTGTGCACAGGATACAGTTAATGAACGCTGTCCTTTGTAGGGCTGTATTAGTGATTTTGGGCAAAAGGAAAGCATTGTAACAGAGCTGTGTTGTGCAGGAAAGACAAGCATCACTTTAAATTCAGAACACAGAGTTGCACGAGCTATAGTGATGCCTTTCAGATTTAGAAGATTATATTCACCGCAACTTTATTAGCTTGCTGAATGAGCCTACAGCAAAACCTGGGAATCGACAATAAAGTGAAATTCAAGTGATTTGTCCAAGGTCACAGAGAAACACTGGAAACAATTAACAGTCTGTCTCACTTGTGTGTCCGCTCCTGTTTTAACAAGACCAAGTTTCTTCTCCTTACCCCACAGAGAAAGAAATACTTCTCAGACTCTCACAAATCAATGCTAAAATACATTGTGCCGTACAAAACAGTAAGCTGTAGAGCTTTAGGAAGGAAAAACAAAACCTTCAAGAAAAGCTGCACCAAAGGACCAGAAGCTTTGTCATGTCACATTAAAACCCAGGGTACCATTGCATCCAAAAGGGTATTACTGGGAAAGAACCACCTCTTCCCTGCAATGAAAGCAAGCAAATGGTTCAATGATGTAAAACCAAGACCATTTAAAATCACTACTTTTAGCTAAGAGCAAACCAACTATTTTTAAACTTGTAGCTTCACAGGCATGAAAAGAACTCATTATTATACATGAATATGACTCCTCAATCTAAATGCCTGTAATCCCTGCCATAATACTTTTATTTATATTGAAAAGAAAACATGTAGTCTACTCGAGTAACAATAATTCCTTATTATCTGCTCCCTGGGTTTTCCTTACAATGTTCTTTTCACAATGATTACAGGGGAGAAAAAAGAAGGCAAGAAAAAAATACCTTATTCAGAAAAAAAAAAAGTATCAGAAAGTACATTCAAAGATTACCTGTCAACTTGCCACAAGTTGAATTTTATTTCATCACGCAACAGAAAATGAGAACAATTTTTGCTCCCATACTCTTTGAAGAGTAGATGCTTTTAAGAAAACAGAAATAGAAACGGTGCATGTACCTTTTTGTTCTGCAGCAACAGCAGGATGGAGGGTCTCTAAGCTCACAAAATCCCAGAAGGGTTACTGATGCAAGGAACTTCTCAAAACCATCTAGCCCAGCCCTTGCTTAAAAGCTGGGTCAGCCAGAGCAAGTAGCTCAGGGCTGTGTCCAGTCAGGTTTTAAATATGATCAAGCAACTACCTCTCTGGACAATCTACCCTCACAGTAAAAATGTGCTTTCTTATGTTCAGATGGAATCTTCCGTATTTCCATTTGTGCCCTGTGACTCTTTTCCTGTCACTGGGCGCCGCTGAGAAAAACCTGGCTCCGACGTCTTTGCACACTCCCATCAGGTATTTCTGCACATGGGCAAGGCACCCCTGAACCTTCTCTTCTCCAGGCTGAATAATTCCAGCTCTCCCAGCTTCTCATTTGCAGATGAGTGTCTGCCTGTACTCAGCATTGGTGAGGCTACACCTCAACTGCTGTGTTCAGTTCTAGGCCCCTCACTTCAAAAAAGACATTGAGGTGCTGGAGTGTGTCCAGCCAAGGGCAGCAAGGCTCATGAAGGGTCTAGAAAACGAGTCTTATGAGAAGTAGCTGTGGGAGCTGGGTTTACTCAGTCTCAGGAAGGCTCAAGGGGCACCTCATCACTCTCTACAACTCCCTGAAAGAAAGTTGTGGTGAAGTAGGGGCTGGTCTCATCTCCCATGCCTGCAGTGAGAAGAACAGAGTGAATGGCCCCAAAATGAGATTAAGGGACATTCAGATGAGATACTAGAAAAATTTCTTTTACTGTTAAAGTAGTCAGGCACTGGAGTAGGTTGCCCAGGGAGGTGGAGGAGTCACTCTCCCTGGAGGTGTTCAAGATCTGGTGCTGGGTAATACAGTTTAGTGTGAGGTGGACGGTATGACTGGATGGTCTTGAAGGTCTCTTCCAACACTGATGATTCTGTGATTCTATTTATTAATGACTCTAATTAATAAAGACATTATTAATAATGAATTTATTAATTATTAATCATTAATCATTAGTTGGTGATCATAACTACTTGTGTATTTCAAAGCTGAAGCAAGATATACCCAGCCAGGACAGGGGCTGAAAATGCTAATGGTGAGAATTAAAAAGAAGGAAGAAGGAAGGACACAGTTTTCTAGGCATTTCAACAGCTGCTACTGGACAGAAGCAAATGTTATAACTCAAATTATTTTAAAGTTCACATTTATAGTTCATTCATCTGAAAATTCATAACATCCATGAGTTTCTCTACCCAGATGTAATCCCTGAGAGAAATATTCCTTATAATTCAAAGCAGACCTAGCCTCCTAGGCAGAAATTTTTTAACTCCTTAGAGGCTTCTGCTTTGTTACTTAAGGACTCCCATTTGAGACAGAAGCACAAGAGGCATACCTGAATAGAAAACCTTTAAATCCCATTCGTAACTCAGCAAATTGCCAGAATAATATGCAACAGCTGAACTCCACATGTGCACCTGGTATTCCTCAAAAAGCCTATCAAGTCTACTTTTATTCCATAAATGGACCATTATCATTATACCACACTGGAACCAATTTAGGTGTAACAGGATATTACGAGTAAGGTTAATGACAAGCATCAGAAGATACCACACAGATGCTACCAAGCTGGGAGTAATCAGTTAGGTGCCAAAGGTGTAATCAATATCCCACACCTGAAGTCGTGGTCAAGGGTCAATTCTGAAATTCAAAACCTGAGCTAGAAACCATAAAGATCTAGAGCTAATAAAAAATGGAATTAGGGTAAGCCTAGTCCTCGGCATGCCACTTTAAACTCTGAACAAGGACTGCAGGCTTCCAGAAGCCTACACTGCACAAACGAGGTGCCCCCACAATGATTTCAAAGGAAACTTGAACACAGTCAGCCACAGAGCAGTGAATCACAGTCAGACTAAACCTGCAAAGAGCCAGCCCACAACAGAATCTAAATCCCATCTCTTACCTCTCCCAAAGTCCTTTCTGGATACCCAAAACGGGGTATTACTACCTCCCAAGGACAGGAGCTCTCAAAGGATATGAGAAAAAGGTCATGGTTTATTAGCTTTTCAAAAGTCAAGTCCTTCTGAACATGTGCTGACATCACAGGCACAGGAAGTATTAAAATACAACATCCACACACACTGATAAACTCCCTCTGAAGTGCAGGCATTAGAATGACAGGGCAACTGCTGAAAGTATTACAAGGATCACAACTTAGGATCTGGATGCCCACATGAAATTCCTGCCAATAAGAAGTTCCCAGTTTCAGTGCTTATGTCTACTTTCAAAATATCCAGCTGCATATTTCTAGAGTTGTGCAGTTTTTAGAATTTGGAAGGAATTAAAAATTTGCCTTTAGAAGAAGCTCCATCACTTCTAACACTGAAGGCTCTACAGCTGAGAAAGAAAATTGGCTGTTTTGTCATAAAACAAATATCCTCCAAGTCACAAATTTCATAGTATCCTGAGAGAGGAAGGTCTAAATCCCATTGAAATATAATGGGATTGAATGCATGCATTCTAAACTACAATGGAATTTAAGTGCCTACATCTAATTGAAATGCAATTAGATTTGAGTACCTAAATCCCATCACCTAATTGAAAGTCTACCCGCAGTGTTTCACAGGATCATGGGGGCAGGTGGGACTTTGAAAACATATCACATTACGCCTCAACTAGCACAAAAGAAGCTGCATTTAATTCAATAAGATTATCCCAGCGTTCTCACCTATAGGATTATTTTCTTGGGTTTTATTCTTTTACAACAGAAGGTGGCATTGCTGAACCACTAGTGTTACACAATTAGCAGTTCCCGCATTCTTCTTCCCAGCAGAGAACGTGCTGGGAAGTTCACAGAGGTTGCATAAAGTTATTTTACGTTAATAGGCTTTCCTGATTCTGCAAGCCCTAGCGCCTAAACGAGGTTAAATTAAGCTAGCGAACCAACCAGCATTAGCAAAAATCGTGGTTTTGGCACACAGGATTACAGTGGCTGCACAGATTTTGATCAGGCCTATAATATACATACCCATCCACTGGAAAACTAAATAACTAGCAAGTGAAGGCAGAACACACATGACATCTGGTACCAATATGTGCAAAAAAAAAAAAAAAAAAAAGGCCAGCAAATACTTTCCACAGTTTTACACATTCAGCAACTTAGTTTTGTCGTTGTTTCGCCTCAATAAAGGCAAATTGCAGGGTATTGCCACAGGGTGGCTCATTTCGCCTGCGATGGGAGTCACAGCCCTTTCTGCTCACACAGGCAGCCGAGGAAAAGCCGTTCTTTCTCCAGGCAGGATTGCCACAGGCGGAGTACACAGGGCAAAACTACTACAAAGAGAAAACCAGGAAGAGCACAGACCCAATTTTAATTCACCTTAACCCTGCATAGTTTCTCTCCCGCCAGTGAACCAACAGGCATTCCTGATGATTTTGCAGGCGGATAGAACCTCGTGACATGAAGGCAATGAGCCCACATTCCTCAGCAGCCAAAAATCCCACTGACTTCCTCGGAATGCCCAAATGACCAAAGAAATTCAGCCTCATGCCTTGTTCTATACCTGCTCACTGTGACAAAATACATCTTGTTCTCTTCAAAGGGCATGGGATAGGACTCCTGTTTGACTGACAGTGCCATTATGAAAACCAACCTTAATATCAGCTGGGGGCTGGTAAAAAATTTATTTATTTATTTAACCTCTACAATAAAATCATGTCACAAACTGTTAAGAAAGTAGACTAGCAAACTGAATAATGGGCACTTTTAACTATCAAGTTATTCTAGATGTGAAAAAATCCTCATGTTTCTTAAAAAGTAGCTTCATATAGGTAGGAAACTTTATCAGTAACTATTTACAGTTAAATTTTAACATAGGATATGCAACTAAATTATTGTAATGATCAAACAACCAACTGCTATAGAGAAAAGTGTTCTGAACAACTGGAAATTAGAATTCTCTTGTTTCTAACTTTTTTTCCTTTTCTGCTGTTCTGTGTTAAGGAACATTTTCATCTTGAGTGAGATAAAGTTTGAAGTTAATAATAATAATAATGTGCTCAGCATATCTGGTTTGGCAGGGCATTTTTCAAAATGTAATTTAATCAATTTCCTCAGATTTAATATGGCATTTTAAAATCTAGTGCATTGTCTCTTCCAAGAACTACATATTTAAAACAGAACTGGATCCAAAAAAATTCCCATTGCATGGCTTCTGAACTAGTCATTCACAAATGCTTTTTGAATGCATTAATTCTACTCATGATGAATACGGGCTACCCTGCCAAATCCTGAGACTATTTCTTGAAAGACCAGCATCCAGGGAAAACACTAAGTCCAAAATTAATTCCAGACAGTGCTGCTGAAACAATGTGACAGAGCAGGGGAAAAAACCACCAAGCACAGAAAAAAATTCCCTAGCATCCTAAGAATATAATCCCAACAAAAGTATTACACTCCGGCGGTAAAATTAGCCCCCAGGGGAGTGTGTATTGACACGGGCAATGCCCCCGGCCTGCAGCGTTTGCAGCCACAGCCCAGATCACCTTACACAGCGTAGTTTTGCTACGCTATTTGTGAGTGTCCGTGCCCTGCAAAAGGTGTCGAGTTTATGATAAACGAGGGGATGAGATGTGCAGCACAAACAAGAGGCGCAGTGTTTTCCAGAGCCGCGAACACAGGGGAGATCTCGGGCAGCGGGTATTGCACTTTGAAATTATGTATAAAGGACGTAAAACGCATTTAGAAAATGTACTTTTTAACAAAGATTGTGTTGTGCTCATTTTCTCCGGAGTGTCACACTGCTTTTTACATACCCCAAGTCACTATGAGATAGCGAGATACTGATTTATTCCCACCACTCTTTAAGAACAGTGATTTCTGCCCCCCCCCCCCCCATTCCCCAGGAAATTCCCAGATCAGTTTTATCCGTGGAATTTCGCATGATGCTGCACTGCCGCTGCGCTGCCCTGCGCAGGCACCTCGCGGTCCAGCGGGGCTCTGTGGCAGGGCTAGGTGAAACCACGTCAACAGCCCACACCTGGCAAAGCCCAGGGGCTCTCCTACGCCCGAGAACCAGGAATGTGGAGACTCCCACCTCGCCCGCGCCTTCCTTCCCGGCCCGGAGACGCAGCCACCCCCAGCGGACTACGCGGCCACGCACAGAACTACAAGCCCCGAAATGCACCGCGCGCGGCGCACTAGAAAGCGAAGCTCACGTTAGCGGGCGGGGCACGCCGGTCTTTGTAGTCTCTGCGCGGCCCCGCCGGTCCCGCCCCTGCGGGCCGGCCCCGCCCTCTGCTCCGCCCCCCGTGCGGGGCGGGGCCGGCGGCGGCGCGGCGGAGCGGGGCGCGCGGCGGGAGCCGGTGAGTGGGGCAGCGGGGTGGGCTGGCAGCGGAACGGCACCGAGAACCGGGGACAGGCAGCACCGGGGAGGCGGGCGGGGAAAGAGTGAGGCAGTGGGGAGCCCGCGCCGAGAAGGCCGGGGGAGTGGAGCCTCTGCGCCGCACGTCCCGCGCCGGACGAGAACGGCCCCGCCGCCCCCGCAGCTCCCGCGCACCGGTGCGGAGGCGGGCGCGGGCGGCGGCACCGCGGGGTCCGGTCCCGCTCCAGCCGGACGGCGGGTGCGGAACGCCCCGTTCCCCGGGGCGGGGGGTGACGGCCGCGCCTCCGGGTGTTTGTTTCCTCGGCCGGTTCCCGCAGCCGTGCGGAGCGACCGGGAGGGTTCCCCGGGCCTCTCCGGAGCCGCGGGCTCGGGGCCGCCCCTGGAGTTACATAAAGCGGCGGCGGCGGCGCTCCCCGAGCGCGGCCCCTCGGCGGCGGGGCCGGGCCGGGCGCTGCCCCAGCGGTGCGGAGCGGGCTGGTGTGGTTCTCCTCTGTTTCAGAACCGGCAGGTCAGTCAGAAGCAGCGCTCCCTGACGTGCAGGTTTTGGGAGCGAGGTACCTGCAGTTGTTTGTGTTTCCGTGGCAGACTCTTCGGGGCAGGAATTGTTCCTGTGTGTGTGGGTGTGATAAATAGCATCCCCCCCTCATTTTGAGTTCATAAGTAGATAAAAAAATGTTGTTAGGTAACTTGGCTGAAGTCGGCACAAAATGATTATTTTTAAAAACGGTGAAACCGAAGTCAGCAAGTTGTTTCTCTATATATTCCACTTGTTCTTCAGCTGACATTCCTAAGTAGCACTTAAATCCTAAACATCAGAGGTCAGCTTGTCTGCGTTGTCCAAACAGAGGCACAATATATGTAACCAGATCACAAATTACATAGCTAAGAGTCTTCTAAATCCAATTACGACTGTTAAGCAAGGAATGCTTTGTTTCTAATCTTTTATCCTTGAATCGTGTGGCTTGCTTGTTTCTCACTGAATATACAAGCCATTAGCTTAAAAAGGTTTGGAACTGCGATAGCCGCAAGCTGCAGGCAAGCCCTCTTTAAGTGGTTTTATTACAGCTTATTTGCCTCACCCGCAGAGAGGGAGGTGGCTGTTGTAAACAGCAGCACAAGTTGGTGTCATGCTGCTCTGTAGCATGTGACGGCCGGGCTCCCGGGACTGTCCTGTCCTGTTTCGGATCTCGCAGTTCAGCGCTTCCAGCTAATGTTCTCTTCCTTTTCGTTCTTAACTCACAGCTGGGAATCAAACTAAGCAAAACACAGGCTCCGAACAGGAAGCAAATTTCTTGTAAAAAGTCAAGTAAATAGCTAGACGAGAAAGCGCAGTCTCTGGGATATCTCATAGGTATCATGAGCGGTTTGCTCTAAAAGTTGGTGTGCTTGCTCCAATGATTCTGCTGGTTCTGTGCAGCTGGGGTAGGAGCAAACTGAGCACACAAACCCTCCTCCCTGTGCCGAGGTAAGTAGAGAGGGACGTGATTTGTCTGAAAGGATTTTTTTTTAAATGAAATTGTTCTCAGTTCCTTTTATTGCATGAATTAGTAGTAAACTATATTCATAGATAATGCTTGTTTCTATGGTTGTGACCCTCATTTGAGCATTGTATGTTTTTCTCATATTTAGTAGCCTTCATAAAGTGCAGATTGCTGTGATTTTGAACTCTGTTGTAACTCCTAGCATGTAAATATTTTAAATGCTGGGAAATTATGATACTTGAAGATAGATTTACATATGTATTATGAATATAGATGTATTTGTGAGTCTGGTAATGTAATATTTTTGTATATTTCTTTCAGCTTTTTTTTTACAAAAAAAAATTCAAGTTAAGTGGTGCAGTGCGCCATTTGCTCACTTGACCTGACGTTTCTGTTACTCAAAAAATACTTTCCTGTTACTCTTCAAAGTTACCGGAATCTGCATGTGACACTGGTAGTATCAGCCCCTTTTTTTTTTTGTTGGTGGGTGTGTTTACTGTGTCAGATTGAGTCAAGAACGTCCTTCAGAAGAAAATAGTGTCATCATCACCTTTAATATGCGTCGACTCACAATTTGGGGTGGCCTTGCAGAGTACAAAAGAAACTAAACCAGAAAATGTACCCTGGGAGCAGGTTTAGTGCAGTCCAGCTAATAAGCATCCAGGCAGTGGTACCAAATTAGAGCTGGTCTGAAATGAAGGCTGCTGAAGCACGTACAGTGTAGGTGTTGGCCTCTCTACACCAAGGGCTTTATCCTCAGGATCGTCTGTGTTGAGCTGTCTTGCTTGCCAAATTGGTGCGGCTGCTCAGAAATTCATGTGTATTTAAGAGTAACGTGTTGTAAGTAAATCAGCTCAAGATAGTAAGTTCTTGACTGGCATTTCACTTTAAACGAAGAAGTTCTTCTAGGAAAGACACTGTTCACAAATATTGTAACTGGTGAAAATGTCATTGTGGGGTTTTGGGTTTGGTTTGGTTCTTTTCATAAAGTGATGAAAAGCACAAGCTTTTTTTGCATCTTAAAATTCCACAAACTTCTTAGTGAACTTCAACAGGTTCCCTGAGATGTGGGCTTATTTTCCACTCCAGGTTCACAGTCATGCAACAGAGAATAATCACTTTTTATGTATAGATCTTTTGATTTTTTGCAGTCTGGACTCACTTAGGTTCTTCTGTTTACAGGAATTTAATCCTACGCCTCCCAAGAACATAGCTGGATGGGACATTGTTTAGGGCATGCTCTCAATTCTTTGTGCTGGTAACATGGAAGAGTCACTGAAATGGCAAGTGAAAAAGGATTTACCTTTTTCAGTGTTGCATTTAGATATTTATTTGTTCAGAGTTTATTGCTAGAGAAAATTTATCAGACAATGCTTCACGCCTTGCTTTGAAGAAAAATTATTGCAGAGCTTATTGTTCGAGGCAGAAAATATATTTTCTTACTGAGATGTGGGTGAAAAAAGGGATTTAAATATTGGCATAGCTCCAGGAGAATGTCTTGTCTCAGAGACAGGTGTGACTTGCTTCTCTCACACTAAGTGAGGCTGAGGCAGTCACATGTCTGAAATGTGGCTTCACTCACACAACCAAGCACAGGACTGTGCTGCAACAGAAGCTGCTGGATCCTTCAAATCCTGTCCCTGACCAGCTTAGTGAGTCAGCAGAGGCTTATGGTACTGACATTTCAGCGTCCTCAGATGCTGCCGAGTGTCCGGCCTCATTCCACAGTGAAGTGGAGATGTTCCCAAGAAATCGCTGCCAGTTTGAAATTGTTCTCCTGATCAAGTTACCTGAAATTTCTGACAGAGTGTGTGTGAAGACTTCCTGATGTAGCTGAAAGGATGACTAAGTTTGTTTTTTCCTTCACTCAAGGAATTTGTTCAAGAGAATTTTTCAGTCTTGCTGGTGCTGTTTCATTTAAAATTTATTTCTTTATTCATGTGGTCTAGGATTAATTTAGAGCAAGAGAGTGAAAGCATCGCTTCACCCTTGCAATTAGGAATCTCATTTGGTTTTGCTGCAGTGATTGATTGTCTGATGTGAATCAGGTTGGCGGTTTCCCATTTCACAGCTTCCTGCAGCCTCCTGGTTGATTGGTTTATTCCTGGGTGAAATGGATCATGGCTCAAATCCTGTTAATCCAAAGAGGTGGTATTTAATTTGCATTTTGTAAGAGCTCTTCTTTGGGTGCTTTGTTAAAATGAGGAGATGGTGCTGTTTTGGCAGTTTGATACTGCTGTCTTAATTTTATTTTGCTTTTTTTCCGGAAATGTATACACATGCCCACAACAGACTCATTTGAAATGGTTTTGTTGAAGAAAAAATACTAAATTGTTTATTTGTCCTTTTTTCCGTGCACTTTTTTTTTCCTTTTTAATCTTCTGGAATGGAAAACTACCTGCTGTAACAACCCTGCTTTTGATGTGCATGGTTGTAAAACTTAATTGCTCCAATTCAGACTCCAAAAAATGTGCCCATTTAACACTGTGACAAATGTCTGCAGCATTACATACAACAGAGTTGTTTTGAAAAAATATTTTGCATTGAAAACAGACCCACTATGCTTCAGTGAGTGTGTAATATGCAAGTATGTTTTCACCTAAGTTGTTTGCTGTCATGTCTTTTGATTCATGTCGTGTATATTGTTGCCTGTGTGTTTGGCTTGCATAGTCTGCAGTAGATGTCTTACAGAACCAATTCTGAGAAAACCTTTTGCACTGTTTAAACAGTCACTAAAACTACTTCTTATATGCCAAAAAATTGTTGACTCTTTGGATAAAACCAAATAACACTTAAGTCATAAAGGACAAAAGGATTTCTCTCTTCTGTAATCTTGTGTTACTTCTTTGCCATTTTAATTTTAGTAGGTGTGGAAGACAGAACTCTTGTGAAGCTGTCTGTCAAATGGTAGAGATATAACTGAAAAGCACCATTTTATATGAAACCAAAGTCTTTGTGGAAATGTTTTACCATCAGTACTGCTGTGTACCATCTCAGAGCTAATACAGGCTTTTTTTCCAAAGCTCTTAGTGTTGCTTTGACTTAAAAATGACAGCAGTATTTTCTGTTCTTAATTGCAGGTACTGTTCCTGAAAACAAAAGAAAACATGGTTTATACAGTGAATGAAGCTTAAATTCCTGGACCAAACAAAAACTGAGGGTTTTTTTTCATGAAGGATGGCAACACCGTATGTTCCTGTTCCTATTCCTATTGGAAGTTCATCATCCAGCTTTACAAACAGAAACCAAAGAAGTTCTTCCTTTGGGAGCATCTCAACGAGTTCGAGCTCCTCAAAAGGACAGCTGGAGGACTCTGCTGTTGATAGTTTTAAAAAGATGAGCGTGCCTGACCAGATTGGTTCCACGTCATCTGCATGTAGCAGTCCACTTGTTAGGACTAAGTTCACAGGGCTGGATACGTCCATAGAATACTGTACTCAGCCTGTAGAAGACATAGAGCAGAATGCAGATTCCAGGAGCTGGGAAGATCGACCATCAACGCCTACTATTCTGGGCTATGAGGTGATGGAGGAAAGGGCAAAATTCACGGTAAGTTTTGGGCATAATATAGTTGTTCCTGTAATGACAAGATAACAACTGAATGTGCCTTGCATTGTCTTCTGGCAATTAATCCTGCAGTTAAGGATGTTTACCAGTTTAGCTTCAAAGTAGTTCCTGGCAGGAAAATATCTTTCCTGTTACACAGGTGGGAAAACAGGGACTAGAAAGCAGTCTTTCCTGTATCGTGTATGTGGAATAGAAGGAATTTGTTCTGCTTCATGTATCAACTTCTGCTGGAAAAGTCAGGAATTCCTTGCACAGTTACACTTCCTTGTGAAATTGAACTTGTATAAGTTCTGTGTAAACTACTTAAATAAAATGTAGTCTTTTATTTGAAATGCATGGTAAGAAACCTTGATGTTTGCTCTTTGCAGCTTTTAGTAACTTAAAGCATATCTGTGAAAGTGCACGTATGTGCGTTTCAACTTCTTGCCCAGCTTAGTTTCTAGTAAGGGGAAACCTGTTCTGCAAACAGACTAAGAAGTCACTTTTGCTGTATCTTGTGCCAGAACAGCGGCCTAACTGGTTTGTATTGATTTTTCTCAAAGTGCACTGTAGCTGGCGGTTCATTTTCTTTTCATGCCATAAATGTATCAATGCACTTCTATGTTTGTTTTTGTGGGTGTGGTTGAAATATTTCTTTGAGATAATACTGTAGTGCTTGTGGAACTGATGGAAGCTGTTTGTTACTGATTATTAATTATATTACTTAAGAGGAACAACATCAATTAGAAATGGAAGGAAGGAGAAGGAAATAACAAACTTTTTTCCCTCCTGTTTTCTTTTAGATTAGAGAAGTGCAGAATCTTTATGACAGTTAAAATACTAATGAAATCAAGTTCTTTTTGCCAAAAGTAATGCTGCTTTTTAGTTATTTGAGAATGATACGCTGTCTTTTCCTGAGATTTTCAGTTTCTAACATCTTTGTGCATGATAGCATAAGAGAAGAGCAGAATTCTTTTTAATAGGTAGATTAAAAAATTTGTTTTAAATAATAATCTTCAAAACTAAAGCTACAATTAATATTGTTATATGGACAAGGATTAGTCTGAAAATACCACAGGATCATTTAGGTTGGAAATGATCTCTGAGACAGACTCCAGAGTGCCACATCCAGTCATTTCTTGAACACCTCCAGGGATGGGGACTCCACCACATCCCTGGATAGCTCATTGCAATGTTTAACAACCCTTTCCGTGAAGAAATTCTTCCTGATGTCCAAGCTGAACCTCCCCTGGCCCAGCTTGAGGCCATTTCCTCTTGTCCTGTCACTGGTTGTCTGGGAGAAGAGACCAACCCCTACCTGGCTACAGCCTCCTTTTAGGTGGTTATGGGGAGTGATAAGGTGTCTCCTGAGCCTCCTTTGCTCCAGGATAAATATCCCCAGCTCCCTCAGCCTCACATGACTTACCCTCTAAACCTTTCACAAGCTTGTTGCCCTTCTCTGGGCTTGTTCAGCTCCTCTGTGTCTTGAAGACATTGCCAAGACATTCCAGTGTGCCTGTAAGGTCTTCTTCTGAATTAACTTTGTCTCCTTATTGTATATGGAAGGCCAGCTCACAGTACAAGTGAAACATTCCTCCATTGTAAAATGCTTGAGTGCATTTTGCTCTTCCCAATTTCACTTCTACTGCTGTATTAGTTTCTGAAAGCACATAATTAACTGTTTGTTTTCAGTTGCACGTTGCAGTTTGCTGATGTGCATTAAAGCCAGCAAGTAATTAGTCCTAGAAGTCTGGGTTGCTTTTGCAGTGCCAAATCAATGAGATGGAAGGCTGGAAATTAAATTAAAATCACTTGTAAAAGAGAGGAGACTCAATTGCTGAATTCTTTTTTAGTGTTGGTAGCATCTCATAATTCCCAAAAATAAGAATCTGATTAAGCTGAATGATGTCCAGACTTCAGGAGTTAGATGTTGGTGCATGTTAAGAGTATGTGGTTGCTGAAGCTTATGGGAGAGAAAACCTAGGCCGAAAAACATCTTTGTAAACATTTGGTCTTAAGTGAATTCACAATCCTGGAATGTTCAATTAGCACTTTTTTATTTTTCCTTTTTTCTGTTTGGTTTTTTTATTTTTTTTTTTAGCCAAGTAGAAATGATAATGAGATGCTAAGTCAGCCAGAGAATGTTACCACATATGGGTGTATTTTCATTAATTTTTTTATTTATAGAATAAAGCCATTCATGACTGAGTGGACTTAAGTGAATGTGTTGAGTTAATTTGTGATTTTTACCCAAGATCATGTATGAAGGAACTGAGAGGTGGTTTTGTAGTATTCTAGTTCTTACTCATTAATTGCAAACCTTAAAGAGAAGCTAAAAAACACCCAACCACCTTTCTGACTTTGGCAGGAAAACCAAACATGTTTGTTTTGGGTTGACCATAATTTTGAGGCCAGTAATCACAAGTTGAGTGCACTCCCTGTTACAGTTAAGTTCACTGTAATTGGTGAACTTTTTTTAAATTACCTAATGTTTGCTTGGAAATTATTCCATTTTTTCTCATATATATTTTTAAACAATGCTTTTGCAGAACTTAAAGTAGAATACTGATTAGCAAGTAAATTTGCATGCGTATTCCGAAGTTTCTTGTTCTCTGTTTTACTGTGTACTAGCAAATAGTCTTCACAATTTTACATTTACTCCTTTATTTTATTTATGAAAATAAAGCTGTTTATACTTCTAGTATGACAGCAGAGTAATAAAATATTTGGATAAGCATTTATACACAAAATGCCGGGCAGAAAAATTATATTTTAGTGATTGTTTTGTAAGCATGTCCTGCAGATTGAATTCTAAAAATTAATAGCTTTTTCCTCTGACACAATCCATGACTTCCACAGATGATGCTTCTTGAAAATGAAATTGTGTTTAAAACATAGATAAGAGAAGTACTTGCTGAAAAATTGCTTTTGATTTGCACCATAGTTATCTGTAGTTTCTGTAACTATCTGCAACTTAATATGTTATGGAATACAAAATTGCTAGAAAAAGTCTCAGACCTGTACAGAAGTTAGCTGACACTGGGGTTATCACATTTGGGACTGCATCAGGAAAAATACTCTTACCTAAGACAACAGCTAAGACAACCTTTTGTGACAGCATGAAATACTGGAAAAGATTTGACTATGTAGCAGGTTAGAAAAGGTTTTAAATAGAATTTGGTTATGTGAGGGATTGTTTATCATTGTGATTCTGAAAATATCTTTTTCTTTCTTGTATTATATTTTTTTCATACAGACTGGGAAAAATAACCCAGTACAATTGCAGAACCTCTCTTTCCTTACGTTGGCAAAAGTAAGGTTATGACATTAAACACTTGTTTAATGTTTCCTAGCTGAAGTTGTTTATTGTTAGATTCATTGTGTTTAGGCACTGGAATATCTGTCCTCCTAAAAAGTAATTTTAGAATATTATTATTATTATTATTATTATTATTATTATTATTATTATTATTATTGTTATTTTGTTTATTTATCCATTTGCTTTTAAATAGGAGGTTGGTACTGCTGTGCTGTTGTTTTGCAGAATCTGATTCAAAGAATCCATTACTTCAGTTACACAGCGCTGGTATAATCATTCTGATGCAGTTTTCCAGTGAAGTCATATTTTGCCTGGAAAGACAAAACCTAATGTTCAAGACAAATGCAGAGGAGGATGTCATTTTATTCTGCATCATTTTTCTTCATGAAGCAAGCCAGATGAGACATTTTGAAACAATATCACACTCAGTACTTGATTATTAACAGTCATCTTAAAAACACAGTGGCCTCAAGGATCAATGAGTAAAACTATAGTTTAGCGAAGTTTAAAGTAGATCACTAAAACACACTTCCCTGACTTTTTTGATAGCCAAGACTTTTGTTCTGTAGGGCAATACATTCTTTCTTACAGATAGAAAGAGTTATATGTATTTAGAAATTACAGAAACTCCTTCCTTAAATTCTAAAATTAATTTAAACTCTTTGTACTGACAATTGTTATTTGGTTTTCTTTTACTCTAATTCAGAATTTTTTTATCCATGAGTTTTGTTTCATTGAGAAATAAAGGATCATCTCAGCTTTCCAGACAATGCAGTGTGAAGTTTTCCAGACAATGCAGTGTGAAGTTTTGGACATTTTTCTGATATTCCTGTCTTTCCACACAGGTATACAAAATACTAGTAAAGAGAAGTCCAGAGGAAAGCTGGGTGGTTTTCAGACGGTACACGGATTTCTCCAGACTTAATGACAAGGTGGGAATTATATGCTGGTAAATTCTCAACTACCTTACCTCACTTCTTTCATGTCTTGTATTTTTGTCACTTCTATTTTTTCTGGTTTTAATGCATATGAAACACTTACTGTATTAATGACTGGAAAAATATGATTTCCTCATTTTTTCAAAGATACATGAAACAGCTACCACTGGTGTAAAGGAGAGGTAACAACTTCATCTGAAGCTGTTAGTGTGCATCAAACTTTATACTTATTCCTAGTTTATATGGCAAAAGAAATTAACTCTTGAATATTTATCCCCTGCATGGAAATAGAATTAGGGGCTGGTATTCTCTTGCGGGAATGATACAGTAGTTACTTAGTCCCTTTCTGTGTAACAAACTCTGATTTTGTTCATGATAAAACTGAAGTTTCATGAACATAAGTAAGTTCTTTGTATGTTGGTCAGTTGTTTTCAGTGTCTTCAAACTTAATAGTGAAATACTACATCAGATCTTTAAAGATGAAGGAGGAAACACCAGATTAATAGGAACTCTGGGTCAACAACTTAGTATTTTTAGAATACTTGAAAGGAAAAAATGCTTGCCTGAAAAGCACAGGATTTTATGATTGGTAAATAGTGCTTGGCTATCAAAAGTAGAGGAACAATTGCACTTTTCTTTGTCCACTGTTCACTCCTAAGTATAATCTTTCATTGCCAGTTCAACACACTTTCTGCTAGTGTGTTCTTTCATGTTTCAACATGAACCTTATAACACGCCCTTTTTTTACCCATAGTAAGGGATTTTTTTAATAGCTTATCACTTTGGATTAATGTGCCTCAGCAACTAAGAACTTAATTTAGTTGAAGTTTTGAAAATGGACTTGAACTTAAAAATTTCTCTGGATTCTTGGTTTGACCTGTTTGAATATCTTCTAAGCTACCTTTGAAACACCAGTGGAGTCTAAAACCAAATTGCTGAATGTGAATTAGTTTAGAGATTTCTTTCTGAAGAAATTCCTGTCTTAAGTACAGTCTATCTTAAATTAAGTAATGTCCTGACACTGAGAAAAGCCTGACTTCTTTTGAGATGATGGTCTTAGTATTTCAACTCAGATTTTGGAAGTCAAGTCATACAGCAGTTTGCATTTTGATCAGCTATGTCAGGTATAGGTCAAGAATTGGCTTACCTCCATTGACTTTTAGTGTGGTTATCAGTGGTTTGAAAAATTAAAATGCCTAAATATCTATTAGAATAAATATTTAAATTTTACAAGTGAAGCCCTTAGTCTTTGCCATCAAATCTTTGGCAAAAATACTTGGTTTCTAGCATTATTTCTAGGTACTAGTATTTCTGTTTAAAGGAAAATTCTCTATTTTTTAAATTTGTGTCACTGTCTGAAGCTTCTTCATCTTTCAGTATACATCTAAACCATTTACTCTTTGTTTCTGTAAGACATTATACTTTTTATAATACAGAAATGTGAACTCCAGGATCTTAAACATACCACCATTCAGGAAATACTGGAGAATTACAAAGTAATAACATTAATAGTTTGAAAACATGTAATGAAATGGCCAGTCTTAAGAACCAAGAAGTTTGCCATTTCTCCCCAAGACTTTGATGGCTGTAAAGACTTTGTGTGACATGTGTAATGTGTCACATGGTGATGTAGGAAGGAGTGGGAAAGGTGCTGGGTCCAAGCAAGAAGTCATGGCCAGAAGAAGTTGTCTGACCCATGGGTTTTTCTCCTGTGTCTGAGGAGTGCTCAAGAGATAATGTTCCAGGACTGTACTGTTGAAAATCAGTCCACTGACAGCAGCTGGCTCTTACACCCTTCATCCACAAAAGGAGTAATCTGTGGGTAGGAGTACTCTCTCCTTAGAATTAAATTACATGATCTATGTGACCAGACAAGTCAAAGTACCATTAAGCAGAAATCTGTGTGGTTGAAAAGCTTTTCCTGCAATGGTTATCTGTGGTCTTCTGTATAACTAACAGGAACTCATTTTGTGGGTTCTGTTCTATTCAGATACATTCTTTTTTATATATATATATATATATATGGTATTAATCATAAGTTGGTAAGAGATGAAGGAACTTTGGAGCACCAAAGATAAAGATATAAAGAAAAGTCTAATATCAAGATGAAATTCAGTAAGAGGAAAACATATACTAAAACAATTAAATTCAGTAATAAAGAGCAAGGCTTTGACAATAAACCATTCTGTAAATAAGGAACTAGTTGTTATCATGGGCTATTTGAATAAACAGTATTTGTGATGTTTAAAAAGCACGTCATGCTGTGAAGCAATACTTACATGAGCAAAGGTGATACATTAATGTGGTTATTCCTTTAAAGTGTGTAGAGAGACTCTGTTTGAAATGCAGCATCTGTTCTAACTTCTCTAAAACTTCATCTGGTGAAAGCTACCCGTTAGCATTTTCTGTCACTGCAACATTCATATTAATATAATAGGTGTATGCAGAACATCTATGACAGAAGTTGGCTAGATCCTGTATTCAGGAAAAGAGATGAAACAATTCTTGTGGCAGCTGAGATACCAGATTTTGTAAAACCTATTTGCTTTTTCGTGTTGGTTGTAAATCCTCTCCCAGATTTTTCTTTGTCAAACATCACTTTGAAAAATTGTTTTCTTTTATCAAAGTGGTTTTTTTGATTATCATGCATATTAGAAAAATAATTGGCACACTTGGACAGGTTCATTGTTGTATAATTTCATTCACCTGTATATTTGTTGTATGCTTTCATTCACCTGTATATTTTATTTCTGAATTCAAAAAAAATTCTCTATATTTCTGATGTCTGCTATACCCCATTGCTATTTAAGCAACTCAGAAATACAATTTTGCATGTTACTAGGGTTTGAGCCATACTTGCATATTGGAATTTTTTTATTCTGGGTGTACAAAAAGCTACTCTTTACAAGAAGTATCTCATGCATGTAATTTATTCTTCTAGCTCCCCAAGAAAGACGAGTTGCAGAGTTGTAGATCTGTAATGGGGTTTTATTCTATATATATGTGCATATATACATGCGTGTATATATATAAATATAGTACTTTACTTTAGAAGAAATACCACTGAAATTATTATTCATCTGATACTTTTTATTTACAGTTTTCTTACGTTTACAGACTTAAAGGCTTTAAATAGCAGGCTCAGACATTAAATAACAAAGCAAAGGTTTTGATTCCTATTTTTATGTGTTAAATTTGAGGAAAAATACAAAGCACTGTATTGCATAAGGCAGCACAGCAAGTGACAGAACTGTGCTCACAGTTTAAGTTGTAGTTTGGCTTGTACTTATGGTTGACTTACTTTGTGCTTTAACTTAGAAATACCTCATAAATCTGAATAAAGTCAGTGCCTGTGACAAAATCAGTATTTTTCTCGAATTTTTAATTTTTTTTGTCTTTGATTTCAATTTCAGCTAAAAGATATGTTTCCAGGCTTTCGGTTGGCCCTTCCACCAAAGCGCTGGTTCAAGGATAATTACAATCCTGACTTCTTGGAAGATCGACAGCTGGGGCTGCAGGCATTCCTCCAGAACCTAGTAGCTCACAAAGATATTGCTAACTGGTATGTGATTAAACTTTGCATGTGCATTTGTGGCTTTTTTTCTGTCCATACTCCCCTTACAAAACCCCTAGACTCCAGCTGTGTATCTTTGGGTGATGTGGAGAGGAATACATGTTTCAGTAACATACATGTTGTGCATTTGGTCATTATGTGAATTATTCAGTGTCCTTTTAAATTAGTCCCATCTTACCATAAAAAAAAGTGAAATTGCAGTATTTTGAATTGTTCAGGGATAACTAAAAGCTGTAGTATTTAAAATGTTAGAATAATCCCACGTTTACTTCTAAAACATTACTTCTCTGTGTTTAATACAGAAGTGCTACATTGTTAATTTATACTGGGATTAAGCCTTAGGCTTTCATGATGGAAAGTACCTACACTGTTGTGCAATTAGTTCTTAAAATGTCTATTAAATTACAGGTTTCTAATTCACATGACATGATAGTAGGAGAACATTTATAGATTCCTGTACATAATTAAGTGTAAACCACAAATCAACAAAGTCTTAATAGTTTAAAAAACATAATGTGTTTAAGCAGCAAAGTGCAAGTATTTCTTTGAACAGTATCTTTTTTCGTACAAACTGGGAGATTCTTCCAAAAGCAGGAAAATTAATAGAATGTAATTCTGACAAATGAAATGTAAAATAATTTTATTAAAGACCTGAAGAGAATGTAAGTAGGCAGCTTGCTAGAGGCAAAGCAGTTAGTTTTAAAACCTTTTCCAGCACCAGAAATAAAAAAGTTAAGATTGCTGTACTAGAGATTCTTTGAGGAATGAGTCTGAGGACCTGTCATCATCAAACTTCATTCAAAACAAAGAGTAAGAAATTTTCTAAAGCAAACCTAATTCCCTCAAGACATTTAAAGGAACTAAATTGTACAATTGCCAAGCTGTGGTGTGAGACCATATAATGCTCAAACCTACTTTACTTTTTAGTAGAAGGGCTGTTACTACATTTGACATGTTTTTATAGGGCATTCAACTGCAGAGTCTGGAAAGTAGGGATTTGTAAGTCAGTCTGACTTTGGTACTGCTCGTAGTAAAAAAACCCAAAGTGGTAAGCAGGTAAATAAAAATGCTATAGTGTCTCCCGCAGAGGGAAATCGAACAAATGAGTGGTTGTGACAGGGCTCATATAAAATGGTTAAAAGACAAGGGGAAAAGGATTGATGGAAATTTAGGGGTAGTACCTATGTTAGATCACAGTTGTGGACACTGATGTTCAGACCATCTTGAAATTATCTGGAAAATGGAATGAACAATGAGATCACAAGCTGCTGTAGAAGGATCCTGAGGCACTGAGTGACTAATGTCTGTTTTCGTGTCTTGAAGTACAAAATGTCAGTAAGTACACCACCCGTACAGATTTGCAAACTCAACTGGTTTTTGCAACCTGGAAAATAACTATTGGTATTGACACCACAAGTTTTCTGGATCAGTTCAGTACTCAGCAATAGTCAGAAAGTTTCATTAAAATTGTTAGAGGAACCTAAAAGGGGAAAAAAAAGTTACTGCTCTGGGAATCTGAATTGTACTTCCACATAGTTCAGTGCTAAAACACAGCTCTCAATTTCAAGGGAGATGTCTGTTAGAGGTACAGAGAAAGCAAGCAAGAGCAGGTGAAGCTGCAGAAAAACTTCCCTGCAAGAATTCTCTTTAGTCTGTTGTCTTGAGCAAGGGCTGGCTAAACAGGCCATGTGAAATCATCAAAGGAGAGAGGGAAGGTGAGTAAAGAATGTTAATATTTTGATGATTCATAGTCATGCTAGAGTATGTCATGCTGAGTGGCAAAGCTTTGCTGAGAGATGTCAGAGACAAAGCTTAAATGGTTTCAAAAAGAAATGGGGCTCAACCTGTGAGTTTCTGTGTCAGTGGCTATTAAATATGATTATGTGGGTGAGGTATGCAGCTAAGAAGTTTAAAAACTTCCCAATAATTAAATTACACAATAATAGGTGTGCCAAAAAGCAAAGGAATCAGTCTCTAATAGTACCTAAATGTAACTTCTGTTATGCTGCTGAAGACACACTAGTAAGTGGAATGGACTTGCTTAAATAGATCTGAAGTCTTTATGCTTCATATTGTTGCAGCTAGTTCAGTATTTCAGCTGGCTTGTTTGTATCTTAGTGATGGACCATATTGGACAAAATAGTGTTTGTCATAATTTAAGGCAACAAGCTCCAAACTGTAACTTTTTAAACTGCAATGATTGTCAGACACAAAAAGGAGTGAAAATAAAATGTTTGTGGAATCAGTTTGTATTTTGGCTAATGAAGAGATGGTTAATTGAAATGTGGTTTTGAGAACTTCTGTCCATGTAGGACTCTCCATGAAGACAATTTTTTTTGATAAACTTTATAACCTGTTGATATGATTCCAATGTTTGCATCTGTGGAAGGTCTGAAGTGATTAGAATGGGGGAGATTTGATCCGTCTAACATTTTTACCCACTTATCAGAGAATAAATTTACTGTTAATGGGAATTAATACTTGTACACAGGAGCAGTAATGAGCATTTGACCCTGCTTTCTCCATGAAAGCTCACCATTTACTTCTCCTGTTTTGCAAATAAGTAAAACTGCTTGGGTCAGACCTAAACCAACAAAGTCTTTTCTCTTTGTAGAGAAGTTTGTTTTATTTCTCTTTATGCTTTATGTACTATATTGACTGTGGGAAATGTGCCCTTCAGGGATAGGAGACCACATTTGGTATACCTATTTTTTAATAAAACTAGATTCACAAAGTATTTTAAAGATAAAATGGAGCGGATGGTATACGCAGGTGGCTAAATTTAGTGTTTGTGTTTTTATAGACTTGTTGGTGTTTTATAGACGACTTCTCATGTTTTGCATTGTATTGAAGATTCAGTGAAAGATCAAACTGAAATCCACCCACAGAGTTAAATGCGTTCAAGAAAATTTCATATGACTCGTGAAGTGGGAGAAAGAAGTTGAACCTGCTAAACAGAAGCATCATCTGGCTTTATATAGATGACAGAGCTGTCCTGTCTCCACCCTGTATAAGAAGCTTGGAAGGGAGGAACTCGGTCAGCTTGGAGTCGGGGATCCCATGTGCTGCACTGCCCTTTGCTGCCCTCCCTAATGCTGGCACAGCTCCTCCCTGGACAGGGATGTCAGCCAGCACACGTGTACAGCAAGCTCTGTCACAGCACAGAAAAGATCCCTGTGGTACTTTTTAAGGCAGAATCTCCTGTTTGTTAAATGAAAGGAAGAGGTGTAACACATGGAGGGGAGAGCAGGGTCAGACCTGACTCTCAGAGCAAAGCTAGGCTACAAATAAATGTTCATGCCATCAGGTGCCTATTTTAGGTAAAGAAACAGCTAAATAAATGTTTAATGTATTTTAGATAAATATTCTTTAAAGTCTTTGTAAAACTAAAAGTGACAGTATAATGAATGATTAGTGTTCAAAGAAATTTCTTCTCATTTTGCTTGCCAAAGCTGAAGCTGGTTGATCAGGATGGTAGCTGGGTGAAAGTTTCCTTTCTTGTGTTTTTACACTGTGGATACCTCGCATGCAGAGAATGAGTGGAGGCAGAAAATTATTGCCTTTTGCCCTCACCTTTCCATGGGACCCAGGTGGGAGGAAGAGACAGAAAATTAGGTTTGGATTCACATGGTTAATTTTTGTGCATTTCACTGCAGTAGGAGTGATTTCAAGATTTACAGTAGTGAGTGCAAGCACAGCGTTGCTCCTAAGTTGCTACTTGGTGATTAATTGTGAATACAATGTTCTGATTTGAGGTTATTTGAAGAAGAAGGAATACAACCAAGCAGAAAAGTCTTAAAAAGGCTGCTGAAGGGATATGTTTGGAGACGTTTAGGAGTTCTGTGAAAAGTGATCTAAATTTGGAAGGTTGAATGAGACAGATGCTTGAAATACTCAGTAGTAAACCACAGGATTACACCTACTTCCTTCTTCTCGCCTTTGCAAAACAACACACAGAGGGGGATGACAACTGTCACACAGTTCTAAGTGGAATGCATTAGTTTGAAATGTGTGTTTAGAGATGGCTGTGTAGTAGATCCATTGTACATTTACTTTGTCTTCTGTTATTTTATAACTTATTATTTATATTAGAAATATATACTGTATATGTAAAAATCATATAACGTATATACGTCAATGGATTATGAACTTGGCAAAATGGAGACAGGTGAACATGTTTAAGTACTCATGCTTAAATCCCCTGATACCACCTGAGGGGATCTGCATATGGATTTTAACAGCATACTTTTTCATCCCTCCTATAATATTTACTTTTCTTCAGGAGAAATTTTCAAACCACTTCAATACCAAAATGATAAACTTGTCAGTTGTCACGTAGCAATAAATACTATGAAAATTTTTTAAAAAATCATGAAAACTCATGTTCTAAAACTGCTTATTCATCCTCATAAGTTACATTTTAAGTACTGTCCCTGGTCAACACATAAAACAGACTTAATAGTTTGCTGACATTGTTTTGAACACTTGGGAGTAAATTTGAGGATGTAAATTTTTGTGCCACTTAAATACCTCAATTTTGTGATCATTTTTAAGTGTTGTTGCTGGTTTTGTACTTCAAGTAATTGATTCTCTTTTATTTGGTAAAGCCTTGCAGTGAGAGAATTTCTTTGTCTGGATGATCCTCCGGGTCCTTTTGACAGTCTAGAAGAGAGCAGGGTAAGTGCTAAGTGGTAGGATAGAAACAGAATGCAAAAGGCAGGTGTTGTTAGAATATTGTAAGATCTGTGTAATGATATGGAATGAAACACTTCTGTTTTTGTTCTTTCACAAACATCCCAAAAGGATGTGTTTCTAGAGTGGGCATAGTCTGATAATTGATGCACACTGGTTAATCTTTGACTGCTGCACTTCATCCCTGTCTAAAAATGTAGCTTCTTTTTTGCCTTTTATGAGCCATGGATGAAGTTGGTTTTTTAAAGCAACTACTTATATAAGGCAACTACTGAATATAAGGAGCGATTTTACAAGTTTACATTCAGCACATTGTTAAAATGCTTATACCTTAGACTCCCGGTCTTGCAGGGAAATGTATCTTGCTATAAAATCACAGAATCATAGAATGATAGAATTGTTTGGGTTGGAAGGAACCTTAAAGATCATTTACTTCCAACACCCATGTCAGGGGAAGGGATGCCTTCTCATGTAATGAACGTACTTAAAGGATTAATTCTCAGCACCAAAAATAGTGTTCTTGCAGAAAACTAAGTAGTGTTGTAAACCAGCAGCCTTTCAACATGCCTGTGAGTACACTAAACAAATAATGCTGTGTGCTGCAGCCTATTTTATTAGAAGTAAGTTTCACTGGCATGCAGAGCTGTATCAGGGCTGCCTAGAGCAGATATTCTCAGTTTTCTTGCTTTATAGAATAACTATGTTTTAGAATTGTGCATACATTGTTAGTCTTGCAGAAATTATGAATGTTAAATGATGCTCCTTCAACTAAATTTATATTTACGAGTTTGTTTTGCATGTGTGTAGGAGTGCCTTGGCTCTTGTTCCATTACTGTGTGCCTGTGAAAGATTTGGTATGTTTTTTTGTGTCACAAGCTCATATATGATTTCTGTACAATCACTCTGCATCATTGCTATTTAAGAGCATGAAATTTTTTTAAAATTACCGTAATTATTTGTTCAGATAATTTAAAAAATTTAAGTGCCTTCTTCATTGAAATTTCAGTCATGCATACTGTGGTGAAATCTGTGTTATTCTTCCACTGAAATTTAATCAAACCATTAAAATAGCTGTGCTGTTGTAGTTTTAGCTGTTACCCATTTCTTTAAAGTTGTTGAGACAGCTGTCATAAAATTCTCCAAGAGATGCCCCACCTTATTATAGAGTGATGGAGGTTGGAAAGGACTTCTTGGGATCATCTGTTCCAACCTTCTTGGCTCAAGTAAGATCAGCTACTGCTGGACCATGTCCAGTCAGGTTTTTAATGTTCTATAGAGGAGACTTCACAGCCTTTTTCTCCAGCCAGCTCCAGTGGCTGGCCACCAGCACAGGGAAAAGGTGCAACCTCTCAGGTCCCGTGGACATTAATATGTCCAATTTGTTTAAGTGCTCCCTGACCTGGTCTTCGTTTGTCTTGCCCTTCCTTCTGGATGCAGGGAAGGAATTACTCAAGGCTGGTCTTTCCAATCAAGACAAGTCCAAGGTTTCACATCTTCCTCTTTTGATTCTGTACTTACAGAATCTTTTTTTTGTTTCTTTTCACATGCCTTGCCAGATTCAACTCCAGGTTGTCCTTCACTTCCATAATCCTGTCCCTGTAAGATTAGACAGCAGCCTTACATTTCTCCTGTGTCACTTCTCCATGCTTTCAACCCTAATAGAATTGTGTTTTATGCCTGAGCTCAGGAGATCCTCGCTCATCTACACAGGCCTCCTGCAACCTTTACTTGTCTTCCTGCTTGTTGAGCTCTACTTACTGACCCTGCAGCTGGTGGTCCTTAAATATCAACTAGCTTACAACACTCCTGGACTGCTCTTTGCTCCAAGGTGGTTTCCCATGGATTCTTCCTTCCAAGCAGGTTTTGGAAGAGATTGAAGTCTGCTCAACCTGAAATCTGTGGTTGTGGTCATGGTTTTTGTCTTGCTTCTGATTGTTTGGAGCCTAAATTCCTACATACTAAAAGCATCCATATCCATCCGTTGCTGTTTGTTGCTCATTTTTTTCTTTCCCTGAACTGCCTTTTACAGGAAAAGCACCGAGGTTCATTTACTTATTCCTGGAGTTCATTTTTAAACATATCTCAGAACTTACTTCTGTTTTGCCTTTCTGTTACCATCCAAAGCATTGCAGAAAAAAATATTCTCTTTTTTCCTGATAATGCAAAATATGGATATCTTCTATTTGGTTTATGTCTATTCTGTTCTTCCAAGGACTTGCCAAAACACATTTATCTTTTTTGGGGGAGGGTACAGGTACCTGCTTCATTAGAAACTGATAAGGCCTAGAAACCTAATCACAGAAAAGTAGGCAAAATATTCACTAAATCTTTTTTTTTTGGGTCATATCCTTGGTAGTTGTTTCCATAGATCTTTTCCCAGCCACCTCTGTTTCATGATCCACTGAAAAAGGAAACAAAGCTGTCTCCCAGCTGTCCTTTCAGAATTACAGGGAAAATTATTCCAGCCTGGATATTAAAATTGTTCCAGACTCCAGGTGTCCAGCTGTCTAAGGAGCAAGATAGCTCATTACACACTGTTCCCTTTCTCAGCTTTGGTTCACTTTTCTGCTATTTACAGCATTCTTCAGAATATATTGATGTTTTCTTCCTCAGTTGCGAATAGTGACTGCGTTTCCTTGAGCAGCTGAAACCCAGATTGCAGACACAGATGAGTTTTCCCAAAAGGCTTTATTCAGTTCTCATACAGAACAATGAAACAGTTTCCAACACCTGTGCAATATTTTTATCTATTTTGTGTATAGGGAAATTTCCATGTGTATACATCTAAAGGTTGAAATAATAAACTTAATTATATTCTTAAGGAAATAATGTCCAATTTTCAGTTAGGGTACCAGCAACCTTGAATATTTTTACAAAGAGCAGTAAAATTTACTTAATTGGCTTGGCTGAAATGAGATGACTGCTTAACCAGAGTGATAGCTAAAGCAATCACTACAAATGCTGTGTGAAGAATGAATTGCATGACATGTGCTCTTGGCTCTAGTAGACATGAATAAAGCTATGGCTTAACTCATGACTAGTCTTCAAGTACCTGTCAACAAAGATAAATTCGCTATCTGAGTCAATAAAATAAATTAAAATTCCGTGGAAAAAAATAGGATTGTTGAATTGAAAACTCCTCATTTGTTTGTATTGTATACATATATATTACAGCAAAACTTAACATTTTAAAGATCATCAGTCTGCTTCAGTTAAAGCAAAGGATAGTATATTCTTGATGTTTGTAGCCTGTTTTAAAACTTTAGGGAAACAGTGTCTTAACAACATTGTTCTTAACCAAGCTTGTATAAAATGTTCATATTCAGCAGACTCTGCATTAGTGTTTAGTTGCAGGTAATATTAAGCCAAGAAAGCCTCCCACATGGGGCTCTTATTTATAGAGAACATGTAAATTATTAAATCAGAACTGCACATTACTGTTGGAAGACTTGTGCTTTCCAGTAATAGATGAGCAGGCTCTGTGCCAACGCTTGGGTCACTTCCTGCATTCAGTGGATGTTGCATTAGACACGGGCTCTTCACGTTAGGTTCTGAGATTGCTTACTCTCACATCCATCGGGGGTGTGATACATGTCACGCTCAGCAGAGGAGAACAGCATATTTGTCATGGCTGAGTAGTTAGTGTTCACAGCATCCCATTAAACTTCTTCAGAATACTTTTGAACTGGTCTTCTGATTGTCGTGATGTCATATTTGTAGCAGGTGTTTGGTACAGAACTGTACAGCTTTGTCTTTATCCTGGGTAAGGGAAGAACATATACTTAATCCAAATATTCCTTGCATCATGGGAATATGTCGATGGTTTGAAACTGACTTTCAAGTCACATGGGAAGAAAACTTTATGAGGAGAAAAGAGAGCAGGGAGTTCAGTTTATGATGGATATAGGCAAAAGGGTTCCAAATCAGGGATTACTTTTCTAAAGTCTCTCTTGTTGTGAGACAAAAACGATGTGATTAAAGTATTTGCATTGCAGTTCAGCATAATACATTCATCATTCAAAGCAAAGCAGCATTATTTTATTAAGAATTTTGTTTAAAATTTACATAGCTTTTTAGAGTAATCAATCTGAAAAAAAGCAGCTATAACACTGTTACAGGTTGATATTTCTAAGAGAAAAATCAGTAAAAGTAGTCCACTGAAGTTAAATTGGATGCTCTTAAAATTGTCTTTTAGGCTTTCTGTGAAACTCTGGAGGAAACAAATTACCGCCTACAAAAAGAACTGCTTGAAAAACAAAGGGAGGTTGAATCACTGAAGAAATTATTAACTGAAAAGCAACTTCATATTGATGCTGTTGAAAGAAGAATTAGGTATGTAGAAATTTTAGGGGTTTTAGGAGTTTATCTCCATTAAAGCATTTTCTCTGTGTAGTCACAAGCACCAGCTGTAGCTGTATCTTGGAAACCATTTCCCCTACATAACCACATATAAAGCAATATTTTCAGTAAGCTCTTTCTCATATGCTGGCTAAAAGCTATTTAGTAAAAATGACTGAGAGACTTGTCCTGTCTTTTCCCTCTAAAGTAACTGTGATTGTTTCCTAATCCTTTAAGTCCTGTAAAGATAGAGCAAGATTCTGTTCTGCTTTTGAAAATGTTAAAAATGTGAAATGTGCTGCTAGAGATGAGTGGAAAAATTGCTTTTAGTTATAAAATTCTATCTGTACTCAAAGCTGTGACAGAACATAGTGATAAAGCAGTTATATGTCTCTAATAATGTCTTAACTTTATTCTGAATTGCTTGGAATGAGATGCTGCAGGTACCATTTAAATAGCACGAGAGATTGTCCACTTAAACCCAAGGGAAAAATGGTGCCTGTCTGCTAAATTTTGTAGCAGGAGCTGAGGAGTTGGAGTTGTGCTATCCAGTGTCCCATTAGAGCTGCTGAGTCAGTATTGCAGCATTTCCTTAGCAAAAGAGTAAATTCCTATGGTCCCATTAGAACTTCACAGAATTACAGAATTATTTGGGAACCTTAAAGATCGTCCAGTTTCCACTAGACCAGGTAGCTCAAGGCCCCATCCAGCCTGGTCTTGAACACTTCCAGGGATGGGGCATCCACAACTTCTCCAAGCAACCTGTTCCTGTGTCTCCCACCCTCACAGTAAAGAATTTCTTCCTAGTATAGACCAGATGAAAAACATCCACTCTGTGTGTGTCAGACCAGGGACAGTGAAGAAATTTAAAAAAAAAAATTTAAAATAAATTTTATTTTAATACTGCATAGGGTTGCTGAGTCCAGCATATCCAGGTTGACTAACAAATCACACCTTACACCTTACAGTGTTCTAGTGAACTATCTTTGGAAAAGGATTTAAATGGAATTATTGTGGCTGACTGAAAATTCTTATCAGAATACCATATTCAGTTTGTTGCTTACTCCTGAAGGCAAGTAATTACATTTGGAAGATGCTTGCCCTGTTTGATGAGAAAGTTATGACATGCTGCTGGCTTAAATAGTGCAATAGTCAGGAGAAGTTAAATAACTTGAATTTGGCTAAAACATCATGATAGGAGATTTCTTTGTGATTAGAAGTAAAAAGGCATGAAAAAGGGATTTTATTTTTTAGTGTGTTCCCTGAGGATGGGTGATTTTTTTAAATACACAAACACAATGCTAGGTTCCCAGACATACAGAATTATTGAAAGTCAGCCAAGAAATGTCCGAAGTTTTGATGGAAAATAACTTCTGTGACTTCTAGCTGTAAAAATTACCAAGTAAATTTACGATCTTGTTTGAAAACTTCAGCTTGTCTGATGGCAAATGAACCCAAAAGAAATGTGTCTGTCTTTGGCCTTGTTGAAGTAGAATTTTTATTTGATGGCCCAACAAGAATTAAGCATTTTATGCCTACACACTCCAAAGGCCAGGTGCTTACAATGGATGTGAGGTAGGAGGGGACAGCTGGACAAGTCCTGAGACTTGTAGGCCTTTATGTATTGCTGGATTTGGCTCAAAGATAGGCCAGTAGTCACATTACAGAATACTGCTAAGGCTTTACCTAAAATGCATGCATTAAAATAAAGCAGTAAAAACAGTAGTTAGAGCAATTTTAAAAGGGAAAGAAATAGAGTAGTATCACTTCAATCACAAAATGGATCACAAGCTTTTGTTTCCAGTTCAAGTCCCAGCTTTCAATGCTAAATTGATGTATGTTTTCCACATAGAGAAATGGTTTGGGAAAAAAGGATTTCTTTGGTCAATCTACATCACCATATTCCCATTTATAGCCAAGCTAGCTGGACCATTATCTTGTATTGCCATTAAGAAAAAAACTATCACTAATGGAAAAATGTAATGCTCTGGAACTTAGTGTGTGGTTTTGTAAAGTTACAGTGAGAAACTTGAGAAACTATTGAAGAAATCTTTTTGTCATCCTGTCCGTCTTCCTTCTGACTGTGTTTTGGTTATAATCCTTCTGCCATTTAGGCAAGATGTGTGTGGCTTAGTCTCATTGTAATTTTTTACCTAACATCATACACACTCCTCTGGGACTTGAATTTTGTAAAGATACTTAATTGTCATACAACCAGAGAATGATAAAATGGCCTGGGGTGGAAGGGACCTGAAAGATGATCTAATTCCAAACCCCCTGCCATGAACAAGGACACCTTCCACTAGACCATGTTGCTCAGAGCTCCATCCAACCTGCTGGCCTTGACCACTACCAGGGATGGGGCATCCACAATTTCTCTGGGCAACCTGTTCCAGTGCCTCAGCACCATCACAATAAAGATTTTTTTTTCCCCCTAATATCCTGTCTAAACCTACCCTCTTTCAGTGTGAAGCCATTCTCCCTTGGGGGAACAGTCCTGTTGCTACAGGCTCTTGTAAAGCCTCTCTGCATCTTTCTTTTAGGTTCCCTTCAGGTACTGTAAGGCTGCAATTAGGTTACCCCAAAGCCTTCTGTTTTTCAGGCTGAACAATCCCAATTCTCCAAGCCTTTCCTCGTAGGAGAGGTGCTCCATCTCTCTAATCATCTTGGTGGCCCAGAGATTTAGAGGACTGAATTTAGTTGAGGAATAAGCAGCTGGAGCAAATAAACAGTTTAAATAGCTACCCAGTGCAAGCCCTGCCATCTCTGTACTAGTAAAAGAAATGGGGCATGCAGGAGTGAGATTGAAAGGTTACTTTCAATCCTTTTGCAGAAACCTTTGCCAAGGTTAAAATGAAACAAACAGTTCTTCAGTGACAAATGTTTGCTGTATGGATTGGTGGTACTCTGTTCTTATCTGTTGTAGGGATTTATCTTTAGGAAAAATGACTCGTCAAATGTCAGGAGAAGAAAGTGAGTGCAGTGGTGAGGTGGAATCTTCTGCAGTAGAAGCAGACCAGGGTACCCTGGGTGAGGACAGCTGGTAAATACTATTATTTTACTTGTATTTTAGTTCTTCTTAAAGTATGTTTTCTGAAATGTTTGGTCTTGCATTAATTCTGCACAGCTGAGAAATTCAGCATTTTACTGCACCTCTCTGCTGCATAAAGGCCCTCAGGATAGATAATTTTAGATCTGGAATAAGCGATAAATGTTTTGTTTATTGTCTGCATAAAATAGCTATAGAAAATCATACCAGTTTCCACTTATTGATCTTGTCGTTGCAGCTCAGACAAAGAGAACCATGAGCCCTGCTGGAGTGGCTCTTTGGCTGAAAATTCTGTCCCAGGAATTGAAGTTGCTGAAGTAGCCTATACCGTGGATGAGGAATAGCTGAGCAGCAGCAGCTGTTATCTGGGAAAGGTTCATGTTTGGGATGTATCCGTGGGTAGGAGCCTAGAGTAGCTGTGAAGAATTTACAGCAAAGAGCAAGAATGCACATATTGAATGTTTACATAAATCCTTACAAATTATTAATGTAAGAAATATACCCAGTGCTGCTTTGATTTCAGTTTTTATCTAGCCTTTATATATTTAATATATTGAAGTTTAATAAGGGCTAAAATCAGCTAAAGTTTAGATAGTGTACATACACGATTTGGCTGACTTTCCTAGCAGAATGACAGAAGTTTCACATCAAATCATGGAACACATCTAACTCATATGTCATATATTGCCACTGTTGTGACACAGTTGATGTGTTCATCTGTTTGGTATTTGTGTTTTCATGTTCTTATAGCCATAAAATAATGCTTGCTGAAGTAAAAATGGACTCGTCTGTGTTTAAGAATGGAGCATGTGTTGTTTTAAATTCTAAAATTGAAGAAAGTTTCTCTGGAAATTTTAATGCAATAGGAAAACTTCCAGTACCAAGAGAAAAGTACTTACAAAATGGGATCATAGTTGGACATTGTAAAATGGTCATTTTTGCTGAAGTAACTAATCTGAGACCCCCAAAACACTGTGTATCTTCATCCCAAGATAGCATGCTGTAATAATTTTTGTTCAGTAATGCTGCTTTGAAAATCTGGGATACCTTTGTTATACACCCATGTAACAATAAAATCTGTAAGTTTGCCTTTTACTCTGAACACTACCTCTTACCACCTTGCTAATGCATTCATGTTTGTTTAAAAATATTCCAGATTATATGGAGGCTATTGAAAGACTTGTAAAGAAGCCATATTTTTTCCTGCACAGTTCATAACTAGATTGAATCTAGTTGCAGTGTATTTTTGTTTCAATATATTGTACACATGGGGATGTTGGTACCTATGTTGTACAGCCTATTTTTCAAAATGTATTAAGACAGGAGATGCACTTTATAATTAAGACTCCATTGTGCCAAGTTCAGTTGGCTAATTGGTTGGGAAATGGAAGTTGCAGGGAGAGGATTATGTAGTGCCTTTTTGTATTTTACTTGTTCATTACTGCAGAATTTTGTTACAGTGCTCCGGCTCAGTTCTGTGGAATCTTTGATACAGCATGTTTCTGTTCTTCACTTATTTACTGAAAGTGCCTTGTTTTATTATGCTTTTCCAATAGGAAGAATGCTGTTTTGTTTTAATTTTTTTTTTGCCCTATACCACCCACATCGTTGTTTAATGTTGTCAATATGCAATGTCTTTGTGCTGGAGTTTTCAAAGGGAGCTTTGTACTTCAGGCTGTGTGTACAGTGACCTTTATGCAGAACTGTATAAACCTTCCTGGTGAAATAAAACTATGGACAAAACACCTGTCTTCTTTTTTGCATTGTAGAAAAAAAAAAACCACATTTAATGTCTTGTCTAGTAGAACGATAAAATACTGCTGGAATGAGCCATTTCTTACCTCAGAGATTTCCTGCACTTACTCAGCCTTTGGTCTGAGTCCTGTTTGTACCAAAAATTGTCTGCATGAAAATGAATGAGAATGCTGTGACACCAGAAACCTTATTGTACTTTTGTTGAAGGTGAAAGTAAAAAAGGAACTGATTTTTTTTTTTAATATCCTACATAAGTCCTCATAGATGTTGGGTGAACTCAATAAAGTTTTGGCACATTATTGAAAATACATGAAATCTTGTGTCAGATGTCACTTACATATTTGAAAAGATCAAACTTTGTCTATTAATATATTGTTAGGTTTACAACTATAAACATTTAAAAAATATTGAAAAGATGCTTGGGTCATACAGGCCAGGGATTTCCAAAGCACAGCAGGTAAATCTGCAAATCTAGACACTAAAGAAAGCATTAATATAATTTACAGTTTAGTCATGAGAGGGCAAAGGAATGAAAACTTCAAGATTTAAAAGATATTTTGCTAACCCAAACTATTAAGTATCATATGAATTGACGTTTTTGTTTAAGGGGACCTTGTTTTAACTAAACTGAGCTGGTAAAAGTGGATTTGTTCAGCAGCAGTGTGATATCACTTCAGCTATGTTACTGGTTAATGAATGGTTATCTCCTAAAGGATGTGCAGAATTTGAGGTGGACAGCCCATCATGGCCTTGAACATCTTGATCAAGGTGTATTCCAAGTCAGTGCCATACTGAATTTTTTTCTGGTGCACATACATGCATTCTGGCACTATTTTCCTTGTGCTTCCTTCTTTTTGTACTCACTGCTGCAATTTTAGTACAGAAGAAGCAAAGTTTCCAGTTATTTAATTTGTAAGAATTGACAGGAGTTCTGTGCCCTGCCAAAAGCACAGAGGAATATTTAAACTGGAATTGTGGCAGTGAGCTAGTTGCAAGAATTGCAACCAGTAACATTGTTCTGTTCTGTTGTAGGTGATTGTCTTAATAGTTCAGCCACTGATTTACAACAGGGCTTTTCCACTTAGTTTTAGATTTTAGTACATAGTGCACAGTTTAATCTTAACTGGGGGTTTACTTGTCTTTAATACTACATCTTTAATCCTACAGGATTTTTTTATCCTCCCAAACACTTCCATTCTGCCCACACCACTTCTCTGCTTTTGATTTGTGTACTGTTAAATCAGTGAAAATGCTGACTAGCACTGAATCAAGAATGAGTCCCTATAAACTCCCACTCCATACCCTTCCCACTGTGACAGCCATTAGTTGGGTGCAGAGCACACAACATTAGCTGTGAGTACAATAGTCCCAATTGAACTGGCTCAAGGAGGGGAGGAAATGAATTCACCAAACTGCACCTGTCCGTGGTAGGGAGAGTGGTGCACTTTCCAGTGGGCTGTTGTGCTCTCCTCTTCGTGTTCAGCATCTTTGTTCTCAGGGGAAGGGGTTGGGGTCTTACAGCTGAAGTGAAAAGGGACCAGGAAAACTCCTGTTTTAGGTGGTGTCTGCCCCAGATTGTTTTACTCTCTGCATCTCACTAGAACACTTAGATTTTTTTTCTCTGCAGTTTCTATTCCTTTGTTGAAGTGTAGCTACGAAGGAGCAGCAATTCTACTAGAAAAAATTTCATTTTGAGTAGAACATTCTGTAAGAAATTTCATGTGGCTTGTTTGTGGAGGAGTTTTTCCTATGCTGTGGCAGGCTCTGATACATACTGGGGGACAGGGGTGGAGTTCAAAAAAGTTATGTTCTGAAGGTGCTGCTGCAATCAGGTTTTTTTTAGAAATGTCAGATAACACAGATAAATAGACCATGGTCACAAATCACCAAGGAAGGGAAGAATCCTATAGGAAATACTCTATGGAATGCCAGGTCTTAGGGGTCTTTCTTCCTATCATTTCTTTCTATATTTCAATTAAATCTTTGTGCAAGAGATCAGAACATTCCAATTACTAGACAGGTCCAACACTCCAAACTAGATCCATGTTTTTCCTATACAGTACAGGACTTGCTTAAGGGATGCTTGGGTAACTGAACTGTATCCTCACATCTGTGTTTGAATCTGATAACGAATCTAAGAACTGATAATGCAGCCATCTCCCAAAGATGTCTCCTCTAAGAGTTTGTACTCTGGCTGAGCAGTCAGTGTACTGACCAATGGAGCTGGTTGTTCTACATTTTATGATCTTCAACACATTGCTAGTGCATAGGATCTTAACCTCCTAGAGCAAAGATGAGAGAGAATGGAAAAGACAGAAGGGAAAGAGGCCTTGGCTGTACTTTACACTTGAGCATTTTTCCCCTTTGAAAATAGAAATTTGTTCACTCATTTGTTGACCAGAACTGCTTGCCCACTAACTAAATGTTAGTTTCTGTGTAGTGAGTGGTTTAGGTTCTGTGTTATTTGTAACCCATTCAGGAACACCTCCCATAGCACTGGTGTTTCTTTGCCAGCCTCACTGTGCCAACCTTTATCCCATCTTGTTTCACAGGACAGCCTTTTGTGTTCCCTCTTCAGGTTGTGCATTGCAAAGAAAACACTGAGCCCAGGGCTTTTGTTCAGTTCTCTCAATCTGCCAAGATTTTACTTACCTTCTGTTTCTGATGCAACTGTGCGGATTCGGAAGAGTGGAAAAATGGGGGAAATGCAGTCCTTTATGCTAAACAATCAAAGATTAATGTATCCTTATGTTGTAATAGATAATAAATGAAAAACTTATGCCATCCTTAAAGTAACAGTGACTGTTAGTTTACAGATTATTCTCCAGCTGGATAGCTTGAGTGTTACACTGGAATACAAAATGTTTCTCTTGAAATTTCTCCTTGGGTTGATGAGTTCAGAACCACTCTGATGGTTGTTCTATCGTCAGGAAAAGGCTGTCATGAGACATGTCTAAGCATAACCCCATGTCACATACAAAGCATCTTTTTTCTTCTGGTGGGCATATTTAAAAGCCCCAAACTGCAGGTTTATCCAGCATCATCAAAATAAAGTGATACTAGGATTGAGGAATCCTGTTTTACAAAGGTCAGGCAGAGTTACACTGATGCTGCCCAGAGCACAGGATGTGCACAAGCAGGATGTTTCCAAGACAAGCATTTTTCACTGTCATGTAACAGGAAGGCTGAAGGAGCTCTGTAATTGGCTGAGTTCTCAAATGTAATTCTGCTTAGCTGGATAAATCAGAAAGCCTGATGTGTAGGCTATTCTTAAGAGAATTTTTTAAATGAAGTCTGTAACAGAAAAGCACCTAACACAGAACTTAAAATTCAGGAAAGCTAGTGATGTTCTAACTCAACTGGCAAAGCTTTGCTTTGTCCTTTTATACCTTTAACCTCTACCTGACACTGAGAAAAGTAGCCTTCAATGCATTTCTCTTGTGTATGACCCAGATCCACACTGTTTTCCTGCCCCTGTTTGTATGACTTGGGCCTTTTCTGTCTCATTAAGGATATCAGAGCATCCAGCCCAGGCTTGAATTCTGGTAGCCTTGCAAAGACTGCAAACTGCAAAGCAGGGCAGCATGGCTCTGGAGAAAGAGGCAGCATGGACATGGGAGTGCTGAACTTGGATTAGTAATTTCAGGCCTCAGAAGTCACTGCTAGCCAGAGCTGAACCCTTCAGCTTTGGGAGACAGGGACATGCATCATCTGTCAGAGAAAAGATCACTCCCCACAGTGCAAAAACCCTCAGCATGGGTCTTCCTTCTAGCAGGGGCTGGGGCTCATCAGATTGAAGCACAGGCCTAATAAATGGGATTCTGAGATCAAATCTCAGCAGTGGTCAAGTCTCACCTGTTTCAAGGGAAGTTACCAGGTTCTGCACCTTTACTCTTTGCTAAGCCTTCAAAAGCAGTGCTCCAACCTGTTTGCCTGGCTTTCAACACAATCTTAACAGAGACCTTTCCCCTTTTTAGTCCTTTCAGGCTCTTCATGGAGACCCTAAAGGCTTGCTGATTCATACTCAGGAATTCTTTGACTTGAGGATCACCAGAGTGCTCTCCAAATAAAGTTTGTCCCCACTTTGTATCTGAGGGACAGGTATTGTATTTCCCTCTGCTGTGCAAATAAGGAACCTGAGGAAGAAAGCAATTACATGATTCACCCTAATTGCACAGTAAGTCAGTTGGTGCAGTCCTAGTGTTACTGCTGATCCCCGTGACTTGTCAGCAGGTTAAAATTAGATGATTTGCTGATCCAGTGAGACTTTTGCCTGTACAATACAGCAACTTTGTCTTGGGATATCTCAACTGGATTTCAAGTAGGTTTATATATCCTTGCTTATAAATTATTTGCTGCTTCTAGATTTATAATATTCCTTTCTTCTACCAGTTCAAATTGAACACACTAGGATGCTTACATGTGGTGGAGAAACAAGCCTCTGTCTTTTCAATCCCATGAGGATTAATGCTTTTCATCGAGAAGAAACCACAGCTGCCACAGCTGTTTTATGGAAATGTTGAGGATGAGTATGAAATGCTGCTTGGTTGGTTGTTTGGCAGTTAATGTGGTTTGTCATTGCTCATCTGGCAAGCACCTACTGGGAGAAGGCTGCACACTGACCTTTCAACATCTCATTATTGCTTTGCATGTCTGAAAAACGGATGGATGGATGGATGGATGGATGGATGGATGGATGGATGGATGGATGGATGGACGGACAGATAGATAGATAGATAGATAGATAGATAGATAGATAGATAGATAGATAGATAGATAGATAGATAGATAGATAGATAGATAGATAGATAGATAGATAGATAGATAGATAGACAGATAGACAGACAGATAGATGGATGTAGCTTAGGAAGCAACTGGCATGTGGCAAAACTACAGGATCTCTCCCCCCACATTTCCTGTAGCTCTTTCCTAGGCATTTCTGGTAACCAGGTTATGGGGTGGATTGTTTGTGGTGTGATGGGGTCTCCATTTCCCCCTCATTCTGATGGATAAACACACCTGTTACAGGGATGAGCAGAGGCAATAGGCAAGAGTTCTGCCCTATTATGGCAGCTGCTTTGTACATTTAGAAAATGTCTTGCCCTGAGAAGTTTATTTTTTTGTGTGTGAATGTGCAGGATGAGTTTAGAAATCTTGCAGCATAGCTTGTAGGATAATTGTAAACCTAACAAAAACATCAGGAGCTTCCTCTTAGATTTGAATTTGTCAAGGGGATAATAACTTGCATTGGAAAAAGCAGATGAGAAAACTGTCTCGCTCTGTGTAATCTTTTACAAAAAAATGAGTAAGACTCAGTGAGATATTTGTGTGCCTATAGAGACATTGCTCCTGCTTAGGTGTACAAAAGCAGCCCAAAATATGAGTTTCTTGTAAATATAACTGCAGAGAATACCAGTCAGATCTGATTTAGTTGTTCCTACCTAAAGAGGCAATTAAAAAATAAGTTAAGAATGCAGCAAAATTAATGTGCAAAGAAATTATGAAAGAGTATTATGAAAGAGCATTAAACAATCAAAAATTCAGCTCAGCTTTGCTGTGAGTTAACATGAGAAACAGAACATGTGCAAATAATTACTTTTATCTATTTTTTCTGTCGGCATGCTGTAGTTCACTAGTGGCATCCTCTGTGAGACAAGGTTCAGATCTGAATCTAGAAAACCACAAAAAGATCAACATCTTTCACTTTTCAAATGACATTACACAAGACTCATGATTATCCAAAGGTCACAGGACAAGATCTCTTTTCTCAACAAAGAGGCTTCTGTGTTCTGCTCTGGTAAAGCAGCTGTTGACTCAGATTTCAGTTTATTCAGACACAATATGTGCTCTAGACAGATTCTCAGGCTCCATAAATTAATGTCTCAACTAGTTATCATTTTCCTCCATCATTTTTTTTTCTCCCATTGTCTTCTTTGCAAAATAAAATCCTTTGTGTTCAACCACAAGTGTCTGCTACAATACAGATAAAATCTGTTCTCAGGTTAGTGCTGTTACAAACCTTTTCCAGAACTTGGTTCACAGAGGGGGAATTATTTTCCCTAGCTCAGTAAACTGGATTGACTAAAATATTTTGCTGACAGTTTGAACAGCATTGGGAACTGAAGATTTTAACCTGAAAAGTGCAAGGTGGTATCTCCAACCTGCATTTATCTATAAACTCCTGAAACTGCATTACAGCCATAAGAAGACGTTAGTTCAGATGGAATTTCTGTGCCAAATAAACCCTCTCCTTGGTAAACTTACCTTTTAAGATCAAAATCCTCAATAAATCAAAGTGATTAACTTTACACATGAATATCAGCAGCCTCAAAGCCAGCAGCTGCAATACCTCCCCAGAGGCATATCCCACACGCTCCCACCCAACCCAAAGTAGTGCTGACATCACCGCACAATGACAGACACGCATTGAACCCTCACAGGGTCTGTGAGATGGACTTGACCGAGAAATCCCTCTCACAGTTCAGTGTCCTCAGGGTGTTCCAATGACATCCAACTTGCAGCTGGTCACTGCAAGGCACAAATCACTGAACCAGTATTAAATTTCTTCAAAATTATTACTTTTAACTGAAAGCTTTGAGATTGGTCTTAGCTCTTTGCCCTGGCCTGAGTGTGTAGAGAGGGGGCTGGTGAACTGCTGCATGAAAATCTGCTTCTGAGCTCCTGCATCCTGCAGAGCAGGGGACAAAGCTGGGTGCCCATAGGGGAAGGGAGGAAAAGAGACAGGAACCAGAGAAGCAGCTGAGAAGGTGGGTGAGTATTTAAAAGAGCATTTTAGCTCTGAGCAAGTGGGGATTTGTGGGAGGAGTGGGAAGAGTGGGAGGGTTCCCCCCTGGTTTTTGAGCTGTACTTTCAGGCAGGCCCCTTCCTCCAGCATGAGCAGCGAGGCTGAAATCAGGTCCTGTGAGAAAACTGCAGCCTTTCCAGCCCTGCTGGAGTTCTTGCTGTACGCTGAACCCAGAGCTCCTCCTGGAGGTCTGCAGGGCCCCAACCCTGCTGCTGGTGGAGCTCACCACTGCTGCTAGGCAGCAAAGCAGCCGCACCAGGCACTCCAGCACCCCATATACACATGGGTTACATACAATAGGTAGGTGCAGGGTAATACAACAACCCTCCACATGCCCATACATCTGCAGTCCCAGCTGAGTTTAGTTAGTTTGGCAGCTGCACCAAGGTCCCTTTTGTAAGATGAGCAGAAAAGTAAAGCTAAGCTATCTGGATACATTTATAAATTAAATGTATCTGAATACATTACTCCTAAAGTGCATGTTTAATTTTTTGAGAAAAGGGTGTTAAACTTAGGGTAGAGTTGGGGTGTCCATGTAAATCCTGCTCCACGAGACTGAGCTGGTGAAAGCTGATGTCACAGCAATGGGAATGGGAGGTACTGACACTCATCACCTCCATGGGAGCAGACCACCAGCTCAGACAGCTGGCCTACCACCTATTTTATGAAATTTAGCTCAAATCACAGATCCTCAACTTGCCTTTCAAACCTAGGAGAATCGGATGCCTGCCCTTTGAGAAAGCCAGCTGAGGGGTCCCTACACTGCCGTGCTGCCCTAAAAACAGCCTGGGTAGCAGAGGCTGCTGAGACAGCACAGGCTGTAAGGGGCTGGGTGAGGATCAAGCCCAAACTCCCCGAGACAGCATTTGCCCAAAGTCTGTCTTGGTAAAGAGGAATATGACGATCAGCTGTAGTAAACAGCAACCAGGGACTTATCAGAACACTTCTAGTTGCAGGGGGAAAAGTCAGCTAAGCAGATATACAAGCAAAACATGAAAATACAAGTGTAGTATGCAGGAGAGGGGAGCAAGGCAGCAGAGGGGCCGGTGTGGCCCTGCCAGACACAGCCATCTTAGGTGTACAGGGTTGTTCAGAAATTTCTAGGCACATATTTCTAGGCATTTCATACCTATATCATCTAGTTTTATCTGCAGATATTGCAGATATTGATCCTAAGTAGTTCAGTGGTGACCAGGGAATTACATGCTGATAACAAAACAACAAACCACTTAAACTGTGATGAAAGCCACATCAACCAGCTGTATTTTTCCTGCAATATACACCTGACTGAACAGTGCTGTGAAGGTGGGTCTTGCCACAGTCTCTGCAATGGGGACAGATGTGAGAAAATATGATAGCTACATGAGATTATACCACTTGTAATTCTTAAAATGTTCAAGCTAATCCCTACTGCTAGATATTTCTTGAGACCCAAGTTTCCTCATGTTTCTAAAAAAAATTACATAATTAAAATAATATAACCTCTACATTATGAAAGATGGTGAGATTTTCGAAATATTCCCCCACACACACTCATCCTGTTCTTCCCCCGCCCACAGCTGCAGACACAGCCAGCAGTGCTCATACCACAGCAGTTCCCTGGCATTTTGTGACAAAGCCCTTAGGATTTACAAAGAGGAAACGAGAAGATGTCGAAGCAATTGAACCTTCCACACCAGATAATGAATGGTGGTCCTAAATCACTGCTCCAGCATTTCATACATACACGTAAATATATGTGTGTGTACATAAAAGGTGAGACCCTGTACACAGAAACAGACTTTAAAGAGATTCTAGTAAGATTAATGGACTTTTTTGTATTTGTCTTACTTCTTCCCTGCCTATCGTATTTTTTTTCTTTTTCATTTTTAAAAGACCTGGTCATTCTTCCTTTCAAATGAGGCCTGGAAAGTGAAAAACATGTATTTCTGAAAACAATTATGAGATCTTTGGGTAAGAGGGGAGGAGAGGGAGGTATTTTGGATATATTAAAATAAAATAATTTCTTGCAACACAACAGTTTTAAGTGTGAAGAATTGCAGCCCAAACACCACAGCTCACACTGGGGTGGGGTTTTTTATTGGTTGGTTTTTTTTAAACCAAATCAACTTCAAAGAATTCTTGAATTGTAACTTGCTGCTGAAAGATTAATACATCAAAAATAAGGTTCAAAATATTCTCACATCATTTAAAAGAGCACTATATCCTAATGTCAGTGTAAGGAGGGTACTTACAATTTTGCCTGATAGGAAAAGAAATTTAATAAAATCATGTAACACAAACATGACACTAAAATATTTATTTACAGTGTATATATATACATATATGAACTGTTTTTACTTTTTTTAATATATTTTCCCCTTTTTAAAGTTATCCAGGTTAAAAAAGTCCAATCCAGTTAGGAGAAAAAAACCAATCTCAGAATAAATAAGCAACAAGAAAGGAAGTCAGTTATAGTACACCATCTGCTGCCACAGTCCTCCTGTAAAATATGTTCCAGTTAATAGGGTACATTTACAATAACACGTTGACACAATTCACTCTTGACTGCTTACATACTAAACAAATACCATTTTGGCGTGAAGAGAGACATATGTTCAAAAAAGAAAGAGCCATTTGTCCCACTGTTATCTGAATTTACATAGGAAAGAGCCACTCCCCCAGCTGAATTAAGAATTAAATCCCTACAACCCCATTGCCTTTGAAGAAAACTGGCGTCCCAACAAAATATGGTGACAAACACTCCAGTTATGGAAGTCCATGGTGTCTTTTGGTTTCTTTACATCACTATGGTGTTTCTGAGTACAATTTCACGAACCACATGTCCTGGCCTGTGAACTGGTACATGAGTCTGTCCTTCAGAATCACCAGTCACTATACACAAGCTCCCAGAGCAGCTTACCTGAATATCCAGTTTCATTTCTTCATCTTCCAAAAATTCCATTTTTAAAGTGCTTGGTCTGAGATTAATAAGCTGAAGTCACCTGAAGTGTTTTCAGGATCAACACTTGGCCAAAACATTGCTGAAGGCCAGCAGTCAAACACTGGTTTGCAAAGGAGAAGATCTTCTATAGGTTTTTTTCTCTCCCGTGAGGGGTGTTCACATGGAAAGTTCTTACACAAAAACAGGAGGCCCATATTTTCCAAAGCAGACTGAAAGTCACTTTAGTTTCAAAATGGAAGCTTAGAGACCTATTAGGTTGTAGAGCACTTCAAATATGCCAAGTAAGAGCCAAACATTGTTAAACTACTAATTTGACCAAGAACAGAGGCTAGAATCCAGCTTTTCCAAGCTAACTATGGGGCTATGTTGGCATGGCCTCCTATTTAGAAATGCCAGAAGTGTCCACAAGCACACTGCCAGCCTTGCATGGTCACGCAACCGGTGTGTGCTAACACGTTCTGTACCCGATTCAGAGACCTGCAAGAACTGCACACCTGGAACACAGGATTCAAGCCAGAAAGATTAGCAAACAGATTCAAAATAACTTAGAATATTTGCTATTTTACTAAATATTCCTGCTTTCAGCTAGCATCTCATGCTGAATTTCAACAAGCATTAAAACCAAGCATCATTTTATTAGTATTTGGTTTCTTACTCCTTGAGAGTTCAAAATGCATTTTTAAGTTATTTTTAAATTTAAGGCAGTTCTTTTTTTTTCTGTTTTATTTTGTATTTAAAACAAAAATTAAATAATTCCAGACTTTCTCTACTCTCAACAAAAAGGGACAATTTTCTTGGTACCTCCAAATTTTAGGACAGAATTAACACACCTAGTTTTTTCCAGTAAGAAAATTATCCTAAGTAAAGTAGAAAGGCTTGATTCACCTCTCATACAGATATAAACCAAAACCAATTCCTCCACAGAGAAGGAAAGTTCTGAAAAAGTCAGTGTCTCCACAGGGTTTATACATTTTAGGTTTCATCCATGGGGCTCAACTTGAAAGGTTCTGAGCAGGCCATGTCTAGAAACACATATTTGCCAATGCTTGACCTAAAATCCACTGAGCTGATGGCTATTGTGCCTGTTGAAGCTGAACCCACAGCAAATCACAGGCTAAAGCCTGCAGGAGAAGGGGCCACTCTTCTGTTGCTGAAGATCCACAGAAACCAAGTTTAGCATTATTCCCCATGTGGTTCGGTCATCACTAAATTGAAATTCATTTGAATACAAGAAACCTAGATCAAGGACTCTGCTTCCTACACCCCTAGGAACTCCACAGTGTTTTACTATCTCCTTGTGATTGACAGCAGGCTACTAGCATAGAGCTTAGAACTTATTTAATAAACTTCAGTAGTACAAAGCAGCCTATTTAATTTTTGGTTTGTATTTGAACAGCGATTTCTCCATGTATGTAGTAGTTTAGCACTCCAGAGTGGCATTTGTTCCTTAGGCTAAAATGCTGTCAGTTGGACAGTAACACACCAACTTTACAAGTAACCCAAAATCAGCTTTTAGCAGGGTTTAAAAAGGCACTGCAAATGCAACACACTGGTATTATTTCTATTCACAAACTGAGTAAGGGAAAAGAAGCAAATGCTCAGAAATTAAAACTATTTTGAAATTGTAAAATTAAAAATGTGTTGCTAATTCCTTTGAGGATGAGTATTATGATACAAAGTAGACTCACCCTAAAAAGACAAGGTAGACGAGAACACAGGAAGGTCAAATCTCTTCTGAATTTTTGACCGGGTTAATGAAAATCAGTGTTCTTTGTCAGGAATCTATAAGAACTTGGACATTTCACTTTCCTTTATCACTCAAATTCTGTAACCAAGTCAGAAATAGTCCAAAACACAATTCAAGTTGACCTATAGAAGTGCATGGGACATTTTGGCCAGTTAAAAGAAAATTAATAACGTATCCCTCTTCAAAAAGCCTACAACAGAGTTTCCTCTTAATATCTAGGACACCATAAGTTGCTCCAGGCAGACTGCTTGAATCTTCATGCCCAAATGAATATTTATTAGCTCTTGGACTCAAAGAACTTGCAAGTCAGGACATGTATTAAGCTGTTTTGCTAATATTCAAATAGTCTGAACCAAATACCCCTCTAGTTATAGGGCCCTGATGACTTCCTTAACTTTCTCATTTCAAAAATTAATCCACCTTTGAGCACAAGTGAGGCACACAGGTTTTACAAACCAACAGATATGGTAAGATAGTACCTAATAAAAACTGATATTAATAATAAAACAAATCTCTTTAAGAGCCTGAAAAAGAATTGATGCCTGAAGGTTTAGGCAACTACTTAATTCTTTTGTTTGCTGGTTTTGAAACTAGTTTTGTAATATGACAGTAACACTAGTCTTAGCATGATTTGCCATAAAAAAACCCAGCCTGTATGAAATGCAACCACACTAAATGAGTGCATTTATAAAACAGCATTACAGCTCTTTACATCTGCTATGTAAATAATGCAAATATAATGTTTGGTGTTATAAAAAGACCATGCTCTTATGAAGCCCAGGCTGCCAGCTGCTTCATTTCATCTTCATCCTCTGCTCTTTTCCTGGTCGATGCTGCAGATAAAGAGACAATAACCATCAACTAATGTAACAGTCAGAACCATTCTATCTGTTAGCATAAGGACTTGCATTGTGCTCTTCTGTTTGAAGATCTCATACCAATTTACTGAGCAGCAAGCTGAACATGGTATGAAGCTCATAAGAGATGTGACTATTTTGCCCCATCATTATTTCCCATAGAACTCTAAAGTTCACAATATAGGTCGGATGCAATTCCTACTGAAAGACTCACACAGAAAAAAACATTTGATTTCTAAAGGCTGTCACAGCCAGAAAAGACCCACAGGAATGCTGTCAGCTCTCTCACCACCATGTAAATGGGCAAAAGTGACCTACCCTGGCCAGCTGCACAGCCTGCTACCTTTCCAAATAGTGCTGAGAGGTTCTGTACATGCAAGTCCAGTCTCTGAATGAACTCACCCCATTTTAATGGGCAGTGTCATTTATTAAAATGAAGGAAGAAATTCCTGAACTTACTTTGCTCAGGTGATGACAGTTAACTGCTGCGTTCACAGCAACAGCAATTCCCAGCCCTGTATCAGGTCCCACACACATTTTGTCCCTTTGTACCCAAATCTCCTCACACTCATCATCTGCATTCACTGAACTAAAACCTCACCCAAATTGTCTTCATTTGCTGAGCTGCAAACTAGACAGACGCCCAAGAGCCCGGGTTGAACCTCAGGCTGCCTGCTGCGTCTGTGGGCTGTGCCCATCAGGACTGGCATCTCTCCAAACGCCAGTGGAACACTGTTACTGGGTGCAGTACCCGTGTGTACGCCTTTACCACAGCCAGCCAGCTCCCGCCTGAGGCAGCTGCAGGGCCAGAAGCCGGTCCTAAGGGGACTGCAGCTGCCACCTTCAGGGACTGAGGGTGGGAGTACATGGAGACCACAGGTTCAGTCCCTATTCTGCAGGTGTCACTGCTTCACTGTGTGGCTGGGGAAGGTCACTATGCCTTGTTCCATTGCAGTTTCCTCATCTTCAAAAGCAGGAGGGCAACATGCATCTCCAATTAGAAGCATTACAGATCCATCAGCTGTTCTGACTTTGCTGTTACTGTGTAACAGTAAGCAGCAAGTTTCAGAAAACATAAGCCAGTTTTTCAGCGCCTTGAACTATATAATTGTAACCAGCTCATCTTGCCTGAAGCAGCCATACAGATGGATGAAGTAGAAAATTAAAATAGTGAGAAACACATGGAGGTGGTCTGGGTTTAATAAAAATGTCAACTGACACAGCTGGATCTGGAAGACAATGTATGAACAAATCATAAATGGCCAGACTGAATTTTCACTAAATCCTTTTTTTTACTAGCTGTTCTGCAGTTGACTTCAGTAGATGAGGCCACAGTCTCAGTCTGAACATTTTAAACTGCTTCTCAGGATTTAAGTGCATCTGCCAAAACACATATAATAGTATCTGAGTCAAGCTGGTCTAGGTAACCTGTTCTGCAGCAGAAACCATAAACAACCTGTGTCACATGTGCGCTGTCCTTACCATCAAGTATTTATATTCTTTTACTAATGTCAGTACACAGCAAGTCTTTCAACTGACGGTGGAAAGTGTAGTAGAAGTTAACTGCCTCTAGCTTAATTCAAAATGAACAGGGCAGAAATACAGAAAATAAAACTACAGCTTAATAACAGGAATAAGCCTCTTCAGTAGAAAGACAGCAAAGGAATGAAAATATGTCTTTAAATATGTACTTCCTGCTGCCTCCTTCATTTCTAATTAAAATACCAGTGGAAAATATCAAACCACTACCCTGCAAAGCTGGATCTTTACAACCTAAACATTTTGAATCTAGGTCAGACTCTAACTGAAAGAGACTAAGGATTTAATTGCCAAAAAGAAAAAAAAAAGGCAAAAAGGATAATTCCTCAATTATCTTACTACATTTCAGTAGGAGATTCATCAGTATATATGCAAGGTCAAGTTCCACAAGTTTGTCTCCCCAAATCTACAGAAAATTTGGTCCTAAAGGCTTTCATAGAGCAAAATGGAATTCTACTCTGATTTTTCTGTTAAGCAGATACAAAAATAGGAAAAGGAATTTATAATATTTTAAAAGTTTAAAAAGAGCTAAATTGAGATCTGAAACCCTCTCTTCCCCTCCCTTTCTAACAGCATGGCTTAATCATGAGAAATGTAAAATGGCAAGCAGGCATTTTACCAGGGCGAGAAGGCAGCGATGTGGACGGAACACTTGGCAACCTGACATCTCTCATTCCCTTGTTCAGTTCTTCTTGCTCCAATTCTTCTAATTCTGCCATCAACTCATCCTAAATTCAAGGGAAAAATTATTTACAAATACTGACAGTGATCACACACAAGGACACATTTAACCACCATGAAGCAAAGTACTACTAAAAAACAGTTTACACCTGAAAGGATATATCAGGAAACAGCATATTAAAAGTGTACTTTTTACTAAGTATGGACAGTAAATCATAATTGAACACTGAAAATAAGACAGTGGAAGTTAGAAACAGGATGAGGAATAAAATTAGAAACAAAACTAACAGCAGTACAATACATGTCAAAAAGGCAAATACGGGAGTCAAAAGCCTCTCTGCTGTCCTCAGGTTTGTTCCAAATGTAGAGCCTGTACTTTTCAATGGATTCTAATTTTAATGTGCCATTTCTCCCATTTTAAAAGACAAACATCTTCCACTGGTTATAAGGCAGACTATTATGCTTCAGCTCTATCACGTAAGTCCAGGATTATATGAGATTTCAAAGCAGCCCTGGAATCAAAACTGTCCTCCTGGGTCCTGCTATTGACTCTTGAAGCACGCAGCACTTGTGGGTGTTTTGGTGCAGAGGCTGATTTGGACAGATGATCTAATCCACTCATACAATGCTAAAAATAAAAAGGCTGTACACTTTTTAAAAAATCAAGGAACTTATTCCTTGGCTGAAGTTTCCCAAAGAAAGGAAGCTAAATGTTACATATTTGTAGAGAAATGGGCCTTTGCCACATTGATAAAATGATTTAAAAGAAACAATGGGCAAAAACAACTGGAGAGGGGTGGGGAAGCATCAAAAAAGTAGTCAAGTAAGAGCTACTAGGTATTGAAATGGGCTTTGCCTACACATTTATACTTTATCACCAATGTAGAAACTAAAATCATAGTTGCATAGCTACCACAGGACTTGATACCTAGATTTACTTTCTTATGGCTTTATAATTTAAGGCAAACATGCACTGTGCCAACCCAGGGAGAAAGAACCCTTATGTTCCTGTGCCTGTCTGGAGCAGGAGAAATCACAAGCTTCCATGGTCTCCTTACACCCATGGCACACATGTGAAGAAAAAATACGTCCAAGTGCATGGAAAAAACATCCTTCAAAATAAAAATTAAATATTATGCCTTAACACAAACCACCTTATACCCCAGCAATGAAGTAATTGATTCTAGCACTCTTAAGCTGCAGTAGCCTGCAAACCAGGTTTCCCAGTTACTGCCCAAGTACTGTAAGTATCAGGCCAACGATCCCCCAAGTGCCAGTGGCTTATTTCCCAAACAGGAACAATGCACATCAGCTTCAACCACTATCTCTTAGGAACCTCCAGGTCAATCTACAACATGCTTACTAAGCCTAGACTCCAAAAAGTTAAGCACTGATGAAAAGTAAGACACTGTACAGCTGTTTGGGATGGCCAGTATGTTTTTCAATTGTTTGAAGCTCAGGCCAAGTCCCATTCCTTGTGCCAGTAATGACTAAATGTTTCTTGGAAAGTCTATTTACATTTGAAGTAGAAATACAGGAAAGCAGGTAATGGGAACAAAATACAAAGAATCATTCTTACTTTCAACAATTTAGAACTGTTGAATGAAACTTCCTCTACCTCCCAATCAAGCAAATACGTGTGATACAGCATTTATATTTTTCTTTGTTGTCCATTTGGGCACATAGGAACCAATTAGTTGGGAACAGAGTGAATGGCTTGAGTGTTCAGGACATTCTTCAAATGATCATTAGTGCTTGGTCATTTTGAAACAAAATTGAAAAACAAAATGAAACTGGTTGTGATACTGAGCTTGATACCCATCCCTGCATTCCACAGGTTACAAGAATTTTGAGTATCCTTGACCCTTGAGTCCTCAACCATGACTGGATTAGAAATAAACAATATCCTGTTAAGATATACAAAATCAAATCTGGGGACACTGGATGGAAACTACTGCAACAAATTTTGAGAAGGTCCTAAATGCCTTGTGGGGATTCCAGAAGAAAAGAGCTCTAGAATGACACCTTATTGCCTCCAACAGGTATTACTTCTACTGAATGGATCTGCTTCTGGGGTCTGGGCAACAGGGACCAAGAACCAAAAACCTTAAAAAAAGGGTCCAAATATTCAGAATTATAAACAGCAGCCTGTACATGACATAGGGACATGCACTTAGTCAAATGGATGTCTATTTGGAGCAACAAAAAATTATATGTTTCAGTGTCCACTTGGAGTAGTACAAATTACACGTTTTAGTGACCTCCTTTATCCGTGGCTCAAATGAGAAAAATAACTACAGGAGTGTAGTTAAAAACGCTTTTCTTAAAATGTATACAGAAATAAATTTTTTTATATTTTTACATATATAGATTTCTATTTAGTATGTTATGTATTTTATATATTAATAGTTTTATTTAATTTTCATATTTATATTAAAATTATACAATTGTTCTAGATAGGGTAAGCTAGAACCAAGGAATTTCACATTCACACTTTTTGAGAAACAAACCACTGCACAGCAAAATAACTATGGAGTTAAAACTCACGGGCCTGTAGTACTAACCTCATCAAATTCATCACCAAAGTTGGCTCGGTTTGAGATAGCGTCTGAAATTTCCTGGGCAACATCTTGCTGTTCAGTGATATCTTGCATCAAATCATCGATTTTGTTCAAATCCCTGGCAAGGTGACATGGAAACATTTTTTTAAAGATGTATGATTCAAATCCTGCAGAACAGACTCACTTGAACAGACCCTATTTTCTTTTTATGCCCATGACTCTATAAACAGCAGAATTCACAGGGAATAATTTTCCTCACCTACACCCAGTCCAGCTACTTCCACGTCAGGATTACAACAAAAGCCAAACTGCAGCAGAGTGTGCTCTCTGTGCTCCTCATACCTCCGTCAGGCAGTCACAGCCCATGGGCAGATCCCCAAGGTCAGCATCTTTACCGGCCTTTTGGTACTCAAGAGGGTTTATAAGAATGATGGGGATAAACATTTACATGGCTTGTTGTGAAGGACAGAGGGTAATAGCTTTAAACTAAAAGAGGGTCAATTTAGTTTTGATACAAGGAAGAAGTGTTTTACAATGAGGGTGGTGAAGCACCAGCACAGGTTGCCCAGAAATAGTGGATGCCCCATCACTAGAAACATCCAAGGTCAGATTGGATGGACTCTGAGCAACCTGATCTAGTTGAAGATATTCCTATTCACTGCAGGGTGTTTGGACAAGATTATCTTTAAAAGCTCCTTTGAACCCAAACTGTTCTATGATTTTATAGATCTTTTTTGATGTTAAGCTTTCACCAGAACTGGGGGGGACCTTAACAGAATTGTACCCCATTTAAAGGTTTCCCCTTATTGTTAACTTCATTATTGTTTCAGTTCCTGTTTATTTCTCCCAGAACAACCCTTGTGATTTAACTCTGTTTATTCAGGCAGAAAAACACCCCTTGAAACAATATAGGACATATGACAAAAAAAAAAGGTAATTCTTTTTTATGCGGGGGCAGCGGGGGGAGTGGCATGTCAGGTCTAATTAGTACTTTGAATCCCCCAGTCCAGCCTATGGATTCTGAGGAAAAGAGTTTTCTTCTAGGCAAACCAAGGGCAGAGGCCACTCTCCACTGCCAAGACAGACTTAAGAAAACAGATCTCACTAGTTAAGTGAACTTCCTTCTAGATTTACTGTTAGGAAAATATATTTTTCTGCCAAATACAACATTACAGCACCAACAGCATTCCTGACATTGGATGCCCGAACCAAAAATGAAGTCAAAACTATCTAACTTGATACAACAGTCTGTAGTGATGGAATAATTTAAAAGTGGTTATTAAGTTCAATTTGGAAGCGACTAGAAAACACTTACATATTTTCATGCACTTTTTTCATAGCTTGTGCAGCATAACCCATATTCTTGAGCACTTCTGTGTTGGTGTGGGAATTTTCCAGTGCCTCTCTCTGGAACTCAATGGTCGACAGTGTCCCATCAATTTGATTCAACTGTTTCTCATATCTCTTTTTTCTCTTCAGAGCTTGTAAGGCAGCTGGAATAGGAAGAGGCAGAGTGCACTGTGTATTTTCATAGCAAATGCAAGGTCAAGTAGTTCAGCACCAAGCTGACCTGCAGAATTTATAATTCTCACCCTCCTACCTTACTATTAAGGAGACAAACTTTGACCACACCAGATCAGCAGCCGGTTAATCACCAACATGCTGTTGCATGAACATACTGGGTAGCCTCTTTTAGATTAACTCCTTTTAGCGCCACAAGGAAAAGCAGCTTCTTCCTCCACTGTGGGAGATCTTGAACTCCATCCTGTGCACAGAGGTAAAGCAGGGAAGATGGGAAGGAAAAAGAAAAACATCAGAGAGTAGTCAGAAAGGAGGAAACAGAAGAAAGATGAAAAGAAGAAGCTGCAAAATGTAAGTAAAACCTGAGGAAGATAGTGTAAGAACATCTGTCATGATAACCACAATTCCACCAATGGTGCTTTCTAAACTTTGTCTCAGCAGCAGTAACTGTGAAGTGCAATGGAGAGACCAAATGGCCCAGCCAGACAGATGGGTCAGATCAGAGGAGGATTTGAATTTCTCCAGCTTTTAACTCATCTATTTCTTACAATCACTTAGGAATGTGATCTTTAAACCTTAGAATTTGAAAACATAAAGAACTTTGTAGACACGGGCACAGTGAAATCCACACTCCAGTATCTTTGTAAATTGTTGAGATTAAGTTTTATATTCGCTAAGATATGACCAGCGTACTTTGCCCAGAGTAAATCATTACCAGAATAAATGCATGTGACAAGCAGGAGGAGAAAAGGACTTTCTCTTAGCCACAGGGTGTGGGAACACACACAATTTTGCCACAAGCATTTCCTGATGACAGTCCTTTTCAAACTACACATGTGCCAGGGAAAAAATCCCCATCAAATGAAACCCAGAGACTGAGTTAACCCATTGTTCGGCTTCTTTCAATGCTATTAACACCCCCATCCCTTCCCTTGTCTCCTACCTTTAATTTTTTTAACAGATTCAGAGCCTGCAAGCCCCAGCAGCCCTGCAGCCCCCCAAACTCAACCAACAGGAGCAGCTACTATTGCCATTCTGTTCAAATAATTGCCCATGTGCAACAACACTGAACCTTGACACTGGGGAACACAACTTTTCAAATTAAATTAGGATCCCCCCAAGGAGGGCACATAGATTTATGGTGTGTGACAACACAATAAAAAAATTAATGCTTTGTTGACAAATGCTTGAATCAACGATCAGTGATCAAAACTGCTCATCATGAGCTGCACAAGGACAGACACTCACACAGGCTGAGACAGCTTCCACCACCGGCAGTAAAATGTTTCAGGACAGCAAATCACAATCCCAACAGATCAATTATGGTATTCAAATCCAAGAATTTCCCAGGTTTTGGGGGATGGTTCAAAGATCATGCATATTCTGAAGAAGATGCACAAACACCAGATGATGTCACGCACACAACAAATGTTAAGCATTGTAAAATTCTCACTGGCAATTCTAAAATACATCATTTTCATCTAATAATTTTGATCTAATCCCAAACAATCTTTACCTACTTATTATTTTCCTACTTATTTATGCTTATTATTGGTAGAGTTAGGACACCAGCCACGTCCTTTCTTAGCTGCCATTGGATCAAATTTGATCCTGGATTCCTAGGTTAGAAAGCTGGAGATTCCAGACAAATGTTACAGTCTGAAACTGCATAACTGCAGCTGTGCCAGAGAGGACTCCAAGGCCCTGTGGATTGAGGAGCACCAAGGAGCTGATGCAGAAAGGCTTCAGCTGGAGCAAACATCTACCATGGGGCAGTCTTTCTAGTCGGTGTTATTCCAAAATGGGACTCTGCAATGGTGCTGTTATTATTGGCTGCTCACAGGGAAAATGGATTTCCTCAGTTACACACAAAGCAGCTGTTTTCAAAATCCTGAAGATCATTTAATTAAATCACACCCAAATCAAGAAAACACAGGAGAAGCTAAACTCTCTCTGACTTCACCTACTCATAAACAGCTTCTCCTAATCATTGTGGTGCAACATATTACCTTCCTTCTCTTCAGTTCTACCCATGACTAACAGAACTTCATAGAAAATTAATTCATACTCCTTCCTTATCAACTAAAGCATTATAAATTCTCACACCACGCTATATGATTTTCCTGATTTGTATTAAATTAATGCCCTTTATAGCAGAGTATTTTGCTATAGTAGCTCCTATAGCTAATTTATGAGAATTTTCTTGTTATTTGAAATCTATTTTTCTGTGTTTCACAGAGTATCAATTACTTTTGGTGCTTTTCTACTGCATATTACAAGCACTTTAAAATTTGTGTGCAACTCTTACAGGATTGAAATGCTTTTGCTCTATAATGCCCCTGCATTCTAATTACCAAACTGTTGAAGAACGTATCTATTAAAATATAATTAAATTGAGCAGAAAACACAAACTCACTTCACTGATGGTCTAAGAATGGCACTGAAAAATGGTGTTCCCCATTCCAAAGATTTCAAAGAAGGAAGACAGACTGGGGAGGATGAGTTTGAGCAGAGGTAGAGTCTGAGGAAGCGAGAGTAACTAACCCAGATTCATTCAGGAAGAGGTGGAGGGTTTTTCCATGAAAAAAACAAAAGCAGTCTCATACACTTTTTCCGTTGTGCTCCAAAGAAGCCAATTCAACTCCTGAATTTTATAATGGTCAGGAGTTGGCTGGCTTTAGAACATTTCCTCTACTCCCAAGTCCAGTAAGCAGGATACAGCTCACAGATTAGGAACCACTGCTTTTAATATGAGTTTTTATTTTATTGTCAAGGTGTTTGGAACAACAGAAAACTATGATGTCAGTTTAAGTTTGCATATTAATGAACTACTTTTATTAGCATACAGAAGGGCACTTTTCCAATGTAACTACAATGCTGACACTTTATTAAGGAAGCAGAAATGGCCAGCTGGGCAATTGGAATCCTGGCCACACTGAATATCCAGATTTCAAAAGGACAAACGGAAGTAATGACACAGGCAGAGTTCTGGCACCCTTCTCATGGTTTCATGACAGAAAAGAAACAGTGCAGTAATACCACCTTTACCTGTCAAGCCCACCACCAACACCCATCAATACAGAAAGTATCAAAGATCTCATCTCCTGAAGCAGAAATAAAAAGACTGCCTAATAATCTTTACAATTCCCATGAGGAAACTGGTGAAGTAGGGAAAGAGTATTTCTTCAGAAAATGTAACTCCAGTGTGAAAATACCAGATCTCATTCTTGGATACAGTTCACAAACCTTCACCTCAGGCCTGCAAGGGGTTGATGGACTGCAGATCCTGATCTCCCTCACTCCAGGGACAACCAAAGACAATGCTACTGAGGCCGTATAAATCATAGGACCCTAATTAGGCTCATCATCAGTACTCATAGTCCGTAAAGCCTTGTGGAGGAAGCCATATGCAGTTACAACTGATGAGCTAAATCAAGAACAATAATGAGCTAGACCAGTTACAAGTATTCCAGTTCATGGCAAGACACTCAAATGTGATCATGAAAGTCAGAGAACAATCACTGTAACTCACAGAGCAGAGACACACTAAGGGCTTTCCTTTTTGTCCCTGCCAGAAACCCTCACTCCCAACCTGTCCCACAGCCTGCCATAGGCATGACTGTCCTGTCCATCATAACTCACAACCACCACACCGTTGTTTGGCTTCAACAGCCTCCGGGTTACACCTAACTCATTGAAAAGGAATGCTACATGGCTACATAAGCCCTGCCCAACCATAACACACAACATATTTAGCAGCATCTACTTGTGAAATCCTCCCTGTTATTCCAACTTTCTTCATAGGTTTTGTCCTCAGTAATACTGTGTGGTTTTTTTATGGCTAAGATTTAATCCTATTCAGGATGGCTTATCTTAACTTTATTCCTTTTATTCAGTTTTTTTATTTTTTTAGGATCTACGAAAGGCACTGGGCTGAAACAACACACATAACAATAAAGTATGTTATTTTCACAATTACAGGCCTGCTTCAGAAAACACATTTCCTTTTAAACAAAGTTCTCAAATATTCAGTATCACTTCCCATTCTTTAAATTTTCCTCGATGTCCTTCAAAATAATGGAGAAGAACGTAGATGGAGTTGGCAGCTATGCACTGGCTGAAACTGAGATACCCCTTAAAAGTACAGCAAGAGACATAAAATGAGTTTGTGCCTGGAATGGAGAGACATTAGAAGTCAGAGCTAACTGTGAAAAAAATATTGCTTCTCATGACATGACCTCTTGCAGGAGGAACTTGAACAAACAGAAAACCCTGAAGTGGTCTAGCTACAATCAGATATTAATGGGGAATGCTGGAAATGTATCAGCTCAAAAGTATAGCTAATTTCCAATTAGGTACAGGAACTGCAGAGATACTTCACAAAGGAAAAGCCAGGGGTGTTTCAGTGATGTTTCACATCTATCGCATAGCTAATGCATTACAGCTTTTCATTCAACTTAAGCCTGCTGATGTCACATGAAACCCATCCAAGAGTCATATGAAGTCATGAGAAATTGCTGATACTTGAATCTGCTCTCTCTCGTGTTGGTGCAACTGACTCAGACTCATGCACCTAAAAATCATGTGAGATCATGCTAATTTGGTGCATTTTCTGTCCCTAGATACATCTTGCTCCAGTTGCAGACAGCCCCATCTTAGTTTCCATAGGCTTCTACACAGATGCAATAAGGAAAAAAAAAAGCCATTAAAAATTACCAGTGATGTCCCTCTGAGACATTCACTTCAACAAGGCAATGGAGATTTAAAACCTTTAATCTCTCATTTGTGTGTATATTTACATAATGTTACAATAGATGCTGGTTAGCACAGATTTTTTCTGAGCTATACAGCACCATACACCAGCTAATATGCTGTCATATGTAAATCAACAGTAATTAAACTATAAAACAATTGACATATCAAATGAATATTACTGGGGATTTAAGTTCACTGACTATCCTGCTAAATTTAAACACTTTGGCACAGCAAGATTATATTTTAAACAATATAGAGTTTCTATTGTTTCTCCTCTGGCTGTACTTACACCATCCCATTTTGGTTTAAGAACCATTTTTGGCATGAATAAAAACTGCCACACTGCACTTTTTACCCTACTCTTGCCTCCTTACTGTCCTTAACTGTTGGTCCCTGAGCAAATGGCAAAATAAAAGGCAGTTATTTTTAACCACGATCAGCTCAACAATCCAGTTTGCAATATGACTCCATGAACAATTTCATAGATAAAAAGCCAGGGCAATTGCATATTGAGTACTGCAGTGGAAACAACGATCTGGGAGAAAAGCTTCAGGTATCAAATTCTGCATGCCTGAAGCAAAAAGCCAACACACACCTAAAACCACCATCAACAAGCTGAGTTAAAGAAGCAGATCCACCTTTTCCCAACAAGTTCTCATTCTTGTTTGTGCACCACCCTCTCCTTTGCAGGTACAAGAGCACTCATGCAGCTAGCTGGTCAACTGGATAAGTGGAACTTAAACTATCCTGGGTAAAAAAAATAACCCAGACAAAGAAACCCACAATATTTTACGACATCCAACTTTCTGAAACACACCCTTCAGGGAGCTCTGCTAAGGGAAAGGAAGGAAGCAGCACAAGGGCTGGAGTGAGGCAGGAAATGCTTCTTCTGCCTGCCAATGTGCCAGTTTATAGTCCAGGTTTGGGTGCCAGTTTATAGTCCAGGTTTGGGTGCCAGTTTATAGTCCAGGTTTGGAACGAAGTTCCAGAACAGCGTATCTGGATTTAACCAGGAATTGCTACAGTCACAGGAACCAACCTATTTTCTTGCACCGGCCCCGCAGCTCGGGCTTTTGCACAATGAATTCAGCCCCAGGAGCTACCTGGTCACTTTGTCCCATAGCAAATTAGCTTCCAGCTGGATCACCTTCCTGAACTAGCTCACTGTGACAGCACAGAGGTGCCAGTACTTGGACAAGGGACCAAGAGACACTCCAGCTGAAGCCAGGGGAGTAGAAAGTGCAGGACTGGGACAACCCTGACAGCTCCCATGCTCTCGAGCAGCTGGCTCGGTTGTGCTGTTGACTTTACTCCCCCTGACCATGCCTTCAACTCTGTCCCATCTTGACTCATGATTTTAAATCCATTCTAACTACAATTTAGTTCAGTTAAATTGCATTTTGCTAATAATTATTAAATGCTAAAGTATTACAAATACATTAGAGGGCTAACCAAAACACCTCTAACACACAGCTCCTCACAAGTCTGAAGTAATTTCTAAATTATTAAGTGACAGAAAGAGCAGGCAAAAGACCTGCTCTTCAAGATTCAAAATGTTCTTCTTCTGTTTTGAAGCATTAAAATTAAAATACAGCTCAGAGTAGACAAATAGGCCTCCACGTGACTTTAGGAAGTAATTAACTTGTTTCTCTGAGGTCTGTATATCCCCAAGACACTGACTACCATCATTTGCTTCCCAGGGATGACAACATCAGTACACACAGGAGCCAGACCTTCTGACCCCTTAGCATCCTCTCCTTTGTAGCTAACAGCATCCCAGACCAGTAGTCACTAATGTTCTAAGCTACCATTCTTTTTTTGGTTGCACATATGCTTCTTCCATGATTTGGATGAATCATTGCATCACTTTGTTCCTTAGTTGTCAGCAATGGGGATAATGTGCATTTATTCATGAATGTACCGGAGATCCTCATCCCCTTTGCCACCTGCCCAGCCAATGCTGAGCCCCCAAACAGAGATTCCCTCCCCTCGCTGAGCAGTACTTTGCCATCCGTGTATACAGGCAGTACCTGCATCGACTGTGGTGCAAAACAAGGACAGAAGAATCACACAGGAAACCACAGACAGTAAATTTTGTGAGGAATAACAAAATTCCCATCCCGCTGTATGAATCCACAGTTCATTAAACACTAACAGATGCCAAAGACCCAAACCCACCCTCCCGCCTCGCATGGTGATACTTGCTGGGAGCCCACAGCCGAATCACGCCGCACACCTGCGGAGCCAGGTGAGCCGGCCCAGCCACAGCCCCGCCGAGACCCGAGTCCCTCCAGCCCCGGGATTCAGACTCGCGGGGCCGGCCCGCACTCACCTCGCTTGTTCTTGGTGCCGTGCTGCCGGGCTACCGCCAGCTCCCGCTCGATCCGCGTCTCCAAGTACTCCTGCTTCTTGCTGAGCATCTCCTCCGTCTCCCGCAGCCGGGCCAGCGCCTCCTGCGGCGAGGGACCCCCGCGGCCCTTGGAGGCAGCCGAGCCGCCCCCCTTGAAGAATTTGGAAATCTTGCTCATGGCGGCGATCCCGGCTCGGCACCCGCCGACGGAAAGGTCCGACCAGCCCGGTGCTCAGGAGCCTCCCCGCCCGGCACACGCCGTGACAGCACTTCCTGAGGCACCTGGCGGCGGGGCGGGCCCGGGGCGGCTCCGGGGAGGCCGAGCTGCCGCTGCCCCCAGACAGCGCCGGGCAGAGCGGCGGGAGGAGCCGGCGAGCTCCGCGGGACAACCGCAGGGTCCCGGGCCGGGCCGGCGCTGCCTAGGCGGCTGCCGAGCTTGTGCTTGCCCCCCTACTTTTTTCCATGTCATAGAATCGCAGAATGCACAGTGCGTCATCTGGTCCAACCTCGCTGCTCAAGCAGGGTCATCCTAGAGCACACGGCACAGGATTGCATCCAGGCGGCTCAGTATCTCCAGGGAGGGAGAATCCACAACCTCTTTGGGCAACCTGTTCCAGTGCGTGCTCAATAAAAAAGTTCTTTCTCATATTCAGGTGGAAATACTTGTGTGTCAGCTTCTGCCTGTTACCTCGTCCTATTGCTTGGCACCACTAAGAATGGCCCGGCCGCAGCCTCTTGGCACCCTCCCCTAAGATGCTTATAGACATTGGTGAAGTCCCCTCTCAGTCGCTTCTTCTCAGGGCTGAAGAGGCTCAACTCTCTCAGTCTTTCCTCCGAAGGGAGATGCTCCAGTCCCTTGATCAATTTTGTAGAGCTCTGCTGGATCTGCTCCACGAGCTCGATGTCTCTGGGACTGAGGAGCCCAAAATCGGATACCCCATAAAGGTATTTTGGGAGGGCATCACCCTTGGGCACAGGCGGGCACGCGGGTGAGGGCTGGAAAAATAACCCTGAATTCTGAAGGAATGTGGCTTTTTACAAAAGTGGTGGGTGCGCCGCAAAGGAAAACTCAGTGACACCAACAGGTTACAGGGTGCACAAAATGCTTCGGGAAGCCGGGCTACCTCCGCTCTGCCTCCGGGAACAGGCTCTGCTCCGAGGCACGACGCAAATAGCGACACAAATAAGACATAAAACATGCCCTTTTTTCCGCCTGGAACAGCCCGCGGAGCACCAGCCGCGGCTCTAGGCTCACTGAAGTCTGAGGCGTCGCTTGGGCCGATACAGGCTGGTGGTCAGCGCAGGTTGCCCTCAGCCCGGGGATGTAGCCTGTCCAGCCGGCTCCCCGGCAGCCCCGAGCCGGCGGGGCGAACTCGGACTCGGGCGGAGGCGGGGGGGGGCTGAGGCTGGGGCTGAGGCTGGGGCTGGGGCTCAGGCTCAGGCTCAGGCTCAGGCTCAGGCTCAGGCTCAGGCTCAGGCTCAGGCTAAGGCTGATTAGCCAGGCGCGGCCCCCTCTCCCCCGGCCCCGCCTCTGGCCCTCCCGCCCCGGGGCGGGTCCCTCCGGCCCCGCCGCAGCACGGCCCCGCCCGGCCCCGCCGCTTCCCCGCCTCCTGCGTGTGGCGGACATGGCGGAGCTGGAGGTGGGGCAGCACTGCGGGGTGCCCGAGTGCCGCCAGCTCGGTAAGGGAGAGCGCGGCGGGGCCCGGCGGGTCGGGGATGGTGGGCCGGGGGCGGTGCGGGGGTTGCGACGGGTGCCCCCCGCTCGGGGAGTGCTCCGTGCCGCTGCAGCCCTGCACGGTCCGGTGCCAGCGCCTGTGGCCTCGGTTGTGTCACTGCGTGGTTGATAGCCCGCTTGCCCCTTCCTCACACTTGCTTGCCTTCACTGATCTCGGAAAGTGTTACATTTCCTAGTAACCTCTCAGAAAGAAGCAGCAGTACCGCCTGTACCGAAAGCTTTCTGATGGGACCACTCGGAGATGAAGGGATCGTGATGATCGTGACCTGAGCTCCGTGGTGGTCTGTTAACATAAAATCTGAAGGATGGAGAAGCGGAGTAATGGGCTGGACCTGGCATTTGCTGCCGTTGGTGATGTGGTGGAGTTCGGCAGTGAAGTGATTTTATCTGTGAGAATTTATGTGGTAGGCAGGGGATGTGTACAGAGGTTTAGGAAGTGTGTGCAATTTAAATCACCTAAGGATAGTATGGACGATATGATGTGAAGAAGGGCAGAATCATCATGACTTTCCAATGGAGGAGATGCTCTCCCTTCCAAAGAGCCAGCATCTCCTCCAGTTGGCAATCCATAAAATAAAATGTAAATTGTCCAGTGTCAGTAAATAGGGTTCTGAGTGGTCTTGCAATAAATTCAATTTTTAACATAACTAGTAACTGATGGCTAGCCAAATGTTCCAGTGTCGTAGCTTGGTATTGAAAAAAAATGTGAATTTAAAGCCTAATTCCAACTTCTGGAATGTATATAATTTACCTGCTCATATGGTTTTCTGTAATGCTAATTAGGGGAGTTAACAAAAGCCACTTCTAGCTAAAGTGTAGACACAGTTGCTGAGTATTCTTATAAAGATACCTATCCTGTGATGTTGGTAAGCAAAAGTTAATTGTGTGAAAATTAATCTAGAAACTATTAGCAAAACAACAACCATGTTGTCTTAACTGAAAACAAATCTCTTTGTTTCAGATTTTCTTCCCTTTGTATGTGATGGCTGTTCAGGTGTCTTTTGGTAAGTTCATGGAATTACAGAGTATCTCAAGCTGAAAAGGTCCCACCAGGGTCAACATGTCCAACCCCCTACTCCTCAAAGGACTAAAACTAAAGCATATGACTGTCATTCAGACAGTCCTTTGAACTCCAACAGTCTTGGTGCCATGACCACTTCCTTGGGGAGCCTGTTCCAGTGCCCAGCCACCCTCTCTGAGAAGAACCTTTTCCTAATGTTCAACCTGAACTTCCCATGACACAGCTTCTTTCCATTTCCTCATGTTGTATGCTGGTCACCAGGATTTCCTCATCCCAGGTGAAGAATCCTGCACTTGCTCTTGTTAAATTGCATACAGTTGGCGACTGTCCAGCTCTCTAGTCTATCCAAAATCTCTTTCTATGACTTCTCCATCCTCAATGGTATTCACAGCTTTTTGTGGTTTAGTATGGTTGGCAACCATAACATGTGTCCAGGTCATTTATAAAAATATTAAAGAGCACTGGTGCTAAAATTGAGCCCTGGGGAGTTCCACTGGCCACCAGCCTGAAGCAATCACTTTAACTGTGACTCTCTGAGCCCAAACTATCAGCCAGTTGCTCATCCATCATACTACGGACTTGTCTACCTGTGTGCTGGACGTTTTGTCCAGAAGGAAACTCTGAGAGACAGTGTCAAAAGCTTTGCTAAAATGCAAAACACTTCTGCTGGCTTCCCAATGTCAACTAAACAGGTGACCTTGTCATAAAAGGAGGTAGCTGGTTATGTTTTCTTTTAGAAAAAAATTTAAGGTTTCTTGCAAGGTTGAAATCAGGGCCTGTACTTTGATTTACACTTCAGATTAGTAGAGGGCAGCTGAGAGAAACTCAAAGAGATTGGGGGCAGATTTCACTTCTAACATATCAGAAGCCTTCTAGGGATTTCTGCCGTTATGGAAGGTGATTGAAAATTTGTTAAAACAGACAAACTCTGGTTGCGTTGAACCGAACTCTTAAGCATGATAATGTCTTCATTCTCTTGAAATGGTTTGTTTACCTTGAGATATAAGTTCCAAAAGCTAAATGTTTTACATACTGAGAAAGAATATGATCTATCCATTCAAGAATTGAAATAGGATAGAAAAAACTTTGGAGAAGATTCATTTTCTAATTGAGGTTTTCCCATGATAAAACTTGTCAGATTACTCTTTAAACACTTAAATGTTTTCACATGCAGGTTTTTTTTTTACTGGAATGTTGATAACAGTGTGGTATTTTTCTTCTTTTTCCACAAAGCCTTCAGCACAGGAGCCGGGATGCTCATGGGTGTTCTGAGGTAATCTAATAATGTGACAGCCTTAAATTAAAATTCCATGCAACTTAGCTGTGTGTTTTCAGACTAGACGAATGCATATGGTATATAAGTATGAATTATTTAACTGAGAAAGCTTAAAAAAGTGAATCTACACTTTCTGTCTCTTAGAAGTAAATCGACTTTGATGTAGATGGTTTGGTTGATGTTAGAATGATGGTTATTTTTCTACCTCTGAGCTAAACATAACCAGGGTAAAAGTAGGAGAGAATAGCTGGATGAGGTTTGCACATGGAATGGAGAGCTAGCACAGATTTTTGAGAATGCTGGGATGGTAACTTATATCTTAGTATCTGTTTCTGTACACAAAATATTTTGTACTTAGGTGAATATAAGAAACAATTCTGTGAAACCTGATCAGCACAGATCTTACCCATGCTCATACAAGGACTGCAATGGAAAGGAGCTTTTGCCAGTGTTATGTCCTTACTGTGAAAAACATTTTTGCCTCAGGTGAGTGGAACAGAGTGTTTAAACATCAATATTCATTCATTAATGTACGGAAAAGGCAATACAAGTTTTATGTTGTTGTTTACAGACATCGTCATCAATCAGACCATGAATGTGAGAAGCTGGACACACCGAAACCTCGAATGGCTGCCACCCAGCAGCTTGTTCAACATATTATAGGCAAGTACAGAGGGATATATATTCTTTTTGTTATATTTTCTTCAGAATGCTATTTGAGCTTCTGACCTCCTTTGAGGGGTCAGGTTTGACCAAATAAGAAGAAAGGATGAGGGTTCCTTTGTTAAATAGACCTAAACTTACATGTCAGCTTTTAATACGGTTCATCTAAACTGAGACAAAACAAAAACAACAGTATGAAGAAAATCTCAAAAGAATAAATAGGGCACAGGTTTCTTTCAGGATTATTGTGTTGGTGTCATTCTACAAGTATTATAATATAATGAATTGTACCTAGCCATTACTATTAATTAATGTGCAAATAATGCAATTGTGTCGAATGTGCATGTCAATCTGCTGGGATCACACCTACACAATCAAGATGGCCAGAAAAGTCTGATTCTACAATGTAATGTTTTTCAGATTTTAAACAAGCTTTAGGGTGGGAAAACGAATAAACAGCACTGCCCAGGTGGACAGTGGGGTTATGTGTAGAGAGGAGGACCTGGAACTGTTGCCATATGAATGCTGTGATGGCCACAGGTGTAGAAACTAAATTTGTATCTATTTGGCTTTTGCAGCCTGTGTTTATATGATGATAGTGTTCATCTACCTTTCAATGTAAAGCAATTCTGCTAGATCTGTTACAATTCTGATACATGACCTTGGGAGGATATGAATAGACAGGAAAAGGGATGGGATCCTTGGAGATACGAGACCCAACAGACTAATTGGGTCTATGTCATATGATATGCGCAGGAAACAGTCAGAATGACCACACTAACGCAAATAATATTGTTCTCAGATTCTAAAAAAAGTGACGAAGCAAAAAGCAAAAAACGTAAAGGAGCAAAAAACAGTGAGACAGCAGCAAAAGTGGCATTAATGAAACTGAAAATGCACGCATGTGGGGACAAGTCCTTGCCTCAGGTCAGCGATGTTTGTTTTCAATAATTGAATTCTCAAAGGAAATGGAAAGTTTTCTAAATAGCTTGATCATCTAATTCTCTCAGCTTGGTATTGGATTTAGTTTTTCAAGACCACACTCACTTAAATGTGTATTTTAGCCTGGTAACCAAAAGCAATCTCACTGTCTGTTACAAGATGTCTGTGTTCAGAGCAGTCGAGTCAAATTCTATTATTTTATAGCAGAAATGTATTTTCCTGCTGCGTGGCTGTCACATAGCACTGCAGGGACAAACGGGGTCTTTTGGGGATCCTTGGCAGAATGATGACAACATTAAGTTGTATTGAAGCTTATTATTTTAGCAGAATTTGATGATCAGCAGAGCATAGAATTTTATTATTAGACTAGAACAGGATTTTTAGAATCACTGTAGCACAATTTTGAAGTAGTGCAGCACACAATTTTGTAGCATGCCTTAGCTTGTGGTTCCTTATCACATGGGCCCTCTGCAGATTGTGTCAGTTCTTAATACTTGGCTTGTAATACCAATATTTCAGATCATCTAGCACTGAAACATGTAATTGCTTGGTTTTTACACCCAGATTGAAATAATATGTTGGGGCATTGTAGTGGACAATGCAGTCTTTTCATAAGAATGGGCCTTAAAAGTTTGAGTTTGATAATTTGGAGGGTTGAGGGATGAGTATGCCGACTACGATTGGTACCAAGATGTTTTAGGTGCAGGTTCAGCTACTCACCCAGAATCAGCACCTGAAGATTGTGGTGTTGTATATACAATACCATTTGTATGTGTAAAAAACCTGTTAGAGAAATGATTTTCATAAACTGAGTGACGCGATTATCATCCCATTCATGAAATAGGGAGGAAGGAGGTACAGATAAGGGTCAGCACAATACGGTAGGTGTTGTGATCATCTTTTCACAGCTGAGCATTCTACAAAGGTAAATTGATGATTCCTTGGGCACACTCCAGGTTTGTTCAGGCCAAAGAACCTGTCCAAGTTTCATTCATTACCTGAAATGGTAAGAAATTGCTCATTCTTGGGAATTATCCAAACCTTAGTGAAAGTTAAATGGCGTCCCCATTTAGAAATAGTTTTCCATGTGCCCTTTACTTACGGAATTATAAAATACTTACAGGTATTTTAAACTTCATAGGGTAGTTAATAAGAACATTGTCACCCTGAGAAAAGAGAACATTGTCACCCTGAGAAAAAAGAAGGGCTGACAGTGGGGGTTTATTAGACATTTTACTGGTTGGAGAGCAGGAAAATGAGCTTGTTCCACTGGGCATCTGGTGGGTGTGTCTGCTGGTTATTTTAAACATCAAACAGCCTCAAGTAGGTCTTTACCCCATTTTCCATCTGGAAACTTTACCCTAGAGCTCATTTTAGTGGACCAGTGACTTCTTGACTGCACCATTACTTTGAGGTGCATAGTACAGGTGGAACACCGAGGCAACTCCATGATTTTCACACCATTCATGGATTTCTTTTTTTTGTTGAATGCTGTTGTCAGACTATGCAGCAGAGGGCATGGGAATATCAGCAAACCATTGATTAAATCCTGCCAGAGTGGTAAGGCCATCAGCTTTACCACAAGCAAAAGCTTTCCCTAAGCCTTCCTTATTTTATCTCTAGTAAGGGTATAACGCCACCCTTTGGGTGTTCAAGGGAGAAGTCCAACACAATTAATTTGCCAAGTGGACCAGGGGGCTTATTTCCTGCCCACAATCCATTTGGTCCCCAGAAATGGTGACCTCCTGTCTGGGGCCCTGGCATTGTTTCTTCATCAATAGTTTTAGTAGCCTAGTTGGTGTTCCCCTGACTCCAGCTCAGAGAACATCCATACTGAACATATTTAGGTTGCCTGGTTGCATTTGCTGGTTTTGGGGATGGAGGGAGGCAAAAGGGAGTTCCAATTTTACCTTAACAATTGAATAAGAAACTACTGCTCAATTTACTCCAATTACTAATATTTTCTAATGTTTCAGAGGGATAGCTCCAGGACATGATTCTCTTTTCTTCTGTGTGGAAAACGCTCAGATTTAGAGGAAAACGCACAGGTTGAAATTCAGAGTCAGTTTTATGAACATGGTTGAGGTAGTTCAATATGTTCCTAGGGAACGCCTAAATAAATCCTTTAAAAAGACTTCTGTCTTGTTTGATAGTGTCTGGCTTTGACTCAGCAAGGATGATCATAAATGATGAATATATAGTAGTCATGCTTGCTATATTTTACCCCAATCCCATTTAGAATCTCTCCCTCATAGATTACTCTTGACATTTCTTAAACAAATCTTTCAGTCTAGTAGAAAGAGTGTTTAGTACATAAAAGGAGGATACAGTACAGGATAAAGGATTAGCTGGTCATGATCTGAATGTTGGTTTGTGAAGCAGGCATTTCTAATACAGTGAACTGCTCTGTTCTAACTGCTTTTGCATTTCAGTTTGAGACACTATACTGCTGCCAAAAACAAATAGTGCTTATTCAAACTCACCTTTTCCTCAAGAGGGCAGATACCTTTTCATGTCTGTCTATATATAACTGTGCCATGGGACTGGTGAGAAAAGATGTTCTCTCCACGTTTTAGAACTTACCGTCCATCATATATGTGCCTGCAGCTGGAGAGGATTGGATTTGATGATCTTGGTCATTTATGTTTTGCAGTAAAATTGTCCTGATGGAATAAAACAAATTTCAGTTGGTAATTTTGGGGGGTTTTTACTGAAAAACTTAAAAAAAAAGTTTTAAGTTTTACTTAAAAAAACCTTATTAGATGTATATGATTGGAATGATGTGTTTCTTCTGTGGATAATTCTTTTGTTTCATTTTTCATGTTTTTCTAGACAGAAAGAATTTACTTTCAAGTATTTTTACCAAAAGGGAACAAAGAGAAAAGCAAACCCATGTTTTTTTGCAGTAAGTGGAGCATTGGGAAAGTAGTAGATTTTGCAGCTTCCTTAGCAAGCCTTAAAAATGACAACAACAAATCAGCATCCCAGGTAAGTCAGCAATAACAAGCATTTTCTAGGTTGTTGTATTTTGCTTTTAGTTTTCTTTACACTTTTGTCCCTCTCCCACCCCACTTCTTTCATCTTAGATATGCAAATCTTGATGTTAATTTCTGTGCTATTTGTCTTACAGAAACTGAGGTTATGCCATACTGCCTCTGGAGAAGCCTTGCCATTTGAACACACACTGGAAACATGGCTATCTGATAAGGACTATCCCCTGTACAATGGAGGGAATATAATTCTGGAGTATCTTGATAATGATGTTCTATTTATAGAAGATCCCGAGTCCTACTTTATTAGTTAATAATTTTCACAAACAAAATAAATCCATTATTTTTCAGAAGCATGGTATTCAAGCAAGTCCAGTTTTCTTTTAAAATCACTTGTATGCCAGAATCTATCTTCCATTGTAAAGACACAATTCTCATCAATTTCTCCGTTTCTTGACTGACATAAGACTTATGTCCTGAAAGGAAAATTATAGTGGCTAATATTACAGATACTCACATTCTAGAATAAATTCTTGCTCTATTGACCTATATAATATAAAGAATGTTTTCTTAAATTTGGTATTTATTTATTTTTGTGTAAGTGGTGGGGACAGTATGTCTTAAAAAATAATGAAAATGTAAACTTTCAGTATGACCGTTTTCTGAAGGAGAGAAACATATTATGCCATTGCAGCATCTTTTCTAGAAGAACAGATTTCATTGCATTTGGAAACCAACACTGTCCATACACTAGGTCCACATGATGCCTTCTCCAGCCACCTAGAAACAGAGACTAGACAAGAGTAAGGGAATAAAGATATTTATTTGAAGGGCCTTCAAGGTACATCCTGGGGAGCCAGAGGCTGCTTCCAAAAAATGGACCCCAAGATGGACGACAGGTCATGAGTTCTTCACACTTTTATAGGTTTGGTTCATTTGCATACCAGGGTTAATTCTCCATTTAAAGCCCCAGCTTAATGGTGTAATCCCCCTCAGCTTGCTCCCCCCTTAGAGGCTTTGGTTTACACATTTTGGGCCTAGAACAGCCTGGCTGTCCTTGAAGGCAAAGCCTGGAGAGGCTTTGTTATGTCTACCTTGCACGAGAGAGCAGAAATTACAGGCTAACAAGGAACTTCAGAGTTACACTCTAAGCAGTACAGAATTTGAAAATATAAAAGTTAAAACCTAAGCCATCACACAGTTTCTTCTTGTTTAGTGACATTTAGAAAGAAAGCTTTATGAAGCAAAAGTAAATTCACTCAGGTGTCTTCCTGTTGGTAAATCTCATTGTGTGATTAGGTGGGGGATAAAAGATTTCGGTGAGTCTGTCACTTATTTTGCTTTACAGTACTCTTAACTGTAGTTTTAACATGATTAGGTATGGATAAATTACTTCACTGGATGTGGTGTGGATGTCACACAAATGAAGGTGTTTTCTGGTTTCCATGAAGGAAAGGGTTTTCAGTAGCTGGATACTTTGGAAATCTTTGTCTCCTGGCAGCAGAAAGAATAGGAGCATTTTTCTGAATTCCCCTGCCTGTCTCCAGTTGTTATCTTGCTTTCCAGTACAAAAGGAGCAGTTCCTTTTTCTCTTGTTTATTTTCCTCTGCAACTGTGTATTCATCTTTATCTTAGGCTGCTGTGGTACAGAATATGCTGTAAGAGGCCAACCAGCATTATGGAACCAGTGAGTTGGGAAGAGACCTAAACAGAACTTGTTCCCCACACTGTTGCTACAAAAGCAAGTGAAAAATGCTGCTGTGCAACAGGGTCTTTTTCTTCTTTTTTTTAGCAGAAAATCCCCATTCTCTACTTAAACCTTTCCTCCTGCCCCTGATTTTTCTGCCCTAGCAGTTCAGGCAAAATAATTGAAATAACACTTTTTGTGAATAGGGAGAAGATAGACTTGGGATGCAGGAAGTTAATCTTTGGGGAGACCTCAAAGGTTTTACCAGGATGTTTGCTTTCATCAATCGCCAGTAGTGGATAAGGGCTATCAGCCTGTAAATGACAGTACAAACATGGCAAGTTGATAAGACTCCAAAAAGTTTTCACTATCATCTTATTCCAGGAATGTGTCTAGGATTGTACACAGAAGCTCATTTCACATGGTTTTCAGGAACTGAGAAGCAAAACCAAATTAAGCTAGTCTGACAGATAAATAGTCTAGGAGAGGTGAAAACTCCACCCTAATCAATGATGCTAGGAACAAAAGCAGAAACTTTTCCAGACCTTTAGTATCTTGCCTAGTCTAGAATTGCTCTCATTTCACCTGTTTAGATTCAAACATATCTTTATTTAGCATTTTTGTTGTATCTTCTAAAACTTACTATCTTAGCACATTTTCATAGGGAAAGTTCAACAACTGCATTTGAAAAAAAAAACTCTTTAGAGGAGTCATTTGGCATTTGAAACCACTGATAATTTTACAGGCCTGTGTTTATAAGGTGCTGAACTGTTTCACTTCAAAGTTAATAAACTTTAACTTCCAGGAGATTCAAAGAAAATGTGTACATAAAGTTACACAAGTGAGAAGAGGAATTATCAAAATTAATACTTCCTGATTTTATAATAAACAATGCTTTCTCCCAAACTACAAAAACAGATGAATATCAAGCGTTTTGCTTGTTCTAGCTATAATTTTAGAGAATGCACAAGGTTAAGGCTTCACATTTTATGAGATGCTGTGGTAGCAGCTCCTGGCGTTGTTCCAGTTCAAACATTGCTACAAAGTTGCCTGGCATGTTGTAATATATGCAACAGCTTGGAAAGGGTTTTTTTAACACCAAGAGTTCAATTCTGCTTGGATACGGGACCTGTTAGATCGGCTGGGCAATGCTGTAGTGAACAAGAGGTAATATATCGCACTAAGAAAGCAGGCAGTAATCTCTCATACTTTTATTTTCACCATTTTCTGTTTCTGTGTCTGTTTTAGAAAAGTATGCACCCAGGGGTGTGATCAGTCTGATTTGCAGGCTTTTTATCAATAAGTCACATCTGTTCATCCAGTTTATCAGGTGACACATAAAAATACACCTTGCAGCTTAGCTTTTCTCCTAGCACCCTCATACATAAAATACAAAATTTCATTTCAGCTGGAATAGAAATTGTGGTTTGGATTAGGAAAATTCTTATACTTGTTAGGAGAGAACTTCAGGCATTCCTGTTTTACTTCTGCTGATTTTAAGGTGAATGCAGAATTTGAAATCTCCTGTAAAACCCTTGCTGTAATGTTAAGTATACAATTAATGATGTCAAAAAAGCCATTTTTTCATAACACTCCTGCAGTCCTATATAGGTTGTACTGGGGCATGTTCAGCTGCTTGCCTCAACAAAAACTGAAACTGAGCCTCTTTCAATGGGCCATATGCTTTTGGTATAACCTTGCAAAGAACAACACGCAAAATAATCAATAAAACCACAACTTAAAATCTCTGTAGTTCTTTAATGACTGTAAATACTTTAAAAAGAAGGCTTATTCCTGTTTATGAAACGGGAAGGAGGAAATACGGAATTGCACACTGACTTGTCCCACATAACAGGGTCGGTGAGAGTGGAAACTGTATCTTCTGATGTGGAAAGGACAAAACTAACCCCCTTGGCGTAGCTGTGCCTTGGGTTGGTGTTGGGGCAATGGGATAAGACTGCTTCTTTTGGTGTTGTAGACATTTTATGATTATTTTAAGCATAAAGCAAATTGCAACCCTTGCCCTGCTTACCCAGGTCACCATTGTCCATAGAACAGTAAGTTACATCAGTTGCAATTTGTGAGGACAAGCCAAGCCCTCAGTGTTTTGCCTTTACTTGATGACAGACAATAGGCTCAAAAGACCACAGCAAAAAATGAAACTGGTATCTGTCAGGCTTGGAAAGTTTTTCTTCTCTGTATTATTTTAATTAATATGGAAAATGCATCAGCTGAACCGCGAATTGCTTTCAAAACTCGTTGAACTCCGTGAGCTCACCCTCCCTGAGAGTTCTGAGGCACAGGTTTCCCAGAGGTGATGTGGATGCCCCACCCCTGGAAGTGAACAAGCCCGGTTGGATTGGGCTCTGAGCAACTCGGTCTAGTGGAAGGTGTCCCTGGCCACGGCAGAGGGGTTGCTCATGATCTTTAAAGCTCCTTCCAACCCCAACCACCCTTTCAATTCCATGATAAACTTCAATCGCGTGCTCCATGAGAGAGCATTTACGGTATCTCCGCCCTGCCGCGTCCAATTATTAACAAGAATTCGACACCGAGCTCTAATTTCAACACATCCGCGCTACTCTTCGACAGCGGCGGCGCCGAGGCGGCGGCGCGCGGGCCGGGCTCCCTCACGCGCAGGCGCGGCCGCCCCGAGCGGCGGCGGCGGAGGAGGAGGAGGAGGCGGGGCCGCGGCGGTGAAGGCGGCGCGCGCCCCGGCCGCCATTTCGGGCGCCGTGAGGGGGCCGCGCCTGCTGCCGGCGCTCCGGACGCGTCCTGCAGCCCGCGGCACCGCGCAGCCCCGGGGCGGGGCGGGGCGAGCGCTCAGCCTGTTTCCTCGTTTCGACAGGGCCTAAAAATAAACCAGGTGAAGCGAAGAACTTCCGAGTTTGTAAAAAAAAAAGAAAGAAAGGAAGCAAAGGAGCCGTAACAATTTTTTGCGTTAATCTCTCCTTTTGCTAGGTTCTTTATCTCGGGAAAGATGGCAGATCCCTGGCAAGAATGTATGGATTATGCAGTTGGTTTAGCAAGGAAAGCTGGGGAGGTATGTATAAGCTTTTCATAAATAATAACATTATTTATTGAGTCTAATATGTACATAGCTCTCGAATGATGTTGGAATCTCTTCCTTAGAGTGTTTTGTCAAAAACCTAAATGGGCAGAATTGTTTGTGATGTTCCAGTGCTAGATTAGATTTTATGTTTGCAACTTGGCTAGCTTAAGAAAACAATTTCGTGCTTTTCCTTGGCCTGGAGTTCGATTAAAGACTAAGGAGTAACTTTTGTTCCTTGAGTTTGATTTAAAAAATAAAATTAAATTCAGAATTGTGGTAAACAAAGAGCATCTCGATTTCCCCCGTGAAACGACTCCTGTCTACCTTATTATTTTACCACCTGAAAGCTGGTGACATTCTTTCTTGTGAACGCTTCAATCAGCTTTACACAGTGGCTTGTTGATGGCACACAATACCATACTGTGCTCACTCCATCCTTGGAAATGTCCAAGGCCAGGTTGGATGGAGCTCTGAGTCTGGTCCAGTGAAAGGTGTCACTGCCCATGGCAGGAGGGTTGGAACTACATGGTGTTTAAGGCTCCTTCCAACCCAAACCATTCAATGATTGTTTCTCTTCATGAAGACTGCTTTGCTTCTGTACATAAGAACCATCCCTTACAGTGATGACATTTTGCCATTTGACATCTAAACCACTTAGAACAAGAAAAAGTTTGTACATCTTGGCAGACCCTCAGCAGGAGTCGTTAGCGAATGTTCAGTTCTTAGTAGTTCTGCTTGGTACATTTGAAGGCTGTGGCAGCCAGACAAGATGGCACATGTACTAATTCTGTTCCCTGGAGCTGCAAAATCTGTGGAACATTGTCTCTGCAACGACCTCATTAAAGTCTTCCCTCAGAAAATCTTCCTGAGTTATAGTAAAATAATTCTGTGGGCTGTGAGGCATGGGTTCTTGCTTAAGCTGATACTGATAGTTTGAAGATCATAAATGCAGGGTCTGGCTAAAAATAGCTGATTTGAGCTCAGTGTCAGGTGTTTTATTCAACTCTGGTATTTAAATTTGTAAATTTAAAACTTGTCTTAACAAAATGGATCCCAGTTTCATCTACCTGGAGATCTTTCTGTAGTACTTAGATTTAAAGCCACATAAAACTTTGTAGTGTATAGGGACTAGAGATGCAAATCCCAGCTCCTGCAGTTAAATCCAGGCAATGTCACTGTTTGTGTTTGTGTTTTGTGTGTGCAATATAGAAAATGACTGTAAAAATGATGCTCAGATTCTTTTGGGAAACTAATATTTTCCATATTCTTAACAGTGAAAAATTTTTTTGTTTTTGTTTTAACAGATAATCCGTGGAGCACTCAAAGAAGAAATATCTGTTATGACTAAAAGTTCACCTGTAGATCTAGTGACAGAAACTGATCAAAAAGTAGAAAACTTCATTATTTCTTTGATAAAAGAAAAGTATCCTTCTCACAGGTATGACTGTTTACCAGTATGCTTTTGACAGAAGAAAAATGGAAAGTTCATGATTTTGCTTGGTAAAATTTTATTACAACTGGCATGCTGGAAAGTTGTAGCATTCTCCTTTACCTTCAATAAGTTAAGTATTTTAGAGTAGTAGCGGGCTGAGGTTTTACACAGGGCTGTAGCAACAACACAAGGTGTCCCCAGGTCTACTGAGACAAAACTTGGACTGAAGGTCACTTGCCGTTGTGCCAGCTATAAGAAACTTCTTCGTTATTGTTTTGGAAAATCAAAGGTGTCCTCAGGAGACCTGGAACCCTGATTTCTTGTCTGCCTTTGAAACTAGTGTGCCTTTGCTGTCTGTGTTGGATGGGTCCTGTGGAACCGAGTGTGCCTTTGGCAAATCTCATACAGTTTGACAACATGAAACATCCTTAAAAGAAGACAGGATCTTCCTGTTCCACATAACAGAAAGACTGTCATACAAAATACTGGTTTTCTTAATTGCTCTTCCCTTTTCTTCCCCTTTCCCTGCCCTTCTCTATACCCCTGTCCCCCACTCCCTGAAAAATGTATTCGTGAAGGATAATCTATATGTATTTTGCTTACATGGGTCTGTCTGTAGCATTTTGACATAATGGCTCAAGTTTAATACAGTTTCCTTAAAGTCAGTTTGCTATTTTTTTCTTGCATTTTCTTGGAGATTTTGTTACTGTAGCTGTATCTGTGGAATGTAAGAAATCTCTGTAGAACTGGAACAACGGAGGTGGTGCAGAAGTTCAGTAACCAAATTAGTGTAATCATACAGACTTGTGGAATGACCTTGAAATAACAGTTTCTGTGACACTGATAAGCATTTTAGAATATTTTAGCTTCATTTTATTTTAGGTAACCAGTGTTGCATTAGACATAATGGTGCTGAAGTTCTCTTCCTAGTGAATTACTCATCCACTTATAATTCAGTCCCATCTCTCTGAAGGTCTGCTGCTTTTTGGAAGCAAGCTGTTTCTTTCTGATTAGTCATCTTCGCTTCTGTAGTTAACCATAAAACTCTAATCAATATTAAAGGGACCTCATTTGTTTGCTCTCAGCAGTTCTCATTTTACATGTTAGTGGAGGAAAGCATGTGTTTGCTGCAAACTTTTCATAGGCTGAGTAATGTGTGATGAATTGTGACAACCTGCAAAAGGCCTCAAGGAGAATTCCACCCACTTAGACTCATTCTAATAATTTTGCAGTCCAAACAAAATGCTTTCATGAGCAGCAAAAATTGTGAATTTTGGGGTGCTATGGCACTGTGCCTTCTGTGTCCCTAGGGTTTAGTACTGTGGCTGAGCATGCCCTCACCCGTCTTCTTTGTGAGCTCACCTTTGAATTTCATCCCATTACTGTGTTACTGTTTTTTCATGTTTGTAAAACTAAAGTTTTGAGATTAACAACTTTGTCATATTTGGGTTGAAATCAGTCTCCAAATTTAACAGTTGCTGCAGTGTTCAGATACATAAAGGCTTTCTTCACTGAAAACACAAGCTAAAAAATAATGTTGTGTAGCACAAATAAGATGAAAGGTGTAAATTGCTGTAGGTATTTTGAACAAAATTTGATGATGCTGTTACTGGAAAAACTATGAAAATGTCAGTGTTCTGAATGCTAAATTCTGGTATTATTTCTATATTGAAATATAACATTCTTTTCCCCACATAGTGTGCTTATCCTAGACATCATAAATACTGATGCAAGCTTGGTCAGATGTGGTTGGTGCTTTTGGGATAAATCATGTTTTTCTCAGCTTTTTGTGTATGATCACTGGTGGTACTCCATTAAGAATTTCAGTGTCAAGGACAGTGTTGTAATTCAGACATTTTAAACGATTTCTTTCTATCTTTTAAATATGTTTCTACTGTAGCTTTATTGGAGAAGAATCTGTTGCAGCTGGAGAGGGCAGTATTCTGACAGACAACCCCACATGGATTATAGACCCAATTGATGGAACTACCAACTTTGTACACAGGTGCACCTTTCATTTTTTTGTTAGCAACCTCAACTGATAATCCTTTTTCTTTCTCCAGTTCCATGAAAGTAAGGTTGCTTTTATTTTTTAAATTGCTTTGAAATATATACTATTAACTTGTTAATAGTTAGAAATTGCTGCTTACTGAGAGCCATTGGGCAGTTTTTGTAAGCATTTTAATATTCCTGTAAGTATTATCATAGTCTTGGTCTGTCACCTACATCAGTTGTTCCGTAAGAGGCCTGTATTATATAGCAGGGGTCAGCAGCCTTTGGCATGGATTCCAAAGATAGATGGGCAGATTTCAACAGGAACAGGACTCAGGATAAGAAGTTGCAGCATCTTCAGAGAGGGAATAGCAGCTTCGAGTGCTGATTTCTAAGAAATTTCAAATCCGTTGAGATCTAGGAGCCCCAACTATAAGAGCAGGATATCACGAGTAATTATCAGTGGTATTTTGCACCGAGATGAGGAGGGGAGTTTCAGTGTAATGCTGACAGCCTATTCCTTGTGTCTTTTAAATGGGATAGATTTTGGCCCCAGTGAGCTTTTCTGAGTCTGCTTGATTTCAGTTTTGAAGTGACTGCTGCTATGTGCACAGCTTCTGAATCCTGCTAAATAACATGTTCAGAAAGTTATAAGAAAAGAACCCATTCTGCTGAATGTACAGGCTTAAAAGTTGGTATTTTTTGCAGAAAGAATTAAAACAAATGTCTGGGAATTGAAAAAAAATTAATTGGTTGATTGTTTCAAACTTGAACTGAGATGCAGTCCACCATGTCTTGCATAGTCCCACTGTCTTCACTCTTCCTGCATTCTTCAATATCTGTGTTGGTCATGGCTTTGGTGGAGAAAGGGGAGGCGGGGGGAGAGGTAACTTGGTTCTTTTAATGAGACCATCTTGTTCCTTCTGAGAAAGGTTAGTAGCATAGATGTTTGTTTGCTTTCTTTGGCTGTAAAGAACAGTCCGTAAGCTAGGAACAGCTGTAACAGGAATGACAGACCCTTGTGCTTGGAGAAGTTTTGTTTCAAATGGTGATCACTGTTGTTTGCTCTGTTTTCAGCTAAATTGTGCAAATTCCAGCAAACTATGTCCTATATAGTCCAAGTTTGTTTTTGAAATATACGTTTAGCTGAACACTGTCTTTATTAAGAGTAAGCATGGTAATGAAAGAAATTTAGTATCTCACTATAAATTAGTGAAATGTTTTGTTTTGTAGGTTTCCATTTGTGGCAGTTTCAATTGGCTTTGTTGTAAACAAAAAGGTATACTTTTTATTACTTAATATCTAATCAAACCCAAATTAATTGCTTGTTTCTAGTTACTGCTAAGTTCTGTAATTTCCTATTTCACAGTAAATAGGAAGAAAGGGAAAAAAACCTCAAGGTATTTTTCCTTTTTCTTGCAGATAGAGTTTGGAATTGTGTATAGTTGTGTAGAAGACAAGATGTATACTGCCAGAAAAGGAAAAGGTGCATTTTGCAATGGTCAGAAACTTCAAGTATCGGGCCAAGAAGGTAAGGTGAACTGAACAGCTTCTTTCTGGTAATTACCAGATTGCAAATGATACAGCAGAAATTTCATACCTGGATATATTGGTATTTCTTAGCTCATAGTTTTGTTTTGCAAGACTTTCTTTGGCCATGGCTGTTTAGGTTTGAGAAACACCTTTTATGTTCTCTTCGATGCATATGATGTGATCTGTGCAAAATCAGGACTCAGCAATTGAAGATTTTGTTCCCCTTGTGTCTGTATTGTGGTTTTGTTAGTTTGTTTCTTTGGTTTTTATTCCCTATATGTCTGCAATCAGTTTGAACTGGTTCTTTAGAGTGTAACAAATCTGCCAAACAATTCACCTTCTCCCAGGTGGGACCTGTAGGTTTAAGTCAGTAGCACTCCTCTATGCTTACAACCCTACATCAAGTAAAGTCTGTGCTTCAAGCTTTTAAGTATCTCAAGACTGTTTAATTTTTCTAGCAATAGAGTTTTATTTAGTACTGTCATTGATTAATGTATATGCACAACTGGAGCAGATCATGCTTCTTTCATTGTATTTTATTTTTTCCCGCCATTTTCCAAGTAATAAGATAATAAGATTTTTATATGTTTGATATATGTAATATTTTATTAAGATACCTCACTTTTATTCAGTCTTGTAAGAAAGCAATGAAGTAAACTCTGCTAGTTACTGTGACTATTTAAATTGTGCCATTGGAAGAATGAGGTTTTGTTTCTTTTCCAGACATTACAAAATCCCTTTTAGTAACAGAATTGGGGTCAAATCGTGATCCAGAGGCTATAAAAATAATTCTTTCTAATATGGAAAGACTTCTCAGTATTCCTATTCATGGATAAGACACTTCATATTTTTATATATATTTATATATACTGACAGTGGTTATATTGTAAATATGATAATTTATAGAAAACTTTGGTTGCATTATATTTGACACCTTAAATGTGAAATACAGTTTAAATGTTTCTGTCTAGTAGTTTCCACAGAGAAACTGCGTTTACCTTTTTCAAGCTGAGACATAGAGAAGAGAACACTAACAATCAGTATTGAGAAGCAAAGCATGTTTGGGCTTGTAGGATTACAAAGTGTTGTATTTACTAGTTTAAAAAATTATGTGCAATTTTGTGGGGTTTTTTCCCCCCTACAAACACACAAGGAATAAAACCAGATGAACAGAAACTGTATTGCATTTCTTAGTTTCCTTTCCTTTAAGTAATGAAAATTGTTGGTTTTTTAATATATAAATATATATCTCAGGAGACAAAAGTAGATCTCCTTTTCCTCTTTCAAAACCATACCATTTTAATTTGTCTGAGTAGTTTAAATTGCCCATAAACTGCTCTTATGTTGGTTGCATTCCCTGCTTCCTCTCTTCTAGATAAGCCAAAGTCTACATTTCCACAAAACATTTTGTATTAAGTTGGTTTCAGTAGACAGTTTTTTGTTTCTCAACCATATTCATGTTTCTGATCTAACAAGCTTTATGTTGAGATTCTTAGGATTCTTGTTTTAACACTTAACATGCTTAACATGTTGATTTTTTCTACTTCCAAAAACTGTACCTATGCCGTTAAAGAATATATGCTAGGATGAAAGTAGGAAACACATTTTAGGTGTGTTGTGAGTTCAGCTTCGGCATTTTATTCGTAAATTCGTAATTTGGACTGGAGTTGATTTAAGTTGCTTCTTGCAATAGTTTAGGTGCTATCAGTTACAATTTAATGTGCAGTTTACTGTTAGTTGAAATAACTGCAGTATTTATGGAATTCACACTTACTGGCTAAGTAAGTGCATTGGCATTTCCAAAAGAAACTGGAATTTGTGACACAGGAGTTTGGTGAAGTTAACCAGACCAAATTTATGCTGTGTAATTTGTTTTTTGTGATTACTGTTAGAGGGTTTGGCAAGTCAGAGATGTTTACTGAGCATCACCAGAGGAACTGACAAAAATGGTTTTTCAGCCCTGAGAAGTGTACACTATCCTTGAATTCTTGTATTCAAAGAGCAAAATAGACTATCTGTTACTGTTTCATGGGAAATTATATTCCATAATATGTTTTAGTTTAAGAAATTATTTAAGATGTGTTTAAACCAAAATTGATCAACAGAATTTATAAGCGTAATTTCTGAAAATTTGCTTTATTTTGAAAACTCTTCAAGCTACTTAAGCAACACTTCCTTCCCTTTTTTTATGTTTCACTGGAACATTTCATCATCCTTCCTCTAGTTCAGTTCACTTCCATCATGACATTTCTGTGTTCTCTGTGCAGTGTACACAGACACTGTAACTTCTTTGCAAACTCTTCTCAGTTAAAACAACATTTTGTGTCTCCTTTAGGATTAGAGCTGTTGGTACAGCAGCTGTGAACATGTGCCTTGTGGCAACGGGTGGAGCCGATGCCTATTATGAAATGGGGATTCACTGCTGGGATATGGCAGGAGCTGGAATCATTATTACTGAAGCTGGTGGAGTACTGCTGGATGTAACAGGTAAATACAGGGTAATAACAGGTAAATACATGGGCCTGCATAATACTCTTCTGTCCTTTTAAATGGCTAACAGGGAGCAAAATGTAGCTGAAATGAGAAGGCAGGAAGTTCTTTTCAGTCCTTTTTCCAAGCAGCCACTACTGAACAGTTCCCAACCCATCAATAAATGAAGAACATGTTAATTGTGTGTCCTTAAGCAGCAAGAAAACCTTTACTCTCTTGGCTGGACTCCTGGAAAAGTCAAAAAAGACAGTAAACATAAACCGAAGAGAATTTAAATGCAGCTCATACAAGATACCTGTTGTGTTAAATGCATTTTTGTCCAGAGGCAAAACTTGGTTCTAAATAGTAATGTTTAATTTACACTCAATCTTTTCAGTGCTTGTTTTCATACCAACTTTCAATTTTCTCCATATATAAACTGGTTGCTTTGTTTACTTTGCTTTCTAGGTGGACCATTCGATTTGATGTCTCGAAGAATAATTGCAGCAAGTAGTCAAGCTATTGGAGAGAGAATAGCCAAAGCACTTCAAGTAATTCCTCTGAGAAGAGATGATGCAACCAACTGAACACCAAAGCTGCACCTTAAATGTTGTTATCTAATGTTGTCTCATATTCCCACATGGTGGTCGTTCTACACCTTGAATAGATGGTAGTCTTTCAGTACTGGTGTGGCTGCTAAGTAGAGCTTTGAGATTGTACAATATTCTAAGTAAGTTTTAACTGTTGAGTATTTTATTTAACCTCACAATTAGATAAAAATCTAGAAAATGAAGCAAATATATGCAACTACTATTTTCAAGTTTTATACTACACTGGAACACATAACAAGAGACTCTTTGATGTATAGATCAATAAATATTTCTAGTTCTGTTAGTGACAAAACCAAAAACCGCTGTCCTAACACCACATCATCACAGCTGATCCTGAACCCAAAAAGATGAAGGCATTACTGTTTATCCAGTCTTTATCTGGTCTCCAGTATATCCATTTCCTTACCTCATTGCAGTTTTTGTAGAGGTAGTTCACACACTTCCAAAGTTGTTAGTTGCTTGTAATTTTGGCAACAATTTAAAGCTGTTAGTACTTATGTATCATTGGTTTTGTAGCCATTCTTTTACCTTTCTGATGGTAGGTAGACACAGTCTCTTCTTTAGCCTCCTATGTGGCCAGTACACTTGCAAATCCATTGCAATTTCAAAAGTAATAGTTAATGTGCCAGAAAATATGTGCATCTTTGAAAATTAAGTTCTGAGCATACCTAGCACCAAATGTATTTACTTGAAATTAAGATGCAGTATGATTTTAATTTTGTTAATTTTGATTGAGTTTTTTCATGGATGAGTGTTTCGGAGTCTAAGGAATCATTAAATCCAAGAGAGTTTTCAGTACTTCTGCTGGCAAAAAAAAATTAACCCTTAGTCCATATATTTTACATAATTTTCTGTAAGTTACGAAAGCAGTGACCAACCAGGACCAGGTTTCCATTGTGTTTTACAGGATGTACACAGAAGAATAATTTATAAACCTGAAGGGTTTATAAATTAAGAAATGTTAGTGATTTAGTTCTAGTTGCCAGTTGTTGTGAACTCTGAAAATTATACTGGTTCTCTGCATTTCTGTATTTAAGATTGTTAAAAGCATCAGTGCACTGTTCAAATAATTAATGCACTTTAAAAAAAAAAGGATGTCAGATCAGTTTTTAGACAGATTTTTTTTTTGTGTTGAAAAGAAAGTTGTCTCATTGGTTGTTTAGTGAAGACACAGCAATGGAAAGCGTGGCTTTTTGTACTGCTGTCCCACTATTTTTATTTTGAAAAATGGTATACTGAAGTTTCAACAGATTGCATATTACTAATGTCAGGTTTTTGTATCAGTTGATTTCTGCAGATTTTTCAGAAAGACTTAAGATGTATCTAATGCCAGATGATTAATGTTAGCAAGGTCAGCCTGCTATTTAAAGGTCCTCCCAAAAAGTCAGACTTAAAAGTATTTTTCTTTTTAAATCCCTGTTGACAAGGATGGAAACCTTTTGAGCATGTCACTGTAACTTTATTGCTGTAAACAATGTGTGTGGGATCATGGTTATTTTTGAGATGTCTTCTGTACCATTTCTGTGGCTTTTGTATAACAAAATCTGCATAACTTAAAAGTACTTAAGATGGAAGAACATGTTAGAAATAAATAACTTTAGCAGCAGTGTGGCTTCAGCTGTGCTTTCTTTGTTAGCATTCATCAGGCTGCAGTGCTCTGACCTGTCAAGCTGGATCTGTTTGCCTCAAACTGTCTTGAGTTGAACACTTTTTCTTCTTTGCCTCTGATGTGCATAGATCATAAACTGTTGTGCCTTCATGTGTGGGATTATGTATGCACCTGCAGTTGGGTTTTGGAGTGAGTATTTCCACTTGTTCCAATGAGGTCATCATTCATTAATCATCTCCAACCTCAGACTCAAATGCTATGCATTATCTTGCCTGTCATTTATGTTGGAGGTCTGTCAGCTGGTTGAGGCATGTAGCTTTCTCATCGTTAGCTTTCCTTATAATGTTATCTGGGAAAAATTCTTACGAATTTCTTATCTTGGCCCTCTTCACTCTATTTATGTTGGAGATTAGTGTAATTGTAATTTGTTCATTCTCTAAATGGCAGTTTTTATCAACTGTCTGCTTGCTTTTTAATTTCAGCCACCTTTTCAGGAGGATCAGAAATCCTAGTTTGCCACTTTGCTAAGCATTATCTTTTCAGGTACCTCTTTAATATGTGGCCACTTCTTTTGTCATGTGAAAGGACACTGAAATGCAATTACTAAGTTTTAAGACATTTTGTTTCTGTTCTAGCCTGCAATTTTGACAATTTTTCTAATGAAACAGAGAAGTCAAGGTTTCTGTGTCTTCAAAATGCTTTTGAGAGTTTACATATGAGGTAGTCCCTGAATGTTCAAAACTATAAAAAGTATGGTTTTGTTGCTTTGAAAGATGGAGTGGCAGAATTAATCCTCTTAGATTTTTTTATTTTTAATAATTTAAGATAAAATTATGTATTTATAAGATAGCTTTTTCTGGGCAATGAGACAATTGGAAAGAAAGACCAGTTACCACAGACTGAACAGACTGTCAAATAAAGGTCATGAATATTCCTCAGGAAGAAATCAACAGTCCAGTATACAGGAAACTTTCTTGCACAGCTTTTCAGTGAACAGCCTGGGCCTTCAGCTGGCAAATTCCACTGTGCTTTGAACCCCAGCTCTGAGTGAAGAACATTCAGAGGTGCAAGAAGATCAAGTGGACAGAGTCAGCTACTGGAGCAATTGAAAAAATCTAAAAAATGGTGCTGGAAATTAAAGGACCACATGAGCAAATGTAACCAGTCCCTTAGCCTTTACTTTGAGAATTTAAATGGTCAACATTATCACTGTAGTTACTGTAGAGCCTAGTGCTCGTCTTAACAAAGGTCTTCAGAGTAGGGGACTGACTTCTAGCCTGGCACTGAAACAATTAGTACTACAAAATAGGTAATGGTGACTTCTGCCACTGCTGTGTGTGCAGGAGGGGAGGTGTCCTTAGCCTACTGTCCTGGCTATCACCCATCACTGGCCCTCTCCATTTACTGATAATTTGCAATTGTTTCCTATGATGCCTGCAGAGCTTCGCTCTAGCTGCACAGCAGAGTATTCCAGTAGATTCAATCCTGCAGAGCTTTTCCCAGCATGAAAAATTGCCAAAGTCACGAAAGGCTTCAGGCTCTTGTCCAGCCCTCCTAAATAGGCCTGCAGGAGATCCCTCCTCTGCACCCCATTCCCTTATAATATCCCTCATAATATGTGTGACCTAAAGCTGTGGTTTAATTTTGCTTAGTCTAATGTCGGTGTGAAGTAGGCCTTTTTGACTAGAATATAACGTCATACCGTGGCCTTGGTAATGAAGCATTTTAAATAAGGAACAAACATCTCTTTCTTTTCATGAGCTTCTTCCCATCCTCTCAAAGCCAGCAGCTAATTCAGTTCTATTCATTACCTGGGAGGGAGGTAATTGCTTCCTTCGCAAGTCTGATCCTGTTGCTAAAGTGCTGACTTTAGGCAGCTCTCCAACAGTGCATTGGTTTTGGATCTACAGCAGCTGGCACGGCTGCCTTTATTTGCACAAACTCCAAGCATCACAAGGATGTCAATGAGGTGACACCTCAAGAGTGTCAGCCAGATCTCCTGGACAGCAAAATCAGTTCCTCTCTGGATTACTGTTTATCCAGCACCAAGAGCAACAGTGACTGTGTAGCCTGTCACATCACTCTCCTGTTTGTACAATCTTCACACAAAGATCTGCAGCTTCTTAAAGATCAGGAGGAGCTTCTGACATGTCCTCTGTGCCCACTGTCTGCTGTCTGCCTGCTAAAACAACTGGGCAAAGAAAATCTGACACACTTCAAAGCCGTGTGCAGCATTTGGAACAAACAAATTGGCGGCCCACGCTCAGCCAAGAGCATATTATGGCACTGTATGAAAGAGCTACACACTCCCGCCTGTTTGAGGAGGGGAATGGATTAAAGAATGGAATGCTCTCTCCCAAAGCAAAGCAGAACTAGTTTTTGAGCACATTTCAAGCTATTAAGATGCTAAAAATAATGGTGAGTGTACGTCCTGTTCCAGAAGCTTATAGCCTCTCTTGGTGACTGGTACATTAACTACATACACTGTGTCATACGTACTCTTGGTTTTCACAATCCCAGTGATGATTTCTACACTGAGGTGATTCTCTCTATACAAAAGTTGCTTTAGTTGGGAACTGGGCCCTCTGTACTCCCATTAAAGTGGAAAGAAAAGAGGAAGAAAATGCAATAGCAATGGTTGTGCCATAGCAATGGGTAAGCCGACCTCCCCTTTTCATGCAGTGGAAGATTAAGGTTTACATTTTGTTACGTCTCTCCTTAGCTCAGCAGAGACTACGTTTACAACCACGTCAAGCGCTTAATTTAGAAGTGCTTGTACTGGAAATACTGATAAATAATTTCATAGGAGCTCTTCCTCAGCCTTCTGGGTTACATCTTCCTGTGCTGCTGTCCCGGGAGAGGCGGTTCCGTGCTATTTTATCCTGCCCGCGGACGCAGGCGGAGGGCGGTCTCGGGGAAGATGCGCAAACGCCCAAGAGCCGCGCCCCTCACCGCTCCCGGCACAACGCTAGATGGCAGCAGGAGCCAGGGAAACACCAGGAGCCCCAGGGTTCCTTTGCTGCAGAGCATTCCCTTTTCCGCGCCTCCCTTCCATCCTCCTCTGCTCCCTGTAGTTGTTATTGGATACAATAACTGAGAACTATTAAGAAGAATTATTCCAAATTTTTTGAGGACTTTGGCCCTGTTTTTCTATGACTTGAGAAGGAGTGTGAAATAGGACTTGTGCCAGCAGAATTAATATTCTCTCCTTTTCAATGTTGAAGACTGGTATCTATCACAAAAGATCACAAATCTAAACTCTAAAATAAGGTAAAAACCATACAAGTCCTTAGATTATACTGCATTTAAGTCTGTAGTAATTTCCCCTGTACTTCTTGCTGTCATAAATAAGGACAGGGCTTTTTAAAAGCCTTTCTTTTAAGCCTACAAGATAATCTTCTGGGCACGCATGTATTAATCTGTATGCAGATACAGCCCTGGGACAACAAACGCAGACACAAATAAACAGGTCTTAATGATTTTTGAGATGCAGCTGTTTTATTTTCCAAAGAGAACACAAGCTCAATATGTTGCCTCCAACTGCGTTGTGATGATGTAAAGGAACTATAGTAGCTGTGTCTGTATTGTCCCTGTACAACAGTATATTGAGTCCCTATTTTTCAGGATCTGCTCAAGCATGGACAGGTAACTCATCCCCTTATTTCAAGGTCTCTGTGCTGCATCCTGTAAAAAGTTTATTTGTATTTATGACCTTGCCTACAAAGGCAGTGGCTTAGAGGTGAAGTGCCAATGCATTATTGACAAAAGGCTCACTCTTTATCTCAGTGTGGCTGTTGAGAGGCATTGCCTCCCAGGAAAAGAGTTTTCTCAGGAAAAGACTTCCCTACCCTCCCTGTAATACATCTGGAGATGCCCTGCCAGGGCACACCACGCAGAACATGCCCAGCACAAGGACCCTGCCGAGTACTGATGCTTGAGTGCATCTGCACAGGCTGTTGGGGGGGCCCCAAGGTACTCTGCTTCCTAAAAGCAACTAGTCAAAGGAGAGATGTGTCCTGTTCTGTCTGCAATGCCCTTTAGTACGGGTCAGGGTGAATTAAAATGAATAACTCTAGTGGGGATCAGCGTGGTATATCTCTTTTCTACTAGGGCTTCTCTATGGTGTTGCAAGACAGCTACACAGTCCTTCCATCCTCAGTTGCAAATTTCCCTTTAGACAAGAGAAAAGCTCCTAATGCTGTTTCTGGCAGTGGGCTTCTTGGCTGAGGACAAATAGCTGTGGAAAGAGGGTCCCAGCTGAGATGTGTTGACCTGGGGATTGCTATGGTGTGGGATCTTGGAGAAGGTAGGAGAGGGACTTGCCCAGAACAGGCCAACAGCAGGAGGGACAGGAGGTCCTAGTTTGGTACCAACTTATATTAGTACCTGCAGGGAATGTTTCTGGTTTTAGAAATGTCATTCTTTTCCAGCTCTCATGAGAAACAGGTGTGATGACATCTATAGAGGTATTTAGAAAGCCTCTGTAGGGATTTTCAGTTTTCTATATTTTTTTCCAGAATTAAAACAAGTAAGTTCAGGTGTAAAAGTTCATCAGGATTAATTTATTTATTATTAATGGCATAAACCTCAACTTCACTGGATGTTTGCATTGGCCTATTGTAGGCAAACAATCACCTCACTACTGAAAGCTAAAAATAATAACACCCTTTATTTCTGCTTCATTATACTTGAAATTGTGGTTACAGTTCTCAACAGTCCTCCAACAAAACACATTTAAAAGAGAGTAATGGTTAATGTTATTAGAAATTCCTGTTTCAATATTTATTTAGTTGTAATTAGCAATGTATTAGCTGTGTAAAAGTAAATTGTACCCCACTTCATCTGTGCACCTTGTTCAGCTCACTGTGTTGAAATGGAATTCATAATGACAAACTGTCATAGCAGGGGGAGGATAAAAGCTTTGCTTCTGTAGGCATTTAGATGTTAATAGCAGTTCCCACTGAAAGGAAGTGCAAACCTGGACATAATGATTCCCATCAACAGTCATTTGTGTGGCTGGCACTGAAAAACACTGCTATTCAGTCAGATGAATCAATTAGTAGAGAAAATATGTTTTCCACTAGTACACATTCCAGTTCAGTTAGTCTCACCTATCTTTTATTTAAATATCATGGAAAATTAATAATTAGTAGACTCTGTCAAAAGGGTTTCATTCTGCCTCTTGTACCTGCCAACTGTTAAGCCTAATACTTGAGATTTTAGGAAATGCCACCCCAACTGTATACTCAAGTTAGTTCCTCCAGTTCAGAAGACTTTGTTACTAGTGTTTCTTTCTTCTTCCCAAAGTTTTCATTGCAATATTCAGTGCATCTCAACTGAAGTCAAGTGGATTATGTCTCCTTTTTAATCCAAAATAGAGAGTTGATTGCCTATGGTTTTTTGGGTTTTTTTGTTTAAATGAAAGAATTATGGTCAAAATATTCAAAGGCTGGGAAGCAGAGAGAGAAATCACAACCCCATTCCCTCTCTCATAAACGTTCTTCACTGGAGTTCTTTGGGATAGGATACCGTCCTCTCTTCCCTTTCAGAGTGACATAACTTCAAGAAGTGAAAAAAACCCAAAAAACATTTAAAAACCCACAAAAATACATCTCTTGGTTTACTTGACTTACTTGCAATGAGCACTAAATGCAGTTACTTCCAATTCTACACATTGCTCTACTCCAGAAGGGTCTGGACCTACATAGAGCCCTGTGGATCTGATGTAATCCATAGTAAAGCTTTTAGAGTGAGCTTTCTGGAAAGCAGATATTTTCATCTCTTTAAAAATAATTTAATTTTAGTGGAACATCTAGGAAAGTAAGTAATAAGTCAGTTTTTCCAAAAATATTTAAAGCTATTTAATTGGCTTGACTTTCACAAGAAAAGGCACCATCTGCATAGAAGATGGAATTGAAGTTAAGAAAGCGGGAAAAACTCAATTACAGTTTAACCTATAAAGAGACATGATTTTCTAAAAATGGCATCAGTTACAATAAAAACCCCCAAATCAAATTACAGCTATTGAGATAACATAGACAGCAAATCAAATAAAAGAAGACAGATTTTTCTGCTCTGTTCATCTTTACCTGAGCATGCTCATTAAAAATTTGTTTCATTTGAAGGCTTTTTTCTCCCCACTTGCTTCATATCTTCCAACATATGCATGATGACACACGGAAGCAGTGTCTCAGATGTGTGACTCTTCCATTACAGTCTGTGAAAATTTATCCCTAGCATTTCCAAACGCAGTGCAGGAACTGTAAATCCACTCCCACCTGGCCTGTTGCAATATCTTCTATCAATGACTTCAGAGACAGCATGAACTTAATGAACTCAGACGGCAGCACCATTCACAGGATGCATTTAGTTTTGAAAAGGGCGTGTAAGGGGGGGCTGGGGGGCTGTCTTATGGTGGCAGAGATCTGGCAAGCTAGTGATGGAGAGGACAGTTTCCAATAGCTTTCCACTAGAAAGAAGGTACTTGGGTAAACAGAAGATTCATGAAACAGAATTTGTTTGGTTTGGTTTAATTTTGGCTCTCAGTTCACTTGCTTTTTAAAGCAAACACATTCACAGCAGGTACGTAGGTGGGCCTGAAGAGACATACAGCAGGTACTTTGTCATGTTAAACCAGATTGTAGTTGATGGAAAATGAATTAATTAGGTGGCTGAAGGCAGGGGAGGAAAGATGGGCAAGGTAGTTCTATGTGTAACTACTGATTTCATGCTGCCATATTCAGGAGCCACGGAAATAACTCCAGGTAGCATAAGGAGAAAATTCAATACATCTATATTATACATATTTATTACCTAGCCAATATCCACATACATAAAGAAAAAAAAGAAAACCACATTTGGAAAAGTTAAATTTCCTGTACAAATTCATGCATGATGAAGTTTAAATTTTTAAACTTAAATTTGATAAATACTGATTTAACTATTACCCATCAATTTTCTTTTTTCATGGCTAGGCTAGGAGACCTTGTGCCAATTATTTTCTGCTCATGACCACCAAAATGCTTTACAACCCTGAGCCTCCACTTTTAGCAGTGACAAACCAACACCATGCCAGAGAAGAGGAGGGAGTTCTGGTAAACCTTTCCCCCAGCTTCTGAGGGGACAAGTGTTCAGATCACCCACTGCTTCTGGCCTTGTGAGTAGCTCCGTGCTGAGCAGCTGAACCCTGAAACACCACAGATCTGAATGAAGAGAGCAGCCTCTTCTCAAACATCTCCAGTGGGTGACAGCCCATTTGATTAACACAGCTGTATTTTCCCTTTCTCGAACCTCCTGTGATCCTGCCTGTAGTGGGATGTTACTGATTTTTACAGCTTCATGTACATCCAGCAAAACATTTTGCCACGTCCTTACCTGTAGGTTCACTTGTATTCCCAAAGGCACCATGGAGCATCCTTAGGGAAACTAAGCACATGCCTGGGAATATGTCACAACCTAATGGGCTACCTGGCTTGTGGGTGGGTGGGGATCACGGCTGTGGTTTGTAGGACTCCATAATACACAAAGACGTGGAGACTTTTATCCTCTAAACTCCTCTCCCTTATTGCAGGTTAGCACAAATAGCACAAAAATCAATAATAGCAAGTTGATATGATTAATAAAGCGAAGAGATATATATATATCAAGCTATTAAAATTATGATAAGCAATCAATAACAATATCAATCATTAGTATGGCAGATAATATTATCAGCAGCCAATTGTGTAGCAGCAACAAAGGGGGTATATGTTATTACAGGCTATTACAAATATAATTAGTGAAGAAACTCATCAACAATGTAGCAGCAGACACACTTACAATAGATTATTTCTAAGGGTATATGATACTGGCCAGTATCAAGTGAATTATACAGATTTCAGAAGGGTCCAAGCCATCCCAAAGGAGAGGACAAACTGATCCTGGAGGGGTACCCCACCATCCCAGAGGTGGTAGGACAATCCCCCAAAACTGTGCCCAAAGGAAGTCCAGTAAAATAATTACACAGAGTTGTCACTTTGGAGATGATCTGCGTCACTGAGCCTGGAGTCAGCCAGCTATCCCTGGTGAACATCCAAGTGCTTGCTGAAGTTTGCGTGGGATTTAACCTGTTTGAGAAAGAAAAAAGTGAAGCATTTCTTCAGTAGGGAAGTACTCAGTAGCTTCACTTTGGCTGAAAATGCCTTTTAGATCACAGAGGCATAAGGGGTGTAGGACATCGCTACTTCAAGCAGCCAATAGATGCTGTGAGTTTCCATTTTTTCACATGTAACAATCAACAGATGATGCTGTTTGCGGTTCCTTTAGAACCATTTTATTTTTTCCAGACTGTTTCCACTTTTTCAGACAAAAAGTTGCTCTTACAGCTTCTTATTTTGGGGCCTATCACTAGTGTCTCAGGATGTCTCTGGTTTCCAGGTACCCAGCTGTACTTCAAAAATGTCAGCTGCATTTCTCAAGCATGTTTCTCTTTCCCAAGTCTGGTTCCCTGTAGCACAGTTCCAGGCTGGCAGGATTTACTCTGTCAGTATTTTTCAGCAGATCATTTTCTTTTGCTCAGCAATTTTCATCCTGCCACTTTCATGGCTGTTCCTATCAGGACATGCAAAGACTTGAGGGTGTTGCTGGAGCAGAGCCTTCCACCCCAGCAGGCAGCAGTGCACATGCTGAGCCTAAGGAGGCAACACTGACATTTCTTTTTAATAATTGGATCTGCTGAAGCTCTCTTTTGTTATGTTCACTCATTGGAATTATTATCTCTGTGTTGCTACTTCTTCTCTTGATAAATGCCTGCATTTCTATATAGCTCTATTTCTCCCATAGAAAACCCATTTTTATGTTCTCTGCCATCAATATTCATTCTTTAATTAACATCACCAGAGACTAATAGGTGTCTCAGCTATGCCACAGCAAAGCAAGAAGCTTTAATGTGAACCACAACAGCAGTGCTGGAATTTAATTATGATTACAGCTGCTGGAAACAGAGATAAAATACACAGATGAATAGTGATCTTCACATACATCACTGATATTTGATGTGTTAGAGGCTTTGATTCTCAAAGCTGTGCAAGTGCATGATGCCATGAATTAATGGGAGGGTTCATCTCTTTCTAGAGATTTTCTAGGAAAAAATATTTTTATTGCATTTGAGGTCAATAGTTTTTCTTTGAATGCTTTTAATCACAGCAAAAAGGAAGGGAGAAAAGAATGAGAGCCAGCTACAATTGTTCATCCCTGACAGATGTAGTGGTTTCAGTCAGAAAGAGGGTAGGTTTGGATTAGCTATAAGGAAGATATTCTTTACTGTGAGGGGGGTGAGGCACTGGACAGGTTGTCCAGAGAAGTTGTGGATGCCCCATCTCTGGAAATGTTGAAGGCCAGGTTGGACGGGACTTTGAAGAACCTGGTCTAGAGGAAGGTGTCCCTGCCCATGACAGGGGTGTTGGAACCAGATGGTCTTCAAGGTCCCTGACATTCTAAACCATTCCATGATTTCTGTTTGTTTAAACTGTTATTACAGACCTCCAGCGACAGAGACTCCACAGGTGTTTCCTTCTATTTGTGACACAGAAATGTTTCTACTAATGTCTAAAATGAATATTTCTAAAACTTAAGCTCATTACTTCTTGTTCCTTTCCATGCGAGCATGGAAAAAAAAATTGCTCTTATATCAAGTAGAAAGCTGAATTTAACCTAAGTAATGGCATTGTAGAAAACCAAGTCCTTCCATTTTGATAATGAATCATGGAGAATTGCACTTTTGCTTGTGTTTTTCTTCTGGTTTCATCCAACCTGTGTTCATTAATACCCTTGTAGGAACATTGAAAGGGAGTGTCAAAAGTCCCTGTTAAAATCAGGACAGATGGCATATTACTCCTTCCTTAACTATGAAGCACAATTTTCCTCTTGATTAAGAAAATGTTGAAGTGACAGAATTTTCCCTTGACATCTAGTTTGGCAAGTAACAGAATTTTTTTTCAGCACCCAGATACTTAAAATTAGTTTTTCAATTGTTGTTAGTGAGGCCCATTATTCCCTATATCCCCTCCAGTTCTCTCCCTCTCTCCTAAGGGCGGGTGTTTTCAACAAACTTTTGTTCCCCTACCATATATTTTCCGCTGAGGTTGCTTCAGCCTGTCTTTAAATATCTTACTGAACAATTTATCAGCCAGGCTGAAACATCAAATATATAGGAATTTTACCTTCCAAGATCCCCCTATCCCATCCTTCACCTAGGCTGAAATCTTACACTTTTAAGACTGTTAATTATTACAGACTTGCTCATCATTGAACTTTTTATGAAAGCAAAGCAAAAGAAAGAACTGAATGTTTTGGCCTTCTCCACATCAAGCTGCTTTGCAAGTGAAGCAGAGGCCTTCCTATTGCCTGGTTCTTCCCTTTCTAAGGCTGTTTAAAGCTGAATTTCTTGTTATTTGACATCTTATTTTATGCCTTGGTCTTTCCGATCCCGTCTGTAATTGCTCAAGCTCATTCTTCTTTTCCTGTTACTATGAACATGACCTCCTTTTCATTTCTTTTTCCTCTTGAATTTGAGGGCAGCTGTGAAATGACAGGGAGGCTAGCTGCCTCTGTGTTCTGTCTGATTGTTTCTGTATCTGTCCTTCCTATTAATCTTGTCTGAGTGACAGCCATTCTTCTTAGCTTAACCTTCCCTCTCATCAGCTTCCCGTGAAATTTTTGAGATGCACTACCTGAATTTAGTCAAGTATACCTTTTAGAGGTCTGTTGTTTTGCTTTCCTAGTCTGCCTTTTTCTTCACCTCTTAATTGTGAATTCTCTTTCTTTTGTCCACATTTATGCAAGCCGATTTCAATATCAGATTCTCTCTACTGGTTGTAAAGTAATTTCCAAAATTAATTTCATGGCAACAGAAATTAAAACAACAGAGATAAGAAACTCTGTGAGAATTAGGCTCTAAAATACTCCTGAATGGCTGAATTAGAAATACGCATCCTTAATTAATTCAGCACACCTAGCAATACTGCAGTCTGAAACTCCCTGAGGAAAAGTTTGTAGTAAACTACTATAATTAGATAAAATTTCTTTGATGAAGAGTAGTAAGAAGGTAACATTAATTAATTGGTGCCCTGATCTCTAAAATGCAGGATAACAATTTTAAAAGCAGTCAACATCCCTTAACATATCAGTGGTATTATAAGGCTAAGTTTCATTCACTAGGACACGAAAAATTTTCAGATTTATACTTTTCTTGCACTTTCTTAGGACAATTTGAATTTAACTCCAGTTGTTTGCAGTAAATTTAAGTCCAGTTGTTTAATCCTCAAGATCTATGTTCGTTAGTACTTCACCATGAAGGAAGGGGGGTTTCTGCCATGGTCTCCATTCTGCAACTCCATTTCTGGGCCCATTGGGATGGCTGCGTGCAGCTCAGCCCCTGCCCTTACCTGCAGGCTCTCTTCTGCCTGCCTTATGGGCAGGCCAGGTCATGCTGAGGTCTCAGCCTTGGATCCACATGAAGCCCAATGGAAGCTGCTGTTTTTCTTCGAAATGTAGCCGGATGGAAAATATTTTAAACACTCTGCAGCAATCACCAAGAACTGGGATATGGGGTTTGTTCTTCTCTTTGTGGGAAAGGATTAAAACCACCATTGCTCACCTTCCAAAGGGTGTGTAACCTAGGGCAGGGGAGGCTCTGCTTCACCTGCTGAACTTGTTCCACTGTGTGGAAAAGTTAAACGCTGAGTGAGTCATAGAAAGGAAGCATGATTCCTGAGAAAAGCAGTTGGGGTGGAGGGTGATGCTCTTTCAGACAGTGTTTGCATTTTGCATGAAACAAATATTGCATAAAATATTGATGCAATCCTTGTGGCCAGACCCAAACCAACAGTTCCAAGCTTTACTGTAAGAATCTAATTGCAATACTAAAAGTCACACTCTTGCTTTCCAGTCAATTCTCATGTCCAGCTTTTCTCATGTCAAGCAGGGCATTGCAAAAGGGGAAAACTCTGAGCAATCTAAAGACAAGGCACCTGAGTGCAAGTTATGAGTCAGGACACATCAGGCAAACGAGGGCATTAAACCAAATTTTCCTCATCTTGCAGGAGTGCTCCACAACACAGTGATTTATAAAAAGAGTTTGTTCCTCCTGCCAATTGGTGTTGAAGAATGGGAGTGAGCTCTGCATTTGCTGCCAAAGGAGATGCCCCAGGTGAAGGCTCAGAGCTGTGAAATGTGCATGGAGGGAAGCATCACTTCACAGCACTGTCTCAGCCATCAATGGTCCAGAGAGGGAAGAGTTTCAGTAAAATGTCAGAGCTCAGCACTTCCAGCCACCTAGCCTGCATAACTCCCTCTCAGGGTTGCTGCTGCCATGCTCAGACCCACGTATGTGTGCACACAGGTCTCTCTGGGTTAGTGCTTTCAAGATATTTGTGTGTAACTCCCTTATTGCAGCCGTACTTGAGATAAACAGAAATATTACCTTTCTCTGACCATATTGCTTTCTTCTCTAAAGATAAGTTCTGTCTAAATTGCACATTAGGAAAATGACTGAGTATAGTTAAGCACTGGAATAAATTGCCTGAGGAAATCTGTGAAAAGCTTCATCATAGGAGACTTTTACCAAGACATAAGACAAATATCTGCCAGGAAAGTTGTAGGTAGAGTTTATCCAGTGTCTGGGTGGGAGGTAGAAAGGCTGATCTGTGGAAGCTCTTTCCAGCCATAATTTTCTATGATTCAGACACCTCTGACTGTAACGATTGCTTCACACCATGTGTGTATAAAAGCCTCTTGATCTTGATAACAGCACTATATCCAAACTTACTATGTTGTTTGCAGCTTCACACTTCATAAAACTTTATTTAGTGAAAACAGCATCTAAAACCTTTCCAGCACAAAAGCCCTGTGCCCAGGCAGCAGATAAGTTGCACTGGAAAAAATGAATAAATCTGCTGAATTCTCAACAGTCTGCTGAATTGCCCGTGTAGGCAGAGGAATGCAGGCAATAAATGTTTACAGGGAAGAGACAACATGATGTAAATCCTGGGGGTGCTCTAAGCATTTCTCCCAGGTGGTTGATTTAGTTGGGGACTCAATCTGCCTCAACCATCACTCAGTGATCACATGTGTCAGGAGCACAGGCACAGAACCAGCAGAAGCTCCTGCTTTGCTTTCTGGTGACAAAAGGAAAATGTTCTGGTCATGGAGAAATTGTTCCAAGTAGTGTTTGAACAGTTTTAACCAGCCGAGTTTAGACTCAGCATCCAGTACACTGTTCATGCAGCTTCAAAGCATTACCTTGTGTGTTTGCATGCTGCAACCCCCAAATCTCTCTGGTTGGGACCAAATCTCTCTGGTTAATGCCTCATTTGGAAACTCATTTCTCCAAATTCTGCTCATTTTCCTCACAAAGAACCTGCCTCTCTTTCTACATATAAATGGGTCATTAATTGCCTTTCCTCCTTCTTGCAAGTCTGTACATGGAAGACTTTTGGAGCTCTCTATGCATAAATGTTGTATTTCTGCCAGAATGATGACTAAGAAAACAAAGCCCAAGACTGAAACTATCCTCATGATCCGGTTTTATACATCTCAGAATAAAAGTATATTTTAAACTGGTTTCTGCAGAAGGACCAGCCACAGAGTCCTACTGAAGTTTTTTTTGCTGGTCATTACTGAAAATTGTGCCAAGCATTGGCCGCAATAAAGAAGCAGCAAGTTAAAAAACCCCATCTTACTGTGTATGTCAGGGGAAGTCAGAAAAAGGCAACAAGAAGGATCAGGCACCTGAAAGACTTGGACTGTGAAGAAGGAAGGTTGTTAAACAGAGATGAGAAAACTGAGGGCATATTAAATATTACCTGAAATGTTCAGGCAGCTTCTGCAAGAAGTAAAAGAATGAATATTCAGTGAAGACAGAACAAGAAATCATAGATTTAAATTGCAGCAACAAAGATTAATTCTTGTAAGAAAAAAAAATCTTGGAGAGAGTAGGAAATATCTATTTGCAAGTTGTCAAGAACAAGTTATGCAGATACCCATCAGAAATGCAGTGTTAGTGCTCATTCCTTCAGGGCCAAAGACCTCTCAAGGTCCTTTCCAGCCATATTGCTTGACTTCTATGATAAGATACAAAGAGATGCAGATTTGACAGGAGAAGTTAGCAACTGGGGGAAAATTCAGCTAAAAACTTCAGAAGATTGTTCTTTGCTTCTTTGTCTCAGGAGATTGAAAGTCCCTGGGACAGTGTCTGACTATAAAAAGCAAAGAAATATGGAAGCAAAAATCAAAACTTTTGCTTATATGATAAATGTAAAGACACTTAGAAGTTGGAAACAGAATCTACTTTCATTCCTCTTGGACTTGCTGTAGAGCTGGAAGATATGTATATATAATATATATATTATATATATATTATATATATATTATATATGTATAATATATATAAATAATATATATAATAATAATATATAAATATTTACATATAAATATAAATATTTATAGTGACAAGTAATAGTAGGCTTCTCATCTGCAGTGGCACTGGGAGGGAATGGAGAGGTTCTCTAATCATTGATGTGCACCACTACCACGGCTGTCAAGATTCCAACAGCTATTACAGCAGCACCATCAGGGCCCTAGCTAATAATTATGGAGGTAGTTAAACCTCTAAAAAAATGGTAGAATTGAGGTCACGTACAGAAAATTCTGATCTTGAACAGGTGTGTTGCACCAAATGCAGTGACTTGGTTTTTGCCCAGAAGAAAGTGGGAAAAATTGTTGTTAAGACATTCACAAAGGCAGCCAGAGGTGTCCCATTTGTTCCTGCAGGTTAGCTCATTGAGCTGTCAGATGTGAGCCACTGGGAAGAGAATGGAGCAGTTACACCACCTGGGCACTGAAGTTTATTCTTCTTTGTGGCTGTTTGCACACTCAGCAAAAAGCCTGTAGTGGATTCAACTGGCTTGTTAGAACAAGACCTGCTGATTTCTGATCTCAGGTTTTTGGACATTCTCTCTCTACTCTCAGCTACACTTCCAGCAAAATGCAAGTGGACCAGCCCAGGCATTTTGTAATACAACCAAACTCTGTACCTGTTATGAAATGCTGGAAAAATATAAAAAGATGCTCCTGTAAAAAAAAAAAAAAATTGTCCAGGGTCATGCTGACCTGAAAAAAAAATTGAAAATGATTTTACAAGGATTCTGGAACAGCTGGATAGAGCTAAAAGCGCTCACGGGTGCTCACTGAGCACCTGGAGATATAGGACCCAAGGTGCAAAGCAGGAACTGACATACACAGAAATACAGGTGCCCACCTGGGCAGGATGCTGTGGTTTAACCCCAGCCAGCAGCCAAGCCCCACACAGCCACTCACTCACACCAGGGATCGGGGACAGAATTAGAAGGGTAAAAGGTAGAAAACTCCTGGGTTGACATAAAGACAAAAAAAAAGCCAAAAGCCATGCACATGAGCAAGGCAAAACAAGGACTTAATTCACTGCTACCAAAGGGCAGGCAGGTGTCCAGCCAATTCCAGGAAAGCAGGGCCCTACCATGCATAACAGTGACTTGGGAAGATAAATGACATCACTCCAAATGTAATCCTCCTTTTCCTTCTTCTTCCCTCTGATTTATATGCTGAGCATGATGTCATATGGTCTGGAATATCCCTTTGGTCACCTGTCCCAGCTGTGTCTCCTCCCAACCTCCCAAGCACCCCCAGCCTCCTTGCCAGTGTGGCACAATGAAAAACAGAAAAGGCCTTGTCTCTGTGCAAGCCCTGCTCAGCAATAACAAAAACATCTCTATATTGTCAGCCCCTAAATTTGAAACACAGTCCCATACTAGCCACTGTGAAGAAAATTAGCAATATGCCAGCCAAAATCAGCACACAGGGTGACCAATGTGTGTCCCAGCAGGCTCCAGGAACCCTGACTCCAGCTGCCTGGAGCACACAGTGTCTTGTCTCAGGTCTCCTTCCTTTAGAAGTCAGCAGAGATGGTAGGAACAAAGAACAGGGAGGAAAGGTAAGGTCATAGAGGTGGCAGCCACAAAAGACAGACCACAGAGATGGGAGTAACTGAGAATGGTTGGAGGCAACTCAAAGTAGACAAGGAGTGGAAGAATCCCCACACAGCTCAGATTTACCTGATTTTTACCCAGGTCAGGGAAAAGCTCATCCATCCAGTTAAAGACCAGTTCTTTTCTTGGAGTCAGATAATTTCTTGCTCGTGCCAGAAGACAGCTTAACAAGGAATCTTGGGTGTCCATATCTGGCATAGTTTGAAATTGGAAACCCAGGCTAAATTACTTTCTACACCTAATTTGGCACACCAAGACCTCCTTTTAAGACTGATGATATAGTTGAAAAGCTGTAGGACACTGTGGAAGCCAGCTATCTCAGTCTGCCTCTGTGATGATGTTCTGCTGAATATGAACCACATTTTGGAGGGAAAAAGGAGAGCTAAAAATTACTGGTTAAGATCTTTGGGCCTCTGCTATTTTTAGGAAAATGTTTCTTCCTAAAAACGCTGTTAAAATCTGTTGCTTCTAGCTAAAACTGTTTAATTGCAAGTGGGTGATACTGAGTATGATGGATGCTCAGTAATATTAGTATAGAAGATGAAGGGAGAGATGCAGGTTTATAGGAGTCCCCTGAGTTTAGACCCTTCAATTTTCAGTGCTCTTAAAACTAACCAAGATCGGTAATTTCCGAAGGAAATCACACCCAAGTTCACTTTTATGGGCGTATGCTCTGCCTGGACTGGGCAGCTGTCACTCAGTATGATGGCGGGTATTCATGCTGTTCTTAGAGGCCCTTCCCTGTACAGGTATTTTGTAATTCATCCACAGTGACCCAGACCCTTTCTTCTGTTTTTTCTCCTTGTTTCTGATAACCAGACAACAATATACTTGACAATAATATACATCTTGGTTATCAAGATAAAGTAAACCCCTTCTTTCCTGCCAAAACCATCAGATTGACAGCATCATTTGGCTTCATAAAAATCTGCTGCCTTCTTTTTATGGCTGCAGTACAGCTATGCTAACTATATTGCTAACTGTACTAAGCTTATCTCAAGCTGAAGAATGTTTCATAAATTTTGCGCTGTCTTTCTTGGTTTTGAGGATTTTTTCTTCTCAAAACCCAGTCAGAAGCCAAAAAATTGCACTTACAATTTCTGTCTGCAGAATGTTTCTCACTCCCCTAGATACAGAGAAATTCAGAACGCTCTGAAGACACTGAGGTAAATAGAACAAAACCAAACTATATCATGAAAGTTGAGTTTATCTTAAGCTAATTTCATTTTAGAGGATGGTGAGAGAAGCTGGGAGGCAAGGGACTGGTTTTTGAATTTTTTTTTTCTCTTTGCTGAGTGCTCTGCCACAGTTTGTCTCCAAAATGCAAAAATGCCTCCCCTTACTGGACAAAATTAGAGAGCAGTGGGTTGGGCCCTGTAGTTTTATTTTTCATGTAGTAACAAACAGAAGACAAAGTTTAAAGAGCCTGGGAATTGTTTTTCAAATAACCCACCCAGCTATTTGTGCATACATACACAACGTATGAAGGTGAGAAACCCTTTTGAATCTGTCATTATGATGGTATCAGAAAAGTATTGCTTTATCACCAGTAACTCTAAGGTTTCTTGGATAATGGATCCATAATATTACAGGTCCTGTGGGTGTAGCTTATCTGGTCTGCTCACCATCTTCCCATTACCAGCTCACTGAATCTGCCTCTGGATCTGGGACCTGTCCCTGGGGAGACCTCATTGTGCAGCAGAGGCTGCAATGCCACCAGTGATGGGTGCAGGCTCACACGAAGGGTGCGACCCGGGAAAGCCAGGAGGGCACAAAGTCCAGGCTCATGACTACCATGGCAATAACACAGGTGGCCACTGCTTCTGGTACTGTTGGGCACCACAGCTGTTCAGGAAGACCACACTGCCCATGGCAGGGAGCCTGTCCCGGTCTGGGAGCTTATTTCCCTTGAATGAGCCATGTCCAGCCAAATGCCTGGTGGGAAGCCCTTCAAACAGAACTGAGCAACCCATCTCACCAGGATCTTGCTAGAGCCTGTAGAACTCATGGACACACTGACAAAAGTGCAAGTTTTGGAGCTGCTCTCAGAGTTTGTGTGATTTTGAGCAGAGGACCTTTTGCCTCATGGGCAGTAGCCCACAGAGCTGATGTACCTGCAGTTCTGTGTACACAAAACACTGAAAATCAAAGACAACTTTGGGAGAGCTGGTGGGCTCAGAAGTTAGTTCATTTTTTTTTTCTACAGATCAGGTGGTCTGTAAACACTGTTACTATCCCCACCACTGTTACAAAACACTGTTACAAACCCCACCACTCTCTTACACATCTACATGGGTCTGGGTCAGCAGAAATTTAGAGTCCTCTGATGGTACAAGACGGAGGATACTAGGTCACATGTGATATTAGCAAAGACAAAGTCAGTCAGCGCTTCAACACCAAGCTCTGACTAGCCACACTATAAATAAATAAACAAATATATCTGCGAGGAAACTCAGTGTAGCCAGTCCCCAATATTAAAAAAAAAACCCAACAAACAATGATGACCTCATATGGCTAATTTTAAATATATGTATGTTAAATTGATAAATTAGGTGCTATTTCTTTTCAGGCACACATCTTTAGTGTGGTTTTGGTTTTTTGGGTGTTTTTTTGGTAGTCAGCAAATCTATAAACTCAGATTTTAAATGAAAGCCTCTGTCTACCATGGGACTTGAAGGAAGCTATGAATGTTGAGAAATGCAGGTAAAACCATCAGCTGGAAATATTGATAGCAGAGTAGAGATATTCTGTGTAGATAGTGTGGAGAATAACTCCAAAACTGATGGAATCAGAAAATGGTCACATTTCTTAGGAAAAAAATAGTTTAAACAAAGCTACAAGAAAGATCAGATCTATTACAGAGCTTTGAGTGGTTTTATATGCTTTTCAAAACCACTTGATAATAGCATGTAATATCTCATATTGAGAAAAATAAGGTGAATAGCAGAAAGCATCAACATCTGTGTTATAAGAGAATTTCACCTTTCCTTCTATGAAGGCAAGAAATGCTCTCTTGTTGTACACAATATAATATATCCGGTTTTGCTAGGAAGATAAATGGTAAGGTATTTTTTTTCAATCTTTTTTTCTTATTTTTGTTTCCTTTCTTTTTTTTTTTTTTAATTCACATCTGGTCAATGTTAGCAGTAACAAAGCTTCCAGAGCACAGTTGTGCTTACCAAAGGTGAAGCCACACAGCTACAGGCTCTTTCCATCATCAGTTCCTGTCAGAGCTTTGGCACAACTTGAGTTGCTTTTCTTAGCAAGGCACCTGCTGCATTTAAAAAACAAACAAACAAGCAAATCTTAATATCTCTGGAAAGAAAATGCTGTGGCAGCAATCTGCCAGCCTTGCTGGTAGAACTGAGGCTTTTATCAGCCAGCCCTGACTGCACATGTAAGGCTCCCATCAGGTACTGGAGGGTGAGTGTATTTTTCCAGATATGTTCTCAAGGGCAAACTGCACATGTCTTGTGAAGGTGTGGGAAGAATATTTGGACTGTTATGTCCTAATGGTGATAAAACTGCTGTGTAAAGAGTCGCTTCTTTAATAACAAGTTTTTACCACATCACAAAGATTTATCCATCACTGGGTTTAAAACATAGTTCAGTGGTTTTTATACACAAAGTCTATGACTCACTCATAATCCCAGTTAAGGATTTATTTTAAAACTTCAAACTCAGAGTACTCTTCAATTTCCTCAATAAGTTTCTACTGCTCCCTACATTACATGATTGTCTGGGGTAGTGTGTTGGGGAGGAGAGCCTTAGGGGAAACATCAGCAGGTTGCCAAATTCCTTTTAATCCTATTCAGCAGAAGTAAACTAAATCTTAGTGGCTTTCATATTTGTGAGATACCTTTATTTTTCTGAGTCTCAGGTCATTGAGAAGATCAGTATTTTAATCCTGCTTTACCTGGTACTGCTTTCTCTCTTAAGTAATTGTTAGGGAAGGATTTAGTGAAAAGAAGATTAGGGAAATGGTAAGGGCATGGAGAGCTGCCCACCAGAAATAACACACTGGTAGCTTGAAAAATTGGTCAGCATTAGCTGCAGTGGGATACATCTCACTGGGATTAAGCTTCAATGCACCTGAGTTTCCCAGGCCCTTTCACAGAGAGTCATGGAACAACAGACTTTCAGTAGGAAATACTACACTTACAAGCTGTAATTGCTTACATCACTCTCTGTGGCTCACATCACTCCCTGTTGCTTTGGGCACAAGCCCTCTGTGGGTGTCCTCTTATTGCACAGAGCAGCGAGCAGAGGACCATCCACCCTCACTCTCCCCTGACATGGGTCTAACAAAGCTTCCTAAATTTCCAGGGTGGTGAGTGGGCTATGTTCACCCTCCACATCATGCCAAATTTTACACAGTGACAGGTTTGGACTGTCTGCAAACTCTTCAAGGCTACTCCCAAGCAAACAGTTGTTTTCAACTGTGCTGTGTGATTATAAAAGTAATCTGGAATCTGAATGTAACACACTGGATAAAAAAGGTAATGTGATAAATACAGCCATTCAGCTGTAAGAAATTCCTTTGAGAAAATCTTTGCTTTCAAATCAACCTTAGTTTTTCCAATGATTACAAACTGCAAACTCTTCAAGGCTACTCCCAAGCAAACAGTTGTTTTCAACTGTGCTGTGTGATTATAAAAGTAATCTGGAATCTGAATGTAACACACTGGATAAAAAAGGTAATGTGATAAATACAGCCATTCAGCTGTAAGAAATTCCTTTGAGAAAATCTTTGCTTTCAAATCAACCTTAGTTTTTCCAATGATTACCTCAATTTCAGAGCTGAAGAAAAGTCTTATGAAAGTTGAACTAGGCTTGTCTTTGTCCTCAACAATTTCAGTTGGTTTAGACTACCAACTAATAAAGATATTAAAGATGTTGCATCCCCAGGGAAATAAGCCACTCCCAAAACATGAAGGTTTTTGCCAAATTATAAAATAATTACTTGGTCAATTTCTTTCTTTTCATTCAGCAGACATTAAATGTGAATTGATTTTAAAATGCTATGTACCTGATGTCCTACATTAAGTGAAATAGTTAGAAACCCAATCATGTGATGATAGTAAAAGGTCACAGAATGAGCTGCTGCTTCTAACATCAAGGAAGGACCTTAGCAATAGAAAGCACAAATGAGAATTTCAGCACATCTCTCTGCCCAGCGAACTCATTTTTCCTTCAGTTCCTCTATTGGGATCTTACTCAGAGGTTAAATTATTCACCTTCTCAATGTCTATTTCAAAAAAGGTAACACTAACAAGCACTGTGGTACAAAATGCATGGTACATCCCGACAGCCTGATGGGACCTGCTGGTCTCCCAGCTCCAGCCCTTGTATGCTGTAGCGAAGAAGCAGGATCAAAAACAGATAGCAGCAGCAGAAGGCAAGGGCAGTTGTTTAGTTAATATTTAAACATATATACAGCTTTCAGCCCTTGACAACAGCATCTCCATCAATTACACAGAGAAGTCCTTGAATACTGCCTGGAAACTCCCAACTCATGTTCCTTCCCTGGATATTTGAAGCTGTTTGGCAGGTTTCCCCCCAACTACTCAGACTATTTGAGTAGACCTCTTAATACTTGTCTCATTTTCTTTTCTGTTTGTTGCTAACATACAGAAGTGATTTCACCATTTCTCTACTTATAGCAGATCTCTGAATCTCCTCACCTCCTTTTCAATGGCAATCGCTTCCTCCCCAGTGGCCCCAGACATTCCACCCCTGCTTTGTCTTTCAAAGGTTCCAGAAAAAGTCTTTTGTCATTGTACAATCAAGTTCTCAAACCCACAAATTCCCATATTTTGAACTCTCATTTCTTCCTCTGCTCTTTTCTTCAGCATCACTGTACACTAACCTTAAGCCATCATCTGCCACATTTTAAACCCAGATTTACTAAGTATCCCTATGTCTCCCTCTGGTATTTCCCACTCCCTCCCTCTGCTATTTCCTGCCTATTGCTGATGCTCAGCCAAGGACAAGAACACTGAACATCCTTTGCCTCTGGGAAGCCAAACCAGCATCATCAGCCTCCCTGCAAAACTGCCAAGTCACCTATCTAGACTTGCCCTCTTATGCCTTTGAGAATGGAGCAGAGGAGTGGGAAGCAGATGAAGATTGTTAATGGGAATTCAGACTCAGCTGAATTGTTAATGGGAACAGTGAAATACTGTGGGATAAAGACTGAGATATGAAAGTGAAGGGCGTGTGGATTGGCTTATGAGACACTTTTTCACATCAGTTCTGCCTAAGTAGCACGTGCCATCATTCACTAGAAAATTCTGGTTTTTATGTCTCACATGGATAGGGACACCTAGGCACAGATTGCAAATGAGTCTCCTTTGGATCATGACAGTGAAACAGTTGTTTCTTTTTATTCTTCACCATATCCAGAAAGGTTATTGATCATCTTTTGGGAACCTGAAATTAACCTCCTGCAAGAAATTATTGTAATACATGAAAGAACTTAATAAGACATGTTTTTTATGTATATTCTCATATGTACACACACACACATATATATGCACACATATCTAAGTATAGAATATATGTGAGTGTATATATATGATATTATATTTAAAAAAAACTCTTATTGAAACCATTTAAAAATAGAAATAAGAGAAATAGGGATAGGAGAGAAAGGATTAAATAGTTTACTGTCTCATTTGCGAGAATAAGGTGGCAATAACAATGAAGACAGAGAATATCTTGTAGGGAAAGAAGGAATAATAAACTCACTAAAGGCTGGAAATGAAACTGCAGGGAGTAGCCTATTTTGTGAGGTTTACACTGGCTGTGTAATCTGTTTCACTTAGAAGAGAATGTCAACTCTCTGCTATTATATCCATTTACTAATAATCCATGTGTCAGTCTTCAGTTTTGGTAAAAATTCTATGTTTATGACTGAAATAGTGTTAAAATGTAAGCTAAGTTTTAATATCTTAAGGATCATTTTTATTTTCCATGAGAAAAATGGGAAGTATTTTTGATGGGAAACAACAAAACCCTAACCAAAAGGATGAAATTTTGCATCTAGAAGGCAAAGAAACAATATTTCAAGGAAAATCTTTTTAAATACCAAGGGCGCTTAAAAAAGAGCCAACATTTGAAGGACATAGAAGATAAGAGCAGACACACTAGTTCTTCATTTGCTTGAAATAAATAAATTACTCGAGGTGAGGCAGAGCAGAGGGGGACAATCCCCTCCCTTGACTGGATGGAGATGCTGTGCCTGATGCACCCCAGGACACACTTGGCCCTCCTGGATTTTGTGATCCCTTCTCATTTCAGTATGAAGTGGCATGGGTTGCTTGCAAGCTGCAGGTGAATGCTGTACAGCAACAATATGTTCACAGATCCATTTTTCATGAATCTCAAATAACAAGATTCCACCAGCTGGAGTATCACATGATCTTAATTCTTCAGGTCTCTCTGGGCTCTGGAAGAATACTGCTGGAGAAATTAGTCAATCTGCCTCTCTCCTTGGTTTGTTTTCAGGCCTAATCTTTGTTGGATGTTTCAGTATTCTATTTGAGCTTGCCTGGTCACAAGCAACTTTGGCAGGGAGCTGATTGGCAGAATCCCTACATCTCTAGGTGTTGTTATACACCCAGTTTTCTTTATGGAGTCAGTACATGTGCCAAAAGCATGTATTCTTATTTGTGTTCAGTTCCCCATTTAGTGATCAGTTTTTAGCACTATTTTAGCCCACTAGGAAAGCAGAAAAGGGGAATGCACTATTGCCCTTAGCAATAATTCACATTATGAAGATGGTTTAATGTATGCCTTTACCCTCACCTCCTGAAGTGCATTCTGATCACAACTGCAGGGTCAGTGTCACATCCAACACGTGTATAGAATATCCTACAAAGCACTTCTGAGGCAGTTGTAAAAGACAGCAGTGGACTGCAGTGTTGGAAAATATCTTTCCTACTTAGCAAATAAAAGTCACTGACTGATAAATGATAAATCACATCCTATCCTCAGCAGGAAATTAAATATTTCAGATGCTAAGAGCTCTTCAAGACCACATGCTGTGAAATGTTTGCATTTCCCATCAGTGCTACTTTTCTACTTACAAGACATTTAATTCCACAAGAGTTTGCTAATTTTTCTGGCAGAGAGTACACAATTTGATTTTTTTCTTTATTTTTATTTTACTTTTTGAGTGGTTTTATCCTGAAGGAAACCAGTCAGGCTAGCCAAACACAGCATGACAATCAGTGCTGAAAGGCATATGATCACCATCAAAACAAAAAATGCCTTTAAAGCAACACAATCTTCTTCACACTGGGTAAGGAGTTCAAACAAACCACACCACGTGACTGTAAAACTGAAGTAAAAATCAAAGGTTTCCACTAGATTGCCCATATTTTCCAAAAAGCGAGAAAAGACATGCAGCTTATCAGCAAGAACATTTGTAAAACCCAACTGCTTTTGGAAAAAAATTCTGAAATGAAAAAAGTATTCCATACCTAGGAGCAGACATGACCAAGGATTTCAATAAAACCATGAGGGGTATGTTTTCTGTCTTAGATTCATAGAAGTTAAGGTATTCATCTGGCCAGACTTCTGTATTTCCTAAATCATTCAACTTCACACAGTAGTGACAGCAAGTGGAACAGATAATTTGAATTTGATTAAAAATATCTTCTGGAGACATAATGATGATGATGATGATGATGATGATGATGATGATGACGAAAATAACTGGTACTGACTTGTAAACAAGATACAGAGAAAATCTGTCAGGCTTTAGTAATCTCAATTGCTTAGGGAGTGTACCTAAATTCTACTTTTAATTTGTCTGGTTTCTGCTTTGAGACACAGGCTGTTGTTACGCCTTAGAGTGAGGAGCTATATCAACATAAGAGTAACCTTTTGCTGTGTGTTTGCAGTGAAGGCAAGATGACTATACTGCATTCAGCTTCCTTCCCAGTCTTTGTTTCTAGATGCAATTCAAGCCATGTATGCTCCTCACTGAGAGACACACTTTTCAATGCCTCAGAAAATTAGTGCAGCTCATTCTGCATCCAGCAGTCTTTATACCATAAAAACTCTCATACTCTTCTTAACACCGTCAACAATCATATTAGCACCACTGTTTGTCACACTGGTGTTAACTCTTGGTGGTCTGCTCAAAATCCTTTACAAACATACCATTTTCCAGTATTCCATGTTTTTATGCATACTGCAGCACATTTTGTTTGTTACCAAGTCCAGCTCATGCTGCACTACCAGCCCTTCATCTGTCATAATGGATAGCATACGGGCATTTCCAAGTGTTGGATAATCACTCCTTGATTCCACAAGACCAAAATCTGTGCAGGCAGGAGATTTAATTTTAAGATACTTATTCATGCTCCCTCTGTAGCCAATGGAAAGATAAATTTACTTCTACATGCATCCTGCCATAAAACTTGTGGCCTGTATCAGCCTGTCTCACTGCATCTTCGCTGGAGCTGGAGCTGGAGCTGGAGCTTAGTGGACTAACTTGGCTAAGTTGACAAATTAACTGTGAAATGGCTGAAATTAGGTGATATGAACCCAAACCTCTATGATTCAGTAGAAGAGAAACACCATCCTAAAAACCAAACTGAAATACCACTGTAATTTCAAGCATCACTGTATCATGAACAGGAGGCTCGTGATTACCTTTGCATTTCCTCAGAGCAATGGGGCTGTGGAGAGCCGGTCACCCAGCCAGATCCAGAAACAGAACAACACAAATCGAGAGACAAAAAGCAGAGGGGGCAGAAGCCCAGAAGCCTTTTTTCAGCCTCAAGCCCAGTGAGAAAGTGGCTCAGCTGTGCCTTGTTGACATGATTCCTCTTCTCTGCATACTCGGGTCATGCACCAGGAACAAGATCCACTGAAGGGCAAGTTTGAGGTAAATTAACATGATGGACTCTATGAAAAGTAGATGTACATTATAAACAACGGCTCCTGATTTATAACCAAGTCTAAAATTACTGAAATATCTTCTGGAGCTGTTGCATATCCTCTACTATTGGATGAAGAAAATTCAAAGGAAGCCACAGGCAACGTATCAATCACACCAAGGTCTGAAGTAGGAGGAGAGTACTTGAATTTCTTGGAACTAACACTTCTTAGACACTGCCTGGAATTCTAGAAAAGTCATGGGGGTTGCGGTGACTTCTTTCCCCCTCTTTGACTGCGCCTACAGATGAGTGGGTGGCTGAGGGCTGGCGTGCTTTCCTGTTCAGTCATTAGACATTGTTTCTTAAGTACTGCAGCACTTGCCCAAAACTGTGGAAATGAAGTGTCATATTAAACCTTCTACTTGCACCAAAGGGGGTCACAGCATATTTGCTACCAATTTGAAGGCTATTTTTCAACTCAGCAGAAGAATATGATCAACTTTTGTTAAGAAATAAAAAATTGAGGGAGGGGAGTATTAAAAACAACATTCTTCTATCTAGGAATAGTTCTTCTTTCCCAAAAGTATATAAAATTCTTACAATTGGCAGACTTTGCAATATAGTTATTATTCATTGTTGACTTAAATGATACACAGATGAGATTATTTCATCTGCTGTTCTTTATTAGCTCCCTGATGATTACAGGGATAGAAAGCAGCAGTTAGGACCAAGATGTCATTTGGATGTTAGAATTACAGTGACAAAGAGAAGACATTGAAAGTCAAGGAAATGATTTACATCTTTATACACAGAGGATTGAATGCTGACCAGTGTTTCAAAGTATGATTGGAAAATTACACTTAGTGGTCACATAGATTCTAGTTAAAGAAAAAACCACCCATTACTAGGGACAGGGACAAGCATAATTTTATAATCCTCAACTGCTCAAGTTCAGTTAGTGCAAATGGATAAAAACCTTGAGTGCATCCAACTCTTATCATTGTTGTCATCATGTAGAATGTACCTGATCTAAGGTTTTGAAATGAAGTTACAGAGCTTCACACAGATTCTTCACACACACTCTTGCTTATTTTTACAACATATTAACACAACTGAAAAAGCATACTTCTAGCATAGCCAATGACCTAAAAAGGGGTGCATTTGTACTCTGTAAGGCACCATTGGTCCTCTGTTGTGTATAAAGAAGAATCAAATGTGACTTGCTTTGTTACAGAAACCCATTTTCAAGACATCCACATTTATCTAGGACACTCTCATCCAGGGTGCCAGCCAAACCACAGTAGTCTTAAAATATGAAATTATTAAGCTTTCCATTACCAACATTTAGGGTTAAATCCTCTATTTGATATAGGCTGGGGCCACAAGGCCATAGTCCAAGCACAGATTGTTTTCTTGGTGGCCACAGAACAGCTGGTGGATTGCCTATAATGCAGCTCAGCAAATTACAACCTTATGACTGAATTAAAGTTATCTGCCTTTAATTACCACATCTGAAGCTGAAGATCCAAGCCAACAACTCCTTCTGGTTTGCAGGTACATGCTCCTACTCTGATACTGGGACATGCAGAAATAGATAACTTACAGTGACATTTATTTCTGTGTTTTGAGATATGGATTACTTAAAAAGTCCAAATATTCCTGGGGATAGATCTTGGAGTTTAATTTAATCATGAGACTCTTTTATACATGCTGGTTTATTGCAAAAATATCATGGCACAGAGCTTCCAGTAAGAATGTTAGACACAAGTAGCTCATCTTTTCTGGATGCTAGAAACTAAACACTGCCTTGAAGTAAATCCCTGGAAAATCCCCAAAAATCATTGCATTATAAAATGTAAGAATATTCTTCCTTGTGCTTTAGAAATAGTTTTTCAGGGAAGGGGAAAAGGTGTGTGTGATTTGCTTGGTCCCTATAGCTGGAAACATTTACCTTCCACCATGTACTTGCTTCATTCCTTGGTGAGGTGAACAAATCTGTGACATTTTTTCTACTCTCCTGCCCCAGAAACCTAACCCGATTTTCAGGTTTTTCCTCAGAAGGGAAGTTGCTGCTTCCTAACCTATATTAAAAGAATTCTATAGAGTCAGGAAGAGGAATAAAGTTATTCGATTTTAAAGGAAATGTTATACCAAATCTGTAAAAGGCCTAATTTTGCCATTCTGTTAAGAAAAAAAATAAGAATGTTCAGGAGCCTTGCCTTGCCTTTATCCACCTTCATATGTTCGCTCAGTTAGGTTCCTCGTTTGATAGGCATGTGAAGGGAGAAAAAGAGGCACCAATACTTGAAAGAGAGATGGGAACATCTGGACCTAAGGAGAGGCACCAAAGACAAAGGCTCCAAAATGCAAGAGCTTGAGTTTGAAGACTAGGAAGTGTAAGCGACTTTAAAATGTATAAGCAACTTGATAGCATGAAAAGTTACTAATATGCACAGAGAGGAATAAATGGTGCAATGATTCTCTTCTGTTTTGCCTTTTCACAAACTTGATTGAGAAACAATTAACTCTGTTTTCATCCATCTCATTGATGTAGCTCTCTGGAGTCAGTGTCTGCCTTTCCATTCATCTTGATGGCATTAACAAGCCCTAATCTAGGAGAAAGAGAGGCACTTTCCTCTCTGAGCCCTCTGGTTCCTGGCAGCACTCTGGCCCTCTTGTGCACACCATAAAGCAGGTCGTAGATAATCACAGACACATCCCAAGCTCAAAAACTGTTCTTTTTACTTCAAAAGAGGAAGGTTTTGTCTGCCTGCTTTGTGGAATAGAGTAAAGAAAAGGAGAAGAGAAAGAATCTTGTGTACTTTGTGCTCTCCAAAGAGGCTCATTAGCAATGTAGAATGACAGGTAGCAGAAAGTAAGTTTTGAAGTGTGAGGGACATGCTTTCTGCAGAAGTCATGTTAGGTATTAATTTACTCCAGTTTGCCCAAAGACAGACCATCCTCTTGCCTAAAAAACAGATTGAAAATTTGGCCATTCAGCCACAGAGATTTGAGACATTGTGACCTTGAACAGTATGAATTCAAACAATCCAAAGAGATTTAGTTCAATCTTCAGAATTAATGTTTTCTATCAATGTCCAACATAACTTTTCCTATTCAAACATGTTGCTTTCACAATACAATCAAATTTGAAGATAAAAGGAAAGGTGAGGCAGGAGGCAGATCCACTGGCCTCTGAAATGCACTAGAAAGAAATCTGTGATTGAAGTATTCTGGTTGCACTTGACACTCTCCCAGAATGAATAGGAAAATTGCCACTTCAGTATGAAGACTAAATTATGTAGTTGGCAACAGCTCTTGGTGGTTGTTACACAAGAGCACTCAGTAAGGTGTTTCCACAGATTATTTCACTCATTCAAGCAATATTCAATTTTGAGACTTCAGCTGGCTGACATCACTGCAGACTCAAGCAAGTAAAAATCATTTTCTCCTCTTACATACCTTTAATCTGGAATTATACTGGTGTGTGTGCTTGCAGACCTGGACTCTGTTTATCTCCAATATGACATTAAATGACCTTTTTAGAATTAAATTGTCCTTTTAGTATGCAATGTTAATAATCCTGCATTTGTCTTCATAATAGAAATATGGTACAAGTAGAATCATAGAAGCATAGAATTATTAAGGTTGGAAAAGACATGTAAGACCATCAAGAACAAGTGTTAACTCAGCACCACCATTTTCACCACTAAACCATATCCCCAAGTGCCACATCCATATTTTTTCTCGAACACTTAAGTAGAAATTAATCAAGATGGTGTTAATTATATAACTTTAAAATAATGCTCTGCCAACCTAAAGTACTGATCTATTTAACACACTGGGTTTTGTCATACACACTAGAAAGTGACGGAATCTTACAAATTTCAACTTAAGTATATGTGAACCCAAAGGCCACCTCTTCTGACCTATTCAGGTTGATTATGAATGTAGGAATTTTAATCTAGATTTCACACTTGTCCAACTATGTATGAAAGATACAGGTCCCCTCTGGATAAAACTTTACTTACAGCCTAATTCAAATTGCTTTGAAGCAGGAGGGTCAGCTGTGTCCTGGGGTGCATCAGGCACAGCATCAAGGAAGGGGATTGTCCTGCTCTGCTCTGCACTGGGTCAGCCTCACCTCAAGTGCTGTGGGCAGTTTTGGGCACAACAATATAAGAAAAAAAAAAAGTATGGTATTAGACAGCATCCAAAGGAGAGCAACAAAGATGGTGAAGGGTCTGGAGGGGAAGCCAAATGAGGAGTGGCTGAGGACACTCGGTCTGTTCAGCCTGGAGGAGACTGAGGGGAGACCTCACTGCAGTGTACAAGTTCCTTTTGAAGGGAAGAGGAGGGGCAGACACTGATCTCTTCTCTGTGGTGGCCAGTGACAGGACCCAAGGGAATGGCCTGAAGTTGTGTCGGGGAGGTTTAGGCTGGATATTAGAAAAAGTTTTTCACCCAGAGGGTGTTTGGGGACTGGAACAGGCTCCCCAGGGCAGTGGTCACAGCACCAAGCCTGACAGAGTTCAAGAAGTGTTTGGACAATGCTGTCAGGCCCATGGTGTGATGTGCAGGGGATGTTCTGTGCAGGGCCAGGAGTTGGACTCAATGATCCTTGTGGGTACCTTCCAACTCAGGGTATTCTGTGATTCTGTGAACAGCACTTCCAAGTGCCAGTCAGGATACTGAGTTCAGCCTCTTCTGCTTTGATCCTAGAACTGGCTACCAAACAGTTTTAAAACAGTTTTAAAACAGTTTTAAAACAGTTTTAAAACTGTTTTAAAACAGTTACCATGGTCAGGTTCTGTACCAGGTTCAGGAAATATATGGGTAATGTGCTGTACCAGTTGAGAAAGCAGTCTCCAATATTTTCTGCTTCACAGAGCAGAAGATGTTATGCAGCTAGATTAGACCATATAAGCCACATAGTGTTTTTGTGGTGCCAACTGACTTGAGTTGTTTGGTTATAGAGAGCCATGCTCACCCAAGAATGAGCCAGAATGTTGACCTGGACTAGTTTGGATATAGTTGTAGCTAAGCACTTCCAAGCACATGACAGATGTGTACCTCTGCTTACCCCACAGAATCAGAGAGGTGGTAGGAGTTTTCTCAGATGTGTTAGTATGGTCTGCAAGACATAGTAGCTTCAGTACTGTCCCAAATTGCACACCTTCTGACTAGCAGCAGGTAGTGTAAGTCTGATCATTATCCTACTAGACACTTGCTGGAGCTGGCAAATAAACCTCTCTGGCTCAACTCTCCTACATTGTGTTCTACAGCCAAGTTCTTTGTTGCTGATGGGACTAAATGCTTAACACCATGTTGTCTGAGAAATAGTTGTTAGTCAAGGCAAGAAGGATATAATGCTGTTTCCACTTCAGAAAATGTCTATTTCTATGGGGGGAGAGATAGCAAAAATGATCTCTCATCCTTTCTAAAGACAAAAAGAGTTCATCCTAAGTAGATACCATGGTAATCAAGGAACTAAACCATGTAATCTCCTAGGTTTGCAGCTAAAAAGTCAGTCTTAGCCTGAACTTGGATTGATGGGCTGAGGCCAGTGGTATGAGGTTCAACAAGGCAAAGTGCCAGGTGCTGCACATTGCTTACAACAACCCCATGTTACAGGCTGAGGGAAAAATGGCAGGAAAGCAGTCTAGGAAAAGGACCTGGGGGTGCTGGTCACCAGCAGCTGAACATGAGCCAGCAGTGCCCAGGTGGCCAAGAAGGCCAATGGTCTGTATCAGCAACAGTGTGGCCAGCAAGATCAGGGCAGTGACTGTCCCCCTGTACTGGGCACTGGTGAGGCCACACCTCAAGTGCTGTGTTCAGTTTTGGGCCCCTCATGGCAAGGACATTGAGGTGCTGGAACATGTCCAGAGAAGGGCAATGGAGCTGGGGAAGGGGCTGGAGCATAAGTCCTATGAGGAGCAGCTAAGGGAGCTGGGAGTGTTTAGCCTGGAGAATAGGAGGGTCAGGGGAGACCTTATCACCCTCTACAAGTACCTGAAAGGAAGTTGTAGCAAGGTGGGGGCCAGTCTCTTCTCCCAGGCAACTGGCGACTGGGCAAGTGGACATGGCCTCAATCTGCACCAGGGGAGGTTCAGCTTGGACATCAGGAAAATTTTATTCACAGAAAGGATTGATAAACATTGGAATGGACTGCCCAGGGAGGGGGTGGAGTCAACATCCCTGAAAAATGTTCAAGAAACAACTGGGCATGGCACTTAGTGCTATGCTTTAAGTGGAGATCAAAGGTTGGACTCAATGATCTTGGAGGTCCTTTCCAAACTAAATGATTCTGTGACCTGTGTTTCTGCGAGCTGTTATATAGGCAGAGGAAGAACTATGTAACAACTATAAGTAACCAAAACAGCTGAACAAAACTTCCCTATCTCCCACGCTCTGAGTATCAGGAGATGCAGCTTCAGCAGCCACTTCAGGCCGAGGGAATTCAAGCCTGCATACCCCACCTCCCACTAGCACACTCAATGTATCAGCTTTCTTGGGCAGGGGCCTTCTTCACAGAAGACTTGGGGACTGTGCCAATGACTGGGCACAGTCATGCCTTAATTGGGTGAGAAGTTTGAAGGAGCAGTAAGCCAGACACTAAATTAAAAATGACAGAAGATACTTTCAGGCACTTCAATACAATTTCAGCAAGTTAGTATTGGCTTACGAGAAGATACATTAACAAAGCTAGCGCAGAAAATACTATTAGAACAGAGAGATGTACAACCTAAAGCCATATCAGACCATAAAAGCAATTAAGTTATGTTAGCTTAAATAATTTGTCCACAAGACTAGAATGATATCAGAGAATGAGGAACCCATACATGCAGGGGCTGAGGAAGAAACAGTATCTGTTAAAAAAGAGCATGCACCTAGCCTCATGCCATGCATCTCCAACAGAGACCTACAATTTGTCGTACCTGCCAGCTGTGATGGAATCCTCCAGAGGGGAAAAAGCAGAAGGCAGAGAGCATTTTAAAGTGATTTTTGGGCTTTGGGATAGCAGATTTAAAGACTCTGTGTACCAAAAATAAGGCTTGAGTATAGTTAGGGATTTGGGCAAAAGAGCTGTAGGGACATTCCCTTTCCACATCTGCTGAAGATGGTGTTGGGAGGGATGCAGCACACAGGGTAGCAAACTCCAGCTTCCCTGTGCAAGCTGCCCTGTGCTTCCAGTCCCTCCACAGCATCTTAAACAAGGATCTGGATTACTACCTTACATTAAGCAGTGCATTTTACAGATACTCCCATACTGGCGATGTGATGTGAGTTTTTTAAGTGTTGAACACCAACAACATTGACTAGTTCCTGGCAAGACAGCTGTCCAGAGCAGGAAGGGCAGGAACGATGGATTGCTTTAGAAAACCTTAGCATTTCTTTCCTCAGAGATCCTTTTGATTCCCAATCCATTATATCTGGCACAAGACGAGATGAAACAAGATTGTCAGTGACAGTGAAATCCAGCAGCGAGGCTGCAGTGAAGGCAGCTGCAAGAGGCCACTGGCCCAGGCAAGGTCAGTGGCTGGGCAGGAGCTGCTGGCTCCTTCTCCCTCCCTCCAGCTGGCAGCGCCCGGGGGCAGCAGTCAGCTGCAGAGGATTAGAGATCTGCTGTAGAGAGCCAGAGAGCTGCCAGCCTTCACACCCACCAGCTCCTCCACGCTGCAGGGAGAGGGCTCTGGAAGGCTTAAACTCTGAAGGGCATTTCATACTTGGATTTTTTTTTTACTTTCCTTTACATAGAGCACTAGGTCTTTGGTTGTGATCCAAACGAATCTGTAATTACAGATAGCTTTCTGGCAAGTACAAGGAGGAGTTCACTGAAAGTTTCAGAGCGAGCTGTCAGATTGAAAGCATAGGGAGCCAGAAACTGCAGCATGCAGAAAGAACACACGCATAAACAAGGCTGCCAAACCCATATATATTTTACCCAGAGTGAAGGTTCAGCAGAGCTTAAATGTTTTGTACAGGGTCTTTTTAGTCTTGTTGAAATATTGCTCTTACACTCTGTTCTTTCTTTGCTGTCTTAGAAACAAGTGACATTCTGGAAGGGCTCTGGCTTCACAAGAGGGTAGCTGTTAAGAGAAGGACAACCACTGACTGGAATAGCTTCAATTTACAAGATATTACATATTACCAATACGCACTAGTATCTCATCCCTATTTTAAGATTTTTTCCTCAGCTTGACAAAAAATGTTTAACAAGAAACAAACAAAACAGTGGAAGGTTTCTAAACTCGTATCTGTATGGAAATAAGACAGGTGGTATTGTACAAGCTGTAGTAACAAGGCAGAGCTGGGTTGGAGTCCTCTTGGGCAGACCCAAACTAGACGTAACCAACAGTCTCATTGCTTTGTTCAGATGGAGGCTTCAAGAGAGGGTTTCAGCTGGGTGATCTGGGATCATTCAGAAGAGCATCGGGGGAAGGACTACAAAGGGATTTTCAGAATAGTATTAGTAAGTCTAGTTTTCTAGCAAGTCTTCAAATTGCTAGAAAAAACCCAAAAGTGCTTTGGGAAACATACTAATTTCTTCATTTGCAACTCTGCTGCAATACTTAAATTTAGAGTTACATTTAGGGATAAAGAAGTAAGAAAAGAAAAGCACCTTTTTATTTGTGGGGTGGGGGGAAGGTAGAGGGGAAGAACAGCAATATGCTTTGAGGTAAGTCCATGGACAAGACAAAGCAGGACTCAGAGAAAGGCCGACTTTCATCATACACCCTCAAGAGGAGAAGCCCTCATGTTAGATGCAAGACTTGTACCATACGTACAAAGTTGGACAGATTTGAACATCAGAAACTTTAGACAACCCTAAACTTGTTCTTTAGATCAGGGAAATCCATAGGTAGTTAGAAACATGAAGCACCTGCAGTGCCTATATTATAGCCAGCCAATCAAGATCTCTCATATAAACCTTCATACGTCATGAAATTCAATTTATCACTAATCCCACTATGGAACTTGCTGAATACAGGACATATGAGGTGGAACTCTGACATTTTGAATATTCTTATACAGAAATGTCCACATTATATTCTGGAATCCCATCACCTGCATGTCTGTAGGAGCTAATGTACCTACACTTCTTCTCATGGCATTGAAATAAAACAACAAACCCAATATGCAAATACTCCTCCTTTCTTACCTTTCTGATATTCTGATACTCCTTTTAACCCACTCCCTGCAATGCATAGCATTCACAGTACCAACTGCCTTGTTCCAGGAATGAGGGACATACATGTTAGAGGAGAGTATGAGAAGTCCAGGTTTTCCTCAGGAATAGCAGTCACCTGGCATAAGCCACAGATATTTGAGAGCACATATTATTGCCGTGCCACATGTTGAGAAAAGCCAGAATCTCAGCTGTCTCTTGGGAGAAAGGAAGGGTCCAGAGGCTTGCTGTTCCCTCCAGACATATCTGCATTTTTTCTTCATCTTTAAAGCAAGTTCAGAAAATGTAGTTATGCATATTTTAATTGCAAGTTAATGGAGTCAACCACTGGGTTTTGTCTGGGGCTTGATCTTACTATGCCTAAGAGTTATGAGATTTCATTTCTGTTCTTAAAAGCTTTACTACAAACTTAGCTTAGTGTTTCAAAACCACCTTTAAAATGTTTTCACTTTCATGGTCCTGCTTTCAGATATTTGAAACCTATTTAAGGGTGTTGGGCTGGTTGGGCTAAAGTTCAGGAGGAGATAAAAGAACGCAGAATCATGAAAAGTAAAAAATCGGGTGCTGGGGCACACCAGCCTGAGGTCTCCGAATGTCACAGCTCAGCAGTGTGGCTGGGTAGAGTGGTGCCAATACCCAAGGAAACAGCAGATCTCTTGTTGCTGGCAAATCTGACTCCTTCAACAAAGTGACCATTTGCAATAGTACCCTCAGTTCTGGGTGAGGTCTGAAGCCACAGTCACAAATGGGGGAGCATCAGTTTGGTGCCGAGGACTGGGCACAGGAAAAAGGACCTGCTGTTTCTCCTGCTCACGTCCTTTCCCAAGAGAGAGAAAAATATCATTGAAAACCAACTGGCCTCTTGAACTTTCAAACCAACTGAAGCCAGTATTTTGTAAAGTTAGTGTATCACATTATGAGTACTGAAGCTTTATTTACACTTTTTCCTGACTAAGCAGAAGTCCAAGGCAATTTACCTGTTTCAAATGTTACTCATAAATGAAAGTAGCAGCTTTGTGAGCAGAAATGGCATTCCTTTACCTGTTCCTGTCTGCTCCAGCATTAGATCACCTTTCTTGTAGCTACCCTAGGGCCTTAGAACAAAGCCCCAGTCTACTACCCAGCCAGACAAGCATTAAGTAAGGTTTTTGCTTTGTCTAAGTTGCAGAAGTACCACAGAGTGTGATATACTCCCTCCTTCCTAACATGAAGCCTGTTATAGCCCATCTTCTCAATAGGTGTTACTGTGCCTGAAGAAGAAGCTTGCATCAAAGCCAGAGTTCCCTCCCTGCACGAGGAAAAATCTCCATTTTTATAGCTTTGCCAAGAACGCGTATTTCTTCTTACTATGAATATTGTGCTGTGCCAGTAATAACCCCATATAGAGGCCACGTTCCTTTTAAGGAACTGTTCAACAGAAGTCATTGCCAGTGTCATCAGGTGTGGAACTGAGCACGGATGTCTTTTCATACCAATTTTTGTTTCAAAGAGTGAGACTAGTGCGTAAGCACAATACACTGCTGCTCATTGGTAGTCACCTGTTCGATAGCCAGAGCACTCAAAGGAGTGGTACTCTGTTACCCTTCTGGGGCAAGGAGGAACTTGAGAAAGAAGCCTCCATTTAAGCAGTCATAACTGTTAATTTAGGTTTTCACATTCAAGAGTAAGATGTGTTTTTACTTTGACAATTCTATACTTACATAAAGTGCCAGGGAAGGTTTAGCACAATGCTCAATGGAAAGGTCCCCTAAGTGGCAGATCTTCACTACAGGAATAAACATCCTCTTTTTCACATACTCTAGTGGAAGAGCGTCATTGCTCCTGCAAGCCCGAAAGAACCAAAGGGAGGTTACTATTGTGCTTATTTTTGTAAAGAGCAGTTTATCTCAAGTAGATCTCCACCTTTGGTCTCACTCACAGAGCAAGATTTAACCCATCATTGCTACCTTTCCATCTACTGATTTCCCCTGCACAGCTGCTGCATTGATATTCCACCTCATAGAACCACAGAATTCTTTGATCTGTGATCACTTCTGCATATCCTGTGTCAGGAGCTATCCTCAAATGTCACAGCGCCCCAAGACCACGTTGCAGACAGTGCACCATTGTTATTTGCAGACTGGAGCTGCCTCAGTTCATATCAGGATTAAGTGATGAATTTTCTTTGTCAGCTTTTCCTGTACTGGACCCTCACCAGCTTCCTTTTCTTGGTTTACCTCTTACCTGCTGTGGTTTCTTCAAAATTTCTGGTTATTTTGAAGGAGGTTTCTACACTTTTGAGGATGCCCTTGTTTTTGACAGTATTAGATCACATCAGTGTCAATAACCACAGACAGGCCTGCTTAGCCAGATTGCCCAGCTCTTGCTGTCAAGACACTTCTGCAAGTGACATGAATCTCTTGCTTAAACTTCCAGGCTCAGAAGCCTCACTGATTTCTTCATGGCCATTAAAAACTCCAGTCTTTATCAGCAGGCTGTATGCATTTGGCCCAGACAGCAGGCATGATTTGTATTAGATGACATCAGTACCACAAGTTTATCTCTTGTTACTGGAAGTCTCTCCTGAGGGAAAGGATACCCTTGGTAGGATACCTTCCAGTAGAGAGCCATAAGTGTGCTCCCAGACAGCTGCTTGCTTTGAAGTAAACATTCAAGTTGAGCCACAAGCTGGCTTTCTTCTTGCATTTTTGAGTCATCACGTTCACAAGATATCTACAAATAGCTCAGATTCACTTTAAATAAGTACAAGTAATTGGCTGCCTGGGGAGGGTGCACTTGTCTGCTCCAAATTGATTTGCATGGAAAGGAGCTTCGACTCTCCCCAAAAACTCTTCCAATATCACAAGCATTGCAGACAGCTGTTAACACCAAAGGAAGGACAATTGCCTCCCCCAGACTGTAGTTTTGAATAAAAAAGCCCTGTTTCCCCTCCATAGAAATGAATGCTGGTTGTAGTAAGCCACACACAGAATAGTTCCCAAAAGGCAAGAAATGTATTAACAGGAACTGATTTCATCCACATCGCAGCCTTTCTGTCTGGGCCACTGCAGTAATTCTCACCTGGTACTTTCAGTTCTCATTATTTAATTGCTGGATTTGAGTTTTTATGTTCCTACCATCTGCTCACACACAGTACAGAGCTTCTCAAGCCAATAATCTGAAGCAAAAATACCTCAAGATAATGACATAAACTTGAGGTATCCTCAGAATTTCCTTTTAAAGAACACTTGAACATGTGACACTCTGAGAAAACTAACCAGGGAAGGCACCAGCCACTTCATAATTAGAATGTAGTTTCATTTATTTTGAGATGAAGCCAAAGCCAGTGAATATGCAAGAAAAACTTAAAAAAGAAAAAGCAAAATCTAAGATTAGCTATTCTAGTCCCCGTAGACTGACATCTTAAAGGCACAAGGGGGTAACTAATTATACATTTACAAACATGCTCAGCTCTCAGAGCAATCCAGCCTGGGGACGCACAGCCTAGGGAGAAGCCCTGCAGAAAAGGCCCTCGGGGTCTTGGTGGCAATGATCTGAGACCTGTCAGCGGAAAGGTCAAAAACGTCCTGGGCTGTATGCTCAGAAGTACAGCCAGTAGGTTGATGGAAGTGATTATTCCTCTTATCTCAGCACTTATTAGGCTGTATCCAGAGTACCATCCAGTTTTGGAGTGCATTCAACAGAGGACCCACAGGATCCTCAGGGGTCTGGAGCACTTGCCCTATGAGAAGAGGCTGTGAGACTGAAGTGGTTCATCCTGGCTGAGCTTTGGGAGTGCTTACAAACAGCCCTCCACACCTGTGGGAAGGTGACCAAGGAGTTGGAGCCAGGCAGTGACTGGTGGGGAGATGAGAAATTATGAATAAAAGCTGAAAGTAGAGAAGTTTGGAGAGAAGATGAGGAGACCCTTTCCCCCTTGGCACAGCTGGGCAGGGGTGTGTGTTGCCCAGGGAAACTGCTGGCTCCATCCTTGGAGTTTTCTGATCCACAAAAAGGCACAGCTCTAAGCAGCCTGATGTGGGCTCATAGGTGACCCTGCCTGAGTGGAAGGATGCACTGGAGACCTCCTCACTTCCCTTGCCTTACAAATATCCCCAAGATCTTGCAATCCTATATACATAACTCTTCTACAGTATTGTTACTTACAAAGACAACAAGTAGAAAAATATGTGGTCCACAATACTTGATGCCTAGCAACCAGCAGAGTAATTCCTGGAAATCCACATAAAGAGAATTGCAGGGGCTGGACTATGCTCTTATTAGCTGCTTTTTGCCATTGGAACAGCACATTACAGACAAAGGAAGGTCTAAGAACTTGCTCAACTGCGTTATGGTAGTTTTTTGTGAACTGAAGTATCACAGGGCTTAGAGGATCAGTCAAGATGGACTCGTTATGTCAGGCCTGTACACAACTTGACTCAAACAAATTGATGCCTTAACAGCACAAACAGAAAAGAAATTAAGTGTCCAGAGACCTTTGGTGAGTCAATACTAGAGCCTAGCTTTATGCCACAACCACTTAAAATGTTAGTCATTGGGACATAGTTCTTCAGAAAGCATGGGAGTAAAAGGGAGAGAAATCCTCTGTTTTGTCAATTTCTTCTCACAGAACCCCATATCCTCTCTACATTACATAAAAGCATATAACAGACCTATTCTTCAATTGATTTAGGTGGTGCAAGGACAAGGAGACCCCAATCAAGGAAACAATTTTATTGCCTTAGCATTCTATAACTCCAGCATTCTCTCTTTGTGCTCCAAATCCACTTCTTCCTGTAATTCAGTATTTCTCTAGAGGAAATTTCTGATTGCAGGGGTGCTAAAAGCAAGCTGAACGATCCCAATGAGCCTTTTGAATCTGAAAGTCTAGGAACTGAGCTGTGTCCATTTGATATAGTGGACTGAAAAGAAAGAGCATGGGGAGAGAAAATTAATTTTTCTCTGGGGGTTGAGCTCAAGCCTACTTTTTTATTCTGAAAGGTAATTTGATTTAATTATTTGCCTTTAAGGTAGAGTGTTCTTGAATGAAAAAAATAATTAAATAAAATCATGACAGTGATCTTTGTGCTAGTAAGGGTATATGAATAATAGCACTATGACCTACTGGCAAAGGAGGGGTAGGGGAGGAAGAAAAACACTGGGCACTGGGACTCCCTCTTCATTGGTCATCCCAGAGCATCATGTGGCCACGGCTCCTTTTTAAAGATAAGTACTCTTCTCCTGGAGCTCATAATAGTCTCCTGTCCTGCATTCCTGTTTGAACCTGTGGAAGACATCTTTCCAGCCTGACAAAATGTGCGACCAGTTTGTGGGCACCTGGAAGCTCCTTTCTAGTGAAAACTTTGAGGACTATATGAAAGAACTGGGTGAGAATTGTTATTTCAACTTCTTGAAATCTGGAACAGGGAAGGAATGCCAATTTTGAACTTTACTCTTTACTTGCTTTTTCTGGCTGCGCTGTTTACCAAGGGGGGTTGAATCCACTATTTTGATCAGGTGGTCTTAAACTGGAGGACTTATCTGTTTCAATTAGTGGTGTCAAATTCCTATAAAGCAGAAAAACTTTGATTGATAGGAATAACTTCAGGAAAGCCAAGTCTAGGCATGCCTTATTAGTAGTGTTATAAATGGAAGTAAAACACATCACTGCAATATTTAGTGTGAATTAGCTTTTATCCTTGGAAAAGCAAATCAGTGTGATGCTAGAAAGCAGCAAGTTTCCTTATGTCTATAAGCAACATACTTAACTTTAAAGTGCTACTGGATTAGGACACCAGTTAATTGCCATGGCTATTACATTGAATGAAATCTGTAGCTGCCTCCAGTGAATATTAGCAAAGACAATTGCACGGATTCATGCAGATACTTGCAAAGATTTGATGTCTAACACTTTTCTCTAAAGGTGTGGAATTCTTGCTTAGAATTAGAATTGGGATTTAAAAGGGTTCAGCATTCTGTGAGTGTAGAGGAAGCAGGGGGTAAATTGCACAGATTCAATTAGTGCATGCTAAAAATCTGGGGGGTTATTTGCAGTTTAGGGGTAAAATACTTACTGTGACTTATTCTGACAGCTTTCAAGGAGTGAGACTCTTGCACTCTTAATCTTTACTCCAGATTTTACTCAGGACATAACCATTGCCAACTCTTTCTTAATCATTTCCTTATATTCAACCTACCTACTTGTAAATATAAAAAGTGCTTGCTTTTTTTCCTTGTTTGTTTGTTTTGTTGCTTTTGTGGCTCAGAAACTGTCATATATTTATGCCTATTTACATTTAGACACAATAAGCATGCAAGTTAGAGTACATACTATGAAAATTATTCTGAACAAGTCTGTGTGCAAATATCTGGCATTAAGATAATTTCAGTCTTCAAAATATTTCTTTTACTGTTTTGACAATGAGAGGGTAGAGATTTTCCTTACATCAACCCACCCAGCTTGGTCCATAGCAGTACCAAGTGAGATTTTACAGAAGAATCTCTGTAACACAGAATTAAAAACACTCAGAAAGCAATAGGGCAAAAGGCACTGAAGTTCTTTTTTTCCAATGTATAAGAGAAAAAGATTGAGGAAAGAAAAAAATTTCATAGTGCCCTATCTTATTTACAGGTGTGGGGTTTGCTACCAGGAAGATGGCTGGTGTGGCCAAGCCTAACGTAACTATCAGCATCAGCGGTGATGTGATAACCATCAAAACAGAAAGTACCTTCAAAAATACAGAGGTCTCTTTCAAGCTGGGTGAAGAGTTTGATGAGACCACAGCAGATGACAGAAAAACAAAGGTGAGTCCAGAAATGGCATTTTGCAAATATATCTGTCAAAAGGGATGTGCAAGCAGCAGGGCAGAGTTGTGATTTTGGCATCCAGTGCAGAAATGCTGCCTCCACGGGTAGGACTGCTCTGGGTGCTTTGTGCTTGGTGCTGTTTGGACCTGGAGAACCTTCTGCTGAGACCAGAGCACCCTGATGAAACACACTTTGTTTTTTTGCTTTGGTAGAATGTCATAACCCTAGACAACGGTGTGCTGAACCAGGTGCAGAAGTGGGATGGAAAAGAGACTATCATAAAGAGAAAAGTGGTGGATGGGAACCTGGTGGTGGTAAGTTAATTGTTGTTACTTAATCACTGAATTCAGTGTGCAGAATTCATGTTTGGCTGATGTATGACTTTGGATTCAAACGCAGGGAGGGAAAGCATCTGAAAGGGCCCTGTGCACTTGGTGAGAAATCTCTCTGATTTAGGCTAGAGTGTAAGTTAAAACTGAAAAGCTGATAAACTTCCAGAATGGTATGTGGGTGCCTGTTCTCCATAGCAAGACATGGTTAGGAAAGTGTAGGAAGAAAAACCCAACATCTCAATGAGGCAAACTTTTACATATCCTAGTCTCTGAGTCCTGGGCAGTATAGAGGAAGCATTAGCAAAGCCCACATTAAATACATTCACTCTAGGCTGATGCAGAATACTCCTGCTCATCTTCAGCAGAGGCTTAGCAGCCATCTGTGGGAATCCTGCTATGCATCACCAACAACTGTGTTAATAATATGATATTAGAGCAAGGAAACATGTGTCCAAGCTCTGTTGGTTGGTCTTATCTGGTCAGACACTATTATGCTTGATTTGGTCCCAGTAAGGCCCACCTACAGTCTAGGGCTTCCCAGCTCTGCTTTACAGTTTTAAAAAACACACTTTGAAGAATCTGGGACAGGACTAAATATTCATAAAAGGCAGCTGAGATTCCTACATTCTGCGAAACAATACACATACACAAAATTCCTGAAGAGTTCTGCCCTCCCCTAGGGAAAAATAATGTGTCCATAAATTCAATATTTAAATTTCTTTGGATAGAGACCAGAGGAGAATAAATAGAAATAGTTTTTAATAACAACTTCATTAAGAAAGATTGAACAAAACAGAGTTTGATCTAACAGAAAAATAGATGAGGACAGAGCCTAACATGCACGGGCCGACACTAGCAGCTGCAAATCTGAAAGCTCTCTGTGTGTGCATGTTTTGTGCACGTGTGTGAAAAAGACAAGCTGCAGCTGCAAAAGGTGAAAGAAAAGGTTAATGCCCAGCTCCCAGATCTAGTCAGCCTCCACAGAAGTCCTAGGAGCCTTCTTTAGAGATTTTTAGGAAAAGACTAGAAATCTCCTGGGGGTCGCTGGAGCAGTTCTTGAAAATCCTTTCACTCCTGTACTTGTTTTCCAGACTTCTGTTGCTGAAGCTCTCAAAACTTGAGTTTCACTCTTTTGGCAATTGGCTTTAGAGGAGGAGAAATGCAAATTTTTCTTAAACTGGTTCCCAATAGATAAGTAATTCTCTACCTTCTGACTAACAAACTTTTAGTGAGAGATAAAAGCTGATTGAATTATCTTTTCTTTCCAGGAATGCACCATGAATAACGTTTCCTGCAAAAGAGTTTATGAAAAAGCATGAAGAAGACACCTTCACACAGGACTAATGCTTAAAGCTGGACTAAAACAACTTAACCAAAGGAGAAAAGCTCCACAAATCTGTTTTAAAGAGAACTGTACTTTTTTCAGATATATCCCAAAGCAGTTACATGCACTTAATCTAATTTGTTGTGCCTATTCAATAAAATGTTCTGCTTTCTACAATGTGTGCTTATGCTGGAGTTTGTCAGGAAGGGGCTTGGGGGGGATGCAGTGTGGGAAGGGGTGCTGTGCAGGAAAGCACTGGATGGAGCCAGTCCCCCACTCAGCCAAGGTGACCCATGTCCCTTGGAGCCAGCCCAGTGCATGGCACTCGTGTGCAGTGGCAGATGTACACCTGAACTCAGAAACACCCTCTGCTGAGGGCTGCCTGTGGGCTAGACTCTGCAAGGAGTCTGTGCACAGCCAGGGCAATAATGGGGCTGCTCTTCTCAGCTTCAAGCAGAGGTTGCTGTTCCTGGGGCCAGGAGGAGGATGATCTGTAGATTCCCAGTGTTGGCTTCCAAACATGAGCAGGGTACCAGGCGCCTCCTCTGTGCACAAATGCAGACAATTTTAAACAAATGCAGACAATTTTAAACAAGGGACCACTTGAAGCGGCTTGATCTTGGCCTTTTCCACCTCAAGGGTGAAATTAGAGCAGCTGCAGCTTTCATCTGTGATTATTTTGTCAATGTCTTGAACATCTCATTTTGCCCTTGATAGGCAAAAAGCCTTGAATTAAGAAACATAGCTTAAAAAATATTCAGGTTTACTAAAAGCCAGTACAATTTTGCTATGGGTACGACCTCCTTTATTACCTTTATTTTCTGTTAGCTCATTAGGCTTGATCAGTCTTGGGAACATGAGCCTTTCCAGATACAAAGCCCTTTGGACACCATGTTTTCCAATTTTTGAACTACTGTCTTCTACTGCCCATATGCCCGGTCTCCCATGTCAGAACTTTGCATCTATAGAAGCCATGATTTCTACACCTGGGAGGGCTTAAATTGAGGGCAAAAAAATATTGAGATTTCTAGGGAAAACCTGGACAATAACTATAAAAATGTGTGCCTTAACTACTAAATGGGGAAATGACCGCATCTTGAGCAATTAAGATCTGTGAACCAAATTCCACATATTCCTGACATTCCTGAAGTCAGCTGTCAGAGGTGATGATGCTGAGCCCCTGCTGCTAGCAGCAGAGACCTCTCACACACTTGAACTTTCCTCTGCATAACTCAGATTGTTCCCAAGTTTTTGCACTATTTATACAACCAGAGAGGGAAATGGAAGGACTTTTACATTCTACATGAGCTGAGGAGTCATTTAAAAGCGATTTCAAAGACTACCAGTAAATTCTGCTGAAAATGTTAAAAATGCCACGAACAAACAGCTCCTGTGTTTTAACCTTGGCTTCATTGCTTGTGAAATCTCACCAGCTGAGAGAACAGGAGTTGCATATGGGAAGGAAGAATGCTTCAGAGCACCCCATGTATACAGTACTAAATCTATGTAGCACTTAACAAAACCAAAATTATTTATGAGAGTTAGGATACAACTACAGTTTAGTGGTAGAAAATCTACATGAGAGTGATGGTTGTAAGAAGCAGAAACATTCACTTAAATAAACTACATATAGACATTAAATATCAGCCCATAGTTAAATATATTCTGTCATCCAGAGATTTTACTCTGCCAGAGGTAAAAGTCCCAATATTCCGATATTCACATATCCGATTTTATTTTCCATAAAACTTGCATTCTTAATGCAGCCAGCAGTTACAGCTGTAACATTCACAGCCTAATATTTCAGAAAAGGGTAATCTCTTCTAAAAGCATCACCATTAATTTTGGTACCTGGTGAATGACTTCAAAATTTGAGAATGAATCAAGACACTTGAAATGTCAATTTTTGAAAATTTCAATAAAGTGACATTTTGTCTGTAAACTTGAACTGGGACAGCACCATAATGAAATATTAGTGATGCTTTTCTTAGAACATGAACATGTTTGGACAGTATTCTCTGAAGAAGGCCAAAATTTATCATCTAAAAAAGGCAGCAGTCTGCCTTTTTTTTTCAAGACTGCTTGAATAAATGGAGGTGGTTCCTCTCTGTCAAGAAAAGGTGTGTGCTCTCAGACCTGGATGGAGGTGAGAGCACACATTTCTAAGGGCTAAAGTCAGATCAGTGCCTTGTCCTTACCTGCAGAGCAGCACAGGTCTCTCTCTTTCTTCTGTCGTGCTGAACTATTCTCCAAAAATCAGTAACCACCCCAGAGCACTCCTTTCTGCCAAAGAAGGATCTCACTAAATCCCTACAAACCCGTGGGCATCAGACTTATCACAGCAGGCACCTTGAATGCTGAGAGGAGGAGATCTCTGCCCCTTACCATATTCGCTCACTACTCCTTTAGAGGTTTCTTGGATGACAAGAGGGAAAGGAGTCTCACACCCACAGATTTTTAGCAGTTCAGGAGAAAGATGAAGAAAGGCTTATTCTGAGGATTGACCTTTCAGTTGTTTTTCTCTTTTTCTTTTAACTATTTGTTTCCACTGGAAAGAACTTGGAAAACTTTTGTGTCCTGGTGCGGTGCAGTCTGGACTCATTTCCCCAGCCCAGCTGTCCTGCTCTGGTCTTGTAGGATGTTCCAGCTAAGGAGACAAGAAGATATTTGCACCCTCCCATGTAGCTGTTGGGAAAAGGAAGGCTGCTGGCCTTCAGAGTTGATCTTTCAGTTTCATAGAGTCAATGCTAAAACATCCTTGGCGTCCTCACAGCAAGTCCCTCTTTGACCTCTGTTCTCCCCTTCTATTTCTGTTCTCTTAATTGCTCTCCTGGGAATCTATTTAGACTTTTTTTGGCCCTGAATTTGCCCAGATCATATTTCTTTTAAAGAAATTCACATAAATTTACTTTCTGTATTTCTTTAAATTGTATCTTTATTTCTAAATAGTCTCTGAATTTTTAGTTCTGTATTTTTATCAAGTTTTACCTTTATCTCTTGTGCTGCTTCACAATCTCCAAGCTCAGTGATTTCAAATCCCGCTTTACATCAGCCATATGCAAAAAAAGGGAATCAAAGCTCTCCTTTACCATGTGTACTCACAATCCTTGACAATGTTTCCTCTTTAAACTTGAAGAAAAGATTGGTTTCCACAATTATTTCTACTGAGATATAATTCTCTGCTCTTGTTCTTTCTAAACTGTAGGTCCTTTAAATGAAAGTACTGATTTTTCTTAGTGACAAAGAGATAGATGGTAGCAATGTCAACATTGTTTGAGACTGCTTAAGACTGGGGTTTTGTCTGAATAAATAATTCTCTGTTACTTTTGTTCTTAAGGTTACTGGTACTGCAATGTAGCTGTTCTATTCTGACTAATTTGCTCTTCTTGAATTTCTTTGGATCTGATTTTACAACATCCCAATCATCTTTTATTTCCCAAAGGCAGCGGCCTTGTCTTTTTAAAGTGCCTTTATGTGTTTAAGACAATTAAATGAAAGAACAAAGAACGCCTGAGGAGCAACGGTAGAATATTTTCATATTATTTCTTGAGAAATAATGGATAGTTTCATTTAGGAGTAGTTTTCTCATTTCCAGAGATGGGATAAAAGAGCTAGCTATTCTTTACACAAAATGTGATATTATGCACCTCTGCTTTAGAAGAGTTTTGTGTGGACAACACCTTCAAAGACTGACATTTATTTATGTGTTACAGATACAGCATCTGCTTCCCACTGTGGGGGAGAAAGAGTTCTTTGCCTTGTTTTTATTTTCAGTGACTCAGACTTTTGCTCCCCTCACTGAACTGTCAGTGAGACCTGTGCAGCAAGGGAAGCTCTGTTCAGATTCCCCTATTGATTTTTTTGATTGAGGGGTTTAAAAACATTTTGCATATGCCACCAAAATATGTGACTGAAGACCTTCTTATTTTCCACAACCACAACAATACTTTCATTACAATAATTTCACTCCTCATACTCTCTTATTTACAAGTTTCAGTGTCTTCTCCTTCTTCCTTATGACAGCTTTTAAGTCAGGACCCAGACCTCACCCTCCTTGGCACACCACCATTTCCATCTCATTCTTTCAGCTCTAAACACAAGAAATTTGGTCCCACAACCTAAAATCCCAGTGTCTCTGCCCTTAAAATGTAGCTCTGAAGAGTCTTTATAGGTGGTCATAACCCAGAAATTATAATCATACAAACAAGGCAAAAACTATTGCTCACCCGAGTCGGAAAGAAGTCTCTAATCTTTGCATGTTCCAAGCAACCATTTTCTCCAGAAAGGTGGTTTAAGAAGGGGAAGGACAGAATTACATCTGATGTGGTTTTGCACTAAATAGTTTCAGATTGTTTGAAGTGTCTTGAATTACAATGTTTTAAATCCCTGCCTGTCACATACACATGTGGTTTATGGATTTGGTGGTTTTTGTGTCTGTGTTTTACTAACCATACGACGATAATTCTAAATGTGGACTTAAAAAAAAAAAACAAACTGGTTTTGAATGTTGAAAACTCGAATTTCTCATTCTTTCAATTTTGGCTTGGCAGAAAATGTTCTGGAGGTCCTGGTGTACACCAAGCTGAATATGAACCAGGAACATGTGTCAGCAGCAAAGGGCGACTGAAGTCCTGGGCTGCATCAGGAGTGTTGGAGGTTGAGGGAGATTATCCTTCCTCTCCATTCAGCACTGATCAGGCCACAGCTGAATGCTGGATCCAGTTCAAGGTTCCCCAGTACAAGCAAGAAATGGACCCAAGGAGATCGTGGCATCTCTTCATGGGAGCAGGGAAACCTGGGGAAATCTGACAGTAATAGGACACATTTGAATGCAATGCCTTATATAATTGTGCTGGCTTAAGTCTTCCCTTTACCTTATGGCAGAGCAACTATCCATGTGCAGAAAGACAAAAAGAGAACAGAATATGCCCTTCTCCCAAGTCAGCAGAGCATCTTGCCTCTCACTGAGTGACTTTGAACTAAGAATAAGCACTTTAATGACTCAGCCTCTTTTCATGCCATCCACCAGTCAAGCACAAGAGCTGATCTCCACTGATGCACAGATCTTCTGAATATGCCCGGTTGTAAAAGTGAGCCAGTGCATATTGACTGCTTCTTCTTTTTGTGATCTAGTCTGGGATATGTGCAAGGAAGCTCCCACAGTTTGGGATCAGTTGTCTGATGCAAAGGGAGAAAACAGAACAGTGTAAGTCAGTTCTGCCTTTAAATGATAAAAAAGACAGACCCTTTCCAGGATGGATCATGAAAGTAAAAGAAAACCACAAACCACTTTGTACATCATCTTCTTGACAGTTCCTTCACCAAATCTGCATGGCTTTGATTTATCTGACTAGCACAGGTGACAATACTGGTAACACTATACAGCTTCCTGAGCAGGGGAAGTGGCTGATCTCTCCTCCGTGGTATCCAGGGATAAGGTGTGCTGGAAAGGGAAGTTCAGATTTGTCATTAGGAAGCACTTTAGTGAGAGAGTGGTCATACACTGAGAGAGGTTTCCTAGAGAGGTGGTCAAAGCCCCAGGCCTGTCAGAATTTAAGAGGCATTTGGACAACAGCTCAACATGCTGTAACTTTTGGTCAGCCTTAGGTTGGTCGGGCAGTTGGATGAGATGCTTGTTACGGATTTCTATTCTATATGGTGACAGCAGGAGAATAACACTGGGAGGACAGTCGGAGCTGGGTTTCATAGGGATGCAGGGCTCCTGTACTTGTCTCTGTGTTGCTGACACCCCACTGCAGCGTGCCCTGACTGCTCTGTGGGTGCAGTGGTAGTGTTCTGTCCCCATCCCCACGTGCCCCTCGTGTGCTGGTGTATTCAGTGGAGGAAGCCAAGGCAGGCGCCACCCAGAGCCTTGGTGCTGGCACGGCTGCCTTGGACAAGGTGCACATTGTCTGGCCCTGGTGCTGCCTCCCCTATTGGCCATCCCGGCTGCCACAGGGACCGGGCCTCTTTAAAGGGAGACCACTGAATCTGAGTTGGGCACACAGTGTCTCTGACTGCCACCAAGAGCTCTCGTGGCCACTGCCTCTCTCTGCAGGACCAGCGCCTCACAAAGCCTGTACGATGTGTAACCGATTTGTGGGAACCTGGAAACTCGTCTCCAGCGAAAATTTTGATGACTATATGAAAGAGTTAGGTGAGAAATGTTCTGGGTTTGTTGTTTTTTTTTTATTTTGTTAGTAAGTTTCCTTTGGGGAGGTTTTGTTTACAGATGGTGCCTTCTTTCTGTCCAAAAAGCACTTAACTACTCTTCTAGTATAATTTAATTTCTTTTCTTTAGCATCTAAATTGGAAAAGGTAGCTGATGAATTACTATTATAAATTTACTTCTGTGTAAGCGATCTGAACTGATTTAATTTGTTTTTCTCTCATGAGAGTAATCTATGGAGATGCAGACTTTTTTATGTTCCCCTTGATTGCACTTTTAACTTGTGACTTATAATAATTTACAATATATAATGGAGCTGATGTCTCATGACACTGTAGTTTCAGACATCTAAATACTATGAATGAATCTATCTGTTACTGAAGAATGCCAGGAATGTAATAAATTAAGCATTGTTTTTCATTTTAATGCTGGCTTCATTCCTATATACTAAGTGCACAGACAGTCAGCTACCGCATTACTTTTGCTATATAAATGATTCACTGATTTCCTTTATTTGAAGTGTTACACTGAATAACAAAAGAATTGCAGTTAATTAATTAGCCAGGGTGAATGTGGGAGGAAAGTCCAGCTGCAGATATTTTTCTGAACATCTGAACAGAATTGTTTAGTACAGAATAATTACTGCAAATAACACTATACTTTGCAGATAACTTTATACCCTTTTTTACAGATCTTTTCATCTGAGCATGGCATAGCATTAACAAAGGCTCTAACTACAGCTATCCCCTTTCTGCTTTTATAACGCAGCGATACATCGCCAGTGGCTTCATTCCTACTTGCCCCAAGCCTCACAACCTGCAGACAATGAACTGGACTGGAAGGGACTAAACAGTACAAAAGGCTTTTGGTATGGGATTTTCCTAGAAGCTCTATGCAGCTCTCAAGTTTCATACCTCGACATTTTTTATATTTCACACTTGTTCTTTTCACTGAGGTTTAGATGCAAGGATCCTTCAGGGATGTTAATAGCAACTTAGGAATTACCCAGTCTTCAGTATGTTTTACTGAACAAGCACCAGCATACTGGCAATTCAGTGTCCAGTTTCTTCCTTGCAGCTATTAACAAAGGTACAAATTCTCAGATTTGCCAAGGATTTTTTAAAAGGATTTTTACAAATTTTTATGAGAACCATACTCTTCCTCTGAATTTTTCTACCTATTCTATCTCTACAAAATTAATGCAGGTTTATAACAAACTATGTTTCTTCTTAGCTAAATGCACACAGCTCTATAATTGTGTATATCATTACTTCTTGCTGAAAGTACACTTTATGAGCTGGGGCTGCCTCAGCCCCTGAATGCTGACGTTACAATTCCTATCTCTGTCTCAGTAGTGTCTCATCTAAAGAATTAGCATTTCATCCAAATCAGGCATCGAGTAATTTGAGAAGAAACTCTTCCCTATTCTTCCACTGAAGAATCATGAGAGGATACTGAGTTTCTTGCTTCTAGAATGTAATGATTTTTTTGTTTCTGATTTCTAGGAGTGGGCTTAGCTACCCGTAAACTAGGTGGCCTGGCAAGGCCTGATGTGATCATCAGCATGAAAGGGGATATAGTGACCATCAGAACTGAAAGCACCTTCAAAAACACAACCATCTCTTTCAAACTGGGCCAGCAGTTTGATGAAACAACAGCAGATGACCGGAAAGTCAAGGTAAGGGGGCTGATGATATCTGAGTGGTCTGAACATCTCCTAGAAGAGCACCACGAGAAATTTTACCTAGTCCCATAGTGCACCTTGAGTTTTCCAAACTATTCAAATAAAGCCCTGAAAGAAACAGTATAGTGCTGAATATACTGTTACTGAGCATGTCATTATCCGAGAGCGCTTATCTTGCTGAACATAAAGTGAATTGCTACTCTAATCTGCAAAGTTCAGACTGCAGTTTGAAACTCTTCTCTTGGACTTTGCAGAGTGTTGTAACCTTGGAGAAAGGGTCATTGGTGCAAGTGCAGAAGTGGAATGGCAAAGAGACCACGATAAAGAGAAGACTTGTTGATGGGAAGATGGTAGTGGTAAGCTCACTTTCCTTGTAAAAAAAAAATCAGAAGGATACAGCCTTCAGTATGTTTCTGTGCAAACAGACTATCAATTTTGGCTTATTTTTTGAATTATGAGATAAATTAAAAGGGAGAAAAAGGGAACCAAGCTTAGAAAACCCCTGGAAGGAAATAAATGTTGTTGCATACAGCAACTTGTCTTTAAAGTGACTATTTTAGCAGAGCTGCCATAAATTGACAGCATAGTTACTGCTCTCAACATTATTGTTCTTAAAAGGAATAAGGTTTAAAAATAACAGAAACCTGTGAACTGTGAACAAAATTTTACAAGCAGGTTACTGCTGTCCCTGGAAGAGCTCTTTCCTTTTCCCTATCTTGGCCAAGCCAGAGAAATAACACATTTTAGGGACCCTAGCTGTAAGGATTGCTATTGAAATTAAGATTTCACTTTGTTCATTGAAGTTTTTAAATATTGGAGTCAAACTAATTTTGGCAACTTGTTTGAAGTCATCAGCATTACATCTTCACATGTTAGCTTGTTCTGACTATGTTTTGTTTTAAGTTCTCATACACAGAGTCATAGAATGGTTTGGGTTGAAAGGAACCTTAGAGATCATCCACTTCCAACCCACTGTCACAAACAGGGACACCTTCCACTGGACCAGGTCACCCAAAGCCCCTAGTCTAGTCTGGCCTTGAACACTTCCGGGAATGGGGCATCCACTTCTCTGAGCAACCTGTTCCTGTGTCTCACCACCCTCACAGTAAAGAATTTCTTCCTAATGTCTAATCCAAACCTCCCCTCCCTCAGTTTAAAGCCATTCTCCCTTATCCTGTCACTACACACCCCTGTAAAAAGTCCATCTCCAGCTCTCTTGAAGCCTTCCTTTAGGTAGGAAGGGTGATTTGCTTTTGCATCTCCTCATAGCTGCATTTCTGTGTAAGATTTTTCTAATTATTAAACCCTCTTCATAAAGCAGAGAGGTAAAGTCCCTCTTCTGTTGGCGTCCTGCTGTCTGCACCTCGCCTTGTACAGAGTTGTGGAGGACTCTTTTGATGACCAAGGAAGTATTTTTTTAGTATCCTGTTGCCTTTGTCTCATGCATCCTGTGGCTGTGAATCATCAGCAGCCACTGAAGGTCTCAGGGGTGAGAGGGTCAAGAGAAATATTTTGTGACTCAGAAGAGCAAAGTTTTTTAGGCCAGAAGCCTAACCTCTGAAATACCCAGGCTACTTCTGCTTTTATGCAAAAATCCCCCTACTTCGAAAATTTGAAAGTGTTGGTGAGCCATGATATAAAAACTAGGTGGGGCTAATATTTCTGACAAGCCAGCAATAATACGAAGAAAAGTAGATTTGTTTGCAGAAGCTGAGCTTAATTATGCAATCTCTTTGTCATTAAATGACACTTAATTAAGTTTAAAGCTGTTAAAATTGAAATAACTCTATTTACAATATAAAAATATCTTTGCTGTTTGCTCTAAACATTCTGTAAACATGTAGAGATGTAAAATTACATTTGGATTTTCATTGACTTCAGAGGTTATTGCAGCAGACGCAACTGCTGTCAGCAAAAGGTTTATATTAATATTTTCCTTTATGCCTTAGGAATGTGCCATGAAAGGGGTTGTCTGCACTAGAGTTTATGAAAGAGTGTGAAGAAGTTCCCTCTCTGCACCGGACCAGAACTGGCTCTAAAATCTCATCTTAGATCAGTGACCAAAGCCTCATGCACTGTGCTTCTTTATTTTATTTCCTTTTATTGGGAAAATGGCTACACCATAATTTGATATTTCAGAGCCATAGTGTAACTAATCCAAAATATTGTGGTGATCCAATAAAAGCTTCTCAACACAGAAAATAGTGTGTTTTGCTCTACACGAATGATTACATTTACTTTCTTTACTGGCGCTATCTTTTCTGTTGATAGTGTCTGTACAAAAAGTCAGACTATTTCTGAGTAAAATGGTGAAACACAAGAAATCCATATCTGAGAGAAGGCTAATACTGCTTCTTTGATATGTCTAAAAAATATCATCTCCTGGACTCAATATTCCTTTCATGCAAAAGATTTTATTGCTGAATAGCTCCTATAGGGAAAATTATCTTTACCACCAGTATGATCTATCATTGTAGCCTTATAGTCTTAGCACATTATTGTTTCATACCCATCCCAAAAAGTTTCTATTTTTTCAGTACCAGGATTTATATACTTGCATTTATTTGGAATAAAACAGGTACTGGAGGAAAATAAAAGTTGGAATATATTCCATATTTGTCTGCCAAAAGAACAGATAAACCCATGAAACAAAGTGTGGAGCAGGTGTGAATGAAATCCAGAAGCCTTAAGGCTAGGGGACTTTGTTTTAGAAGTGCTCAGCAATCAAGCCTACTTCCAGCCCACTATTTAAGTGTATGCTTAATATTAAGCACAGAGAGGAGTTGCATTGGGTAGAGTTTGCTGTCAAGCCTAACTGAGTAGCTAAAGTGTTCATTTCTCCCACTGCACTTACGCTGCTTTTACCTAAGGAAAAAAAACCAGAAAAACCAGCCTAAACTTCTGGAAATCTATTTAACCAAAAAGAACTGTGGCAGGTTATTAATATCTGCCTCCATTGGCCAGTGCTCAGTCTCACTGCCACATTCACCTAACCACATTATTTCATGCCATGCCATTGCCTCCGTGCCACCACACAGGGCTGTCCCTGCCTCCTCTGTGGGGTTAAAGCAGCTGTGAGAGGAGCACGTGTTTATTTTGGCTCATTAGGAACTGCAGAGCTGATATGAACCTTTCCCTACTGGTTTTACAGGCAAGAGCACAAATTCTCAAGGTTAAGGCAGATCCTGAACATCAGAATCTAAACTGGTTTAGCCAAGCCAAGAGTGAAGAGATGGATATCATATGCAAACGAAGTATATAAAGGTCACCTTTCTTCTCTACCCACCGCTGGAAGAGCTAGAATCTGGGCCCAGCTTTGGATATAAATTTATGTTGATGCAGTGTAACTGGAGGCAGCTGCCAGAAGGCAAACAGGATGAATCCTAGAAAATACGAGCAGTGAGAGAGAGCTGTGGGATTTACGAACAGCAGTTTTAAGTAAAATTTATGCTGGTCTCTAACCTAGATGGAGGGACAAATGCCCCATCTTTAACCTTGCCATTAAAACTCACCTCTGTGAGTGCCAGAGTTTCTGTGACTCCAAGTCCTCAGTGATGGTAACAAGGAATGGAGGCAGAATGATGCCTCTTGTATTATCTTTTGCAAACAGAATGTAATCACATATTTCAAGAGAAGATGTTCCACCAGACATCCGTAGGAACAGTCATACAGTGAGAACTCTTATTATACGTGGCCCTCCAGATTATTCTCCTAGTCTCTTAACAGAGTTAAGAGACATTTCCTACAGCTCCGAATCTGCCTGAAATGGAATTGTGAAACTGGATTTTTGCTCTGCAGTTTCTTCATTCCCTTCCCTTGCAGTACAGCACAGTCCCAGTGAGGATGCTGGACCCACTCACCCCAGCCTGGCTCTGGGAAGCTGAAACTTGTCCAGAGCCTTTTAAGCAGAGCTCACCTCCCACCCCTGAGCCACAGGCAAGGGAGAAGAGACTGCTGCAAACAAGCTCTATGTTTCCTTGGCTTTTCCTGATGCAACCTGTAAATTCTTCTTACAGCTTAAATGCAAAATATCCTCTCCAATAGAATATTAGTTTTCAGCTTTTAATTTCCTTAGGCAAAGGAAATAAACATTTACTTCAGTACAAACTATAGTTTTTCCGGATCTGGAAACAAAGAGTAAAAACAAAGGACTGCTCACCTAGTCTTCATTTATTTATTTACATCTCCATTTCTGTGACATAACCCATCTCTCTCTTCCTCTTCTTAAGAAACTTCTAGTTGAATTTATTTTTTCAGAGATTTGGAATTAAAATAATGATAGCTTTGGGGTTTTAAGTCCCTAAGTAAATGCAGATATGCTGCTTAGGAGCCTAGTATTTGGTACTTTCACTCTATACAAAGGTCACTTAAAAATGTCATGAGAGCTGGAGACTTTCCAAAACAGGAAAAGTGCAGCAGCACTGATAGTGTTGAAGGCAAAAACAATAGGGCAGGTGGTACAAATCAGCATAGAAATTGAGAACTTTGTGATACTGCTGTCTGTAAAGCTGCCCTTGGGGTATCCAGGAGAATTTAGGGGGAATAAGAATTTTTTAGTCTCAAGGTCTTCTTCATGTCTTACTGTAAGTTATTCTTCTTTCTTAAACTTTTTATACAGGCCAGATACTTCTGGAATGAACACCTAGGCTGAGGTGCAATGTCTGTGTCTTGAACTGTACTTTCACATTGACACGCAAGTCCATTTGCTATTTTCCTAGCTTGTGTATGGACTTAGCCTAGAAATATTGGCAGTCTGATGCTGGTGTATAAATAGCATTATTTAAAGCAAACAGCTTGGTCTACCTCCCATCCCAGGCAATGAAATCCTGGCTGATTTTAGAGTACCACACTCAGACTCCGCCCCCATCGGTCACTCTTTCTGTAAGTTTTGTAAGGCTCTGTCACACCTCTGATTTGCCTGCATCTCCCAAGACAATGGAAATCGCCTGCATGGGGCATTCATCCTCCAGTTGCAGCAGGTCTGGCAGCATTCCCTGCCTCTGCCCTCTCTGACATCTGCTGGGGAAGGAGAAGCAAGCTGCCATGGCAAGAGCCCCTCTCAGCCCTGGTGCTCCCATGGGGAGCACTGAAATCACGTAAAAGCTGCATCTGGACTCCATGTATCAAAGCTGTTTCCTTGGACTGAGCAAAATTTGGCAATTTGTGATAGAAAACATCTCCTGGTGATGTACAGCTAAACCTGGAATACTGGACCCCACAACCCAGTCTTTTTCTTATGGAATGGAGCAGAGAGTAGAGGCTCTCCTACAGCTTTGAACTTCCCTTGACCATTTCCTCAAAGTTCATTTTGGGAGCAACTGTATTCCTAAAAGTGAATTCACACACATCCAGGTGCCCAATGCACAGACTTGCTGTTTTTTTACACAGAAACCTTGTCACCTGCTGGGACAGTTTGACTGGACAGCAAAGGTGTGGCTGGGGAATTCTAGAAAGGGCAAAGATTTGGGGAGGGGGATTGGGCTGTGTTATTAAAGCAACTGTGCTTCATAAGAAGTCCTCACCACTTACCACATTTTTTCCAAGAAGCAACTTTTTATGCTGATAAACGCTGTGCTGTTTATAAATTGCTCAACTGTGCCTTTTAAGATATTGCTACCTTGCCTAATTTTCATTTTGGATTAAAGAAGTTCTGTTGCTTTCTGGGATACAAAGGAGTGAAAGGTTAGCGCTGAAGGGGTAATCAGTCAGAAACAAATAGGCTGATACCATGAAAAAATTGCCTTCAGAAATCCTGGAATTTAGATGTAATCAAGGTCTTTGTTAGGGAGGCAATTAGAGCATATCCTCATCATTTCAATGAAAAACGTTGTGGTTGGCTATTGGCCATCTGCTGCAGATGAGAAACACAAGAAAATGTTATTTGGACTAAAGGGCACAACAACACTGGGAATAGTACAGTGCCTAAGACACTACAGAGAGAGAAAGCTGTGTTAGACAGCATTTGCACAGTATTTTCAAAGGCAAGTGGACTCTTTTTACCTTTTGAGAAGCAAATCGATATTTAAATACACTTTCCTCAGATGTTACAAAAAATTTTAAAACTAAAATCAGAAGAAATGCAATCATTCAGGGATTAGGACGGGTGGGGCAAATGGATTACAGCTGGATTTGTTTTCAGGTTCTCAGCAGAGAATTAACAAAAGTATTTAAGGACCTTTTTTATATTTGCTATAATATGATCACCAGTATCAATCATACTATTTGTGAGAAGCATAAGGGAGAAAGAAAGGGTTTTCAATTTAATTGAAAGTAAACACACTCCCTGTCACACTCCCTTGTGGATCCTACAAGAGGCACCTGAGTCAGGAATGGGGTCAAAAACACTGCAAGAATTCAGCTAAAGCTGCATCAGGAGACACTCAGAGTGGAGCTGTGGGACATGCCTCCTTCAAGTTTGACAGAACTTAGGGTTACTTTGGGAAATCTGTAGACATAATTATGGGAAAGGAGAGATACGTAATGTGTCTAGCTACTGTACAATACTTATACATGCCAACAACAGTCTCATTTATCTCAGATCCTAGTACAAATTTCCCAAGCTGAAATCTAATATAGATATGTAAGTTTTACTTGGAAGCTCTGCACATTTGATATGAAAAAATCTGCGAGACAGTGAAGGTGAGGCCCTCAGTCTCCTTATATAATCTCCTAGCAGAGGCTCACAGTTTTCTGCGGCATCGTGCCATCTTCTTGTATCTTGTACCATATATTTTCAGAGTTTTATAGCCTACTGACTCCTGTGGATCTGTATAGGTAAATGCATTTGAAAGGAATAGTAATTCCTTCACAAACCTCCTCTCCATATCAACAGTGGGAAAAGAAAAGACTACAGAGCAATTTGACACTGTAAGACATAACATTCAAGGCCCCTAATTACTCAGTCAACACAAATGTTTTCATTTAATTTAACAAGAGATAGAGCAGTCAGATTATGAAAGGTTAGGTGCATAAATGTCTGTGCTTTCCAGATAGGAACGGAGCCCTCTGGCCAGGAGCACAGGAACCAAGATTAAGACTCTCCCTGATGCTTCCTCTTTCTGGGGATTTTGGTGTAATCAAGAAGCATCATAACAGTTTATCCTGGCTCTGTCTCCAGTTGGGCAGAGAGCATGTTGTGAAATAAAGAGGCAATCACTATGGTCTAAGTTAATGCCTTTGGAAAAGAAGTGTCAAGGAAGAAGATTTTTTTAAAGCATGGGGGCCTATCCGGATAAGGCATTTCAAACCAATCTCATTTTCTTCTCACAGGGTGACTAGTCCTGTGGATGGAAGGAAAACAGAAGTAGTCACTTCTGCTGACTTCTGGAAGGTTTTAACAATACAACCAAAGACATCCAAGGCCTACAAGAAAATTGGAGAGGGATTTCTTGCAAGGGCATGTAGGAAAAAATGGCCTTAAAATAAAAGAGGACAGGTTTAGATTGAATATAAAGAAGAAATTCTTTACTGTGAGGGTGGTGAGGCACTGCAACAGGCTGCCCAGAGAAGTTGTGGGTTTCCCATCCCCAGTACTGTTCAAGACCATGTTGGATGGGGCTTTGGGTAACCTGGTCTAGCGCAAGGTGTCCATGCCCATGGCAGGGGGATTGGAACTGGATGATCTTCAGGGTCCTTTCAAAACCAAACCATTCTATGATTCTGTGTCCACAAACATGCTATAAATTAGGCCAGATAATGTAGCCTGCTGCTACAGAGATGGTAAAAACTGATGCAAAAACCATACTTCCCCAGCCAATGGTTCAAAGTGGAAGGATGTATCACGTGGATTTGTGCTGGTCCAGTCCTGTTCAATCTCCTCAGTAAAAACCACATTATTATTTGTGGAGTGTACAGAGATCAGAGGAGATGCAAGCATACCAGAGAGCAGGGTTCAAATTCAAATGATCTCAACAAACCTAGGAAATAGTTTGAAAAGCCAGAGGGATATTTAAGAGGGAAAAAATACACTAGGCAATATAAGCAGAGGCACAAATACCAGATGGAGAACAAGCAAGAACTAGAGCAAACAGTGTGGCTTTACAGCAGATCACAGACTGAAAGTGAGTGGCAAATGTGGCCTTACCAAAAGAAGGCAAATATCCTGTTGGGATGCATGGTCCAGGGGACAGCCAGCAAGCTACAGTTACCTGCATGCTCTGCTTGTCACTACTAAAGCTCCTGGGATGCATTCTCTGTTCTGGGCAATGCTGTGCAAAATGAATGGATCAGTGGAGACAGTTCAGAGAAAAGCAGTGAAGCCCAAAATAAATTCTTTAAATGGAAATGTGAATTACTAGGGAGAAGGGATCCAGGGAAGTGAAACTGGTCAAGGGCACAGAAGGCTTGTATTGGCACACCAAATTCCTTGGATAGGTAAGCAGTGCAATACGTGTAGGTCTACACACACACAGAACTATTCATACACATGGTTTAGTCACATCCAGGGACACAGGACCAAGCTCCCGTTCCCCACCTCTGAAACTGTCATGGAGTCAATGCAGCAGAGACTAATTCACCTTTGCAGTACCTGCTGTGAGAGTCATCATTCAGTGCACCTCTTCCCAGCATCACAAGTACATGTTCTCACAGGGCAACTGCTCAGTACGTGAAGAAGAGGCAATTTGAACAAGAGCTACAGCAAAAGAGTAGAATACTCAGAGCACAAACCACACTCCTGCTTTTCTTCTACTTCTTACATTTCCTAACTGATTTGGCATAAAAAATAGGAGATTGAATTTGCTTGTACCTGAAACATATTGGCACAGATTACTCCTTTGTCCAAAGTATATAAGCAGCTGGATTTGAGACAGTTTGAGAGGAAAGAAAAAAAAGAAGACAGAGAGAGAAAAGCTGAAATTTCCAAAAAATCTTAAATCTCTCATTGTTTCAGAAGTGATGAAGTGCTTGCAAAGTAGAAGACACTGTATCTGCTGAAAAAACTATGCTTGTCACCCTGACACCATTATGGATCACGTGATTATTAACTCAGTTGGTTAGAGAGTGGTGCTAATAACACCAAGGATTCCATCCTTGTATTGGCCATTCACTCAAGAGTTGGACTTGGTGATCCTTATGGGTCCCTTCCAGTTCAGAATATTCTGTGATCTGTGAAGTGTCATCTTCCCAATGTTTCTTCTAGGATCAAGAAAGAATTGCTGTATTGTTCAATACAAGTTTCAGACTATCCATAAGGGCCTGTTAAAACAATTGGAGAATGTACCTTTGGACTTAATTTTAACTGTACTCCAAACAGAGTTCTGCCCTGAAATACATCAGGTCTGAATTCTCAGAAGCTGCCTTTACGGTGCCTATGAGCACTTTGAGGTAGAAGATGTGTTGGACTGAAGATATTCTCAAGTTCCATGTCAACAACAGCTCCTCCATCTAAAACCAGCTTGGAAACCCCTCTGATAGTTCCTGGTCGTCAACACATGGGCATCAATATGACTTATATTTTTGACGTAAGGCTGTGCTCTCAGAATGAATATCTTAAAAAATAGTTAAAGTGATAAGGGAAATGGCCAAGATTATTTCTTAATGCTCAGAAAAGTTCAGTTACCTCTACTGTTGTCAATTACTCCTGGATATCTACTAGGCACCTTCTGGAGGCAGAGTTCATCTAGACAGACTGATGAGGGACTATCCCCAGCCACTGGCAGAATACATAATTCCTGAAAAATACTCAGCATGGAAGACAGCAATCAGTCCAGTCAAAAACAACTCTCTGAAAAAAGCCTTGCAGTGCTGAGGCTGAGCTGAGTGGATTGATACCCCCTGATCATGATGTGAACTTCTCCAGGTAGAGGTCACAGCCAGTTTGCTTTCTCTGTGTGAGACCCTTCTCAGTGCACCTGAAGTACTCCACCTTTTCTGGACAAAGGTCTGGGATGTACTCACCCACACTCAGGCTGCAAGTGCAGTTTCTGCTGCCTGACTACATCCATTCCTATTCAGGAAGGCTGGAAAGGGATGGATTCAGCAGGGTTCCCTCAGCAGCTTGCAGCATCCTGCTCTGGTGGAAACACCATCTTAGAATCTATTTTGCCAAAAACCCCAAACCACCACACAAAACAAATCCTCTACACAACATTTAGATGAGTAGCCATGAACACAATGGGATTAAAGCACATCTTTTCTCCTTTTTGCCTATAGCTCAAGCTTGTTCCTCCTGGCAGCCCACACTGCTCACAGCACACTGTCCCCGCATCTGTTTTTACCAGACACACAGTTCACATCAGCTGTCCTCTGCCTCTACTCCTCACTCCACATTTCCATTTAAACATCAGTTTAAATGACTGATTTAACTTAATGTCCCATTATGCACCTTCATCCTGGTCAGCAAGGAGGAAAACAGAACAGAACCTTTCCATGTTTGTCTGAGTGCTGAGTGCTTCTGTCTGTACTGGCCATGCATACAGGTGTACACGTAGCATGTGTGTAGCCACGTGCACCTTTTAGCCAGACAAACTCAGTCTTGCTGCTGACTGTACCTGAGGCAGAGATCTGCATCAGCCTCACCTTTGTGGGATCACTGAATTCAGTAAACCCAGACAGACATCCCTGTTCTGCCTCCTGTGACTCAGCCATGTCTTCCTGTATGTTGCCATCCCTCAGTCAAGCCCTGGTTTCGCAATGAGTTTTACCACGTGTATTACTTGATCTGGACCTAAGTGAATTGTTGAATTTAACACTCCTCTCCTCTCAAATCCTAGCCTCTGATCTCCTCAATGCAATGTAGATATTTTCCCCTAGCCCACCAGGGACATCAACATTTCAAATACAACCCTACTACAGTCCTTGGAGAATGACAAACACCTTTAGGAAGTACTTTAGCTGACCTATTTTAAATATCTTCTTTTGGAGATGAGTAACAGCTTGGAAACATGCTTTTTTTATTCTGCCTGGTAAAGGATTTATGTTATTGTCTGATACTTGATGTAACAGCTCACTGAGCTGAAGGTCTGGTAGCTCTCACCACTATTTTGGCTGACAGGTCTGTGGCTGATCTCTCTTTGGTGCCAGAACTCCAAGGATCATACAGCTGGAGAGTGGCGGTGTGCTGGTGATGCAATGAAAACCCTCACACATTTCTGACTGTGTGCCAGTGACACACCACAATATCCAGCTGGGTAATTCAATCCATGTTCTCTAAACAGGATCAATTCTGTTAACATGACTGAAGATCATCTACTGAGATGAGCAGAGATGACCTGCTTCCTTCCACTCAGCTGTGAAAGTGTGCTCCTGATCATACACAGGCATATGTGGTTAAACGTGGTGCTGGATTTTTGCCTCAGCATGCCTGTGCTGTCTTGCTTGCCGCTGCCTCGCTTCCTGTTCTTTCAATGGATTTGACAGCCTGTCCTGCTTCTTGGGCTAAGTGGTTGGGCAGTACTGATGGCTGCTTTCCAGCTAATTTCCTATCCTAACTCAAAAGTAGCTTAATTTTGTTTTCAATTGTAGTGTTAGGAAAATGTGTGGGAATCTGAGGAACTAGAAGGTCCTTCTTGACTAAATGAAATATGCTGCTGTATTGTCATAACCTAGTTTGGGCTCCCAGGAGACTCTCATGAATCTGACAAACACTCGAAATACTGGAAGCAAAACTAACTTTGAATCTTTGTTCCTCATTTGTTTCTAAAAATACTGCACTTTTTCTACTCACAAAGTAGTAACAAAATTAGAAACAAGATTCTCATGATTTGTTTCAGACCTTTCATCAGGAAATTGCTCAGGGCTCTCCTGAGCAGTGTTTGCACTGAGTTTCTCTTCTCTTGGTAAGTCTGTGAAGAGAAATTTCAGCAGACAGGGAAAGGGTGAAACGTGGAAATGATGTTAGAGTTCAACAACAGCATGATGTTTATGTCCCAGAGAAAAGGGGAACATCACCCCAGGGACCTGAGTTGAGCATCCACATTGTGATGACATGGTGGAACATTCAGATCCAAAGCCAGGCAATGGAAATGTGACCAGCGTCACTCCCAGGTGTGGTGCAAGGATGTACCACAGCCAAGAGGAAGGGAAGTCTTTTTTCAATAGCAGAAAATTCTCCAAGCACCATCTGGATTTGAATAGAAGTACTCGTTAAAGGAAATAACTTGTAAATGATGACACTACCCTTTGCAATTCACATGGCTTTCCACACACATCCTTCTTATAACACACAAACAAACACACACACAGAGCTGATGTACTCCTACTGTTTACAAATCTAGTCTCTCAAACTGTGACAGAGAGAGGACATGGCCAAAAGACAGAAAACCTGAAGTATCTTCTTTAGCATCTAAATGTGTGGGAGAAAGAGAGCATAAATCTGGTCTCCTTAGTTAACACAAGAAATCCATTCGTTTTCCTTAATTAACCCAAGCAATCCATTAGTTTTCCTTTCTTAGCTTAAGAAATCCATGAGCTTAAAATGCAGTAATTAGTGTGATTGGCTCCTGTGCAATGATTGATGGGGAAGAGGTGACCCTGAAGGCCTAGCAAGACTGTATCACTACACATCTTTAGTGTTTCCTTCTGAGGCTTTTCTATGACATCTGCCTGGCCTTTGGTCTTACAAAAACCCTAAGAACTCTCAAAAAAGTGAGCTCAGTTAGAGTTTGTGGAAAAGCAAAAAGACTCAAAAATATATATTGTTAATTCTAATAGCCTACAATATTAATTGAAAATAACATTGGGTTTTCTTTCCTTTTCTTGTGTATTTGATATCCATCCACAGACTATAAAACAGTTCTTCATCCTTTTGGAAACTTCGTCTACAATTTTTATAGAAAAGATGCTCTTTTCCATCAAAATGTGTGATGTTTTTTCTCTAAATATATTCCTATTTTCTCTGTTGGATATGACCAGCCCCTACACTAATAAGACAAAAAGTACAGGATGATAATTTAAATAAAACATTCCTGAAAAGGATGCATTATCTGATGGAGTTATCTTGTTGCTAGCAATATGAAAGCAGAACAATTTGTTATCAGGTCTTCTGGCTAAATGTGAATGACATTTGAAATCCAACTGCAACAATACGATGAAACCAGGACTAGCACCCTTCCTGCTAAACTGTACTGAGAGAGAGCACAGTTTCTGTTCCAAGGAATTTAAGGGACAAGGAACCAGGGTATCATACATGTCTCTAAGAAGGCAGATTTAATGCTCTGTGGCAGCTAAATAGTAATGGAGAAAAAGCTGCTCTTTTTGGAATCACTGGTTGTAACTGAGAGAGATTCTGAAGTAAGCACAAGCAATTTCCATGGGCTGGAGAATATTCACAAAGGTCAGGCTGCACACTTATCCTCACAAAACTGATTCCTTTCATCTTTTCAGAACTTATTTCTGTTGGGGTTTGTCCAACGGTGGAGTCTACTGCCTTGTTGGCAGAGCCAAATTACAGCATCTAAGTGGGTGAATATCCAAAAATGTAACAAGCAACCACTGGTAGCTGCTAATCACAGCATCTGGAAAATTATACTCATTTTGGAAAAAAAGCAGACTAGATTTAGCAGACAACGTCCTCTCCCCCACCATCAGCACAACATTTGCTGTTCCGTCATCTTCTTGAGCAGGTCTGATCCGACTTTGTGTATCCACAGCAAGGCAAACTGCTTCTTACTGTGCCATTTTCACAACCAGACTCACTGGGGACAGCCGAGTCATACTCACAGAAGTGAAAACTAGAACATGACAATTTGGTCACCACAAGTGAACAGTAGCTGTGGCGGACAGGTGAAAAAGATGGTGTGTCAAGATGCAGAGGGGAAAATTGTTTTGTATGTCATTTTGTAGAGAACCCACAACCACAGAACCTTGCACTGACTTGTTTGTTGCTTGAACACACAGAAAGCTCACTGCTTTCTTTTCCACTTCAGTCAGCATGACAATCTGTCTCCCAAGACACTTAAGGAATTAGCTCTTAATCACATAAAAAGGTTTAATTGATTTCAAAGAGATGGAAGAAGACCTTTTCAGTGAAAAGAGTATTTTCTATTTTTCCACTATTAATCCAAGCAAAAGGACGTGCTCTGGAGTCTGGCTCTGTAGGTACTGGGCCAAAAAGCACCTCAGACAACGCTGGTCTTCAGCATGGTAATTGAGTGTACATGGTCACCTGTGGCAAACAATAGCAGGAAATCCAGCCCTCAGGCAACGGAAGGCTCCAATGTATAAAACCCAGCACATGTATTATTTATTTCTACATTAGGCAAGAAACCCAAGATGGATGAATGGTGGAAGAGTAACTCCATGCAATGTTTGTAGGCAGGAAATAAAAGCTATTTATAAATGCTTAATAAGAACCCTTTTTTTTGTTCGACATTAAAAGTTTCAGTATGAAATCTGGTGAAATACACCATGCTGGTTTTGTCCTGTGAATGTTCTCCAATCAGAAAAAGAAAAATAGTAATAAAAATTATGGCCACATTTGTTAGGAAGTTTAGACTGAAAACGTTCAGAGGAAAAAGTCATTAATCAGTCATTTAAAAATACTCTTACTGACCAGGAAAAGGCAGAAAATAATTCTTCCAAAGATCCCATTTATGTTCAGCACTGGTTTTACACTTTCCAACATACTTCTCTTTAGAGTTTCATGCCAATCTCTCCTCTGTCCAGGTAGCATACCTAAGCCCTTTCCCTCACTTGTGCACTGCCTCATTGGCTGCAGGTCATTCCTTGTCTCAGGTTTCCCTCTCACAGGCTCTGAAGGTGACAAGTTTGGGCATCTTGTACTAAGGATTTCAGGGATTTCACTTGGATAGGATTTGGTGTTTTATGTTGTATCTTTTTGTGAATTTTCCCACAGAGTTCTCAGGCAGTAGTTAGAAATACGATCCAGCAGCTGGGATGGCTTCCTGTGTATATAGATTTGCCTTCATTTTGGTGCAGGCCTTTTTGAAAGTGTGGAATTTCATAGGTGGTAGCTTATGCACATGAATATAAAACAAAGCCCTGTGAACTCTGGAGAGAATAGAGCAAATAATGTGATTCCTTATTACCAAATTTTCCTGAAAGAAAGTAGCTTTGAATTAAATTGGAGAGGCCACAAACTCCAGATTATGGCACCTTGAAAATGATGTTCAGGGAAAGAGTGCAAGAAACCTACACTACTAGTAATTGGAGAGGTAAAAATGCTCTGATGAAAATAAAAACAAGACTTGTAAAAGTCCATTTGCTGCATCATGTCCAGCCTCTCACCCACCAGCACCCCAAAGTCCTTCTCGTCAGGGCTGCTCTCAATCTGTTCATCCACAGCCTGTGTTGCCCTGACCCAGGTACAGCACCTTGCACTTGGCCTTGTTAAACCTCATTAGGTTCCTGTGGTCTCACTCCTGAAGCCTGTCCCAGTCCCTCTGGATGGCATCCCTTTCTTCTAGCCTATCCAGTATAAAATCCAGAGTCTGGTGCAATGCCACCAGTGTTATGGGGTCACTTGACTGCAGTGACCTGCTGTTGATATCTCTGAAAGCTGCCATGTCAGCATAGGACAAAGAGGGATACTTTGTACAATGTTATCTATAGACAGACACCATCCAAATGTATTTAGGAGGTGATGAAGGTAAAAATCTGTGACAAACATTTGCTATCACTTGTAGAAAAAATGAAGACAATATGTAAGACACAGCAGTGTTGGACGTGGAGCTGCTATTACTAAAAGCAGGCAACATTAGTGGTAACTTGACAGAGTCCCAGCATAGCTCCACCTAATCCAACCACAAAATGTTTGCATCTTCTTTACACAAAAAAGTGCATAGACAGTCTTCATTCATATCCAACATTTTTTTAAAAGCTTCATTTCCTAGTCTGCTTTTGATGATTTTCTGAAGTTATCATCTGTTTTGCTGTGTCTATTGGAAATTTTATAAACAATTTTAAAAGACTTCTGAGACAACATGTTGTTGGAGGAAACTGGAATATTGTTCTCCAGCCGGATGTTTTAACACAGCCAGATGTCTTTTATGTAGTACAGAGGCAGAAGAGGTTAACAACAGACCTGATGCCACCTTAGGGGAAGGAAGATTTCCTCAAGTGCAGATCTAGCACATGTTGCATGCCATTGCACAGAAATCCCAGCTCTCAGAAACATTTGACTAGCCCTCATTATTTCATTGTCATCAGCCCCAAATATGTGGATCCCTAAGAAACTGTCCAAAACCATAGTTTTCATTAGATCTGGTCCTTATGTTGCCAGCAATCACATTTTCAAGCTTTTTCTGCTAATAGGTTATTGGTTACTTTGTTTGTTGTTGTTTTGCACTGATTGTTTCGGAGTTTTTTTATGAAACTGAGTCTCTGAGATATTAATACTACTCGGGGGGAGGCAGTTTTAAGAACAGAGAAGCAAAGTAACAAACATGTTTAAATAAAGTTAAAAAAAGATATGCAAAGAAAGATGATTGACTCCCTAAACACGAAAGCTAGACAAACTCTACTTTTTCATACATATAAATAGAGTCTTGTGTGACAACACTGATGGACTGTATGAGTCTTGCTGTACTGAAAGCTCTATTATAAAAAGAATCCTGACATTTAATATTTTTTCTATTATTTCTAGCCAAGTCTTTCCCAGGGTTCTGAATCCACAGTGGGTATTGAAAGATCCACTATGCCTATCAGTATGACAAATCTAGGAATTCTCCTGTTTCTCTGTTTCTATTCACTGTGTGTACTTGTGCATTTTGAAACAGTATTCATTAAGAGTGTATTTGAAAGGTCCACCAATATGTGATAGAAATTCATAGAATCTCACAGAAAGACAGCAGTTTTTGAAAGGAAGTGAAAGAATTAGATTAAATCACAAAAATAAACAATAGCTTTTGGATGTAGAAGAACATTTAAAAAGCCATGAACAAGGTCAGCTCACGTGTTTTCTGAACATATTGCAACACACAGTGCTTGTTCCCACATTCTCCTGGGACAACGAGACTGAACACCTTTGAGGTAGCTTGCCATGAAAAGACAAGAATTTGCAAAGTTTGATGTCCAGTAGACATGCCTATATCACTGTTCCTTATAATACCTGTCTGGGATAAGGATCTCCTCAGGTCAGATCCAAGTGAGAAGTTACACAGACACATTGGCCCTAAAACCAGTCTTTGGACTGCTTTTTTGGATTAACCTTATCTGTCAGCATAGGACTTTGGTCTGTATTGCAAGGCAGCTCCTGCTTTTACAGACATTTTGTGTGTAATTCCCTTTCCCCAGGTGCCAGGAAGGTGGCACTTGCAGCTCGCAAGGCTCTCTGCAGGGCCTTGTGGGTGTGTAGTGCCACTGCCCTTTCACTGTGTGGAAGCCACTGGCACCTCCTCACATTCCCCCAAAACTGCTGTCTTTCAAGTACTCGGGTCTGTGAACAGAAGCATGTCACAAAGCATGTTAACAACCTCAGCAAGATTCATGTGCTAATGCAAACCAGCATGTTCAATATTCTCTCTTCATACACTCATTATTTTATAGCTGGTTCTCTAGGAAAGCTTTGAGCTGGTTTGCACTCTCCAGTTTAATGTATGCTGGAAGGATAGGTATCGGGTGGAATCAGGAAAAAATACCATTTTGGCAGAAAATAAATCCCAGATTATAAAATTCATTTCCTATGCAGCAGCAAACAATGTCCCAGAAGATCAGAAAAAGCAGCTGCATGTACAAAGTGGTTTTTTAACTTGTACAAGAGAGGAAAATAGTAAATCAGTGATTACTAAGTCATGTACTTTTCTTGGTATTTTAAATAAGTATTAAATAATCATGTGAGTGCTTCAGTGCCCAGGATTAAGGTCTATGTTAAAAAGTCACATGCACCCTAAGCCAGGGACTCTGTTGATTGTACTTATTCTTTTATTTTAAAGCTGTTTTGGGGAAGATGCTGTTAACCAAACATGACTCACAAAGGCTTTGAAGGCAATAAACTGAATTACAGCATATTTCTATTGAATTTGTGTTGGTGGTTGATTAGAGAATCTTATATCCATTAAGAATTAGTGCTTTCCAGCATTAATGATATGACTTATTACCACACAGAGAACTCAGCACAGAACTAAGAAATGGGAGAAATTTCCACACTCGGAGCAAGTTTATAGTTCACCATCCCACAGTTAATTCCTGTAATCAGACAGGCAGACACTTCAAGACCCTACATGACCCAAGACATCTAAAATATTTGCTTTTCAGCCTCCACTCTGAAGGTACCTGGAACCTGCAAGACTCTCTGCTATCTTGACATATACTGTTCATTTCCACCCTGTCAGTTGCAACAGGGGCAAACGAAAAACCTGTTATGTGAAACAGGTAATTTGATGGGAAAGGAAGGAGTAGGATTTTGTTTATATATTCTTGAAAGTTTCAAATTACATGAGTAGCCTATAAAGCAATGCTAACACATAGCTTTATTTTATTCCTCCCTATCTTTTTATGTTAAATGATTTTTAAGGGCAAGAGGGCACTAAACTTGCTTCTAAAAAGAAACGTGTAGTACATAAGCACGAAGAAATGTCTAAGTTGACAAATAATTGAAAGAAAAATGAAAAGGCCAGGTTTTAATGCTATGTTCCTCATGCATCCATCATGCTCAGTGACAACTCTGAGGAGTGTTTTTCAGCTAAAAAAACACCTTCTGAGTCATCACTCTCACTGACTGCATGGCACTGCTATTCTTAGTTATCTGTGCGACAGCCTGACCTAATCAGTGCAGAGTGGGACAAATTTCCTTATATATGTGTTCTCTAAGCATAAGTCATCCCTGGCCTATTATTAGGATGCATATGCCTAATGAGACACCTAATCACTGTTACCACCCCTGGAAACATAGCAGATCATGCAGAAGCTGGCACTGTAGTAAGCCATATGGGAAATAGAAAATGGCCATCAGTTCACCCTTCTTCTGAGAGCTGATGATGAGAACAAGTGATCTGTGCTGGATTTCAGCTGGTGGGCCAGAAGGGCTGTGATATGGGATAAGGGGTGGAATGTCTTGGGGTGACTCTATGATGTGTATCCCCTATCACAGCTCAATGCCAAAAAAATAATTTTGTGCCTTTAAACTGAGCTTGAGAGGGAAGGAAGAAAAAAAACCACACAAACTTTTCAAAGCAGGTCCCAAGGACACAGAGATAGAGACTCCTCTGTGTTCTCCCCAGCTGTGGTAGCACAGAGGGAGCACCCTGCCTGTTTCTTCAGCCAGCTCTTAGGTTTGGGGTTTTTTCCCTTTTTCTCTGGCGTGTTTCCTGGGACTTTGGGGTTTTTTTCCCTTTTTTTCTTTTCTGGACTGTTTCAACAACATCAGAACACATCGGGAGAACTTTTCTTCAGGCCCGGAGGAGGCCTAAGGCCACCCCCACGCCAGCTCTGAGAAGGAGGGACCACACCTATGAGAGGACTCTAATTTCTTCCCAGGTTTTCTCTCTATAGTGAGGGGTTTTACTATTTAGCATCACTATCCTTTTCCTGTGTGTTTGTTAATAAATAGGTTTTATCTCTTTCACTTTCTTTTGAGGAAAAATATTTTTCCCGAATCTGGTGGAGGTAAGGGCGGTTGTAACCTGGTTTTCTCTCAAAGGATATATTGCTAGATTTTGGCCAAACCAGCACAAGGGCAAAGCCTACCCCTTACTTTCTGTGCCTTGAGTCATCTAGGCTTTATTAGGAGAGGAATGCATTGGTTATCCAGACAGTGTTTTTAAACGTTAAAAAGGTAAGAAGGAAGCAGTCTGGGGCAGTGAGATTTTTGAGCTGTAAGAAGATGCTGGGATCTGCTACTAAAAACACCACCACAGGTGGGGAGCTACAGGCACAGACTCAGCACAGCCTCTATGGCTGAAGTTGGGATGGGTACTCTAGACCCAGGTCTCACCAGACAGACCTTGGAAAGCTGATTTCTTGGTCTGCCAAGACATGAGATCCTGCTGAGAGAAAACCGTAAGAAATATCCCCAAAATTGTGACATCACAACGGCAGTGGAAGAAAGGTGGTTAGAGCACCTCCATTCCTGCAGGAGATGCTGGCCTGAGGCCAAGCAGTACCTCCCAAGAGGAACATTTTCAGTCTCTCTCAGATACCACCTCTTCCAAAATGCAACATATTTGACTTACACAGTATGAAGAAGTCTGAAATTCATGCATACAATCACCCTTTCAGTACGATTCCTCTTCAGAGTTGAAGTCTCCAGACTAAACAACCAAACAATGACAACATGGGAAAAGCGAAATACTTGCTTTTCTTTACCACAGTTGCCAACTCCCTGGTAGGCAGGACACCTCCTTTTAAAATTAGAGAGCCCTGAATCATCACTTTATGCCTAGTTCAAACATCCACAAGGTCACAGTCTCACCTTTTCTCTAGTCCCTAGGAAACCGTGCTGCTGCATGCTCAGGTGATCCCAAAAATGTCAGCCATGGAAGCTTTCATTTCCCAGGGACAATGAAACATCATTAAAGTTAGCAGACAGTGTTCATTGGGTAAATGCCAGCAGCTAAATCTGTCTTCCTGAGAGACGTGTAAATCTGCTCCTCCATCCTCAAGTGAGGCTGTTGAACCTCTGTTGCATATACATAGGAGATACCCAGTAATATTTCATATCTACAGTGTTGGCTATTAAATGCCTGTGTCTTTTTCAAACTGGGTTAATGAATTTTCATGGACAGAAAGTAATCTCTATTTGTGATACACTTTTATGGTCTTCCATAAAGACCAGTCAGAAGAAGTAAAAACAACCCTCCGAATCTGATACTGATGGCAGTGCACTTGTACAGGCTTATGTCACTTTTGAGTTGCAAAGCAAGAATTACTGCAATCACCAAAGATGCCATATTTTTGTTAAGAAACTCCCATAATTTCAGGGGTTTTATTAAGTTAAGTGATATTTCAGTTTATAAAAGGCACTTCTCATCTCCCATCTGGAGCAATGTGGAACAATTTCACATTTCAGAGCACAGGGAGCCCCTCTAAATCCCTGCATCTTCTCCACAAGCCACCTGGAAGCACTTCACACAGGGATACCCCACATTGCAGCTTTACCTGGCCCAGCCACAGGCCCTGTGACAGTCCTTCCCTGAGCTGCCAGAGTGTCCCTGGGAGCAGCTCCAGCCCATGGTTCCTGTGCCCAGCCCAGTGGCTGCTGTGCTCCAGAGGTCACAGCCTGCCCAAGCCTCTTCCACATAGCGTTTGTTGCATGTCCCCGTGCCCAGCACAAACCCAAGGCACCACTGATGGTTGTGATGCCTCACAGGGGTGCTCGGGGAAAGGCAAGGAAGCCTGAAGCAAGGACACCAGGATATTATGAGCCCATTTTCCTTTTCCAGGCTATATTTTGCACAGGGTGGGGTCCAAACAGCAGCTCTGGAGAGCAAAGGAAGCCAGTGAGCCCACCGCCCACTCTCTTAGGACCATTCTCTGGGCTGGATGTTAAAGTTGAACATCTTCATAGAAACCCGCAGTAAGTGGGGCCAGGACTGAAAGCTATTTCCTGAGCAATTTGACAGCCTGGTCTAGCAGGGCAGGGCCTCTCTCCTCCCTCCTTTCACAGGGATTTGGACCTGCAGAAGTGAGCCTGGCTCCTTGCCCCAGGGAAGCTGCTGTCAGAGCCAAGCATGGGCTTCCTGCCCTGAGCCACACCAGTGGCGTTCCACTCTTTAGTTCTCCATTGTACTCCCTATGTAGTTAACTAGCAGCTGTTCAGGTACTGTAAAAATGCAAGAAAATTCAATAAAAATAATTTATAAATAGATAACACCAAACAGTCTGCTTGGAAGCCTATTGAAGTCAATGGGAAGATTTCTGCTGTCCTCAGTGGGCTTTGGAGCAGGCCCAAAGGCTGTTCAGCATTAGATAAAGAGAGGCTTACATCAGGACTATAATACCTAATCTGTGTAGTAGCTAGATTGATTACACAATTAAATTTTCATTAATTATCCCAAATTGTCTTCCCTGATAGCTAGGATTAAATATTGTGCCTTACAGTCTTAAGCTCTGAAACAGTGAAGCATGTGCCTAACCTTGAAAATGCAACTAGGACCCTGGAATTTGTGCCCTGGCTCCTATTTTAGAGAACAGGAGGATTTTGTAATGCTCTTGCTTCTAAGAACAACGGTTTTCACTGATACAATATTAGTTACAACATATAACCTGTCACTAACATGCACACTCATGGTAGATGCCTGTTTCTAGTGACCATCTACTCATTTTGGTCTTACTGCTTGAAAAATAACAAGACTGAACATATTGAATTTGAGGACAAACATGGGTGCAGGGGAAGGAAGGAGGAAGAGAACATAAAAGAAGTAAACATTTAAAGAAGTGTCTGCTGTTTCATCAATAGTCATTAAAAATGTTGTAAAGTTCCTATAGAGAGCATTTTTATTCTCTGACATAAAATTTGTCTGTTTATAAGGGTATCTCTGTGGTTACTGACTCTGATGGTACTACACAGAGAACAGAGCTTAAGAGACCGGGTAAAAATGGAAAGTTCTCTAACTAACAAATGAGGGAACTCATTTTCTGGGCTACTGATACCCACTAGGCTAAGAATGTAGTCAGTGGTGTAATAGTCTTTGGGCAGCTTCCAAACAATGCTGTGTTGTGGGAAGGAAGCTATAATGCAGTTGTGTCCCTGTCTTATATTGACTTATAGGTCAAACAAAGCCTGGAGTGATTTGGAATTCACTTGCTGTGCCACTGCTTACTGCAGCTAGTTTGTGAAGGAAGCTATTGTGGATGAAAGGGAGAAACAAAAAGCATTTGATCCTTGCAGCCCTCATGAGACAGCAGTGAATTTATGGCAATCTTTTTCTTTCCAGGCAGCAAAGGAACAGATTACTATCTGATTATAGATCAGCATTTTTATAAATGCTGAACAGCAAATGCTCCCTGGCATCGCTTACTAGGGATGTGAAAAGGAATTATTCAAATGACTTAAAAATTGCCTGACAGCACTTTTGAGATAAAGACGCCTCAAAATAAATCTGTGTCTAAGCATTGCTTACCTAGAGATAACAAGATGGGAATTGCTGTACTGGATCAGGCTGAAAATGCTTTTAAGACCTGATCTCTAGCAGTGGCTATCTACGGGTGATGAGAAAAGCGCACAAGAGTAAGCAGGGCATGTACCAAGTGATCCTTTCCCCTCATACATCCCCCCAGACTTCAGATACTCTCAGATGAGGCTCACACAGAGCTTGTGTGAGCTGCTGGAACTCACATGAACATCATTGAAGAATCTTGTTGCTTCCCTCCACAAATTAATCTATACATTTGACCTCCCCACCATTCTGGGACCTCAGTTTCCACCCTACAAAAAATTTGGGTCACTACATGAAAATCATAGTCATTTGCTTCATTTTCACTGCTTGCCTGTTAGCTGCCTGAAGTCCTTGAATTCTGCAAAAGTTGAAAGGAGGAAAACAACCATTCACACTTTATCTTCCCCAGACCACTTTGTAAGTCTGTATCACATCTGATTATTTTTTCACAAGTTAAAGATGGACTTCAGCTTGAAATATCTAATAATTAGTCAATCTTTCTATATCTCATTTTTTCCAGTTATAGAATGGTGTTTCTGATGTTAGGTGCATTTCTAAAATTGTATTGCCCTCTCCACCCCAATGTCCAGGACAGCTCACCTAACAGAATGGTTTGAGCTCTTCCTGCTATTTTAGTAAACTTCCTGATATTGCAAAGTTAATGGAGACTACAGGATCCCAATTGCCCTGAATACAGCAGTGTTATACAGTAAATGCTACTGTTAACTCAGTTTTCATGCAAGAGACTTGATAGATATGTTAGGGAGAAATAAACACCTGACTGAAGAAAGAGCTCGTGTTTTGCTGTTCAGTAAAATAGTGGAAAAAGCTGCACAGAGATCACTAATTTACTTTATTCAGTTTATGTGTCTGCAAAACAGAAAGCACAAATGGTCAGAAACACCTGTGTTAGACGTGAACATAGCAGCCATGTGCAACAAAGGAATGCAAATGGCCTCTGGTGAGCTTAGTGAGCTAATCACTGGGAATGTGATCCTGTATTCTTGAATTAGAGGCAAAATTCCTAGTTAAATTCCCAGGATGGTTTATGAATCTTAATGGGTAAACCATCTTTAAAAGAGGGGTGTGGTTGTAGTTTTTTGAACGTCATCTTTCAAATTCCCTGTAGACTTTAGCAAAACTATTTTGACTTTTGAAACTCCACTTCCACACAAGAATCCTCTCTAATGTACTACCAGACTGCCTAGCCAGGGTGACTAAAACTTCTGCCTCTCCCTGTCCAGAACCAGATGTGAAACAGAATCATTTGCTTTTTGATGTAAAGGGCACAAGTCTCAACCAAAAAAAAAAAAAAAAGGCATCTTGCTGTCACCTTTTAATGAACTTGTATCTAATATGACTTGTTTAATTTCTTTAAACTCGTAAAAATGCACCAAACAGCCCTGCCCCTTTGCTTTAGTGAAATTTAAGCTGGCTGCAATTATTGGAAAATTACATGATTACCTATTCAAGGCTGAAGTCTGTCCATCAACAAAGGAAATCCCTACCCAAAACAGTAGGAAGGTGCTTGACTTGTGCCAGAAGACAGGACCATCAAACCTGTTTCTATTTCCCTCTGCTGAGGACAGGATGCCCAAGAAACAGTTCAGGTCACAACAACTATGGACATCCTCATGTCTGAAAGCAGCCATTTCAGAACCTCTGCCTCATTTCAAATTTCCTTGTAAAATCTGGTATTATTTCTACCTAATTTATTTATTCCTATATTGATATTTAGGCACATCACTTTAAATGTTTTGTTTAGGCATTACATATGGGTCTGTATGTCCTTGCTCTGCAAATAAAAAATTCTTGTGAGCAATTGTTTTGCAGAAGTCTCATTCAGATACTTGAAGAAAAACAGCAGTCCAGGACCTGGGTCTTTATTCTTGAATGCAAGAATAAAGTAGGTGTACGTTGAATGTTGCAAGAAGACTGACACTGTCGTGCACACATTTTCTGTTTGCTCACAGCAGCATTACTGTGCTCCCAGGGGTAATATTTGCCAGGAATGTGAGGATCCTGCAGGACTATGGCTGTCTGTGGCTGGGCAGAGGGAAGCATTTGCCAGGGTGCACACACCACGCTGCCTGACATGCTGAGGTTGCTCCCCAGCAACATCCCACGGGGGCATTGCACTCCTGCTGCTCCTGGAGCATGCACAGGAGGTAAAGCTGACAGCAGCTCTGCTTTGAAGTTTCCTCCTGGCCACAGCGTTTGAGGATTTAACCCTTAAGGAGATTGGGGTTATAATCATTGGGATGAGAATCCTAGATTGCTTCCACGGATTCAATTAAATATGCCGCACAATAAAAGTGCATGCATAAGAGACCATTTGGGTTTGGCACCATGCATGGGACTAGAGTCTAATTAGGCCTTTATTGCCAACAACATCTGATTATAACACTGTCTGCATTTCACAATGGCTGTTTTGTAAGCTCTCTCTGGGTTAGCTAACACAGGGATGTCTACACCACAAAATGGAGCTTGATGCAGAAATCATCAAAGCAGCACTGACCAAAAACTGAATTTATGCTCTAGTATTCAAAACCAGAGAGCTATGATTCAGTTATGCCCACTGATGTTAACAGGTCATGCAGTCTAATAATCAAAGAAGATTTTGGGTCAGGTTGAAGGCACCAGTACTGTGGTCAAGGAGAGTACTGTTCCAAAACTCATGGTCAGATGAACTAATTAGTTTCTGAACTTTCACAGGGAATAACAACATTTGGACCTTAGGTCACTTGTCATTGTCTGGGTTCTGAGAGAAGATGACTTAAAATAATTCAAAAGATTTTAAAAGTGAGACAGGAGAATACATAATCTCACAATACTCTCACAGGACCAAGTAGGCATGAACAAAATGGGACTTTTCTTTCAGAACAAATATTTCCCGTGCACTTGATCACCTCAGATAATTTTTTTTTCTCAATATCATGAAAATTAATTTACAAGTTTCAGTCACATGTAGCAAAATATTCTTAATTTGTGTTGTTCCAAATAATTTAACTCTACAGAAAGGAGCAGATATGACAGTGCATGCTTGACAGTCAAATCCTGCTGGGTATAGATTTGCATTCAGCCCTGGGGCTTTTGGTTTCTTACTGATAACTGGAAGACTGGTAGTATTTTCCAAATATAACTTGAACTTTTGTGGTTGCTATTGAAACTGAGCAAGAATAGAGACATACAGTCAGAGCAAGATAAAGTTTCGTGACCCATTAAAAGAAGGAGATGCCTATTTTCACTTATTTGTTTCTGAAACATTATTTAATGGCAAAAGAATAAAGACAGTTTTCAAGCTGGTACAATAGGAAGAGTCATAAATTAAGAACTCTTTCTGAAGTGTGTCACTTGTGATTTTGTGGTAGCACCATTTCTATTGCTTTCCAGGTGGCACCTACTAGATGAGTTTCTACTGTATTTTAACAAGATCTAAAATGTTAATTTAATATTTTATTTGAACTCTATTAATCTTTTAATAACAACTTTTTCTTCATATCACAAGGTGCTTGTGATTCTTTGATGGAAGCAGTTAAGGGTCAAGCTTTTCAGATCCTGCCAATCAATGTAACTACACTGAACTTACTTACTCTAGCCTCAAGTATTTATTAGAGTCTTGAGATCATCTACAAGTCAAACATCATAAATACTGCAATTAAGGACTAAATATTTGTTAGGGGCATCCACTTATTTGGAAACACTGTCTTCATGGGAATGCTTTCTTAGTTTTTCTAAAACTACATGTCTTGAACAGCCTTACTGCACACAGACTGGACTCTTTTTTTTTTTAATGCATGGCAAAAACTCTTTTGATTAACTCTACTTCTGAAACACAAAAACCAAAGTGGGGTGAGGCCATATAGTTAGTGTGTTTCAAACATTTCTATTAGGGCTTTATTTGTAATTCATATATTAAAGCAGCATAGACACACACAAATATTGTGACCGCTCCCTGGAGACCAACTTATTCCTGGATTCTTTTAATCTATTGTACTCTTAATCTTCAAGCAGTGTAAAGATCATGAGGAATGTACTTTCCTTTCATGTGCTTATAATTTTCTCCATGTGAATACAAACATTGTAGTTACATGGGCATTTCTCAGTGCAAAACACTCTTTGTAGACTAGTAAGAAAGCCAGAAGGATGACAATGGAAAATATGGGTAAGTTAGCTGAGCCTATATATTATAAACTGATCTATTACACAAAAATTGGCCAGTTTACAAACCTTACATGTGCTTTCTAAACAGTGAGGGCTATCCTAAATAGTCAGAGTGGTTGTAAAGTTAAAAGTAAAAAGCATTAACTTTTCATTTATAATGATTTGCTTCATTTTGCAATAAAAATGCAATGCAACAAAACAAAGTAACTTTTTTTCCTTTGGACTCAAGTGCTCAGATTTTTTTAAACAACACTTCATGAAAGACTAGTTTAACTACACTGGAATCCTTGCCAGTCAGAGATGAGCACCTGGACCACTTTGGGTATCAAAGTGCAGGAACTTTTAATTTGTACTGTAAGAAGTGACCAGCTTCTGCTGTGTGCAATGTATTTTCTCATAAAAGCCACCCAAGGAACAATTTATGTATGCAATAGATAGAGAAATGTGTGCTTGTTTTGGGAAAGGCAAGGTTAATGTCTGTGCTGTTGTTGCAGTAGAAACTGGATCTTAGCAAGGGTCTTTTGTTTCAAAGGAAGTCCATCCCACAGTTTGGAAACCGAATAAAAGAATGACTCTTCTTGTTTAAATTGACAAAGGCCAAAGTCCTGTCTCAAGTGCAAATGATAAATTGTAGCTGTTTTTTGGAGGGGTTTTTGAGGTTTTGAACTTATTTGCTGAATTCCTCAGTCATTTTCTTGGCATTAAAATTAGCCAGAATCATACTTTTAAAGGCCTTGAGGAATTTAATTTTAAATCAGAAAGCTTAATTTTTATTGTACTGATATTTTAACATATTATTCTGACTTTTTTCTGCTTGATAGTGCTCCTCTCCAGCCTTTCTACAAATGGGTTGAACTACTACAATGTTATTGAGCTCTCGTTACTGAGTTCCTTCCTCCATCAGTATTGTTGCTGAGTTGACTGTGACTGAGACAATTTACACCATGATTATACCAAATAGTTAACTAAAAGAAACCCAAAATTTATGTTTAGAAGTCCTTTTTGGAGTTTAGCTACATAATGAATCCAGTCTAGTATCACTGACCTCTGTTTTATAAAGCCTTAGAAAGACTGCTTCAGAATTTGTAGACTAGGGAGCCAAAATTTTCTTATATGGGACATATAGTCTGCACAGACTGAGTAGAAGTTTGTCTTTGAAATACCTTTAAAAGCATCAAAAACTGCAGATGCAAGCTGGGGCCAATATCTCAGACCAGGGTGAGCACACAGTGTCTGGATGAGCAGGCTCTTTGAATATATCTCCCACTAGTTATAAACCCATCTTCTAATTGATGACATCTGCCTCTGCTACAACATGGCAGCAGCCAAACCAAGCAATGCAAGAAGAGGAAAATACGAGGAGTATAGGGGAAAGGAAATCAGAGATTGTATCTGTTGATTTTTGTCTAAATATGGAAATTCTTATACAATAGACCATCAAAAGTAATTTCCTATGTCTTAGAGGACAAGCTGTACATTTTTTAAAATAGTTCAAAAGGTTTACGAACTTGAGCTCAGGGTGTGGAAGTGGGAGGAGGGGGCCAGAGGAGCTGTAGAGAAAAAAAATATGGAGTACAGGATATCCCCCTCCCAAGCCTTTTTAAAAAACCCCTCAGTTTGAGATTTCTGTGTATCAGAACAGACAGTCTGTTCACTTGACAGGACTGGGCCCACTGCAGATTGATGACAGAGATGTCTTTATATGGCAAAAGCAAAGGAAAGACAGTTTTGTGCAAGGACAACTGAGAGGTCCCTTGCCAGCTCCACACACTAGAGAAGACATACAGTTCCTGAAGCTGAAGCATTTTCCTCGTGCCATTCTGCATCATGTCCTGCAAAAAGGAGGAGTCAGTAATATCACAATAATGTTCTACCCTTTGTTGTACATTTTCTTCTCTGCTTGAGACTCCAGATGTGCCTCAGTCTGCCCCATCACAGCCCTGCCCCTGCCTCACAGAACAGTGAGCTCAGCTTCTCACTGAGGGCACAGCCCTGGCCCTTTTTTTTAACCAGGAGTGAATATAACTAGTCCTGATTCACTTCCTTTGATATCTCATTTCCAAACACTTTTATCAAGTGAATTCAGAAAGCTGCTGGGCTCTGACACATGGTTGCAAAACCTTGAAGAAACCACTGGGCAGTTTTAGGTCTTTGCTAGGTCAAAGAAGAAACAAAAAAGATTGCCAAAGAAGTAGGACAACCTTTCTCCCAGTACTTGAAGAGTTGTGCTTCTTTCTTGTCTGGTAATACTTGCTGGGTATGTTGTAACAGACTTGTACAGGCATTCTTGCCTAATGTCATTGGGACATTACAGTACTGAGAAAATCAATGCAACTTTACAGCTATTAAGCAAAGTGTTGACAGCAGCAAGCGTATGGATTCCTTCAAAATACAGTCTTGGGAGGCTTGGCTGTGTCACGTGCATCCCAGTGCTCAGCTTTGGAAATGTGTTTGTCTCTAACTTTTTTGGGTGAACCTGAGACCCCTGAATGAGGAACAACCTGAGAGGTAGAGACTTTTTATGCAGAGTCACAGTCCTTTCCAGGGCAGTGAGCAAAGCTGACAGCTTGAATGATCAACAGGAGTGATGTTCTGTTTCCCTCCAGAGCTCAGGCTCATACAGCCTCATCCGCCAGTAAGAGGGCTGAAACAAAAAACAGAAAATCACATGTATAGGTGGAACACAACGATTTTGGTTGAACTGAAGAAGGAATTCTGAGCCTGAAATGTCGCCTGATTTTTTCACCCATGTCAGCTAGTTTAATAAAGAACAAAGCTTTCCCTGCAAATTTTGTTTCCCTATGTCCATCCAGCATGGTACCTATGGAAACATTCTCACCATTCAGCGACCTGTTCTTGTGAAGTAACAGTTTTGGATAGGGGACCAGTAGGCAGCACAAACATTTCCTATTCATAATAGTAGGTGAAGCTGCCTGTTTTGATTTTAAATTTTAGACACATTTTCAAAGCTGTCTGGAAGGGTAGAAAGCTGGGAAACAGAAGATGATTGAGTATTATTTAAAATTTTCTGTATTTATGATAAGGCAGGATTGTGGAAATACAGATGTAGATAGATAAAACACGAGCTCAGATGTCTTTTCCTATGACCAGTTGCCCTCAGGAACAAGAACTTACCTTACTATCATTTCTCTGCCCTCAGCAGTCTTCTGTTGATTTGCAAAAGGTGCAAATCCAACACTTGATGCAGAGGAAAAGGAAATAAAGAGTGATATTTCCCTACTGGCAGCCTTGTCTGGGTAATTGCAACTTCAAAGTCAAAGCACAAGCACTCTGAAGGCGGCTGGGAAGTTTTCTCAGGCAGGAGGAAACTCTGAGTAACACTGATGCACAGGGAGATTAGGATACTTGAATCTGACAGCAATGGTGCAGCATACCCGCAGGTAAGGAGAAAAGGATATCAAAGCAGTCACACTGGGGAAGGGTCAATTTATGCACAAGGATTTCCACCACAGACACCCCTGGAGTTTTTTGGAGTTGTTTCACAGCACTCAGCAGTCTAAAGGAAAGAACTGAGACGGCACCTGATGATGTATATTTTATGCACCAGATAATCTCGAGCCAGAGTGACAGTGGTGTCACCAGTTATTCTGGTAATGGCCTGATCTGTTTCTTAGAGGCAGAATGAAACCACCTTCACTCTTGGCTTACAGTGATATTGTAGACAAGTAGGAATAGTCATGAGCACTTAGCCTATCTCTTCCTGTGAAATCTTCCATGTTATGTTCTTAAAAATCTCTGAGAAGAAGATGTCCACACTTCTAAATTCCCATCTCAGTGAAAATAACAGGAACACGCAATTTTATAGCTAGAAGAGAAAATATTTTTCATGAGAAATTATTTGGCAGAAACACTTTGGAGCTATAACCTTGTCCTGATACGTGGAGAAAGCAAAATTCATTGTTGGAAACAAGTCAGTTATGCTGGATGGATGATAGGCCTTGGAAAAAATCATGAAAAAGAAAAGCAATGAAGCAAAAAGATGAAGCAATTTTACCTGAAAGCAAATGCAGTCCTTAAAAATAAAAATTTCCTTTCACAATACCATCTTTCAAACTAATTTTTTAATAAAATTTTTTGAGCTATTCATTGGCAACACTCCCACACCATCTACAGATTAACAACTCATGGATGCAATACAAGACAGTTGCATTTGGACCCTGAATGATTCCTGGAGGTAGGTAAAATATTATTGTAAGAGTATTTCTGCAGACTGGATGTTGGACTATATTGAATTCCTGTTCACTAGAGAAAACAATTGGCCAGTGTAGGAAATATATATACATGGGTTTCAAGAGAACAGTAGAACCAATAGTCACATTCTCCAAAAAGTCATAAAAGAAGGAGAAAACTCATGGGTGGAGGTTTTGGAGCAAATCAGGACATGAGGTAGGGAGTGGAAGAACCACTGAGTAGCTGAGGTGAGCTCAAAGGAGAGTTGCCTGTGGGACTTTTTTATCTTGGTAATGATGGGAGAGCTGAGTGTGACATGCCTGAAGCACTGATTCACAGGTGTCACCTTTAAAAAGTAAGAGCAGTGGTCAGCAGGAAAGCTGCAGAAGATAGAGCTTGATGCCCTGCCCAGTGGGAAGCACAGGGCCAGATTCTTCCAGCTGAAAGAAAAACCACCTGAAAAAATCCTTTACTGGTGAAAATGTCAGGGTCCTCAGTTCTTACTGAAATCTTCTTTGAACTTCTGTGCAAGAAAAAGTTTCTGGATGCTAAATATAGAAGAAAAATTATTTCTTTTGATGTATTGTACAAGACCAAGAGCAAACCTAAAAAACAATATGTTTGTCGTTACCTAGGAAATTAATAGTTACGTGTTTTAATTTATTATGAAGACAAAGAATGATATGTTCTGGCCACTATGATGTATTATATAACTTTCCTCTGAAAAAAGTTTCGTCTGCCTTGTTTGTGTCCAACAGCAGCAGTGCCTTCAGCAAGGTGTTGCCAAAGGCCCCAAAACTATTCCATTCAGGTGACACTTCTACCAGCAAACTGGGAAATTTCCTTCTCAGTGATTCATTGATGCAAGCTTTCTCATATGCCCTGCAAACATGCAATTTAAATCACTCCTCCTCTATGAACAGATCAGATGGCAACAAGGCAGACATGCTTGGAAAGATTTAATATGTACTAATAAGAGAGGAAATCATCAGGAAACTGACAGTTCCTCAAGCTAATGAACGTGTCCCAACAAAAATGTGTCTATTATATTCACTATTCTTCCATGAGAGCATTTTTAGAACATTTATTCTGAGCAGTTCAGCGATATTTAGAAAAACATGCAATGCATTTGTTCATTTTTCTCCCAGGCTTTCACTTAACAATGGCCGGCATGAAGGTTTTCCTGAGTTCGACATTTGCCTTCCAGATTTGCAAGATTCTGATGGCTTGGAAATGTGACATAATCTTAATGATTTCCCCTTATTCTCCATTAGGCCATTCCACTGCTTAGGAGTATTGTGCTGCATTGATAATCACCTTGAGAAGACTTTAGTGAAAGCCTGGTGGGTGTGGTGGTATGAAACGTGGAAAGACGCAATGCTCCTCAAAATGAGAACATACCAAGGATTAAATACCCCTATCTTGCAGCAAGGGAGTGGTAGGAATCTTGGTAGGTGTCCCGGCACAGGGACCAGGACTGTGTGGATATGCCTGGGAAATACATCAGGAACTGATCACTGTTTAGTTCCTGAACACCAGTGTGAATATATGAAACATGATATTACTTTAAAAAAAAAACCAAAAAAAAAAAGAAAGCCAGGCCATCTTTTATCAGAGAGGCAAAGAGTGATGTACATTCACAACAAAAAACAAAACAAAACACACCAACAAAAAGAAAACCAAAACCAACAAGCCGAAACAAAAAAAACCCCCAAAAATATATATGTTGAAAAAGTAATAGGTCGCATACCCATTTATCAGTTTCATTTGAGGGTCATCAAAGCCTGGTTACTAATAGTAGCATGATTCAGTTACCCTCTTTTGGGATATGTGCCCCCTGTCAAAGGGTTGTCCAAGACTGAGCTGTCTGCTTCAGGTTCTTGGTTTCTGCTTGGTTCCACTTTGATTTGATTCTCAGATTTGATTTAGACTACTTTCCATCAGTGAGGCATTTTGACAGGCCTTTTAAGTAGCATTGCTCAGTACCCCATATAGGGGTTGCATCCTGTTAGAGCTCAGTTTACCTTTGTTCTTTTCCTAGTGGAATTATTTTCCCCTTTTTAGTCTTGGTGGAAATTGTCTAGGTATAATCTAGTAATTTGTTCACTCACTATACCAGACAGAGAAAACCAAAAATCACTAGGGGGCAATTGACCTCATGTATAAACACTTGCTTACAGTTGGTGGGATCCTTGTCCACTGCCCACAGAGGAGTCCTCAATGGCTGTTCTGGACTCTTCTGTATCTGTAGTTAAATGAAATACATTTCCACCTTGAACATAATTTTGATCCACCCTCCTGCATTGCAGCTGGTACATAAAGCTGCTTATTAGAGACCTGTTAAAACATCCAGTCTTCCTTGCTGATGAAACAAACCACAAAAGGTCATCTGATATTTGCTTTAAATAGGCCAAGGGTCACAAGAGATAGGATAAAATACAATCAACTTATAGCAGGATTCACATGCCCAGCCTACTATTTCCAAGTGCATTGCAAAAGTGCAGCATTTTCATAATCAGGTCACAGACGACTAAAATCAATTACAAAGGTTAGTGCCTATGACAGCTCTTGTTGGTAGTGGATCGTAATTCATAATATTTTCTCTGCTGTTATAGTAACAATATGTAATTACAAATTCAATCTCATTACTATTGAAATCTATTTTCAGATTTCTTACCAACTGTAACAATGCAAAACTCAGAAATGAAGACTCGTTTTTGTTAACAAAATACAACAACTATTTCTGACTCCATCCCTTTTCCTGCAATAAAATCTTGTCATATTGTAACAGCATTTTGCAAAGAAGCAAAATGTCATAATTATCGTTGTGTTTTAGTAGGTACCTCCTCCTTGATGTCAGGCTTCCAGGATGCATCCATCCACCCTTTGGCTCATGCTGAGGTGCTTGGTGAAGAAATTTGTCTTAGGCGCAAGTCTGGGAGGATTTGACAGCTAAAGGGTCACAGCAAAAGCAGGAGGAACATAACAGCTGCAACTATTTTACATAAGCAAAATTAACTTCTGAGTTATGTCTTGTTTGTTGCCTTATAGGAGAGAAAGTTTTCTCTGGTCAGTATTTGGACAACAATCTCTGAACTCCACAGGGAACACCAAAGGAGATGGTAGTTGCTCTGATTGCAGGCTTTATATGACAGGCAAAATTGAAGCAAATTAACTCCTTTAATATTTCTACAACAAACTGAGGCTATTTACTTGCATGATAGCTTGATAAGGAGATCATACTGCTCATAACTGCATCTCCACAGAAGTTAATTTTTTGCTTTACAGCTGATGGTTCAATGGCTCCAAATTATTGCACGCATGCGGCTACAGACAGTGCATACCTGGAGCGGCTTCACGTACTCCACGAAGCAACAGAAGTGCTGAGAGAGATGATTGCCTTCTGCTTTCCCATCAGGAGTGGTGGGACACTGCCCCAGCCTGCCTGAGGCTCCCGAACCACACAGCCAGAGTCAAGGCTCAGCATTGCTCCCAGCACAACCAGACTGAAAATTAGGTTTGTGGTCAAGGTAAAGAATGTTTTAGACCATTTCTCCAATGAGATTACAGCAGCCCATAATCTTTAAACTAGTCCATATGAACAGACATGGAGCTCCTAGGGTGTGTCTCGGCCAATTCATTAAAGGCTCAGCGCGTGGGGGGGCCCAGTTTTCTGTTAAGGCCAAAGAAATTGGTCACTGAAGAAAAACTTCTAGAAGTAAAAGATACAAAGTGAGAAGAAAAAATCATATCAATCTAAATTGATACTACACATTATAAGCAGTGAAATGGTTTATGTTTATGTTTAAGTAAGGCCATTATTATAATATCCTTGTTTTCTAGGCTCTATTCTGTTATTTGAGAGTCCTTTGTCCTTATACATGAAAAGCATGCTTAGCTATGGAAGAGGGTCGAGGAGGCAGGTCTGACCTGTTAACAGGCAGAGGAAACAGACTGCCACCTTTTGCTCTTTCTTTGCTTCAGTGCCATACTCAGTGCTCTGTTCAGCAGATGAGGTTGTCAGAGTAGTTCTTCATGCAGGGTGTCCAAAAGGACATCTCTTTCTGGAGGGCTTATAGCTCTTTGAAATCAAGCAAAGCAACAAATAACATTATAACAAATGTAGACTCATTGATTTCCTTTCCTGAGACACAACTTTTTGCTTTTTTTTTTAATAAAAAAGAACATGGCAAATCTCTTTCAGAAACAATTCTACATTCTCTTGTAAGTAATTCTTTTTTAAACTGCTAGTTTTTTTAAACTTCTTTCTTGCCAAAAGGGAGACAGTCTACACTCCTCCCTCCCCAAATGTTCCCTCAGGGACGCTTTGTACTTTCCCTTAACTGTTCACTACGTCCACTGGAGTCCAGCTGCAAAAAATGGCTCAACTTTACATCTGGATTTCCAATCAGTCACAAATTCATGGCTGCTTTCCCAGACAGAGAGCAATTAAATGAAACCTGTGAAACCCATTACCAAAACCTCTGGAAACATCAGTTCACCCAAACAAAACTGTTCTCAGTGTTTCTCAGCCTAAGCTTTCAGGATTAAAATGAGGTTTCATAAACATCTAGGGAGAAATCACTCCCAAATTCAATTGCTGATTTTTTCCCTCTCCTGCCTAGTTCACTAGTATTACATTCCATTTTTTAAATTTTGTTTTGTTTACATTTTACTTTCACTATACTGCAGACAACCAAGTGTACTAGTGGATTTGTCCTGATCTGCAGGAAAAGCCACATTCATGTGACATTCTTCTGAATATATTGTAGAGAAGAGAAGAAAAATAGAAGGTAGTATCCACAAAATGCCATGTTCCAGTTTTGCCCCTTAAACCATCTCTGGAGAGCTACTGTTAAGGTTTAGAATCCCTAAGTAATCTCAGAAACATTGTTGATCAACCAGCTGCAAAACAAAATGGTACACCAAACGTTTCCAAGACAAGACTTTCTTCTTCTCTTAGTGACCCGGGCTGACAGAGCCTTTTTTTGCATCAGGGCTGTCCACCTTGCAAGCCTGCAGCTACAGCTGATGATCAGATAAAGGGGCTTAGACCCAGTTGCATCTTCTTGAGCACCATCAGTTTCATCACAAGAGTCAAACACACCTTTTATAAGTTCTGCCCAAAGAGTACTTTTTACAGGGCTTGCAATAGCAGTTTTCTTAAATTCCTAATTTTCTCAAGCCAAAAATTAGCTAATTTCTGATCTAACTTGCACAACATGTTATCTATCACTCCTGCTATAACTTTGTCTCCGTCTTCAACATGGATGATGGACCAAAGGAGTCTCAGAGCCCTGACCTGGAGGACCATGTCTGCAAGAATGATCTACTCCCAGTCAACCCTGAAACTGTGAGAGATCTGCTGCTCCACCTGGATCCCTAAAAATCTATGGGGCCTGATTGGTTTCATCCAAGAATCCTTGAAGAGCTGGCTGGTGTCATCACAAAACCTCTCTTGATTACTTTTGTGCTGTTTTGGTAATCCAGAGAGCTCCCAGTTGACTGGAAGCTTTCAAGAAGGCTGATTTTCAAGAAGAGCAAGAAAAAGGACCCTGAAACCTACAAACCTATCAGTTGCACTTTGGTGCCTGGTAAATTTATGAGGAGAGACCTCACCACAGTCTACAACCTCCTCGTGAGGGGAAAAGGAGAGGCATCAATCTCTTCTATCTAGTGGTCAGTGACAGTAGTCAAGGGAATGGTCTGAATTTGTATCAGGAGAGGTTTAGATTGGATATTAGAAAGAGTTTTTTTCACCCAGAGGGTGTTTGGGCACTGGAACAGGCTCCCCAGGGCAGTGGTCACAGCACCAGCCTGACAGAGTTCAAGAAGTGTTTGGACAATGCTGTCAGGCGCATGGTGTGACTCTTGGGGATAGTGCTGTGCAGGGCCAGGAGTTGGACTCAAGGATCCCTGTGAGTCCCTTCCAGCTCAGGATATCCTGTGCTTCTGTGATTCAGCATCAAGCCCATAAGTCCTTCCATAATTGAAGTGGTGGCACTAGTGAATTAAGAACTCTATAAAAACTTCTCCTCTGTTTATGGCACTACAACCAGCTTTCTGAGAATGTCACCTTAACTAATATTCCCTGTACCACTTCCCCATCTATAAAATAGTGACAGTGATGAAAATCTAATGTGTCACTACAGAACAAAGTACTATTTGACACAACAGCAAGGTATTGCTAGAGAATTATATCGATAACTTACAGAAAGATATCAGGACTTCCAACTATGTAGTGTGGCTTGAATTTTTCCTTTCAAACCAAGAGCTGTAAAAAAGGAGGACAGTTTTAGTGAGATTTATTGTGATAGGGCTCACAAAGGAAGGATAAGGATTAGGATAAAGGTATTGATACTAAAAAATCAACATAAAGTGAAAAATATGCAACAGTTAAGCACTAGAGTATCATGAAACCTGTCCATCTATATTGTTCCTAAGATCCTTTAGGTCCTAAAGTGGGTATAATACTAAGGTACTTAGTACAGAGCTGTCAAACCTCAAACCAATCAACGAAATCTGGCTTGACAAGCTCGTTAATCTGGACCAGCTCTTCCTGCTCTCTTTCCAAAAGCTCCCACAATGATAGGAGGGGACTGCTCCATAGTGCCAAACCAACTGGCCTGTCCAAACCAGCTAGCCTTGGCCACCAGCCTTCCACCACAAGGACCCATGGTCCTTCCCATTGTAGAGTGACATCTGGGAATGGGCTGAATTCATTGCTCAGAAAATGGCAGCTTTCTCCTGGCTTTTTTCCTAGGGTTTCCCAGAGGTGGTCTAAAAGTCAGACAAACCAAGAAATGTTCACATTTTTTAAGAGTTATATTGCATAAATTCAAGTCTTTGGGACATTGCAGCAACAGGAGGAGAAGAGGTGAATGACTGCGTGCTTGTGCGGCCAACAGTATGAAGACCGGGTGCTAGAGACTTAGTCTGTAATCTGTTTTATTATTGTGGTTTTCATTGCATTTATTTTTAATTAAAAGCAGTGTACTCATTAAGACACAATTTCAGCACTTAGTCCAGAAATGGTACAAATTATACCACTAACATATGCAAACCAATACCAGAAAATTTGCAGGTCTCTGAATGCAGAGAGGAGACAAAAGAGTTTAAGCAAATAAATATAGGGTGGATGTAACCACCACTTAAAGCATGTCCTAACCATTCAAGCAGCTAAAAAAAAAGATATTTGTATGAACATTTTTAGTTTAAATGGTATTTGTTCTCCTCAATATAAATTTTCCACTGATGTGGGAGAAATATGCAGAAAATGAGCAGTTGCAGTCTTTGTGGTTTTAAAGAATTATTTAAGAACTGTAATGCTGTGTGATGACATCTCCCCATGTAGGCAGAACTGGAATATATAGCTAGGATCAGCTTTTGTACCCATCCAGTTCCTTCTCAGCTTTTCTATTGGTTCACAAAGCATCTTTCATGTCCCTATGAATAAAGACTGCATTCTGTACATTGGTGACATTGTGACTGGTCTCCTCCATTCACAATCCAGCCCTGTCATCACCTCTTTTGCTACCTCACACAGTCAGAGGCCTAAGCTATTGCAGCGCATCTAGTAAAATCAGTAAAAGGCTGAACAAAAGAAAGAAGTGTTCAATAACTCATTACTAGTCTGAACAGCTGCTTGGGGTTCTGAAGAAATGAAATTTCTAAGAGGGTTGAATTTTCACACACATTCATTTATGTAAGTCATACTAACTAGGCATGTTCCTGTCCTGTGAGATGGAAGGAGAGAATGAAAAGAATGATGAGTCAGTGAGGAGATATTACATTTTTTCTAAGAGGGTACCATTCAGAGTTCTTGACTATCATGCCTTTTGAAATGCTGAGATCCCCAGATGCACATTCTTCCTTCATAGATTACATTCCCCTTGGACCAATGAGCATACAGCAGCTGTCTTCTTTCAATCAGCAAATTGTGTACCAGACTTGCTACATGCAGAATTTTGCTCTCTGATGCAGGATACCCTTTTGCTGCTGTGAAAGAATCAACCATGCTGACGTGGATACTCCCATTCAGGGCAGTAAAGGGCACAGAGCTGAGGGTTACAGCTTTGTTCACACTACTGTAAGAGTAGTTGGTTTCAATCCCTCGTGGTCTCATGAGTAAAAATTATGGCTGCTTCTCCCTTGCCTATTTATCCTATAATCCACCAAGCAGATGTGCTAAGCAATTCAGAAAAAAACTGCTTTGCAAAATACAAAAGCTGTGTCATGCTACAGTCCTCCCTGATGAGTACAGTATTTGTACAGTCTCCAACACTTTAATTTCTAAGGTCTTTAGTCTTTCCAGAACATTAATTTGTCACATTAGGTGTCTTAATGCACATGTTTGGAACAAGGATATACCTACCTCAATTTTCCCAATGTCTTCCTGTGTTCATTTTGTGTGATCCCTGTAAATGTTGGACAAAACCACATGCCTATCATTCTCAGGGCATCTTAAGGAACACTCCCCCAAAGGGACACAGCTGCATCCTTTGTGGAAATGTGAAAACAGCTGCAGAGGGAGTAGGTGTTAGGAGAGCTTTCTCAGCCAAAACCTTTCCCAAGGCTCCTGCTGAGGCAGGGAGGCTCTGCCCCACTTCCAGCACAGCCGGTATCACACCACGCTCTGCTGACTCAGGGCTGGGGCTCTTCAGCAGCCTCTCACCTGGCTGATGCAATCACACAGTGCTTTCAAATCACTTCAACCACCTGCCTTTCACCGGGGAGACGCATGCAACTTAGAGCGTGCACCATGAGGGCCTTGGGTAATTTTATTTCAGATTGTGAAATGCTGGCTATTGTGCAAGGATAAATCCACTTTAAGCCTCATTATCTCACTGCTTTAAGAAGTGAAAGCGTGTCTGCAAGCATATCTGAATCACACTTCCAAAATGAGGACTGTTTGGAATAGAGCCAGCTTATATCCCTGGAAAATCACCTCCCCTTCCTCAAATACGTTGTCTGCTGACCTGTTTTTTAATGTTATAGTCTCATTTCATAGGCCTAGCAAGCTCCATTTATACCAAGACAGTTTTAAAGAGGCTTTGAAAGCAGTAGCTCCATCATAGTATTGTCATCATAAATATAGTCACAATGTAGGATGAAGCCTTTAGTTACCATGTTCTCAAAAGATCAAGTAATTCTTCCAGAAAAACAAATAGACTTTTTAGTAGAAGAAAAAGTGACATATAAAGTTTTCAGTGTCATCAAAATGCCTTGAGATGCGGCATTCTCTCTTCTGTTTGGGTCCCCTGATCTCTTCTGTTACCTCTTTTATATCTCCCTGCTTGTTTTTGCTGCTTATGGAGAATATGAGTCAGAGAATAAAGACAAACCTGGAGGGTTTGGGTTTTTTTTAAAGAATACTTTAAAACATTAAAAACTGCAAAGTTTCGCTAGGAAGGTAAAAGCAAATTTGAAATAACACCTTCCTAGCAAAGAGCTGATGTGTCAGATGCAAAGTGAAGCATCATTCTGTTTTCAACTTCAAGGTGGCATCCTATTCTGATGTCTGATATTGTCCACTTATGGTACCTGCTGGATTCCTAGTTGCTGCATTCAACTATTTTGAGGGACAGCTCTTTGGGTCCCTTCCTTCTGAGGGCTTCAATCTGTGCTTGTCTCTAGACAACTTGCTCTAATATCACTCTTGCAGCACTGTACATCTTCTAGGTGTCATTTCAGTGTGTCATTTACATTCCCATTTAAATTATGGATTTTTCACAGTTCAAAATGCTTACTCTTCAGCTTCACCAAAGTAGCACTAGATGCAAGTAGTGGAATTTGCCCTAGACATTCATTTTGAGGGCACAAAGATAGAAGGCATAGAGTGGGTCTGAAGAAAAAAACCCAGTGGACACTTCAAGCCAAAATAGATACTGCCATCTCAGTTCTCCTCTAGTGGGATCACTAGAATAGGACACCTTTCTGAATGAAGTTGCCAGAATTACAGCCACCACAGCGCCTCAGTACAAGCTACCAGGCAAACACTTATTACACAGAATCAATCCAGAATAGACTATAGAAAAACATATTATTGTTTCAAACTTATTGTTCCAGTTGCACATAGCTCTCATTCCACAACTGCAGTGTCTACAATGCCTGCAAAGGATATTCTCCAGATCTGCAGGTCAGAGAGCTGTTCAGAGGTTGCACGGTGAGTCCATCCTGATGACAGTAAGTTTAACCCCATCCCAACGGGCAAAAAGGTGGAACAATGGATCTGCCAAAGGAGGATAGGAGGAAGCTTACTGATGGGGAGAAAAAAAGAACAGAAGCTTTGTCAGAGTGAGAGTGCTAGTCTGACCCCAGCAGGCACCAGTTCCTTATTCTGCTGAGGGATTTGGCCTTTGGCCCACGTTTGTGGGGCCTTTATAAGTGCCAGGGTTCAAGTAGTCAGTCCAAAAAATACCTATATGAAAAGGAAATTTTTGGCACCACATTCAGATACCAAATGCCCCTGCAGCAGGAACAGTGTCACCAATGACCTGGTGACCCATGTGCTCAGGGACAGTCACCTGCCCTGCCAGCTCCCCAGCTCACTGTGCACTCAGTACTGCACTGCCAAAGCCCCACGGGCCTGCCAAGCAGCAGATTTTCAGAGGCTTATAACTACTGAAATCAAGTCCAGTTTTCACTGGCATAGTATAAGATATTCCACTTCAATGGAGCTTATGTCTGACTCACTCCATGCTTTTTGGCTTCTTGGTGCCAGATTTGCTAAAAAAAAGTATGTGAACATTGGGAAGTTATTTTCTCATTTCTTCCCATAATACTCAGCCAACACAAAAGAAATATTTACACGAGTAATTCTTTTGTTTGCTTGTTGGAAAGTCCAAATTCAAGGCACTTGAAAATAGAAAGATGAATTTTTTGAGAAGAATTAATTGTTCCCCTCATCCAAACAGAAGCATGGAATGGAAATGTGTAAGCAACCCCAGGAGTTATTGGTGCTCCAGTTACATTCCAGTAAAGCTAGAGAGATTTGTTTGAGTGCACGTGTGTAAAATTAAACTTCAAGTGAGTATGCATTTTCCTTTTAGATAAATCTGTCAGCTACCAGTAACATGTATTATTACCATAGAAAAACTGATTATGGAAGAAATAAATATCCTTTGCTAGTAGATTTATTTCTGATACACAGTGAGCACGCTGTGTACACATCCTGCTTTCCCCTTTCCAAAAAAATCAACATTCTTGAGAAGAAAACCTCATTTTTCTCATTTAAGAAAAATGTTACTTTATCCACAAGAACATGCATGTAGCATGCATGAAATGTTTATTGACCTTCCTGCTGAAAGACACAATTCTCCAAGCTGTCAGTTCATACATCAGTTCTAACATTCCTTCCAAGTACATGTATAATACATGTGCAAACTACTCATCAGCAAGGCTGTTTTAGAAATAAGCTTAGATGGTGTGCCAGTGCCTAGAGCTATGTCTCCAGCCCATTTGGATACGAAAGAAAGGGAAGAGAGACAAAATGTTCGATTAACATTAAACTACTGAAATAAAAGATCGAAAAAAAAGAAAGCATTTCTATTAGTGGAGGTAAAAATTGACTATTTTGTCACCTAAAATTAACATCTCAGTTGCCATCAGCAATCCATTTACTTGTATTACATTTAACCAATTTGATTCAGGAAAAATTAAAGGGTTTTTTTAAAGTTAAAAAATAGTCATTCTTTATATCATCTAATTATATCATTGTAATTTTTCATTTGGAAATTATATTTTGACATAGGATAGAGATAATTGTGTAATGGGTGTCCAGCTGTCCTCTGGATGTATAAATCCCTTCATGTTCAGCAGATATCTACCTGGTACAGTTTGTAGAGCCTGTGCTGCTGTTTAGCTGGCCAGTTACTAAGGGTCTGCTTTAGAGTGAGATGGAACACCAGGCTCCATTGGCTGGGTTGACTTGAGGCTCATTTCAGCTGCCTAAAACGGGCATCCAGTGCCACCAAAGGTTCCTTGGGTATCCAGCCGGCCCCCAGCTGCCTCCAGCAGTCCACAAAACTTCAGCAATTTCTCTGAAATTTTCCAAAATTTTTATTCAGTCTTGTAAAAATTGAGTTAGCAAAAAGCAAAATTATCTACTCAATGTCCCAGGGAAAATTTCCTTCCAGAGTATCTAAATGCCCCAACCATACAAAGCAGTATAAAGCCACAATCCAACAATCTTCCCAAAACTGTACCGTAAATTCAGAATGCATTTTAAATACATTTCAATGATCCACTTTCACTTGCTGAAAACTGCTGAGCTTTTACTCAAAACTATTACAAACTAAGTATTTAACTTTTTAAGCTACTGCCTATGATATCATTCCTTCTCCTGCCATAATATGAACACGCTTTTTGTTTTCTACCTTGATATCCAGTATTATAGCAAGGTATGCTTTTGAAACACACCAAAAGCTCCACAGTCTACAATCAAATCAGTCTACAATCAAATCCATTTAAACTTACCATTGATTTTAACAGGCACCGAACAGCTTTCAGCCTGTTTTGTAGCCCTGAGACCTGTCTGATCAGTTGTCCTCACTTTCACCATCAGAGAGTTTACAGGCGGTTGCAGATGGCTAACTACACAGAAACATGCTCCTTATCAAGGCAGAGTTTCTTCTTACATAAGAGTTAACCAAAAGATTAAATTAAAAGATTCTGTTAGAAGATATGGCTGAATAGGCCAGGTGCTAAACTGGAAGACAGCAGCGGCTTGGAAAGACACTTTCATTTTTTGGCTGGAGAACAAATAATAATACAAAATAAAGACTTTTGGAAATAAGTCATGTAAATGCAAGTGGTTTTTCTCTTTGTTTTGCTTTCTTTAGGAAAAAGAAGTTTTGTCACATGAACATGTAGATAATTCAAGAGCACAGCTTCAAGAAGGAAGCACGGCCTTGCTAGAGGGAGAAGGCAATGCTGTCTTCTCTGATAGTCAGAGAAGGCAGGAGTGGAGTCCTAGGATGAGGAGTCACAGGAGGCAGAGTGGATGTCCTAGACCCCTGGAGCCAGGGGACTCATGTCTTTGGACGCAGGAGTGAGTGCACAGGCCTTGATCCAATGTAGCTTCCTGGAGCCGGAGCAGTGGGTGCCACCAGACCGCCATCCAGCAGGACTCAGGGCTTGTCCCTCTCCCACCCCACGTGTCCCAGCCCACGGCAGTGCCTGTGGTGAGCCAGGGACCCAGGCAGTGCCAGGCCCATGGTGCACTCCTGCTATGGACCATCTGCCAGCTGTGGCCAGAAACACCTCGGGCACCCACTGGCACAGAGAAGCCACTGCTGTCTGGAAATCAGCTAAAATGCAAAGAGTGTTTTCTGGGGCTGCTGGAACAAGAGAGAGGTTTCCAGAGCTCCCATGGCTATCCAGTGGAGCTTGTGCAATGGCAGCTATTGCTACAGGCTCTGGAGTGCAACCAGCAGTGGGTGAGGGGCTCTTGACCCTCCTGCTGTTGCCTATTTCCAGGCCAGCATGCCGTTGAGAGAAAACAGGAGCTGGAAAGCACCTAAGCAGGACTTTTGGATGGTCTGTCTTCATGCAGTCCCTCTGTGCTGACGCTGGCCCGGGCCCAGCTGCTTTCCCATGGGCTCCTTGAGGGCTGAGGTCCAGCATCCATACTCAGCATCCAGCAGCCACACTAAGCCCTGCTGGTCTCTGCTCTGGATGCAACCATCTCCATCCACAGGGCTGGTGATTCCCCATGCCCAGGCACAGCCACGTCCCCAAGTGCCAGCTTGCAGGAATAGTCAGTTCCCTATTCAATACTCATGTAGTCTTCGTGCCTTCCCCATCCAGCCAGGAACTGCCTGCGTGGCACTGCAGCAATGAGGGTAGGAATGGTGTCTCCTGTTTAGCAGGTTTCCCACAGAAAGTTTAACAGAAAACTACTTGTTTCTGTCATGCATGGACTTCAGCACCAGTATGTGTCCCACAGGTCAAAGTGCTTCACAGCAATCTCTCAGGAAAGATCTTGTTCCCACAGAGGGTCTCCATAGCATCTCATAAATGTGGCACATTGGCAATAAAGAACCTGCTCTCCTCTTGCTTCCTTGGATGCCATGGCTAGGAAATCATCACTGCATTTATGGATATTTGAGTAGGATTTAGTTTGAGCAACACGACAAGGGTAAGAAATCTGAGTAAAAGGAAAAAAAGTGTTTTTCCACTTGTATGGCCAGGAGAAAAAGGAACTAAACTCAAATAGCCTTTTTCAAGGACAACTCTCAGTTTGAATGAGTTCAACAAAAGTGCATGTCCAGAGAGACAAAATGTTCCTTTCTAGACAGTAATTGCTTTCTTTTTTTTTTAATAAAGACTGAGATTCTGGCATTACTATAAATTCTGCCAAAAAAAAAAAAAAAAAGAAACAAAAAAAATGAATAAGCCCAGGTGGCTTTACTTTCATTGCAATCACAGGAAATACTTCAAAGACTTGCTTGTAGAAAGTAAGTGGAAAATTAATGCTATTTATATTTCTCAGAGACAGAGATCTGGTTGAAATTGCAGCCTCATTCAAGTTTTACCTATCCATGCCATAAAATGCAATGTTAAGGAAAAAATCTGAAGGATTGATTTCTGAGGCCCAGCAGTATTTTTGTGAAGGATGTAAACCTCATTTTCATATCATCAAATTCCTCATTTTCTAGCTTATACAGATCAATTAAAAATGAAGTGTTTCTTGAATTCAAAATATCAAATTGATTTTACATAGAGGAATGAGTGTCACAGGAAAACAGTGAGCATTAAAATTTTTTCTAATAAGAAATAAGAGACACCTATTCCTGGTTATAGCTATTTCAAAAAGTAAAAAAGTAACAAAGAATATTTAATGCATAAGCTGAGCAATGTTATCCCCATCTTCAAAAACGGCAAGGTGGAGGAACTGAGAAAACACTGACCCGTCAGCATCACCGCTATCCCTGGAAAGGAGATGGAACAGGGTATTCTGGAGGTCATCAAAAAGCACAGAGATGAAAAGAACGTCAACAGGAGCAGTTAGTATGGATTCACCAAGGGGAATTCCTGCGTGACCAATTTGATGGCCTTCTACGACAATAAGGCAGGATGTATAGACAAGGGGGGAGCAGTGGATGTCAACTTCAGCAAGGCTTCTGATGCTGTCTCCCATAACATCCTTCTAGGTAAGCTTAGGAAATGTGGGTCAGATGAATGGACAGTGAGGTGGATCAGGAACTGGCTGAATGGCAGAGCTCAGAAGGTCATGACCAGCAAAGCAGAATCAGCCTGGAGGTCTGTAGTCGGTGGTGTTTCTCAGGGATCAATACTGGGTCCAGCCTTATTCAAGTTGTTTATCAAGGTCCTGGACAAAGGTGTGGAATGTACCCTCAGCAGGTTTTCTGGTGATGTGAAACTGGTGGAGTGGCTGATCCACCTGAAGCCTGTGCTGACATCCAGCAGGACCTTGACAGGCTGGAGAATTGGGCAGAGAAACCTAATGAGGTTCAACGAGGGCAGGTGTTTGGTACTGCACCAGGAGAGGAATAACCCCAAGTACCAGCACAGGCTGGGGGCTGACCTGCTGGAGAGCAGCTCTGTGGAGAAGGACCTGGGGGTCTTGGATGACAAGGTGACCATGAGCTGGCAGTGTGTCCTTGTGGCCAGGAGAGCCAATGGTATCCTGGGGTGCCTCAGGAAGAGTGTGGCCAGCAGGTCAGGGGAGGTGATCCTTCCCCTCTGCCCAGCCCTGGTGAGGCCACATCTGGAGTGCTGTGGCCATTTCTGGGCTCCTCAGTACAGGGAAGACAAGGAGCTACTGGAGAGGGTCTGGCAGAGGACACAAGGGTTATGAGAGGTCTAGAGCTTCTCTCTTATGAGGAGAGACTGTGGGAGCTGGGCCTATTTAGTCTGGAGAAGATTGAGAGGAATCTCATCAATACATGTAAACACCTCAAAGGCAGGTGCCGAGAGGATTGTGCCAGACTTTTCAGTGATATCCAGCAACAGGACGAGGAGCAATGGCTATAAATTAAAACAAAAGAAATTTAACCTCCTTTCATGTGGAAGAACTTTACATTGGGGGAGGCAGAGCACTGGAACAGGCTGCCCAGGGAGGTCATGGAGTCTCCCTCTCTGGCGACATTCAAAACCCACCTGGATGAGTTCCTGTGTCACCTGCTCCACGTGACCCCACCTTGGCAGGGGGTTTGGAGTGGATCTCCAGAGGTCCCTTCAAACCCTAACAATTCTGTAACTCTGTGAAATTACTTCCAGTCTTTCAGCCTCAGTTTAGTGGTACAAATCAGGCACAGGCCAGTTGTAGGGAAAGGTTATAGATATATGATAGCAGCTCTTCTTTTGTCCCTAAGATGACATTCTTAGTTTTGACTCCTTTTTATATTAGGAATGAGACGACAAAAAATTGTCACTACATTTGGTACTTGCTGAGAAAATCGGCAATAATCTGAAGGCTTCAGGTATGGAAAACAAATTTGAGAAGTTTCCTTTGCAGCTCACAGCCAAACAGCAGTGGCTGGGAAGGCAGCACAGACAATTTTTCTCGGTCTCTGTAGATAGCAGATCCACTGTTGGGGCTGTATCATTTTTCCATGTCACCTTTAAGATAAATTTTTGTCACTGTTATGGAAGGCAATGTGTTAAGGAATATGCCACCTTCCGACTGGAAGAAATCTCTCTTGCCCAATTTTTACGGAATTTGTGAAGGAAGATGAAAGTCATTAGGAACAAGAGAAGCATTCAGCAAGGCAAAAATTGGAGTTTGAAGAAACCTACTGAAAGTTTTACATGTGACACACCTACATTATAAATGACATTTTTCCTTCACAGAGGAACACACAATTCAGTAATTCAGCCCCCTCCACCATAAGGCATTAGAAGCCAGCACTGCTTGTCCATTCATCCAAAAGTGCACATTCTCAGAAACTGGGAACTGCGTAGTTTCTGGTGGGCTGTCTGGATGATAATAGTAAGCTGTTTCCTTCTGAGCCCACTTAATGGCAATTAGTACAGCTTTGGGGATGATGATAACCATTTATTTATACTGTTCTCCAGTGGAAAAAGAGCCTTTAGCAGTGTTTACCAGAGAGCAATAGCTGCAATAAGCAGGTTACCCAGGGACAGCTGCACCTCTTGCACAGATTCTGACTACAAAATGCCATTGAGTTTTATTTTACCTAGAAGAACATTGGGCAGACTACGCTTGACAATCCCTAGAGGCATATCAATTTCACAATAATTATCACTAACTACCAAACCTCCACTCCTCTTTGGGTAAAATGTCCTCTGGAGGAAATAGTGAGAAGCTCTTGCTTCTGGGTTTGGCCCTTGCCTAGCCAATTCAACAGAAGATGTTTCTTATACAGCATTCTACCTGCTGCCCAGCATAACAAAAAGGCAGTCTGAGTGTATTGAAATGGAGTCACCACCTTGGACTCTTCAAGACCCAGCTAAAACAAAGCTATGGCTGACTTTACACTGGTAATGTGGTACACTCGACAGCGGCAGTCCTACTTCAAGCAGCAGGGCTGGCTAAACGACCTCCAGCAGGACATGCACTGCTTGTACGAAGCTATGAGATGGCTATAAAAGCCTTAGATATTTAGAACATGATAGTTTTGCATTTGAATTGCAATTGTTATGCAACCGAACCAAGAACCTTGTATTCAACAAAGTCGGTGCTATTCCAATAGTGTGTTCAGGACTTCTGGTCATATACACTGTTGCACATCATATTTTTGTAGCTTGCCTGTGCATTCCATGGATTGCAGAGGTCTTTTGATTTCAAAATAGGAAAATGAAACATCAACAACTTAATATGGTTCCTCCCATGCAAGAAGGATGTAATTAACTTTAGTCACTGGCCTGACCTGAAAACAGGGGGCCATGGCATCACAGGAGCTTCTGGCAGTGGGTAGAGACTGGAGAAGAAACTTCCATTACCTTGCAAACAGCACAAAAGAGAGCAAAATAAACTCTAAATAGAGGTTAAGTAGCCTCCTTTATTCCATTGGAAGAAAATGCTTTGAGGTCTGTAAGAATTGTAATACCCCCATTATGTTTTGATTATTGAGGTATCATTTCCTCGGAAGTGCTAACAATGACATCAGCCTGATCGGGAGTGAAAGGGAAAAATGGTAAAGCCAAGGCTCTTTTCATGTTGGGCACTTTCAGGGTAGTTTTGATTTGAGCCTTGTTCCCTGAGGGTGTAGTGCTGGCAGTACTTGGAGGCAGTACTGAGCAATGGAAACTTCCAGGAAAGCTGAAGGGAAAATTGGAAATATAAAAATTTTCTTGCTTTTCAGATCTGAATCTGAGAACAAAAAAGCAGACCATGTCTGTTTCTGCGTGTGCCACATTAATCCTTCAGTGACTGTAGGGGCAAAGAGTACAATTTAAGGTGGGGCTAATGAAGGGGGGCGGGGTGTTGCCTATTTTTAAATAAAATCACTGGGAGGAAGTTATTTGCATGTTTTTTTAAACACAGTACCAAGTTGCTCTCCTTCTTACAGCCTCTTCCCTCAACTCCTTCTATGACCCCATTTTTTAGTGTTGAGGATTCCAACAAATGCCTGTGAGGTAGAGAAGTATTACCATTATATCTTAAAAGCCCACTGCTTTGAATGTCTATGTGTAAGTAATTCTATTTGCTGAAAGCAACACAGAAGATTACTGTCAGTGCCTTCTAGTCTTGCTCACTAATCACTTTACAATTACTCTTCTTTTTTATTTATTGCTCAGCAAAAGCACATAATTAGGTGACCCTCAATAGTTAAAAGCACTTGCTCATTTGTCTGTATGCTGAGTTGTTCTATTTATAGCCATTTTTGTGCAATTTACTTGCAATAGGAAATATGCTAGCAATGCATTGAGAAATCAAAATCTAACCTCATCTTGGCTTCTTTTAATTGTGTGAGTCTGCTCTAAAAGCCAGTGGGAAATCTGTGCACAAACTTTACACTGTATCATTCCCCAAGGCAAAAGCCAAGAGTGCTCCAGATTGTAACTCTGCAGAATTTAGGGCACAGACTAAATATTTCTCAAATTGCACAGAATTTAAGTGACCTGTCATTTATATTCTCTTTATACCAGTTTACATCACCCATTTCCAGCAGACTCAAGCATTTGCCTGCACGACACGTCCAACTGGCCTCTGTCACTAAAACATCTTTTAGTTTTCCACCTACAATAAAAAATAATTTTCATTCTTGATTGTGAATATTGATTTACTTTTTTCAAATCAAGTCTTTAAAAAAAATCCCTCACTTAACAACTGTCTTCAGAGGAAACATTTCATTTTAACGCTAATAAAGTGTAGTCCATTAAGTTAATCTATATACTCATCAATCAGCCATTCTTTGAGTCTTTTTGAGCTATGTTTCCATGTACTATCTTTTTTCTGTGCTATTTTTTTTATTTCATTCTCACTCATATTCCAAAACAGATTTTTACTTCTTACATTTTCCCCACCCACCAAGCCAAGAGCAACCACACCTGTGCCATGTCAAGTTCTCATAAGAGCAGACATGCTTCCAAAAACTCTGTTACTGGAGGTGCCAGCTGAACCTAAATTTGACCCTGGTGTCTTGTCAACATCTGATACAATCCTCTGTGTTAAACCTTGTCTAGATCCTGCATTCCCTTCACAGTCTGCCTTAGATACATGGGCATAATATCTCTTGTGTGATGTTTCAGCACGAAAGACAACACAGCCTCACAAATCACTTAGGCCTCAAGAGACTCCAGGAGGTCACCATTCAATCCCCTACTCAAACAGGGGCAGCTCACTCTTCAGATCAGGCAGCTGAGGGCCTTGGCCTGTCTTGACATCAAAATCTCCAGGCTCAGAGATCCTAGAGTTCTCTGAGCAATTTCTTACACTGCATGGCTGTTCTGAAAGGGGAACAACTTTTCTTTTCATCCAGTCAGACCCTGCCCTATTTCAGATTATGATAATTGCATTTCGTTATCCTACAATGCAAGTAAGTCTTGAGATTGACTCCATTTTCTAGGTAATCTCCTCAAAAATATTGTAAGGGTGCACTTAGGTGCTCCCTAAGCCTTCTCTTCTCCAGTCCAAACATGCTTCAGTGGCTTATGAAGTGCTCTAGCTGTGGGATTCAACTCATTCTTAAAAGTCATCCTCTGAAACTTGGGTATCTCAGATTCTTGTCTAGCATAACCTCACCAATGGAGGAAGAAAGAGATGTGCTATTGGGGGAATATCCTCTTACAAAATAGGTGTGCAAGAGAGATAGGATGAACTTGTCTCTGCAAGTGCCGGAGATTTCCTGCTGGTAAGACAAAGAGACTAATTACTTAGCTAAAAGCAGAGGACTATCCAAATGGCAAACTTCAGGTGTGATGAACCTTGTCAGTAGGCACACGGACTCTTTCCTCTAGCCTTTGACTGCTGTGTTTGTGTGGCACTGGCCAAGAAATGGCACCTCTTCATTCTTTGTTTCCTCTCTCTTAAAAGAAGAGAGTGATGACTGATTTCAGCATTTTGCCAAGTGGTTTGACTTTCCCATACAAAAAGTTCCACGTGAATGGAAAGGGCGCTGGTCCAGTGTAAAGCCACAGGAAAATGAATTACTGGGCAGAAATCATAATCCTTTTAAGTGGCACACCCCAGTGGTAGCAAAATGTAACATTCTTCTTTTTTCAATTATTGTTTCTGATTGGCAAATAGAGGAAACATCCCTAAAAAGGCCAGGCCCCATTAAGTGGAGATAGATAGATTTCTGCCTGGGAAATGCCTGTTCTTCACAGAGGGCTGGGCAACAAGAGTCTTTCCTTGTTACAAAGGTGCCTCAAAACCAACATAAAACCAGCAGAAAGCTGGCACCTCCCTAATCTTATCTTTGTCATTGCATCTATTATGATTCAGGACACACCTTCATTTAAATACAAGTAAAGTTCAAAATCTTTATAAATCAATCTGATTACTTATTTAAGTGTTGTAAAAAAATGATTCAACACTGCAATTACCTCCTGCCATAATTGATTGTATTTGTTTACATGGTAGGTTATTAACAAAATATTATCTGGAACTGAATTCTACCTTTAAGCACAGTTTAGATTATTGCAGCAATATACCAAACATAATGTCATAAAGGTGCAGCAGGTGGCTATTAAATAACAGCTAGTAATATTCAGCATTAATTCTAAATAGTGCAATTAGAACCAAATTCAGTCTTGACTGAATGATTAATTTGACTGATAGTGGACTGTACAGTATGACAGTATGCATTAGGCAGCGCTCTAGTAAGAAATAACTCACAGCTACATGATGATGTCAATCTTTATTTTTGAAATACTATTTTAGAAAAGGAGTGAATAGTCTTTGCTTCTTTCAGGGTGATACATTCTATTGCAGGAGCTGTGGAGTACTTTTCAGTGCCTGAATTCACCATCTGGTATAGCCCAAAGCCATCATGCTCTCATCTTGCCAACTTAAAATGACAGTATAATAGTCCACTCCAGATTCATAATGCTGTCTGTCTGTTTGGATGTCATGCAGTAATACCACATTTGCTCAAGCCCCTAAATGCTTGTAATATCTTAAATTACTGTGTATAAAACTGTACTAATTTTGAGGAAAATATTTTTTAAAATATGGAAAAAGGAGGAAATATGTATTTCTGAATATGCTCAGAACAGATCCATGGAAGCATTAAAACATTTCATCAAACCTGTTTCCTACACATCTCTCTTTATGCTATCTAACCAGTTAAAAATCCTAGAATAAATTAGTCCAGTGATGTGGCAGATAACAGGATACAGAGCCATTGGCATGCAGTTTACAGAGATTTTTTGAAATGGATGGAAAGGGTCTTACAGGAATTGGAGAGGTAAGAAACACAGGGAATCCAGACCCTACTGCAGTGCCTTCAGAATCCTGCTGCAAGATAAAGGGTGATCTTGTAGTTTATAATGCCAGAAGCAGGATTGTCATTAGACTAATATTCATACATACTCCTTTTGCCAAGTAGTTCTCGTCATCTGTGCTCATCTCCTTCCACTCCTGTGCCTTGCTGCAGCTTCAGCCCTAACTGATGTAAGCAGGTGACGCTGGGAAGCTGCAAAGGCCTGTGCCTTCCACAGGACTCAGCAGAACTGAGGCCCTAGATGGAAGGATTAGGGTTTCCTTCCATTTACATAGAAAGTATTCTCTTGGGCTGCTTGTTCAGTGCACAGTACAATGGTGCACTGAGCCATGCCTCCAAAAGCAGCAAAAGGACAGGTAGTGCATGTGTAGGTGGATGTATGCATGCTGGCAGAGTGCTGAAGGCTTGCTTTTAGGTAGAAAAGTACACTCTGAAATGGAAATACCTGCCTATAATTTAAATAAATAAATAAAATAAAATGTGGGTTTACAGGGTTGAGGTTTTGTGACATTTGAAACAACTGAAATATCATCTTCAGAAAAGATCAGTGTCTTGGGGTCCCACAGAGTCAACTAGTGCTGTACTGTGCTTCCCATTGGAAAGCTGAGAATATATCCTCCCAGCTAGTGTAAAATTCATACTGCTAGGCAAGAATGATTGGTTAGGTTATAAACAGACAGGCTGGAAGTACAGGGGGAAGAAAAGTAAGATATGTCTCATTATTGGCATGTAAAACTCAGTTTTAGTTTGAAAATCATCTAAACATAACCAAAAGATTGCTCTATTTCTTAACCATAAGCTTTTTTCAGGGTGGAGCTCTTTCTGTGTTCTACTTCTACACACCCTGTTTCACCAGCATATTTCCTTGTGTTAGACACAGCCCGCTGATCTTTCAGATCATATCCAATTTTTAAGCTTTCTCTGGTTAGCTGAATTAAGGCCCTTCCTCAACAGGTACAGCACCCTTTAATGCTAAATTGTTTGCTATGAAACAACATGGACCTGCTCTGTAAGCACCAGCTTGAAGCATCTGACTTTTTTATTGCATCTAGCAGCTCCCACTTACACATCAAGTCTATACCAAAATTCTTGGACCCCTTGATTAGGAAAATGTCAAGATGTCTAGAATATTATTTTAGAGGATTTTATAGTTTAGTTGTGAGTACTTGTGACACCTACTGGTCCTGGCAGAAAAATGCAAATATTCTAGAGGAAGAGGAAGTAGGGGGTGGGTCAGGCGAGGGAGGAACGGGTTCAATATCCCTGCTGGAAGATAGTTACTACAGTAATATGAGAAAACACACAAGTGAACAAATTCTCTCCCTGGGGGTGAGGCACACCTGTCTGAGGCAACCACCCCTTGGAACCCATCATGTAAACAATGGAAAAATTCAGCTGTATGAAACACTTCTGAGGTGGAGTGACACTAGGTGATGACAGATGTTTGGGTAAGGTTGTCAGGCAATCACCCAAGTCCTCTTTGTGAAACAGGAGGTGACCACAGGAGCTGTGGGTGATGGCATCAGCCTGGAATCAAAAGAATAACACGATGGGTGGAGCAAAACCTTGATTCTTCTACACCATGAAGAAAACCAAGGAGTGTTGTAGCCAGTTCATTTCTGTCTCTTTACAAAGTCCTCCTTTAAATGTGACACTTAGCAACATTCCATCATCCAAGGTGTTCTGTATATTCAACAGAAAAATGTGCATGAACTCGGATGGACTGAACTGCTCTGTGAAGAAGCCTGCGTCAATACCTTTAAAAATCCCTTGAATTTATGAACTTTGAAATAAGACCAGACCAAGAGCACACACCCACCTGATGCACAGAACTCAACTGGCAGTCATGGTCAGATGCAGGGACAGCATAGCATAAACTGTGCACCTGGAGAGGCACAACCTGCCTGCTATTGCAGGGCAAAGCTCTTCATCAGCTACCCCAGCTACTGACCCAACTGGACAAAATGTCAAGGACCTCCTATGCTGGAGACTCCTAGAAGAAAACTGCTTTTGATGGTATAGACAACAGTATCCGATGGCTTTTAGAAGTCTCTAAAAGAAATCAAAACACTGGAGTCCAACGTAACACAAAACTCCTCAGAGACAGGTATTCACAGTTAATTAATAACAGTGCCTATTTCTGTGCTGCTGTCTGTTAACATAAAATACTCATCTAAAGATCTTTAATGGGGATAACAAAACCCAAAAACAATTGACTTCATAACTAAACAATTTTTGCACAGCTAGACAGCAGATCTACTCAAGCACAGCTTGTAAGCATGCAGTTCCAGCCATATAGGTATGCACAGCTAGTATATACTTAGTGTGACTCATGAACGTGGTGTGATTCACACAACTCCTGTGAGGCTTGTGGGGTGAGGGGTAGGCTATACACCTCCTTCTGTATCATGGCTTCTAGTGCTAGAGCGTGCCACGTATGTCTCTGGAAAACAACAGAGTGTGTTTGCAGTGGGCTTGGCAGTTCACTCCTCAGACTGCCACCTGGCATTTCCAGGTCATATCTGCCCTTTGTCACTGCCATGGCAGGAGCAAAGCGCCTCAGCTTGGTCCTCCAGTTGAGGTTTGGTGAGACAAGTCTGACTCCATAGTGTGCCACAGTTGTTATAATTGCTGTCAGATTCTATTGGTAGGTTTGTCTATAAAGGAATAAAACTCAAACCACAATAACTGCATTATTTGTCTAGAATAAGTACGTGGATAAAAGATCCTACATCACTCGCCAGGCTGTTCTCAGACATTGTAAATGATCATTTTGCTTGGACTGCTTGGTTGTAGCTGCTTGTCTAAGGGAACTTTGTTAGGTGTCCCTTTGTAGATCTCACTAAGAAAAACGTATTTTCCTAGTGTGCTGGTGTAAAGGCAGGAAGAAAACTTTGATCTTGCCTAGTAATCAAGGTGTAAGCTGTATGCCATCAGAGAGAGAAGCAAATTCTTCTCATGGAAAAAGTAATACATCAGATGGTGAAAGTGAAACTCTTCAGGATTTTCTAAAGGACCATCTGTTTCTTCATCCCAACCTAAACAGCATAAGTGCAGTTAAAAATGGAAACTGGATTGATTCATTCCACTCAGCACCACACTCCCATTTTCCCACGCGAATCCTGAGGCTTGCAGGGGAGCCAGGAAATTATGACCCGCTGGGTCAGCAGAGAAGCAGAGTCCCTGTGCCGGGCACAGCACCACCAGTGACCAGGGCAGCCTCAGCATGCGGCTGTGGTACCTCCCAGTCTGCATGGACTCTGCGTTATGGAAACCCAGAGTAAACAGAACCTGGAGAAACAATCAGTTTGATAGCAGGACCTCATCAATCCCTGCTCGTGGTCAACAATGCAAATGGCAGAACGCCAGGCAGAGCTGTCCTGCATGCACAGGCAGAGCCTGTAAGAAAGACAGAAGCAAAACCATGGAGCGAAAAATCTTGAGACGGAGTTGCCAAGAAGGGATTTCTCTAGTTGTGAAGAATGGTAAGAAGAAAAAGACTTTAATCAGGATGTTGGCACCCACATCAACTTATGAAATAGAGGGCAGGTCGAACTTTGTAACAAGGCGGACTCATCATTTTCCTTAGTAATATTTGAATAATATTACTAAGGAAGAAGGTGGGACCTCCATTTGTGAAATGTTTCAATAATAGCTCAACTGTTACTTCTCAGGGACAACATAGACATCATGGATTCAGCTCTAGGGTAGAAGAATGAATTAAATGATCTGTGAAAAATCCTTTCTTCTCTGCTTTTTATTATTTTTTCTATAATACACTTTTTTGAGATATGAGTGGGACAGTAATGAAGAACAGTGCTCTCCCTTGCAGTCTCAAATGGAAAGGAAGGGAAAGGGGAAGGGAAGGGGGGAAGGAGGGAGGGATGGAGGAAGGAAGGAAGGAAGGAAGGAAGGAAGGAAGGAAGGAAGGAAGGAAGGAAGGAAGGAAGGAAGGAAGGAAGGAAAAGAAAAGAAAGAAAAGAGAAGAAAGAAAGAAAGAAAGAAAGAAAGAAAGAAAGAAAGAAAGAAAGAAAGAAAGAAAGAAAGAAAGAAAGAAAGAAAGAAAGAAAGAAAGAAAGAAGAAAGAAAGAAAGAAAGAAAGAAAGAAAGAAAGAAAGAAAGAAAGAAAGAAAGAAAGAAAGAGAAAGAAAGAAAGAAAGAAAAAGAAAGAAAGAAAGAGAGAAAGAAAGAAAGAAAGAAAGAAAGAAAGAAAGAAAGAAAGAAAGAAAGAAAGAAAGAAAGAAAGAAAGAAAGAAAGAAAGAAAGAAAGAAAGAAAGAAAGAAAGAAAGAAAGAAAGAAAGAAAAAGAGCGAGCAAACTATTGCAAAGCATGCAAGAAACTAGGAGACTGGTTACTTCAGATTCATCCCATAAAAAGATAAACTTACGTATTTGGCTTCAGTAGAATAAAACTTCATTAGCTCAGTTATACTTGAGCTTAGCATCTTAGTCCTTTCAGCTTTAAACTTCTTTCAATATTTAGAATAAATCTAGTATACAGCAGTAGAACATTAAATACTCATAAAGAATCCTTTGGAAATTCTTCTTTCACCAAAGTGGGAATATTAACTACTAAAGAACCCATGAAAAAGGAAAGTTGAATTAATTTCACTAAATCCATCTTGTCACAGAACAGAAATAAGCAAAAGCCTTTTAAACCTCCGTATATAAAGATGAGCAAAATCAGTAAAATGTTCAAACAACTTTTGAAGAGGCCTTTCACTATGTAAAATGCTAGACCTAGCCTCACCAAAGGATAAAAAAGGGACAGAAGATATGCCATGGTTGCTTACCAGTTCTTCCCAATTGTTTCCTTTTGCATAAATAAAACCTTTGAACAGTACATGTACATTTTACTTCTGGAGGTCAGTGAGTACTTTGGGGTCTGCATCTGAAGGAGAACTGTAGGCTTGGCCAAATCAGACACTGGTCATTACAAAAGCCAATAACTTCTAAGGCACACCAGACTTCTCAAGAAGCACAGTTTCATTTGATAGAAAGGCAAAGTGATAAAAGCAGAGGTTATGCTGCTCTGCCCTACAAGAAGTGTACCTGTAAAATGCACCTCTGAAGTGCACATCCCATGAGAAAACTTGCACTGGTTCTTCTTGGCTTCAGCATTAAGGGTAATTGTTAATAAAATCACACATTTATTCATGTAACCTATTATTCTCAAATAACATCTGAAATTACATCAAATTACATCCAAGTGTATCTTTCAAAGAACAATTGGACTCATAAAAAATATCTCATATAGCATGATCCATAATTTTGCTGCTAATGAGACCTATACACTAAATGAATCTGGCTTTTCCAAATCCGTTGGATTCATAGTAATAACATAGCATAATGTTTTCCTTTTTCTCCTTGATGTATCTACCTGCAACTTAACATGCAAAGAAAGTTGCCCTGCTTATTAAATAACTGACATTTTATGACGTTAATTTTAAGACTTGTCAAGGATAACAGCCCATTGTGTAAGGTAGTCAAAAATTAATTGCAGCCTTCTTTTCTGTGACATGACTGTACAGGCATGATATTCTACAATTTGTTTTATTGGTGTTCTCTTCAAAAGATGTCCCAATAAGCATTAAATTAAAGAAAAAAAAATAGATCAAAGTTAACAGTGAAATTTTAACTGAATATTCTGACGCAACTACATAGTCTTCCTACTAAAATCTGTTGATACTATTGAAGTAAGGAAAATATTTTCTCTATAATAAGGTAGTTAAATAAGAATTACACCAAGAGAATAAAGTCTGTTTCGTTCTCTACTCAATTCCACATGCTACTCTTTATTCCAAGAATAAGACAGTGAAAGCGTAATAAAACCATACCAGCAACAGTGATCTCTCCTTTCTGCTGTATTAGGCTCCTCAAAGTAAGTAAGTGAATATATGAATCTATCAAAATTTATGTGCCACTCAATTTGTGTTCCCAGTGAACTCCATTCCCATCGTAAGTATTACAAACATCAAGAAGGAAATTTTTATTATTTAAAGAGTCAGTAATGTTCCTTAAAATTAATTATTCATTCTTGATTTCTCATATTAGTTTTCAGTTACTAAAGCCTAATCCAATCGTACTGTAGTAATGCCAGGCTTTCCCTTGATATCAAAGGCTGTTGCTTCACAAGATGCTCTCAGTGCCTCTACAATAAATGCACTTAGCTCTTGATTTTAGCAGGAATCCAGCTCAGAAATCCAATTCACTATGAGTCAGCCCCACAGCAGAAGTTAACTCTCTAGTAAAATCTATAGAAGAAAGTATGGAAAAGTGCAAAGCATCTCCTGAAATTTAAAGCCATGGGTACAACACGACCAGAGAAATCTCACTAAACAGAAAAAAAAAATTATTTTATGTCTAAGAAAATAGTCAATTACAATGGAACAAAGACACAGCTGATCAAAAGGATTATCACCTGGGGGAAAGGGAAATTCCAGTAGATGTCTGGACAACCTCTCACACAGACAATGTTTTTAATCACAAGGACGGATATCTAGCCACTCCCAAATAAGTCACTATCTACATGAATTAGAGCTATGGCTGATGACCTGAGTTTTCACAGCTTTATCTAATATATTTTAAACATTCCCAAAGGTTTGGTACACTTTATTTCCCAAGGATAGGTAATTTTTCAGATTTTTGTTTTCTGTAACAGAAAAATCTCAGGGGAAACTTTTCTTCACAGACTTATTATTTTGGTCATATTAAATCAAAATATATTTCATTTGAATTGTTCTTTCCTTCTCCTCTGCAGACCTATGACTGTGTCTTGATGAAAAGGTAAGGATATAATTGAGTAACTTCCCAAAGTAATGTATATTTGACAGATACAACTAACTGGGACCAGATCTAAAACATGAGGGAAAATCTCAGAACCCTGTAAATTAAGATAATAACAAGGCAGAAATCAAAATTAAGCTATAAATTCTTGAATTCCACCTTGAAACTTGAGTTACAGTTCCATCCGGATATGATGAAATTTTTCCAGGTCTGTGGAGCTTTAGCTGACAGATTAATAAAGGAAACAGATCTTTTCAGATTAAGTTGTTTACTTCATTTTATTATCACAAATTATATTCAGAAATTAGCAACACTGTCACTGTTTAAAAAATAAATTCAGGAGAGATTTGCTTTATGGATAAACACGTATCTATCTACTTTCTTAGGTCAGGACTTACTGAGTAAATACTGAAGAAAATTCTACTTAAGACCACTTCAGCACAAACATAAGAACAAAGAGTGTGTGGAAACAATTAAATCTTTGGCTAATATTGCTTAGACATTTACTGCTTTAAAATCAGACTTTCAAGATGGCTGCCATTGATAACATTGCATGTAGTTGGAGTGGGAAGTTGTGCACTTAGTTTTCATCGTTCTCTGGGTGCTGAAAAACTGAGTGAAGAAAACAAGCTTCAAAAAAATAAAAAGGGAGAGACTGGACAAGATACACATATTAATTCTTTTCTTAATCCCTGTTCCAGTTTACCACAACAGCTGGATGTTCAGAATCTGAATCCAAGAGACCTGATAATCCTAAAAAAAAAACAGGAAAAAAAAGAATAATCTTTATGAAGAAAGTGAGCATACAGAGGGATAATGTTCAGGCTCAGATAAGCATGGACTGTGTTGTGCTAACACGGGGAAAGAGAAGTGAGGATGTTAAGGCACTGAGGCATCTGTGATTTCTGTTCTATTCAATTGGCTTCCTTTCCTCTGTCATGGGAGAAAAGCAGCCAACAGTTTCAGAAAAGCAGCCAACAGTTAAGCTAGTCCTTTACAGAAGGACCATATTCCATGAAGTGGGCAATGAGAATACAGTTATTCAAACAATACCCCCAGCAGAGAAATGCACCTTGCATTTTCATTCTGCATCTCACCAATAGAAAAATAAAAATGTGAAAGAATAGAAACATCTCTTTTTTCTGAACTTTATTTATATGCAACCAAATCTTTACAAAGGAAGGTGTTTTCGGAGAATGAGGTGAGACAATTGAAAGCACTCAGAGCAAATTCCTGTATCAGACACTGCTTTACACAGTTTAAGAGATAGTATTAATGGTATTTTGCCTAATTACACTATTCAATAAAATAGGAATAATTCCTACTGGTATACTCTACTGCTTCTTATAGAATGAAATTGCAAAGACATAACAAGGCCTGGCCATAATTTTTAGAGTGACGAGTCAGTCTGATTTCCCTTCAGCTCAACTTTCCATGTACCCAAGGAGCCTTTGTACTCCAGGAGCTTCCAGAAACTCCCTGTCACGGACTCTCTCATCTCAATTCAAGGTTTCCCTCGAGGTCAAGCCATGCAGGCTATCCTATTCTTTATGCTTTTGAATTTGCTGATCACCACACAGGACTATATCACATGGCCCCAGGAGACCATGCCACAGACATTCAAGCCATGGAGCAAAAATGCCCCTGGGGTACGCAGCAGCAACTCACTGCCATCCCAACTTCAAAATTGCACTCAGTACCTCCATTTTCTCTTGGACACTTGCACTGCACAATGAGCTGAGCTCACCCTTAGCTAACTAATGCCTTTTCTGAAGGTAGACTCAATGATTTCAAGCAGGAATTCCCAAGGGAACCAGATGCCCTGCGTGGGGGAGCAAAAGTCCAGTCCTAGATAAGTGGTATGCATGGTCCTCAGACTGGGATATTTGTCTTCTGGCATTTAATTTCAGAGCACACATCTGTGATTAAAGACAAACATGCTATTAATTTTAAAGTGTCAACAATGCTATTCGGGATTCAGCAGATTTTTGTAGGACATTGTCTGAAACTGGTTCTAGGTTGCATATGTTGCTGAAACTTTACATTTCTTCTGAAACTATGATGAACTTCACATGTAAATATCTTCAGAATATAATGAAGACCACCTGGTAGAGGGATTTGATTTTGAAAACATTTTTGCTGGAAAGGAAGCCAAATTCACTCTTGGGAGCAGGGTCTCTCATAGTGTTTCCTTTTCCTCTGAAATAATAGTATGAAGTAAAACCATTCTGGGAAGTGTCAACAAAAACTTAATTTGATGTACAAGGGCTGAAAAGCCAAAGCTAGAAGAACCATGGGACAAAAATGTGTTTACACAGATGCTGGATTTTCTCCAAAACCTGAGAAAATAGTGCTAAATCCTCTCAGGGCTGAACAATGGGACTGAAATTAGGCATCAAAGAATAATTAATATATGTTAACTTGCTCCCACACACTCTCACACTGGGATTTTTTTTCCCTGTGATCACAAATAATCAACATAGTCCAAAGGTTTCTAATCCATTCATTGTGTCAGCATGTACTCAGTCAAGGAAAGAGTCCCAACAAAGGTCTAAGTGGAACTGGTCTGCAAGACTGCTTTTATTTTTGTTAAACCATTTTATGTAGAATATAAACAATATGGCAGTTCCTTCATATAAATTAGTTTTAAGCATGAATTCTTGTGTAAAATCTGAAGATACCCGAGTTGGAAACTGACCCTCTGATAACCAGCTCAGGCACAGACTAACACTCCAGGCTGAACTGAAATGGGGCTTCTGGGCAGGGACCCAAGTCTCACAGGACCCTGAGAAATGTTTACAGGGCACTGATTTTCAGCATCTGACCTTAATAAGAGTTACTTCAAATGGACTGCTTTATGAAACAACAGAATACATAGGACATAATATTATGTAGAAGTAGATAAGGCAGTTTATCCAATACTAGATTTCTAAGTCTTAATCTGAACCAAAAAAAAAAATGAGTGCCTATTCAATGATTAATGCGCTTCTCAGATGTTTGAGTCTCAGTTAATATAGCCCACAGAGCAAAACTGTCTTCCTACACTTGAGATCTTCACACCTGAAGAAATAAGCACTTCTTTTTTTCTGGACAGTTGACAGCTAACAGTGGGACCATAATCTCAGAAAACTGAGATGTTTCCTACCATTGACTTTGTTTTTTAAAAAACTTTGATCTGGAGGGCATGTGTGAGGTAGGAAGGGGAGAGGAAGAGGAAAAGCCAGTATTAATTGCAGAGATTGCAGGCAGAGTAGGATAACAATTTTGAAATAAATCATAAAACCAAACCATAACAGGAAAATCCTTGATAGTCTGAGTGCTATATGGAGCCAGTACACTCTCCACAAAGCTCAGTGCCATTTCATTAGTGTTCCTGGAAAGCTCAAACAAGAGACTTCCCTAATGTGGTGGATTATCAGATCTAAACTACTAAACAACTTCATTTTCTACTCCTTCATCCCACCTCACTACCAAAAAACCTCCACCTACCCACCCACTCACCAACAAACAAACAAACACACAAACAGCAACCCCATCTATGAAAACAGCAGAACTACATCAAATTGAGAAGATAGTGAGATTTAAAGATATAAGTTGGAAACTGCTCGTGACTTTAAATGAACGTGTGTCAGATATGCACACTGCTTCTCTTTGAGCAAGTTCTACTTGCAGCTTAATTTGCTGAACACGATTCTTTCATCCCTCCAAAGTATTTTGAAAAACGTGCACTAAAACATCACAACAAAACTTTTCTCTTTATTTGTTTCTTTAGCATTATAAAGCAGTCCTGGCTGGATAATGCACAACTTCTTTTTTAGTTGTACTCTGAAGTCTTGTTTTCTGCCATCTTATGCGATACAGTGAACTACAGTAATTCGAATGTCAGGACAATTGGTTATTCTGCACTGATGAGAATATTGTGCATATACACTCATGAGGAGTGAAGCTTTTTTCTTGTATAATAAATAATAGGAGGAAACTGGAAACTAAATATATTTTCAAGTCTTGTGCATTATAAATCTTGGCTTGCAGTACTTTAAAACCATTGCCATTTTAAGTGTATGGTCTAATCTAACACAAACAGGTTGTATATAGGGTAGTTCTGGGTCACAGCACACTTACATTGAAGTTACCGGCAGCTGAGGCTGAAGGCTAACATCAAAATAAAGCAAATAAATATGTGAGCCTAAGTAGTTCTGGAGAATTAGCTCTAAAGAATTCCAGTTTCCTCTTGATCTGCCCCTTACCATTGGTCAGTTTCTGTGCCTAAGATAACTTCTTATGTGTGCCAAGAGACCTTGTTATGTTTTTCTTCCATTTAATGTCAAAGTGTCACTTCCATGTGAAGTCTTTCCATCATCAAGGTACTTTAATGGTCCACCTCCCTCATCAGGCCACCTATTTTCATGACATTTGTGGAAGAATAGTTATCTTTAGGACCTCTAGCCTCTACTTCACATGTGGCTGAATTTGGAGAGCACAAATACACAGACGTTATAAGCCTTGTTTCCAAAGGAAATCACTCTAAAAAGATACTCTTCTGCCTTTTGTTTTACAAGAAGTGATCTCATTGTAATCAAAACAGATGTCCTATAAAAGACATTAGACTGTTTTTCCATTCAAATGAAAGATAAACAACACGACCCAGGATCAGAAGGGTAAACAAGCAGGGGTAAGTGATAGACCAGTGACCCCAGAGAAGGCATAATGCCCAGCTGAAAGCAGTAACGCTGTCTCTGTAGGAAGGGAAGCAGCATTTTCCCATCATGCCTCCACCATGGATTGCTGCACCCATTGTACTGATGCTGATTAGTGTATTTCTGATCTGACACTTTGTAGGTCCCTTATCACACCAGGCTGTTTTCCATATTACTTCTATGGGTAGATTCCTTCTATTTCTAATGTCTTTATAAGAATACACCCTGTATCTTTAGGGTTCATATTAAAATGAAGAAAAATGTTACTAGGAAATAATGTGAAAAATGACAACTCAAAAAGGAGCCATGGAAAGAAATTGCAAAAAATAGTCTCCAGCAAGAAATGCTTTCAGATGGCAGAGGTAAAGGGATGACTCATAAGTAGTCATAAAATTATGAAAAGGATAAATGGTCCAAAATTATGGAAAAAGTCACTTTCCATGGTTAGCAGAATGAATACAAAATAACAGATTTTTCTATTTGAGTAAGCTTAGTAATATGATACATGCACTGAGCAGCTAAAATATCAGAAGTAGCAATTGATTCTGCAATGACAGATGCAGCAAACAGGAACTGTGCAATTGCATGATCCCCCAGGCTCCTGAATTCAGGGAAACCTTCCTGTCACCAAATGGTTCCACTTTTAGGACATGCTTGTCTGGTATCACAGAAATTCACCTAAACCTTTTTAATTTTTGTCTCACCTGACATCTGTTTGGAAGAATAGTAGCAGTATTTTCCCAACCAGTGTAAAAGTAATAGTCAAGACACTGATATTTCTGATTATTTATTATGGCACTTCAAAGCATATAAAGTCCATTGCTAGGTGTTTCAAACAAGTTTAAAAAAAAATAAAATAAAATGAGGCTTTAAGTTTTAGGCAGTATTTCAGCAGATTTTGGTTAAGAATTTTTAAGATATCACTAGACATGGAATAAAAGTTTTGTTAGGAAAACAGTCTTCTTAAAATAAGGCTTCCTTTCAGAAAGGTGTGTATGTGCTCACTTAGATTTATCATGTTCATTGGCTTACTGGTATTCATGTATATATAAAGAAAACTGTGGGTTCAAAACACAAAAAAACAAACTAACCCTGAAAAATCCATTCCTGTACTTAAACACCAAATAAACTTATGTCATACTTATACCCTCCCAATTCTATTTACTTTGTAACATGGAAGTTAGAAAAAAACAATGCAAAGTTTGGGCTCTGGAGTTGTTTCAATTTCAGATTTGACTATCTTAGAAAGTAAGGATGTTGGTCAAAATTCAGCTTAGTATTAACTGTTCTTTGCCATATATTGTCTTGTCTTGTGCTGAAGGCAGATTGTAGTAAAGCCTAAAACCAAATTGTTTTTTTATAAAACCTCACTTAAAATTCCACTATAGTAACAACATTTCCACTTCATATATTCGACAATTTTATTTAATAGTCTAAGTTCGAAACAGTCACATAATAGTTACATCACGGCTTTTAAAAAGAATTGCACTCAGCTACTCAGTCCATTGAAATACTAGAAAACAGGGAAAAGGAAAATACGGAGTGAAAAGGAGCTCTGTCCACTGAACTGAGTTGTTTGCAGCAAGTTCCTACTGAACCTGAAGATGTCCTCATGCTTTCTGGTAGACTCTAACACACTTGACACCATTCATGTCACATTCCTAAAAGATAAAGAGATGGATTTATTAATTTACCTCTCAGTGCAGATTAACAGGGGAATAAAAACACCTGTTAAGAGTTGCATTTCAGGCTACCAACCAGCAGCACTTGGGGGCCAGAAAGTGGGACTGAACTCACCACCACCAATTGTCCATCCACTAGCTTCCTTGTTATTGTGGTCTTCTTGCCATCCCATTCCTGCTCTTGAATCAATGACCCATCATCTTTTAAGCTGACAAGGGTCTGAAAGAAGAACCTGACCATCAGTATTTTCCCCATGACATTAGGTCAGCACTGAGGCTTTCCAACACCTTATTCCAAATGAAAGATTCCCACCCCACTTCATTCAATAGTAATTTTATCATTGACAACTACAAAGGCAGAAATTATCTTAAGTATTTTATTGATCCTCTTCTTACAGTAACTAACTCATTGCTCATTTGCTCACTGCTCTGACACATTCCTGCATCAGACAGACCTTTGACAGCACCCACAATTTCAATTAACAGGAGCAGAAGATGTTCTGTTCATCTCTTTGTTACATGGGCTTTGAGCTTTTGTGTAGCATTTATCTGATCTTGCAGTAATAGATGAATTAAAAGTGTGGGGCTGGAGAGAGGGAGGGTGGTGATAAACAGAGTACTCACTCGAGGAAATGCGATGTATACTTTGTGTTTTATCTCCTTTGGGATAAACATTCTCCTTACTTGGTGCAAAGAGAAACGCTTTGCCTTCTGAAACTGGAGTTTAGTGACTGTAATTCACATGGTTGCCTTGCTGTCAGTGATCCCACCCCACATTGAACCAGGCTCTCTTGTTATGCAAATATGAGACAGAGCAGAAAGGTTAACCCTAGGGCTGAATTGCCTCTGATTAAACATCAATGGCATTTTTTTCCACAGACTGAGGATGAAGTGGCATTTGGCTTTAACAGGGATTTAGAGGTCTGTTAGTTTTACTAAAAAAATGCTTCTGCTACAAAATGAAAACAGCAAAATACACAAGACTATTGATTTCAGCATTTTCCCTCTTTGGAATTTGCTTAATCCAGGTTTAAAAAAAATATTTCAATGAGACTTACAAGGACAATTGCTCATCAACTAAAGCATTGTTAGTGCGGATGTCAAAACTGATTTTAAAATAGTACCTCTCTCTGTAAAACACACAAAGAATTGCATTTTTTCAACAGAAAGTCTAGTATACTGACCTGAGTTTTCCTGCCATCTAATGTATTTTCCTCAAATTTCTCACCAAGCTTGAAGCTGAACTGTGAAGTTTTGAAGGTGCTTTCTGTTTTTATGGTGATTGTGTCCCCATCCTTAATAATGTAAACGTCTGGTTTGGCCATGCTTCCCATTTTTCTCATAGCCATACCCACACCTGCAAGGCGAGAGGCACAGAGTGTCACAAAGTCAGTTAAACCCTGAGGCTTAGGGCCACACAAGAATTCAAATACCTAATTCCCATTTAATTAGGCACTTAAGTACACTTGAGAATCAAAGCTCAAGAGCCACAAAAAAAAGAGGATGTTTTAAATTTTCCACAGATGGGGAAGGAAAAAAGCTTATTTGCAGAGTTACTCTTTTGTTTCCTCAGAGAGTTAAAGTTAAATTTATTTTGCCCTCTGGAGGATTTGTAGATATCCCAAAACTCAGCACTGATTTTTTTTCAAACAGGAATAAATAGCAAACAGGAAAACAAACACAAAAGCCTAAACTAAAATAAAATTATTCTCTTCAAATTCTGAACACTTTAAAATTCTACAAATTATTTTTAATTGACAGATTAATCCACTTTATTTCAATTTACTCAGTAAATACCCTTCCATTACTTTGTACACCATTGCAGGCATGCTATTTTTAATTAAATTTCATATTTTACATCCCATTTACAAAGTATGGAGTTGTGAATTAGAAAATCACTATCATAAAAAGCAGTGCTTACATATATATGCAAAAGACAGAAATTAGTAAAATGAGCAATTTGCAAATGGCTGGAAATTCATGATCTGGAGACAGCAGCCCTCAAAACTCCTCATTTTCAGATTCACCCTGCTTCAGCCCCTGCATGCACTTTTGGGGGGTTTGCTTAAATCTCTTTGATCTGAAGGATGAAAATACAAATAAGAGGGTAGCAAGCAACAAACGGGAATCCATCAAACTGGTAAGTGCAGACCTCAACCATGGATTGATATGCAACCAAATGGGGCAGAAAGTGCCACCAAGTCAGTGAGTGCCTGGGTTCTGCAACTGGTGTAGTTAAAAAATGTTGTCAGGTATCAGCACAGCACTCCCCTGGTATGTGCAGGTAAGGGCTGAGTCCTTGAGAGGGAAATGAAGTACTTTCCAGACACTGCTTCTCCAGATTCAAATGAGATTCCAGGACAGAGGCTTAAGCCTGAGTTCACAGAGAAAAAAAAACAGTCATCCTCAATCCAGCTTTTCTAACCAGAACTGGAAATTATTGCCACAGTAACCTCCACACACACTCTGTTGTTGTTGTCCAGGCCAGAGTAAACAGAGTTATTTGATCAGCTACAGCTTGGTATCCAACCAAATAGATGAGCTGCATGTCTTCTGTATGGCAAGAAGTGAAATTCCAACTTCTTTGTCTTCAAATCTTCTTTTACACAGAATGAGCAGAATCTGCATGATCTCATTTATGGTGCATCAGTAGGATCAAAGGCAGAGAGTTTCACAAGTAGCCAGCAAGGGTGAAATCCAGTAAATGGCTGGCTCCTAAAATGTGACTTGGTGTAAATTTAATTGCCTAAATTGCAAATGTAAAAGGAAAAAGTGACTGGTTTATGATTTCAATCTTAAACCAAACAACAGTCAGTTGCTGCCTACACATGGGAGGTGCTCTGCAGTTGCAGCATTTAATCTCTACTTTGAAGCTGCAACTTGGCACACGCCTAGGTCTGGCCATTGGACATAAACACCAAGGCATCCTAATCCATGGCTCAACCAAGCTGAGCTTAAAATTCTTGAATTTCCTCCAAAGTCTCCCAAAGGGCTCAGTCCAGAAGGTTGTCTCATATCATACCTATCACATACTGACAGGCCTCCCAAAATGTAATTACAGCCACCACTGTCTGCAGAGTGTAAATGCAGTGATGCCTTTTGTATTTTACAGGAAGAGCGCAAGACCTAAATTCCTTCTTCTCCTCCCTCTAAAGATAAGGCTACATCTTCTGCCTCTTGATAAAATATCATGGCTTTCATCAGTGAATAAATTGCAGAAAATAATAGCTCCTGGGCTATACAGACACTGCCAGGTATCTATCACCTGTCAGCCAGGATGCTCACAGGAAAGTGGTAAATCTGAGCTTGCAGATGAGGCTCCTGGTCTGTTGGGTGTGTTCTTCATCCGGTAACCTCATGTTACAAAATGTAGGGCAACCTGGACGCCGGGATAACAAGCCAGGACCATCCCCCTGAGATAAGGGCGCCACAACCCACAGAAGAGAGGAGGCAAATAGCCTCCGGCAGGGCAGCCGGCTGCCGGTTACCCACAGGCAACTGATCCAGTTTGGCTCACCGGGAGGAGACAGCCAAGGTGACCCCACGGGGAGGCAGCCCCGGCTCGGCAGGTCTGTGCGCGGCCGCCCCAGGCAGGGGGAACCAGCCGGGCGCCGGCACGGCGCTGCCGTGCTGCATCCGCCCCGCTCCGGGCCGGGCAGCGCCGAGCCCCCCGCAGCCCCCGCCCCGGGCATTAGCGGCGAGGGAGGAGCGACCCGGCCTGATCGCAGCCGGGCTGCTGGCAGCGGCTGCTAATCCCGGGCGCTGCGGAGGGAGGCGGCGGGGAGGGCGCAGCGCTGTGCGGCGGGAAGGTGCCTGCTGGTGCCGGCACCCGCCTCACGGCGATTACGGTGCAAAAAGGGTCGCTGACATCTTTAGGGCGCGGAGACGGAGGCGGCAGCTCTCCCGGGAGGAAAGGTCTGCTGCCGGCCGGCGCTCCCTAACAGGAGCCGAGAGGGCGCGGAGCTCCCGGCGCTGCATCCCGGAGCATCCCGGCATCACCACCGCAGCCGCCGCCCACCCTTGGCTCACGGCCGGGCTGCATCCCACCCTCGGGCCCGGCTCCGGGACCGCGTTCTCCGCGGACCTTGGACAGAGCCTCGCCGGCCGTCAGCGACAGCACATCCCCGGGGCGGCATCCCGGCATCCATCCCTCCCGGGGGCGGGGAGCCGCCGGCTCCTTACCCAGCTCCTTCATGTACTCCTCGAAACCCTCGCTGGAGATGAGGCACCATTTGCCCAAAAACGCGTCGATGGCCATGGCGGCGTCCCTGGAGCTGGCAGTGTCCGTGTAGAAACGTGGAGGCAGAAGGACAGGCTGCAGCGCGGCCGCGGCCGCCTTTATAGCGGGGCCGGCAACATGTGCTGCCGGCAGGAGCCAATGGCGCTCCCGCCGCGCCCGGCCCCTTCCCCGCCGAGCCCCCGCCCGGAGAGACCCGCCCGCGGCAAGAGCGGCAAGAGCGGGCACGCCGGGGCACTGCCGCCCTCCGCCCGCACACACACGGGCGCTGAGACAGACAGACACACAGACAGACACGCTCACACTCTCACATGCACACACACACACACAGGCACACACAGACAGACACACGTACACACACAGGCACACAGACAGACACTCACACTCACACTCTCACATGCACACACGGGCACACAGACAGACACACACACACACACACAGGCACAGACTCACACTCACTCGCACATGCACACAGACACACACACACTCACATGCACACAGACACACAGAGGAACACAGACAGATGGACACACACAGACACACATGCACACGCACAGACAGACAGACACACTCACACAGGCACACACAGACACTCACACTCTCACATGCACACACACACACACACACAGACGCACACAGACACACACAGGCACTCAGACAGACACTCATGCACGCAGACACGCAGGCACACACACAGGCACACAGACACACACACAGGCACTCAGACAGACACTCATGCACGCAGACGCACACAGGCACACAGACACACACACAGAGGCACACAGACACATTCACACTCTCACATGCACACACACAGGCACACACACACACAGAGGCACACACACAGACAGACACACACTCCCACACACAGGCACACTCGCAACCCCTCTTTGCACCCCAACACGGGGATGCCCAGGAACGGTGGGACACAGCCAGAGCTGTCCCGCCAGAGCTGTCCCGCCAAGGGATGTTGTGGCTTAAACGCTCCTTCAAACACAAACTCCATCCAGCACCTACTATGGTGAAAGAGTCCAGTGTGCTGAGTGCCGGTGCCCATGGGCTCCTGCCTAGACTCTGAATGCTAAATTACACTGTTTATTACATGTCATGCTTTTTTGAAGGCTAATTGAGGATCAGAGTAGCATCATATGGCACAGGGGCAGAGCAATAAGACATCAGCATCCCAAAACAGCTTATTGGGTTTGACTGCTAGCCTTCCCAACAACTCCCCACATCCCACTGGTACATCACATATTATTGAGCTACAGCAATCCATAGATTCCTGCAACCCGAGAATAGGCCTGCTCCATACACACTGTGGGTCAGTTAAGCAAACAAAATCAATCAAAATACAGAACTGATATGTGTGCTTGCAGTATGCAAGAAAAATCAAAGCCTGAATGGAACCTTATGCCTTAGCATTGGAAAAAATGGATATATGATATCTTGGTTTTAGTCCGTATTGAACTGCAATTCCTACTTCTTAAAGGAAAACACTGCACCTGCCACTACTGTACACTGGCACAGAAGTGCCATCATAAAATATACTCTGTCAACAGGCCCTGTGAGGTTTGGACCAACCTTTAATCAAATTCTGTCAGGTGAGTGGAGAGATTTACTGCCATATTCTGTGAAGAAGCTGATATTTCTAAGTCACAACAAAAATCCTGATTCCAATGTTCCCCGAAAATTTGTTTCCAACATCAGGGTTATGCCATTCTCTGCCTCTTTTGACCTTGTATCACACTGGATTAAACCCAGAGCTACTTTCTCCTGTCTGGAGAAAGAGAAATGTGAAGATACATCTAGTATCTGGACGTTTTTTTATGGAGTAACTGTTACTACACTTCTCTGCTAGTACCTCCATGAAGGAATTTGAGATGAAGGTGTCAAAACCAGAGAAGACAGCAAGGTAGGTCCTGTGCTGGTTCCAGCATTTTGCAATATGAGAAGGTGCCATAAAACCAAGCGTTTTGGAGCAAGGAGGACTTTTTCCTTTATGCTTTGCTGTGACACAACTTCACAGAGCAGCTGGAAGTTTCTGACATTTTGTAGAAAGTCAGATTTGTCATACACATAATAAACAGATAATTTTTGAACTTTTTTGTTAATTCCTCTAACTATCCTTCCCTACAGAGCTGCCTTTAATTACTTTCTGCTTCTCTGACTGTATGCACATTTTTTATATGCAAACAACATTATAGAGTCTGCTCATAAGACAGCAAGCCACGTTGCTTCTTTTCTGTGTTATTAAGTAGGTACATTGAAACACAAGACTTTCAACATTCTTCTGCTTTTTTTTTCTTTTGTAATCTTCGTATGTGTGTGTGTGTGTGTGTCTCGTGTAAGAGACTTCAGAGTAAATGTTAAATTAGGGTGATGTTTACTGACTAATTCATGATAGTTGAACCAACATGCTGTCCATCCTGCTGTTCTCCTCTGGTTGGTTACAGAAAGGATAAATGAAAAGCCATTAGATTAGGGATCAAACAGAATCATCTTTCAGGAATTAGGAAGCCTTCTGTCTTGTAAAGCAAGGATGATTTCTAGAAATAGAAACCTTGGCTTTACTCCATGTACACTAGCAAATAGTTCTGGATCCACATTTCTGCAGTGCTGCCTGCAGATGGCTTACGATATGCAAATGGTAGTCAGGTATAAGTGCTGATAATGCAGCAGAAGTAAAATCCACTATTTCCATCTAGTGGTGAGACAGTATTCCTGGATCTGAAGTACCTGAAGATCCAGTTACCTACCTGTGCTCAACATTGCTACAGCTTTGAATCCTCCCACAAGTCATTTTGTCTGATTTATTGTCCTTACAAATTTTTCAGGTCTAGGCATCTAAGTTCATATAAGACATAAGAAGAAAAGAGACTCCTATCTCTCTCTTCTGAAATGCAGATCGTTAGGATACAGTGAAAAATCTCACTCAATTCTTAAAAAGTTCTAATGTTTTACAAATTAATCAATCTATATATGGATATGAATTACTAGATTACATTATCATCAATGCCACCTTTGAAAGAGAATAGTGCTGAAACTTTCCGTATAGCAAATAAAGTAACAATAGGGACCAGAGATGTATCATTCTGGGTAAGGTACAAGTGGCCTGTGCTACAAAATATACATTGTTTCTTATCTTGACAGTCGGTATATTTGCCAAATACGGCTCCGACTTTGGGAGGCAAACTAAAATGTTCAGATATCCAGAGGTGCTTGAGCCACAGAGATTCATCCCTGTAAATCTCAATTCCTGCCTGGTTTGAGGCTGACATCACAATCAGACCTTTTGTGTTTGTGTAGTCTCCTCTTTAGATATAAGAAAAGGGGAGCAGCAAATACATGCATACCTATGGACACTGTTGAATTCCTATGCCATTTATTACTGTTTCAGTGCAGACAGAATAAATTCTCCGAAGTTTTGCTCATTTCCACATTGGACTATATATTGTCCAAGAAAAGGAGAATCAAATTTACAATGAGAAGTGTAAATTTTCCCGAGGAAATGAGCTGCACGGCAAGCACGTAGCCACATTCAGGAGCAACCACCACCTTGGCAGCTTGGGCCTAACCAGGGTGAATGCTTTCCTGAGGTAGTCAAACCCTTGCACCTTGTAGGAGGGGAGGATATTACAGTTCTTCTTCACCAAGAGCAAAAAAAAAAAAAGGACCAAGGCAAAAGAGTGCACAGAGACCTTCGTTCTACTCCTTTGGGCAGGTGTGTGTCATGCAGTGATGCTTCATCTGACGTGGGAGCTGTGGCCAGCAGTGTTTGAGGTTTCTCTTCACGTAGCCATAGATTCACCTACTGCATGCAAGCTAAGCCATATTTTGTCTTTTGGAGTCACAATTCCTGCTGCTTGGGCAGGGCAGAGCACCACCTCCTCGTCTGGAACATATCACTAATCAGGTTCCATAGGAGGTGTAACTTTTTCCCTGGACCTTTACTCATTAAAATGCCCATATGTTTAACTTGGAGGGAAACCAATCTGATTGCACTATGCTCTACTGTATAAGGGAGGATCTCACTTTCTTTCTAATATACAGACATATTATGCATATAGACTGCCTTTTCTAAGTGGTAAGCTTCCTTTAGGTAAGATTACCTCTTGAGAAAGCCTTAAAAATTGTCAGGAGAATTGGACGTTGCTGCCCAAATTTTAATCTTGGGCCTATCCCTAGCTGTGGAAAAAAGTTAAAGCAGTCCATGAATAATAGTTACTCAGCCCCAAGGCATGGATGGGAAAAATTGCATAGGTAGCACAGCTTTGTTTCAGTTTCCTTGTTTTACAAGTGTGGTTTTCCCTTCCCAGCCATGTCATCACAGGGCAGGCATGATGAAACACGTGCTACAGCTGCCTAGCTGGCCTAGGGAAGCTTTGCCACTCAAGAGGTGTTTGCTTGGGCAATGCTAGACCAGGGATTATGAAGCAACAACACATAAACCTGCAAGTTTTCCTTTGTATGTCAATATGCACAAGATCTCCCAGCGTATCAGCATTTCATTACCTCTGAGCTAAGGAGCCGGGCATAGCTTCTGTTTTATCAATGAGCTTTGTTCAATACATCTGTTTTTAAGTCAACACAAAGCCATTCCGTTCTGCAGCATGGGTCCAAAGCATCCTTGCTGTGGATCTGGGGACGGCTGCCCCTGCCCTGGTGGCCAGCTGCCGGGGCGGACAGGCTCACGTGTGCCGGCGTGCAGCCCCAAGCCAACCAGCGCCGCGGCGCTCCTCATGCCACACGGCATTACCATAATGCAATTAGCGCCCCGGCAGCCTGAGACCAGCACTTCTACGTTGTCAGCAGCACGTTCAGAGCAAGGTTAAAGGGAAATGCTTCTAGGGCAAGGTTTACTGTGGCAATGGTGTCACAGCTCGCCGATTGTAGCCTGCCTCAGTGATGAGGGAGAAAGCTCCAGAAGCCTGCAGTGACTTAAAAGAGGACTCCAGGCTTCATTTTCCTCATTTTGGGCAATATTGATCTGATGTCAGATCCAGCCCAGGTCACAGTGACTGCAGATATGTGAGCTTGTGCCTAACTTTGGAAGCTTTGAAAAGCCCTTTTTATTTAGGAGCAGTATCTACCCTGAATAGCAAACATCCACACATTAGAATAAAAATATTTTTATTTATCTTCAGAATTTTATAATCAGCACAGTCATTACAATGCTAAAAAAGACATTAGGGTGACTACAAATCTTCCATAGCTGTAGTTTTAGCACTGAAAAAGCCTTTGATCCACATAAAACAAAAGCACATGAGCAGGAAATACCTGGTCACAGAAAAGACTTTCAGAAAGCAAATACTCTGGCATGGCTTTTAGAAACCTCAGATGTACAAAAAATCATCCCAAATGATATCTCTTTAAATAAAGACAAATAAAAAACCACAGTTTTGTCCTTTCTGTGTGGTCTGGAAGAATAAGGACATAAAGGCAAGGACAAGGAATGTTAAAATTATTTGGAATAGATAACGATAAAACAAATATTTCTACCAGTGATGAGTAATTAGATTATGAAATTTGGAATCAATAAAGTACAGATGTGCCCACTAGATTTTAAAAGGGTATATAAAGCTTTAGCTTTTTTCTTTGATTGCATATCATAAGTAGAGTTCCATTACTAAGGATATTGATCAACCACTGTAAAGGGAACCCCAGGAAAAAAAACAAGGTTTCATTTATAGTTGTAACCATACTTTTCATTTTCAGGATGTCACAAAGGAGAGCATCATCATGCAGAAATTTGAAGGGCAGAGCCTGACACTCATACTCTACAGAGGAAGGGTCTTCTCACTGTGATGTGGATACCAACACCTTTCCCAGGAGAGCTGGAGAGGGGCCGCAATTGCTCCTCTTCCTGTTGACCAAAATCGTGTAGTAGGGTGCTAGGAATACGTGGAGGCTGTCTATGTGACCCGGGCTCCCAAAGGACTTCATCCTGGGGTGACAAGAGCTTAGGTGTGAAACATCTGGGGCACTGATGATGTTCCTTTTCACCAAACAGCACAAGCCTCCTCATACCTGCACGCAGCAGAAGAGAGGCGCCACTCAATGTATTAGCTTTCAGTTCTGACTCACCTGTCAAGACCTCCTTTTTCATGGACTGTAGAAGAACATTGGGCAAAAACCCTTTGGAAGCTAAAGCTAGTTTTTACTTATTATGCCATTCCCATTGCCAACATGGATGACTACATGACTTGTGTTCAAGAGTCTTCTAAGAAAATTCTTGCCTCGGGCGTCTCAAGCAACCATGCAGGACAAGCAGGTATTTTCCACTTTGCTTTTCTAGACTTGAAAAGTCTCATAGTATTTGGGTTTACATGCCTGATTCCATCTCAAGATATGATATTACATATCTAACAACTAGAACAGAGAAAATCTGTAAGAAAGTAAGAAACTACATTGCAGATTTTTTCCTATGCTTCTGCCAAAATTTTTTGGTACGGATTCTGCCACCTTTTCTTTTATGTGCACCTCAATTTGATACCGATTTAGTTATTTGAAGGAAAGGAAGAAGTAATCATCTGATTCTTAAATTTCTCATTCCCAGTAAAAACTCTGAAATTCATTTGAGCAGTGGATTTTGAAGTCAAGTTCTCTACATCTTCATCTATAAAAAGATACTTTAAAAACTCCATGAAAATATTTATCGTTCCTTTTATTCAAGCAAGTGGCTTGAACCACTCAGATTCCCCAATAGTGAAAAGACAATTCCATGCATCCATGCAAGAACAACAAATAAAGAGAACTATAAATAAAGAACTATAAATAAATAAATAAATAAATAAATAACTATAAATAGAGAGGACAAACTTGCTGGCTTTTCATGCTGACCATGCTATTTTTACAGTAAGGCTGGTCCTTGTTGAAAAAGGGTGGAGGGTTCAAAAGAAACAGAGGAGTAGTGCCTGAGTAAGGAAGAAACCTGCTGCTTTGCCTCCTGTCCTCTGAACTTCCTGCAGGAACTGTCAGTCTGAATTGTGAAAATCTGTCCACTAAGGATGTCTTTCCCAGGCTTTGCTCCTATTGACCAAGCAGATCTACTGGTCCACTTTTCCAGCTATTCTGCCTTAGAAGAAATCTTCACATGAAAACAAGTCAAACTCACCTCTTCCAGTGAAGCACAATGCAAAGATCTCCTTTGATGTGCTATTAACCTCTGCTATTAATGGTGCCAGTATATAGGAAACCACTTTAAGTCAAGCAGAATCTCTAGGCTTGCCTTGACTCTGCTTTCAAGTACCATTCTGGAACTTCAAGAGACATGATCAAAACAGTTCAGCAGCTCCTTTGCCTTCACACTCCTAACATCTGTCCCTGTGTGCAGCCTTAGTTTGTAAAATCCTGAGAACACCAGCTCAGTGTAAAGACCATTTTTTGTTAAGTTAAAGGTAATCAAAGCAAAGTACCACTTCTACCTGTTCATGCTGCTCCATCCTAACATTTTTCAGCTTACAGAGCAAGGCTGAGCAGGAAGCAGAGAAGATGGAGTGTTCTACCAGCAGCAGAGTATCTTGGCTGCTTGAAGCTACTGCACGCTCTTGGCAAACAATAAAAAGGGCTCAAAAGAGTGACTCAGGCCTTCCAAGGGGAAAAGGGGAGACTGGATGAGATCAAACACCACCAGTAAGGAAAAAGCCTAGTAGGCCAGGAGATGGAGAAGGCAGAAAAGCACATCTGGAAGAGGCATCACTGATAGGCAACATGTTGGTCTCAACGTAACTCCAAACCACCCAGTGGAAAAGCAGGGCCTGCAGCCAGGGAAAATGTTGCACATGGAGTTGGTGAGGTGGGCAGTGAGCCAGCAATTCTTAAAACTGCATGGAGTGTATACAGGTGTAGGAGATACATTTGAAACCAAGCATCTTGAGAACTGTTAAATACAGTCCCAGGACATTCAACTTTTGAGGGATTTTTCTGGCTTCCTTATACCATATAAACTCCTTGATCATTTAAAATTCAAACAACAAGCAGAGGTGAAGAACTTGCAATGTTCACTAACACTGCTGCTCCTATTTGAAATCTTTAATAAAAATACCATTATCTTTTTCTAGAAACAAGGCTGCAGAGATTAAAAAGGGAGTACCTCAGCCAGGTTGTGTTATCTGAATGGCATATTCATCCATTTCGGGACTATATTCCCTATGCACTGATAAGAATGTCTAAATAAATAGATATTTGTACAATGAAAATATCTAAGATGATTCTAATAATTGTTAAATCTCCAGGCATTAGAGATTTAGCCATTTTAATGTCATCACCTGCTATCAGACACCCTACATGGCCACAGTGTTTGCATTTAGGCAATCCTAGTTCTTTAGGGCCTGTTCCAGTTCCTTTTATAGTTGGGCAACCACTCACATTTTTGGTGGGATACAGTAATCAAGATTAGTGGGCTAAAGAATAACAACATGCAAAGTCAGTGCTCACCCAGACACGCTTTGTTCTGCATGAGTGACCTTAATACCCTGTACATCCCCAGCTCTGGCCTGTGCATGTCAGGAAGATGTCAGAGCTTTGTTTCAGTCAATCAGCAACAGGAGCTGAGTGTAGGAGCAGCCTGCAGCAAATCTGAATGCTCAGGGAAGAAAGTCATTACAGATTATCTTTAACGTACTTGAAAAATAAATTCCTACCTTTATCTCCATGGTACAGGGAGAGCAATTTTCTACACATTAGCATAATAATCATCAGAGGAGTGCCTTCTTGCCCATCTTGCTTGTTTATATCACTCCAGTATCTTGTAGTCTTGAGGATGCACATTTTTAGCTTGATTTTTCTGTCCTGTAGGTTTTGCTTTTCACGTTGCATATTAAAAGCCCAGTCATTACTTCTTTCTCATGCACAAAACGTATCAGAGCTTTATCACTGCAAACTGCAGCTCCAAGCACCGACAGCAAAAGCAGCACCAGCCTACACCTCATCCACTGAATTGTTGGTAATCTCTCAATGGCAACGTTGCAGGCCTTCGGCCTAACCTAGGCAGGAAGGTTGGGCATGTGTGGATTAAAATGAAAGAACCTAGCAAAAGTGTGTGTTTTTACAGAGCAGGATGCCTATCCATGCTAGTAAAGCAAAAAAAAAAAAAAAAACTACCTTCCTTTGATAACAGAAGGGATTTATTTTGGTGATAAAAAGCTTGCTAGGATCTTCATTATTCTCCCTTTTCTATTCATAAGTCCCAATCTTGGGCCAAAATAAACACTATAAAAATTTAATTATTATTAAGAATTAATTATTAATTACTTAACTCCTGTTTTACTCTTTAAGCACTTATAGATGGCTAATTATTTAAGATGGATGTAGGCACTTCACATTAAAACACAAGTTTTATACATTGATGTACAGACTGTCAAAGAAAAAAAAAATGACAAAAATCATTGATATATTACAGTAAGATGGCTTTTTAGCATATGAATACATGATTAACCAGGGGAACAATAATTCTGCATAGGTCTTCCACCTGAACAATTCTCCCTCTTCCTACAAAGCTTTTTCAGGTAAAGTAATGGTATTTGATTCTGAACTGTGGGAAAAACAAAACCAAGTAAAACTGTAAAACAACCTGTCCTTTGAACATTCTTATTTTAAATTGGTCTTCCTCTAGCTTGACAGGATATAAAATCCTCTCAATTTCAGGTGTTCTCATGACCCCTCAGCTATAAGGGAGCTCAGTAGCAGGTTTAGCAGCTCAGCACTCCAAAACCACTCTGAGGAGCTGGTGGCCTAACAAAAAAAAAGGGTTCCAGTGCAGAGAAGGCATTTATCCCAAATAAAGTTATTCACATCTATTGTTCCCACATCCAAATGTCATTGAATCGTCTTATCTCACACCCTTCTGTTTGTTGCAAACACACAGGAAACACCCAATGTCCTTAGCACAGCTCTCCCTCTCCAACAAAAGACATCACCTTGACTTCAACATTCTAATGAAGAACTTGCAAAGAATTACCTTGACAGTGCTACTTAAAATGATCTTGCTTTCAGAACAGACAGTGTCCATTTAATAATCTTGGCAAAAGAAAGGTAAAACTAGTTTCAGATTTGTGTCCTGAATCTGCTGCCAAGTTTGGAAACATATGTACTAGTTTTAGAGAAATCAGGCACCTGATTAACAACAGGTAGAACTAAAGCCTCTCAAGAGTACCACACCTGCAATTCTCGAAACTGGAACTACATTTTTGTTATGAACAAAACTGATGCACATGAAACATGTGCAGCTGACACCTTCACCTGCACAGCCTAAGGAGAGATGGACCCTTCCAAAGCCACAGAGTTTTGCAATACAGATGAGACACTAAGCAGGTACTTTGATAAATAATAGGGTTGGACATGGGACTATAAACACCAAATAAAGCTCTCCTTTTGATCTTTATAAAATCTTTAATGACATATCCCAAAAGTGAGTGACAAAACCACTACAAAACTGAACTTCAAAGATAGCCCTATACTCCAATTATCAAAAAAACCTGACTTACCTTTCCCTTTGAGCTAAACTTAGTTACTTTTATGCAGGATGAGTAGCTCTACTGTGTGTTGACAGTCCCACTACCTTGTTACTTTCATTGCTGAGCTAAATTTACATCTAGCAAATTTCCCACTTCCTTCAAAAAAAGAGGAAAAAAGTGGTAGGGACTTAGCAAAAGATGTTTTATAAACATAGTATTACAAAAACCACTCTGTATTTGCAGCCTGCTGTCCCTCAGCTAAGTCAGTGATGAGTACTTTTAAAAGTTTTCTTCAAACTTTTAATAAATTTAATAGCTTTCAAATAATAATAATAACCACTCTAAAAATGTTTTGCATTACACTTATAGAAATTTTGTAGGAAATAACATCCAAAGAGATCTGGCTTCATTGCAGTATTAATTTAATAGCTAATGTGCATTATTCACATTGATATGCAAATACATGTGATATTAGTCCAACATGCAGCTGCTTAGAGAGATGCATTCATGCATCTTATGCCACTCTGACCCACTAGTGGTAGAAGATTTGTTGATCTAGTATGTTCTCCTTCAAGGGAAGGCAGGGAACATTTAAAGTCTTTTGGCCATCTCTCAGATTTTGTTGCATAGGAAAAAAACTTTTTTGTTTTTTTTGCAGCCTGCTGTTTCTAACACATGTAGATGTAAACACAGTTGTTTTTCCATTCTTCAGGGATTCTTCTTCTTGGTTTTCTGTTCTTCCTTAAGGTCTTTTGCATTACATCTGGATTCCAATGCTGTTAACATTTCCCCTGTCGTCAGGTTGGCTCCCTTCATTATCAGTCGATCTCCATCAGCTGTAAATGAAGAAAATCTTAAGAAGCACAAAGTGACAGCTACTCTAGTGAGCAATTGTTTTGTACATATAAATCCAAATGCCCTGTTTGTCTTGTCTGATTAGAAAGTACTCCAGCTACCAAGGAACCTGACTATGCACCACCACCAGAGAAACTGCACACAATATGCACTTAATTTTCACTTCTGCATTGCGTTATTGAAAAATCTGAAACATTTGTCTAGGTATGACCATAGCAAGAACACATTTGATAAGAATGGCTCATACTCAGTCATCTCAGAGAAGGCAAAGAAGGCATTGGAAGGTGTAATTTCCACACATAGCTAGGCATTTTAGTAGCCTGTTGTCTGTGATCCATTTAACATACTTCTTCAGCCAAAACAACAAATTGGTTCACACAATCTGGTGGTTATAATGTAAAAAAATAGAGAGCACTAGGATTTCTAAAATTCTGAAAGAATTTATTTTAAAACAGGCAGGAAGCAGTAGAAGTTGAGTATTGTACCCAAGTTAATTATTTTGCAAGATTTGCAAGTACAAAACCAATACTCAAACCCATATAGTGAAATACCATGCCTGCCATCCATGTTCCAGCCGTATCTTTGCCAACTGCAAGGACTACAAACACTTCACTGGAGAAAAATCAGCTCTTAAAAAATGAAGAGTTTAGAGGTGTCTTGGCATTAATGAGATAAACTGTTTTGGGTTTGCACTGTGAAAAAACATAGAGCTTTACTGCTTTAGTCTTAATAAATCACAAGGATGGGAAAGACAGAGGCATGAGGGAGAGAGAGGCAAGCAATGTTAACATTGCAATAGGTAGACTTTCCTAAGCAAAACAAAGAACATTCAACACTTTTGACATTTCCACCAATTCACTAAAAATATGGAAGTTTAAAGATAAGGGGTAGCACTAATCAGTAATAATGAAAACTTTAATGGGCTACATGACATATTGGTCCATTACAGCACAGCAGGAGAGAAGATGGAGCCAGAGAAAAGGACAAAAGCAGATTAGAGCCATCTGTTCATAGCCTAGAATCTGGGACGCTTCCAGAACTGATGAAATTTCCACCACCAATTCCCTGCCCTCTCCCTATACCCTCAAAGGAAACCAAGAAATTTGTTGTACATAGTTGACCTCATTCTGCAGGTCCATCTGCACATGTATGGCCTCACCCATCTGAGCAGTTCCTCCAAACTACAGTTACTCAGTTGCATAAGCAACTAAGGGTATTCAACCTTCTGTTCTCAAGACTGAGATGCCCCCACCACGGGTAACAAAAAAATTACAGGAAGTAAATAGATTATTATATAAAAACAGAGCTACATTTACTTTCCTGGAATTGTACCTGACTGCAAGGTCATATGAGTACATCACTACAAAAGTACACTCAGCTCCAAAGTTGTCATTGTTGGATCTAGCATCCCTTAGATCTAACTGTAGTCGGGACATATATACACATTTATCTAGACATCAGGCTGTTAGTGACACCCTCTTTCTTTTTTCCTCCCCGTTGCACAACTTCTAGCTATGGACCAGAGAAAAAAAAAAAAACAACCACAGTTAAAAAAAATATATAGAATACAATAACACTCCAACAACACAAACCCAGGGGTTTTCTGTTTGTTTAAATAAAAAGCTCCTTACCAAACGTAACATCTACAACTGGTTCAGATCCATCATGTCTCACATCAGCAGTCACTTCACAGTTTGTATTAGTAGCTTGGACTTTTTTATGGTAAATACATTGGAGAAATTTTCTGAAAATATATTCATATATTAAGTAGCTTGCAGACAGAAATTAAAGCATATTTCTAAAACTAATTTGCGTATTTTGATATTGCTGAGCAACAAAGTATAAACAAAACAGGATTTGAACTTCAGTTCAGACAAGTACTTCTTACAAGAGAATCAGTCTTAAAAATCCAAACTGATATTCCTCATATGCTAACATGTAAAAACCATACCAAAGAACTGTGTAAAACGTCAGTGTACACACTTTCTGTGTTTCTCTCAGCTGGATTAGTCACAATAATAAAACAAACAGCAAAGTGATTTTCATTTTTCTTTATACATCATTGGCTTGCCAATGTTTTGTTGTTTGGGTTTCAGACAGCATTTATTTATGAGACATCTTTGGTGTCCTGTAGATTTCTGAAATGCATGACAGCTACTTTAAGCTGCTATTCTGGCAGCTTGAATGATTTACTAAAATATGGGCATAGATATTCCAAGTGTTACTAAATTAATTTTAAAAGTAGGTGTGCCTGTAAAGCCATTACAAAACGACATGTTGCAATTATTTGGAACAGAACCTCCATCGCTGGAGAAGCACAATTCCTTACATTTCCCCAACAGTTACAGGGACAGAGAAGCTGCTGCTGCCCCGTTTCCCTGTTACCAGCACCGGGAGTGGCTGCATGCCCTCCCTGCAGGATGGGCCCCCGAGGGGAGCCCACGGAGCACTCCGGCGAGGCTCGGTGCCCACGCCTGTCAGAAGGGTCTCTGTAAGCTGGCACAGGCCCAGCGCAGGCAGCACCGGGCCAGCCCTGCCGGGACACTCGCGGGGGCGCAGCAAGGGCGCACGGAGGGCGCTGGGCCGTCTACACGCACGGAGCCCGGGCAGAACGGGGCCGGGGCCGGGACCGCGGCCGCCCCCGCAGCCCCCTCACCTCGTGCTCTCCACGTTGGGCTCGAAGGGGCAGAACCGGACCACGATACTCTTCACCGGCCGCAGCACCACGTTCATCTTGGACGCCATCTTCTTCCCGTCCTCTACTACAGCTCCCAGCAGCCCGCGCGCACGGGCGCTCGATGGTGGCGGCCGCGTCGGCCCGCCGCGCGGGCACATGGGAGCTGTAGTCCGGGCCGCGGCCGCGGCCTTGGGGGCGGGAGGACCCTGGTTCATGACCCGAGGCGCTCGGAGCCAGGCTCCTAGCTCGCTGTGGGGGGAGAGCTGACCTGCCTGTGTCAGAGAATCATAGACTGGTTTGGGTTGGAAGGGAGTTTAAATTTCATCTAGCTCCAACCGCTCTCCCTGTGCAGGGACACCTTTCGCTAGACAGGGTTGCTCAAAGCTCCATCCAGCCCGGCTAGAACACCTCCAAGGCTAAAGCATCCGCAGTTTCTCTGGACAACGTGTTGCAGTGCTTCACCACCCTCACAGCAAAGAACTTCTCCCTAATAATCTAGTATAAACTCACTCTCTGCCAGTTTAAAGCCATTTGCCCTTGTCCTGTCACTACATGCTCTTGTAAAAAGTCCCTCTTCAGCTTTCTTGTAGGTTTTCTTCAGTACTGGAAGGCAACAACAAGGTCTCCCGCAGAGACTTACTCCCTCCAGGCTGAATAACTGTGACAGTCTCAGCCTTTCCTCGTAGGAGGGGTGCTCCATCCCTCTGATCATATTCTTCATCCTCCTCTGGACTTGGTCCAACAGATCAATGTCCTCCGTGTACTGAGAACCCCAGAGCTGGACGCAGCAGTCCCGGTGGGTTTCCACAAGAGTGGAGTAGCGCGGGAGGATAAGGATCACTAAGGAGCTGTCAGTACAGCTAAAGATAAATTAGAGGCAATGTTTTGGAATAGGAGAGAGAGGAGGAGGAGAGAGATTTGCAAGAGGCATTGCTGCTGGAAGTGAACACATTTGGTTTTTCGTTTTTTATGGGTTATGTCCAGCAGCTGCTTCCCAGCCCTTAAATTAAGCCTGGAGAAGAGGAGGCTCAGGGGTGACCTGATCATTCCCTACAACTCCCTGAAAGGAGGGTGCAGCCAGGTGAGGATTGGCCTCTTCTTCCAGGCAACAAGAGACAGGACAAGATTACATAGTCTTAAACTGCAGGAGGGAAGCTTCAGGTTGGGCATTAGGAAGAAATTCTTCAAGTAATGGAATTGGAATGGGCTGCCCAGAGAGGTGGTGGAGTCACCATCCCTGGAAAGACGGGACGTGGCACCTGGTGGCATGTTGTAAGTGACAAGGTGGTGTTTGGCCACAGGTTGGACTCGATAATCTCAGAGGTCTTCTCCAACCTGACTGATTCTGTGCCTGTGTCCGGGTGCCACTAGATGGCACGCAGCTCCCTGGCAAGCGGCTCCGCAGCACGGGCATCTGCGTGAGGGCTGCGGACGGCAGCCAAGGCGTTCCAACGCTCTTTGTGAATTTCCATGCAATATTCCATACAGACCCAAGCTCCCGACCGAACCGCATTAAATATCTGTCATTTCTTGGAATGGATAACTTATTTTTATAAGCTTATCTTTGTTTATTCCAAGTCCTCTTCCTTAAAAAACTCACATAGTCATTCAGTAAAACCATCCTCTTCGCTGAGGTTTAGACAAGAAATTAACTAGCACAACTAGTTAACTATTTAACAATTAACTAGTTAACAATTAACTAAGCACAATGGAGTTAATATAGTTGCAATGTTTGAAGTTTTTATTCTCTCTCTCAACAGAATAAAAATTATATATATATATGTATTTATCTATGTTAGATATGATGGTCTTCCCTTACGGAAAAAAATGGAAAAAATGCGTTATTATGAGATATCTTTTAAAAGATTTCACTGTAACCAATAAAGAGCTGGTTTAAATAGGAATTTTTCCTATACAGTCGGCTTAGATACAGGGCCAGGTGAACAGAGAATTTTACATTTGGGAGGCAGAAGTAACTTATGAAATTTCAACATCTCTTTCTTCATTGTAACACCAAGAGCTAAATGTGTTCCATTTAAAATCTCTGGCAAAATTTCCATTGGCTTCTATGGTAACACTGAAGGGATAACATCAGTAAAGGACAGGGGAAGAAAGAATGATCACTGATTTTTCTAAGGGCTCCATTCTTCACACTGTTGATACTGTGGCACTCACTGACTTAAAAATATGCATGACCAAGACAGTTTTATATTTGCTCTTACTGCATTTTGATAGTAATTTAAGAAGAATGTTTAGCTTACCTTGCTCAATTAAATGAAGAGAAAATTTTGTTTACTCCTTTCCACGCTCAGATCAGTTAATTTTTTTACTTTATTGTCAGCAGTAAAATTTGCATCTTTCCCCTTAAGCCATCTGTTTGGAGAAATCGAACACTATCTCTGATTTTTCAAAGTACTTTTTAATTTTTTGAAGTCTGAGAGATTCCCAGTAACACCATACAACAGGTATCTGTCAACTGAAAGGCTCTGTGTTCTATTTCTCCCTTCAAAGAATAGTCTGCATCTGTGATATGAAACCAAGAATTCCTACTCATCCCTATGAATAGGAGGTATCTCTTCCTTTGTTGCTACTTCTGCTTGTTGACAAGGAAGTCTTTCTCAACACTTATTCTAAATGCAGTAGTTTTAGCTGATGATAATTCTGGTGAGAATGTGAACTTTTAGTTACTAAAAAAAAAAAAAAAAAGAACCCAAAGCCAGGCATTAAAAGCAATCTGCTTTTAAAACCAGGTGGTAGTTAATCACAATACGTTGGGCTACCCTCAGTTTATACCAGAGTAACTCCGACTGACCTCTGCCATTTCAGGAAAACTGATGATTTATCCACCTTGAATCAGTCTCTCCAGTTCCAGCAGCTAATCTGGGAACTCTCAAGTGTCTACTTTTGAGACTGCTCTCCAAGGACAGCCTTGGGAGTCTGAATGATTCATGATTCTTATACCTAATGATAATCATACACATTCCTAAAGCATAGTAACATGAAGCATCATCAAAAGATGCATTATTATAATGGCAACAATTTTAATATTCCTTTCACTAGGTGGATCTTTTTTGTTATAAATGCTGCCTCATCCCAATCTACAGACTTTCATGTCATCAGTTTCACTCAAGTGTAGCCACAAACCCATAGCACCATATACAGCAAGGAAAACCTGCAGCCATGCTTTTGACATTGTAGTTATGCAGAGAAAAGTTGCAGAAAAAAAGTTATGCAGAAAAAGGTCTGTAGTATTAATTATACTAAGTAAATTTTCCTCTTTTTTCATTGATCATTCCAGATCTCTTAGATCCAGGGAAGATTCTTCTTCTTTTCCTCCTGTTTCTTACTTAACTGCTTTAATTTTCTGTTATGTTTTCTGACTATAGAAAGGCCCGCAGTTCAGAACTCTTGAAAATTTCTCCATGTTTGGGCATGCCTGTTTTTAGCACCTTGGCTCTGGGTTTTGATTGCTCTTCAAATGCTGCCTGAGAGAGGCTTCTCAATGCCACATTTCAGGTGTGGTGTAACACCTCAGTGTGTTTATTCCGTTCTGGAGACTTGGGTCGTTATCTCTGACTGTCATCAGCTGATTCCCTCCTCTGCATCTTTATCCTTTTTCTGCTGGGTCTTTCTCTGAGTCTTGTCACAAACGTCAATAGGCCCCGAATTCAGCAATCAGAATGTCATGTCTGCACATCTAGTTATAGTGCTGTGTAGTCCAGGAATAAAATGTAATGCTGCCTTCAGGGCAGTCTGCAGTGCGGAGGAGAAGTGAGCCAACACAAAGCCAGCAGGCTGCCTGCTCAGCACTGAGGTGATGCTTCCAGATGGCCACCCAGAAGAGGCTCTTTGAGAAAGACTGTGTGCTGAGCCTGACAGGGGAAGAAAATTATTTCTGGAAACAGAAAAACACTCTGACAAATGTGGTATTATGGACATCTCTTCGAAAGAGCAATGGACAGAGACAGTCAAGATCACAAAAGACTTGCAGCCAGTCGTTATAAAATACTAGTGCCACATTGAAGGACATGTTGGAATGAATTCCCTACCATACTGGAGGAACACTGCTTATAGTCATAAAAATATAAACCAGTCTGTGTTTTCTGTCTGGCTTTGTTTCTTTCTTTGAACTGAATATTTTACACCATATGTCAGTTACTGAATTTTAAAAATATTTTCCCAAAGAGAAGAGCTGGTGAAGGCCCTTTATTCTCTAAAAATTGTGGAAGTCAAGCATAGTTTTATACTAATAGTACTACCAATTTGGCATTTTATTTATAAACCAACTAATAGTTGTATGCTGTTAGTGTGGGATTCAAAAATAAAAACAAAAAATAAAATCAACCGGCAAAGGTGCCACTTACAATAAGCCTGCTGTATAATTAATTCTGAAATAATAACTCTGCATATCAGTTCAGAAAAGCTCTTATGGGAGTGAATAAACAGATTCCCTAGTTGCTCTTTACTCCTCTGCAAACATGTATTTCTATTGCCTGAGGTTAACAACTGCCAGCAGAAATGTTTGCTAAAATAATATGCAGCATTTAACTGGCTGAGAACATACTGTGCCAATTCCTGACTTGTAACTTAATTTCTTGAGGATAATGCCAAAAGCTTTATTTCGTATATTTTCTTCCCTGTCTAATAAATACTACATTAAATTTCTGCAGTTATCCTTTGGATTTTTATGTTGATTTAAAATATGAACTTGCTTCCAGCAAAGAAAGTCCATTATCATAATAGCAAAAGGCACATAGGTGAGCTGAAATGAATGGTAACAACCCAAGGTTAGCACCTGAGTCCTTGAGGTCTGGAATCTATTCTTGAATCTCCAGGTAGATTTAATGTGTATATTTTTACTTTAAAAGTCCTTGCATACAGTGGCTCTCAGCTCACAGGCACAGTCCCATTTGACAGATCTGACTCTAACAGAGTCATTGTCATAGTTTGAGGGGGAACAGATTTTTCACAAGTGCAGAATTTGGGAAAAGCAGCTGTGTTAGAATTTGATCTATATTTTCAAAGACTTCCTGAAGGTTTGTCTGTGCTTCAGATAACTTGTTAGAGGTTTTGAGGAGCTCAGCAGCATATTGACATTTGTACCACTTTGCTAAGGGCATGCTTCAGTGCTGTGAATACCGTAAGCAAAGCAGTTTGTTTTCACTGCGTTCTGCTAAGAATAGCTGTACCTATAGATTGATGGTTTAAGTTATTGGTATTGTCAGCAAAGTGTAACAACACTGCTCAATTGAATGTGGTGACCAGCCAAGATCGTCTCTCTGCACGCTTTCCTTTTTCCATGTCAAGAACTTTCACTTTGTATTCTACGAGCTTATTTATGCAGCGGTTTTCACTTCTATTTTATAGATTTCAAGAATGTATCTGGGCATGGCCTACATGTACACCATAGAATACCTACTTAACACAGATAAAAATTGAAACATAAAGAGTCTAGACATTTAGACATAAAGGAACTAGATCTCAAAATAGGAGATTTTTATGCAACCATTTACTGTAACAAGTTTCATATAATTGTATCTATTTATTAACATGAGTAAAAGGTATCTCCTCAAGGGAATCTTTGTAAAGAATTCTTGCTATCTATATGACTAGAAGACCATATTTCTTTAAACTCAAACATGTATCAATGTCAGTGACATGCTACTAAATTTAGTATTGTAATTCCAGTATACAGGTAGCTTGACTTACTGAGAGACCATGACAAAAATATTCTTAGTTGTAAATTTAAATGTGCCACAACATCCTTCATGTAAAGCTTGTTCTACATTTGCAGTCAGTTACAAAAAAACCCACACCAAACCCCTTAGCAGCTGGATCATGAATCTGTTGGTCTTACCTTGTACTAGAATAAAAGAGGTAAGTTTTGTTAAAAGCACAAGAGTATCATTCAGGTGGTGTTACACAAGAATTCCAGGGGCAATGCGGTCAGTGATATGCACTCACTTACTGCAGCAATTAATAGAACAAGGATCTGAGCCATTTTGAAGTTTTGTCAGATATCTCCTTCTGTGATTACATATATGTGATTAATAGTAGTGTAATAATTACATTATTGTGTACTAATTGAAGTAACATGTCAGAAGATAGAGGAGAACAAATAAGATAATGCCAGAGTTGTTTGTTCTACATACAGAAGCTGCATTATAGAAACAATATGCAGCAGATGACAATTTAGATAGATACTCCCAGGAAATTTATATTACACAGATGAAATTAGGAATATGAAATGCCATATAAATAGCAAAACTGGTGAATTTTATTCAAGCATATATTACCATTTAATGCAGAAATGAAGCAGGTATCATTTCTCAAGCAGTGCTTTTCAACCTATGGACCCTTAGTCTTCTGTGGCCTGTGGGTTCATGAAGGCTCAATTTAAAAAAATAATAATTCTTACTCTTGGCAGACTTCCAGTCAGGGTCGAGGAGTCTCAATCTCCCCTTGAACACTGTGAGGATCCACAGTGTTGCTGATCTTTACAGATCAGTAAAGGTTGATCACCACGGTGTAAGTGGTCACTGTTCAGCCCTGATGATGAGACAGCAGAGTATTGGTTACTAGGCTAGTTCCAAATGGTCAGATTTTCCAGACAGAGATTCCTAATGTTTTAAAAATATCAAAGATTTTTCTCTGTATCACTCAAAACGAGAAGAAATCATCACAATTTTCTCCTGGTCTTGAATTACTGACAGTATATCCACATTTCATCCCTCTTGAACTACATTAATTAACTTAAACATCTCAGGGCCCTTAGGACAACCAATTCAATTCTTACCTTTATCCAATTTTTTGTGTGACATATTAAACAGAGAATGTGCAAGCCGGAGATATCAAACACTTGTGTTTAGTTTTGTGCCTATGTCCCAGGTTACAATATAGATGTATTCTATTACCACCAGCTGTGGGCCATTAGCTGTTATCGCCTGCTATGACCCACCCCTGATAACAGACAAGGGGCCAGCAAGAAACCACTGCATGACTCATGGACTTATCTCATCCTATTGTGAGCTGCTCCACCCAGGAGGGAGGAGCCAAGCATTCCCACCTGAATATAACCTGGCCTTGGAACTGCCTAAGGGAGCCCTGTCTACTGGGTTCCTAGAGGACAAGAGCTACCACTGGATCTTCAGCTGGAGACCAGACCTTCCACAGGATCACTGCTTCAACTGAACTACTTCATCTGGACTGCTACCACCACCCTAACAGGGTGTCAGGTTGTATCTGACTTTCTCGGTGTTTTTTCCTTGTATTATTTCCCTTTTTTAAAATTTTCTTTCTTATTAAATTTTAATCCTGACTTACAATCTCCCACTGGTTTGTTTTCAAACCAATACAGCATATAATATTTTTGTTCACACATTGAAATTGCTGGATCAAATTTCACAGTTGGTCACATTTCTCTCTGTAGTCCTGATGGGGAAAAATTATCCTGATGAATCAAGACTACTAAACTAGAAACATTTCCAATACATTTATTTTTATGCCATTTTCCCTTTTTCTTGATGAATGAGCAGTGTATAAAGATAAGAGATTAATAAATATAATATATATAAACATATGATATAAAATATATTTAATATATGAACTAGAGAAAAAAATATATAACTTATTTTCAGAAAATCATTTCTAGCAGTAAGAAAATTTGTCTCTTCTTATCAATGGCCTATTGAGAAACTTAGTTGAAATCAAACGCTTGTGACTGGTATGACCATAATAAGCTCTAGAGCTCTACAGAGATACAAACAAATATTTAAGGGATAACCACTTCAAAAGGAAGGAGAAAAGCAATGAATTTAGCTATTTTATTCAATCTCCATCATGCCTGCAATGAGAGAGTACATTCATCTACTGTCCCTCCCAGAAAATCCATATCATCAAACACAGGATAAAACATCAGTTTCCAAGGCAGCTTTTTCTGGCAAAATCCATCGGTTCTGTGTTGACCCCAGGTGCAGTAACAATGTGAGGTTTGAGGGGCACAGGCTTTGTGTGTGTGTCCCTTGTACAGCAGCAGCTGAGTTAATTAGCAGGACTAAAATTCAGAGGTGTCTGACTATTCTTAGCCCACTCCCTTGCTGCAGGCACAGAACAGGTTTGTCTCTGCAGACGCTCTGTTGTCCAAACTAATACGAGTGATGCTTTTGCTGTGGCTGCACAGAAAGGAGTGCACCATTTGAGAAAGGCAGCAGCACACAGCAAAGAGGCAACTGCCTGTGGCTTCTCACAAAATACATTTACGACAGCAGACAGCTCCTGTGGAACAGGGGTGATGAGCCAAAGGTCTCTGCTGCCGCACCCTGCGCTGCCTGCAGTAGCCAACAACACTGCTCTGCCTTTTGTGGGGCTTCCACCAACATGGGTGTAATCAAGCAGGTTTCTCCTCCCAGTCTTAGACAAATATATGCATAATCTATTTCAGTTACTGCTTTTTTCTATTTGGTAGTGACACATTTAAGTTTTAAATCCTCTGTGCTTCTCACTGACCAAATAAGCTGCTCCTGTCTCCCCCTCTCTGAGGGCTTTCAGGACATAGTCAATACCTATAAACTGTAGAGATGTGAAGGGAAGATTCATCTCATTAAAGTGTTCCACGAGTGGAGATTTCTTTATTCTCTCTTGTGATTTGTGACCGTAATTTCTGACCTTTACTATCTGTGTTGTCTCACTTATACATTGTGTGCCCCTAGGGAATGTACTCAAGCACATCACAGGACTTACTAGCAGATTTTTGCTTTATGTTATATACCTTGCTTCTCCCCTATCAGAGTATTCTCATCTGTTTACTGATCCTGTAATAGCTCAATGGGTAAAATCATTCTTCTAGAAGACCAGGTTCTGGGAAAATTACTTATATTGCTTTCAGATATTGCTTCTCTACCGGATTTTTCACTGCACTTATGTCAATAATGCAATTTTTTACTCTTTAATGCTACAATTCCTCAGTAAAAACCAATTATTTTTAGAAATACCATAGCAGCACAGGCTCCCTCTGCTCACAAATGCAGCCCTAGCATAAAAAATTACACTTGAACAGCTTGAGAGCTGCAGGTGGCTAAAGAGTCCCCAAACTCCCACCCACCATCTAACAGCATCCAGCAGTTTCCAAATTTGCTGTAAATCCTTGCAGCTCGTAACTACAAACATTCGTCATTTTCTCCATCTAAAGAAATTAGGCTGCTGCCTTCTCATCCTAGAAGTATGTGGAGGGCAAGTCAGAGGAGGGGACTATGCTAAAAGGAGCCTCACAAAGACAAATGGGGCCAGAAAGAAGCTGTACTCAAAGAAATCTAAGTGTAAACCATTCTCTGTTGCTAAAATTTCATTTTACAGAGAGAAGTGTCTGATTAGGATTCTGATCCTCACCAGAAATTTGATGCAGCCACCAACAGCTTTACTGAAACACTAATTTTTGAGTGACAGTGCACACTCTTGCATAAAAATATTCTTTCTACCCACATCCGGTTTAAATCTATGCATAACTGGCTCCACATGACTTGGGAATGATCCAGTTCTTGGAGCAAAAATCGGGAAACTCCATAAAGCGAAGTGCCATGGGAATGACAACCTTATATGTATTTATGAAACTTTTCCATTAGGAAAAGTAGTCAAACATGAAGCAGTCTTAGTCTGCTTTCCCATGGAATTTGCACAGTACAAGAGTATGCATGAAAACAAATCTAGATGTTTCTAGATGAAATAGAAAAGGGATATCAAACCCTTTGGTTGGTTTCAATCCATAAAGGGATTGCTCTGCCCCTTTAGGGTCTTGGTGTGGTCTGAGCAGCACTGGTCAGTCAGTGCTTGAAACCTTGGCTGAAAAGGCTCATGCTTTGGTTTTTTGGTAACCATTCCAGAGAAACTCTGGATGCAGTGAACTGAAAAAGTTATTTTTCAGCTCATTCAATTCAGCTCACTCAGGTGACATTCAATAAAGAGATGTCTCAATTAAACAAGTGCACTTTAAAGCCTTTATGTATTATATCAATCAGAGAATCAAAATGAAGAAGTTGCTTGAAAACTGTTGATTAATTGTAGAAGTTAATACTGGTGCAGAAAAGAGAAGCAAGGGATAAAATGCCAACCTAATTCTTAATTTGAGATCTAGAAACTGTTGAAGTCACGTAACCAAAAATGATAAAGTAGGAAAGAAAAAAAAAGCCCCCCAAAATAATAAGACTATATCATGTTATATAATTTTCATCTGCTTGATAAGGAATGATAAGTAACCACAACATACTTGGAATTACATGAGGCTGATGGTGCTTTGGAAAGGCATCAGATGGGTATGAGCACCTGCCTGTATTTTGCACCAGTGCTTGTGTAGAAGGCTCTGATGCCTTCCACTGCTAATATTCATGGCAACAGGGATCCAGGCTTATGCAAGGATGCATCCATTGAAGCCACTGGTGTTCTGTGACAAAATGTAGCCCTGTCTGAGGAGGCCCATGGGGAAGTGACTCCCTGAATGAGCCTCTGAATCCATGGGAGCTGACTTCATAGGGTCACCGTTTTGTTCAGCAAGAGCATTTGGACCCATTCCCCTTCAGCTTTCCAGTGCTCAGGGAATGATTTTTGTGTGCAAATAAGGGAGAAGAGATAAATCCAAAGCCTTCCCCAAAATATTCCCTGCATATTAAACATTTAGGCATATTAACCTATCTCGGTGCTTGTTTCTGGGATGGTGCTGACCAGCTACAAAACCTGTGCTCAGAATCAAAGGTTTGTTGCCATTAAATTTGTCCATTGGTTCAAAATTCTTCTTGAAATTTCTGAATGCAGCTAAATAAACTCTCTTTAATTCCAGAATAACCTAACTAATATGAATTTAGTATTAATTCCTTTAAAAAAGCTGAGTGGCACAGACATGGTGACTGTGTCAAATTGTGCCAACACTATGTGGAGCTCACTTGTATGTTATAGCTGGGAAAGTCATATCAGATTTGCTTTAATGGATTTTCCCAGAAAGCATTTTCTCAAACTGGTGCACAGCTTAACAACCACAGCTTGTGTAATTCTTGTCTTGGGTGTTTCACAATGTCGTTTCTTGGTCTTCTGAATGTGAGACTCCAAGTAAAGTAACAGAGCAAGTAATGTTGGCAATAGAAGCAGGTAATGTGAAATTCATACCTCACACCTGCTTTTCTATGCCACTTAGTCTGTGCCAAAATGCTACTCTCTTGTTGGAAGCTAAGCAAATATCAGATGCCTTTCATTTCCCAGACATGTGTGCCACATGCCACAATGTGCTCCAAGTCTTATTTGCATTTGAAGAAGAAAGAATCAGTCTTTTGTGTGTCTTTATTGCAATCATTGTGGTTGTAAGGATCTCTTTTTCCTGGCAGGTACAGATTTCTTAATTGGACCTGTCCATCCAGGTGCCTCTGGTTTTTTCTACATTATCATCCTGCTTGTAAGACTTGTGCTACCCTGATTTCTTTTCCTACTCTCCTAAGCATGTGTGACAACAATGAGAAAGTGTAAGGTAAAAGAACCCCACATTCTGTTTCTTTGCAGTATTTCTTGCTTCTTCTACTGTGTGCTGGCTGTTTTGCTTTGGGGAACACTGGCCTGCAGAGCTGCAGAAAGTCTTCTGTGACTTAAACTACAGCCAGTGCTGTGTGTTTCAAGGATGCAGGACTCCCCTGCTGCCTCCCAACTTTCCTGTTTCTTACAGACAACGCCAGCCTGGAAACATTCTTGACTAGCCTGCTGCCTTTGGATTTCCTTGGTGGAGGATGAAGAATGATGGCAGGAGAAAACTTGCTGATCACAGTGACATCTCTCTGCCTTCATTTTTATGAATGGGTTCATTTCTCTTTCTGCTGAACTCATCCAGAGATTCTAAAGGATCCAAGTGAAAAAAGAGCTGGTAGAGTTCTGCACTCCTGGACAGGATTCAGTTGTCTTTCCACATGTGCTAACTGTTATTTAAGGGAGTGGATGCATCCTGCCTGTTCTCCAGCTGCCCACCTTATAGGAAGGTCCAACTTTCTCCCAAACCCAATGTCATATCTGCCACCCCATGCAAATGACTTGGATATCCCAAAGTACCTCCAAAGGATGTCTTAAGAAGTGCACTCACATCCCTGGACTCTGTAAGCATTTTAATTTAATTCATTGGATGTGGGAATAATTCATTGGATGTGGGGATATCACAAAAATTATGTCTCTTTTCAGTAACGTTTTCAAGATTCTGGTATTAGGAAACCAAACAGAATTCAGTCTCATTAAACGTCTATCTGCCAAGATCTGCAAAAGAGGAAATGAAAGAATATTTTACCTTTTTTTTTGTGTATTTTTCAATTTTTCTTCGGAGTGTGTGGCTTTTTTGTGAGTAGAGATCAGCATACTCAGTAATAAAGGGAGATAGAATATATTTTAATGTCATTACTGTTGTGAAAAGTCAGAAAATAATTGATAGTTTGCTTGTAAAGTCTTCTTTTATATGGGAGAAAGAAAGATCAGCAATAAATAATTTTAAGTGAGGAATGCAACTAGATTTGGAGGATTTTCTGGGAATATGATTAACTTTCTCCTGCTCCAACCGAAGGGCCAGAATGAAAGTAAACAAATGGCATCAGCCCATGAGTCAGATTGTAGTGAAGTCAGTTGTTGACAAGTCGTCCTAGCAGTGTTGCTAGAATTTAGCTGCTAGGTGATGTCAGAATGGCTGAACTTGCTGTCAAATTACTTCAGTTTACCACCTGCCTGCCATGCCTCCCCAGTTAGATATAAAATCTATTAATTTCTTCTTGCCTGCCTGGGTGAATTTCATACTCTGTTATGAAAAAGTAAGCTCTCTCCAGCTCCAACAGGAACCTATCTTTAACCTGTTTGAGGTTTTTTCTCCATAAGCTGGTCCAGTTGGCCATTGTGGCCATTGCTATGTGCAAATAACTCACTAAGGTAAGAGCTGTGTGAAGCTCTGGAGCAGTGTGGGCTTCACCTGCCAGACAACTCCTAGCCAGAGGCTCTCTTGTGACGTGCCCAGAGAGTTACTACCAGGCTGTACTTGTACTGTGCCAGGTATGGTTTTGCTCTGCTGAATAAAAGCTATGAATATTTCAATTCAAGCCAGTTTAAAAGTTTTTCAGAGAAGAGCTTCAACTGCATGATGTTTCATTATAATGTGGCATCATAAAACATAGCTGGGAGATATGAAGCAGTAACATGGGTGTTAGGAAAGAAGAAAACATTACACAGATTCAACAGAAAGAGTAATGGAATTTAACTACCCCATCATAAGAAACACACTTCAGACTCCTTTGGCCTTTTCAGGTCTAGCAACAAAACAGATTCAATGCAGTGCTAGTAGTGAACAGGCTTGAAGGGTCCAGGGAGAAGAAACACGTCTTTCCCCATTGGAATACTCCCCAGAACATCTCAGCGTTGCTGGTTGCCACCATGAGAAGTTATCTTGGGGCAAAGGTGCAGAAATGTCCTGATGTGTCTGGGAAGTGCTGCCCTGCCCTGGGATAGCAGTCCTTAACCAGAGTGGAGCAGCTTCTGTCCGAAAATGTGTCCACATTTACAGCTTCACACTTCACAGCCTTCTTCATTCAGCTCCATCCAGCAGCTTTTTGTTGTTGTTATAACAATGGGCTTTTCTACTCTTTGGATTTAGCTAAGCAATCAGATAATTTGATGAAGCACTGTAGGTGGAAACAGTGTGGGTTTTTTTCCCACTGCACAGTGCTTAATAATAATAATGATGATGATAACAATAATAATAATGCATCTGAAAATTTTTCTTTCTTCCTTTAATTTGATCAAATTAATGTTCCTTAGATAATTAGACTCCCAGGCTACTTAAATGTGGATCACTCCAGTGGCTACTTCAGCCATTTGGAAGAAGCACACAGCAGCTTCACACAGAGAGGAAAATAATGCCAGCTTTGTTATCCCCCAGGAAACAAACACAGATGTTCTCCACTTGAAACTAGTGTAATTTATCATTTCCTGCACACTACAAGACTGCTAGGTTCAACAAAAAGGTAAAGGTGGAACACTGAAACAGATCTGGAAGAACTTAGATGATACAGAATAGAAATTTGTGCTGCAAGGGACACACGGAACAGGAGTAGTGTTTATTCATTCCGTGTCAGTATTTGAAATCAGAATGAGGGTGGCAGTGTACCGGTACTGTCTGGAGGGGGAAATTTCTGTAGACAAAGGTAAAAATACACGGTTTGCATCTTTCCAGTTCCTACAAGAAGAACTTCAACAGATTGATCCATATTTGGATGGACCACATCTAAAGAAACCCATGTGGCTTTAGCTGAATGTAATTGGCTATTTTCTGTTCACTGAGTGTTCACATTTCCTTAAATTTATGTGACAATTTCTTTAGTACTGGACTGTTGAAATGTGAATGAAAAGATTTTGTTATAATTGATCAAATTTGTCCCAAGGTATTCTCCAGCTGGGTGACTTATGTATAAATGCAATATTTCAATTACATAGATTCTTGTGAAACAACGGCTTTGAAATGCACTCTCCAAACCTCTCTGCAGGCAGGTAGAAATGCATGGGGCTTTCTTCAAGTTTCACAGGAAGGAGCCATAAAAGTGAGCTCAAAATTATGGACTACTTAAAAACAGGATTAGGAAAAAATAGGAAGAATAGGTTTATCAAGTGCTATTAAGTACAGCAGCTTTACTTCAGCTCTGCTCCCTTAACCCTTGACTCCTGGTATGAATAAGTGCACAAAAGGGATCATTCAATATTTGTGGCTTCCTTATATTTCATAAACTCATAGAACACCATGATAGAAAGGACCTCAAGGATCATCTTATCTAACCTTTCTTGGCAAAAGCATGGTCTAGACAAGATGGTCCTTCACCCTGTCCAGCTGAATCTTAAAAGTGTCCAGTGTTTGGGAATCCACCACTTCCCCATAGAGATTATGCCAACGGCTGATTGTTCTCATTGTGAAAAATTTTATTTTGTGTCAAAAGCACCCTAGTAGTAACTTGTACCCACTACCCCTCATCTTTTGCATGTGACTCATTGTAAAAAAATAGAGTCTCTCTCGTTCTTTGTCGCCCCCTTTTAATTTCTGGATGATAGTGATAAGGTGTCCCTCATGTCGTCTGTTCTCAAGGCTGAACAAACCCAGTTCTGTTTTTCCTCATATGGCAGACTTCCCAGTCCTTTGCCTGATGTGGCTGCCTGACCACAGCTGAATTTGGGACTTGCTGGAATCACAGCAGGGATGTACGGGGCAGAATTCTCTTGGGATCTGGGGAGTAACAAGGCATTAATTGGTGGATGTTAATATTAGTGAAGCAGTAATAAAGTCAAGATGATTGTGTTACTCCTCTGTGCAGCCACCATCAGTCTGTTGTGCAATTATCTGAAGAAGATGCCCACAAATAAATCACTGTGTCAGGACACCTCAAGCCACCCAGCCTGTATCCTTCTGGTGGCATTTCTGTAAATCTAGTTTAATCCCACTACATACAAAATACTTTCCTCCTGATTTAGAGTCATAGTCTACAGTAAAATCTGCATCTATTTTTTTCCTCTAGTTACCTATGTGCGTTTTGATATGAGGTTTTTAGCAAGAGGCTTACTGCTGGAGAAAAGCTGTGTCCTTCTCCGAGATGTGACAATATTGTTCCCGGCCTAACTGTGAAAATCAGGTCTCACATTGACACTTGAGGCCCTGGGTTTAGAAATAGATCTTTGCCTGGTATTTTACATCCATCTGTCTTAGTCACTGCTAGGTGGGACTGGTGGATCTTTGGTATTCAGCACATCTAAGCAAATAGTTCTTTGAGCAGCAGAGCTAATGGTATTAATTTCCTGTTTAAGAAAATACAAAAGTATCTATCCAAGTATTTTCTGCACATAAAGCAGATGTAACATTTCTTTGTGTGGACTTTCTAAATTAGCAATACAGTTTCACTCGTCATGGTCAAGTCATCCCTGTAGTAAGGCTAAGAGTAGCTTGTACTCCCCATCCTGCTGCTTATCTCCAGTAAACTCATGTGGATTTAAATAATTATCTGTCCTGTGTGCTTCCAACTGGGCACTGCATTCAGTATAAAAAGATGGAGGATTACGAGCAGACAGGCCCCGCGTGAAGACAACAGGAACAGCAGAACCTCATTTTTAAATGAAAGTGAGTTAAAATATCACATAAGAACTGCATTTTGACTGTTGTATGTAAGCATCAGAACTGCCCTAAAAATTCAGGATATGACCTCAGGCCAGACACTCCCTATTTTGATGTTAACATGAGATAACACAAATCTCTGTGCCTGCAGAACCTTCTCCTTCCTTATCTGCTTTAAACAACTGTTATTTAGTGTGCAGTAATTTATCTCTGAATAAAGATGAAAAGTTTCAGTCAACTCCTTTTAACTAGAATTTTTTTTAAGTGTGCAGAAACTGGCACGTGCTGCAGCTCTGATTTGTGCTCAAGGTGCAGTCAGGAAAAAACTCTTTGAATGAAATTTGGATTCTTAAGTATTGGATGTCAACCAGGACTTGAAAATACAGCTTGATGAGCCATTACAGACCTGCTAATTAGGCTCCTGGTTACTCCAGAGAACCCTCAGAAATTAATTGACATCATAATATGAGTAAAATAAGACTATTGCTAGAAAAGGAAAAAAAAAAGAAATGTAATTTATTTATACACCTAGTCAAAACATATTTTTGTACTATTTTAGCTTAAACTGATCATTTGAAACGTACATATGGAGTGAGATAAGTAATTTACATAGTCATCTGTTGTATGGAGCATTGTGTGGCATAGGTCCACCCATTAATAAAAAGACTGCCACAGAGAGTCCAGGCACTCCTCTGCTTTTCCTTATGTAGCCTTACGGTGTCTTACAGCAATTAAAAATATCCAGTGTCACAAATATTTTCAACACCAGCAGCAAGAAGAGACTTCATTTACTTGAAGGAATATATTTCACACTCACAAAGGTCAGATTCCATTTGGATCACTGGGATGTGTCCTGTATCACAGGGTCCAGCCCGATCCTCTGCTGTACCAAGGCAGGTCCCTCAGCCCGTGTCCTCCTGAACACCCTGAGTAAATTGTGCCTTGTACAACAAAAGCCCTCTCACAAGGAAAAGCCATGGGGATCACACAACAGGCCCTTCACAAGGGATCCTTCTGTAGTTTTCTGAAGTCAGGCAAAACCCAGCTGTTACCATTTGCTGGGAGGAATTTTTGGCAGGAGACACCTTACAAACACCAGTGAAGCACCAGCCACTCGACAAAACAGGCCAGCCTAGTCCTCTGAGGCTGAATCCCCTCTGGAGAGATGTGATTTCACTGACCTGGGGACAGTTGCTAGTGATGCTTGCTGCCCACCAGTCTCAGGGTGGCTGTCTGATGGTAGGGGGAGACTTGTATGGACTGAATCCATAAAAGTGAGATAGTAATTTTTCATGGGTAATTAGGAAAAGCTCTTTCAAATTTTAAACACAGACACTGTCATCATTGCAGAAGCAACACCTTTTTGGGACAGTTAATTTCCTCTAAGCCACTTTAATAATCATTATGTTTTATTAAATTTCTAGCCCTAGTACTAACTGTTTGCATTGATTTAAAGTATAAATTACAGATAGGATTTTTTTTTCATAATGATTTCATCCCAGTCTCATTTAAATACTGGAAACTGTCAAGATATCAGCATGAAAAATAGTTAATCTCAGTCTAAAATTAAGCAGTTTAATTTATTTGCATAAATATAAATTGACACTTTTAATCCCACAGAGAAAACTCCGTATTCCCAATACCAGATCCTGTCATTTAAGATTGCATTAGTGTTGAAGTAGGGAGATCCTCTTAACATATGATTTATTTTTAATGCTTTCACTGAAATTATAAAACTATCACATTTGTCTTCAATGGATTTAAGATTTTTTTTCCTTTCCAGCTGCACATAATGCTACACAAAGACTCAAAAATGTTGATGCATCACCTCTGGAGTAGTCTTTGAAAGAATAAATGATTGCTTAACTGGCGCTCTGGGAATTTGCCTTGGAAACACCCACATAGACTAACGTAAAATTCAAGGGAAGAAGAACAGATAGCTGTAAAAGTAATCCATAACATAGTCCAAAATGAAAAGGTCACCACATAATAAAATATAGATTGATAGTTTATAGCCCCATAACTTAAGTTGCTTTGGATTTGTTTGTTTTAAATGACAGGATTTAAGACACCAAGTTTTGAGTCTTTTTCTGAGGGTGTTTAATGTCAGTTGTAAATTCTGGAACTGAAGTCTTGATTTAAATTGTTTGTCATTTATATACATGTAAGTCCTCTTTGCATGGCAAGTGTACACACTGCTTTAATACCTACATCTGTTCCAGCTCATTAAACCCAGCTGTTCTGTACCTTTCCTCTCTTCCCCTCATGGTTCAATGGTAGCAAAATCATTCTTCCCAGGCCATGAGTGAAAAGCAGAGAAGGCATTAGCTAGGACCAGCCAGAAAAATACTACTATTGCCACTTATCTTGATTTTCCATATTTAAGTGTAAATTGATCAGGGAAATATACTCATTGCACAGAAGCAGAGCCAGTTTTACTCAGGAGTGCTAAGCCATGCACAGAGCTATGCTGGCACACTTAACAGCATTGCAGTGATACATTCTGGTCAAAATGGCAATGAAGAAATTCTTCTAGACAAACTGAGATATCCTGGTCATATGCCAGCTTACATCCACTACTGACTGTACCACTGTACTACTCATGGAGTGAAAGCCCTGATTGACAAGTCTGATTCTTAAGTTCTTACACGTAGTAATGCAATCCTGTGTTTGTTCCCAAAGAACAACTTCATACCTAAGTTTAGGTAGGGAGAAGAGAATCAGACTTCTCTTCCATATGAGCAGTTATGTTCCCCCTCTGCTTTAATGAAAACTCATAAACCTGAGTGGTGTTACCATGGCAGTGCAAGGCTGCCCTTGGTGCCCTAGGACAAAGCGTGAGCTGTGATCAGATTGATGCTTATGTATCCTACAAGAAGTTCCTGTCAGTTCAAGTTCCTTAGAGCTGTCAGTGCTCCACATGTCCCATTGAGGAAGAGGTGTTTTTTTCCTGTGGTCAGGGATTTAATTACATTTGTGTGCAACTAAGTAGGCACCTTGTTCCCCGCTCCCTTTGGTAGAAACAGCCTGTTGGACAGGAGGTATTTGTGCACATACTTGCTGTAAAGAAGTCTGCAGGTGTCTTTCACTCCCCACAACACAAGCTCCTCAGAGCCCTTGCACCTGACTGCACAGGTATTGTAGGCCTAGAAGGATGGCAAAGCAGAGGGATGCTGTGTGGGAAAACAGACCTAAAATCTTATGAAAACATTGTGACAGGAGGTTCTCCTGTCCACATTGGGCTATTTGTAGTGTTACCACAGGCTTTTGTTTGGCTTTTACCCACACTGCACTCTACCATCTGTCTATAAACATAGACTTTGTTCCAGGCTGCTATTTCAGACTCTGCCTGCAAGCTAAGACATCAGGGATCATTTCCCTAATACAAGGCTGCCAAAGGCTTCATCCAGCATGGGTCCCACAGATATATTTGATGGCTGTTGTAGGCTACCTGCAGTTTTAACTGGAGATGAGACTAGTAGCAATCTTAAAGCTCAGACAGCAGAGGAAGCATTGGATCCCAGTCTTCTGGGCCATTTGGGTAAAATTTAAGAACAAAGCAGAGAAGGCAGGAACATCATCAGCGCTGGAGTCACAGCTGATGCCAAGTCGATGTTGCCTGGAGAAATATTCCATGTAATCCCATAACCAGTGGTTGAAGTTATTTTGGTAGCTTCTGTTTGCTATGGGATGGCTTTTGTCTCAGTCAAGGGAAGAAGTAATGTCTTCCTCTGCCATCACTAGCAAGAGCAATCCCAGATGGAGAGCTATTATCCAAGCCTGCAGCTAGGGATTGTTTTTTCTACTGGTCTTTAATGAAATACTGCCTTTTCAGTATTTAAAATGGCAGACAGCAGAAGTGACTGTATATCTGTATTCTGTCTGTGCACAATATTCACTGAGTTTAGGACACTATTGCTAGCATTCAGATGAGGTCCTGGGTCGTCCCTGTTAGGAACTCTGTTGACTGTGCTGACTGGAAAAGTCACTGGAGGAATTGCAGGTCCCTCCGTGTGCACCCTGAGCATCAGGGTTGAAACAGAAAACAACTCTTGTGAACAGGCTTCTGCACCACTGTTCAGCATCCTGTTAATATTTGCTTATTTTTTTGTTCTTGGCTGATCAAGCCCAATGTCAGTGCAATTTTTACTCCCTCTTGCAGTCTTTCTTCATCCAGTGATTTGCTGCTCCACCACCAAATGACAAAAGGCTTTTTAGCACAGAAACAATTTTATGTGGCAGCTGAAAAAATGTTGCCTTTTCACACTTAGCATCTGCAACAAATTAAAACCTGGATGCACTATGGTATGAAGATCATAACTGGTAGAAGAGGTCATGTTTGAATTTTGCCCAGGCCTTCTGCCAAGCTAAAAATTATTTTCTTAATTTTTATAAATATTACTGAAATCTTAAACCATTGCTATTGGGTTTTTCACCATCAAATAACTTAGGTGGCAAACACTTCTGATAGATACACATTGAAAGAAGAAAAAAGGACACAGTGAACTGTCACAGGTATCTAGCTGTGATCTTGCTGTAGGAAAAATTATTAAAAGGTATTTTATTTTGTTACTTTTCCAGGACAAAGAAAATACCGTGATTCCTGAAAACAGGACTTGCACTTTTCCTAGATTACAACAGCCACTGAGGACTTTGGGCAAGAGGACCTCAACCACCAGGGGAGAGGAGGAAAACAAAGAAACAACAAGAATGGAGAGGTTGAGTCTGAGCTCAGCGACCTCCGTGAACACGGAGCTAGAGGAGACAGGGACAGACAGATCGCTGATGGCCAGAGAGGGTAAGGTGGTATCAGAGCACCACGTGTGGCTGAAGGGAGAGGAAGCACGAGCAGAGGGGACTATGCAGCAGATCTCCAGCTCCACCACCATTTCTTTACTATTGCACTCCAACCTGAGAAACCCCCTGGAAAACGCCGTGGTGGGTAGGGGTCCATCAGGACACTGACACTGGCAGGGGCTTGGGCCTCTTGCTATTCTGCCCACTGCAACAGTAAGGGGAAGGGCAGAAGTACTGGTAACATGTAACCCCATCACTGGAGAGTGATGCATGGGGCTGGGATCCTCTCCACAGACAGCACAGGCGCTTTGCTGACATTTGCAAACTTTGCTTGCTGTCTACTTAGTTCTTAACAAAGTTATTTCATTCTTTTTAAACATCCTTTACTTGCTTTAATAAAGACCATAGTTCCACACTCAGCTGGTAGATAAGCACTTAAGGCAACACAAGAAACAGGCAGGCTCATCCAAACTTTTAATAGATCTCAAAATTGCCTAAAGCAGTTGCCAGTTGGCACGGATGTGATAAAGTAATGCAGCATCACATTTCCTTACCCAGTTTCACTGTGCACTGCTGCTTGCCACACAAAGCTCCAGGCACACAAAACCCTTGCAATGCCTACCTCTTCTGGACTGCTCCCAGTGATGACAGATGAGCTGTTTAGTTGCCTGTGCCAGGCCTTCAAACTGATGGTGCTCTAAGCCCACGCCAATGAAAGCTCTTTGCATTAGCCTTGTAAATATTGTGCTATTTACCTCCCACCCCACTCCTTTGAAGAGCACCAGGCTTCCTGGCACCTCAGCTGGGTTACAGGTAGTGTCCATTTTGCTTTCAGTTCACCTAAAACTGGTTCTGCATCCATTAAGCAGCAGATCAGTGCACAGCTGAGCCATCTCCTGCCAGGTGCTCTCATAGCAGGGAATGGCCTCATCAGCCAGACTAGTAGAGGCTACACTGACCCCCCCGATGTAACAGCAGGTACTCATATTTTTAAAGGCAAAAAGATGCTTTCATATTCAAATAGGTCTGGGCCACATAGTACTGTGCACACTGCCAAGGTATCCCACAGTGGTGTTCACAAAGTCTGTGCCTAAAACAATAAATTAGATGTGCCTAGGAATGCTCCCAGGTGCCAGGGCCAGCTGGCATTGAGTGGCTTACATCTATGCTAACAAATTGCCTCATCCTCCCAAGCAGGGCTGCTGCAAGCAAACCACCCACACCGCTCTGACCGTGCTCAGGCATCACTCAGAAGTGTGCTCGCTGCCACGGGCCAGGCACTGGCCGGGGATGGGTCTGATGGTTTACCAGGAGAGATCCTGGGAGCTGTGCTGGGCATGCCGGGCATGCTTGAAACTGCTCACACAGGAGCAGCCAGTCTTGCCCACCTGGTCAAATTAGCCATTCTCAGTGGTGTTACTCTCTCACTTGGATTTGTCCAGAGTCTCTGTGGCACAGCCACTGTCCATATAGGAAAGGAACATCTGTAAATGCCACCACCAGCACCTGGGGACTGTCCTCTCCCCAAGCTGGGGTGACAGGAAAACCAAACATTCTGCAGCCACAACACTTAAGTACACCTCACAAACTCCCACCTCTACTCTCACTAGTCAATTGTTCACTGGCTGCCATCAGAGCGACTTGATGCTGGTTGGTAATAAAGTGATCGCCTGCAGATCCCAACTGCAATCTGCCTGGGCTGGAGCTGCCTTTTTGCCCAGCTCCATGAGACAGTGCTCTCTGTGCTCTTCTGTCAGTTCTTGCCATCTAAGGCCTGTGGAGTAAATGGAGCAGGAGGCACTGCAAAACATTAAATAAAGGAGAGGTTAGTAGTGAGAAATTCCTCAGTCTTAGGACCCATCTTTTTTAATATTTCCATTAGTGATTTCAATATGATAAATAAGAGCAGTGTTGGTGAGAACTGTTAAAGTTCTGAACCTGTGTGGTAACATGAAAAGACAGGAGGCTTGGATATCCTATTGGAATTAGTAGATGACTTCAGTAATACAGTAGTAAAGACAGGATGAATGTCAATAAAATGAAAGATTATATATTTGAGAATACCATAACCCATGTGACAGCAAGGCCCTTACTCTTGCCTTCCAGAGAGGAAGGCATGTGATTACAGACTGGAGAATGAACCACTATGAGAGGCAATCGTGTGGAAAGCAAATGTGTTTGCAGGACATGTCTGCAGCAACAGGGTGCTCCGAAGAGTCCTGCCTACTGGGCTGGTTGCTGGTCAGCAGAGTGTGTTGTAGTGCCAGGAGGGGCAGGGGAAGGGGCAGTCTCTGCTGTGAGAGAAGGCTGGTGGCTCTTAACTTGGCCATCCTAACAACAGGGAAGAGTAGGAAGTGTAGCACACTTGTTGTCTGTAATTGTACAATGGAGGTGAAGCAGGAGCACTTTGGGAAAGGGACAGTCAGCACCAGCCAGTGTTTGCATGCTAGAATAAACACACGTAGGCTGGGAATTAAAAGATGTTCCTCTTTTCTAAACCAGTCTGCTCTGGCGTAGCTATTCAAGTAAAGCAAGGATGACATAAAGGAAGGGATCTTTATGCAGTGGTTCTTGAGTTCAAAAGAACAGCGTGACATACTCACCTGTGAGGGCAGAGAACAGGGCCTGGCAATCCACACTCCCACTGCAATCCTTTGTCCTACAACAGAGAAGCAGCAGTCTGTGCTTAAGTGTGTCCTTCTCCCTGTGACCTGGGGAATGCAGAGAGCACCCAGAGAGGCTGCAGCCTGCGTCAGCAGTCTCCATGCATTCCCTGAATGGCCTCTGTGTTATGGCATGCCCCACCTTCTGCTGTCCTCTAAGGATGTTTGCCAAGTTTCCTATCCTTCATTTGCATCCATATTTGCATAACTGAGAAGTTTTTCAGTTTACTGCTCTGTATGATTAAATTCATTGGTGGAAAATGAGGAGAGCTCACAGCTGCAGTGCATCAGTTTGCCGTGTCAGAAGGCTGAGAAGTAACAGACAAGCTGCACTGTGGGAGTAGGGACACCAGAATATGATCCTCAAAATCTGACATGCCTGCCCTGCATTACAGTAGCAGCAGTTTAGACCTGAGGGCTGGTTGTGGTTGGGAATAGGGACTCCTGTAGGCTGCTTGGCTAATTTGGTTGCCAGGGCCAGGGAAGATCCTACATGATAGCTGGAAGGAGACTCTGCTGGCAGTCAGGCTCATGCCAGCATCGTGTGGAATCACTACAAGAAAAGCAAGTGGAAAAAACGCCTGCCCCAGTGGTCATCTCTCCCCATCAGGAAAGACCAAGTGCATCTGAAGGCATAATTAAAAACCATCAAATAACCAGCAGAGCCTTGAGGCTTGTCAGTATGAAGTGAAGTATCATTAATTGATACAAATTAAGGAGTTGTTAAGTTAAGAAGTGACTCATTTGTCATGGCTTGCACAATGCCTTGGATGAAGAAAATCCTTAAAGACAGAATAAAACCATTTGCTGTAGCTGTGGAGAAGTCTCTGGAACAAGCTGCACATATGCTTTCTAGCTCTGGTTGATGCCTGCCAGAGCAAGGCTTTTATTATTTCTTTTCTGGTACTAGAATGGATCTGAAGTGAGCAACCACCACAGTTGGTAACTGATGCCAGTTCTGGCAGGGAGGGATGCACAGAGCTCTAACACAACCAGGGGTGCATTGACTGAAACCCTCTTTGCTGACACTGATAGTGACACAGACCTTTCCAGAGGACAGCATCCACAGTGGTCCTGCAGAGAAAGAGAGGGAATGGCACTGCCTGGAGCAGAGATATCCCAGCTGGCCAGGCCGTGTTGCACTGTTGGGGTTCTGTTCCCTTTTGCCCAGTGAGGACACTGGGGCATGGCCAGTGATGCCTTAGATTTTAACTTCTATATTTTTCAAATCCTGTACTGCTTAGTGTATAACTCTGAAGTTTCTTGCATCCTGTTAATTTCTGCTCTCTCACACTAAGTAGACATAACAAAGCCTCTCCAGGCCTGCTCTCCAAGGACACCCAGACTGTCCTAGGCCCAAAAAGTATAAATCAAAAGCCTTTAAGGAGGGGTGGGGGTAAGCTGAGGGGAATTACATCATTAAACTGAAGTTTTAATTGAAGAATTAACCTTGGTATGCAAATGAACCAAACCTATAAAAGTGTGAAGAACTCGTGACCTGTCATCTATCTTGGGGTCCATCTTGGCAGTAGCCTCTGGCTCCCCCAGGGTGTACCTTGAAGGCCTTTCAAATAAATGCCTACCTTTATTCCCTTACTCCTGTCTAGTCTCTGTTTCTGGGAGGCCTCTCAAGGCATCACCAGTAATGGTGACAGGCTGAGGTGCAGCCCATGGACCACCAAATATGTCTGTATGGAGATGGCTGGGGCAAGGAAGGAAGTCAAACCAGGTGGGGGGCTGAGCACAGACACTCCTCAGCTCAGGAGTGAGACTAGCAAGTACTTCCTAAGTATGGAGAAGTAATGGATAGAGACTACTTTGGAAAATCATTCATTACAATCCAGCTGGAAACATGAAGGTTTTTAAGCTGTGAATTGAGTGGACAGCCAGCCTTAGTCATAGGTGTCTGTTTCACAAGGGACAAAATACAGCTGAAGCACCTAATTAATCCTGAGCTTCACTCCAAGGGGAAAGTCCCATACTGAAGACAGCAAATTTTTTTCATGCACTCCTGCTTCAACTTCCAGGTCTGACAATCAGATATGCATCCTGGAGGACTCTACTAACCAAAAGCAGTCTTTTATCACTACAGTAATAAACCTGACATTTTTTGCAGGTGAATCTTTCAGGTCTGTAACCCAGCTGCTTCACTAGTTTTTCTCTGAGAGGTGAAGCCTGTCTCAGATGATGGTGGCTCTAGTCCGTCACTGCTTTCTGCAGGAAGCAGGCAATTTGACTTTGAAGATTGCTCCAAGCACATAAAAACTGTTGAACTAGTGTAAAACTGGAAGTTTTAAAATTTCTGTTGGTGGTACACTGGATGGAGGCAGATAGTAATGTGAGTTTTGTTACTGATTAAGACAGGTATTTACATGAGAGTCTGATCCGTTATCACCAGGTTGTCCCCACGATGAACTTGCACACATTTGTCATTAATCTGGAACATGCTGCTGCCCCTCTTTACCTGCTAAGATAGCTTCCAGAACAGGTCTCTTGTTTACTGCCTGTGAGGGATTGCTTTCTGTTTCCCAGCAGGAAACAGCTGGGCCTGAAAAAAGAGAATGGGAAAGAGCAGAATGACTGAGGATACGGGCTCCCAGCCTAATTTCTCTGTGGCGAGGGTGTGGTAAGTAGTTCCCTCTTCTCCCTCTCAATCTTAGTCCCACCATCCCCTCAGCAGTGTCACCACAGGTCCCAGTGGACCAGACAGACAGATGGACCAGGGAAACGATCAGCATTAAAATATAACCTTGACCTAGAGTGACCATTTCTGCCACACCACAGTGTCCTGCTTGATGGCATGACCAAGGTTGCCTTTGCAGTCAGTGCACACCCACAGGTTCCTGCTCTGCTGTCCCCCCTGGCTGTGCCATCCTCCTCCTGGCCCAGCCCCTTTCCTCCCTTCTCTGGCAGCAGGGGAGCCACAGTGGGCTCTGGGCTGAGCCAGCCCTGCTGCCACCGATGGGAAGGAGCAGGCAAAGTCCATCCCCTACTTTCCATTCTTACAAAGACAGATGGTGAGTCCAGCAAAGACCATGAGTTAAATGAAGGTTATGCTGCTGTTTGGTTTAGACCCCTCAAGTGAGACAAACATTGAAGTTTTATGGCAATTTAAGGTGAAAAACGGGAGGGAAAAGGTTTTACTTTCCCCTTGCTCACTGACACTCCCGTGCTGTGGGTACCCACAGATCTGACACGGAAAAAAGGCTGTTTGGATGAAGCAGTAATTATGCAGAATATCTGTGACTGTGCAATAAATTACAGATTTCTCTCACAGATCTGGATAATGTGCACAGCATAGTGAAATGTTTCTCAGATTTCTACTTTGCTGATTGTAGGAAATCAGAGATCATATCAGGGCTCAATATATTCACTTGATCTTGTGTGGGTGAGGTCAAGCTACCATTGCTGGTCGGGAGCAATTACTGCTGCAAAGAGAAAACTCATTTCCACCTACCTACAGAGCTCCGTGTTGTTGTAAGTTAAGATCAAGGTTTGGACTTAAATTGAACATACCAGTAAGAAACATGTTAATATAAATCAATCCTCATAAGCCAAATACAAATTATAACAGCAATCATTAAAGCAACCCAGAATACAAAAATATTACAGCTATGAAACCGCATGTTGTAATTACTGGTGTTATCTCAGTGTTTTATATTCAAAGTCCTCTGTTCTGAATACTATTAATGAATATTGATTTGGAGAACAGAAAATGAACTTCTCAATATTAAAAATGGTTTAGCTGTATTTAAACCGAGACAGTTCCTTTCTTCTTTTTTTTTTTTTTTTTATGCCTTGGCTGTATCTTTCAACCCCCATCTAACAGCAGCTGTGATTTATTTTTAGCTTTTTTTCTTTGCATATTTAAAAGGGTGTTTCCGTATGGTGTGAAGCATAAGCTAGTGTAGCAATTAGCTGGCAAAGAGACTGAGCTTTACAATTGCAAGTAAGTCAGAAAATAATTTTTGCTATGAATCAAAGACATCTACACAAAGTGAACAGTTCGCCTCTACTGTACACGTATACTTTAGATCTCTTCATTCTATGGGCCCAGTGGAGTACACAAACTGAATTCAAAAGAAGACATCTAGCAGCGAGTTTAAATGCCTAGAACACCAAAACATTGGCTGTGCTGTGGAGTTGTCTTTTTAATTCATAATATATAAATCAAATATTGCAGAAATCAGCAATATCCTTTCAGAAGCACTACCCTGTACATTTAATGGAGCTTGATCCAAAGGCTACATTTGCATCTAAACACAATGATCCATGCAGAAAAAATCTGGCTTTTATTTATAAATTGCAATGAACGTTTCTTTTTCTACTCAGAATGGTTCTCTTTAAATAAAAGGAAGCTCTGTCTTCCAAGAGATGATGAACAAGTGATTTCATATTGTTTGGATAAGGTACAGTGATCCTGTCAATCAAGACAAGTTACACATAAGGAGTTGTAAGACTGTGACTATATAAATGGCTTTGCCCTGCCATTTTCAACTAGGGAAGCAGCCTCCAGTAAATAAATGATGTGGGTACAGAGCAAACTCTTTTTACACTGCATCTTAATTGAGAATTAATTAACAAGTCCTCATAAAGAAAGAATTAATTCCTGGATCTTCTTTGCTTTTCTGTTGTATTATTCTAAACGAAAGTCTGGGGTTTCAGCCCTAAAAGACACAAAAAACCTTTACAGCCAGAGAGCATCCTGATCTCTTATTTGTGGGCATTGTAATTTTAACAATACAATTTGGGGGCTTTTTCCATAAATATAAAAACCCTCACACTTCTCTGTCTGGTAATTCTCTTTCAGGCAGTTAGTTTCTGACCTTGGTGGCCTCATCAGCAAGGAAGGGGAGGAAGGGCTTTGCTTCCCTATTCTGTTTTGCTTATTTATGGTGGTTTATTGGTTTAACCTGTCAGGCAGCCAAACACCTCCCAGCTGCTTGCTCACTCCCCACCAGTGAGATGGGCAGAGAAAAGGAAATAAAGGTAAAACTTGTGAGTTGAGATAAACAGTTTAAAAGAACAGCAAAGGAAGCAAAAATAGTAATAATGATAAAAGAATATACACAAAAAAATGATGCATAATGCAATTGCTCACCACCCACTGAAACGATGCCCAGCCAGTCCCCAAGCAGGGGGCCACCTCTAGCCAACTCCCTCCAGTTTTGTCACTCAGCATGATGCCATATGGTATGGAATGTCCTTCTTGCCAGTTGGGGTCATGTGTCCCAGCTTCTTGTGCCTCCCAGTCTCCTCGCTGGCAGGGCAGAATGAGACAATGAAAAGTCCTTGACTTGGTGTAAGCGCTGCTCAGCAACAACCAAAACATCAGTGTGTTACCAACATTATTCCCATCCTAAATCCAAAACACAGCACTCTATCAGCTATGAAGAAGAAAATTAATTCTATCCCAGCCTAAACCAGGATAACCAGCACTTTAAAGTAGTTGAGTTTCTTCCCAAGGCAGACCAAGGTTACTCTAGATCTCCTTCAACCCTTTCCAGACAGGACACCCCTTTACACAGCCAGTTAATAAAACAGCAGTGGAGCCTGCAGAGACTCAGCCAGACACAGAAGCCTGCCTTCCACTCAAGTTCCCTGAGCCCTCAGCTATCACTTCTGCTTGGCTCCTCTCCAGGCTGGATTAGATGCACCCAGCAGGGACACACTGCACCCTGACAGAGCCCCTTCACTGCTGTCTAGCTCAGAAAGGGACAAAAAAAGCCAGCTGTCTCCAGTGTGTAAAAATGAAGAACATGTTGGGGAAACAGCTCAGAAAATACTGTTTTTTAAGCAATTAATTGCCTAGCATCATAGTAAATCTCTGGCATGTGGGATAGACTCTAACTCCTTCACTCTTTGCAGCCACTCCTCTTTTGCTGCTCTGAGTATGTCTGCATTGCAGTCACTGTTCACAGAAACACTGCCAGACTGGGTTAAGCTCACTCAACTCCTGCTAACTGCTGCTGTAGCAGCAAAAACCTCTGTTACAAATTCTGCTTCAGCAGATTTCTGCATAGCTTTGTGTTTTAAACTATCCACAGTGCAATTAGTCAGAATTTTTAGAAGTGAAGGTCCATGATCCATCAGCTGAGCTGAGAACCCAGGAATTCAGAGGATCAGTCCTTTGATGCAGGTATTTTATCTGGGCATCTAATTAAAAAGATCCAACCAAACCAAACCCAATCACAAAAACTAAAACAACGCCGGTATAATTTTGTGAATTTCTGTCTTTGAAAAGGTAGCAATTATCTTTGGTAATTTCATTCCCATGGTACATACTGCCTTTCTGCTTATCTCTGCTGAAATGCATTTTTCTAAATATAACAAAGTTCACTAGTGTTTTACGTCTCACTACTCAGTAGTTTCCAGTCTTGATCTTCAAGGGTAAAGGTGAATTTGTACACAGTGCTCTCCAAGTCTCTTCCTCTGTCATTAGAGCTCTGTTTATCCCAGGCTCTTCAGGGACCTGTTCCCTAATTTACTCCCTGTAGTGCTTCTCTGACAGTGGCAGGAATGGGAGAAACTCGAGGGAAAGGATTGGGATTTTCTACCCCAAATCCAGGACAATTTTTGATTAAGTTTAGACAATCCAGGACCAAAGTTTCTGTGCTCTGTCTGCAATACTAGAGACCTCCCTTATTGCCGCAGGAGGGCCCCCACACATTTATCAAAGTTCTGCAGAGGATCAGGTTCCTATGTACTGCTTTACATCTCTAGCAGATTCAGTGCAGGTTGAAATTCCTCCCCCACCATGACACTGTGCTGCAGGTGTGCCACAGGACCGGCAGCACAACCTCCCTCCACAGTGCATCGGTGTCTTGACTTGTCTGCATTAAACTTTAATGCATTTGCTGTCTTCCTGACATCAGTCCAGGCACAAGGCACAAGTATGTTGATCCCTCAAGCGTGAGCCTTCAAGGTTCCAGAAGTAGAGACCTGCTCTACATTTAGATTTCAGTTTGAATAGTTCACCCTGTCTTTCTCACTCTGCACAGTCTTGAGAGAAGTCTTTTTATGGAGCAGCCACTGCATGTAACAGTCAAATAAGGAGCACTGCTTTCCTCATCTTTTTGTGAACATATGCAGCATTCAGGGCCAGGTGAGGACATGGAGGGGGAGATTGCTACTGCACTGCATGAGACAGCGGCTGCTGACAGGAGGACAAGAAGGAGGGGAATGTCACCTTGTTGGTGAAGCCAAGTCAAGTGCACGTGCCTCTTCATACCAAGGCGGATGCTTGGTACACCCACATTGGCACATCAGCTACTTCAGACATTCATGTCATCAAATAACAATGGCCTGATGGATTAAAAACTTGTTTTCATGGGTGTCTGGTAGCAGCTTGTGTTGCATGATGCAACTCACCACTTTTGCTCCTTGATTCAGATGGTCAAGCAGAGCAACCTATATTTTTTTTGAGAAAAACGGGAGCCGTATTCTTCTGCTCCTCTCCCAACCAACATCTCCCACGTGACATCTGTGGCACTGGTACTTACCTGCTGTTGTAATGTACTGATGGGCTTGCTAAGGAAATGAAATCTCTGGACTGCTGAGAAAGTTTTCCTTATTCATTCCTAGGTGATTAATTGTTTACATGGTCATCAAATTGCCCTCTGAGTGTGTGAGAGGAAAATAAGTCCTGATGATAAAGTACATTGTCAAAACTGTTCGCATGTAGTTTTAATTACTTTGGGTGTTACAGCAGATAATTATTCCCCATTTTATTGTGGGTCAAGATGTACACATAAAATTAATTGATTCAAAATGGAATACACTGCTTTTATTAATACACTGTGCCTTTATCATTAAAGGAGGGAATACAGCTGAAGTAATTTATGAATGACAGCTGGGATGTGGTATTGAATAGCAATGTGTGGAGCATGCTAGATACTGAAAATCAGAAAAATATTTTGATAGTCCCTTTGCATCTAGGTGGTGACACTGTCAGGAGCTATTCTTCTGTCCTTGCAGTCACAAACTTAATATGCAAAAACTGAATTAATGTCTTGTTATACAATTTCATCTGTGGGAGAGCCATGCCTGTGTGAATAGAATAAGAAAAGCATATACTTCATCGTTTCTATCCATGGCTTAGTCTGGGAAGGTAAAAATGGCACTAGTTCTCTGTGTCTTATGCTACCCACAAAAAAGAATTGCTAACATAGAGATGCCAAAACCCCCACCCTTGTCAGAACAGACAAATCATCTTACCAACCACTAGGGCATGGCTTTCCTCAGTGAGACGTATGCTGGACCCAAGCCACTTCTGTCTTCATTGGGTTTTTCATCTTTCGGCCTCAAAAGGAAGCTTTGAATGTAATGTCTTCCAAACATCGCCCTGGACCCAAGACACAAACTTCTGATGTCATTACATAATCACACCATAAACTATGCAAAAATACAGCTTCTTCACGTGGTATGGACACTGGATCTCCAGCACCAGCTGCTTTGCTGTACAAATCATTCTTACTGATTGATTTGACCATCTACAGCACATGGACAAGTCAGCAGCAAACCACTGAAATCTGCTGTGCTTGCACGACTGAGAAGAGAAACAGAAATTGATAAGAAAGAGCCCTTATCTTCAGAGTGAGAAAAACCACAAGCACCATTATCCACCCTCACCTCCACCTGCACAGGCTCCTTCTGTTCCTTCACTGGAGGCGTTTGCTGATGGCTACGCCCACCTGTGCCTCTGCTGTGAGAACCACACCAAAAGCATTGGAAGGAAGAAGACAGAAGTGACACTGCTCAAGCAGGGATTCTAGAAACAGAGGCCAGAAAACAATGCTGCAATTAAATTTGACTGAATGTTTCTCAGGATGAGGTAACCTACAAGGACTAGCCCAGAAAACACCATGCTAAGTGCATTTAGCTGTCAATCACTTGTGTTTACATGGTGAAATTATTGGTATATTCTTCCTCAGTGACCTGTTTTCTGATTATTATCACTTTGAACTCTTTTGTACCTAAATTTATAAGAGCAAGTCAGAATGTTAGGCCATTCTTATACAGTTAGGATATGATTTGCCTATAACCAGAGACATTCAGTTCCGTTGCTATCTACCCTCAATTTTAAATGTTTGCAAAATTGCAGCCAGTTTAACTGCATTTTGAATTACACAGCTGTGTAATTCAACTACACAGTGCCTTAGCAAAAGCCACCTTTAAAACAGTTGAGTAAATTTTTAAAATGTGTAAATCTTTCTTCAGGCTCTTCCCATTCCTCTTAGAAGTCCAACATGCCAGAGACTCAGGAGAAAGAATGCTTAATGGATTAAGCAGAACCATCTTGATTTGTACTACAGTTTGGGAAGCCAAACTGGCAACACTGATGCTGAACTGCTCCCAGACAACTACTTACTGCACAGGTTTCCTAAAAGTGTTGCGGGTGTCCCATCCCTGGAAGTGTTCAAAACCTGGTTGGATGAAGCTCTGAGCAACCTGGTCTAGTGAAACGTGTCCCTGTCCAAATCAGGAGGGTTGGAACTAGATGATCTTAAATCCCTTCCAACCCAAACCATTTTATTATTCTATGCAACCATCTGCTGCCAGAACACAATCATGTGGTGTTTGGTGTGGCAGTACAGCTTCCTATACCAAATGCAAGGCTGCAGCAGTTCCTTACAGTAAATGCAGGGTAGATGAGGTTTAGCAAAGATAACTTACCAGTGACACTGTGGAGGGGCTTACACTTGCAGACAGTGATCTGATGAAATTATTAAGAAAACAGGAAGATCTGGTGAGCAGGCAGCTGTTACCGTGTTTCTAAAACACACAGATAAAGATCAGTTAGATTCCCTTCCTGGCAAAAAAGTTAAACTCTAGGTGTTGATGGTCACCCCTGTGTTTGCTAACTGGCAAGAACTCTGGAGAAAATCTCTTAAGTGAAAAACGTTTTGTCACTGAATTGCTGATCTCTGCAAGTACACAGAGTTTCCTGCTCAATACCTGGAATTAGCTGGATGAAAGAGCAACAATGATAATATTTACACATATTTAGCCACATGTTCAGGGCTTCATAAGAATCCCTTTTTATTCTAACCTAAAGCCACTAATGCTACATAACTGGTTGGATGCTTCTCCCAGGTGCTGCATCCACCAGCTGATGTTGTGGCTATTCATGTAAAATCCCTCCCATAACACACAAAACGCCATTGTCTGATTCTATTCATTCTGGTAGCCATTCCCAGTCAACCAGACAGGTGTCAATCAAACTAATGCCTCTCAACATAAAACCAATCTGTCTAGGGTTGCAGGGTTTGAGCCAATTTAATTTAATTTATTAGAGTTGAAAGGAACCTTTGCCTCTGTGACAATGGGTGAGACAGTTAGTAATCATTCTGATTTAATTGATGAATGTAAACTTGGCACTTGACAATTAACCAGACGCATTAAGACACTAGGGATGAAATCCCAAGAGGATTTCACAAGCATCTACATGCTTCTAAGGTTTACTTTCCTATAGTAAATTCATCTGCAGCCTTTCTGAGCTGGGCAAAGCTGGAGCCATTCAGCTGTGTCTCACAGAAACCAGCATCCTCCACTCAAAGAAAAAATCTTGCTGTGAAGGAGAAGGACCCAAGTCTCATCTCTGCTTTCAGTGTGAGACTGTGCTGAAAATATACAGCCTGATGGCAATTCTGTAACCCCACAAAGCCTATACTCCATGGGCTTTTTGCAATTCATGTACCTAGGCACAAGTGAGGAACATTCAAGTATGCATTAGCCACAAAAAGCCTACAGTAAATTAATTATCTTACTTAGGGCTGCTTTGATGGAGAAATATTCCTCTCTGGAAACACTTTTCTTTCCCACGTATTTTCTAGTGCTGAAACTTAACTTGTTTTTATAGTTTGTCCTTTATGGTTGCCTGATTTACCAACCCACTTTGATTAGCTTTTCAGTGTTAATTAACACACAGTTCCAACCCTTCTAATCACATATTGCTCAAGGGTAGTTATTCTAAAGTCACAGATTTTAAGTCCGGGGTGCAGCACAGCTCTCTAGGATTTTACCCTTTACCCTGCGAACACAGTGCTGAACACCTCTCTGCTGATTAAATGTGAGAATTTTTTTAAGGAAGGAAATCTAATCCTGATTTAAAGATTTAATGTGGGAGAGAAGCTAACCACATCCTCTCATAAGGTGTTTCACTGGTCAAGATCTACATTTTATTTTTAGCTCGAACTTAGCCAGCTCCAGCTTCCACTCATAAAGTCTTTGTTAGAACTTTGTTTTCTGAACTGTTTTCTTTATAGCCTGTGACAGATCACTTCAGCTATCTCCTCATTTACAAGCTAATTAGATTTTTTATGGATATTTCTAGCTCTCTCACCCAAAGAAAAGCCCTGGAGGACAGCTGTGGTCCTCTCACTCATGCCTCTACCTCTCAGCAGTATCATCTGATCTGCACAGAAGCTGCTTCTCACCAGTGCAGTCCCCCCTTCATCAGGACAAGCCCCTTCAGGGCCCTCAGACTGTCACAGCCCTCAGCACAGCCCGCTCTGTGATCGTCCCAGCAGCACCAGCAATGGCTCTGGTTTCCATTTTCCCACCACCCTTCTGATGCCCAGCCTTTGAAGTCTGGATGCTATTTCAGTAGTGGGTTGTTTACTGCTGTGTTTCTTCCTGTCATCTCCTGCTTCTTGGAGCCTGCTGTTAGTCCTCTGAAGCCACACATCCCACCAGGAGCTCCTGTTTACCCACCACCTAAGAGGCCACCAAAATCCTTTGTATAATCCTTCATGTCCTCATCAGTCCCCATCTGAGGCAACCTAAATTTACTTAGATATTTCTATTTTTATTTTAAGTTATTTGTCACATAATTTGTCTTTTTTCATCCCATTAGTCCAAGGGTTTCTAGCTCAATGGGAGCTGTTCTGGGTGTGATTCCACATAGTATATGTGAGCTTAGTGTGCTTATCCTGGTGCTGTTCTCTGGTGTCAGTTCAGTCTAAAAAGGCTTTAACATTGTTCTAGAAGTGTTTACATGTTACATTATACAATGTAATGTTTGCATTCATTCTGACATACTTCAGATCTGCTCTCCCTCCTTCCCTCCTTTTCCCTACCCATTTCTCTGCCTGCAGCCTACGCTTTCTGTCTGCCAGCTATAAAGAGATTTCAGAATTTTAAAAATAGCTATTTAAAAGCAACAAACCAAGGCTGAAATGAAATACAGCAGGGAAGAACTGCTCTAGGGAAACTCGCTAAGTCAGAATACACCAAGGCTTTCCTGCAGGGTTTAAACAGTGACTTTGTGTACCTGCTTAGACCTAAATCTACACATTTAGCTGAACCACCACCATGAGAGGTTTGTCCTTTATCTGTGATAGCTAATTGCAGGTTTACTTTGGGAAGAGGAATTTCAGATATAAATTAATTTAAACTATGTTTTATTACATATTCTTCTATAGCATGAAATTTTATTTTCTCCTCATGAGAGTTTATGGGCTAAATCTGGATTTAGATGCCTCTTCGAACAAACAAGCTCAAGAGATTTTGCCCCATGGTATTTGATGAAAAAGAAAATGTCATGAGGCGCTCCCCTTTGGAAATAACCAGTTGAGAAAAGATTAATGAAGATATATTTATGTTCACACTGTCCCCTGCAGCTAGGTTAGGAGGCATATTCATCATATACATCAGGATTAACTTAGTTTCTGCTGTAGGATTGCAGATCTCTTGAAATTGTACAGCTACTGACCTACTTTTCAGGTGGTTTGGTGAAAGTCACTACAAATCCTTCTGGCATTTCAGCACCATAAAACTGTAATGTTTTACAGGAATATAGTATCTTCTGAAATGGCAAAAAATACAAAACTAAGTCACAAAATGGAATTTGAAATCTCAGTATTGGGAAAAACAAGGATAGTTTTCATGACAAGTACACACAAGGAATGAGCTGGCATGGAAATGCCCTACAGGAATTTGTCTCAAAGGGCAGTCTCTGCAACCCCAGATATGTTATAATCTTTGATGACCTTCTGCTGCTCTTCTTCTTACTGTAAAAATGGTACTGGAAGAGTCTTCTTTTTTATTCTTTCTTCATGCAAAACAGCAGCTCCACTAAACCCATGATTACACCAGCTAAATGTTGGACACCACAGTCTATCTCAGTTGAATATACTAATTCTTGAGGTTAAAGTAACACCAGCTTTCTCCACATCCCTTGCTCCCTGTTAAGGCAGCTTCTCAGGAAGGCGGTGTTGGAATGTTTACCAGCCCAAGAGGAAGGTGGTAAAAGCCCAGGACATGTTTGGCACCTTCCACCTTTGCACCTGTGCCCCTCAAGCTGTGCCCATGGTAGGTGGATGCTGTCAAACAAGGTGGTGCAGGGCACCAGGCCTGGAGACACAGGCTTCTCACTCTAAAACAAAGACAAAGAAATACCTGACTCTGATGCCAGCAGACAGAGATGTGTGAGCTTATACAAAGCAAATCCTTAATCACTCTCTTAAACACAAGAAAGACTTCTCATAAATTAAACCCAAACAGATTATTATCTTAAGCTCTTTAAGGATTTGCTTCTGATTTCATAATATCAGCCTCAAGCAAAAGAGTGGAACAACATTTCTGCAGCTGCATTGGGAACTCCTGAAGGATGTTATTTTACAGCAGAATCTTGCACAGATAGTGTAACTGCTGTATCACCACCACTATAATGGTAAAATGATCTCCTGCATTGCTTTAGTCCTTTGAGGACATGGTGATTAGAGAGCACATTTCTGCTTCCCTGCACCAGCTGTACAAGGGCTGCCCCCAAAAAGAGGGCATGAACATAACACCCAGGCAGTTCAAAGCCCACATTGATTTGTCTTGCCCAGTAATTAGATTAACATCTCTGTGGTATGGTTATACAGGGCAGCCAGTGGGAAAGGGGAGGAAAAGGATCTAGTGAAGAAAAAAAAGGCACAAGCCAGCAATTCAGCTGTTACACTGTAGTTTGACAGATACACAGAGAATTGCATATTGTTTCTTCATCAGTTCTTAAGATCTGGGCACCAGTTCAAGGAATTGAGGACAGTAAAATAATCACATTTTAAAAAATTATGATTGGGGCTCATGGATGTAAATGCTAGGATAAGTAAAAAAAATGGTGGCACCAGCACAGCACTGAATGAGGGAGCAGTGTTTCAGCACTGCTGAGGCTTGCTGCAACTAGAGGCAAAGCCTCTGTTGCTGTGTCCCCATTGCTGTGGACAGGACCAACTCTGGAAGAGGGAAGGTTTTGTCTCCCTCTACCCCCCTTCCATTGTTTCCAGGCCCTGTCCAGACTAACGCTGCATGGGAATTCATCTGCTGGCATGGGAGAGGTGTTAGGCAGGTAAGACAGAGGGGAACAACCACAGTACATGCCAACTAGATTACAGGGTTATAGGAGTTTCTCCACGTTTTTCTTCTGTTAGCCTATCTTGTAGTTAGAGATGGGAAAATCAGATTTTACTGTGGTTGAAACACCCACACAACAACCCCCAAAAAGTATCCCAGGGGGTACCCCATGGAGCAGGTAAGGTGGCAAAGGCAGGAGCAGGCTATGTAGCCTGTAAGCCCTGGAAGAAAACAGTGTCTGAAGATGTCAAAACAAAAGGGGTTGTATACCAGGATTGTTCGGCCAACACAGGACAAAGGATGCCCCTCTAACAGGTCCCTTGAAAGTGAGCTAATATTAACCAAGAAAATAACTTGTCTTATTTTGTTTTATATTTACTTGTTACAAAAAGAAAAAAAAAAGGTAGCAGACATTTTTGAGGGTGAATGTTGCATACTGATACAGAGTAATATCTGACAGTAGTTTAAAGACACTACAGAAAACTGAGGATTAAGCATCTTTCCTAACATTAACACTGTACTAAATCAAAAGCTTTACTCCTCCTGAATGTGAAATAGCTTTAGCTATATTACTGAGCAGATAGCCTTTGAAACAGAAAGGCCCTTTCATCAAAAAGGAAATAGCTCCAGAGTTTGCCTGAGGCATGTGTCCTTCCACAAGATTTAGAAAGGTGGGAAAAGAAAGTGGAAAAATAATTTATTGAACTTATTTTAAAACATATGTATTCCATTTTTGCATTTCAAATTATTACTTGTTTAAATTTTATTCTATCTGTAATTTCTATCTATGTAATGGATTTTGTTTGCTTGTCATTTTAAATACATCCCTGTCTTGGGGCACCTGAGGTATGCATTTAGCTCAAAATTAATTTCTGTAGTTTTAATTAATTATGATTCTTGTATTAAAAATTAACTTCAAGGTTATTTTAAAAAATCCTTTATTCTTATTTGTAAGACATCAACAGAGACGGGAGATATACATACCCATAAAAATAATTCTTGAGGTTCAAAAAATTCATTAATTTTTTTCAGGTCTTCCAAGCTTCACTTCTGATTGCCTGACAACTCAAAGCCATTTAAGAAGCCGAAAGAAAAACTATTGCAGAATTCAAAGGTAAAAAGACTGTATGGAGCTGGACTGCACGCTATCACAGCTGTGCACCAGGACTGGCTCAGCTCACTTCCCTCGGGCTGCAGCTGCTTTCCGAGGAGCTGATGCCCCTGCGGTCATTCCCCCACCTGCAGCCCTTGTGCTGGTGCTTCCTTTCAGGCACACAGCCAAGAGACCGCCCCACACACGTGGTGTTTAGCGTGCCATGGAACTCCGAACCTTTTATTTGACCTCCAGCGTCCTGGCAAGGGAGGTGGGAAAGGTCAACCACTTCAGGCTGTAATCCTTCAAACCTCTTCCTAAACGCAGTCAGCTGTGAAAAGGAGTCACACTGGTGAAGCATTTGTCATTCAAGTGGAGCATTTGCCTGGAGTCCTTTCACTAACCCCCCCTCCCCACCGTGACCTGAGCCCTTTCTTGCCCAGCCCTTGAACCACTTAGACAGACCCTGCCCTTTCCGATTTGGGAGGGGAATGGATTGCAGTACCTTGTCCACTAATTTCTGATCTCAGAGCAGGACAATATTCACCTTGAGAAATGTAATTCTCTTCATGCACCACCACAGCTCTTGCTCTGGACTAAGACCTCAGCACTCCTCCTTCCTGCTCTCCATATTTTTCTGGTGTCTTTGTGAGTAATAATTAATCATTCTTACCCTAAAGGCAAGGAATTTTTTCTAGCCTTTGCAAGAATCAACCTTTTACCTCAGTATGTGGGAGAGTGGCAATGGCATTGATTTGCCTTTCAATGTTGTTTCAGTTTTGGTTTTGGGTTTTTGACAAAAGGCTACTTTAGAGCATTAATGGTCACAATACGTTCAGATTCATTACACTTAGCAGGTGGGCTATTAATTGAAATGAGTATTAGTGAATTTGAAAAATCTTTTTTTTTGTGTTCAGTTTTCATTTGCTTCCAAATACCTGCCCTGTGGTCAGGCCACATATTTGTAATGGGCTCCTCTGTGGTAATGAATTTCTTGACAGGGTCTTTGGTATGTTTCTAAAGATCACTTCAGCCTCTATACAGAAGCATCTCTGTTCATATTTAGCAATGGGAAGTAGGTCCTTAATTTCCCAAGGGCAGCAGAATGTCCTGAACTTTGCTGCTGCAAACTAAAATTTATAGGTACATATAAAAATACAAAGAGTGGGAGCTCAGATAAACTAAATAATTTGCAGATTCAAGCATGATGCTTGTGACTGTCATTAGAAGCCAGTTTGCCGGTTTGGGTCAAACTCACTTACTGTACTGTTTCTCCTTGAAAATGAGCTCTATGATCCTACATATTCTTTTCTGGCAGTTTAAAAATATTGATGGAGGATTATATTACAGCAGGCTTAAAAATTTTATTGAAGGTAGTTATGAAAAAAAAATACATTAATCAAAATAGTTTGTAACTGTGAATATAGATTGTCATTATTTTTAATACTAGCAACTAATTTTCTGACTGAATAATTTTTATGCAGATTTATAATACTTATGTTAAAAAAAGATATGATTTTGATGTAATTTTCTGAACCAAAATATTTTCTCAATCTGGTACAGTCATTAGTATTAATTTCTTATTTTCTGTCTCTTTCCCAACCATCATCTGCAATCAATACCACAGATGAATACTTAGTACCACTTCTCCAGTTTGCTAGTGAAAGTCTGATGGATGAAAGTCCATTCAAGGGTGCAAGTGTTTCCCTTTTTCTCATCCAGGCCATTCCTGAAGCTAAGAAGAGGTAAAATATTAAGAATAACAAATCAAGATACAAAGAACAACCAAGTACTCCTGCATAGCAATTCTGCAGCACTGTCAGCTAAAATGCTGCCATGGACACCTGCTCACTCCCTCTAAAAATACATTTCTGGATTGTGTCACCAGAATTAGTGAGCCTAAAACATCTGATGTTTCATGACAACAGGATTCCCGGGTGGAAAGCTGTGTGTGGAAATGTGGTGGGCAGATGTACCGCAGCCCTTGCTCTGCTGCCCTGTAGCTGTGCTGCTGAGGCATAATCACAGCCACACCAAGGCACTCCAAGGCTGCCAAGGTGAGCTGGAAGCCACAGCTGGGGCCCACAGTGGGAGGACCAATTATTTGCTCAGGCTGATCGTGGGTCCAGCAGATACAACAAGTACTTTGGTGTTCTCTCCTTCCTCCTTGGTGAAAAGTATGGAAGGGAACTACCCCCATGGCGGCATCACAAGGAATGACTTTTTCCATTTGATACATTTCTCCCCTTTGGAGAAAGCCTAGGCCCAACACTTCAGTCAGAAGATAGTTTACTTGCCCTCAGGGCCTCAGCATGAGCCAGACAGCAGCACTAACAACGACTGTCTCACTCAGTCAAATCGGCCACGCCAGGAGCCATTGCTTTGACAGAACCATTTTACGTGCCTCAACCATAATGTAATTTGTCACTGGTTTCAGAGATGCAGCGTGCAGCCATCCAGGCTTTCACAGGATTTTTTGGTCTGTAAGAAAATTCTATTAGATTATTTACTCTGTCCTCTTGACTGTGGCAGCTTCTTACTGATGTGCTCCTTGAATGGAAGCAATGGTTTCCTACAAGCCCTCACACCTTCTTTCATGTCTCCTTCCTATCCCTAATGGCTTGATTTCCAGAGGTGATGGTATCCTCAGGCCGTTTTGCTCCTTGACAAAGTAGGACTGCTCAGACCTCTTGAAAACCAGGCCAGCAATGTATGTACAGAGGAGTAATTGCTGTCTTTGTGGGTAGCTAGAGGCCATGTCATATACGCTCTGTTAAGTGAGGACAAAGTCCGTGCTAGAAGGGTGAGCAGTTAGCAGTGACACAGGGCTGGCATGAAGAAAGAAGCACATCAGTCTATTTGAACTTTTTTTCCAGTGTGCAGCAAGAGGAAGCCTAGCAAGGATGAACATCTTCCCTGTCTTAAGGCAGGTAGGGCACACTTCATCACAGGAACTGGCACCAGTGAGGGACACTGAAAAGGCTCATTTAAACCCATGGTACTGCTCAGCATTAGGAACTCATGGGAAATTTACACTCTTGTGGTTTGAAGTTGCATTCTCTTTATAATGAGTTTTGCTAATACTATGTACAAATGATAATTAGGGGATGTACCTCAACGTATCTTCAAAAGATCCTTGTTTCCTCAAAGCACAGAAGCCTGCTGGCTGAGAACTGATTTTTCTCCACTTATTTACTAAAACTTCTTTAATGAGTATTTCTACATGAATAAGCGATGTGGAACTAGGACCATGATATTATAAAATAGGAGTGAATTTAGGGACTGCAGCAAACTGCAGCACTGCCAGCTCCTGCACAGTTTGTGTATTCCTGGTTTAACACCTGTAAATTGACCTCTAAAGCTGCATCTGTGAGCACCTAAGCATATCCAGTGGCTTGATCTTGCCATAAGGGGGAAGTCTTGTTCCTTCTCCTTTTCCTTCTCCTCTAACCCAAACTTCTTCCCAGCCAAAGAGCCTGCCTCCTCACTTGTGTTGGCTCTGGAGCTTATTTGACTTGCCTTGCAGATACAACTGAATGACACAGCAGAAAACCAGGCAGCTGTTTCTTTCAGAGTCACGTTTCTGCTTGGTTAGTGACCAACACTGGTGACTGAAGGGCTTCATTCGTTCACAGGTAGCAGGGCTGACAAAAGAGAGAGGATGGGATTGCATGGCTGGGAACAGGGCCTCCTCACTCTGGTGGAGGCGAACTGCTGGCTTAGTGATTACCATCCTAGAAAAATGAAACCTCAGGTATCAACTTGAGTACCAAAATCCACTTTAGGCATCTGAAAATGCAGTTTAGTAAAACAGCCTGCTTCGCACAAGCACAGCTGAGGCCAGTCCTGTGCCTCTGGAGCAGAATATCTCCAGCAGCTTCCACAAGCCCTGCTGCCCCCCTGCCTGCCCCTGGCACTCTTCCCACACTGGGGGGCAGGATCTTTGCATGCCTTCCCCGGGAGCTAGGCTGGGAACTGGTCCAGCTGAAAAGTAACTTCTGTACCCAGCTCACTTACAAAGAGTTGTGAGGGGACGGTGCAGGGCAGAACAAAGGACAGAGATGGGCTGTTCTAGGCTGAGTCAGAGCAAAGCTTGTACATGTCCAGCTGCTCCTTACTGCTGCTCTCACAGAACGTTACAAGTCAAAGGCTGTGACCTCTAGCAGTACACACTGTGCTTCAGCTGTGCTTGTGTTAGCCTTCTGCCCTAACTACTGCCAACAGCGGGCCCTTGGACAAGAGGTTAAATCGGGTGCTTGGGATTTCCTCATTCTTGAATGGGAAAAGAAAAAAGACAGTGGAAATGGCCGAGATGGAGGGTAGGTTGCTACTATGTGTGTACATTACTTGTATGTTATTTACTTCTGACTATAACTGTGACATTACAAAACGTAAAATGCAATGTAGGCTTCCAAGGGTTCAGTTGTTCTTACTCTCCCAGTCACTTACAATATTTTTTTACACTCCTTTGTTGCATTTTGGGTCATGCTAAACTGTAAGGCCCTTGTGGCAGAGAGCATGTCACTGGTGTGCCACTGCAATGCCTCAGCTAATGGAGCTCTAGCAGCAGTGGGGGCCTTTGGGAGTGCCTGTCCCAGAAATGACAGGAGGGAGTAGTTTCACTCTTGCAGAGTGCAGAATTAATCATGTCTAAGACTGCTTGGTTTTTGCCAGCCTTTTTGAAGGACTTCATCTTTGCCTATGCAGCTCCTATCTCTCCATTTCTACCAGCTTCCCATTACCTTTATACCCCCTTCCTACTCCTCTGTTTTGACTCCCTGGCTGATCCTTCCCTTTTGTCAAGAGATTGAATGCTCCTGTGCCTCATTCTCCGCATCTCCCCTTTCTGACCTCCCTGACCTTCCTGGACAGCCTGTTTGCTGACTAGGCCTGCAAATAATGGTCAGGTAATGAGCAAACTCCACTTCCCAAGATTTTAAAGAGAAACATCCAATACTTGTCTTCTTTCTAAATGCAAAGGCAGATAAATTAAAACAAAAGGTATTTGGAGCTGGAGGGCAAAGAGGAGAAGAGAGGTGGGAGAGAAGAAAGGAAGAGGCAAGCAAAAGCTACTCTTCTCATTTGGAACTGTCTTTGGCTTTGTTTCCATTTTAACAGGAGTACAGGTTAAGGTGAGAGTCCAAATTGCTATGGTAATACCCTTTTATAGCATATGTAGTGACTCTTGTTCAAAAGCAAGTACATGGACTTGATTCAGCTTATGATTTTTGAAAGGTTTTTTTCAACTAATTAAATCCAAGTAAACTAACTATCTGGAGGAACTGGGAATGTCTACAGTAGGGTTAAAGAGATGGGAAGTTCCTCTGGGTTTCAGTCTACTGGCACACTTTGTACATCCCTCATAAAGACCCAAGAAAAACTGGATTTTGCTGATGACATCAGACTGTGCCAAAAGATACAGCTGAAGGGGAGTAGCTGCTAGAACATTTGTTTCCGGTCTTTTTGGACCTACAGACTACTGTTAGCCTCCAAAATTTCCAACAAATCACAATTTCACAATTCGTACTTTAAACTGAAAACACTACAGAGGCACCAAATGGCTATGACGGCCTACTGCTCTTTTCAGGACATCTACAAGGCTTGAGCAGAGCAGGAGAACCACTGGTCTAGAATGAGGGAGTGCAGAGGTGGAACAAAAGTGCCAATTAAAGACTCCACATGTGCAAATCTTCACTGACTACAGCAAGCAGAAACCAATTGGAGGTGAAAGAGTTAAAGTATCTCGGGTAGTTGGGTTCATTGCAGAATCACGTGTGGGATGTGGATACAGATGTTAGGGGTTTCACAAAGTCTTCTTGTTGCTAACGGAATGATTTGATGGGCACTTTCTGCAGGAACTGCGGGTAAAAGAAACCAGAGAACGAAGTCTGAGAAAAACATCATTAGGTCAGCTACAGTGCGCCAGTATAGTGGCATGTTAGGAACAGAGCAGAAAAGCAACACCAGACTGGTAAAATGGCAGCCATCAGCTGGATGTTACAAGAACTGGCAGGTTACATGCTAGAATAATATGCATTTTGTTGCAGGGGCCATGTGGACAACCTGAGATGGGCTGGGCTCTGCTAAACATGGACTGTGTCACCAAGTGCAGACAGAAGTTGTTGGATTAAGGGCTCAAAGAAGGTTCAAAGTAAAAAAAGGAAAAAAAAAGTAACAAATCAACAGGAACCTAACAGCTGGCAGTAATGAAAGGTGGTATAAAGAAAGGATCAGCTCTCAGGATTCATTGGATGGATATGCATGGAGATAATAAACTGAGCTATAATCTTGCCAAAGATTAGGCAAAAATGAAAATGCTGGTAGTATTGCTGTATTTGGATTACAAAAAAAAAAAAACAAACACAAACCAAACAAGCAACCAACCAAGCAACAAACCAGCACTTTCCTGCATAGGCAAATCCTTGCTTGGAAAACACCAAATGCAGATCCAGGCTCAAACCTTGAGCCAGCCATGCATCTGACAGCAGTGCTACTGCAGAATGGCATATGGGGTTTGAACTTATTCTCAGGAAGTAAGAGCTCACTGGGTGTTAAGTCAGTCCTTACATATGGGTGGAAACTTGTAGTAATTGTGCAATTTCCCTAAAAAAATCCCCAGAGATCTCAGTTAGGTATTTTGCTTTTGCAGCCTTTCCTGCCTTTGCTCTTACATTGCGTTTCACTTGCAGTCCTTGCACTTCCCTACATCACATAAAAATACGGCTCTTTTGCTTAAGGACCTTGCTAGAACATTAAAAAGCCGCCAGTAACTGCCGAGGTCCCTTTTGCCAGAATACCTGTCTTCATTAGTCATGCTCACTTAACGAGGGAAAAAAAACCTAAACAAAACCAGGATGCTTCGATTCCTCCTCTTCTCCTCCTTTCCAGGCCGGCCACCGGAGCATCCTCCAGCCGCGCAGCGCCCTGTGCAGCAATCGGGGCGGCGGCCCCAGCATCCGCCGCCGCAGCGGCAGCCCGGCCCCAGCTGCTCCCCGCTGCTCGGGGGCGGCCAAGACCCGCCGGGGCGGCGGCGGTGCCGCAAGGCGGGCAGCGGGGCAAGGCGCTGCGGCGGCGGCCGTGCCCCCGCAGCCTCCGCAGGGGCCGGGCTGCGCTCGGAGCCGGCCCGCGGCGCCGCCGCCGCATCCATCGCCCCGCATCCATCGCCCCGCATCCATCCCTCCGCATCCATCGCTCCGCCGCCGGCGGCTCCCGGCGGGCGCGGGGACATGCGCAGTGCCCGCGCCTGCCCGCGCCGCGCTCCGCGGCCGCGCTCCGGCCCCTCCGCTGCCTCCCCCGACCCTCCCGCCGGGCGGAGGAGGGGGAGGGAGAGAGGGGGAGGAGGAGGAGACGGGAGGGGAGAGAAAAGAAGAGGAGAGGAGAGAAGAGAGGCGAGAGACGCCCGCAAGTTGCTGCCGCTCCTCCCTCCTTTCCCCGGCCGCGCCGCTGCCCGGCCCCTGCGGGCTGCGCTCCGCGGGAGGCGGCGTCCAGGGGCGCAGCGCTGCGCGGGGCCGGCGCCTCCCGGTGAGTTGGGGCCGGTGCGCGAAGTTGCCGTGCGTGTATTTCGGGGGGTGCCGGTGCAGCCGCTGCGGGGGCCGGCGGCGGGGCTGCCGCAGGGCTGCCCCTGCCCGGCCGCGGTGCTTGCTGCGCCAGGCGCGGCGCACGGGCGGCGGGAGCGGCGGGGGATCGCGGCTGCAGCGCCCGCAGGGCACGGGCACGGCGGGGTCAGCTGTGCGGGTCTCCGCGGCGCGGGGCTACCGCGCCTCCCCGCTGCCAGCCAGCCCCGTAACCGCATTTCCATTGAAATCCTATTACGCAGCGGCAGGCTCCGGTTTGTTCCACAGTGGCATCTGCTCTTGGGCTTGGAAAGTCTTCAGGAGGAAGGGGTCGCTGGGGCGAGCGGGGGCTGCTCGTCCAGCAGAGCTGCAAGCGCAGATTGTCCCTAACGCACCGGGTGCCGGGTGTGCTGCGCGGAGCTTTCGGCTCTCTCAGGGCTCCGGAGAGGGAAGGGAGGAGCTGGCACACGGTCACACCAGAAAGTTGCGTAGCTTGAGATGTTACAGACGCTAATGGGCCAATTATCTAAATAAACAAACATAGTGATTTATAGGTGTCTGAACTATAGTGCTTTGAACGATAGAGCTCTTTAACCTTTCTTTCTAATCTATCCTTCAGGGATTTGGTGTTAAGGAGCGTAATATATCATCTGTGGTGGTGAATACATGAGTTGATTACTTTTATAAAAGAAATGGCCTTTGAAATAATACTGAGCCATTAAGCAATAAATGCAGAAAAAGAGTGAGACAGAGAAAGAGCGAAGATAAAATTTTGGCAGAAAATATCTTCCACCTTCCTAGCAGCCTAGGAAGCCTAGCAGCTGTGCTTGATTAAGTTTATCCAGAGTTCTTATTTTTTAAATTAAACTTCAAAAAAACAAAGACTGTGTGAAACCAGAAGCAAATCCTCCTTAGCCCTCTCAAAGTCTGTCTGTGTTGCAAATAAGTAATGATCGGAGCAGCATCTGTTAAGATAATTTGTAGAAGCAAACACTGCTAAAGATACCCAGTAGGTAAATGGAAGTACATTGTCATTGCATTTGTTCCTCTTAGGCAATACAGAACAAGACATTTCAAATTCCAGGGGGTTTTATTTTACATCTTTAAACATTTTGCAGGTGCTCAGCTTCATTATGGCAAAAATGCCTCCCCTAATTAGAAAAGTGATTAATTCAGGTCTTAGCTTATTTGATAAAGGCCAAATTCTGCAGCCTGTGGGGCATCTCCTGTAAAGGGTGAGTATCTTTTGCACTTGTTGAAAAAGAAAATAGTCCAGCATGTGTAACACCTTGCAGGCCTGACGTACAAGAGCAGTTTTATATTTAACTGGCATTTCAACACAGAATTTTATTAACATAAAATCAATATTCAGGTCAGCAATGGGCATCTGCAACTTCCAAATGAGAACCTGATCTGAAGGCAACACATTTCTCGTATGAGTATGGGTTGTGGGATATGACAGTCATCAAGCTCACGTACCTTTTGTTTGGCTCCCTTTATGAGATGTCATTTAATGAGGAAAAGCAATAGGTAATCTACTGTGTTTTAAGACACAGTGCTCCTCATAAGCCTCATTGCCAGGCATTTGTAAGTGATTGTGGCTTTAGATCATGTATTGTATACCAATGACTACTACTAGATAACTTAAGTTCTGAATTTATTCTGCTATTAAAGTTATATTGATCAGAAAGTGTCAACTGGATTTCAAGTCCTAAACAAGAAATTATTGATGATCTTAGAGTTAATTTATATTTTAGGGAGCACTGAGGAGTCCACGAGAAAAGTAATCAAGTTTTTCTTGCTAGATATGCAGTGGCATTTAGTTAAGGAACCCTTCTTCCCAGAGCACTGGGAACTTAATGAGTTAAATGTATTTATCAGTTCATTGATGCCCATGGTAAAGTACTGTAGAGTTCAATGACTTGGACAGGACAGTTATTTTCCTTCCAGTAAGGATGGGGATAGAGAACTGAGGGGCTTTTTCAAACTAGTTCCAAACCCGTATCATTTGTAACTGTAAAATATAATGCAAGACTGAGATTAATAGACCAAGAAGACTCAAAAACATGTAACACTTAATTAAAACAATAAATCATTCAAATAACATTACCCAGGCCCCTAGGACAACGCCTCTGCTTCCAGATCTTGAGAATGGAGCAGGTTTCAGGTACAGGATAAGAGGGGTAGCTCAGCCCTGGAGCAGCAGTGGGGTGGGCCAAGTGTCCTGTAGTCTGGTGGCTGTTCTGTGGCTGGGAGGGAGCCCAGGCAGGGTGAGGGGATGCAGAGGCTGACACTCACCCTTATCCCCAGGCTGCTGAGCTGAGAAGGGGAGTGGCCCCCTCCCATGCTTGAGGGTTTGCTGAATGTATGGCAACTGCTGGCCCTGCATGGAGCCAGCAGGGGAGAGGTGCTGGGTGAGACCCTGGCTGCACAGCCTGTAGCCTGCAGACAGGCTGCCTTGGCTGCTTGCTGCCCATCCCAGCATCCCAAGGATGCCATCAGTTGCAGGCCTTATACTGTGGATAATAATGCCAAAAAAATTCTGGTGAGGGAAGAAGCTCAAGCTTCTTCCTTGGGAAAATGGTCCATTTGTAAATGTTCATATGATAAGAGACTGCTTGCATGGGGTGAAACATGGAAAGGGCAAGCAGTGCACATGCATTTGTGCAATACTACTAGCAGTAAACTCTGAATTTTGAAATCACTATACAGTCACATGAGTTCATGGAGGACCTGTGAAAGCTGCAACACCACAGATGAGGAAGCTGAATCCTGATTTGGCTGCAGATTTACTGCGGGTAGTTGAGATGTCCTTGGTTGGTGTTCCCCCGTCTGCATCCTGGTATCCCTCATGCTCTGAATTGCTGCACTGCTCCACAGGTTCTCCCTCAGTCGCTCCTTCCCCCTGGTCCCTCACCTCCCAAAATCCCCATGTGCCATCCAGCAGTGCTGCCCTGCTTGTGAACTGGGGTGAGTAGCAACCTGCAGGTGTTCAGTGACTCACTCAAGGCCCCAAACTGCAAACCCCTCTGCACTTCCGTTCTGCTCTGTGGTGAAGCAGTCTTTTTGGCAACACTGCCCACAGTTACCTGGGCAGGGGTGGGCAAGTTGCAGCTGCTGGGACCTCCAGAGCTTGCTCCTGAAAAGGTGCACCAAGCACAGCTGTGAGTTGGAGATGACGAGTGACAGGAGGTGTGCCTTTGCTTCATGGATGTGATATAACCCAGTTTTAATTAAAGCACCCACAGCAGATTATTAGGGTAGATAAATACTGCCTTGTTACAGCCCTCTTGGGTCGTATGTAAGCAGTATTCGTTTAGAAGGGATGAATGAATAGTCAGTGTGAAGGATAAAGATCAGCATTGTTAATCACTCTGGAAGTCTTCCGTGGGAAAGTGTAAACTCATGAGGAAAGATGGTGCCCATAAATGTCATTTAAATATTTAAATAACTTGAGGATAAAATTTTGATAATAAAGGCATGCAAGTACCAAGTTATGTTTGGGTTCTTGTCAAAGATAGCTAGGACTTGTACAGTTGGCTTTGATCATTGGCTGTGCTTCCACTTAATACTTTGCTAGCGATAATGAAGAGCTCATCTTCAATGCCACCTGTGGGGGAAAAAAAAAAATCTAGTTTTTCTTGCCAAAGTGTAGAGAAAAACTTTAGAAACTTGGGAGGTTATGTTTGCTTACGCTCTTGAACTTCAGGAGGGGTTAACACTTCCCTTGTGGGTAAGTAGTGTGCCAGGTGCCTTTATCAGGGCTTGAGTCCTGGGGACTGAGCATCCAGCTGCAGTTTGTTGCTGTTGATGCATCTGCATGGGGAGAAGAATGAGTCCAGGTGGGAAGGAGTGGGCTTCCACCCCCATAAATAAGCGGAAATGATAGGAATTGTGCCTCTGCTGTTCCTTGATTTTGTAATTCTCACTGAAGTTTCTTTTGCCCTTTCCCAGCACTCAGAATGCCTTACAACTGTTGGGGAAAAAAAAAAAAAAAATCTGTGTGCTTTCATGTAAATGCGATGAGGATGAGCCTTTGAAAATATATCTAGCTGATGCTGATGAATAAACAAACTTGGCCAGGGTAAATCTTTTCATCTAACTTCAAGAGCCACGCTGTAATGAAGTAAATATAGATGTACTTAATGGGCTTCTTTCATCCAAATACATAGTAAACCCTTTAAAGTAATGCAAGCAAATCTAAAATGGATTTCTAAGTGCCTTTTTTTGTTGTTGTTTTCCTAATATTGGAACAGTTTAGTCTACCCAGGCTCGGCCAGGAGTGGAGCTTGCTTGTGGAGCTGTGCAGATGCTGAGGTGAATGCTGGCCTAAAGGGGAGAGGGAGGTGGGAATGTGAGAGACCCAGCTTTTCTGCAGTTTTGTGCAATAAAGGCAGGAAGTGCTCATTCCATGTGTAGTTTAAAATGCATTATTTGATGAGTGTCTCCCCAGACTCTTCCCTTTGGAAGGCAGCTTGCAGACCAGGCTCCAAGAGGCAGGGGAACCTGCAGGGCCTGCTGTCTGTTCCCCCTCGGCCGTGCTCAGCCCAGGCTGCCCCAGGAGAGCCCCCCAAGCTCAGGATGACTGGCTGCCTTCCTCTGGGGCCACAGGTGCATGGCGTGCCACTGCTTGGCCAGGTGCAAACCTGGCTGTGGGGCTTGCTCTGCAGGACACGTCACCCCAGGCAGGGCCCTGGCTCAGAGTGCCTGGGCTGGGTGTTAAAGGTGGCCTCAGGGCCATCATGGCAGCTGCCATGGACACAGTCATTGAAGTGTGACTGCAGTGGTGGTGGTGACTTTGGCAGCATCTTGTTGGTTGGAAGCTGTGGGAAACTGGAGCTTAAAGTACAGTTCTGCAGATCTGGGCATTCACTCCACGCCAGTGGATTGGGTTTCATTTCGAGACTTGCACGATGACTGTTTTCAGTGGTAGCATTTGTAAACAGATTCATGACTTTTTGTGCAAAGTGTGTCTTGCACATACAAATGTTTGGTTTCACTGCCCTTGCTTGTGAAGAAGGTGTAATGTCTGTCCTTCCTATATCATGGAAAGAGTCTTCAGATCTTCTCTTTAAAAAGCACAGCTGTAAAATAATTTTACTTCAAAAACAAGTCTTCATTTTAAAAAGGATAAACCTTGTTCTGGAGAAAAAGACCTTTACTTGGTCTTATCTTTACTTAATAGGAAGAGTTCAGATCCATTTAATTGCATTGTGGAATGAAATTCCATTCACAGCTGGGCAATATAAGAATTTGAGTATTAGACTATTTAGACAACTATGTCAGCATAATTACAGAAATTCTTCAGGATGAGATTTTTCTTTGCTGAGATCTTGATGAATGGGAAATACTGTAAAGAATGATTTCTGTGAGTGTTAGATGAATTTTGTGAAAGAGATTTAAATCTAGGAGACCATTGTACTTTGAAAAACCTGATGGTGATTTACTCATGTCCAGACTGAACTCACTGTTCGACACCTCGAATATTCAGACCAGTCCAGTTTAGCTTGCATCTGGTTGCGTTGTGCTGTGTGTACAGAAGTGAAATGTATTAAAAACTGTTCAGCTTCGGATGTGTTCATCTGGGGATTTGCTCATAAATAATTGATAACCCTCTGAAACAAAATCTCTTCATTAGCCCATGGATTGCTCACCTCTTCCCTCCCGTGCTCATTGTTCTCGCAGGCGGGGGGAGAAGGAGGCGCTGCTTTAATGAAGGTGCGCGTCAGCCTCCGCTGCTCCTTCCAAAGGTCACCCGGCTGAGCAGTGGCAGTGAAATGCTTGACGAAGATAAACATTTTATGCAGATATGTGGCATTCCAGTGTTCTAGAGGAGCCACTAAGCTGCGGTATTTAAGACTTCTTTGTATCCTAGTGTAGAAGCAGTGGGTATGATGAATTACTAAATCAATGGAATGTTTGCATCTGGCGTGCTGCAGGACAGGACGGCAAATTAAGGGTCGTTTGCTGTGCAGTACCAATTACAGCTGTAATATTTGGGCTTGATCTTTCATGGTTTTACTGCTAAGGATACCATTAAGTATCCTTGCTCAGACTGTTCGCTGCAAATGGGGAACGTCTTGGTGAGCAATGCTTTCTGACTGGAGCAGGAGTGAGTTCCTATTTACTAGACATTGATGCATAATGATGAATTTCCTTTTCTGAAAAAAAAGAACTGTTTTGTGTCCACTCACTTAAAGTCTGAGTTGATCTAACAAAATCTCATTTTAATGGAAAAACTGTCTTAATGTAAGTTCAGTTCATCTTTTTGATTACTTGACTGCTTCAGAGTTATTAGCCAGGTTCTGTAACAGTCTTTAAAGGTGCTAATACTTGCTTGCATTTAATAGCCCTAACTGTTGCTAATGTACAAAAATGTTCAAATCACATCATTGAGAGAGAACCCTAACAAATCTTACAGCTATTATAATGTGAGATTTCAGATGTTACTCTTTTTAACTGAAAGGTGAATGCTATAAAGGCTTTGTCAGACTGCTGTTTCCAGATGACAGCACTTTCAGTGGACGAACTGGAAGTCCTAGAGTGCTGATCCCAGCTTTCAGCCTCATGATTCATAGCTGAAACCCTTCCTTTCTTACTTGGTAGAAGTATGCGTCTGTGGTGGTGTCTAGATTTGTGTCTTCTAAAGAAATATTGGATCAATCAAAGAAAATGAGGAAGATTTTCTGAAATGGTAATCACATTCTGGCTGATACAGGAGAGAGCAGAGCCTTCGTTCCTTCTCTAAACCACAAGATTAAGCTTGCTTATAAAGGATTAACAGAGCTCTCTTCTGTTAATTCGTAGTGGTGTAGTCGAAGTGCCCGATTCTACATCAGTGGAAAATCCATTATCAATCAATGGGAATTTTGCAGCTGAAGCCAAAGGGATTAGAGACTCATCGTTCACAAGTGACTGAAGGAGAGAAAGCTCTGGATGTGCTTGTTGCCACACAGCTGTGAGCCACCGCTGGGGTGTGCCCACAAAAATGGCAAAGGAAACTGTTCAGTTGCCTCAGGCAGGCTGTTTCCAGTGACTGTGAAAGGGCTCCTGCCACGGTGCAGGGCGGCAGGAAAGCTTACCTGGGGTGCTGCTGATACTGAGCTCTTCCTCGCGTCCCAGCAAGGCGATTTCAGATTGGATGAGGTGCACAGAGAAGGATGACCTGAAGCCCTCTTCTAGGGATCCATCATACTGTGGTGGGGGAAAGTTAATGAGGAGGTCAGTGAGAGTAGGAATTAAGAGCTGTACAAGAGGGGTTTGGGTTTGGGCATGAGGGGTGCAGAGGAGCGTTGGTGCCTGCACCACGCTCTGACACCTGCCACTGCTCAGGCTGCCACCCAGGCACGCTGCTTTGGGAGGCTGGAGTGCAAGGGAGGGACAGGAAGACACTGGTGAAGAGGTTGCTCAAGAATTTGCTACTGATGGTGTTGAGGGTGATTTCCTAACAAACTGCACTGTCTCCAGAAGTTTCTTCCTTCAGTAAGTAAAAGCTACTTTTCCTTCTAGTGGAGTGCATAGGTCAACATTCAGACTGTTAGAGCCTGCAAACTAGAAAGCCTGGGGCTGCAGACTTACTTTAGTTTGGAATATTCACCAAGCACATTCCGCAATATAGTTTTACTTTCTTTTGAAGTGCTGTCGTAGAGCTTAGCTTAAGAATAGCTCTGATCCTGAGCCTAGTTGTGGAGAAAAGCACAGTCTCCATGGCCTCTACTACAACATTCGGTAGTTACTTTTCTACAAATGGAAGGTAATGCTTCAAAAAAAGATATTCAGAGTAAAAATTACAGTTTTTATAACAACTTGGTAAATGTAAGTGTATTGATTTGATCTGTTATAATAAGCAGGGTTGTGTTATTTAGTTTGGCAATTACAGAGATTAAATTAGTTTTCCTTTACTCTTGAGAAATGCGAAACACATGGAAGATTGGGGCTCTCTTGTTTGTAGCTTCATCATTTATTAATCTGACACATTAAATGAGAGGCTTTATAGATTTGCTTGCCTAAGGAAAAAGAAGAAGAAAATACAGAAAGGCCAAACTAGATATATGTGTATTCTGTCTCACACTTTGATGTGCTGTCAAATATTGCCTGATTTTTAGTACACTTTGTAAGAAAGGACACTACTTTGCTCCCAGAAGGGTAAATTGTGACCTCATGTTTAAACAGTCTGAGTAAGCTGATATTTCTGTAGGCAAAGTCACTTGTGCAGTTCCCCTCACACTCTTCACATAGGAACATAATGTTGTAATTGGACAGGCAAAATAAACTACAAACTAGCACAGTGTAAAAAGGTATATTTTGGAACTATCTTGGCCATCTTACTGGGCTCCCCTAGTTATAGGAGGGGCTGTCCCTTCCCCTAGCTCAGCCTTTTCAGGAGATTGTGTTGGCAGCGGTGCAGTAACAGCTCTGTGGTGGCAGACATGCTCTTCTTTCTTACCTTCATGAAGCTAGAGGGGATTTGAAAATTGGTTATTTCTCTCTGTCTCTGCAGCTCCAAGTAGCCCTGACACTGCCAGCCATGGATTAGTGAAATAAATCCCTCATGTTCATACTGAAGTGGAAAGCACAAAGAACATTTTCTGCCTTTTTTCCCTCTTTTTAATGTGTCATTTGCTGCCTGGCACAGTGACCTCCATTTCGTGACTTGTGAAGTGACTTGTCACAGAGCTTTTCTCTGTGGGTTAATTAGTCACTCAAGGGAGCAGCAGCAAGTGACATTATGCATGTGGACCCCAGGTAAACAGTTATCTATAGACCACCTATACTGAATGTGTACTTCAAATATTATCTGTTAATGCACTTTGACTTTCTAATATGATTTTCTTTCCCTTTTATGTTTTCTTAACTATGTCCTTGGTAATCAAAAGGCATGCAAACATCTAGTCACCTTTTGGTGTTTATAGGTATAACTGAATTTGGAAGAAAGTATTCCTGGCAATTTAGTACGTGAAATTTGCCAGTTCATTGGGAAATGGTTTTATGCTAGTAATGTAGAGGTACAACAGTTTGGTTTCCCAGGCTGTCTTGGTGGACAGTCTGTCAAATCTTTTAAATTGTTCCAGTCAATTATATTGACTGAAGTGCAAGAAAGAATTAATTTTTTTTTTTTATTCTTAAAGATTCAATTTCATACTCTTGATTTACATTTTGGTATCAATTGTATATTTTAATTCGTGTGAGTGAACCCTGAAGCTCTTACTCACTTGTGACTCTTATCTTTAATTTTGCTTGACAAGTCCATCTCATTTCTAGAAAGCTAAGAAGCCAGGAACTGATTAGCAGTAACAGTCAGGTGAATGATAGAGGAGGAGGTGACAGCTGGGTCTGGTGTGGGGCCTGACCAGTTACGCTGAATTAATGGATGCCAGTTTCCAGATGATCCCGTTATCATCTTCCTCAACAGGTTTGGCTAAAACCACCCCTTGAGAAGAACTAGAGAAAGCAGACTAGAAGCAGAGGTTTGGTTTCCCACCAAAAGGGAAAGCCATTATTATGAAGAAATTAGCTATATTATTTACTTGGCAAGGCAGGCAGCAAATAACTCAGCATTTCCGTGTTTCATGTTTGCTCAGCCCTCAGGCATAGCATGCACAAGTGACATGGTGCAGTTGGTTCTCAATAGGCACATCAACATCTGTAGCTGGTCTGGGAGGAGAAGCCCAGTCTGTGAAATGGATGATGGAGCTTCCAGTCTCCTGTAGGGGTGGCCCAAGGAGCTGGTTGTAGCTACCCTGAGACATCAGAGCCCTGGAGCTTTGGACCTCATGGTTGGCAGTCTGGGAACCTAGAAACCCTTGGCTGATTTTTGTCACTTTTTGCTTCTCCCAGCTGTGGGAATTACTGGAATATCAGTTCTTGGACAGTGGTAAAATTAGCATAAGTTGTTAGTTTTAATCAACAGTAAATATTTTATTCAATAAACATAGTAAGCAAGAAAACTTGCTTTCTCTTGGTTTTCTGAGCTAGGCAGAAATTATACATTGCAGTGGTGTGATTCCCTGAGAAGCAGAATTTCAAAGTCTTGGCAGTTTCCATGTTCCAGCCAGCATGATGTGTGCCTTGCTTCGCAGAGCAGTTGTATTTCCTATATTAAGTATTAGCTTGTATAATTAATTACACTGGTGCTTTAAAAAAAGCAACCACTTTAAACGAGAGGGCTTTCTTTCATTGGATTCTAGAGAAATGAGGAAAAACCCCAACCAAATAAAAAAAATCCAAACCCCCAAAACCAACCAAAAAAGCACACACAGAAAACCCTTGGGAATTTCTGGGTTTAAGCCTTGTCTGTAGGCAATAGGAAATCGATTTTCTGAGGTATAACTCTAATGTTTTAGTGTTCATCATTTAATAAAAATTATGCTCCCTGCAGTTCATCAGCAGCTGGCACTTAAAAAGACTGAATTCAGAAAAAATGAGTGTGAAGATTGCTGTGGGTAAATGATCAGGACAAGAGCTGTGAGACTGACACCTTTTAAACACCTAGCTACCTGGTTTTATTAACACTCCTGTGGCATGTGTGTGCATCAGCCTGATTGTGTGCAGAGAGGAGCAAGCCCTTGCAAAAAAATTAGTGCTGTTAAGTCAGGTGTATGGTAAAGAGCAAGGTTTTGGTGTCAGGGAGAAGCACAGGGCTGCTTTCTCTTCCTTCCTGTATCTGATGTTTCAGTTTAGCAGTAGAGGAGTGCTGGGGCTGGAACTTAAACTTGTGTTTTCTCACCCTCCTGCACGATCCTCCCCAGTGGACTTCTGCCCCTCAGCCCCGGGAGTGATGGTGTTTGGTACAGGAAAGAGTTAACTTCCAAAAGCGCAGCCTGGCAATTCAGTGCCTCCGGAGCTTTAAATGAGGAGATGCTGGTACAGTGCAGACTGTGAAGTGGGCCCTGCTGGGGCATTTAGCCAACACGGGATCGAGGATCACAGGTCATTTAGGTGCTGACCAGAGTCTGGCTCTGCTGGGGCTGCCCTGCCTGTGGCTGGCCCCTGCTGAGCGATGCTGTGTCCAGGGGCTGCCACTTTCTGCTCTGCTGCAGAGAGCAGCCAGGAGTTATCCCACATCCAAAGCTGAGCTTCTGAATGGTAGGTAACGGGAGCAAGGGGAAGTGCAGAGTCCTTCCTATGAGGAGGAGCGATCGCAGGCAGCAGTATGTGCAGGGGATGATCATTTGGAAGGTAGAAAAGGTGCAGGGGTTCTGGTGGACATCAAGTTGAACACGAGCTGGCAAATGAGCCCTTGTGGCAAAGAAGTTAAACTGTGTCCAGGGCTGCATTAGACAAAATGTTGACAGCAAGTGGAGGGAGGTGATTCTGCCCCTCTTCTAGGCTACTTATGAGGCCACACTAGTCCTGAGATCCCCAGTACTGAAGAGAAATAGACATACTGGAGGGAGTCCCACAAAGGGCCATGAAGATGATGAAGTGACTAGAGCATCTCTCATGTGAGGAGAGGCTGAGAGAGCTGGTACTGTTCAGCCTGGAGAAGAGAAGGCTCAGGGGGAATGTTGTCAATTTCTAGAAGTACCTGAAGGGTGGGTCCTAACAGGACAGAGCCAGGCTGTTTTCAGTGGTGCGCAGTGACAAGATGGGCAGTGGGCAAAACCAGAAATACAGGAAATAATGTTCCTTCTGAACATCCAGAAACACTTTCTTTCACTGTGGGGGTGGCAGAGTACTGGCACAGGTTTCCCTGGCGGACTGTGGAGTCTCCATCCTTGGAGGTGTTCAAAACCCACCTTTGCCCTCCTGGGCAAAGGGCCCTGGGGGGCCCTAGCTGAGCAGGGGTGTTGGGTGAGGTGACCTCCAAAGGTCCCTTCCCACCTCACTCTGATTCTGTGACAGCACCAACTGCACACTTTAGCTGCTGTTCTGGATGTATGGTAGGGACCACCTCTGTGCCTCCTTCTTTGCAGAGGTTTTTCAAGAGAGCCTGTTCTAAAATAATAAATATCTAGTGATATATTCTTGGTACCTTGTGGATACTTCTCAGTTTGCTCCTGCTTCTTCACCTTTAGTTTTTAAAAGATAAAATCTCTTAATGTGTTCCCTGGATTGTAAAGCAGGGGTGCAGTATCTGCCGTCTCCTGTTCCTGCAGGATGTGTTTGAAAGAGCAGTTACTTCATCACTGTTTTGAATATGCAGGTGAAGAATAAGGGATAATCCCATTCTTTGCAGAGACGTGAGCCTGTAAATGTTGGACAAATAAATAATGCTTATTGTGCAAACCCATTGTCTTGGTTGTTTGAAGTGTATCCTTTCCTTTAAAGCCTGGTTCTTATTCCTTCCAAGCCATTTGTAGCTGGCATCATGTCCCATGTGCCTTCACAGCATAGCAGATGAGGTGCTGAGCTTAGCTGTCACATTATAGGCCTTTAGCAGTATCATGTCCAAGACTCAAGGCAGGAGACTTTTATCAACACAAGCCTAGAGACAGAGGTTTTGTAGCCCACAGTGGTTAGGTGTGCCACTGCATGTTCCCTTGTCCTGGTGAGTTAACCCTGCTGGAAACAATCCCTACCAAATGTGCTGCTTTTGATGCACGTGGCAGCAGTGGAGCTGTTATCAGTGACCTCTGCCTTCTCTCCTTGCCTTGCAAGCTGATTTTGTATTAATTACGGGCATAGCTTTAATCTTCGTCAACAGGATAGCAACAGTAGTGTTACCCTTTGACTGCTGATCAATTTGTCTTTACCTCCTCACTCTCTGTTTGAAAAATTAGGACTGAAGCATTTTGCATATAAATTCATTTTGTATTCATGATTTTTAAAATTCACAGAGCGCCTGATCTTAGACATACAGGTGCTGCCTTCTCAGTGTAAGTATTATTGCTCTGGGGCAGTCCTTGGAGACCGTGGTAGGCTTTCCAGGTCAGGGAAAGTTTTTTGAGGCAAAAGAGGAGCAGTCTTACCATAAGTTGTGTGATTCTCCCAGAGGAGAAGGAGCGTTCCCATTTTAGGATAGTATGAAATCCAAGCCTCTGCATAGGTCTTCCTCAATTAAAGGCATTCACAAGAGCTTACGTACCATTTAAGACTTGAATATACTTGTAATAGACTTCAGAAGAGAAACAGCTGCATGTGTGACTGTGGTGGAGACCTCAGTGAGCTGCAAAATGGGTGACAACTTCTTTTTCCATCTGACCTAGGAAGTGGATGTAGACTTAGGCAGGAACAAGTTTAGTCAAGAGAAATATCCATTCCTCCAGAAAAGAGGTTTTGTTCTTTGGCATTGGTACCTAAAGTGTATCATATAGGAAGAAAAATGATTGAGAGGATTCGTGTTCATATGGTATTTTAGTTCATTTAAAAATATTTAGGAATGTTCAGAAACAGACTTTTTTGTTAACAACAAGGTTGCAGATGTTGACAGGCATAGGTGTATGTGAGCAATAACTACTGTGAAGATTTCCATGATAACTGAAAATGTAGATTTCATGTCACTTTGTGATTTGCATTTTATGCCCTGTTGTGGCTTTGGAGGGAATATACATACAAACCCTTGGTGCAGAGAGGTAACTGCATGGATGAAGTGACACTTGGTGCTACATTTGCTCTTTATTGTACAAGAGATACATCTATTTTTAGTTTTGGTCATGTAAAATGCTGCAGTCCTAAGAGATATTAAAAGAGATATTTTGGTATTTCTGTCTTTTTATTGCAACTAATTGATACAAATAAGAGATGCTAATATCTATAGCTAATAAGAAAATAAATCAGGAACTTTCTTCTGTTGTATATTTTATTTGCCTTATGTGACTGCACATGTGACACAAGCAGTGAACTCAAAAATAACACTGCTGTTGTATTTAGGCAAACCTGTAATACAAAGAAAAAGCACTCCAAGACTTTGAAGAGTTTCAGAAAAATGCTGAAGTAGTGTGTAAAAATGAATCTTTTAACCTCAAGGGCTTTTTATACACTGAAGTACTTGTCCCACACACGAATAACAGCAGATCAGTTGAAAACATGAGAAAGTCAGAAGAGAGAAAATTAGTATCCTTGGGCTCAGCATGGGAGACTGCTTAAACACATTGTAGAAGTCACTTAAGGCATCTGTATATAAGCAAGCAGAAACAGTGGTCTGCTGAAAGCACAAATGTTAGGAGTTGCTCAGACTACAGAAATATCCTCGAGCAGATGGGTATCTGCCCCTAATGATTCCAACAAGAAAAACCCAGCCAGACTGTGTTCAATCAGATGCAAGCTGAGCATGAATATCTGAAAAAGACTTTGAAGAGTAAAGAGTCTGCAACATAAAAGAAAATTATAAACTGTGTATATATCTATCAAAAGGTTGATACCTATAAGAGCACTGGCAGGTGTGCGGGGTCACCGGGCAGGGCATCAGAAAAAATAACTCAGTTGAATTGGTCATTGCAGGAGAATTTGGGCAGGGGTTGTGCTGGGTAACAAAGATGAGAAGGTGTCAAACTGCTGAGGTGCCACAACAGAAATGCTGAAGGAAGCTAGAGAATTGAAAATTGAATACAGAAGTGTGACCATGTGTTGTACAGAGCAAGGCCAACACTCTCAAGAGGCATCACTGCTGACAGAAAATACACCACACGTGTGGATGCCGCAGCTTTGATTTGTGAATATGAGGACTGGATTTCATTTTAAAAACCCTGGGATATTTGATGGAAATTAGGTGGTGATTTTGAACAGGCTGGCAGTGATAGTCCTGGGAGTCTATGAGTTACCGGGTGGACAATTTCTTTCCTCAGCTCACTCCAGCTTCCTCCTTTTGACTTCTGATGCTTCCCTTCCAGGTGGGTGAGCACAGCAGTCCTGCTGCCTTCCATTCCTGTTGTCCTGCCTGCAAGCCCCTAACTAGCTCCACCCTCTACATCCATCCTCCCCCAAACCTAGCTCATTCTTGATAAGATATTCCTCTTCAGTTTCTCTGTGATTTGTGGAAATGGAGAAAAATAATGTGAAAAATAGGTGCTTGGCCTTCTGGATATTTAATGAGAAGACTGTATTATTTGTAAATAATTTATGACTTTGAAGCCACACACTTTCTCCCCAGGTTATATGTCTTGTATAACTGAACTGTATGATTTACCTTAAATTGCCTATCTGCCATGCATCGTGAATCTCTGAACAGTGCTGGTTCTCTTCTCCTGTACAGCCTTCACCCGTGGATGAGAGATTTGCATAAAATGATTTGTTCATGTAAATGTGATCAGGCTGCAGCTCCAGCACCTGCTTGTAATGGATGTACCAATCCCCTTGAATTGGGCTAGTGTCTATCTTGGTAACTGAATCTATTTGTTTGTTGCTATAGTTTTGGGAATCAGTGGGGAGTGAGGTGCATGTACTGACACACTTTTGCTGCAGCTGCCATAGCCTTACCTGATCAGGAGGCTTCTTCAATAAAAATGAGAGGCAAGCATTGGGATGGGGCTTGGCAGTGCTGCAGCTCAGGCAGGGGCTGGGACAAGAGCTGAGGGGCTCCCTGGGGACATCCTGGTTATCTGTCCTGGTCCTGAGCCAGGAAGCTGCCGCCCTCCGCCCCGGGGGCAGGGCCCAGACAAGCAGTGTGATTAGAATGGTGCATGAGCAGGGAGATAGGGAGCTCTGCCGCTCTGGTTGGTGTCATTCATGCTGTGACATGGGGCTTGATGGGGCCTCTGAGGTGCCAGACTGTGTGAAGCCCTTGCCTGAGAGCAGAGCAACCAAAGTATCGCACAGACTTTTCCTGCATTCCTCTGCTTCCCGTGCATTTGTTTGGGTTTTTTTACCCCTAATCACTGGTTTTGGCTGATCCTCTTACATTCATGGTCTTACGGTCTTGTCTCCCTGGCCTCATGTTCCTTGCTCTGATTTCTTTCTGTTCTTCCAGCTCCTTTTGTTCCAGTCTTGTCCTAGCTTCTGTGCTTTTCCTGGCACCTCCTTTTTCCCCTCTACCTGAAGCATGAATAACTGAGATAATGAGGCACAGCCAATTTCCTCAATTACTTTGTATACGTATGCATATGTATGGCCTCACCCACTGCCTTGTCTCTCATCCTTCTGTCCTTTTCTACAGCAGTCTCTGGAGGATGGGATTATCTTTTCGTGTGTATTTTGCATATTTTTGCTGCCAAAGTGTGAATAGCATTGAGTGATGGTATACATATTTTGAAAACCTAGAGCTGTGTTGTAGTGTTCATCTGGGCTAGTGATGCCTGACAAATGACCACGCAGCCTAGCTTGTCATCACCTTCAATAAGATGTTTTCCTGCATTCAGGTTGTCATTGCAAGGTTTTATATTTTTGGCTTGGAAGGGAAGATAAGTTAATAGTCTATATGGCCTCTAATAATTATTTCATGCTTTTTATACTAATGTTAATGTGTTCTGAATAATGGTTTATGGGAAATACCTGTTAATTTAGGTAATAGGGATAGTATTTTGATCAGGTGTGTAGTAAATGCAGAAGTTGGAGGGTATTTTTTGAAGGCTTCTCCATCTTTCTATAATTACCAGATAGATAATAGGAACTTGCCAGATTCAACATGCTAATGATTGCCTTCCAGCTTTGAGAGAGACAGAAATTATATGCTAGCAGCGTCTGAACGAGATTCTGCTTTGGTAGTGTAATAAAACATACAATACTGTGCTCTCTTGCCATTGCATAAACATCCATGAATATGTCCTTGGTCTCTCAATACAGAAAATAATGAAGATGAAGCTAAATTTACTTTGGGAGTACTCAAATGGCTATTGATGGCTTAGGAATGCTGGGTTATCAATAGTAGATGAACTGCTTTGTTGTTGTCTGTCACTTTGTAGGGCTGCCTCATGAATCATGTTTAGATAGAAGGTAAATGCTCTTACTGCCCCATTTTGCTGTTTTAAATTGCTACCTTTTCAGCTTCGTCCGCAGATTTCCCAAAGCAAGCTCTCTGTGCCTGAGACTCAGGGTATTTTCTTAGTGGTGCCTTTTTGGAGCTGGCTCTGGATTGTTCTGCCTGATTAAAGGCAAGTCTGCTAAGATCCCAGCACGTGACAATGATCTGCTGTGCTCTCTGTTCCACAGGCAGCTTAGCACTGCTCTGTGCTGGGCCTTAAGGAGGACAGTACAGAAAACTGTGTGTGGGTAGGATTTTAAAATATATCCCATACCCTTGATGCCTTGCAGTTGGGTCTAGACTAATGGAGAAGAGAGCACTTTGGGTGTTGTGCCACTAGCTGTTCTGTGAGTTGCCTCTTGCTGTATCTCACTTTTAAAGGAATAATTTGCAGCCCATGAATCCCTCTGGGATGAAGAGAGCTCTGTCCAGCATTTTCTTCTAAAATTTAGTTAGTATGGTGGATTACTACAGAAGAACATGGAGACCTTTAGTCTTTCATATTTATTGCTGTCACATTGGGGCTGTGTAAGCAAAGGAGCAGTCTGAGGTAGCAGATGACCTTTGGGCAAAGGAAAAAATAACAAAACGTGGTATAAGCTGCAGCAACAGTATTTCTAAATCTGCAGGAAATCATCTAGTCCCCAGTTAATATAAAACATGTCTCAAATTACTGGATCTTTTGGAGTTGATGTCTTTGTTTCAGAAGTAAGCTGTGCAGCCCCAAGTGGTGTGAATTTACTGGGATATTGCTACAGAAAGGTTTCTGAAGATACAAGACAGGCACTTTGCCTGTTTGGCTCAGGAGCTGTGAACCAGATCACATGATGGTGTGTGGAGTTGGTGTGTACTCTGCAGGAAATGGGAGAAATTCTGGGAGAAAGCTTTTGTAAACTTATTCTGATTTATTCTAAAAAACGCATCAATTACACATCACTGTTAATGGTGTGTTGTACTGGTCAGTGTTAGGAGTAAGAGGCAAGGCTCTTTCAATAAAGAAATAAATGTCACCATCATTTTTTCCAGGGCTCTACACATCATATATTAATGGACAAAGAATACAGCATAAGGGGGTGGTTGTGTACCTACCAGTTACTGTGGTGATAATTAAGGGCACACTTAGACCAGTGAGCCCATGAGTACCAGATCTGGGTATACAGTGTGTGTGACCCATCAGAGTGAAACTGAGACGGGTGTCCTGGCACTTCTTGTCTCTCCATCCATTGCATCATGGTTTCTGCAGGAGTAGAGTCTGGATGTGGGGTTCCAAGGGAGCCCCCTACACCCTGCTTTACTTGCCAGCCTCTGGAAATCTGGGAAGAGCCGTAGCGAAAAGAACACCTGAGTATTTCTGGCAAGTTTTGGGCATTTGTTTACTTAGGTGGGTGTTTTTTCTCCTTCCATCACAAGCACTAAAAAGATCTGGCCACCCATCTCATGCAGTTTGCCAGCTGTGTCCCTCTCTCGTCCAGCAGAAGCGGAGGGTCATTTTTTTTTTCCAGCCCTGTGGTTGTACTTGGAAAGCACTAGCTATGCTGGAGGCACTTCAAGGATGGGAGGTATCAGTGCCCTGCTGAGCTGTAGCTGGCTCCTCACAGCCTCTTGCTGATGCTTGGTATGAGAGATCACAGGGCAGGCCAGCCTGGTTTTCCACTGACAGTAAGGGTCCTATGGCAGACCCCTGAGCTGCTGGCACATTTAAAGAAGTCAGTTTGAACAAAATCCACAGCTCATGTGGATTGGTGTCACATCCTTAACAGGGACAGAGTGTTACCATTTCACATTTTGAAAGAACTATCCTGTAATATCTGCTCGTTTTATTGCTCAATACTTCGTGCTATTGGTGCCAGGAGAGATGAGAAATGAGGTAAAGCAAAAAATGTGGTCTAGCTCAGTTGTCCCTAAAGTGTATGTGTTACTGTGGCCGCATAGCTGCACTCAGTCATGGGCCTGGCTCTGGAGAAGAATATACTTTAGTGATACAGACTCTTTTGTCTAGTTCTGCCAAAAGATGGTCTCTTCTGACCTTCTGTTTTTGACTTAGACCTGTTTCTTTCCACTTGTGTGTTGCTTGTCTTCTCCTAAGCCTTATTCTTGCATGTTTTCCTCACACTTACAGCTCTCCTATTTCTCCCTGAAGCCACTCTTCCCATCAACAATCTGTTGTGTGTGTTCAGTTTTTGTCCCAAAGGCCTTACATTACTTTCCTGTCCTTCATTTGACACCTCGTTGTTGCCAGTCTCCCATCCAGCCTTCCAGGTCTGTGCTGCTGCTGCCTCCTCAGCTCTGTGTCCTCCTGTCTCTGCCGAGCCAGTGCCAGTCTCCCCTCGTACCAGGTGCATGTTGGATGGGTCTCAGCTCACCCTGTTCTCATCCAAATAACTCCTGATTTCACTCTCCTTTTTCACCCATTTTTTTCTCTTTGGATTTTGCCTAGATTGACTGACTCTTGTGGTCTTTCCTCCTTACTCCCTTGCCCTCTTTTATCGTGCTTTTCTCCCAGATTCCCCAGCCAAACTTTCTTGCCTATTCTTATCTATCATCTTGCCCACAGATTTCTCAATCCCAGTTTCCCTCCTTTTTCCTTAATTTTCTCCAATTTCCTTACTTTAGTTCCTGTTCTCACAGGAGTACATCTATCTCATTTCGGAAGGCAGTAAAAAGCATCTCTCTGACATAAAGCTTTTTCCTGGGTCTTTTCACGGTCTGTCTTCAAAGAGTAGAGATACTTGAGCTTCTCCAGGAAAAAGGATGCCAAGACCTTTTAACTTGTGCAGTGAAAAGTGCTTTTCTTTTCAGAAACATATGCATTGTTTTAGTGGAGATACACAAAATTACATTTAGCATGAAGCTGCATTTTTTAACAACTGGAAATTATCTGGAAAGGTAAAATAGGCCAACAGCTCTAACAGGCAGCACCACTGCTAGCCTCACCTCCTGTAAGTTATCATCACAAAATGACAATTTGACTTTGAATGTGTTCAAAGTCCTTTTTCACAACATATGGGTGAATATGTAGTCTTGGAAAGATTTAATATGATCCTGCAAATTTTACAGGGCTCCCAGTAGAGTCAGTTGCCCAAGGAGGAGGCGACACATGAGCGGTGAACTGCTGCCTGCCTTGCCTCTTTATAAGAGTTAGTTGAGGAGTGAGCCCCACTTAGGAGCTGGGCATGGTTTGTGAGTCCTTTGATGGTAGGCACGTGTGTGTGTGTGTGTGTCTATCTCCTAATCATCCTTCCTCTAAGACTAGTTCTGTATATGTAAATCAAAAAAATAAGACACCTCAAAAATTACAGCTGCCTGTATCACCATAGTCTTAGTGTTTTATAGAAGGGCCAGACTGGGATGCCAATATCTGGAAGAGGATTGGTGGTATGACAGAAAATACACAGCTATTGAAATAGATATTTGAATTTTGAATGGATAAACTTGTAGAACAGTTCCGCCAGCCTTATATTTTTCAAGGTCTGTCTCTGTCTATCATGTACTTTTTCACAGCAGAGTGAAGACATGGTCCCCAGGTAGTTAATAATAATTCTTTCATCCTGGGGAAAAAAGTGAAAGGAAAAATGAGCTACATAAGATTTGCCTGTGACATTTAAAGTCCAAATCGGAGTTTGTCTGAGTAATTTATCTTTGGGTATTTGCAGGAAGGAGTGTAGGAGAATATGAATGAGGGCATCTTAGTTATGTCTGAGCTTTCTGATAGCTGAAGAGAATTTTTGGTGGCTCCGTGTGGCTGGAAGGTCTGTCTGTGTGATCTCTTCTCCAGCAGATGGAAGATAACATTAGGAGGAGTACTTTAATTATCAAAGCATGGGAATTATGCCAGTGCAGTATCACCCTTGGACACCACTTCCTTTCAGAGGGACAGGTGATGTGTTTCTGGGATGTTAGAGAAAGCTCATTTCCCCCTGCTGCAGTGAACATGTGTACACCACATTTTCTCTGGCAGTATTGAGCCTGTCCACAATCTGTATCTGTTGCTGGTGAGGAAAGAAATGAAAATACATCATATCCTTGCATAGAACATAACAAGTACAAAGGAACTGAAGGAAGAGAGTGTGTTTTTTAACTTTTTTCTTTCACAATCTGCTTAGATTCTTCGAGTTCCCATGAATTATTTTTTGAAACATATAAAAGACGGTTAGACTGACATAAATTGAAAACTTCCTGCATGAAAGATTCTTTCTCAAAGCATTTAGCAATTTTTATTTCCCACTGCTGTTAGATATCTGCTTGCACAGGTGTTTATGCAACTTCACACCTCCATCAAGACGTCTCTTTGCAACGTGCTGTGTTGCATTTGAACCTACCAACATGTCCTGCATCCAGACCTTCCTTTAACTTCTAGGAATTACATTCAGCATCTTTTTGTGAGTATCAGGAGTTAACTAATGGAGGCACAGACAGCCTTCTGTGAATTGCCTACAGCTTGGGCACATTACTTCAGTGTGTCTCCCAGGAGGCAGCTCTGTGTCAGCCCTTGCTTGGAGGGAGGATGAGGAAGGACTGTGCACCCATGGGAGCTGTGTCCTATGGTTCAGCAGGGTGTCCTATGGTACCTGGAAGACAGTGTCTGCCCTTTTCTGCCCTGGAGCATGTTCTGGTCCATAGGAGGAGCAGCCACCTGCTGCATGGCACTTTCGGGAGATCGCTGTTTCCAGCAGGCAAGACTGGAGCACTGTGTTTATTCTTCAGCCTCTTCTTGTTTCTCAGCTGCTTTTCCCCACAGCTGCACATCACAGAATCACTTGAAAACAGCTTTTTTACCAGCTGTTTGCTAGTGAAAAGGCTGGAAGGAATGTGCCATGAGGAGCAGCTAAGGACTTTGGATTTGTCTAGTCTGGAGAAAAGGAGGCTGTGGGGCAACCTCACTGCTCTCTACTACTTCCTGAGCAGGGGAAGTGAAGAAGGAGGTGTGACTTCTTCTACCTGGTGTTCAGTTATAGGATGCATGGGAGATGGTCCAAAGCTGTGTCAAGGGAGGATCAGACTAGATAAGAGGAAGCATTTCTTTACCAAGAGGGTGGTCAAGGACTGGACCAGGCTTCCTAGAGAGGTGGTTGATGCCCCAGGCCTGTCAGTGTCTAGGAGACACTTGGACAATGCCCTTAACTTTTAGTCAGCCCTAAACTGGTCAGGCAGATGGACTTGGTGATCATTGTAGGTCCTTTCAACTGAAATACTCAGTTCTGTTCTAGTATTTTACAGTCTGGACACTGGTAGTAGAATTCACCTGTGCTAATGATACATGGCAGACCATGAGGTTAGCAAAAACCATGCCTGAGACCACACTTACCTCAGTCACCACTCCTTTTGCTCTGAAGGAGGTCATTCGAGCTCTTTCCTACATGTAAGAAATACATTTCCTAACCTATCCATGCTTGTCAGTGCAGATCAGGGTAGACAGTTTGTGTCTAAGTCACACCCGCCATCCAAATTCATAAAGATGTTTAGAGATCTTGATAGAAAATACTCAGGTAGGTTGTCTCACTGTCCATCTGTGTGGATCACTGTGTATGAACTTGCCTCTTTTCCCACATAACCACTGTAGCCTCACTGATGGCATTAACTTAGGTTTGTACAAGCAGTCTGTGCATTGTTCCTCAGAAGCCTGGGGCAGATCAGGAACAGTCAGGTTTTTGGGCTGGGTTTCTGAAATGAGGTGAAGAACTACTTTCTGTGGAGCCTCCCTGCACAATTCACAGCTACAGCTTGATATCCACCCAGTTACAACCTGTATCACTACTACTTGCTCGATCCTATTTTTCAGGATGAATTTTTAATCTTAGCTCACATCATACTTTCAGGAAATTCTCTTATAGGAATACCACTGCTGTTTTTTGCTGTCTTTTGGTGTTTACCAGCACCAAAGAATAGAGGTGGGACACCGTAAACTGTTGAAGTTATGAATGTCAAACCTCAAGATTCTGTTACAAGAAAGTTAAGACAGCAGATGGGTTACTCTACAAGATATGATTAAGATGCACATGTTTATTACTTCCTAAATATTTTCTCTGTTTTATTTTAGTATTTATGAAACTTTTCCTAAGTTAAGTAATTTCTGTAAACTTACTTTCCTATTAATACCCTAACATGGCTGTGTGTAATTGGCATGTGATTAATACATTTAATGGAGTTTCAGTCTTGAATGTGACTCCTTTAGCACACTTTCTGACTTTTTTCTGTTTGCTATTCATGTTGGCCACCTGAGATGCTTTGATTTTTTTTTTTTTTTTTGGCATAGCATTATTTTTTTTCATAGTTGATAGGATTATTATTTTATCAAATAACCTAATAAATTGGTACAGCAAGACTGCAGCAGCAGTCAAAGCACTGATGCTTTCTAATGGTGCACTTTACCTCTGCTCTATTATTGCTGCCCATTTCATTATTTGCAAGTTGATTACAGCTGCATTTCTCAGGGGCTATGAAATATTCAGCAGCCCGGACTAGCCTGGGGAGAATTGCAGTCTTTGCAGCTGAACACCTGCCCTCAAAGGCAAAGAATAACCAAAAAGTTACTGTGTTTAAAAGTGATGGGGAAATTCCTTCTTTTCTTTAGCTTTCCCACAGTACTGACTATAGATGCACGCTAATTAAAAATTGCCACTTTACTTACACTTGCTATTGGATGGGGGAAAGAATAAGAATAAATACACAACTACTGCCATATTTCTGCCATATTTGCCTGGCCACAGCAGAGCAGGAAAGCAAATGTTGGTATAATTGGTTGCCTGTGTGTCAGCATGAGGGAGTTGACATTTGGGGTGGGGTTGGGGAAAAAAAAACCTCTCTGTTAAGGGCAAAAGTGAACACTACTGTGTATGTTCTCACACTGTCTCTCTCTGGGGACTTGCCAGCAATGATTGACTGAAATGTGCAATATTTTACCAAGTAGGAAACAGGTAAGATTTTTATAAACAGGATACTTCATCATTAAAGTAAAGAAACAATTGCTTTGACCTTGTCACTGAATGAGTAAGGCCAGCATTGTGATAATTGAGAATGTAGCTAAGCAACAGTTCTCCAGCAGCATGCACTGCTTTATTTTTAGTAGAGTACACCAGGAAGGTGGGGGGGTGGGACAAACACACATGGGTATGAATGAGTAAAACAGCTGGTTAATGATTACTAAAGAGAAAAAGAAATTCTTTGTGCTCGAAGTTTGAGTTGTAATATGTGCTTATACCGATTTTAATTTGGATTTACATCAAAAGACAGTAATTGAATCAATATATCCTTCTGTGGTCTGAACAAGTAGATAGCCTGACAGTATCTCTGATTTCTTAAGCTGCTTTAGTAACTTGAGTCTCTTCTGAAAATTAGTGGTGTAGAAGAAATGGCATGTTCCTTTGGAAATTGTTTATTTCATATCTTTTTCTCCTTATTTTGATGTTAATTATGTTTCCTAATCTTACAGGTTAGTATTGCAGAGCCTAATTTATTTATTGCTCTAACTTTGGTTTAAACCATTCCTAAATACCCTAGTGAGCTAGTCCCCTACAAAGTTAACAGTGTAAGGCCCTTTAAATCTGAAATAAATGTCCAGGGAATGGAAAGTACTTTCTTCTAGCTAAGTCAATTTACAAACCAAGTTAGTTAATTTTTCACGTAGGCAGTGGGGAAAAAAACAAAGTCCAAAGTTAGTAATTTTTATTGTGTAGGCATTGCAGGACAAATTGCCACCATATGGCCCCTCTGTTATCCCATAAACAAAAGTATGTGTTCCAAGGCCGGTGCCAAGGGAAAATCTGCAACCACTTTACCTCTCTCTGTTTCCGGTAAATCTCTCATACTGACCTGGATGCTCTTTCTTTAGATATTAAACCAATTCAATTGCTAAGTGACAATGAGTTTCTACTTATCTAACCCAAGCAGTTGCAGAAATCTCTCTGAAAATACTGTCACTGTATGGGTATAAACTACCCCAGCTTTACATACAGGAGCCTTTAATTCTGATTTGGTCTATGAAATCTGTATTACTGGCAACATTGCATACGTGAGAAAATAAAAATGTCCTAATTCTCCGCCTAATTTTATCAGATCTTTAAAAGCCAAAAGGTGGTTTACAGACAAAAATAATAAAACGGAATTTGAAGACTATATTGGTTACTCTTGGGTATTTTAAATATAGTAAGAAAACCTTTTCCTAAGGTGCTTTTCTCTGGATATGATTTTAAATTTGACGAACCAGAGAATGTAATGTATATTGTCATGTTCTTAAAGTGTGGCATAATTGAATTTGTACTTGTGAATTTAATAATTTTTTTTTTTTTTTTTTTTTTTTTGCCTAGGTGGAAACATTTGTCAATACTGTATCTCACTTGAACATCAAGCCCTACAGAGACGACAAGGTAATTGTTTCTGCAACTGTTTTCTGTTTCCTGTGGTGGTCAGCTTGGCTTATACTCATCTTCTGAAGACCCCTGTAATTTATGAAGGTGCCAGTGCTAAGCAGCTGAACTGGTCAGCAGCAGTGTTGCAAGTAGCTTTTACAGAAACTGTTGCTTGCAGCTTCCTGATCCATGGTGAGCTGTGTGAGGTTGCCAGTGTGTGTGTATAAAACAAAGATGTGATACATTTTGAAAAGGCACTTCTTGTTTTTGTGTGTTAAGAAGCAGCAGTACCAGTCCCAGCTGAAAGGTAAAATCTGCTGAATATGGGCTTGTGTGTGGTCATTCAGGAAGTTGTTCCTTACCCCTCAGCATCCCAGACTTTTAGCTGGTTTTCTTCCTGGAACTGGGTGAGAGGCATCACGTGCCCTGCAGTGCTGGCACAGGCTTTCCTGCCCCAGCAAGGTGGCTTTGGGCAGTGTAAATGTTTCAGTCAAGCAAAGCGATGGCTACATCATCAGAAATCACAGTCTTAGCTCGCTTTGCCAAGTTGATAAAAGCTGTTTTTGCTGTTGCAGCTGTGGTGGATGCTGCAGGTCTATAGATCAATTTGGTCATCTCAAAGCCTGTTTGAAAGCATGGCTAATGAGGTCACCATGGGTGTGGACAGCAACTGAACAAAGTAGGCTGCTGGGGGTCCATATTTCATGCTCAAGTTACAAAGCTCTCCCACTGCGCTGGGTGCAGGAAAGAATGTTGCGGTTAGGAAGTTGGTGTGGGCATGCAGAGCAGAGCTGGTACCTCTGCATGGAGACCAACCTTCAGTAGGCGGGCTGGTGCTGCTTTCATTTACTGGAGGTCTGATCAGATTTGAGCAGCACCAAATTTATTTTGGGTTGCCTCTAGAATAATGTCTCCCAGCACCTGCCAAAGGGTAAATTTCAAGCGCTGAAGTTAATTTTAATTCCAAGTGTCCCAGCCCTTGCTGGGTGGCTGTTACTACTGAGTGATGATATGGTACCAGACTGGACTTGACTTGGTTGTATGAAATGCACACAATTTGTGCCTGAGTTGAGAAATACTGGGAAGATTTCAAGTCTCTTTCTTAGTGCAGTAAAAGCCTTGAAACATTACAAGGAATCAGTGCTTTGCATACCAAGTAGGTGGTCTTTACTTACTGCATATTGGTACTGTTGCAAACAGAACCTTTCAGGGTAACCCCACAGTGTAACTGACCTCCTGCATGTTCCTAGCTTTTCCTAAAGGAAAGCTGGATTGTGCAGACAAGCTTAACTTTTTTAACCCTTAACAGGTTTAACTTTTCCTTTGCAAAATGGAGTGCACTTCTCTGATAACATACTTGGTTATCACACCTTGTCTGACCAGGTACCTCCTAAGCTACAGTGACTGGTTGTATGACTTCGTGTGAATACTCTGAGTCCCTCTCTGTCTCTTTTTGTTACCTCTATGTAGGACAGAAATGCTTCAGTCCCAGATTTTGCGCTCATGAGAAAGGCATAAATAAATACAACATAAATATGGTCCATAGAACCATTGCTTCTTGGGAATAGTTGTCTTTAAAATGAACATAGAAATCCATGAGCTTGTACAGACACCTTAGAGGCAAAATTAAGGTAAAATAAATTTATTACCACTCATGCTTCTGGTGTCTTACCTTGTGGAAGCTAGATACTTGTCTTTAAATCTGTCAAAGATGAAGCGTTTTACTTCTGAACTCTCATTTTCTGTGAAAGATACTCAGATCAGGAAATGAAACATCTGAAAGTTGAGGGTTTTCCTCTCTTCTGCATTGAGTAGCTCATAATTTTGGAAATTCTGTTTGCAATAAAAATGTGTTGATGACTCTGAAGCGTGTCTGATGGACCTGCATAATCTCAATGCTTGCACAGGAAATCAGAACTTGTGAACAGATACTATCATGCCATAATAATCCTCCATCAGCACTAGAGAGCAACACAGTGCCATCTGAGGGCAACTGTAGGTCCAGAGCATTATCATTTCAGTTAAAAGCTGGGAACCTTGGAGCTAAAGAAAAAAAAAAAAGTTTTATTTGGGTTCTAGGGTCTTTCAGAAATCTGGATGTACTTCTCTGATTTATAGTACAGCCCAGAAGCAGCTGTTTGGCTGTGAGCGAGGCTGGAAAGTGAGGACAGGATCCTTTTTCAACCAGCTGTGTTGGTGGTGAAATAGCATCAATCTTCAGCCCGGCAGATTTTGGGCTGTGTTAAAAAACCAGATGACCCCTCCATGGGTCACTTGATGGATGTGGTTTGGAGTACCTTCAGAGGGAGGTGGAGAAGGCAAATGTGACAGGTGATAAAGGAAGTCGCTGAACTGAGGACTTTGTTCAGCCACTCAGGAACCACATCTCCAGGCACTGCACACGTGGACAGGTCTGGTGTTTCACTGAGAGGTTCTTCCCTGAGGTTCCTATGGCTTTCAAAGGCAACATTGAGAGGTTACGGCCAGTGTCAGTTTTAGGAAGTGTAATTATTAATTTAAATAGCATTGAAAGGATAAGAAAGTTGAGTGGTCATATGTCAAGTGTCCAAGGTCAAGTGGTCCTGTCTCCTGGGGCTGACAGGAATACATGTTGTGCAGTCATTTTTGTGGAAGCACAGGAATGGTATCTAGCATAGATACCCTGTGGTAGTTGGGGTGAGGGACATGTGAGGGGTGGAGAGCAGGGTGGGGGTCTCTTGGGTAGGTCTCCGTAGCAGGACAGCAGAGGAGCTCGCAGTCATCCCCTGTAACTTACACCTTGCAAAGACCATGCAGGACTATTTGTTTCACTTGTGTGGTGGCCACAGCTGGGCATCACACTGGGCTGCCCGTGTTCCCAGTGTCTCTGCGCTGGGTTGTGTGGCCTGGTGTTGGCATGGCAGAGGTGCAAGGCCAGTGGCTGAAGGAGCATGTGTGAGCCAGGTGCCAGCTGGAGAGGGCTTGCTGGCACGGGAACGCTGCCAGGGACCTGGCTGTGCCCCTTGCCAGAAAGGCAGCAAGAAGGGATGAAGGGGTGCTTCTCTGAGAGTGACTTTGCACAGGATACATGGTGTGGTGCTTACAGCTGACAGCTTACCTCTCTTGGAAATCACTGTTTTGCTTTCAGTTTCCTTTCTGGCTGTTTTGCTGCAAGCACCTGGGGATTGGGGTTTGTAGGTGTTGGGGTTTAGGATTTTAGCCTGTTTTTTCTCTTAAAGAATTTTACCCATACTAGTTGCCAAGGGACAAACCCCTGGGTACTTAAAAGAAACAAAAGACCTGGCCACAGGGGCGGGGTCCAACGAGCCACCCTTTTGTCACCTGGGGGGGTTGAGACACCCGGGGGCTGCCTGGTGTGCTCGGTGTTGAGGCTGGGAGCGGCCTGCCTTCGGTGTGGACGTGGCAAGCTTCTGCTTCTTCGGCTGTTTGCTTTCTATGGATAAACCCCGGGATTTCTAAGCCTGCTCTTCTCCTTGTCCCGTCTGGGAACGGAGCTGTTGCCGTCCGGCTCCGCTGCGGCTCGGAGCTTTCGCTACTCTGTAGCTCCTACGCTCTGCCGACTGAGAGACCTGCCGGGTTTCCCTGCCACAGCTCCGCAGTTTGATACCTCTCACTGCCACCCGGGATCTGCGCTCGCCCCTGCTGTTCCAGCCTGCTGTTCCTGAGGATCCAGCCAGACGCCCAGGAGTTTGTGAGGTTTTTCATCCATCCCTTCCCGGGACCCCGCGCTGCCATTGCCGGTGCTGCCCGAGCTCGCTGCGGAGCGCCCCCTGCAGCCGCGGGGGAACCATCGCACCCGCCCTGCTCAGCGGGAGCCGCCCCGCAGGAACTGCAGCCAGGGGAAAGCGCCCGAGGCCGAGTGTGGCCGCACTGGGTTTGTGCTGCTGTTTGCTGTGACTGCCACAGCTATTGCTGTTTGTTTGTGTTGTTATACATATATATTTATTAGTAAAGAACTGTTATTCCTATCCCTCATATCTTTGCCTGAAAGCCCCTTATTTTCAAATCTATAATAATTCGGAGGGAAGGGGGTTGCATTTTCTATTTCAGGGGAGGCTCCTGCCTTTCCTGTCTGACACCTGTCTTTCAAACTAAGACAGTAGGTATTCTGATTCAATAGAAATCCATATAAGCTTCAGCCTGAGGCTTCTCCTTTTTGCCTGTGAGGGTTTTGAGGAGAGGGTTTTTTGTTTGTTAATGGTCTCTTTTTAGGTTGAGTTTGTTGGGGGGCTTTTGTTTGCTCCTTTTTTTTGTTTTTGTTTTTTTTTGGTCTTAGGAAGGGGGACAAGAAATCCCCTCTTTTTGTCTTTATCATTTCACTTTCTCTGAGCTGGCAAAAGCATTTTCCATCCGTGCTGGTGTTAATGGGCTCCACCATGTTGGCTGGTGTGAGCCTCAAGATACCTTGTAGCTCCGCCACCATCAGTAGTAGCTTCTGCACGTCTGCAGGTTTCTTTGCCTGAGATGTCAGGTTTTCCCTCTGCTTTCTTTAGGTTGCCCTTCCAGATGGCCGGCTCTCCTGCAGGAGTAAGCACCCCCAGGCAAGGGCACTCAGCTGCAGCTCCTCAGTCTGAAAGGGTCATAAATACATGAAGTTTGTGCTTTTCATTATATTGAATGTAACAGGAGGAGCCACCTTGTCAGCAAGCTCCCACGGGGAGGATCTGCACTAAAAGGTCTGCATAACAGCAGGGGGGTGAAAAAAACCCCTTTGAGAGCAATGTCCCTAAGCTGAATGCAGGTGGCTCGGAGTCAGGGATCTCAGAGGTTCCATGGGTCTGACTGCAGCTTGCTAGTTTGTCTTTACCTCTTTGCTTTTTCTGTTTGCCTGGCCATGCTGCTCAACCTGGGGTGCCTGTGGCTTTCATGAGGGCTCCTAGGAGCGCTGGCAGCTTGCTCCTTGTCCCAGAATAACCTGTCCATCTCCTCACTGTTTTCCAGCACTAGATCTGTGTTTTCAAAGAACACATTGGGAAGGCAACATTTTTGAGGAGGCAAGGATGGGTGAGAGTTCAGCGCTGCTGGCCATCAGTGAACTGGGAGGGGGGTGATGTGCTGTCAGCAGGGGCTGAGTGCTGCTGCCTGGCACAGCCTGAGCTTTCCTGGTGCTGAAGGACACGTGGAAGGAAGGAGGTGTAGGAGTCAAGCTTGTTCACCTTCAACAAGCTGTGGGAGAGCAAGTGAGCAGCGGTTCCTACAATGCTGCTTGCTGTATGGTGCAATTAACATAACCAGCCCCTCTTGGGCATAATACCAAGGAATTTAAGAACTGTCCTGTGATGGGAGTTAGGCCTGTTTATTTAGAGAGGTCCCGTAGAAGTGGAGCGATTCAAATATTCCTGTGAGGGGTTTGCATCTGGCCATGGTGGGGGACTGAACCAGGAGCTGCGCCAACTGCAAAAATAGGCTTACGTTGCAGGAACGACTAAGACGATTACAGAGCTGCATGAATGATTAATTTACCCTGCCTTTGTTTCACTTTTGATCCCGGGTCCTCCAGAAAAAAAAAAAAAAAAAGGCGATTTTGGAAGATGATTTTAAAATAACGAACAAGTCAGTTGTAATAACAGCTTTACGACGCAGATGTGCACCAGCACCACTCCAAGAGGAACAGAATAAAAAAATCACTTGCTACCGTTTCTCTGTGGCATGAATATTTGAATTTTGTAGAGAAATAATCACCAAATACTTTGCAATCAGAACATTTATTCACATTTTAGGAGAAAAATGTTACTAATCTTCAAATAGGATACACGGTGATATAGTGGTAGTGCTTTCTTAATAACCCTCTTTTAAGCTCAGTGTAGAAAGAATTTGTTTTGTTATTAAAATCACTCCACATATTTGAGGCAGACTTCAGCTGAACAACTGCCTAATACGTGCTAGACACATATTGATTTTTTTGTCTTAGCCCAACGTTTCCCCTGGGCATCATATTATTTATTCATAAAGCAGAAATGATGTCTGACAGGCAGTGAGAGGGGTGTAGAGCTGTAGTCCAGAAACAATGTGAAAAGCTTTGCAAGGACCCCAAGAAATCAATGTGCTGATGCTAAGGAGCAGCCTTTTCATTCTGAGCACACATTCTTGCAATCATTTAGTGTGGAACAGGAAATTTAAATAACAAATAGTTACTATTAAAACTGCAGGCCTAAATTTTCGTTCATCTTTATTCCAATTATCCGAGCCGAGGTGGAAGTAGGCACTGAAGGCAGCTAGCCAAGCCCAGGCACCTCTTAGCCATAACACAGGCTTGCTGCTCTAGCCCTGATTTGCACATTTGTATGTAAATGTCTGTTGGAAGTAAGATATTTCTATCAATAAAGATTTAGAACCCCAACGTTGTTCAGAGAGCCAAGACATTCCTAAAAAGTGCATGATTCATTGCCACTTAGTCTAATTGAGTGTTAGACTGATGTCTGTACAGCAGAGTGAAATAATAAATAGCTGGTATTTTTGGAATGCAAGTTGAAATATTTTGATAAGTTAGTCATTGTGGTAGACCTGTTTGAAAAAAAATCAGGCCAAATGAAATTTGTTCATTTAAAACTAGATCACAGCATACTATCAAGCAGTATTTTCTGGTGGAAGATAAATTTTATTTCCAATAATGTTTTTTCTACTGAAAAAAATATCGAACGATCAGGTAATCTTCGGAAGATTTTAGTCTGACCTTATACCTCTCTCAATAAGATAAATAACTACTGAATTATTATATTTGAAATGTTATGAACATCTAAACATCTGGTCCAGTCAGGCCACTATGGAATTTGTTTCTTATCCTTTAAAACACAGATAATACAGTCAAAAAATAGCATGTCATCATGTAATTAAATATTTCATCTTGATGTGTAAGCACAAGGGAGCTGAACTAAATTTGTTCTGGCATTTCTTGACTTTCTAGGACTTGACTTTGAACCTTTTTCTTCTTTGATATATATTGAATTGGGAATTTCAAATTTTGCTTTGCATATTTTGAGGGGGGGAGGGGGAATGTAAGAAAATTCATTTCTATTCTATAGACATGAAAAGTATTGTCCTTTTTCTGTTAATAAGAAGGTTGTGGTACTTACAGTGAGACCAAGTCATGCATTAACCTTGTGAAGCTAAGAAGTTTACATGTATTCCTTAAATTGGTCTGCTGAACACCTTATACTTGTTTTTCCTGGGAAAGGCTTTGACCTCTTCAATCATGACAAAACACAATAAATGCAATTTTACATCACTCAACTGGGATACCATAATCTGCATCCATCCAGAACAAGTAAAAGTGCCTGAAACATGCACACATTTGTATTTTTTCCCTGGGAAATGGTATGGTTTTGAAAAGAAGGGAAAAGTGGTATGTTCTAGGAAATGAAAGGTATGAACTTTCAGATATAGTGTTCTGGCGTATGATGGCATTGGGAAAGCACTACAGTGTTTTACTACGCCTGTCTTTCATGGGCTTGAAAGCCTAATTTCAGTTGACTCAATCTGAAGAAAGTGTAGCAAACCCAACATTTTTCTGGGCTATTGTACACATTGCAATGGGCATGTTTTTAATGCTTGCTATCTGATGAGAACATGAAGTCATAAGACAACTTAATTTCCCCCAAATTGATGCATTTTTATTTGCTCTTGCCAGTACTTTTGAATGCTGCCAATAACTTGCAAGAGTTGCTGTGTATTTACAAGTAGGTTTTAAATAACAAGTTTACAGCATAGCATTACAGGTGACAGTGTTATGTAGTGACTTTTAAATGTCACTTTTCCAAACTGTTAAACTACAGCTGTAATAATAATTCTTTTAATCTATTTGTATAGCCAGTCAGTTAATGAGGTTTGTTCATCAAAAGCTCGACTGCATTTCTCAGCCTCTCTGAGCTCTTTTCTTAATTTAGTCCTGTCCTTACTATTGTCAGGAACATAACTCTTGGCTTTTGACAGCAGAAGAGAACCCAGCCCAGATAAAGCATTAAAACATGAATACACACATTTTCTGCTTCACCGGCCTGGAGTGCTCTTCAGGACACTCAGGCAGAGGATGTGTGCACCCAAGCTGTTTGCCCAAGGTCCAGCTCGAGTCAGTGCAGGGAAGGGACTCCTCTTAGGACATGGTTCATTTAACATATTCTGCAGGCTTATTGTATTGCACAGTGAGTTGTGTCTTATAAAAGCCTTACAGGATGCTGTAGTCTGAGCATAAGGACCCGGTTGTGGGGTGGAGTTCAGTTTCAGGCTGACACACACATCTTGAGTTCCCTTCTGAGAAGCTGGGTCTTCATGTGAGCACAGCATCTCCCTTGGAGTCGGTGGGGATGTTATCCCTGTGTCCAGCAGAGCCTGGAAAGCACTGCTGGTCTCCCTGAGCCAGGCTCTGCTTGGTGGAATCCCTCACAAGGGATGAAAGAGTGGGCTGAACATGACACAGTATTTGTGTTACCAGGGTGCTGGACTCCAGCTGGTGTGCTTTTCCAATCTATAGTGATTTGTGACACTGGTGCATAGCTAGCTATCCTTCGGGTGTTGATTCTTACTAGTTTTTAAAGGACATGGTGAAGAGCACTAAGCAAAATAATCAAGGATATTTTTAACAGGCGTTTTGTTGCTAAGGTTTGCATTAATACAGTGCAGTGCAGCAGAAAGAATTTTCTTAACTTTGTGATGTTGTTGTGTTCCTAAAATTGCTTTATTCTGATGCTTTGCTGGAACCTTTGATGAAAAGTGGTTGATTTGTAAACCACTGTTAAAAAGGTCTTGTGTGGGAAGATGGTGTCTGTTGCCATTTTCTATTTTTTACCTTCTTGTTTCAATAATTTACCTAATGTCAACATATATTTGGCAAAACACCTATCCTTACCAAACAAACAGGTATTTTCAGAGGCTTAGTAAGGGGATGGCAAGCACTAGTCCATCTCATGTGTCAGTGGGATAAAAGGCTGCACTGCTGTTGAGACTATAGTCTACTGAGAGGCAAATGTGTTTTAAGACCAAGGTTTGCTGCTGAGCTCAAATGGCCCCCTTAGCCACTGCTCTCAGTGGTAAATGGCTGAGCTAAGGAGGTGACAGAAAAAATACTGCCTTAAATATTTTCCAGCAGAATTGAACAGCAAGTACATTTGTAAATCAGTTTATAAAAGACAAAATTAGTTATGGAATGCGGAAGTTTCCAACTGTTGTGTACAGATATTTTAGGCGTCATTAAAAGATAGTAACTCCTTATAATAAACAACATAGCTAATGATGTCCTGATCTTAAAAAATGAACTATGAAAGTTGTTGAATAAGGCATGGTTCTTCCTCCAGAGATGTCTGTGACTGAAACACGTTTAGCAGCCAGCCCTGGGGATGCCTGTGGCCGTGAAGCAATGCCGTCCTTCAGTCCACTGTCAAGCATGGTGCACGTACAGCTTGTGTAGCTTTTACCTTGTTCAAACCTGCTGTTAAAAGAAATTTGTCTTGTTGTGAGTGTTTCTGTAATGTTCATGTATTTCTCTTGTAATAAAGGTAGAAAGAAGCAGTCTGATTTCATATCCAAAGCCCTTCTGGCCCATCCGTCCAAACAGCCCTCCAGTTCATTTGCAATACCAGCTTTGTCACTGACCTGCTGTGTATTCAAAACAGCATCTGCAGGCTTTATTCACTGCTGTGCTGAAGTTAAGGATGAGCTGTGGACAGACATCAACACACTTAACCTCATTTTCTCCTTTTAAATCCCTTCTTAGAGTCTCCTCTGCCATAATCCCTGAAAAAAAAAAAGTAGGTTACTGATGTGTTACAGCCACTGCCTCTTGTCCTCTTGTGTTGACTGATGTGGTCTCTTTGTTTCCTCCTACTTCCTTGTCAACAATGCATATCCACTTATTGGATTTTTTTTTTTTTAATGTTTAAATGTGTCTTTCCAGGCGAGAATTATCTTTTTTTATTCTCACTGACCACAGCCTCCAGTGTGCCTCTGCCCTGCCTGGGACTGCTAGATGAGGTCCCCAGCACAAAAAGGACATGAACCTGTTGGAGTGAATCCAGAGGAGGGCTACCAAGTTGATTAGGGAGATGAAGCACCTTCCCTAGGAGAAGCTGAGAGAATTCCAATTGTTCAGCCTGTAAAAGAGAAGGAAGGCTTCATGGTGACTTAGTTCTGACCTTCCAGTACCTTAAGGGAACCTGCAAAAAAGTTGGAGAGGGATTTTTTTAAAAGAGCGTGTAGTGGCAGGACGAGGGGGAATGGCTTCAAACTGGAAGAGAGTAGATTAGAAAGCAGGAAAAAATTCTTTTTTGCAAGGGTGGTAAGACAGTGAAACAGATTGCCCAGAGAAGTTGTGGATGTCCCATCCCTGGAAGTGTCCAAGGCCATGTTGGATGGGGCTCTGAGCAGCCTAGTGTAGTGAAAGGTGTCCCTACACATGGCAGGGGAATGGAACTAGATCATCTTTAAGGTCCCTTCCAACCTAGACCATTCTATCATTCTGTGATTCCATGTTACCATAACACGGTGAAGAGAAAATAATTGTGATGGCTCAATGCTTCACAACTGCCATAGACTTTTTTACAGCACCGTGTGAGGAAAACAGGTGTTATCATATGGTAAAGGTGAAAAATTACGGCATATGTCCTTAATAAGGAATATTCTTAAAATATTTCTAATAATTATGAAATATCTGAGCTGAAATACAGATTTTTTTTTTTTTTAAAGAAAAGATGGCCTTGTGGCATTCCTTAGTGTTTCAGATCTCTTGGAGCTTCCATTTGCAGGTGTATGTTGAGCGCTGCTGCACATCAGGAGCTTGTGAAATGGAGGCTTGAGTATGGATGGGACATTTACTCAGTGTTTTCCCAGGCATGTGTAGGAGCTCTTTGCCAGAACCTGTGTTACCAGTTTAATCCTAACACTTTCTCATGTCTGCTGTGGTGGTGACTTTTTGCCTTACAGATTATGGAAGAAAGGGAACACAATCCTATGGGCTGGCAGTGCTCAGAATGTTAGTAATATAGGAGCCTTCAGCTGCTCCACTGTGTAGCCCACCAGCTTTCATGTGAGGGCATGGCATGTGCCTGGGCAGCAAGGGCAGGCTGAGGCAGGACTGCAGGCATCAGCAGCTGTGCTGTCAGGGCATCACCCAGGCACGTGTGTGTGGCAGTCATGGGCTCTGTGTGTTGCCACATCTCTTGGGAGAGCATCAGCCTGGGCAGATTCAGGTGGTTTTGCACTGGAATCACAAAAGGTTCCTCCTCACCTGCAACATATATGGAGGATTTTACACCAGTGGTATTGAAATAGAAATATACATATACATGATTTTTTTTTTACATAAGATACCTTACAGCTGTTTCTACTCAGTAGTTTTCTTAAAATTTAGTTAAATTTCAGTACCCTTTTTGATTTCAATAAGGGTTATGTTAATTGAAATGGTACATTTAGTCAGCAAATATTTATTGAGGTATGATAGCCTTCCTGTAGATTGTATACTCTGTAGTATGCTGTTAGAAGCTTCCTTTTATTGAAATGTAGGGCCTACACACAATACATACCAGTGTAGGGTGGGCTGAAGTTTTATCTCCTATTTGGGATAGGAATATTGTAATTGCCATTGAATCTATTTTTTAAGGTCTCTGTTAGAAAATCTGGGACTTGTACTCCTGTTACACAGGGCTCCCTTCCTGACATCATGCTAAATCTCAATGTATGGCTTTTTTTATGTGTATACGAGCATCGTGGTTTTAAATGTCACTGTCTGTGACACTTTTGAAACAAGTATCCCCGGGAGAAACTAAAGTTCCTTTCCAGTAGTGTAAATCCTCTTCGTGGCATCTTTAGAGGAGCTGTTGTTCTCTCTCAGTAAAGCGGGCACTGCTGGAAGCTTGTGTCTTTGGCATGGAGAGTGTCTCAATTTTGTATGACAGACAAGAGGAATGCATCCATGGCGAGTTCACTCATTTGATGATGGTGAATTGAGGTTGCTGGCTTATGCTGCCAGAAAAGCTAGTGAGTGGGAGAAGTGCATCAACATTATTTTCCTGTCTTCTGTATTTATGGGGTGTTTGTCAATACGTGCACACATACTGCATTTCTGATTGGTGCTTGAACAAGCGTAGAAAGGGCTACACCACGATATTTTGTGCTGGTGTGAAAGAGAATGTAGAATGAAAAGTTAAAATACACAAAGCTCAGTCTTTAAAAATAGATTAAAGAATACATTTCTTGCTTATTGAGGGAGTCATATAATTGGTCTGGAAATGGAAATAATTTAAACCCACAAAATCAGAAGTGTTAGGTCAAGCTTTCCCAAACTGAATTAAAATATATTTGAAAGGAAGATCTCTAAGATGCAACAAATTTCATTTATTTTTGTTCCTCTGGAGAGTCAGAATGGGGCATCCCTGTTCAGGGTTGAAGAGGAGTTCAGTACCTGTGGGGCTCCAGCTGCAGGGGCTCACTTCCCTGCAGACACTGTCAGCAAAGCTGTCCATCACCGTGGCACCTTCTGTAGTGCCCACACTGGGCTGCTCTGCCGTGCTCAGAGCATCCGTTCTGTTTTAGCAAGCATCACATCACAGAAGCTTGGGTCAGCAGGGATTTGACCCCTCAGTTATGTTCAGTGCTGTGACTAAAGCCTGCTGTACTCTCGTTGAGCTATTTTATACATTTTATACATAGCTGCCTCTTGGGAATTTCGGTTGACTGTTGTTTATCAGTTTAATCAGTGAAATATCCATGTGATCTGCTAAATGAATTGAGCACTCTGTCTGTGCCTTGACACCACCAGGAATGGGTGTGGGCTTCAGCTTTCAGCCTTACCTCTGCATGTTCTTATGTCTGCATATTAAGAGACCGCATCTTGCTTGAAGCCATCAAAACCTTTTAACTTTATGACCATCCATTGAACAGAGAAAGCTGCAAACACCCATTGAATATAAACTTTTTTCAGACCTAACAGTGGACTTTTTCAGAGCTACTGAAGCTGTAGTCTGCAACTCACTTTGAGGTAAAAGAAAAAGAGAATAGTAAGAATCAGACCTATCAGCGTGCCATTGCTGTATTTCTACTGAGAGGCCTTGTAAGTGTGAGAGGCAAATAATTGCCTTAAAGCTTTTAATGTTCTTGCACTGCAAGAAGCTAAGCAACATTTTCAGTGCTGATTCACAGTATATACTCCTGGCATGTGTTCCTGCAGTCCACACCAGGCAGAAATCCCCCTCAAATTAAATGGGCTTTTTGCCCAATACAGTCTTATTCTAACTGAATTAGTAGCTCTGGGCACATTCTCTAATAATTACCTTCCAATAGTAAATACTTCACTGTATCAGGGAGATACAAAGCTTTTAATTTTTTAAACTCAGCAATTGTCTTTTATTTCAGGATTGGCTCTGGTGGAAGAGGAGTTAGGTTGGTTTTTATGGTAAGAAAGATCACTTTTTAAAACAAACCTGAGGGTGTAATTAGGATATTGCTTTATGAAATTACTACCTTATAATATGTGAAATTTGAAGTTCTTCCCCACTGAACTTCTGCTTTAGAGGTCGGGGTGGCCAGGTCTAGGAGGGCTCAGTTTGTGGTGTTTTTTAATGCTTTTATTTTCCAGGTATGCATTGCTATTGAGAAGAGGCTGATTCATGCTAGACTACATTTTCAGAATGGATTGAATTCCACCTGGAATCAGGGTAGTGAAACGTGCTGCATGGCAGCTTGCACAAGAACATTTTTAATCAAATAATAGATTCCAGCTGGTGGGGAGTCAACTGAGTTCTGAAGCAGACATGACTTAATGCAGATCTTCCTTATTTCTGTAATAAAATGCATTACCTTTGCATATGAAATAAGTATAAGTGGAGGAAGAGAAGTGGAGCAAGTTTGTAGGTTTGCTAGAAACAAAACCAGCCATTATAACCTCTTAAGTTGAGTTAAACAAGGGACAGTATGGGGTTCTGAGGTCAGAGTGACAAATTAACTTGAACTCTTCTCACATACCATGAAATTATTTCTGGTTTGCAGGTGAGGTTGTGATTGCAAGGGTCATTTTCTAGGCTCTGTCCTTGAATATTGAATTTTGTGCTCTTTAGCTACCTACTGTTGTCACTGTCACGAGGAATCATCCTCACATTAGTTGTCAGCCTCTTCCTACCTGGCTAGGTCACAGTGCAGTGGTGTGAACAATTAACCCCAGCAGTTGAGTGGGGTCTTTTTGGTGTCACCAAACTGAGTATTGTTTCAGACAGACCTTTTTCTCTGCTCTCTCTCGAAGTGTAAAGATTTTGATAGAATTCAGATAATGAGGATCTTATCGATACATAGAGCTGAAACTGTAATTGTGCTGCAAAGCCAAATGTAATGGTAGTGGAAAGGTCAGTGCATGCTGGAAAATGTCAACAGACGCTGCATTTTCAGTGATTTTTCTTGTTAGTTTCTATCCCACTATCTAAGCTCAGTGCTTAGCCAGGACAAGTAACTCATTCTTCACTTGACGCTTGCTGGGGCTTAGTTCATGCTATTGAAAGAAATGTCAAATGTTGCAAAATCCCCATACATTGGCTAAGGCTTTTTCAGCTGTTTTTCTCCCTGTCTGAAGGCTGTGAGTGATGGCTAGTTGTTTCTCTCTTATTTCACTTTTGGAAGCTCTTCAGAGAAGCGAAGTGAAGTTGAGCACCACCCCCCCAGACTCAGCAGGGCTCAGTGGGAGCAGGTGTCTTGCTGTCCTGTCCACAGCTGAGAAGTGTGAACCTTTGAGGAGCTGATAACTCCCATCCCATTAGCTGGAGCTGCAGAGATTTGATACTTCATGCAGTCCAGCCTGGAAGTAAAGAGAGTATGAAAAAGTGTGTCTGATGTGAGGAGACTCTTTCTAAGATGGGTGATCCCATTCCCTCAAAGTCTCCCCAAGGTCACTTCTTTCAGTCAGGAGCTGCTGCATGATAGCAAGATCAAAGCCTTTGGAAGCAATCAGACCTTTTCATGACACTTGCTGAAAATGTGCTACGAGGTAAGTTTTCCCTTAAAAAAAAAGATAAAGTAAAAATTTCTTTTTACCTTTTTATTTTCTGTGGTCAGAATTTCATCCTCAATAGAATTCCTATGGAAGAAGATACTAAGAGGTATTTTTATGTAGATGTCTGCAATTAACATAAATCTATTAATCCAGGCTAGCAAGAGAGAGAGTATTGATTGCAGTGTTTTTACACTTTCTTGTGACAAGTTTGAAAAGTGATGAGAGAAAAACAAGGCCAAATTGATCTCATAATTTCAGGAGTTGTCTTGAAAATAAAAATAAATATTCACATAGCTTCAATTTATTGCCTGTATTATTTCCATGATGTTTCTGTAGTTACTGGCTGTTGCTGACAACATTACAGCATATTTTAGAGACCTTTTGTGTTACACTTTGGTTTTGTCTGTCTCATTCCTCATGTAGCTTATTGATGCCATAAAATACCCTAAAACCATAAAAATGTTTCTGAATGTGAAAAATGCACAGAAAAAGCAAAAATAATCTGAGTATGGCAGATACTAATCAGAGTTTGGAGGAGATATTTAGGTAAGTTTTTATATAAAATGTTATGAAAACTTCATATTAAGTTTCTGTTGAGCATTGGTAGTCCAGGAGATGCACTGGAAGTCTGGTTGTCTGTGGGTGTGACTGGTCAAACCCCACAATTTATTTTGGTGCAAAGTGGGAGACCTGAAACTTGCAGGGTTGGGGGTTTTTTTTCATACAGAAGCAAAACTGGGCCTTTTGGAAACATTAAGGAAACAATATGGAGAGAAACTCTTGCCAGAGCAGCCAAGTATTTTGGCCAGGCACTTTCCTGTAGCAACAGGAGCCCAGCCTCAGGTCTCTTGTCTGACATCCTGGGCAAATGCTGTTTAATGCAGACCATCAGTGGCTTTTGGTCAGGAGCCCACATCTCCTGCTTTTGCCTGCTCTCTCTGTTCATGTGGAAATCTTAACCCACATCTGGGAAATATTTCTAACGTCAGCTTTCTTAGGAAGTGACATAGTAGTGCAAAACATTTCAGTCACCTTCGGTTTCAAACTGTATTTGATAAATTTAGAGCTAGCTTTTAAACGAAGTGTGAGCAGTGGATGTGTTCAGATTCTGAGAAGGACCCTACGAGTTAACAGGCTGTATTTTTTCTAGTGTGTGTGCTGATGCACATCACACAGTTGAGGCTGTGGTGACCGAGTTACAGGCGCTGGTTTGTCCTCAGCCTTGTTGACTGGAATGGCAGTAGCCTGGTTTTCATTTGGATGTGTTGAGTTCCATGTGCAAAGATTTGTTGGTTTTAATGAAGCTGGGTCAGATTTGTGGGATTCGTTTAAATGGAAACTGGTAAATGAAGGTTAACAGATTACATATCAGCCATGTAGTTTAAGAAAGCAGCTATTTCAGAAATAATTAGTCTATTTGTGAAATAAGCTTATAACATTTAATGACTTGATTCTTACAAACAGTTACTTGTGCTTGTAGATGCTAATTGCATGAGCAGAGTTCTGTACTTTGCATGGGCAGAGTTATATTTGTGTTGAAGTGTTTGTTGTATTCATGCCAAAAAAACAACCAAAAAACCTCATTAAGTTCTGATCCTTCAAACGTGTGTGTGTTTAACTTGACTGCTCAAATAATGTTGCATTGGCAGTGTTGATTTCAACACTTTGATCATGAAATACCGCATGTAAGGTGGTGGGGAATTAATGCAGCAGTAGTGTTGATCTGTATAAACAGTCATTAATGAGTACACGTTGCACCCTTCCCTGGAGGCAGAAAAACGTGTTTCTGCTGAGTTGATGAGTAAAAATTAATTTGCACGCTAGAGATACTTACTGTCTTGAGATCCAGTTTGCTGCTGCTATCTTAGCCCAAACTCAGATTTGAGAGTGACTGTTTCTGTCCTTTGCTGGGCAGGGATTTCTCTGGGTGTTGAGGCCCTTATTCCTGTCTGCTGTATGTCAGCTGCACCACCTTTGGCTCAGTTCCCTGAGCTAGGCTAGGGATAGCACAAAGACATTTATAAAGGTAAACAAGGGTATTGTTTGAGTGTCTTTACAAACAACAGAAGATAATTTGTTTGCCCACTGGAAGGGGAATGTTTACTATTTAGCAAGGAAGGAAAAGTACTATCCTTTCAGGCTTTACAGAGTAGAAAAAATTACTGCACCTTAAAGCTGACTGAACCTCTAATGGTAGATACCAGAAAGTCCTCAGCTGAGATTTTGGGATACCAAAGAAGAACTTGGGGATCTAGCAGGGAATGGGCTAGGGTAAGACTAAGAGAGAAATGTGGGAATAAAACTAAAAAGCCACATAAAATGCATAAATGAAACATGGGGAAAGGAGATCAGCAAGGAGGTGACAAGGGTAGATTTCTGTGATTGTTGCTCTGAAGAGTGGCTGGCAAACATTCCATCTGACAGCATTTTGTATGGATTTTGCATGGCCAGAATTTCATTTATAATTATAACTAGGTATTTGAATCTTTCTTCACTACTCTTGTGTGAAGTTGTTCCTGCATTGTTTTTCATGTTTATTTTCTCAAAGGAGAAAAAAATTTGCAGACTCCCCAAATATTCTAAGAAGAAAAGCCAGCCGTTTATTTAGGCTGGCTCTCAATATGCAGAAAGTTGCCTCCAGAGGAAAATGCTAATATTTGGCTTTGGACTTTCCTGGGAACGCAAATAAACTGTTGGTTTTTTGTCTTTGGAGATTTTGTAGGTGTTTTGATTTCTTCCTTGTTCTTTAAAGTCTTTCTACTTATCTAGCATCTTGCATAACTTTGATATTTATCTTTGCAATACAGTAATTTACATTAAGATATGCAGGGTTTTGAGACTTTTTTTTTTTAAACCGGTAGACAGAATAGGAAGTTAAAAATCATCTGTTTTCCATTCAGTATCTATTTTGCAGTGCATGTTGAAAGAGACATATGCTGCTGCATGTGTGATGAGGCTAATTCTGTCTTTGCCTTGGTGGAGTCGTTCACACTGCACTTGCATTCTGATGAATTGAATGAGAAATTAGGAGTTCAGGTTCACAGTGATCTCTCAGGAGGTTGCTTTGTTAGAGCACTGACTTTGCTCAAATCCCTGTGAAACTCACCCAGCCTCAGGTCCACCCCAACCTTCTGCTGCCACTGTGCTCTCTTTCCTGAGGGTCATCCAAAGGAAGGCTTCAAGGCGCTCCAGCATGGCTTTGGGTATGGCCTCGCTGTGAAATTAAAATTAGTCTTGGTAAAGTGACAAAATCTCTTGTAGGCCAGACTATCCCTGTCCCCCCAGAGTGTTGTTTTCTGAGGCTCGTGGTAGCACTCTCACTAACTGTACATCAGAGACTCATGAAAACAGAACACCTGTAAAGGTGAGAGTTTTTGGGTGGGAAGTTCCTCCTTGGCTCGACAGCATTTACGGGTTATCAGAGTCAGGGTGGGCTGTGGCCAGCCACATGGGCATCTGACTCCCTGCATCTGAGCCTCAGTGAATGGCATTGAAGGATTTCCTTTTAATGGGCATGTTAAACATGGGACAAATTCAATTTTAGTGTTGTCATTTAAAGTAATTTCTGATACAGATGATTTGCTGGCAAATGAGACATTAGGTCTGCCATAATTTGGGGCTCGTCCAAGTTTCCGTTCCTCTGAACACAAGTGATCTAAGTGATGGTTCAGCTGTGCACAGTGCTCTTCAGAACTTCAATGCAGATGAGCCATTCTGGCCTTGATGATGAGTGCAGTAGCTAAAACTCCTAAACAGTAATAACGAAAAATTCCTGCCATCACCTCCATAAAACAACCCCTGAAATCCCAGCGTGGTTGGCTGTTACTTGCATCCACTGTGAGTGGAAACTGCTTAAAACAGACACATATCTCAAAGTTTCCCATAGGCATTTTTAATGCAGAATATAGTCTTAGTACTGAATATCTGAAAATATCACAAAAAAATTATTTTAAAGAATAATGAAAAATTCACAAAAAATCTGAGTTGGTATGAAACAAAAGAAATTTAAGTCTTGAATAAACCCAGCTATAATGAGGCATATAATATTTTATGGAGTAATCACAGTGTATAAAATATTCTGACAAAATTTTCCTGTTCAGATAGTTTGCTGTGCACTGGTGTGTTAACAAAGATACACGTCCCAGCTTTACTAAAGCAGGGATAGTAAAATTCTTGTAGAACCTAAATGTGTTGTGCATGTAGAGTAGAAATGTCTATCATGAGATTACATTGCACTTAGGTTCATGATGACCTGTCTTTTCTCTTTACTTTGATTTTCCCCTGACTTGTAGTTACTGAAGTCCCCAAGGATTACAGGAGCAGAATGCCTAAAAGTGCTCTTTAACGCTTGACAGCATGGCTCTGACAGTGTTAGACACACATTTTAAGCATGCTTACAATTGAAGGATAATGCTGTACATAGTGTAGTGGGTTTACAGAAGAGGCAAATAGGGATTTTGCAGCTTATAATGGAGAGAGTCTTTGATACAACAGTTTCAGATATTAGATTAGGGTGTATATAATTTAAAACTCCTTTTCAGTTGTGCTGTAATTTTAATGGCAAGATTTGGTTGAAATGAGCTCTTGTGGTCTGCAAGGAAGAAAATCAATCAGGATGCACCTTATCATTTTGCTATATCCTTTGTAGGGATGCAATTAAATTCAGACAGAAAGGTCACAGTGTGGGGTATGCATTAACCTTACACTGCCCCAGTGTATGATACTGCCACTGAGAACGAGTTAATAAAGATATCAGTTGGAGCTGCACATTTGTTCTCTTTTTTTTCAAACATATCTGTGTTCACACACACTTCTAATTATGTCTTTGTGCATAATATTAGCAGATATCTGGAATATTTGCAGGGCTGTTAATTAGGTTGTAGACTAGTGTACAGTGGAATGTACAGCAGAGCTCCACAGTTGGTGGCCAAATCCACTTAAACTCACTTGCTGGAGTTCATGTTAATGCAGGAATATGTCAGTGAGACAAGGCTTTGTTTCATTTCCAGACTGATGATGCTTAAAGCAGCAGCTGCAAAAAGTGGGTTTAGTTTCAAAGTGCAATACAGTTTCTGAATGCCATTTGCATTATACACATTTGCTCCAGATGACAGAAGTTAAATTTCCTATTGACAATTGGACAAGTACTTTGGTGGTGAAGAGACTCTTTAAAAGGAAGCATGTTTCCCATATTTGCTATTAAAGAAAACCAGCGTAGTGCAACATTAAAACAGCAGTGCAGTTTCAGGGACAAGGCAGAGAAACAACATCCACCACTTCTTTTCCAGAGGCTTGCAGTGAGAGGTCGACAGATTTTACTTCCAAAAAGCATTTTTGCTCTTCCCTGGAAAGCCATTTTTTGTTACATGAGATTGCAGACTTTCTAATGACTATATTGAACACTGGGGCATGTGAATGAGAAATACAAAATGTAAACTTCAGATTCTGAGATGGTGCCAGGGGAAGTGGATTTGGGAAAATAACAGCCTGTTAGGCCAACCTCCAGAGTACATAATATTTTAGAACAAATGTTGAACAAGATAATAAAGTCAGGGAAGCTAGTCGAAAATGGGATAAAATAAAAAATTATTAATAAATATTTTTGTGCCAAGGTTAGCTGTTTCATCTTCTTCAATTCTGTTGCTAAATAAAAGCAATAGATGTGATTCATCTCAATCTTGATAAAGAATTTGAATGTGGTACCCACATGGAGATCTATCAATATGGCAAGAGAAAAAGAAGATTCATAGAAGAAATTTAAAAAAAAAAAAATGAATAAAGAGGAGATGTAAATATTTGTTTTAAAATGGGAGTGTTGGGCCAAAGGGAATCTGCTAATTAAATTCCTCAAAGGAGGTGAAATATGTTTAGTATTTTCCTATCACTGTCATAAATAAGCAGTAGTATGCTTATGAATTTGACAGGTGACAGAATTCTTATGAATTTATGGGTGACTCAAAGGTAAGACTCACTGGCATTTCGGAAGAGGATCATAGCATCATACAAGGATGTTTTCTTCTGAGTTGGTGTGATAGATATGGCATGAAATGTAATGGTGCAAAGTGCAAGGCCATGCTTTTTACTCTGAGTAAAGTGAGGCCAGGTAATAAAAACCAGTTCATGATTATCTCTGAGGTTCATTAACAGACATTTCCAGGTGTAGCAGAGGTAAAAATAAAGAGCAGCTTTAGGATGGAGCATCATGGAGTTCATAGAAGGGACTTGTGAGTTTCCTTGCGGTCCTGTGCTCCTGTATTTATTTGAGGTGTTTCTCTTGAGGAAGGGGATGTGCATGTGCCTCTCTGTGTGTGGATGTTTTAATTAAATTGCTAGCTGCTTCCACGTGTTTGAAGCATTCCCCAGTGGTGTCTGTGTCTGCACTGCGAGCAGCAGGAAGGATGATGTGTTCTTGTGCACGCAGCTGCAGCACAGCAGGAAAGGGGAAGACTTAAGAGAGAGCAAACTCTGCAGCTCCTGGAGGAACGGTTGTCAGTCACATCCGCTTATCCCAGGCCCTTTGCTGCTGTGGGAATGTGCTGAGTTTCTGCTCCTCTTTGGATGATCAGCCATCACTGCTCATAAACACAACGTAAATAATGGCCTGCCTGCAGAGAAATAGAAAAAAATCCCTTTTTACAGTACATAAGTTTTGCTCTTGGAAGACAAGAGAGAACTGTGTCCTGATGGTAAGTGCTATGTCCCACACTTTTGTAGTTCCCAAAGGCAGGTTGGAGCTCTTAAATTGTTCAGTGGAGTTGACTTTCCATGCCAGGCACACTATGAGCAAGTGTGAGCTCTGCTGTGCCACCTTCCAGCAGCACATGATGCCAAGGGCAGGCACTTACAGGTACCCTTGGGTACTGTCACTGTGCTCTGGGCAAGGCAGGGCTGCTCTGCTGCTTGGATACTGCCATGGGAAGGGGCCTTGGTGCAGTGAGGAGGAGCTTGAGTGTCAGAGGAGGATGTGGTGGGTGGTTTGCTGGGCCCTGGGCTCAGCCTGCAGCTGTAGGGGCAGCAGCTCTGCGCCAGAGCTTGTGGTGCTTGCCTTGGGTGGGAGCAGGTGCTGCTTCCTCCCTGCTCTTGTCACTGCTCATCTTCCCTCCTTGCACGTCTTCCCTTGAGGTTTCTTGGTCTCTCTGGATTTCAGGAGAAAGCATGTGTCACAATTTCTGTTCTCCCTAATCTTGAAAAAGCAGAATTTAAGATTTCACAGAAGATCCAGCCATTAAGTTTCGTTTATTCATATGCTAATGATCATTTTGCCTTAACTATCACACTGGGAATGAGTGGAGATGACAGTTTACTCCAGTTAGGGCACATAAAGCTTGTTTTTTGGATTTAACATGACAATGGTTATCGGTAGTGGGATTGTATCCTGAAGCATATGTTTGTTGGTTTTTTTCTCTTCATATTATTCTCACCCCGTTTCCATGCTTGCATTGTTTACCCTTGACGTGAATTATTATTTCTTCCAAATATATTAAACACATTAATCAAGTTGCCATGGCTGAAGCAGATTTAATATTCATTTTTAGGAAAGTATTGGACAGATTTCAGTGGTGTTATTCCAAGAATTTTACTTGCTGATTTACTGTGCTTTGAGAGTAAGATTGTCTTTTGTGTCAGACGTGCAGCATGGCAAGCCAACAAACATGAGAATCAAGAGTGACTTGATGCTACAGACAAGAATGTGTGATTTTCTTTCCGTCATCTAGTTCTGTTTAATACCAACAGAAATGGCACATGTCCCACTTCCCTGTGAGTACAGCTTCTGCATTTCTGCAGTGAATCCAGAAGAGTTTAATCAGGGCTTTCCCCAAGGGGATAGAGGAAGCTGTGGCACTGTCCACTGACCACAGTTTCTCTGAGAAAACGCTGCTTCACAGTCCAAATGAGTGAAAGGATTTTATTTTTCATGGCATAAAGACCTATGAATGTGCTCAGGGACCATATGCTTCACTCTGTAATTTTCTACTTGATTATGCCTTAAAATTGCAGAGCAGTTGTATTATTTTTATACAGCAGTTCAAGAATACTTCTTAACTGGCATTGACCTTTAAGCTGAACACTGAGGTTCATGGGTTTATTCACTTAATACCTCTTGATATTCACTGATAATCACTGTCTGCCTTATCATTGCCTCTTCTCGAGGAAGGCAGAAAAAAATACAAACCAGTTGGTTCAAACTCATGAGATGAACTGATGATGGTCCTCATAACCTCATTACACGAAATGAAGAAAACTGAACCAGAAGTTCACATCCTAATTATTGCTGCAGTTATAGTGTGGGAACTACTCTGTTCTGGGCAATAAGGGAATACTTGCTCTTTCGGTCAGAGGCCTTATTATTTTTGCATTATTACTATCAGCATCGCAATTCTGCCAAATGAAAGTATGTATCCAGACATTACATGGTCTTCTTGCTCTTCACAGTCCATTTTTTCTGCCTGTTGATGTGTGCAAGTTCTTTCACCATGATTTGAAACTTCCTAATGGTGTTGACAAACAACTGTACATTCCCACACTGTTAAACAAGAAATCTGTGGTTCTTCTTACCCTTGGGGTAGGCAAGGACCTAAGAAGATTATATTACAGAAGATTGATTTCTGCTCTTCGTGTAAAAAGAAAATCTATTTCTAATCTGGTTTGGGATGAGAATTCATAGTGACCATCTGTGTGAAAATTTTATCCATAGTAATTTAATTTTTAAAAAAATCTGGCTCTAAATACCAGCTTTATTTCTTTTTCTCTCCCTGATCAAGGCTGCCTAGTCTGGCATCTCAGGGAGGAGTATCTGCTTCAAAGATGTCTTTGGAGGTTCTGAGTTATTACTCCTTACCTTTTTAACACGTTTTTCCATCGTGCTGCCTCATACAGCCCGTAAGAAGTCTCCAGCTGTTATGGGCAATGTCTATAGTACAAACATTCATCTCACTTCATCAGAGATACAACAGTGCTTCCCTCCTTAATATGAATGTCTTGTTCATCTTTTTCCTTAAAAAAAAAATTTGACGTTGTGATTTTCATTAATCATTCACAATTTTGACAGAATCTTTTTACTAAAAATCATCATGCCTCACATTTCAGCCAATTAAAAAGAAAATTACAATGGAGTCAGACAGAAGGCTAATAATAACTTAGAAAGTCCAGTTTGTACATGCATTTTTCATTACGATTGACAACCTGTTTAGAAATTCTATGTTTGTACGTTCCAGCCCAGATTTTCACTAGCTCTCAGTGAATATTTATTGGAATTCACAAATACTTCATAGTTAGGCTGTATTCTATCCCCACAGGAACATTTTTCCACTGGACATTCAAATATTTATCCTTTATTCACATAAATACTTCAACAAATATTCAACATTCATGTTACATTAAATAATGTAGTTACATTCATGTAACATATTGGCATTAATCTCAAGACAAATGTAAAATGTTGATTGCTTGTGCTTGGATATTCTCACTGCAGCACTCTATTAGGTTAAGGATGCTACTGGGTATCAGAGGGGAGCCCTGTTCCCAAAACTCTTTGACCTGGTTCACTGCAAGAAAGCAGTTAAAAGCCAACATGGAGATGAAAACACCTTCCACAGCTGTGACAGCACAACATATGTTACTACTTTGTGTGAAAATGAGCAGAGACAATTTAAACTCTGCATTTGGCCGATTAGTCTTACAGTGTCTTTTCTTTGACAATAAAGATGCCGTTGGCAAAACCTATCCAGAAAGGACAGAGTGGGTATTCCTGCAGAGACTGCCTAGTAGATTGGGATGCTTCTGGCATACAGATAGTTGTAGCAGATGTTTCCAATTAACTGTAATAATTCTGAAAAATAAATGAACTTTCCTCAGGATCTCCTTGATGAATATTGATGTAGTGGCAGTCTCCTCAGCCTGGAAGTGCTCACAGTAGCAGTGCTTGGGGTGGAGAGAATAAAAGCTTTGAAAGGTGACGATTTGCCAGAAAAGCTGAAGATTCAGATCCTTGCAGAGGGTAGAATGAGGAAAGAACTTTTGTGTCAGTTTCTCTGCATGTCCTAGCTTTTCCCCTCCAGCAAGCCCCCCCAGGCAGGCAGCCCCCCGAGGCAGGCCAGGGGATGGTGGGCTGTCCATGAGACACCACACCCAGGGGCACATCCATTGCTACAGGACAGTGGGGATGGTTTTGTTAAGGCCCTAGGTGAGCTTAGTGCCAAAAGGATTTGTCCCTTGGGTGCTGTGGTTTGTGAGGAGCATGATGTTGGTGGGGACGTGTGAGCTCTTCAGAGATCCTGCAGCTCTCCACACAGAGCTGCTTGGTTTGCTTGAAACACATTCAGCGACATATGGAGAGCTGAACTTGGTGTGGCTGTGCTATGGGATACCAGAGTGAGAATGGAGGTTTCTGGTACAGATTTTTTCAGGGCTTCAGGACTCTTGTTGTGTGCTGTCCACAAACAGATGGCGAGCTCCACTGTTTAATTTAAAAAAAAAAAAAAAAAGGTGTGGGGGGGTAAGGAATCTTTCAAAACTTGCACAGAATTTAATGTGGCTTTGTTTTAGCGCAGTTTCATTTCTTGCTAAGTCCATTTTGTTTTATTTTCTTCCTTGTAGGTGTATTTCTTGTCATACCTGTAGCTAAGTCTAAGTAGCTTTAATTTGAACTTGACAATTTCAAGATTAATATTTTTTCTCAATATTTTTAATTTTTGAATGTACCAGTATTTTTGCCGGTTCTACTTGTTATTCTCTTCATAGCTTTGTTGCAAGTCACATTTTTGCTCTGATTTCACCTAGCTTTTTCTACACCCCTAAACTCTTGTATTTCTAATTTTTCAGCTTTTATAGTAGGTTCCACTTCTTAACAGTGATGGCAAGCATTGCTAGTGTCATTTCTTCGCTTTTATTTTTGTTCTTTTCAAAAGCTAAAGCCACGAATGAGGTTATTTGAATGAGGCATGCTCTGTTACATGTTTTCCACATTAGCTCTCTGAAGCCCCCTCATCTGTAGTGTTCGCAGGGTGTCCTGCTTGTGACGTCTCAGAGTCAAGGTCTGGTTTGGAGTGGTGACCAATCTAGCCATCGAGATCAAAACTTCCTGGCTGGTGTTGCTGCCCCAATAACATGCCTCTTAGCTGTAAAACCCACGGGGAATTAATCTTCCCTTTAATTCCTATTTATTGCTCCTGCCCTATTATGCAACAAGGGTATTAGTGCGGTTGCAATGCAGACCCATTGTGTGGGGTCCTGCCTGCTGCTGTCCTTTGACACAAGCCTTCAGTTACTCCATTCTGCTTCTTTTGGCTTCTAGAAACCCAGCTTCACAGGCTGCAAAGGGTCTGTGTAGTGTTTCTTTAGAGAAAGCCCAACTGACTGTGTATAATCTTAAGCCACTTCATTTTCCGGTACTTTACTTAACATTATCTGCTTTCGGTAGAGAATTGCATGTTTAAGAGACAACAACTTTAACACTACCAAATAGTTCCTTGCAAGGCTTTTTTAAAGGGAATTGTTTGCAAAGCAGACTTCCTTGCTCATTGTCACCGTTTGGGAGTGTCTCTAGTTTACTGCCGAGTCAGGAAAACATAGAAGACAGGCTCCCCGCGGTGATAGGAATCCTTCCCCTTGCACGTGTGCAGCTCTGTTTTGTTTTCACGCATTTATCCGCCCTTCAGACACTATTAGTGAGAAGATAAAATTATATGGAGGGGTAGGGCTTGTTTCTTTTGTCTTTCTCATGTTAAGGCAATTGAGGACAGGAGGATGATGCTGAATCAAAATAATCAACTCTGTAACTCTTTTAGGGCTAGCGCTAAAATAAGAATGAGATGTGATAAGAGGTCTTGAGCAAATGGAAATTGTAAAGCTGAAAACACAAATGTGAAAGACAAATGGTTCATACGAGCTTCCATCTGTATTGAAAAAGACTATGTCAAGAGCAGGGTTTAAACTTTTTTGGCTGCATGCTTGTGTGGGACAGAATGTATTTAAAACAATTCCTGTAAAAACTTCTTCCTAAGCAGGCGTGTCTGGAGAAATAAATGACTGACGTGGCACCTCAGGCTCACAGTGGGTAAAGAGGTGTTGCTCCTGCACTCAGCATCAGGTTCTGGCCTTTTCCACCTGCAGAAAGCCAGAGCCTTCCCAATGATTTCAACAGAGCAACTGCACAAAGTTTTGTATAGGGAAAAATAGGATTGGAAGTGGCAAACATGATGGGAATACAGTCCTTCAGATTATTTGCTGTGATTTTTTGCCTTTGTTTTAAGCACCTCCTGGCTAGTGTTGCAAGAACAAAACCATGGTCTTCTAAAACAATTTTCTAGGCATTTTAAAAGATGCTCTTGCAGCACAGATGAAGCATTAATGTAGCAGTGCTGTGGTGTGCCTGGGGGATTTATGTTGTGTTGATTCAGTGATGAACCAAGCAGGCAATATGCAGTACTGTGAGAGGTCCTGCTAACACTGTCAGAGGAGAGGGGCTGGAGCAACAGGTAGGGGAAGGACAGGGATGCAGCTCCAGCAAAGAGGTAGCTGAAGAACAGGAGCATGGAGCAGAATTTGGAGAAGGTGGGTCACAGGTAACAGCAGATCTTGACTGGTCTTTTCTTTGTATCCCTGAACAGTGATTTTGCGCGTGGTTTATAGTGGGTGGTAAATGGGTACTTTACCTGGAGGCATGACTTCAGGCCCTTATCCTTTTATGCTCTCCCCTCTGTTAAATATTGTTATAAAACCCCCAAATAGTGAGTGTTTTTTGGTTTGGGTTTTTGTTTTTTTTTTTAAGGGAGATATTGGCAATTATTCTTATATCAGTAAGGAGCAACATAAAAGCCAAAGCATTTGATGCCTCCCATGCTACTTGACGACATTAAATTAATGCAAAGAATGTCCCTTATTTAAATGAGCAAATATCTAAATGACTGCCTAACTTATTCACATTTTTGCATTAAGCTCTTCTTCTGTTTTATGAGCTTATGACCAAGCAAAATAAGCTTTGTTTTTTCAGGATTTGGAATTAATTGAAAGACTGAACTTTAAAAATACCAGCTAACCAAGCAGTTAAAGCTGCTTGATGGAGAGAGGCGAGGAGATTTCTCTGTTTGTACAAGTCCTGTAATTTTTGGAAGTGTATCTGCCAGCCCAGTTATATCTCTGTCCTAATAGGATCACTTGGAGAATATCTGTATATGTCTGGTGTTTCACATTCTTAACATCTGGGTTTTAGTTTTGAAGTGGCCACACATGTGAAATACTCTTATTTGAGTGTACGTTCTTCGTGTTCTATAAAATTAGGAAAGTAAAACAGTGAAGAAATCCACATTAGTTGGCCTGATTGGGATTATTGGCTGAGATGCTTCGCGTGTCAGGAAGTACTGATTTGTTTCCCAGGGCATGCTTTCCAGGGTAATGTTCCTAGGAGATTGGTCCAAGCAAGGATAATCAGGCTTTGACTCATGGTGAATTCTGGTATTTAATGCAGAGAGGATGCTAACAGCCACCCAAAAATGTGATTTTAAAAATGATGGAAAAGGACAATGAATGTTTTGTCTTTCCCTTCCTCAGTTAGAAAAAGCAAAGAGGGGGAGGGTGCAATTACCATTTTTTGAACATTATTCCTGAAACATTTCAGAGGGGATGAAGCTTTCCTAAACATTCTATGTGATGAATTTGTTTCTTCTGCCCCACTGAATTCAAACGAAGTGCTTCTCCTTCTTGCAGCGTGTAAGGCGCACTCATCTTGTCCCTGGCTGGAATGTGAGCAGTGCTTTGCTGCCCGGATTCCCACGGCAGCAGCAAGCAATCTTGTCTGCAGTTAAGATGCTCTCCATCATCACGGGACTGTCGCTGGTGTCTCAGAGGCAGCAGTCAGGGTCCCAGTGGGGAAGCCACAGCTGGCTGCAGCTGCTCCAATGCCGCCTTCGTGGAGGGAGGAATGTACATGAAAAAGGAGAAAAACTGTAATGAAATCCATTAACAACTGTTAGGAAGGAAGCGAGCTCGTGTAGATGAATTTTAGTGGAACAAGAGCTGTTTATACAAAGCCACTTTCTGTGTTGCAATAACTGATGGCTATGCTGCAGGGTGACCTCTCTTCCCAGGGCCTTGCTGGATGGCAGGGCAGTGACGGTGGGGATCCCCAGACTTTTTCCTGCTCTGACACAGCACAGAGCACCCCAGGTGCACTTCCTGGCTGTGGCTGAGGTGCTGGCAGGAGTACTGCCCACTGGCTGCCAGGCCACTGCTTTCTCCACAGTCAGAGGAAAGGAGCTCTGTGAAAACCAGGCTTACAGTATTGGGGGGGATGGGATGTATGCACTGGACTTGGGGGGAAGCACATGGGGGCTTCTTTTCTTGTTCATCTCCCCTCAGGCTTAGCAGGAAATATTTTTCTCACATCCCTGGCTGTCCATCTGGCTGCTTTGGTGTGGGAGAAAACACATGCTGAAGCCCATACCATTTGCATGGATTTAATGCAAATACCAAAGCAGAATTTCAGGAGTTGGTTAAGTGTGGGTTTTTTTCTAAAAGGCTAATGTAATCTTCTGCAGTGTGTGATTACATCTTCTGGCAAAGCTTGCTTGATTAAGCAAATCCCATTTCTGGGATTTAGGGTTTTATGCTAGCATGTCCCCCAGCTCAATGAGTTGGCATAGGTAATTCTGTTTACTGTCTTCTCCAGTGCATTTTGTCCAGCATGGAGTCTGGAGGTGGTGAATATGCACACTAACACTCTGGCTGTCTCAGTCACTCATGTAAATGAAGAAGTCACATTCAAAGAGTTAAAAAAAAAATCTTATCATCCACAAGTTACTGCCGGTTTCCTTTAAACATCATATTCAGTTTTCACTGGCAGAGTGACTTAAAAAGTCATTTTCAAAAAAGAGAGACATACAAGTGTTCTGGGAAGTCCTCGTTGGGACACTGGGCAGAGCAGTGATGCTCTGCACTCTCTGTCCATCAGTCCAGTCCACGTCACCTCCCGTGCACAGGAGGGTGCTGGGTGGTGGCAGCCAAAAGACAGCTACCTGGAAAACTCACCCACTGAAATGGAGGGGAAGGCTGGCCGGTGGTGGTCTGCCTCAGCACCCCCCATTTGGCAGCGCCTGCTTTACTGAGCCATGCTCGGGTAGAGCCTTGATGTTTCAGGGTCAAGTCTCCCTTGCAGGTGGCTTTCGTGTACCAAAGGCTGATGGAGTAGGGGCGTGCCAGGAGCTGGGCCTCTGCTTGCTAGCTGGAATTCATTCTTGATGAATACCCGTGAAAGAAGGGTAGCTTTCACTATATTGATATTAGTTATTTTAAAAACCCTAAGTCAACCAGCTTCTGTCACAGCCTTGCCGTGTGACCAGGGCAAAGCCTTTTTTCGCAGACACTTTGAGAGCTTTTACAGAACTCCCCTGGTGGACAGACACCTCTGGCTTACTGGGCCACTTCACTCTCAGAAGTGACTGTTCAAGGTGTACTTTAAAGTCAGGGCAGGGCCAGGTTTTGCCAGGTTTTGCAGCACCCTTGCGTAAGACTGGCATTATCAGACACTTGAAAGGTTTGCTCTTTTAAGTTCCTTTTTAATTAGTCTCTAAATTCTTTCAGTTCAGCCTTGTGAACCGAACTTTCAGCTATGTGCCAATCCATCCATGACAGGTATCTCCAAGGGAGAACAAAGTATTGAAGGACAATATTAGATAAAAAACCAGGTCTGATCTCTCACAGGTAGTGCGGAGTCCAGGCAAAAAGCATAAAATCCCACAACAACAACAGCAGAAAGAAGGTGGAAACACCATCTCTTACTGATCTGTTGTTCACCTGCTTCAAAAGCTGTGTGAATCTGAGGAGCCAGCAGGATCCTTTAGGATTTTTTTTCTTTTATACCAGAAACATAGGTCAAACTCTGGGCAATACTGACAGATTTCAGTCTAGTGTCACATGAAGCAGGTGCAGAGGCAGCCAGCTCACTGCTCTGTCCTGTGGGTACTTAGGAGGACAGCACAAAGAGCTTTAGTTGCATTAAGAAATGTTTGATGTAATTAACCAGCTTCTTGTTTGGAATGAGTCTAAAGTTGTCCATCTTGTTTTTCCTGATGTTTAAACCAGTTTTCACTGTGAAAAATACAGTGATAATCAAAGAGACCAAGAAGTGTTAGCTGACAGTCTACATCCCATCCTGTTTTTCCTGAAATTAAACTTTGAGTATTAACACTATGTCAATTCACTGTGGTTAAACAAAGGTTTCTAAGAAGGGGTGGTTTCTTCTTTTCTTTTTTCTTTTTTTCTTTCTTCTTTCTTTTTTCTTTTTTCTTCCTTTTTTCTTTTTTTTTCTTTTTTTTTTTTTTCCTTTTGGTGTTTTTTTTTCTTTTTTCTTTTGTTTTCATGTTCCTTGTTTTATGAATAAGTAAGTGCTGTGGACACCTTTATCACTGATGCAATACTTAAATGTGCTTCCACAGTTTATACATGGCATGGCTGTGCTAAGAGGACTTGTATAGTTTGTGCAAATGCTTGTACAGAGAAAATCCCATCTTAATAATTACTTTTCATATAATGCAATTTCCTGAGCACAAACTTTTATCTGGTATGCTTTTGCTGAGTAGGATGCCACCACTCATGGCAGAAAAATCTGAGATAATTCAAACAGGTCTGACAGGATCAGGACTCAGAAATGCAAGTCAGCCATTGGAGGCGAGATGCAGAGCAGTCGTGGGTTGTGATGAAGTAGTGACAAAGCTTCTCTCTATCACAGCTTGTCAACAAATGACAGGAGGATGTCATTATTTGTCTCTTGCACTTATAATCTCAAAATTAAACCCTCATAAATAGATGTGTATCTTCTGGTGGCTGTTTTCCTGATTAGAGTGGTGTCACTTCCATTCCCAGAACCTCTGCCCACTAGTATCTTAGAGTCTGATCAATTATTTTGAGCATACTATAATATACTCAACTTTTTTTTTAAAATATATTCCCTTGTGCATTAGAGTTTAGCAATTTGATTTAGATAATCAGATCTTGTCCATATATTCAAATAATTCAGGAGAGTTTCTCCTGGTTTGATATGACAATATAGGATAACAGATTTGCACAATTTTTTAACTGAATCTGGAAACATTTGGATATCTTGAGTCAGAAAGATCTTTGACCTGAAATTTAATTAAGGAGCGGAAAATAGGAAAAATGGGTGGATGCAGGAGAAGATTAAACAAAAAAGAAAATCTCTGTTCATTCAAGATTTTGGTCCTGTTGAATGGTGTAAAAAGCCCTTGCCACAGAACAGTTGGACCTTATAAGTGACATAAATTTGAAAATTAGGAAGAGTAGAAAATGAAAACTTAGTAATTTGACTTCTTTCTTCATTTTTAACAAAAATGAGCAAGCTGCAGGGAAGAATAAAAGACAGCTGAAGTCAAAGGAAGCACATTTGTAGCCATCTATGTCCTAATGAGTAACATTAGGAAACCATATGTAAGTATTTAGTCTTGACTGTAATGGATTGAATACATTTGGTCTTGTCTGGACAAAACAAGCCCAAATCTATCAAGTGTGTGGGTGAAAAAACAGTTGGAAATTCTGGTTGCTACAAATGGAAACTAAAGAGCTATGCTCAAATGCTTTCACCTCAGATGAGGTCAAAGTTTGTTCTGCTATCAGTAGAGGTGAGAAATAAATCTGCAAATGACATCCGTTATTCTTAAATACTTTGCTGGCTGTGTAGTAGTTCATCATTACTGTAATGTCGCAAACCAACTTCCATAAGAAAAAATATTTAAGAAAATTATTTGCATTCTTGTAGTACAGAATATTAGATTGTATTGGTACACTTCAGATCTTTGTAAGGCTTTGACTTGACTGCTCTGAGGAGGGGTTTTGGACATGTGCAAGTTACGCCAAGTTAAAAATCCACATGACCTGAGTTAGTCAGGAGTTAAAGAGCTTTCAGCAGAGAACAGAGTGTAGACCCAAATGATCTGTGTCCAAGTAAAATACTTCAGTTTGATCAGTAGCTCAGAGTGAAATACAGACCTCTTAGCAGTGGGGGCAGTCTGGTGGGTGTTTGTCTTCAGCATGTGTAGGAGATAGGCACTTCCCAGCTCTGACAGGCTCCCAGCCAGAGCAAGATGCTGGATTAAGTCTAATTGTGTGTCTGGTCTCCCATAGATGGAGAGGACCTGGTATGATCCAGCATTTGTCTCAGGCAAGTAGAAGGACCTGATGAGCTGCATGTACCAATGCCACATGACACTACAAACAAAACTGTCACTGAAAATAATGCTCTCAGAAAGAAGGAATAGCAGTGACAAGTTTGACTGGAAAAACTGTAATTGAGGGAGAATAAGCAGTGTTATCAAATTGGTTTTCATCAACAGCTAATCCAAATTTGACTAAGATCTCTCAGGTTCAGGCTTCATTATCACCTAATGCAGGCTGAATACATCTATCCTGGACTCGGTGGAGATTTGATATAACACCTATTTAGAGAAGTAATTTACAAGTGTAAGTCTTATCTGTATGGCCAGAGATGTTCATAATTCGCTTGAAGATGTTTGCTTTGTATTTGTACAGATTGAATTTGCTATCACAGTATTAGAGTGGCAGTGACTAAGCCTTGGCATACTTCTTTGGAGAAAGAATCTCTTGGCCTTGGGTTTTCAGAAAACTGAATGTTGTGTCCCTCTTTCTCTTAGTTGTAGATATAAAGTGGGAGTCTGACCATGTGTGTGTTTTAAAATCCTGTAAGCAAACCAGATTTTTCAGAATAGCATCATACTAAGAAATCTAATAGTTTTTCTACACCTCCAAAGACACACATATGGCATCTTCCTGTCCCTGCCAGAGCATGTGTGCTGTGCTCCTTCCTCTTGCATGATTTTATGGAAAAGATCTTATCTGAAACTCTCATTCTGTGGTTCCTTAATCCATCCCTCCACTGAATGACAAAATTCTTCTGCTACCCAAACTGCCCTGAGTAATATCCTTGTGGTTTTATACACTTTGAGAGCTAAGGATGGGTGAGATAGAGGTGAGGGCTATCTCAGATGGATGGTGTACATCCAGAGATACTGCAAGTTAATGGAATTGCTGTGAAATTACACCAGTGAAAGTGAGGTTTTCTTCTGTACTTCTAAAATACTTGTGAGAATAGTCTGAAAGTATTCATTTTTCACATGGCCCTGACAAATAGTCTGGATCTTTACTTGCCATAGATGTGGGAAAAACAGACAGTAAGGCCTTTAAAAAATGAAAATCAAATAGGATCACAAAGATTCAGAAAGAGAAGGATCTCCAAAGAAAAAATCAATAAACCATGTCATATAAAGCACTTATATGTAAGTGATAAATCTCTCTACATCTGTTGACCAGTGTACAGACTATGAGTTTTGGCTTTCACATTTGAGTTTGTGTACCCTAAGTACACAATTCCTAAAGTAAAATCTAAAGGTATGACTAGTTAGAGATGAAGTGAGATGGCACAGGCAGGCCATCTCCAGAATCAAAATTTCCAAGTGAAATACTATCTTTAGTGTTCTTAACTACCTCTAAGCCAAAATACACCATTTTTTAGGCATCTGTTGATGTTATATTGTGGTTTCTAAATGTTGTACAGTAAAAGACAAAACTGATATGAGAAGAGTAATGCCAAGGATTTATGTGGACTGGAAACTTAGGAGAAGTAGAAAAGGGAGGAGGAATAAAGCTGGCCTGTTGGACATTGCTCTTGATTATACTTGACCTGTTTTAGTTGAAGTAGTTCTGCTTGCCTCTGGCCACAAGCATTTCCTAATGTATTTTACCATTAGATGTTGCATTTGTTGTGGATCTTGAATGGCGTGTGCAGGGTGACCCCCACACAGTTCTCTTTTCAGGCATCCTTTCAACCCTGAATAACCACCTCAGCACTGGTTTTTAGAGAATAGTGGTATATGGAATTTTGGGAGGACTTACATAACTCTGCAAAAAGAGATTCGTACTGTGATATTGACCCTGGAAGCTACTCTGAAATATGTTCTAGATGTTTACAATGTTCAGTCAAAGAACATCTGATTTTATTTATTGCCATGGAGTTGTGGGGCTGTGCTGATACAAAACGCACTTGATCCTGCTTAAGGCCATTTGACAAGATGCTTAAGACAAATTTTGTCTTATTAATAGGTAAAAGGAAATAGTATCCTTAAGAATTGTTATTAAAGAATAAAATTAGAAGAGGTGATTGCTCATTTATAGCTTTCCTATATCACCTTAGTTTTGAGTACAGGATGAGTTTTACTGGTCTGTTACTATCCAGACACTGAACTGAGCACTGCTGTTCAGTTCTCCTGAAAATTATTTTGGGTTTAGCTTCAGTGAAAGGCTTTGAAACAAAGTATTGTCAAAAAATGCTTATAAATTCCCTCTAGAAGTTATCCTCTTACTTTGCTGTTTCATGTTAAAAACTCAAATATGTTCATTTGGAAGAGGTGTATCTTTGATTGTTCATTACTCAAGATAACCTTTGCCAAAGTCCCCAAAAATTTAAGAGCAAGAAAGAGCCCTGAGAGGTGGGGCAGCAGGATGGCTGCCTAGCCCTGATGATCATCTCAAGGCTGATCTGGTAGGACTGGCTAAAAGGGTGAGATAGGGCCCCTGGGAGATTGCCAGCAAGTCACCAATTAATACTAATTGCATGGGAAAATACTGTAAGGCTGCAATGTTTCATCAGGGACTGGAATGAATTCATAGCTGTGCTGCACCCAAGGGCTCTGTGTCCCTTGGTATTTATTTCAAGAAGAAAACACATTGTTGCTTGCTGCTCCATTCACTTGCAGTGTTTTAAGATCTGAACTATAATTAATATGGAGGAACATGAAACATCTCACATCTATCGAAGAGCTTGGCTTGGGAATATTGGAGTTAAACTGTAGTATTTTAATTGGTTTCAGCAGGGATCATCACTGTCTCATCTTGAGCCAGACATTGCTTCTCATTTTCTCATAGGAAAGAAAACAAATCTGAAGTTGCATGAAATATATGCACGATAGTCCTTTCAAAACAAGAAAACTATGGACATCTGATTTTAAAAGGGCTTTTGGCTTTGCCTCTCTGATTTCCAGGGAAAGCTTTGCAGAAAACTGAGGTTTAAGCTGCTGCTGTCTTCTCTTCTGCCTAGTGACAGCTGTAAACATCTGCTGAGGATGTAGTTTATTGTTTCATCTTCTTGTTGCTCATGAAGATCGTGAAGCATCGTGCCTCCTTGAAGATTAAACTGGTAATGCTGAGGGGCAGGAGCGAAGGGCCAGCATGCTCAGAGGCTCTTGAGTGCGGTTACCGGGGGGTCGAGAGCAGCTGCCGTGTCTGTGCTGTCCCGGGAATCACGCCCAGGCAGGGAGAGGCGCTTTCCTGGGAAGTTTGGAGAGGCAGGTGGCAGCAGGCGGGGTGGGAAGGGCGCGTTGCTCTGTCAGCGGCACTGCGATTCCTCCTCTTCGTCTTGCTCTCGAAAAGGCAGACAAGGCTTCCAAGTCCTAAATTGCATTTTGTCTAACTCCTCCCCTATTCCGGCAGCTTGCTCATGCAGCCACCCACGGATCCGAAACAAAAATGTGTGAAGCGAGGCAGGGAGTGCTCTTGCCAGCGCAGATTCCATCTCCCCTCCAGGCGCCCGGGTGCCCGCCGTGCGCTGACGCTGTCTCGCTCCTGGACGCAGCGGAGCTTTGGCTAATCAGAAAGACATAAACATTTTCCTCCCATTCGTCCCCATCACGCCGTACTCCAAGAAGAAGAAGAAGAACAAGAAAGGGGAAGTGCGGGGCTGAGCGCGGCTTTGTGCCGCCGCTGGCTGGGGGCGGACAGAGGCGGCTTTGTTCGCGGGCTGTGCCCCGCTTGGCAGCCGCGGAAGGTGCGAGCTGCGCCCTGCATGCGGAATCGGTGAGCGGCCGGGACAGGGGCGAGCTCCCAGAGCTGCCTCGGCACCCGGAGCGAGTTTCAGAGCGCTGCTGCAACAGCCTCGCCTGCTGTCTTCTGCACAATGCAAAGAGGGTCTAGGATGAGGCGTCCCTGTTAATCAAAGGTAATGTTTTCATCTTTGGAGTAGCGTAAGATAGTGGCAATTGCTGCTATTGGTTGTTTATTGAAATAAGAGTGATACAACAGGGAGGAAAGTTATGAAGTCCTCTGTATTCCTTGGGAGAATAAAGCTTTATGGTGGCATCGTGCTGAGGGTTATTGAAGTTTGTCTGTTCCCCTTTATGTGGGCTTAGTTTGCATTACCAGTAATAAGAAAATCTGTGTGACTATTTAGTTTCCTTTTCCATCTTACTTTTTAAGCCAAAAGTTACTATTTATATGCAATATTAAATTAATTCTGCTAATAGAAATACAATGACATATAGCCATTAGACAAAGTAAATTCTTCTTCCTATTACCAGAGACAGTTCCTCACCCCTCAAGGTACTCCCTGGAGTAAAAAGCATCCTGTACAGTGGTAAAAAAAAAAAAATAACATTTGTTCCATATATCTCAGCAGAAAGAAAAATCATTGTTGCATTTGTTTTTCCAGCCACTTTGCAATAGCTATGGCCAAACAGATTTTACATTGTTGTGCTGGTATTTCTCATGTGCTCTTAGTACTTCAATCCTATTTTAAGTGGGTTTTAAATTACTATTTTTTTTTTAGTTTCTAAGTAAAGATATATTTTGTCCGAGTGTTTGCTGTTCATATTGCTGTCTGTTCTTCATGGTTGTTAAGTCTGTTTTTGAGAGTGTGTACTACTATTTGGGAATGATAACGAACATGGTCTTAAAAGCACAAGCCTTGTGGCTGTTGCTCATTTTGTGTGCCCAGGCTGACATGTTTTTGGGGTGAACGGGCTCAGCTGCATTGAAGACCACCCAGAAGTCTAGATCTGGAGCTCTTAATGACACAAGTGGTGTTTGAAAGGTTTTTGCTAAGAAGAGGTTAAAATGAGGAGAGTGCAGTTTGTTTGAAATGAAGAACTTCACCCAGTTCTGCCTGTGCAGCACCGTTTGTTCCGTGCAATTTGGGAGAACACAGCTTGTACCTCCTGTTTGCCCGGTGGCACGTAGCAGCCCCAGAGGACACACGCTGCTTTTGTGCTCCTGTTCAGTTTTAATCTTTAGGGAGCAACTGTTTCAAAGAATAAACACATTGCCTTGTAGGAGAAACTCCAGGAAACATCCTGCTAGTGACAGCGGCAGCCGCTGCCCATCATCCTAGATGTTCCCCTGCCAAAAACGGCGGGGCTTTGTGAGCTGGCCAGCCAAAGGCTGGGAGCTGCAAACTCTGTATTCCCTAGGATGGCCAAGGGAAATCACGTTTCAAAAGTGCTGAATTAAAGCTGTGACGCTGCTAGCTGCTGGCTTAAAATGCAGAATCCGTGTTTATCCTGGCCCCCTCATCCCGGGCATTTGGGGCATCCCCTTTCTGCAGGAGTGTCCTGCCCACTAATCCCTGTGCACGCCTCAAGCTGCTTGGCAGTGGGGCTGGGTCGGCACCAGCTGGGCAGGTCATGAGCCTGCTCACTCCCTCCATGCAGGCTTTCTCTGCCTCTCCTCACTGAGGGAGAGGGAAACGGAGGGTTCCCAGTGTCCCCAGTCCTCAGCTTCCTTGGTTGGGTAGCAGGCTTGGATCATGCTGGATTCCACATCCTGCCGTTTGGGCATCAGCATCTTAATGGTACCCTTTCCATCAGGGAGACATGTTCCAGACAACACCTGCTGCAGTAAAGAAGGATATTTTAAAGTAGTAGTAAGCATATTTAGACATGCCTAATAGGTTTTTAACCTATTGAATGAGAGATATTTATGGTCATTACCTCCAGGAGAGAAACAAGTGAGACCCTATATTAGATCCTCTGTCTTTCAATGATTTTCTTAAGCTTGTCAGGGACAAGCAAGTGAGGAAATCCCAAATCAGAGCTTGTCTGCATAAGCAAAAACATGAAAACAGAATAATTAAGGGGGTTGCAATTTCCAACAGTTTTTCAGTGGATGCTTTACTAAAGGCAAATATTAGAAAAAAAATATAAGTGGATTAATTTGGTTTAGGTTAAATCAAAATTGGTTGTTTATTATTTTGAATACACTGCCTTATACTGGTGTAGAGCCTGTTATTTTTCTTTTACTGATGGGTTTTAACCAGCAAACAAAGTTTCATTTGCTGTTAGTTTAAAGAAGTGGAGTAAATAAATGCCCCACACAAAATAATCCCGCATAAATATTTATTCGCTAGATGTTGCGTGCCTCACTTATACAGAGACTTTTATAACCCATTTCCTCCAGAGTATATGACACTAAGGGGGCAGGATCAATTTAAAATAAATAACCTTTGCTTGCAAAGTCTACTTCAGTCTGTTGTATATGTTTCTGTAAACAAAAGGATGCAGCAGAGTTTGGGATGGATATAAGCACAGGCAGGGGTTTTGAGATAATGTCTTAACCAGTGCTTCATCGTTTTTTCAGCCCAGAAGCTTTTGCTTCCTCACTGGGAGAGGCTGTATGAAGACCTGTGTGGATGATGTTATAAGGTAAGGAATACACCTTAAGCGTGTTAAGTTCTTAATTTTGCATTGCTACAGAGTTTCTGTGTGAGAAGTTGCTACACTCTGTTTAATTTCTTCTCAGAGAGACTTGTGTGAGGTTCTCTGTTGTTTGGTAGCAACAAATAAATGAGCAGGACTAGCTGTTTACTGTGTAGGTGATGGTATGTCTTAAGTGATGTTGAATTTCAGTTTCTCTCCTACAAGCCTCAAACTGTCCCTTTGGGGAAAGGCTCATGGAGTGTGGCTGGAGGAGCTCTTGGTGCAGCATCACTAGCAGTGTTTTATCCATTTTGGTAGTGTTACGTTAAAGCAGGAGCGTGCAGTGTGTTTTCTGATTCCCAGAAATACCCGCACTTTGTGGCCTTTCCCTGCCAGCTTCAAGTGTCACCTTTCCTTGCCCACTCTCCTCTGTCTGGTAGCAGCCCCCATCATCTCTGTTCCCCTGCAGACACGGTGCACTCGAGGCTTTTATCTGCAGGCAGACCAATGATAGACAGACAGCACCATTCTTACCTCCACTCACAGGGCACGTGTTTTACACTGCCTCACCCACTGAGTGACCAAATAAATGTCAATAAATGAAGAATCTATTTGAAATATATCGGTGAGAAAATGTGGAACTCTTCTGATTTGGGGTCCTAAAAGACAGGCTTTCATGCTGTGCTAGGCAGTTCACGCAGCCTGCATGCATATTACAAAGTCCAGCAGTGTTAGTACAATATAGCTGTGCTGCATGTTTCCCTAATCTGCTTGTTTAGAGACACCCAGAATATTCATCGTAATCATTTCCGCTGCATAGTAGGTAGAGGAGGAAATACCAGGGAGAGCCCTGTCACTGGGAAAATGCATCATTTGAATGTGTAATGTAAATATTTTAACTAACCAAATGTAAACACTGTTTTGCCTTTAGGATGGGAAAAGGCTGTCACACTCAGAAATGAGCTGACATAAGAGTGACCCTGTATAGATGAGATACAAAATTGTGTTCACACATTTTGGTAATCAAAACAGAGCCCTTAATGAATTGCCTAGTGTGAAAGGAATTACAAACACAAATGTGCCTGACACAAGGCATTCGGAAGTTGCTGCTGTATTAATGTTAGAATGAAGGACTTTTCAGGATTCATGGGGATCTGAGGTCTACAGGGAGGATGATGGGAGATAAGAGAGATAAGATGATGAGAGATGTGCTATGGTGAGGGCTAAACAAAGGCTGGAGGCTCTCTGGAGGGAAACGTAAACTTGTAAATGTGCTCTGAATATCGATGCTCCTCCATGCCACTGCCTATGAGTTGTGTTCACCATGCCAGGACAGTCAATTCAGAAGTTTTCAAGGGTTAGCAGATGGTAGAAGCAACAAATATACTAGATATAGCAAGAAGCACCTTATTGCATTTGTAGATATCCTGTGGTTTTTCAGCTGGGGGATCGAAGGCAAGCAGAGTTCTTAGGGAGCTCAGAGTGGTTGCTCATTAGCTCTGCCTAAACTGGCTTTGTAAGTGCATGAAGATTTACGTTCAAGTGGTGCTTGATAGAAACCAAACACGTGGTTTAACTTTTGGTACTGAACGTGGTCCTGAAAAACAGCATAGAATCCAGAATCCTCAAAGAGGAAGAAACAACACGGAGGATTTGTCTAGACTCTGTGGATTGCAAGAAACTAGTTAGATCTTATTTCTGAAGGCACAGGTACATGCAAATGCCCAAGCAAGTAAGCTTTCATTACTGGAGTAGCTGGGGGATTTTTCAAAGTTGATTTTTGCTCGTATTACCAACAATGGATAATATATTAACATCTGCCTCACATTTGCTATTTCTTTGTTCTAACAGCTGGAAATTTACATTTACACATAGGCCTTAGAGCTAAAAATGTCATTCCCTAGGTTAAAAACCAAAAATTATTTTTGCTGTTCTCCTTGATTGGAAAGGAGAACTGAAAACACAAGAAAAAGACAAATGGGAAGGGTAACTCCCAGATGATAAATGCTCTCAGTTGGAGCAAAGATTAATCATGTATAGTGTAGTCTTAAGTGTCATTGTCTGCCACTACTACAGCAATTTAACTATAGCCAAATGAGCAAATCTATGAAATTATCTAAAGAAAGTAGGAGAAAACAAATATTAAATGTCATCAGTGAAGAGAAAATGCAATGGCATTTTTTTCAGTACAGAGGAAATTAAGAGCCCCTCTTGTGTGGATGAGAAGTGTTTTGCATCAATGAGAATAACTTTAACTTTATCACAGAATCAAACTTGCGTTGCTAGAAAATCTAATAACTATGTGCAATAACTTCTTGTAATTATTCTCTTGAATACAGATAATCCAAATCTCCTTTATCTTACAGACAGATGTATCAATTTTCATGGGAAAGCATGAATACAGTCAAAAGTAAGAACTTCATTTTTTTTTCCTTTATGAGCAGGAAGCTCATATACTTTTGCTAAAGGGCTGTATTGTACCCTTTTTTAAAAATAAAAAAAATGATCTAAAAGTAGATTCTATGTTTTAGCCCAGGGAAAAAGGTAGGAACAGATTGCTCTGTAGTGCTGAATTCACAGCATCATTTTTCTAAAGTAAAGTCACATTATTTGAAAGCTGATGAGAGAGAGGGAATTTAAGAGAAGGGAAGTGCAGTTGAAAAATTTTTGGAAGGCGATTGTAAACTTCAGGGCAGAAGGGAATTAGATAAAAGAATCTATGGGAGTGGGAATAATAATGTAAAGAGGAACAGAATGTGCTGGTGATATCTTTTGGCCAAGGTTTTGAAAAGAATTCAGAATATGATCTGCAATCTCTCTCTTTGAGGAGAGGAATGGGAATTTTTCCATTTACAGTAAAGTCAAGTAAGAATGTCATTGCTCCAGCTGTTAAAATATTTTGAAATCTACTTCAAACTGATTACTTATTTCAGCATTAAAATATAGACTATTGTGGACAGAAGAAAAAGAGAAATTGGAATCAATCCCAAAAAGTGGGTTGAAAGCATAATTTATGCTTCCCTGGGAGGGAATGGGACTGTTAGCCCAGTTCAGCTCATTCCAACCCAGTTCTCTGAAAGACTTTTTTAGAGAAGCCTCTTTGGATAGATATAGCTGGAAGTGAACAAATCTTAAGGTCCAAATCTGCAAGGGAAACTTGGAAAGTCAAAGCCAGGGGTAAATAGGATGCATATTTTGAGGCTGAAAGGGCCACCTGAGTGTGACTTTACAAAGCACGTGAGGGCCATGGCATCCCAAGCATCTCTGGCATACACTTGAGAACAGACTTGTGTAAGGCAGAGTTTCTGCAGAAGGTAGATGGGCTACATGGGCTGTTCCTGTGCCTGCAGCTTTGTCAGAAGCCACTTTTTCATCATGGTACAGAGCAGTCCACGCTCTGCCTGTTCAGTCATTTCTAGGTAACACAGTCTTCACACACGTATCTACATATAACCAGTTCCAGATGAACAGCAATAACTTTCAGCATTAGGTAAATGTCTGTGAAATGAATTTATGCTTGTGCTCTTTAGTGTCAGTAGCCTTGGACAATCTGCTGTCATCACACTGACTTGGGTTCTTAGTTTTGCTCTTGTGGCACAGCCAATTCCCTTTCAGTGTATGTGAATTAAAGAGAGTATGCTCTAATAATATTTTATATTTACACAGCACATCTCATCCCAGAGTACTTTATAAATCATGTATATTCAACACCTCTGACCTTTCACAGTCCCTTCAGAGCCAAGAACATGTGTTTTACAAAAGCAATAAAACTATAGGAATTTTTTCTCTGTAATACTGGGGGGAACTCATTAATTACAGAATGAATTTTATGTTCCCTAAGCTACAGCTTCAGTTTGTAAAGACCTTTATTGAAAATTTCTCTCAAGATAAGATGCATGATCCTACATTTTGTGTGTACCATGAACAAAGAGTTAATCCATCCTTTTAAGACTGGACCCCTGGAAATATATCACTCTTGCATCTAAATGAACATAAAAGTGTCACTACCTCTATACCTTGGCTGTCATTTTATCACTAAATTGTCACCTCTTCCTGAAGGATCTGCCCAAAATGCTATAGTCTGCATTCCCCTTGAGGTGTTGTGGACCCTCCCATCACAGTGTGAGAAATACAGCAAAATAGATGCATCAGAAAACCTATTTGCTTGCTTTTGAGGAATTCAAATGTAACTGATCCTCTGAGGTATCAAGCTGAAGGAATTCAGCATGTCTGTGCATTGGGTCAGCATATATGGAGGAGGGATGAGCAAGGCCAAAGGAGGAGGAGGAGGAGGATGGCAGTGAATTCATCTTCCTGGCATTCAGTGCCTCTTCCTGTAAATATTAGGAGGATGGCCCAAAGCCTGTGGGTATCAGTTAGTGTCTGTCCCTGTAGCACTGGGTCAGGGAGGGAGGGTGGGGGGTCCTTTGTGTTCCCAGGGCATCCTTCGTGCACAGAGGCTCAGCTTATGTGCAGGACTGCCTCTACCTCAGTGGGGTCAGATTCCCTCCACTTTGAGAAAAAGCTCCAGAGGAGCTGCTTTCTTTATTTTTAAAGAAGAAAATAGATACGCAGCCTGTTCTAGTACAATCTTTGCCAGGCCATTTTGTAGGTTAATTTGGGCCTTATTTAGTCTGTTATTTTAAACAGAAGGACAGCAACATTTCTATTTTAGTTGTACAATTCAGCAAATGGATTACAAAACCACAGTTAACTGTGACTGTCGTGGATGGTAACTCAGTTAATAATAGATTAAAAGAATCTTTAAGTTTTCAGTGTATTGTTTTGCCATTTGTCTCTCTTTGTAGCTTGTCTGGATTTAATGTAGTTTATTCCATTTAGGGGCATTACTGAGGCAAACCCCATTAAAGCAGGCATTATAGTCCTTGTTTTGATTAGCACTCAAGGCCACTAGATAATGATGCTTAAAAAAAAAAATCTCGTATTTCTGTCATGGTCATTAGCACTGTGATCATTGCCAACCTTCATACAACAGTGTAAGTATTTTTGTTTTTTCTAAATCTCAGAGCCAATTGTGAATGTCTGTAATATAGTCTGTGACATTTGAACTGTAACATTTATCTCAAAAATAACAGTTCTTGCTCTTTCAGTGCTCATACTTGCTAGAAATTGGATCTTTATATGACAGTCAAAAACTGTCATTAACTACCTAATATTTTTCAAAGCTGTTTTATTGGGGTGATTTTTTGGTTTTTAGTTTTCTTTTGTGGTGAGGCTTTCTAGACATTCAGGTATGTACATGTTCTTCTCAAACAACGCCCTGACCAGAGAAAGATATTTGCACCACTCCTCACAATACCAGACCATTTCAGCCCTGGACTAATATGGGCAATTAAAATAATTTCCACACATCATGTTTAAACCAGTGACATGTAATTCTAGGACAAAGCCTCTCAGCACCTCTTTCCAATATTCATCTGCACTCAGAGGATAAGCAGCTGCTATTACATGCTAATGTCTTTTGAGGGTGAAGGGCCATTTTAGGGCATGTTATTAACTCTGTGCATTTTCCATCTTGGTGTACAGAGTTGACTTCACATGCTGTTCCCTTTGCAGGTTTTAGTTCTGTTAACCAAAAAAAACCAAACCAAAACAAACCGAAACAAAACAAACCAAACCAAAACAAAAAAACCAAAAAAAAAAAAAAAAAAGGGAGAAAAATTATGCATTTGATGAGTTTGGGTTGGCATCTTGAAGGATGGGGAATGTCCACCTGTAATTACATGCTTAGGCTGTGGGGACCAGACCTCTCACCTTACAGGCTTGTGAAGTTCCAGATCTTTAAGGGCAGAAGGCCAGCCAGGACAACTAACATTTCTAATAACACAGCTGACTGATTTTACTTCATTGCTGTGTTCTACCTACTATAGGTGTACACTGGGGTACCTGGAAAGAGGCACTCACTCTAGTATTTGTCTTTTATTCTTACAGACCCAAGTTACCCTGTGTTCTCACTAACTTGCCAGGTCCAGGTGCAGGAGCCCAGAAGACTCCTGAGGTCCTTTGAGCTTCTCAGTGAATCCTCAGAGCAGGCTGAATGCTTGTTTGCATGAACATTCTTCTTTATTGAAATAAAAACTCTCACTTTTCCCATCCTTCTCTTCTTCCTGAGAAGGAAAAAAATGAGTGTTACACACACACACAAAAAGAAAAAAAATGGTATAGCATAGAGAGCTTTAGCATAGAATTGCTTTGGCTTAAGACTGGCTTGTTACTGCTGACTGTGTTTCTTGCTGTGGCCATGATCCCCCAGCCCCTGCTCCAGCATTTAGGGGACTCACATGGGATGAGTGGCTGGGAGTGCCAAATGTATAAAATACTAATTTTTGTTGAACTGCTTCATGATTCTCCAAACCTTCTAAGGACAGAAGCCTTTTTTTATCATATTGCAGCCCAAGCCACCTAATCTGTACTCTTCTGGTTTGGGCATTTTTAAATGAGTTTTGCTCACTAAGGCATTGAGTTCTGTTCTATTCCTACTATTTGTTTTGTCTAGCCTTGCTCAGAGTAGATAATTTATGCAGTAGTTAAAATACCATCATCTTAATGCTCTTTACCATGGATGAAAACCTGCTTGTCTCAGAAGCAGTTATACATGAACCATGCAGAAGAATAAGCTCCAGAGCAGAATAACCCTGGATTCAACCAGTCACCACATCAACCTGATTTTTCCTGTTATTATTTTTACCTAAATAGTTGCTGCAGTTGAAAGGCATCTCCTAATTTCTAAAACAGAGGAGAGAACCAGATCTCTGGAAGATCTTTTAAAAAATCCATTTTAAAAATATGTAAATCCTCACTTGTGAATTCCTGATAAATGCAGAATAAATTCCCACAGTTCATAATTTCTCATTATTTATTTAACTTATACACCACTGTAGCTGTGAATGAGGCTTTACAAAACCACAGGGACACAATCTTTGCCCTAAAGAGATTGTAGCTGAAATTAGACACAACATATAACCAATTACTTCAATAGACAAAGCAGGATTACACCAAATAAAAATGGTTCACATTGCATATCTTGTATGTTGTAAGCTTGTAATAATACAGTTATTTGGAAAAGACCTGTTTGTGCCCCTGAATGTGGTGATTCGTAACAAAGCTCTAGAATAAAGCCATCATTAGTGTTTGCTGGTTTAAACCAGAAAACCTGAGACACTAATGACTAATTTCCTACAGGCAATTTAATTAAAGAGGTGGATTTAATGGAGGATGTATTCAGTATTCATTTCTAGCTGCTGTGGCCTCCAAGGATCTTCAGTCCATTTTTAGACCCATCTTGAAGATGCTGTTTGCCTGGTGCATTTTATTGCATGGTGAAGGTAGAGCCTCTTGGAGGCTCTAACAGGACACCACATTTCCTTCCCCCTAATCTTGGGCACACGGTGAATAATAAGATTTCTCTGAATTTTAAGTAAAGAAGTCTTACTCTACATATAGAGTTCTTTTCCTACTCTTTCATTACAAGTACCAGTGTAATATTTTGTTTCCAGGAATAAGCCATAATTGTGCAGTACATAATTGTTTGAGTGTTCCCTGGCAGAAGAGGCTGCCATCCTCATGTAAATACTGCATGTGCTTGTATCAAATCCTCAGGCTTTATTTTGACATTTGAATATCTAGACCTTTTGCTTGACAGGACTTTAGCTAATGAACTGAGGTTTGTCCACTATTTCCAGAGCTCTGCTAGTGTAGAGCTCATCTCATCCCCTCTGTAGATGAAGTAAAATGTCAGTGGTGGGAGCAGTGTGGGCTGGGCGAGGGGAATGGGGCTGGAAACCTCCCCACCTTCTCATCCCCTACAGCAGGTGAGGGTTGGGGCTTTATTCCCCAGGAAGTTGCACAGATAAAAAGAGGATTAGGGTACCTGCTTGCCTACCCCACAGGATTCTGGCGTGGCTAATTAGTCAATATTTGCACAGCTCCGAGAAAATGCTTTAAAGTGCCAATTATGAATTATAATTATCTTTTGAAGATGATTGGGAGTCCACGTTTGCATGTTGATTCAGGCCACAGGAGTGAGTCTTTCAAATAACGGCTCTTATTTAAATGCCTTACTTATTCCTTATATCACATTGAGTGTTGTTTTTTTAAGGATGATGAGAAACATTAGTTTACCCTCAGGAAAGACCAGGTCTGACTGTTTTTAATAATGAGTTATGTACTTAGTCACAGTAGGTAAATTTACAAACCAAGCAGGACACACTCAGAGATCGATTCTGTCTGTTCAGCAGATGGTTTTACACAAAACGTTCAGCAGGACAAGCCTGCTGAGACTTTAAAACAAATACTGCTAAGTAACATTGCCATAAGCCTGTTAATATGGTGGCAATGCCTGTTTTACACTCTGCAGAGCTCCTACTTTATATCTCATCCATTTACTGACATGTAATAGATTTACCCTGGGAAGAGTCTCGATCACGGCAGGTTTACTTTGAAGGCTGACATTTTCAGTTGCAACTTACTTTCAGAAAATAGTAACTAATCCTCAGCACTAACTGCAGGGCACCTAGCTATTTTATTAATAACAGCACACCAATATTAAAGACAAAGCAAGAATAGCCTACAAATGAAGTCCATGACTGGACTTCAAATTTCTGAGATTCCTGGAAACTTTCTGTTGCAGCAGAAATTTTTTATTTTTCTTAACATCTCTGCATTTTCTTGTAGCTTTAGAAATGTTGCTGTTCTCTTTAACTGGATAGTAAGAGGCTTTATTATTTATTCTACTTTTATATGAGCTAATTGGAGAAGTGTTGCCTGTAATTTAGTTTTAATATTTGAGTCTGTATATGTGTATGTTAATGTTGCATTAAATAAAAGGAGATCTACAGTTGTACATAATTCTACAGAGAGAAGAAAATTCTGCCTCCAGTTACTATACAAGAGCAATTGGGAACCAAATTGGGCCAGAAGTTCCCTGCATGCTATCTCTTTGCAGTAACATAAAATTTTAATGGGGAAAAATGACAGGAAATAAGAACACTTTGTTTAAAAATGTTCATAAAGGGAGAAGGAACTTTTTTTCTTTCCTGAATAGAGCTCTTTTGATAGTTGTTTGATAATTTTATGCTTACACATGTATTCAGTAGCTGCATAGGGACATTAAACACAATGTTGATATGAGCCCACACATTGATGCTCCACCAGAGGGGTCTTAAATATTCATATGATGACTAGATTAGTGTTGTTTTACTTGCTTCTTTTATTTTGTACCCAAAGTCCTAAGCACCATCAGATGATTAAACATTACAAGGTCTGTGATAGCAAATGTTTCTGAAAGTCTGGACACTAATTTTGTGTCCTGCCAGCTGGAAAGACTGTGATGCTCTGGCATTGTTTTAGTTGGAGAAAAGCATTTTTCTGACATTAGACTAAAACCTTTCATCCCTGCATAAATCCTTATGGCTTTCTGAGAAGGACTGAGTGCTAAGAGCATTCAGCCTTGTGTAGGAAATTATTTTAGAGGAAGATGTTTTTACCTGTGTAATAGTGAAGCATGGCGTTAATGGTGTGAGATTAAAGTGCAAGTGAAAGCTCCTAAATTTAGGCAAGTATCTGCAGGGCACCTTCAGGCCCCATTATAGTTAGTGGCAATCAGAGCCCCCTTCAGCTGCTCATGCAGAAGCAGCTGATGCCATTTGAGGTGCCCTGGTACATTTTTCATAGTTTCTTAATAGCTATTTGAGAAGTGCGAGAGTTGGTCCCATGCCATGTCTGCTGACCACATCCAGGTGCAGGTTTCTTCTGCCTAGAGAGAGGGAATTGAATGGTGCTTGAAATGCCATAAACTGTGCCCTTTGGCTTCCATCTGCCACTCCAGAAGGGCACAAATCTCCTGCAGTTCGTGCATCAAGTTGTTCATCTCTGTGGGCATATGTGCATAAGCATCCAGACATCCTGGATGCTTTAGGCAGCTCCGGTGGCTGTAGCTGCCAGTGTTTAGGCAACTAAATGGCAGCCCCCTGGGTTGGTTGTCTGCATCCTTGATGAGGCTCCATTGCCTGGTACCCCTGGAAACACAGGAGGCTCAGACACGTCACTCACACACAGACACGCTTGGGCATCTCACGCTCCTCATGATGGGTGGCTGACTCCCACACATCCTGTCACAAGTGTGACTCCTCACTGAGCCTGCAGAGCTGCCTGGGCCTTGGCTGGGAGAAAATGAAAAAACTATGGAAAGGCTGAGGATGGAAGGGGAGAAAACTGTAGTTCTGCACGTGTTACTGCTGTGCTGTGCTCTGTAACTCAGCTGGTGAGACACGCTGTGGATGTGATCTGTGGTCTCCCAGTCCTCCTGCCTTATCTGCATAGCCACAAAACAGCCACTGGGCAATCAAGTTGGGAAGCTGCACCAGAGGGACATCAATGGCCCTGAGGCTTGATCACTGAGCAGCAGCAGTACAATGGAATCAATTGTGTATCCTGAAATGGCTCAGATGACTGTCTTGCTGAGACAGTAGTAGGTATCCTATGTAACTGGCTTGTTTTCTCCATCTCTCTGGGCCAACATCGTTTCCCAATATCATTTTGCCTTTTCTTTTTCTTCGCTTCACCTGCGTTTGCCAGCAGTGCTGTCTTTGCCTATTAGCAATTGTGTACCAGCTGCTGTGCTTTTTCTTTTTTTGGCAGATTCCGTGCAGATTGTGCTTGCTTTTTTTTGCCCCAAACCTTTTTGGTGCATGTCAGCATTTTATCTGTTCGCATGCACTAGGGAATGATAGGAGCCATGATCTATTTGGGTCAGTGCATGTCTGTAACAATTCCGAAAGGAGAGATTTTCTAAGAATAAATTCTCCAGTGCCACTCTAGTTCTCATTCTTACCCACATAATATCTGTTAGCACCTTCTGCTATTTTTATACTTGTGAAACTGGGGTAGCGTGATGAGTCTTTCTGTTGTTTTTGCTTTCTTCCAGATGAACTAAGTCTTGCAATTCTCCTGTTGGTTGAATAACTCATGGAAATACATAGCAAAGCAAGTAGTTTACCAGCTGCCCCAAACTAAGGTCTGCAATCATATGTTTCAAGTCAGCTGAAAATTCAAAAAGGACTCTCTAAAAGCATGACATGGTTGTTTTCCTGAAAGTAGCACATAAATTTGGTATTGAACCTAAGTAAATGCAGAGCTGGATGACCTTTGTTCTTCAGGCAGTTTGCCAGGTGTTCATTGTAGTCAAGAAAAATTTTCAACAAAAGGAAAAATTAATTTACTATCACTGCCATCAAATCAACCTGTAATTGTTTCAGCTTTTGATAACTAATGGTCACTCTCTTGATTCATAAATGGTTTCTTTGAAAACTGTTTCTTTCTGCAGAATCTGATTGCTTTGCAATAAAACTGTGTCCCTAAGTGATGAAAAAGGATAAAAAAGGTTTTTTCACCATATAGCATTAGGTTATCCTTTAAAATGAGCCATGTTCAGGAGGTATAACAAGAGGCCTGAGGATGGCACATTTCTCAAAAATAAAGCAGATGAAATCCAGACTGCTTGGTTCAGAAAAATAGGACCTGAATAGGGTGTTATGAGAGTGGTGTCATGGTAAATTGTAAAAAATAATTATCTGTTGAAATTACTGGGTGTGTTGTAGCTGTATATGTTCTTCAGCTGATTTCTCATTATCATGTATGTTTGTCTGCTATAGTGCTCAAGGTTATTTTAGCACATTTTAGGTGAGCAGTTCTACTGTCTAATTCCTATCATTTCATTCTTTATCTGAGAGAATATTTCCATATATTTCTCGGCATCTGCTCTTTGTATTTCTGACATGCCCTATCACTTGGGTATCCTAATACTAATAGGCCATAACCAAAGTAATCAATATATGTTGTTATCAGCACTGGTAGTTTTATAAGGAGTTTGCGGGGGTGTTTGATCAGTACGTTATTACAGAAAAATAATTCAAAGGAGAAGTGCTAACCCAGCAAGGCTGCCCAGGGTGGCAAATACTCAGTGAACAGCCAGGGTGGCTGTGCTCTCTGCTGGAAGCACCAAGCCCCAAGGTGTGTGCAGAGCCACTGGCAGCTCGTGGAGCTGCAGTACTGCAGCAACACTGGCATGGCCTTTGGAAAGGAGGAAGAGGCAGCTGCAGAAGGAAGAACAAGGTTCCATGGGTTGCAGAGGGTGGGTGAAGGTGCCAAGAGGAGGCAAGAGGACAGGGGTGGAGGCTCCTGGCCATGCAGGAGCAGAGGTAGGACCTGCTTTTGTGGTGAGCGTGCATGTGGACGTGGGCCCAGGCCTCCAGTGCATGTGCATGTCCCTGCTGTGGTCACACCTACCCAGCTGGAAGCCTCTTCTCAGCTGCTGTGGGAATGACACGTGCTTACTGCTGATCAGTCGTGCAAAGGTTTTGGGCTTGCTATCTGTTCTTCCCTTACATCGCTAGTGAAAGACTGTTCTTACCTGGCCTGTCTTGACTGTCTCTCCTGTCCCTGGAGAGCAGTTATCCTGTATCCTGACAGGCTTTCATCAAATCTCAGCCTTACTCTTTCCTTTCAAAACCTTAACAAGACTACGTTCCATGGGGAAAAAGTAATGATTTGGGTCAGCACAGCAGAGAAGCCTGGAAGAAGCAAAGCCCAGCTGGTTATTGATTGCATGAAGTGAAGTGATGCTCTGCTTATCCTGCCTACCAGCCATTGCTTCTCTGTCCTCGTGCTTTGGCAGCTCGTAACTCAAAGGAGTAGCAAAACTTTTTGCAGGAGGCATGATGTATTTACCTTTCTCTCTGCAGTGCTGCCCATATTGTAGAGCTTCCTGCAAAAACAATGCTAATGATAGTAACATGAGGAAGCACAGAGGCAGGGGAAGTCTTGAAGCATTAGTGATGCTTAAAGTGCAGAAAAACCGATGCCAACAGGCAGCAAGAAGAACACACTGGATGAAGGGGAAAAAAGGGATTTTTTTTTAGTCATTGGTTATTTAACAAATTTGAGTTTACAAGCTATAGGCCAAATTCTGTCTTCTGATTCTTGCTTTAATGCAAGAGGAGGATATTTTTACTAGGGATCATGATTTATTCATATTAAGGAAATGGTTTTTTTATGCCAAGTTCAGACTACAAAGCGGTAGTTAGTAGATGACATTCAGACTGGAGATTTCCCTTGAAACAACATGAGAAAGTATTTATTTTCTGTAGTCCGTTTCCCTTCACAGATAGTTTCCTACCATGCAATATCCATCAGCCAGGAAAAAGAGCCCAATACTGTGACAGGCTGGATATGTAAATGCAGTATTCATACATAGCTTTGTGGAGGGTTTCTTTTCCATGGTGTATGAACCAAACATCTCAATTAGATCGAGAAGGGGAAGACCTGGTTTTCATTAGCTGTGAAGACTTTCAGAATTACATTAGTTGCAGTTGATTAGATCTTATAATTGTATTTGCTGTGTGTCAGGATGAGGGAGTAAGGGGTTTGGGTGTGTTGAGGGAGGTGGTACCCAGCTCATAGATCACTCCTGCAGGACTCGTGATTAGTTTCTGCTGCCTCAGTCTGTTGGGATCAAGCCCGGGGTTTTATATTTCCCTCTCCAGGGCAGGAGAGAAGGTGGATAAAATGCACCACATGTCACAATGTTAGTGTGGGGGGCAGGATAGAGTTGGGTTTGTTTTGCCTCCCTACTCCATGCTGCTGCAGATGCCAAGCAGGACCTGTGGCTCAGTGGGGAGGTGAATCCGCAGGATATTCTGGACTGTCAAAAGCAAGTGGCATTTTCATTTCTCCCAGCTCTGCTTCCAAGTGAAAGGGCAGAAGGATGTCATTTTGCTGGTCTCAGGGAGAAATTGCAATGAAATTGTGCCACAGCACAGTGAGGCTGTGAAAAGGTGTGGTCTGTCAGAGCTGCTCCTGCTGCCCAAAGGCTTCGTTATCCACATTGCCTGGTCTGATGGGTCAGCGAGGGAGGTCAGCTCCAAGGAGTGCATCTGAGGCCCTTCCCAGCAGATCAGCACAGATTCATCCCCCTGATTTTGTCCATGATTTATAGATATCTCCTCTCCTAATTCTAGGTGTCTGAAAGTTCACTGGTCTGTCAGAGGAGATGAGGTATGACCTTCTCAGCTAACTTTGAAGGTACCCTGCAGTAATCACGCAAGGGCATGGACTCTGCACACACCAAGCGTCCAAGTGCAAAGATGTTTATTGCACAGTCAGAATTCCCTAAATATCAGCACATACAGGATATAACATCATATAAACAGGGAAGATGTTCACCACAGTGTCCCCCAATCACCTGGGATGGTACACAGATATTTCCTAATATGATAGTAGATAAACAATACCCTATAAGGCCACAAAGTACAATTATCACTCCCAATAGGTCCAGCACTGTCCACAAACCCACAATCCTCTCTCAGCCCATCCCTGGTGACCTGGATGCACTCCCAGGGTCACCTTCAGGCCCAGGAAAGAGGCTCTCTCTCTGGCCCTCAGGGCCTATCTCTCTATCACCACATAGTGTACTACTACAGTACCCCTCTCTCCACGGGCAGAAGTAAATCTTTACTGACCATGCAGACCATACAGGCTCTGTTTAAACATCCAGTTTAGCTTATTTTTACATGATTGAAGTTAAGGTGGCACCTTCCCTCAAGGAACACATGGCTGTGTTTCCAACTTGGAGAAAACAAAGATCACAGAGAGGTGGCACTGGGTGGGGACACCAGGTATCTGGATAAGTTGCAAGAACTCTTCAAAAACCACCAAATCCTTCTTTATCTTGGACATTTTTTCATGAAAAGGAAATTATTTAGACAGGGATTCTCTCATGTGCTGTCTTGGTCTTATCTTGACAAAAAGTAAACTCTTCAAGACAGGGACAGTCTCCAGCAATGAAGAAGGCTCTGCATATACGCACCAAATACTTAAGAAAAGCTGACATTCATAATGAGATACCAATGCTAAAAGGTTAAAAATTATTTTATTGAAAAAATTAAAGTGAAATGAAATCTGAGCTTGAAATAGCTCTTCACCTTTACAAAGCACATTGTAAGGTGAACGCTGTTTTCTTCAAATTGATCTGTCACCAAGTTCAGTCACTACTGCCTCTCTTGCTGTGGGCTTTTGTTTCAAGATTACTTAAATATAACAGGCCCTTCTGATTTAATTGGTATACTACCTCCAAGGACCATCACTTCACGTCCCTGGAACACTCCTGTCTTCCAGACATTTATATCCATAGATTTTATGATAGCATTGGCACTCAGTAATCTGGACTGTTTAGATTTAAAATCATTTTGATTAATTTTTTTTTTAAATTGGGATGATCTTCATGTGCTTCATTTTGCTGGGGGCATCTCACTCGAGGCACATTAAAAGCCTGTAGTGTCCTGACAGTTGGACTTAAGACATTTTATTAATTTCTCATTTTAGGTAGAGTTATTCTCACTGTAAGTAATAAAATTTGAGCAATCTAAAAGTTCATTGTTAGTGAAAGTCATTTAGTCTCCTCCTGTGATGGGAACAGAGGTGAGATGTCTCAGGTGGGACCCTGTACATAACATCTGAGTGAACAAAAGTCTGGGTTTTGAAATGTAAACATACAGAAGTGGAATCTCATTCTAAGTAGGAGTCTCCTTTTTTTTTTTTTTTCTGAAGAAAAAAAAGGCAATATTTCGTTGGGGACAATCAAAGTATTGTGTTTTGCTGCTGCATATTTTGCAATCTTTTGTAATTTTATACAGTCAGGGTCCTTTGGAAATTGGAAGTAGCCTCTGGAAAAGTACCATCTATTTGTTGTATTTCATGGGCCTGATTCAAACCCCAGTTTGAGAACAAGAACGATTGCCATGGATTTTAGAGGTCTTTTAGGTCAGATGACTGAGGCAAACTCTGTGTGTGCCTACTTCCCAGGCTAGGGGGAATTTCTCAGTTTCCATTATTATTACCTGAGTTCACAAAAGGGTTGCTCAAAATGAGGTTGCACTGCAAAAACTGAAAGGGGACTTGGCATGGTAGAATTACATAAACAGCAAAGTGCAATTATAAACAGGCCTTGTTTAATATGAAAGAGCATCTAGTTCCAGGAAAAGCAAAGCTATCAGGAGTAGTTGTGTCAGAGCTGTAAAACACTTCACAAAGACAGCTTTCATTTCTATATGCTCTAAAGTATGCAGTAATCATGGTCTAATTACCTCACTGCAGCCAAAAAGCAATATGGGATATTGTGGGGGTGTGGGAAAGAGCATAATAATGCTACAATTAAGCTGTAATCTTTGGCATGGTCACTCAGCAGATAAAGCTTTTCTGCTGTTGCATTAGAGACAGTCATTATTTGGCTGCTAAAGCCTGGGGAAAATATGTGGTGCTGTTCCTAGGAACTGTTGCACAGAGGCTTCATTATGGGTTTCTTCCTCCGCAGCTGGCCAAGCCCAGCCAGTGCTCTGCTTTTGAGAGCTGTGGCCTCAGCACTCCCCTTCTCCCTCTTTGTGCTTGGGGAGGTTTGTACTGCTGGTAGTGGCATGGGGGAGCCCTATTAGACACTGTGGAATGGATTTGTGAGCTTCAAGTTATTGGTTAAAAACCTGTTTGCTCAGGGCCTGGTTTATAATGGAAGCTGCCTCTGGCAGAGATTTGTGAGTGTATGGTTTATGCACAGAAAGACCTTGTGAATGTGGGAAATAAATGTGATAACTCTGTGACAAGTTAGGTGCATAATTATGCATGTGTATTAAGCCCAGGATGCAGACTGTGTTTCACGGGGGCATAATCACATTCACATGCAATTATGCTCACCTTCCTTTGAAAATCTAGTTTTGCAGACTTCTAGGAAACCTTGCTAGTGACATCTCTTATTTTCTGAAATTCTCCACCATTTTAAGAAAACTATTCCACTGTCTTGAACCGAGCTCTTGAATTCACATGCTTAATTGTTCATACAACTTCTCCGATTCTTTCCACTTTCCCAATTCCTTCCTTTCTGTGGAGAGGCTGCCTTCCCTGCAGGCTTGTGTGGACTTGCTAAAATTCTAGTAGGAATAGAAAGGAAGGAGTGGCAGGAGAAGTCAGGTCTCAGCTTTGAATACATTAACCTTGAGGTGATGTGGTCTGACAAGGCATGAATGAGTTGCTTGGAGAATGAATGCCGATTGTGGCATAGATCAGCCTTTACTGCTGCAAGAAGCTTTTTAATTTTTCTGCAGTGCCACAGATAGATGGGGTCAGAGCGACTTGGATTCTCTCTAGAAGGTGTTAAGGCTTAGAAGGGGTTAAAAGTGACCAGTGGTCTGAGACTGTTCAGTTTTGTGTTAGATCTGGTTTTGCATTATAGAACACACACATCCTTTGATAAACCAGCCATGATTTCTGAAGAAGTAGGTACAGTGGGGAATTAGATCAGAACCTCATTATTCTGCTGATTTGCAAAGCAGAAACATGAACTATTTTGAAGGCTTATGGCAGGCACAGTCTCTGCAAGGCTCATCTGACAGCCTGCAAGAGCAGCTCAGACCATGTCAGTAACTCCTTCCAGCATCAGGCTTTCAGGACCAGGCCTTAATTATGTGCACATCTGGTCTTCACTGCTTGGAGTAAGATGTGTCTGTCTTGAACTGTTCTCGTTCAATGGGTGCTGCCAAGCCAAGCAGCTCAAAACACAACAGCTTTAACCTGTTGTAGGAAAGGATTTGTCCTGATTTAGTGCATAGCAACCCCAAAAGCAAAATGCACTAGGTACTGTTCATTGAAAGGCAATCTTGGTCTTAAGGTTTGTGTAGTTGAGTACTGGACCTACATTTAAACATCTAGAGGCCAAAAGAAGGCATTGCAGATGCCAAAACAGCAATTCAACCATTTACAAATATGTTTTACCACTTTTTTATAGTTCATTTGAAGAAACTTCACAATCTTGACTCCAGTAACACTGTGGTGTTAGGAGAGGTTCTGCCAGGCAGCACTTCAGTCCAAACAGGAATCCTGTTGCCTACTGTCTCCAGAAGCATTTAATTGCTCTTATTCGCTTAATACCAATGTAAAGCAAGGATCATATTTGTGTATTCAGGCTGCTCCATAGTATCATCTGTTTTAATGTGGCAGTGCCTGAGAATTATCTGAAATGTGTCTTTTTTGATAAAATTTTGACATCTTTGTATTTATTTTATTAGTTCTCATGCACACTTACTCCTATTTTGATATCTTAATGTAGTCTTTGTCACCTATAGCAGAGGTGGTTGCCTTGGGGAGCAAACAGAACTGGAAGTGAGAGAGAAAGAGGAGCTGAAGTGGATAGAAAGCTGGATATGTCCTGTGGTGGAGAAGTACTGAAAGAAGAGAAGGATCTCTAGCACGGGGGGATTAAGGTCCAAAGGACCCACTGTTATCAGATGCCCAGTCTGAAACACAAAAGATGGGGTTTTACCAAGTTAGAACAGCCTGAAGCATAATTTTGGCTGCAGTCAAAAGCTCTTTCTCAAAACCAATCCCATGTACCACTCAGGAGTTGGTTCTGGTCAGGGACCACTCCAGGAAGATAATGCAACCACCATTCTGTGGAGAATAAGAAAGTGTATGATTGTTGGCTTGGGGTGTACAAGACAATTATCTCCAGCATGTTTAATTTACTGCAGTGGGTCCAACCTCAATGTTCAAAGCACAACTCCCACCAGTTTCTGCAGACAGGCTCCAAACCAGGACTTGCAGTAGGAGATACCTGTGAAAAGTTTAACCCAAGTATTTTGCCCAGACAAGAACAAATGCAGTGCTGTTGATGTCATAAAATATGTGTGTAGTGCCATATCAGGTTATGCTGTCAGGAATCCCCTGAGTGTGGAAAGTTACAGAAAGGAGGCACTCAGGAGCTGCCTCCAGCTGCTCTGCTGTTAAAGCTTGGTTAGGCCACATAGCGGAAAAGGTCAGAAAACACATTCCGTTTAAAATCAAGAGGTGTAAAGGAAGGTTGTTTGGGTGAAGGAAGGGTGCTTTAATTTCATCTTACCACAGTTCAGCATAGTGCTACACTTAAGGTTGTTTCAGGAGCATGAATGGCATTTTCCTGCCAGTGCCATGGTATTTGCATACAGAGAGCAGTCCTGACATGGAAATGGTTCTGGACTGAGCAAAGTGCATCTGCCATGTCCTCCCCCTTCTCTAAATGAGGTGTGTAGTTTGGTATGAGCTTTTGTGGGTGCAGGAGTGGTGGATTGCCTGCCTTCAGATGTTTTCTTTAGGGTGGCCTTGAGGGTGTCACATACAAGGGATGTGCTCAGTCTTTGGGCATTTGGAGATACACTGTGCCTGCTGGTGCCTGAGCTGGGTCTGAAGTTGCAGAGGGAATTTTCTGGAGCGGGAGTAAGGTAATTCCTCAGATCTCCAGTGGGATGCTATCTTCATAGAGAAGGTGTGTTTTCAGGACTTGGAGGAACAGAAGAGGAAAGGTTCTTCTACTGAGAGGTGTTAGTCACACGTACAGGACAATTTCTGCTGTTGCCTGTTTGTTGTAGCCCAGGTTTCTGGTCTGGTTTTGTGGTTGAATGACAGCATTTGCAGCTGGACGTCGACAAGAGGACATTAGCTTCCTACTTCTCAGCCCCTGTCTCATTTTGTGGGTCCACATATCTTGTACTGCCCCATTTTCTGGTTTAATGCAGCTCTCCAGGGGATTGCTACCAGAGTAATATAATTATCCTATAAAAATTCCAACCTTCTTTCCCACTCTCCTTGCCCTGTCTGTGCTGTGGAGTGGATCTTCCAAACCGTGTCATCTCCCTGATCTGTTTTGCAGTTTAGCAGCGGATAACTGAAAGCACTGTTAGCCGGAGGGGTGGCAAGGGGAGGAGAGCAGTAGGAGACTGAGCAGTCCACAAGGGAGCCCTGTAACACAGCTCGGGGGTGAGCACATGAAGCACCTGGGCAGTGCCCCTGTTAGCCGAACACAGCCTGACAGCCCGGGACAGGGAGCTGCAATCCCCGCAGCCTCCACGAGTCTCTCCTGTCCTGTCGCGTTTGGCTTCTCATATTCAAAGGCGCTCGGTTGTCGGAACAATTTAGTCTCTTGCCTACGCTCCATCTATAATTCATTAAGAAACCCGGAGAGGTGAAGCTGTTGACATTTCCCACTCTCTCTGGAAGGCGTGGGCCGAGTGTTGTTTGCAGCAGGACATGAATGAAACTGCTCTAAACCCAGGAGCCGAGGGGAAGGTGGTGGGAGAGGGGCACGCTGCCATCTCCTGCCAGGACACTGGAGCATGGCATCTGCCTCTCGCAAGCACATCCTGTTCCTGCACCCCCATAAACTCAGGCAGGACTTTGCTCAGAAAATCCTGCCCAGATCCTGCACCTGAAGTGCACTGCGTCTTTTGGATGCTAGTCTTCAAAGGTGTTAGGGTCTCACTCCAAACTTTAGCAGCAGCCTCCCCACCAGTTAAAATTTGCACTTTATGTGCTCCCCAAATTTGCAGCCTGTGTATCTGCTTCACTACAGATACAGGTTTTTTGGAACCAAAATTGCATTCTCCTCATCAAGTCAGGCTGAACTGCCTCAGCTCTGCTTTATCCCTGCAACAGCCGCAAGCAAAAATAGCACATTGTTCACCATAAAAGTGTGGGTTATGCAACAAAGTACCTGTCATTCTGAAACCACAAATATAATTGGGCATTTAAGTGCAATTTTGAGGAATGGCTACAGGCATCGTTTATCATTTGGGTTCCAATAATGGCAAATATTGATGTCTAAAAAGCATGAAGTTCCCACAAGAAAAAGAAATTTTATCCAATATAGTGTAAAGATTTTCTGAAGTGGTAGTGACTTTGAAATGGGAATGCAGACTATTGTGTAAATTTTGCCGCAGATGAAATAACCAGGTTTCTTACCCAGGTGTTTCAGGCCTGTCCCTGTTATTCTCTTTTAAAGTTCAGCATCCCCAACAACTTCTGTGGAGAGTTCTGTGGAAAGGGTACAATGGAAGAAATCTTCATCTTTAAAGGATTGTCACACAGGAAAATCATTTTAACAAGCCCGAACAGTTCCATTGACCATTATTCTGTCTCAGCAATGTCTCTCTGCAAGGTTGAACTATTGGAGTCTGACAGCCTTGCAAGGGTGGAGGTAGGACTGTTTTGAGTCTGAGAGATGAAGGGCCCCATGTGAACTCTATCTGTAGCACCAGAGTTTGTACCGAGCTCTGAAGCACCCTCATAGGAGCCACAAATCCCAGTCCCCGCACGGAGAGATTCACCAGAGGGCAGCACAATATAATTTTCTATTGTAAAAGCAGGAGTTAAACATTTCAGCAGTCAGAGAGCTCTTAGAAATTAGCTGCTTGTTGTTCCATCATTATGATTTCAAATAAATTTCTCTTTAAAGCTGGCCTCTGGAGCAGCTCCTAAATCCAAGGTATTAGGCATTGATGTTTTAGTGTCCAGGCATTCACCTAGTGGAAGCAGAGGGAGTTCAGGCAGTTGTGTCTTTCATGTATGTCTTTGCCAGGTTTCTGTCCAGGGCTGGTTGGGGCAGCTGATGGGTGCTGGTCCAGCCTCAGGCATTTCAGAAACTCTCCTTGTGTTAAAGGCACCAGCCTGGGTGAATACTATTTCAGCCTCATCTTTTGGGAGGCATTAAACAGAAGGAGCAAGCCCTCTGATGTCACTGCATTATAAGGGTTCACAGAGGGTGAATCTAGAACCACAGAATCATAGAATGGTTGGAAGGGACATTAAAGATCATCCTGTTCCAACCCACCTGCCAGGGCACAGACACTTTTCACTAGACAAGGTTGCTCAAAGTCCCATCCACCTGGACCTGGAACACTTCCAGTGATGGGGTGTCCACAACTTCTCTGGGCAACCTGTTCCAGTGCCTCACTACCCTCACTGTAAAAAATTTCTTTCTAATAGCTAATCTAAACCTACTCTCAGTTTAAAGCCACTCCCCCTTGTTCTATCACTACATGCCCTTTAAAAAGTCCCTCACCACTTTTCTTGTAGGTCCCCTTTAGGTCCTGGAAGGCTGGGATGTTTTTGTGTTACAATTGTATTTACTTCTGGTTGTCCTGTGTGCTGAGCAGCTTCTAGGTCCTTTAGCACTTATGCCAAACTCTTGCTGTTCAAGGAGCTACTGGTCACATTTTGCCTGCTCAGCTTCCTTCATTCAGGGCATCACCTGCTATCAGTCTGTTCCTAGTTATTACTCTGTTCTGCTTGCACAGGTGTCTCCAGCAGTCGCTTCCCCCTGGTTCAAGTGCCACTGCTTTTCTGTCCGTTTCTGACCTCCTTCTCTCAACATACAGTCAAAGCATTTCGTGCTCTTTTTCCTGTAAATTAACTACATCTTCTGGCCTTGGTCATTCCCTTTGCTATTTCGACTTCTGCCTGGTGGGATGCCTCATGTGTAGCATCAGCCTTGTGCTTCACTCCTGACATCACACGTAGGTCTTCTTTGACTGACTGTTTCTGATCTCACTGCTTTTGAAGTTCAGTCTGAACTCCATCTGCTCCAGCTCCAACACTTCCTAACTCTGTACTGAAGCCTTCAAAGACGCAGCTTTTCCATGGGGCTGCTCCCCATGTATTCTTAGCTTTCCTTAGCTCAAATATAATCTTTATTTAAAGTCCTCGAGCCTTAAGAATGTATCTTTAGAAAAAAAAAAAAAGGCTTTTTTTACAGTATTAGCTTCAGTTACATTACTTAGTCTTCTGAGAAAAATATAGTATTATTCTTCAGAGTAGGTACAAAATTATGAACTTAGTAGTAGGAATAATTTAAATATCTTTCAAGACAGCTCTGTGTCTGCTCTAAAAGAGAATAAAAATGTGTTTCTGTTTTAGAAAAAAGATTTTTAAATCCCTATTCTTTTTCTTATATTTTTCTTTGACCAATATTAGGGAAAAAAATAGTTTCTTTTTTTCATTTGCATTCTTTTTATTTTTTGGGAAAACCAAGGAAGAAAAGACAATAAAAATGCTGAAAAAAAATTTGGTTCAGTTTCCTTTGTTTTTACATTCCATTTTCATTTCATCATTTTTTTTCAAGGAAGAAAAGAAAATTAGGGGGTTTTGAAGGCAAAAGGATTGGACAAAAGAAACTAAAAGATTTTTCTAAGATTTTTTTTTTTTCGAGTTTAAGCAGGGCAGGAAATGTCTTTGAAAATTCACAAAAAAAAAAAGTTTAAAAGGGAAGGACTTTCTATTCAACCCTCTTAACAAGGGTTTGGAGCTAGTTAAGGCAGCCAGCATAGTGTGCTTTGTAATGTTTTCTGAATGAGGACAGTCCACCACCTTTACAGGAATCCATACCAACGCACAGTGCCCTTGCATGTCATCACAGAGGTCTTTGTGGGCATTACACCATTCTTCTGACTAAATCTGATTCAGCTTCCTTTAAGGTCTCTCCATTTCACAGTCAGTGATACGACTATGACTCAATGTAGAAATAACCCAACTTTGCTTTAAAATAAGGATGAGGCAGGGCTGTATCATTCACCATATACATAATTTTTAGAGTGATCTGCCACAGCTTTTAAATGTTTAATTTTTAAGGCTCTGCCAAGATAACCGGAGAGGCACATTTCTTGGCAGGGGTCATCCCTGAAGAGTGGTGGCTCTCGGGTGTCGGGGGTCAAGACTAACAGTGAGATGTATGGGCTCTGCCAAGGTGTGTGGCACCTATTCTTCCTGTGTATTTAGGGGTTTGGAGAAGTTACACATTGTCTGCCTTTCTTGGTACTTGCCCAAACTAAAAATATTTAACTACACCTTGAAGCTGGTCTTTTCAGGATCAGCAATTTTTTCCATCTTGGGTTTGTTTCTTCTCATTTCAATTTATATCCATGCCATTATTATCTAAAAGAAAATTTTTTTCAAAAAAAAAAGCTTTTCTCCGCTGTGGGTAACTTAGTAAGGCTCTTCTTGGAAGGTGTTTAGAAGTCTGCTCCTGCATGGTTGAAATCAAGGAGCCCATTTTATGCAGGGACAGAAATGTTACTTGTAAGAGCTACCCAGTCACATAACTTAGTTGTTAAGTATCTTCTCTGATTCACCAGATTTCCCTTGATCTGAAGGCCTTTTTCTGGAAATAAATCTTTTTTTTCTCATGAGATTTTAATAACAAAATGGTGATATGTTTTTATATACAAGTACAATATTAGTTCCTAGTTGAATTTGTTTTTACAAAGAATGTTTCTGCTGCAAAGAAATAAATGTATGTACATACATATTTCCTAAACAAAAAATATATTTATGAAAATATATGCATAAAGTAAGTCATTAGTGGCTTTAGACATTGTTCAATCTTATATTTGTGCTACTTTCTCATTCCCAAAATATATCTGCTCATTTCTTAGCCATTGTATTCTACTTCAGTTTTTATCAATCTTGAAGTCAGGCTGAAAACCTGTAAATAGGCTTTGCATAACCTGTGCCCAAATTATGGAGAAATTGGTACCTTCAGCAGTGAAGAATTAATAACTTCTTTTTAATTTTGTCACGTCAACAATGTATTGCATTAAAAATATGTACAGAATTTTAGAATGTATTGTATACCAAAACTTATATATCATAAATAGGGTTTACCCAGGGTGTTTCCCCATGGTCTGCTGTGCTGTAGCAAAAGTTGTGTTTATTCAAGTTCTCAAAAAACACCCTGTTTACTTTGCTCTGTACTTTTCTCAGACTCAGATGGGGAGAAGCTAAAAAAGAAAGTTCAGTATTGTTCCTGTCCAGACATACTATTAAGAAAACAAGCATGTCACACAGAAATAAGACTAGACCTTATCTGCTGTGAGAAAGGTTTTTGGGGTATTCCTTTCAGAGACTTACCTAGGTTATTGTCACTGCACTTTAAGTCTTGAATCACATGCAGGCAGGAGAGACTGAGAGGGAAGGAGGTGAACACCTGCTGCTGCTCTCTTTTTGGCAGGTTGACTTTGCAGAAGTTGTAGCTGGTTTTGAAAGCTCACTTTTCAATGAAATTTACAAATATAACCACAAAATATATTACTCTGTCCCTCAAACTGGATTTATAAATCTTTTCCTAAAGATACAAGTACAGAGATGCTGTACTACCTTTTATTCACATTGAGATTGTAGATAGGTAAGAGCTTGCGTTAATATTTGACAAATCTGTTCTATGTTGCTGTCAGAAATGTAGCTGAAAATCTCTCTGGCTGGCTGGCTTGTACTTGAAACTGGTTTTCGTAAGATCTGGATTTGAAAATCTCTCCTGCCAGACTTGTAGCTGTCAGATTCATTATCTTCAAAATTTCTCTCAACCTCTGACAGTGTTTTTCTTCCTGCAGAAACAGCAGGTGCACGCAGCACAGATGTCAGTCTTCTTCAAGGAGTAACCTCTTCAACACCAAGTGATACCAGCTCCTGCTAGTACCATGGGGCCAGAGGGTGGTTTCTTAGGCAGTGGACAGATCCACATGATCCTGTGGGGAAGTTTGGCAGCCATGACAACACTCTTGTTCCTCACCTTCCTCATCTTCCTTTGCTCCAGCTGCAATGGGTAAGGCTCAAAGGGCTTAATGGTTCTTGATTCACTTTGTACATAGTTTCATGTATAAATAGTTAGCAGGAAATACTGAGGACTTAGGTACAGAAATAAAAAAAAAGGTACCGTTTTCAGAGTGAACCTGAGTTTGAACAGTTCTATTCATTCTAAAATTGAATTCTTTTTTTTCTTTTGCTGTGAAGGAAGTAGACCATTGTGCTTGTTTAGTGGTTTCCCCTAAACAAAAGCCTGGAGCACAGGAGGACACTGGGTATTAGCAGATCACACTTCTAAGCTGAAACTGAGAACATTAGGTGGGCTGAGAAGGACAAAAAAAAAAGTATAGGTAAAAAGGAAAGGGAAGTGATTATGTACTTCAGCTTTGCTTTGGCTGTTCCTGAAGTATAGAGAATTAATCCTGCCTTTCCAGCAAAAATGAGTGGATCACATAGTGATACCAATTAATGTCTTAGACCTCATCCTTATTTTCTTCTCCATGAGAGGATCCAATTTCACCAACACAGGCACCTCTACTGACTTTGTTTATGCACATTTCAGGGCTCCTTCATGGCACACAAGCTGAGCCCTGCTGACTGCCCAGGGAAGCTGTCCATGGTGCCCTTCCACAGGCCAGACCAGTCACACCCTTCACTGTGAGACTGGGGCTGCTGTGGCCCATACTGCCATGTTCTGCAAGCACAGCTGAATCAGCCAAGTACATGGGGGGCAAAAAATCCAGTACAGCAGCAAAATCTGCAGTTCGGATGCACATGCCTAAAAGGAGCATGTGCTTTCACCCCTTCAGCTTTGAGAGCAGTGAGGAATCTGTGCAGCCATAAAATGCACTGTATTGGCACTAGATGTGTCTACAGTGGAAGACCCTGTTTTTCAGCAGGATTTATCTAATGTCCACCATGCAAAAAGCAGTCGTGGGCAGAAACAGGCCCCAGAAGTTGGTTGAAACCCTAAAAAGCCTAAGCTGGAACTTGTAATTTCATGTGATTCAGGAGAAACACTTTTGTAAACTGTAAGTTGACACTTCAGTATCTTCTTATTGTCACAGTTTCCTGTAATATCTGTGTAAAAAACAGTGGAAACATATATTTTTAAAATTTGTTTAAAATTAGAAAGCCTATTTTAAATATTCTTTGGCCCACAAACATTGTGTTTAGGTACTGTGTATCGTCTTTAAGGCCTTTTCCAACCCAAATGATTCTATAATTCTGTATTTTGTTTTGTAACATATCAATCTTTGAAACATCTCTAGAAAGATGAGTCAAACCACTGAGTAGTCTTTGCAGTTACAGAGATACATTGCCTGAAACATTCTGGTGATGCTTTTTAATAAATTCATGTGTTCCTAGTTTGGATATAGTATTTTTTGTTTCGGGTCATTTTGTAGAGCAGGTTGTTTATGCATAAATGCAATTATGCAGAATTTCTTCCTGGCTTACTTTTCAAAAATAGATAAGGACATAGAACACTGAATAAAATTTGCACTTTCTAAAATATCAGAATCAGAAAAGCTTCCAGAGAGAAAATCCAGCTTTTAACTTTCTCTGCTCTGCATTGGTGCAGGCTCACTTGCTGTTTTGTTATTTCCCAATTAGGTAGAATTTTAACAGTGTGCTAATGTCTACAGTTCCCTGCAGACTTTAGAACAAGCAAAAATTTCATATTGTCAATATTTTCTCACCTTTTTACTTGACTTTTCATCTACGGGAAGGACTAACATTATTTTAAGCTCATACTTTATTGCAGTATTTCTCAATAAGAGCTGTATTTCCCAAATGGTAAAACCTGGAAAGGTGATCCATACTTAGACTCCTGTGAAGGACCCAGGGAAGCAGGATTCCTTTAAAAATGTAGGCCTCTGCTGCTACGACATTTGTAGGCCTTTTTGAACTGCTCATTATTATCAATTTGACTAGCATTTCTAGTGGAAGTTGCCTGGATTTTGTTGGCCTTTTCTAATTTCCCATGACACAGTTTAAAGGACTTCCCAAGTGGTCTGTCACTAGAATGTGTATCTGAGAATTTCAGATATTATTAAATTGAAGATAATAATACTTTTATTGTCATAGAATCATAGAATGGCCTGGGTTGGAAGGGACTTTAAAGATCATCTAGTTCCCTGTCGTGGGCAGGGGCACCTTCCACTAGACCAGGTTGCTCAGAGCCCCATCCAGCCTGTCCTTGAACACTGCCAGGGATGGGGCAGCCACAAGTAGTTGCTTCTCTGAGCAACTTGTTCCAGTGTCTCGCCACCCTTACAGTAAAGAATTTTTTCCTAATATTTAATCTAAACCTACTCCCTTTCAGTTTGAAGCCATTCCCCCTTGTCCTGTCTCTACATAATTATTTACATTATATCATAATTATCATCAGTCTCTCCTCAGTGTGATCTTACACTGAGTGAGAAGAAGGGTTGTGTGTGTTTGTTATACCTCTTCAGTTACGTTTATCACCATTCTGCCTCAATGGTGTCCTTACACAGAGGTCACACCAATTCCTGTAATAATTTTAAGTTATTCAATTTTCAATATTATTGTGAAACATAGTTCTGTTTCCTGCAGGAGTGTAAGATCTGTTAATGATTGGCATTTGTATAGTAGCATAATTTGTAGTAAAAATTCATGTGCCTTTTTCATTAAGGGAAAAGAAGGCCAAAAACCAGAATGGAGATCATGAAAATCTGATGAATGTGGTAAGTATTTATTTCTGGCAGCTTGTTTCTGTCTTGTGGTTGGTTTGTACCAAGCTCTTTGCAAAATACCACAGATTAGAAAATAGCTCAGGAATTTCGAGATGGTTGAGCATGAGAAACTTTAAAAGTTGCAGAACAGGAAGAGGAGGAAAACTTGTGTAGATCCTGATAATCTGCACTTTCTCAGTGCCCTTTCTGACACCACTGTTCTGCAGCTCTCCTGCCTGTCCTTTGCTCTGTTTGCAGTCCAGGGGCAGTGCACCCTTTGTCAGCTGCTCTTCTCAGGGGTTAAAGCCATAGTAATGTCTGTTACCATAAAGCCTGGAAAGGACATCACTCTGGACATCTTTGCATTTATTTATTTTAACATCTGCAAACACAGGCAATTAAATCTTTGAATCTAGTTGGCATGGTTTGGCTCTCCTGCCAATAATACCTGTGAGTCAGAGCTCTGGAGATGAGAATGAAATTCGTTGCATGTTTGTTCATTATTCTGATCCAGTGGTCACTGATTTGTGTTGCAGCCTTCCGACAAGGAGGTTTTCAGCCATTCCATCACCAGTTCGGCCACGGAGCCCCCCCCGAACAGCGAACAGAACGGAGCACTCAGCAACGGGGAGGGTGAGTGGGGGCAGCCCCTGGGGCTGGGGTGAGCCAGCGGCACCGCCCCAGTGCTCACAGCTCACCGCAGCTGCACCTCCTGGTCCCTCAGGGTGCAGGTTCCTAACCATCAGCTTTCCAAGC